>OY986435.1:289465609-290888109 GCA_963920525.1 Dichetophora obliterata
ATTACTTCCTGTGACTTAAAGTATCCCGTTTCAATATATATAGAGCACTTAAGCAGTCGGGTGCAATAGTAAGACAGCGTTTAAGGATTGCACAGAGACTTAAAGGTCAACACAAGGTTGCACGTCTTGAGTTTGCAAAGAAAAATATGGCGCTGGATGGGACCAAAGTAAGTGAATTTTTTATTTTTAAAATAAGTTTTAATATGTGATTAATTTGGCTTACAGGTTATTTTTTCTGAAAAAAATTTAATTTGGATGGTCCGGATGGATTTGATTAACACTGGAGAGATCTACGCAAAGAACCACTATATATCTCCAAGAGATACTTCGGAGGAGGTTCTCTGATGGTTTAGTGCGGTTTTTGCTTAAGGAAACTTTAGAACTGGCATTCACTAGTTCCCGCATGAACTCTACTGAGTACATAGATGTTCTTAAAATGAACGTACTGCCTTATTTGAAAAATAATCGAAGAAAAAATTATATTTTTCAACTATATAACGCTTCGATACACTCAAGCAATGCCACTAAGCATTGGCTGCGTTCGGAAAAAATCAGCATTTACAGTGGCCACCATGTTCTCCTGACCTGTTCCTAATGGAAAACATTTGGGGAATACTTATTCGTCAAATTTACAACAATAGTAAACAGTACAACAGTGTAGAAGAAATAAAATTTGCAATAAAACGAGCTTGGGAATCTATAAAAGCTTGTATCCTAAATTCTCATTTAAGCAGCATGCCAAATCGCATACAAATGGAGGATGATCATTACTAAGTTATATTTTTTAAATTTTTAGTTAAGTTTTTTTTTGAAGAAATACCTTTGTTTTTCTTACATAATCGAACTGCGTTTAATTTAGTGCTCAACCAAAAAATTAAAAAAATGCCGTTACAATAATCAAAGCAAGACACTATGCACTTGTTATTGTTCTAAAAATTGTTGATTTTCATGCTTTTTTCAGATTATTTTTGTTTACTTGTTTTTGATTCTCTAAGTTTTCAAATGAAATATGGTTGCGTTTAATTATTTGCTCACCAGTATATGGCATGATAGGCTCAAGACTAATAAGAGATGTCACTAATTGAAGGGCAAGAGTAATGTGACCAACATTTGCAGAGCAAAAATATAGTATGAAACCTGTTTTCGAAATTAAAAAGCAGTACAAAAGAAATATATCAAACAAAAAGCAGTACCTAAAAGTAGAACAATTTTAAAAAAAAATTAAAATATGTATTAGAAAAAAATTAATTACAAGAATATAATTGTTAAAAATTTTTTAATTATTTTAAACGAAATCAAAGGCACATAAATATCCACCCTTTAAGAAAAAAGTAAAAAAAAGTTCAAAAAACCTTTTTTACGAATATATAACTTCCAACCATTAAATTAAATAAAAGCTTTAGGAAATGTAGATAAGATTTAGTATTACCAGATATAAAGGTACTATTACAGTATGTAGAAAATTAAAAATCTATTTTTTTCGTTAGAATATGGTTTTATAAGGTCTTAAGAATACGTATACAAAATTTAAGAAAGCAAAAATATCAAATAAAAAAAGTTATAACATATATTCGTATGTCGCGTGATATTCAATAACCTTTAAATCTTTAATCCGCGGGTTTTTCGAATCGGCTTTTAAGATTTCTGGAGTTCTACTTGATCGATTTCGATGAATCTTCATTCGTTGTTATCCTTATACACTCTGTAAAGCACTAGATCTATAAAAAGCCAAAAACGTTTATATTTTTTTTTATATGGCTGAAATTTTCGGCAAAAAAGGAGTTTTTTGTAATTTTTTTTTTTTTCAACGCATGCCATTTTTTATTTTTATTTCTTTTTTATTTGCGTGGGTTTAGTGCTCAATTACAACATTTAACTCAAGAATGAACTTTGATTTTTTTACTTTCAGCTTTGTAAATGCTGGAGACGAGAAGCCAATTGCAACAATTTTTTAAACACGATTGCTTCAACGCCGTATAGAAAATTAACAACTATAAAGACAAAAAAAAAATTTTTGATAATTCTTAATTAAGAATAATTCTTCATTAAGTTAAAAATTTTATTCATTAAAATTAATAATACTATGTAAAAATAAAAATTAATTAAAAAAAATTAATTAATAAAAAATGTGTTTTTTTATAGCTACTTAAAATATGACTTAGACTTTTTTAAGTAGTTACAACATTCATAGGTAAATATTAAATAAATATTTTAAAAATTTGTATGCGTAAACAGTTATTCAGTTTCGTCGCTTTCTTTTCGATTCTTCATTTTCTACACTTCTAGTCGACTTTTTTAATTCATATTTTTCTAAGCTAGCAGTTCTTAGTTGTACTAAATGGTTGCAATACAATAAAGTTTTTACTTGCAAATGTGATTTTTCAACTGTACATGCTTTATTTATAGCAAGAAATACACACTCAACTGGAACTGACGTTCTGGAAAGACTAAAAGCGTACTCAACTAAATGAGCGAATTCAGAGTATGGAAGTACTTCAGTTTGCAATTGGCTTAAAATCTCTACGCAGCGGTCTTCAGTACATATGTTTTGTTTTGTTTCCACTCACATTTTCAAATGACCAATAAACCTTTATATGTCCATATTGATCAAATAGTTATGCAGCTTCATTTTCCTTTAATAGATGTTTGAATTTGATATCCAAAGTACAAGATATTACAAGAAGTAATAAGCAGTACAAATGTGTGTAGTACGTGGGATGCAGTACAACTTGCGACAAAACAGTACGGTTGGTCACATTAGGCATGAGTCATGGTAACGGTCGAATTAAAATGTATAAATAATAAATACGCTGAAAGCATGGCAGACCCTTTATAATAAAGACTGTAATAAAACAAAAACCATAAATTCTACTTTAATAAATTCATATTCAAAATAAATCAAGGCCAAGAAGATGAATTGAAATTTTGTACCATTTAAGCATCTGTACGATTCTGTCGCTTCGGAAAAGATGTCTTAATATGACTCTAATTTCTAGGTACATACAATTTTATTTTTAATCCATTAAATTCTTACTTTTAAGATCCCTCTGCAAAGCAATCAAATTTTTTTTTAAAAGCATTTAACTGGACTCCAACCACTTCATTATATAAATTTAATGGATTATCAAAATAAGAACCAAACTTCCATACAATCCATTTAGTCACTAGAAAATTGGTATTACTCACATAGTTTTTTTAACTTTTTTGTTGCATTTTGGCTCAAAATCCGGTTTAATTAGCGAACTTTTTAGTATATCATAAAGTTTCATCAAGAAATACTGGGTAACACACAAAAGTTGAAAATTTCGCGGCTTGTGCCAAAATTATTTTTATGTAACAATAACTTAAGACTGCGATTATATCAAAAATTAACCGAAATTTTTTATTAAATACTTAAATTCGGTATTGCTTGAGGGTAAAACAAAATTACAAAATGTTTATTTTGAACAATTCTCTTGACATTATTCCGGCTTATGTAGCTGATGAGACATGAGTGACAGCTTGTACAGGGTTGCCATAAAATTACTTTTTGTCATTTTATGAGCGCAAAAAAGTTATTTTATGAATATACGAGTAGTTTTTAATATGAACTTCGCAACATTTTATAATTTCCTAATGATCCCGGGCATACGTTGTCCTTCCACTGACCGACTTACTGCTATACAAGAAAGCTATACATGAATATTGTTTCATGCCAATCGGAAATCAATTTTCAGATATCCCTATTAGCGCACCTGAAGCGCTCCAAAAAACAGTTGAGCGCTTCATTCTCCTTGTGCATAGCGCAATTTTTTACATAGTCATGGCATCAGATGTATGCGCTCCGCTCCCGCTGTAGAAAAAATAAAATCGTAGCGAGAGCCGAGCGCTTTGTTCTGCTTGTATTTAATATAAAAAGTAGCAAGAATCGAGCGCTTTGTTCTCCTTGTGGTTGCAAGAAAAATGTAGCGATAACCGAGGGCTTGTTGCCTTTATTAGTTCATATCGTCGGTTTATTTCCTATACGACGTAAGTGAAAATTATTTATTTTTCAGGAGGAAAAGAAAACTGTGTATTATTTGTATGAAGTGCAAACGATAATGTATTGTTTCAAACGTTCTGCTTCGCTTTTTTTAAACAAACATTAAAAACTAAGAAAATATACCTAAACTGCTAATAAACGTTATTTTGCCCATTATTGACATACATACATCCTGCATAATCCTATTAGAATTCAGGCGACAATATAAAAAGGTATGATTTTTATACATTTTATTTGATTTTTAATTTGATGAATGAAAAACAGAAAACAAAGTTTTGAAACAATTTGTTGAATTTTGACAGTTTTTTAATAGTAATTTTTTTTTTACATTAAAATCGAATCCTTCTTTTTAAGTGCAACGTTATCGTTACGGAAAGTGCTACAAATATAGCGCTATACAAACAGTACTATTTGCAAGGAGAACGAAATGCTCTTTACGTGCATACAAGTAATGCGAAAATTTTTTTGAAATTGAAATTTTTTGCTGGGTCTGAACTGGCATAACTGTAGTGCGACCACTCCCAAATTTAGTTCAGTTTCCGAATGTAACCATATGTATTAAGTTACCAAATTTTAGTCTAATATCACCAAAGTCATCCGAAATATATAATTTTTATTGATTTAAGGGCGGAAACAGGGTGTGTGGCAAACACTTTTCCCTAAACCACAAATACTCGAAAAAATCGAGTGCTTAAATTGCTGCTCAAATAAGCTTATTCCTGGAGCACTTTGTTTCGCTGCGCGCTTATCGTCTGAAAATGGGGCTTAAACATAGTTCGACCACGTACATTTTAAGTAAAGTTGCCGCCAGTAACCATACGAACTAAATTACCAAATTTTAGTCTAATACGACCCAAACCGTCTGCAATATAACATTTTTATTAATTTGTGGGAGGAAAAAGGGGTGTAGCATTTTTTTTTACAACGGAGATATGAACATTAATAACAGATATTGTAATTTTGGTGGCCTTTGGTGTTGCCGTTCCTGAGATCTTAAGAGATACCGCACGAACGATTTTATGTATATAGCAACATTTATGTATAAGTCGACGTAGCAACATTTATATATAAAGTTTCATTATAAAGTTTCATTATGAAAATATGCACAACTCAGAAATTATAATGATTTCTGAAAAGTAGGCGAAGTAATAGTGTTTACTGATTTGTGGGCGGTAATAAAGAGTGTGGCAATTGTTTTAGACTTTCAATTTCATAGATAGTTTATACTAGCTGTTCACTAGCTGCTTGTTCTTGCAGGTTTTTGATATATTTTTATTTTAAGAAGAGGCCTTAATATCTCAAGAATTTTTGTATTTTAACAGTTCATTTGATAAAAAATAAATATTTTTTTAAAAACCAAAAAAACTGCAAGTTCTTAATAGGTATAAATTTTAATAACAGAGAAGAAAGTTACAAACGTTTCTGTTGTTCTAATACAATTTAGTGTTTCGAAGTTTATTTATGTATAGTAAAAAAAAAACTATAGTAAAGTAATAGAAATATTGCTCCTTTCAAAATTCCATAAAATTTTAACAGCCTAGTAAACAGAGTCTTTTAAGATCACAACCAAAACTAACTAAAAACTAGACTTTCAAAGTGTATAGAGAGAAAAGAAAAGAAAAGAACAGTGTGTTTTCGATAGCAAAAATAAGACATCGTTTACATTGCAATTGCATTTAAAGTTGCTGAAAATTTTTATATTTTCGTGTGAATAAAAGTCCAGTATTTAGATGTTTGGAATCCCCGGATTCCGTGACTAGAAATAAGTTCGGGATCCTGAACCAATTTCTTTATTGAAAGTCTTAGTTGTTACATCATGAACATTTTTTGTGCACACTTTTGTTAAAATATTACAAAAATACCCACCAAATTAAAGTTTTTCAGCTAAGATAGAAATAAATTATTGATATATATAGGATTTGACTATATTAGGTTGTATGGGAGGTAGGCGTGTTTTTTATCGGATTACGTTCATGCATTCATGCATGCTAACAACACATACTCAAATACAATTTTATGTTGTGTGACCTAAATTGCCTGAGTTACGACGATTTTATTTTATGGTTACATTACGGGGTAAACGTAATCGTCCGATTACGACCACTTATGGAGCAAGACTTTTATTTTCCGTCAAAAATACTGTGCACCAAATTTCGTTGCTCTACGGCCATTATTTCGTATTGTGGTCACCTTTTGTAAGTGAAAGATGTTACTCCCTGGGTAATAAGAATTCTGCAACTTTTGAAAAGATGAAGATATATTCGTTTGGTTTTTTGCGTTTTGTAGGAAAACGATGTGGATTTGAAAATTTAAAGAATAATTTTTAGATTAGCGGGAGGGGGCTCCGAAGGATTGGCCCAAACTTAGCGCAAAGGCCAAAATTTGTATCGTAGCCTTTTTATTGTATTAAAAGTACATTAGTTCTAACCAATTTGCAAGTTTTAATAGTGTTAACTATAATTTTATAAGTTTTCTTAACCCTTTGGTACTTAATGTTTCTTAAAAGATACAACTATCAAAATATTTATAAAGCTCAAAATAAGTTTAAAATGTTCCCAATTAATTTTTCTGAAAAGATACAACTATCAAAATCACTTATAGAGTCTCTGAGTCAATCACTCCGTATAGAGTCAATCACTTAGCTGACTAGAGAGTCTGTTTCGGAAAATGCTACATTTTCCTCTTCAGTAGTCTTTGAGTGATTAAGCTGTGATCAACTCACTGTTTAAACTAGAATATGACTGTGCAGATTTTGGAATTCATTCTTTTAAATTGTATGGCTGCCAATCATATGACATTTCAAAGCAGTAGGATATTTATAGATCACCGCCATCAACTCCACCTAGGTTGCCATCTGTTCTAGTTGCTTTTTTTTATTTATTTCAATATTCATTGGTGTTCGACAGTTTGTCAAAATGCACCATAGAAATGAAACGAGTTTTTTGCTTCTAACTGAAAGGTGGCTATTTTCATAACAAAATGTTCAATTACACATGACTTTGACCGAAATCGATCAATTATTAGATTATTTAATTAATTTGGCATTAATTAAACTTAGCTAAGTGATTGACTCCATACAAAGTTGTTGTTGTTGCCTTCTTAAAAACTTACTTGATCTAAAGCTCGCAATTTAATTCTATTATAATGTTATGTTATAATGTTATAATTTAAAAGATCATTAAACTAATTAACTAACGATGGCGAAGCACGGCCAAATAAGTTTAATTAATGTCAAATTAATTAAATAATTCTAGCAACCGCAAAATATGATTTTTAGACCATTTTTAAAAATGCCATAACTACAAGAATCGGACGAATTCGGTTATCATATTTTAGAATCTGAAAGACAAATAGACATGCAATAATAGAATCGAATATTAAAAAGGTGTTATTCGGTGATTTTTTTCATTTTCTGTCAAAAACTACAAATTTTTAAAAAATATTTTAAAATTAGTTTTTTTTCGACTTTTTTATGGATATATGAATTTAAACGACGATATTAATATTTTTCTACATTGTTTTTCTAAATATAAAAAAAACTCAAATCATTTGGGTTAAAAATCAAAATTTTCGCAACAATAAAAATGCATTAAAAGGGTTGACTTCAAAGAGGCGTAGTACCTACAAAAATACTTCAATTAAAATAAAAAGTTGGTATCTTCTTACTGAAAGAATTATCTAAGTAATGGTATCAATTTTGTTAGGTTTCGCCACAACCAAATTCTTGATTTATTTCCACTGTACAAAGTAATGTGAGGCGGTACTAATCTATATAAGGTTGGAAAAAGGATAACCAAAATATTATTGTCTCGTAGTTCGTTCATAGCTTGAAATGGTTTGAAATTTTAAAAGCTTACCGTAAGTTCAAAAATTTGTTAAGGATAAAGTTTATGGCTTTGTTACTGTGTTCAAGAGCCAAATGAATTTATAAGTGAAATAAAATTGGTTGCTAAATAATATCAAAGTTGTGCTAAAAAAGAAAACTGTAAATTAAAATATTTAAACGTTTGCGTACAGTGCAGTTTCAAAGGTGAAAAATAATGTAAAATTTTAAGCATGTGCGCAGAAAATAAAAAAGACACAGTTTCGATAGTATCGTAAGTATAGACGTAGAATTCCTTTTTATACAGTAATAGAGAAAAATTCTGGTTTTTTTTCATGTATATTCTTCAAAACTTTTTTAAAGTATTTCATCTTCTAAATAAAAATTATTCAAAAACAAATTTGTTGTTGTTGTCCTTCTTTAAACTTACCTGATCAAAAAAGCTCACAATTAAATTCATGTAAACATTTGTTTTGTTTTATAGAAACTTTTCATTTGATATTTATGGTGATGAATTTGTTGTTCTTTTTCATTTGTTTTGTTGGTTAAAATTAAATGTAATTCAAAGTTATGTTTAATTAATGGAAATAAATATGGGTAAATTTGAATTTTTTATTTTTCCTGTAGTAAAGAGCATATACATTAGGGCGGGTCGATTTATTTTTCGAAAATTTCCCTATGATTTCCGTATTCTATGGGTTATTCCATGAAAATTTGCCAAAGGGACCATACCTCTATCGTTAAAATCGAGTCCCCTACTTTTTGTTGGTAGATTTTTTCCCAAATTGACGTTCGTATGAAATATTACCTACACGTTCACATCCATAACTCAAAAACTATCGATCGGGTTTAATCGCCAGTAGGCGCGTTGGAAAGGTGAGCTCATTTTGATCAATTTACAAAAAAAAAATCTCCAACATTGGTCAAACGGTTCAAAAGTGACGGGCATTTTTGTCCAAATTTTGGATCAATTTTCCATTTTTTTCATGATTTTGTCCAAATTCCTTTACACATTCAAGGAACGGAAAGACATGTCCAATTGCTAGCTGCCACTGCTAAACGAGTTGCAGGAAAGAATGTAGAAGGCGCTATGGCGACGACATTAGAGAGCCGTACGAAAACACCAAGACTTGAAAGCAAACAAGACTTTCAGAAAAAATAATGTTTTTTTTTCACATTTTGTCTTTTACTGCACTCAAATTGAATATTTTTTTTGATAATATGTTGATAGATACTTTATTATCTCTTAATTTGAATTTTTGTAGAAAAAAAAAATAAAAAGGGAAAAAAAATCAAAAAGTTGGTTTTATGTGTTATTTTGTTTTAGCAATATCGCATGAATTAATCAACCGAATTCGATAAATTTGGGCTTAAACTCTTCGTTTCGAATTGTAAATTGAATTAAATAATGAATTAAGCCAAAAAAATGGCCATAAAAGTAATATTCTTGGGCAAAATCATGAAAAAAATGGAAAAATGGTCCAAAATTTGGACAAAAATGCCCGCAACTTTAGAACTTTTTACCAACAAAAAGTAGGGGACTCGATTTTAACGATAGAGGTATGGTTCCTTCGGCAAATTTTCATGGAATAACCCATAGAATACGGAAATCATAGGGAAATTGGTGAATTTTTTCACTCCCTACAAATCGACCCGCCCTAATATACATATATGTATGTATATTTTAAAAGTAATTTAAAATTAAAATTTTAGTTAACAATATAAATTTTTAATATGGAAAGAATATAATGCATAATAAAAATAGTTCGAATATATTATGGTATTTAAAAAAAAAATGTAGTTTTTAAAGAACAACGCATGCTTAGTAACGCTTGCGCAAATTTGCGTAGTAGTATACATATGTACATGCTGAAAATAAACATTCGTTTTTTTCGTACTCTAACTCATGGCAGAATAACCAGGTAGGGCCGACACGGAGAGGAATGAAGTAGAAAGCAGAGAAAAGCGAGCTAGTTGTCAAATACAGCTGTTCATGTCAAGTAAAAAATTAAGAGCATCTAAAAAAATTTCAGCTAACTGAACCAACAATAATTAAACCAACAAATCTAAAACAATGACGCACAGAAAAGAGCAAGATCACAGCGGTTGAGCAGCGTTAGAGGGGATGAACCGAATCGTCCAAGGAAATAAACAGAACCTTGCTTACTATGTCCCGCTTTTCACTCGTCACTCAAGAAAACTCTCGAGCTTGCGGCGAAAGCAATTATTGCTCCGAGAGCAATAATTCTCTTGCTCTGGTAGCAAGATCTCTTTGTCTCGCTTTTCACTCGGCAATAATTGCCTTTGCCGCAAGCAGTTTGTGGATTATGCGCCCGTATGAGGGGGTTTACGAAAGTCCCCATTAAACCCGAGTAGTCAACAAACTACTTGCGGCGAAAGCAATTATTGCTCAAAGAATTACCGAGTGAAAAACGGCCCTTTGCAGCACATACAGAACCAAAACAACAATATCAGCAGCTAGTAGCAACGTTGCCAGTTATGTTGAAAAAATTTCAGCGTGGTATTTTTTAATTGGCGTGGAAATTCAGCGGGGTATTATTTAAATTTACGTGGGAGTTTGGTAATATTCTTCTTACTTTTTTTTTTCTTTTTTAGTAAGCAAAGTTTCTATTTGGTATTTCAAAATGTTTTTTAAATTGTTCCATTGCATATGGGACTTGTGGTATTTTTTAATGCGAATGAGATTTTTGTGGTAATTTTAAATGCATATGGAATTTGTGGTGGTATTTTTAAAACGCGTGGTATTTTTGTGGTAATTTTTAATGATCGTGAGATTTTTTTTTTGATATTTTTTATTGCGGAAGAAACTATTTTGTTTATCTTTACAACGGTAATTTATTTTTGTTGTGTTTAATTTCTGTTATTGTGAAAAAGTAAATTTTAACTGGCAACCTTGGCTAGTAGTAGTACATTTTTTTGTAGCCGCATACTCTCTGGCTCTCTAACTACATGCATCTGTATTCTCTATTGCATTACAACCCAACAAGACATGAATGTTACTGTGCCAGCTAAACGGTTCTTAAAACGGCAGCGTCTGATTTGCTGGTATGAAAACGACATGTTTTTGTACCTTTAAACCGTTCTTTATATTATTGTAATGTCCTTTTTTATATTTATCAAGAATAGAATTGAAATTAATGTCATATTCGCTTGATGCGTCGTTTGTTCTTGTCTTTTCCCCTCTCTTTTTCACCTGTTCGCCAAAAAACTCTAAAATATGCATTGAAATCAAGGTAGTGCAGTTGAGTTGCCGTTCATTGTTTAGTTTACTGTTGCAACTTAATAAAAACCATTTCAAGAAAAGGTTACAACTGTTTAACAACAAATAAAATTAATATACAACTGAAAGTTTTATATATGACCTTGTTATTTATTGTGTTGATTATCTATGATTTAAATACATATTCTAATTGTTTGATAGTTTAAATCATTCTTGATTTTAAATACAAATTCTAGTTGTTTGATAGTTTAAAATCGTTTATTGAGCTTTAGGTCAGGTTAGAAAAATTAATTGCTCTAACTAGTTAATCAATCAGCTAACTAATTAATCAGCTAGTGATGTTTTTTTTCTTTTCATATCGAAAATGTTGATGCTGTTGTTTCTTTGAAAAAAATTCGTAAGACCAATAAATTGTTCTAATCTGACCTAAAGTGATGTGTTTACATACATATTAATAAAAAAAAACAACAACAACAACAACAACAAAATCAGCACAACAACGAACGACGTGATTACGAACCAAACAAGCAAACACAACAACAACAACAATAAAAACAGCATAAGCAGTTACTGCAGCTAAGCAGCTTGTGCATTTCTCATACGAATTTATGAATTTTTCATCTTCTTAGATTTTACTATTTTATTAGATATTCGTTTTATTCCCACTAAAACCGATATTTTGGCATTTTTTTTTCTTTGTACGATGAATATTTAAGGCTGTAGTTATACCCCAAAGTGTCAAATATCGCTTTGAAAAAATTCGTGAAACTGACCCCCATACAAACCGCGCTGTAAGACGTAATTCTACGTCAAAAGTTCCAACTTAAGTCCCTTATATGTCAGAATGTATCAGGGATATATAAAAGCTTTTACTGAAATTGATATTAGAATCATTAAAAATAATATCTATATAACATACTTTGCAATTTATAGTTTTGAGCGCTTAAACGCTAAAATCTTACATTGTGCGTCGTGAAAGAAACGAGCAACAACACGCACAGCACAATTGGTCAATAGAAGAAAAAACCTTTCGGGCGTTGAAATGACCCTTAAATTATTATTATTGGGTCATATATTGCTGCGCCCCCATGCCCAACGCTCATAAAATGTAGTCTGAAACTGCATGTGTAAATTGAGGTCGAATACTGAATTCCGAGGATGTACTACCTATAACTTCAAAGCTATTCGATATCGCAAATGTGGGTTGTATGGGAGGCTACAAGCCCCTTTGTTCTACCATAGTGTACTTTCTTGGGTCAATATGAATCTATCAAGCCTAAAATCATGAAAATCTAACGATCCGTTCTCGAGTCATGAGTGCACACACAGACGGCAGTCTCTTTTGTATATATAGATTCATGAAAAACCCTGTAAACAAAGCGTATTTTAGATAGACCCTAACTCTAGAGCAATATTTTTTAAGAAATGTACCAAGGAATCATATCACAAAAACTTATAATTTTGTTCTGCCAGATTGGCCAAATCGCACACTGTGCAGCGTCTTGATACACTGACTGAGCCTGCCAATAAAAGCCATTTTTATAACGTGTGTTTGCCGCTACTCTACTTTATAAACAGTTATTAATCATTGGTTTTACTACTCAGCAGTTGCCACAATTCGTTCAGCTAGCCAGCTGGCCACAGTTGGAAGTACATCACCCGACGCACATATATGTAAGTGCTGACGCTGACGACCCAGTCTGACATATCGTAGCGGAGACACTCAGCCTGATTTATTATTTTTTTTTTCTATTTTCCTATAGTTAATAAACATATACATACATATTAAGTGTGACTGGAGTCAGCAGAATAAAAATCAGTTTTTATTATTCTTAAACAATTTGTTGCTTTGGATTACAGTGACGAGCCACGCACACTTGATGTTTGATAGCTTGGTATTAGAAGTGGTGCAAAGTTGGCACAAAGCTTACATTTATTTGACCTAATAATCAAAATGTTTGGCGTTTTACGATATTGAACGAAATTTATTGTATGTTTGCATTTCTTTATGATAGTATTTTACTCCAACCCAAAATAATGCTATAAAGCAAAATTATTGCCAAACTGTTTGCTAAGAAGTTTTTGTGTGTAAGAAAAAACTCTCTTCTGCTGGAATATATTTTGGTAAAAAGGTTTATTGCGTTTTAACATTTGTTTGTCATATAATAAGTTAAACGTTTATTAATTTTTTATGTAGTAGGAGATCAAAGAGCATTTCTTAGAAGAAATATATCGCTTACGATAGTAGGCTGAGCGGGCCTAATATTGTATGCCCTTGACATTTTTATGTAATAAGAAATATGTATAGGTTGTCATGGTTTGACAGTAAAAATAAAAATTGTACTTGATTGTGATGTAAATATTTTAAAAATATAAAATAATATTGGTTGTTGCTGTTACCTTTTTCCTTACCTGCCCTAGAGTGGGTCAAAAAAATCAATTATTTTTTTTTAAAGTGACACAGAAAAATGGGTTGCTAGACAGCTTAAAAAAATTCTCACGAAATATGAGCTCTAACCTTTAATAGGAAGATGCTCCACATCGCAGTTTTTTTTTCTCAGTCCAATAGAAAGAATTCTTACGTCATCATTAATTGATTGTACAGAAAAATGTTTTCCAGGAATTTTTTAGGAAATTTAATGCTTTACAAAAACGGTATTCCATATTTTTTTCGTAAACCTCACCTAATTTGAATGATATTGAAGATTTATTTATTTATTTATTTATTTATTTATTTCATTGTAAATAATGCAAAAGCCTTATTGGCCAATTTGCATATTACCAGTTTAATAGTTGCATATTCGAGAGAAAATTTAACTAATAATACATGTACCTTTATATGCAACCTCCCTTAACAGTATATGATATTTAATAGCATTCATTTAAGATTAGAATTTGAAGATCCGAAGTTAGCGGAAAGAAAAGAAGCCAGAGGAAAAAGATAGTTTAAAATTTTAAAGTGGTCAACAAAAAAGATTTTTAAAAGTAATATATTTAAACTGTTAAATGAAGAAATTCTTTGAGCTTAGTTTTGTAGGGGTTTAAGGTGCATGTGAATATACGAAGATGAATAGGGAGCCTATTCCAAACACGAGCTGTTTGTACCAGAAAAGCTGTTTGTAAACACAAATTTCTGAGCCAAATATTGAGGCACGTTGGTAAGCCAAGTATTGAGGCTTATAAAAACACAACATCAATCTATTGTTTATATATTGATGAAATGAACAATTTAAAAACATAACGACATACGAAGATATGTGCTCTCGTCTACGAAGACCATTGACAAAACGTACAATGTTATTGACAATGACTTGAACTCGTTTAATGTTAAGAGCGTACAAGAATAAACCTCGACGCAATATGTTATACTGGACATAAAAAGAGCATGGCCAATATTATATTTTACACTTAAAGGCAGTGTAGTGCGCACCGAGTTAAGCAACCCACTGTACACAAACTTATTGATTGCACTGTAACTATGTTTATTGTTATTCACCACGCACAATGACCCGTGGTTATATATTAAGTTTACATTACGCATTTTCGCACTAAGTTAATGTTCTGTTTCTTTCACTCGAGCACTTTTATCGTTATTATATTAGTTATATTTATTTGCATTACGCACTTACACATTAAGTTAATATTTACTTTTCACTCACGCACTTTTATGATTTGGAAACTTAAAAATATCGTTATTTAGCTTTATAAACACCGACTTTGCGAAATAAAAATCATTAATTAAACAATATTCAATCAGCTGACCTAATTATTCATAGCCTGTTTTATGCCGGCTGACAATACAAAAAAAAAATACTAAATATTTAGAGCCAGTGGCGTTTTTAAGCGCCGGCAAAGAAATTCGAGGCAGGTCCTTTTTTTAAACAAAATTAACTAAATACATTACATAGCGATCCTGCCAGTAGTTGGCCTTCGGTAAGCCCTTACAATTCGCCACTTTTAGTTGTTCTAAAGAAATCGAGTAATGATGAGAAGAAATGGAGATAAGTGGTCGATTTCAGGAAGCTAAACGAAAAAATAGTAAACGACAAGTTTCCCCTTACAAAAATAGAAGACGTACTGGACAAATTAGGAAGAGCTAAATACTTTTCGACGTTGGATATGACTAGCTCCTTCCACCAGATACAATTATACAAAGATTCACGACCAATAACTGCCTTTCCAACAAATAACGGACATTACCAATTTAAACGCCTACCTTTTGGACTAAAAGGATCGTCCGACAGCTTTCAGCGCATGCTAACAATAGCATTGAGTGGCTTAGATGCTGAAGCATTTCTATACGTAGACGATGTTATTGTGTTTGGATGCAGTTTAGGGCATCACAATGAAAATTTAGCTAAAGTTTTTGAAAGAATGAGGAAATTTAATTTAAAACTAAATGCACACAAGTGCTCATTTTTGAAACCAGAGGTTGTATATCTAGGACACCTCATAACAGCTAAGGGCATTAAAACTGACCCAGCAAAAAATAAAATTATTGAAAATTACCCTGTGCCAAAAGACACAGATGAAGTCAGAAGATTTGTTGCTTTCTGCAATTATTATAGGGTTCATACCCAAATTTGCAGAAATAGCTAAAGTTTTGAACTCACTACTAAAAAAAAATGTTAAATTTAATTGGACTGAAAATGGTCAAAATGCTTTCGACAAGTTAAAAACAAAATTACTCAACCCACCGATACTACAATACCCAAATTTTGAAAAACAATTTGTACTGACAACAGACGCCTCAAATTATGCGTTAGGTGCTGTTTTGTCACAAGGTGATATTGGTTTAGATCTACCAATATCATACGCGAGCAAGTCTCTCAACAAACACGATTTAAACAAATCAATAATAGAAAAAGAGTTATTGGCCATACATTGGGCGATCAATTTTTTCAGGCCATACCTCTACGGTCGTAAATTTGTGGTAGTAACAGATCACAGACCTTTGGTGTCTCTGTTTTCCCATAGAAACTCGGCATCAAAGATGACACGTACTAGATTAAACCTATGCGATTACAATTTTGAAATTATGTACAAAAAAGGCAGCATGAATACTAATGCTGACGCATTATCTCGCATAGTGCTGAACAGCGATTCTTTGCAGGCTATGATTCCGACAGGGGCGGATGACAGCAGAATACTGGCTGTAACAAGAAGTATGGTTACAAATAAACATACACAAAAAACCAATTCAGACAAAACAAGTGAAATTGCCAACAAGAAGTTTAATCAACTTTTTGCTTGGGAAGGCACATCCATATCGGATATTAACAATATGATACAATTAAGGTTCGTATCAGATAGAAATTACAAGGGTACCCAAATAAATATAAATAATAGAGAAGTTATTACAAGATGCAGCGATAATCCATCGATCACACAGCTGACTTTGGAGAAAGTGTCGTCAAAAACGCATAGGTTAGATATAAACGAGCTCGCTTTAGGTAAAAATGATAGAATTTATAAAACCATGAGAATGGATAAATTTAAAGAGATATTTAATAATTTACAAAGAAAAAATAAAGAAAATTTAAAAATTTTAATATAAAATGAACCAACAAGAATAATTGATAAAGATATACAAAATAAATTAATTGAAGAATATCATAATTCGGCTCATGGAGTACACATGGGCATTAGAAAATCTAATTTAAAAATGAAATAAAAATACATTTGGAAAAACATGAACAAAATGATAAAGAAACATATGTTAAATTGTGAACAATGTAAAATAAACAAACAAACCAGACATACAAAAGAGGAATTAACTTTGACAGACACAACGGGAACTAGTTTCGAAATAATATCGATAGATACTGTATGGCCTTTGCGATTATCCAATAACTACCGCTACATATTAACCATGCAATGTGAGTTAACGAAGTATGTCATTGCTTGTCCAATAGAAACCAAAGACGCAAAGACTGTAGCTAAATCATTGATAGAAAATGTAATTTTGACCTATGGTCATTTTAAGGTTCTTAAATCAGGTAGGGGTACTGAATTTACCAATGAGTTGATGTCGGAGATTTGCAAACAACTTAACATTAAACAAATATTCAGCACGCCTTATCATCATGAGACCTTAGGTTCTATAGAAAGAAACCACAGAGGATTGAACGAATTTTTATTGAACTTTTGCAAAGATGGTGAATGGGACCACTGGATCCCATACTTCACATTTGCTTACAATACAACACCTCATGTTGACACTAATTACACTCCTTTTGAACTTATATTTGGCAAATTGGCAAATCTACCAAATGATAAATTAGAAAATTCAAAATGTTTCAACACAGACAATTATGCGCAGGAATTAAGAGTTAGATTAAAATACTCATTAGAAAAAACGAAAGAATTGATAAACATAGCAAAGATTAAAAAAAGGAAAAATGATGCCATTTCAGCACCATTAAGTATAAAAATCGGTGACAAAGTAATGATAAGAAGAATGAATAGAAAGAAAAACCAACCACCATATCATATTCCATATATAATAATTGATACATATAGAGTAAATTGTAAAGTTAAAGTAGATGGTAAAATCAAAGAATACCATAGTAATTTACTAAAAAAATGGAATTAGTTCAAAATTTTCAAATAAAGTAAAAATTTATTAATTAAAACAATTGCAATGTATAATTTTTTAGTAAAAATTTTATTAAAACAATTGCAATGTATTATTTTTAGTAACAAATATCATTTATCTATTTTGTAACAGTTTTTGGAATAAAATATAAAATATAATTTATAATAGTTAAGAAAAATAATTGAAATGTATAAAACAAATATATTTAAAGTGCAATTTTCAAACTGAATAATTTGTTAGATTTACATAAGAAACTTTGAATTGTATAAATTTTAAAAATAATTTTTTTATTTATTTTCTAAATTAATTTTTATCTTAAGGATGGGGGTGTAGTGCGCACCGAGTTAAGCTACCCACTGTACACAAACTTATTGATTGCACTGTAACTATGTGTATTGTTATTCACCACGCACAATGACTCGTGGTTATATATTAAGTTTACATTACGCACTTTCGCACTAAGTTAATGTTCTGTTTCTTTCACTCGCGCACTTTTATTGTTATTATATTAGTTATATTTATTTGCATTACGCACTTACACATTCAGTTAATATTTATTTTTCACTCATGCATTTTTAAGTTTTTATATTATTGAACACTATGTATTATTATGCACATTTTTATATATGATTTGGAAACTTAAAAATACCGTTATTTAGCTTTATAAACACCGACTTTGCGAAATAAAAATCATTAATTGAACAAGCTTCAATCAGCTGACCTAATTATTCATAGCCTGAGTGCATTTTTATGCCGGCTGACAATACAAAAAAAAAATATTAAATATTTAGAGCCAGTGGCGTTTTTAAGCGCCGGCCAAGAAATTCGAGGCAGGTCCTTTTTTTAAACAAAATTAACTAAATACATTACAGCAGATACAAATTAGTACTGTAAAGTTTCCTCAAAGTAAAACCTATTTTAAAACTTAACGCATTAATATGGGAATCAAAATGTAGCTTGTTGTCAATGAAAACACCAAGACATTTGATGCATTTAACAAATTGTATCTTCCCATTGTGTAGACTTATATTCAAATTGTCTTCAAGTAGCCAAGAAGGGTTAAATTAAATGAATTTCGTTTTTCTGGCATTTAAACTTATATAATTTTGTGACATCCAGGAGGAAATATTAGAAAGATTATAGTTGACTAAGGACTCGAGTACATCTTTAAACTGACACTCACCCGTAAACAGAAGTTGGATATCATCAACAAAAATAAAGGGCTTACACGCATTTAAAACAACAGCATTAACGATATCATTCAAATACAACATAAAGATTAACGGTCCAAGTACAGATCCCAGAAACAATATTAAGCAGGCTGGATGCAGAAATATTGTACACAACAAACTGTTTACGATCACATTTATATAAAAACACTAACCTACACGCAGTATTTGAAAAATTAAACAAGGTTTTTAGTTTGTTTATTAACTTCGAGTGATTGATTGTATCAAATGCCTTTTATAGGTCTAGGGATACCAAAATACTTATTTTGTTGGCATTGACGTTATGTCTAATAGAGTCTGTTAGGCCAAGAAGAAGTGTTGCCGTAGAATAGCCATTTCGAAAACCATATTGGCACCCATCAATTAGAGAATGCCGATTAGTACATTCCATTATTTGATATTTTATTGTTATCAACAACTTTAGAGAGTACAGGTAATATATATATCGGTCTAAGGTTCTATATATACGTAGGAAAATTGTTTTTGGGAATCGGCACAACTCTAGCCACTTTCCAAGATGAAGGAAACTTCGAGAACGTAAGAATATTATTGAAGAAAAATAACAAATGACTTTGAATGTAGGGGAGAATTATTTTAATGAATTTTAAAGGAATGTTATCAATTCCAATAGCATGCGACTTAACACTCCAAATGGCTTCAACAAGTTCACTTTCAAAAATATTTTTAAAGAAGAAACTATCTTCCCTATTCAAATGCTCCTCAAAATCGAATGGGTTGGTGTTATAATTATTCTGATTATTAACAAAGAAACTATATAAACAATCAACATCAAATTCTTCACTTGTCTCAATTGAGTTTAAACAACCACTATTTCTTAAGGTATTCCACATTTGTTTTGAATTAAGACCCTCAAATAGTCGAGCTCCAGACTCCCTTTTAAATTTACGTATAACGGACCTAGCACGATTACGATATTTACAAAAAGTTTTCCAGGTATGTTCCGATCTATCTTGTAAATATGCTTTAAAAGCAAGATCACGCATAGATTTAACGAAAATAATCCCTTTAGAATTCAACTTAATAACTTGAGTATACTTCATTTTATATTTAGTTATGGGGACAAAAGAAAAAGCTTCAGTTAAAACTTGTTGTTAAAATTTGTTGCTCCATAATTCCGATACTTAACAAACTTATCCTCGGGAACAATTGGAAAGTCAAGAGAAACAAATAAAAAGGCATGGTGAGAAATTATTGGTGATAACATTTGTTCTGAAAGTTTCACGATGTTTGGATCACTAATCAGAATAAAATCAATTAGAGACGTTGAGTTATTATGAGAATCGTAATGAGTTGGATGCGAATTGTGAATACACGACAAGTTACAACGTACAGCCATGGATCGAAGACTGGTTGACTTAGTCATATCAAAGAGATTATGATTGAAGTCACCAACAATAACAACATTAGAGTATCGCACAAACAAATCACCTAACAAATTTTCAAAGGACACAATATCACCAAGAGGTAAATATACAACACCAATTAATAGTTTTTGGAAATTGTGACAAATTTCTAGAAAAAGAGCCTCACAGACACCATATTCAGTAGAACGAAAAACAACTTTATATTTGATTTTTTTCGATACACCTCTTACATTCGGACGATCACTTCTGCAAAATGTATATCCTGGAATATTAACTGCAGCATTCGATATATTTGGTTTAAGCCACGTTTCAGATACACCAAAAACATCCAGAAAACAACCACTAAGAATGCATTTAATTTCATCAAGTTTTGATGATTGAAAAGATGGCTTTTAGCTTTGACAATTAACATGACCAACATTAAGATTTAAATTATCGCTAACAATAGGACTTAAATTGCATTTAGGTGATTCCAAATTCATAGAATAAGTAGGGAAGTCGTAATAAGGTACAATACATTATAACTAAATTTAAATAACAATAAAAAAGATACATTAATTTCGTTTAATACAATTCATTTTCGAAGTCGATCAATATGAAAAAAGAGAACATTTTTCGTTGATAAGATTTCAAAGAAAATATGTTTTTAAATAAAAGAATAAGAAAACATATAAATTACTCCGTTAATGAATTACCACGAATGCCATCCAGCGGACATGATGAAACAGTGGGGAGAGCACCGGGCCCTGTAGTAGCAAGATCAGCTGATTCAAAAATCGCAGTGCATTGTTTGAATGCAACAAACTTTATCACTACCGTTCAGCATAGTTACTTTTGATTTTGGAGTATCGGAGTTAATAATTTTGTATTTTTTTATCTTTTTCTCCTTTAAAAGTTTTCTGCATATAAAGTTTAGTTTGGCGGCAGCTGGAGTGTGGTGATCATTTAGGTAAACTCTTGATTGCACCTCTCCTCCCAATAAATCGCACAATTTCAGGTTCCTTGTTTTAAAATACTGGTTCATTATGTTGTCTCGTAGCCTGACATTGTTAAACTTAACAAGAACAGCTTTTTGATTTTGAATAGAGCAACAATGATGTCGTTATCGCTAGTAGGCAGTTTGAAGAAGCTGGTAAGGGCAATGGCAGGGTCATAAATATTATTCATTCCTGACGGCAATCCACTAATCACTATGTCTGCACGGTTGTGTCGGCGCTGCAGAATATTATTTGCATTTTCCAGCTCTTTCACTTTGTTATTGGCGGCAGAGTCAACAAGTTTGATCATTTGATTGCAATGTGAAATATCAGACTTGCGATCATTAAAGGTAGTAGACCACTCCGTCCTGACTTTCTCAAATAGTGCACCGAAATATTCATTAATATCAGCCAGTCCATCCCGAAGCTCAGCACGAAGAGAAGTTAAAGATTTATCTCGGTTCTGAGGATTTTCTTTGCATTCAGCACATGTGAAAGATAAAGCACGGTTTTTTAGCAAAAATGCATGTTGTTCAGTTGTAATATCCACTCATGCGATATGGAACCAATTTCCACAAAGGCCACATCCTAGACTGCTGCCTTCCAACGCTTTTATTGCACACTCCACAGTTGACAATTTTTGTTGGCGCCAAGTTAAATTATAAAGTTCAACGACACTTCAAGGTTAACACGAAAGAAAATGCAAAGCAGAATATAACAATGGCGTGTAACAGCACAAAATTTATTTGAAGTAAATTCGTGTTAAATCCACGCAAAAACTTATACTTTCAATTAAATGTATAGTAATAGCCTTTATTTTACCGATTATGGACTCAAAACTATTATTAATTAGTTAAAGACCTGGTTTAAATTAAGAAATTGACCGACGACTTAAATTTATGTTCTACTCAAACAAAGCGTTGCCAGACTTTTTTCAATTTTAATTTGATTATCTTAACCCTTAAAAGCCTACTGGTACCGCTAGGAACCAACCACAAAAAATGATAACTTTGTTAGCAATTTGTTTTTAAATTTCCCGCTGGGTCTTTAAAAATGTTTATTGGTGTAGGCGCCACCATTTGAGAAGATCGCCACTTGCAGCCAACTTCATTTGACACGTGTCTGGTTAGTAGTGTAACACAACCTCGAGAAAAAGCACTTTTGTGAAATCGCGAACTTTACAAAAATTATTTTTGTGTTAAATTCGTTTAAATCGCAGCTGAAAAAAATATTTCCGTGATCGTTATAGTGTCTAAAAGGTATTGTGAACGTTTGAAGTGATTTAATTTGTATATTTTACTAGATTTTGTACCAATTTTTAGTTGGTTCTTTGCGGAACCGTCAGGCTCCGGGACTTCGAAATTATGCTTATATGAAGTTATACAGAATTGCTTAAGTTGTGTTTTTTTTAGTTTATTAGGCAGAAATGGCGCGAAGAATTCGTGATTTTCGAACAGATGAACAACTTTCCGAGTACGTCAATTCAATTGCGTGGTCGGAAAGCGAAGATGATGGTGATTTTTCTGCTGACAATATGGATGACCCAGATTTCGACTTTCAGTCTGTTTTTCGTAATGATAATTTAGGATATGTACATGGAGACAGTGAAGTGTTGGAAAATATTCAAGACAATTCTGCAGTAGACGTGAGCGATGTCGAAATGGCTAATGCCGATTCAGGCAATTTAAGTATTGAAGCGAACACTGTATCAAATCAAGGTGATAATTTACAACAAAACCTATTTTTGGTCTGTATTGACATATATTTGTTATAGCTATTGTAGAAGACCCAGTTATTGTTGGTGATCGTTCCCGATGGCGAGAATATGCGACAATGTTTGAAGGCGTATTGATTGACAAAGAGTCTAATGTTTTTAAAAAACCATTGTGGCGAAAAACAAATCTTCAGTTGTATTCGAATTGTGTTAAATTTCAAGGAAATGATGACTTGACACCAGAAATATTAGCATTGAACTCAGCGATTCAGTTTTTTTCTTTTTTCATGACGAATGATATTATTTCAAATATCGTCGAACAGAGCAACTTGTACGCGATGCAAAAAAACGTTGATAAACCACTGAATACCACGCCAGATGAGATCAAACGATTTATGGGAATAAATTACTATATGTCGGTTTTTAAGTACCCGAGCGTTCGATCGTATTGGGGTGAACATCTGATCAACAGCCATCGCTGTCTGATCACCAGCCATCGACATCATCTAACGGTGTACGCAAACGCAGACGTAATCGTGTGTCCGAAGCAGTTCAAACATATGGACCCATACCCCAGCACGATTTGGGCTATGATCGACTATACAAAATTCGTCCGATCATCACCGCACTGAACAAAAATTTTAAAAAAATGCCGAAGAGAGCAAGATTGTGTGTTGACGAGCAAATCTGTGCTACGAAGATTAAGCACTATCTGAAACAGTACATGCCAGACAAACCTCATCCTTGGGGAGACAAATTGTTTCTTATGTGTGATGATTCCGGATTTTGCTATGCATTTGAAATTTATTCTGGCGACGACGACCATCGTGAGGAAAACGAGCCCAATTTGGGTGCGTCTGCGGATATTGTGGTACGATTGGCGCGTTCGGTTCCTCGATTCGTAAATCACGTCATCTATTTTGATGACTATTACACATCGATTCCGTTGATGGTGTATTTGAGGACACAAGGCATATATACGCATGGAACGCTTCGACGCCCACGACTTCCGTCATGCAAATTACCGCAGAAATTTAACAATCGAGGTGATTGGGAAGAGTATGTTGGGACGTTTCATGGAATCGACGTCTCAACAGTGGCATGGAATGACAATAAGGTTGTAAATATGGCATCAACAATGGCCGGAGTGAAACCATATATTTCGCCAGATGGTCAAACTCCTGAAAATGCACCAACTATTGAGCGATATAACAAAAAGAAAAAGGTAATAGAAACCATTCCGTGTCCAGCCATTGTTCATGAATATAACAAATACATGGGCGGTGTTGATCTTCTGGATTCGTCACTAGACCGCAGTCATATCCGCATAAAGTCTCGCAAGTGGACAAACCGTTTGTTCTACCATATGTGTGATATGGCAATGATTAATGCCTGGATTTTATATAAGCGACATCATGCAGCAACTAATCAAACGGAACCGATGAAAACTTTGCATGAATTTGTGTGCGAAGTTGCCCATTGCTTGATAAAATCTGGAACTGAGATACGAGTAGGAAAAGGGCGGCCAAGTAATGTTGAAGTTGAAATTGTTGCAAACGCTTAATTAAATCGCCAAAACATGTGATACCATTTTTATAGAGCAGTTAATTTCCTACAAAAATTTGTATTGCGCATTTTACAAAAGTCATTTATTGTCGAAATTGCTAAATAAAAATGATATATGCCTTAAAATAATCAAACTTAAATCTTACATATCATTCAAATGGTGAGGTTACGGAATTAATATGGGTTACCTTTTTTGTAGAGCATTAAAATTTCTACGAAATTCTTGTAAAACATTTTTCTGTTCAATCAATTAATGATGAGGTATGAATTTTTTTCTATTGGACTGAGAAAAAAAACTGTTAAAGTTAAGAGCTCATATTTGGTGAGAAATTTTTTAAGGCGTCTAGCAACCACTTTTATGTGTTACTTTAAAAGAAAATAATTGATTTAATTGACCCACCCTAACCTCCCGTAAGCTGGACCGATGCTAGAAATTTTCACGGAGGAAGGGGTTTTTGATTAGAAAATTATATTGCTGCCAATAAGATATTAAAACTAAAAATTTTTCAATAAAAGCTTTTGGATCGAGGAAAGAGCTACCATTAAAATTACCTCGATTTCGACTTGTAACAAAAATATATTATAATACGGTGGTAATCCAATTTTTTTAAACACATTTAGTCACAAATGGGTTGTATTGAAGTTTCGAATATGCTTTTTGTAACAAATCATTCGTTTTGTTGCAAATCAGCAAACTACGGTTTTATTACATATTTAACGAATAAATGCACTTTTTGCACAAGTGTTTCATAAAGTTTTGAAAAAGTAATTTTTACGTTACATGAACATAATAAAAACAATTTTTTTTGTAGCACCTATAAAAATTGTTAGTGTATTGTAACACTACTAAACAGCCGTTTCGGATACATTTTTTTAATTTTAAACTGTTCGTTTTAAAACAGATTTGATAAATTTTTTTAATGGATTTTGACTCGTTGATTCCAAAAATTTTTACTAATTAAAAATGACGGAGCCATTTTTGAGATAATTGCATTTGCAATCTTTGCCATTTTTATTAAAAAATTATATTGCATGAACGACTATAGCGTCTGACCTAATTGGTCGATTTAAATAAGCCTCTAATCATACTAAAGAGGAATGTTGTGCACATACTTTAACTACTTAATTATAAAAATCAGATGGACAACATCAGTGCCATTTGCCAACATGTAGCTTGCACACTTGGATTTTATGCGAAAAAAATCAAGAAAGTCTCGATTAAACTGTGCGGGACGGTATTTTCTAAAAAGATATTTGTAAATTTTTAACTTTGTTTGTATGAATGAAACCTTTAAACATATTATGTGATAAATTTCAATTTTTGGCAGTTATTTAAGTAAATTTTCCGATTTTTATTGAAATTAGGTGAATATTGGAAAAAGGCAATTTTAGTTAAAGAATGCAGTACATAGCTTACAAATGATTTACAGTAGTAGTTATGCATCGACATGAGTCCATTTGCATTTTCTATACATAGCCGTCACCGTGGGTCCCGAAAGAGAAGACAATTTTCCCATCGCTGCATATTAACGGAGTACTATGATGTAAATGAATAGTTAATTTGTCAATAATTTCAGCGCCTAATTCTTTCAAGTCTTTTACAACAACTTCAAGATTTTTCATGATTGTTTCAATTCGTCGAATCGTTCACAGGCGCAGCTGCACCGCAACACACAGCGATGTATATTAAGGCGCCTAACGAAAAAGCTTTTTCGGGTCAGTTCCTCAAAACAATAATTGGTTTATGTTATGATGATTCCCCAAATATTTCGACACTAGCGATTGCTATCCGCAAGCTGGAATGGTTTGATATAACCTCTAAAAATCGAGTTTTTTGTTAAAATATAGTAGTTAAAAATTATAATATTTAAGAAAAAGTTCTTCCAATCTGTATAAACAAATTAAAAATTTTTGCATTCGAATTAAAGATAATGCTATTTTTCGTGCATTTTTATGAATTTTGTAAAGTTATTTTTACAAAAGATTTAAAAAATTGTTTTAGTTCTATTGTGATCCTCATTTTCAAGATATCGTTGGAAAGTTCTTAAATGCTTGCATTGATTCCTGGTCAGCATTACTTAGATTGATGATGAAATTATGATATGATGATTATAAATTATGACTTAAACTAAAAAATTAATTATAAATAAACATCTTTTAAAAAATTTTGTAAGAAATTTAAAAAAAAAAATTAAAATTATGAATTTTGAAAGTTTTTGTATGAAAATAAAATATCAAAAATTTTCATGATAAGCAGCATTATCTTCAATCCGATTGCAAATTTTTAAAAATTCTTTAATTCAAATTGGAAGAGCTTTTTTCGGTCAATAAATCCTGACAGTTTATTTTTTTGCAACTATTACACCAGCCAATATTTAAAAAAAAAAGACAAAGTTTCGATAGTATCGTAAGTATAGACGTAGAATTCCTTTTTATACAGTACTAGAGAAAAATTCTGTTTTTTTTCATGTATATTCTTCAAAACTTTTTTAAAGTATTTCATCTTCTATATAAAAATTATTAAAAAAAATTTGTTGTTGTTGTCCTTCTTTAAACTTACCTGATCTAAAAAGCGCACAATTAAATTCATGTAAAAATTTGTTTTGTTTTATAAAAAGTTTTCGTTTGATATATATGGTGATGAATTTGTTGTTCTTTTTCATTTGTTTCGTTAGTTAAAACTAAATGTAATTCAAAGTTACGTTTATTTAATGAAATAAATATAGGTAAATTTGAATTATTTATTTTTCCTGTAGTAAAAAGCATATACATACATATATGTATATTTTAAAAGTAATTTAAAATTAAAATTTTAGTTAACAAAATAAATTTTTAATTAGGAAAGAATATAATGCATAATAAAAATAGTTGGAATTTATTATGGTATTTAAAAAATAAATTTAGTTTTTAAAGCACAACGCATGCTTGGTAACGCATGCGCAAATTTGCGTAGTAGTATACATACATGCTACAAATAAACACTCGTTTTATTCGTACTCCAACTCATGGCAGAATAACCAGGTAGGGCCGACTCGGAGAGGAATGAAGTAGAAAGCAGAGAAAAGCGAGCTCAAAAGCAGCTGTTCATGTCGAGTAAAAATTAAGAACATCTAAAAAATTTCAGCTAACTGATCCAACAACAATTACCAAGCAAATCTAAGACAACGACACACAGACAAGAGCAAGATCACATCGGTTGAGCAGCGTTAGAAGGGATGAACCGAATCGCCCACAGAAAATACTATGTCCCGCTTTAAAATACTTTGCTTACTATGTCCCGCTTTTCACTCGTTATACACGAAAATTCTCGAAATTGCTTGCGGCGAAAGCCATTATTGCTCTGGTAGTAAGATCTCTTTGTCCCGTTTTTCACTCGGCAATAATTGCCTTTGCCGCAAGCAGTTTGTGGATTATTCGTCCCCTCATGCTTACGAAAGTCCCCTTTAAACCTGAGTAGTCAGCAAATCACTTTCGGGAAAAGCAATTATTGCTCACAGACTTGCCGAGTAAAAAACGGCCCTTTGCAGCGCATGCAGAACCAAAACAACAATATCAGCAGCTAGAAGAAACGTTGCCATTTATGTTGGAAAAATCCCATTCGTGGTAATTTTTAATTGACCTTAGGAATTTTTGTTTTTGGAAATCCTATTATATATTTTAATTCAAATTGAATTAAATTGAATTAAATTGTTTGTGCATATGGGACTTATTGTGGTATTTTTAATGCGAATGAGATTTTGGTAGCAATTTTAAATGCATATGGAGTTTGTGGTGGTATTTTTAAAAAGCGTGGTATTTTTGTGGTAATTTTAAATGATCGTGGGATTTTTTTTGATATTTTATTTTATTGTGGTAGAAACTTTTTTTTTATGTTTACCATGGTAATTTTTGTTGTATTTAAATTATGTTACTGTAAAAGAAGTAACTTTTTGTCGGAATTATTTTAAATTTTAACTGGGAACCTTGGCTAGTAGTAGTACATTTTCTTGTAGCCACATACTGGCTCTCTAGCTACATGCATCTGTATTCTCTAAAGTATTACAACCCAACAAGCCATGAATGTCACAGTGATAGCTAAACGGTACTTAAAACGGCAGAGTTTCTGTACCTTTAAACCGTTGTCTATATAATTGTAAACTCTTTTTTTATATTTATCAAGAATCGAATTGAAATTTATGTCATATTCGCTTGATTTGTCGTTTGTTATTGTCCTTTTCCCCTCTCTTTTTCACCCGTTCAGGTTAGAACAATTAATTGCTCTAACCAGTTCAGATAATCAGCTAACTAATTAATCAGCTAGTGATGTTTTTTTTTCTTTTTATATTGAAAATGTTGTTGCTGTTGTTTCTTTGAAAAAAATTAGTTAGAGCAATTAATTGTTCTAACCTGACCTAAAGCTCAATAAACGATTTTAAACTATCAAACAATTAGAATTAGTATTTAAATCATAGAAAATCAACATTAATATACAACTTAATAAATGGTACGCTTATATGAAACACACAATGCATAGTTTGCTAACAACGAAACGGTCTGCTTCAGTGCTTTTAGAAGTGCACACCGTTTTCAACCGAGCCGATTGGCTATCTGGAAAACGAAAAAAATTAAAGCAACTGATGTAAAGTCATGTGAAAATAAATAGGGACACCTATATTTTTATATATGAAGCTGCATGAATTATAAACAAGGCGCCCCAGATATAGCATTAATTCCCTCGGCTGGTGATTCTTCTTGATAAGGCGAGTATAACACTTTATGGAGTTTCCTCCCACATTGTAAAAATTGAAATTTACAGGGTGTTTTACGGTTTTGGTACGTGTTTAGTTTTATTGATATAGAATCTATACTACTCACCATAAAATGAAAAATAATATTTTCTATTTTAGAAAAATATAAATTTTTTCATCAGTGTATCAACCACTTTCGTGTGATGTGCTGTAGCGGAGCTAAAATTTTGAGTTATCCAATGAAATATCAACAAATTTCTCTATCTGTTGCACCTAGTATGTAATTTATGCAGCTTTAAGTATAAAAATACAGGTGTCCGAATTTATTTTCACATGACTGTATATTTATATATGTATGATTTACATACATATTAATAAAAAACAACAACAACAACAACAAAAGCAGCACAACAACGAACGACGTGATTACGAACCAAACAAGCAAACACAACAACAACAACAACAACCTTAAAAACAGCATAAGCAGCTACTGCAGCTAAACAGCTAAGCAGCTTGTGCATTTCTCATACGAATATATAAATTTTTCATCTTCTTAGATTTTGCTATTTTATTAGATATTCGTTTAATATTAAAGGATGTAGTATACCCCAAAGTGTCAAATATCACTTTGAAAAAATTCGTGAAAATGACCCCCATACAAACCGCGCTGTAAGACGTAATTCTACGTCAAAATATTTGAATTTCAGAGGTTATTTTAAAACATTCCAGTTCACGGATGGCTTTCTCTAGCCAAGGTTTATTTTGAGGAACTGACCCGATCAACTTTTTTTTCTATGGAGTATGAGGCGCCTTAATGTACATATATGATGGTGACTATTGTTGGTTCCTCATACAAAAAACTCCAAACGACACACATCGAAGAAGAAGCAATAATTTAAACCATATCTGAGATTTATTCCATATCTAGACCGCAGTGCTGGACAAGAATAATTCAAAACAAAAATAAAAAATAACAAATAAATTTTGATTACTCAAAAGTTTGAATAAAAAGTATTTTATTGAATTTTTATTTTCGAATGATGAATAAATATTTTTTATGCGTTATTTTTATTCACTTTTTAAAAATTTTGATAAAATACATAAATTCATTTTACTTGTAACAGAAAACAAGTAGGTGTTTTTAAGTTTGATTTTAGAATTACTTTTTTTATCAAACGTTTCGTCTGATATTTTATGAGAACGTGGAAGATTGAGCATAGTTTTATAAAAGAAAAGACGTTACACTGATGCCGAGGATGGTATTGTTGTATATAATTTTTTAAAAGCTTTTCTTATAGCAGAATATTTAGATAGATAACCTTGCGTTGTGTCAGTGTCCGCAAAATAATTTAGTAACTTTAATAACCAACTTTGAATGTAAGAACTTGTATATAAAGAAAAAAGTATTTTGCTACCTCGAGTTCGAGTGCGTAAAAGGATAAAAAATTGCTAACACATCTTTGCTAAGACTTTCTAAGCTTAAATATATGGATAACAGCTAGTTAACAGCTTGTTTCAACTGGGAAACGAAGTTTTATTAAGAATTCCACGTTCCTTTAATTTTAACTAAAAGAGGCTCACACTTAACACTAGAAGCACTTACGTTATGGCCATCATCTACCTTATTAAAAATTATTACCCTACAACATTCTCATGGTGGTAGAAGAAAAACTTGATAGACGCAACTTACTTAACGAGGAACTTAATAGATGACCGATATTTGATTTTCACAATATTCCGGATCAATTAGCTAATTTTTTTTATGAGAAATCGTCGATGGTCGAAATTCAGCCTTTTTACTGTGACCTTCTACCTACACTGTGCTATGAAATCACTTTCGTTCTCTATTTCTATTTTCATTTTGCCGCTCAGTGCTAACCAATGAGTTTTCATACAAAAATACGTTGTACTGAGAAAATCTACAGTTTTTGAGATATTGCAATAATTTTGATTTCATAATAACGGGAAATTTTTTAATATACTATTCGTGAAAAATATTACAAAAAAAGCTTTCGTATACTGTTATTTTTCTAAACCAATGACTTTTCATACAAAAATACGTTGTACTGAGAAAAGCTACAGTTATCGAGATGTCGTCATAATTTTGATATCAAAATAACGGGAAATTTTCAAAATTTACTGATTGTAAGAAATTTTACAATCCCAATATATATTCACACATGTTACATAAAAAATGCTAATTGTAGGGTATCCGTAAGAGATCCCAGCAAAAATATTGCTTCTAAAAGAAGGTAAAGTGGAAGGGAAATTCTTGAATTCTATCTCTTCCACTTTCATACCCAGAAGGCATTCTTTTAACATATGCATGTCATTGTCAGGAATGCTTTCCTTAGTCCTCTCTAGAAGTGCTTCCAGAATTGTTCCAATGAAAGATTTCTTTGAGCCCTTCAATGAAAGGATGCTAGCTAGTAGGTGTTTGCCAGGAGAACTTTAGGAAGCCATTCCATGAAAATAAATGATTTTTGTTGATAGGGGCTTAAAAATCCTACAGAAAATACTTTTTTTCCAGATTTTCTCGCGATTTTGGTGTTGGAAATGAGAAGTGGTTGGGTTTTATTGGGAGTTTAAAAATCCTACGGAAAATGTCTAAAACATATATTAAACAGTACGACAGTGGTTGGTACACATGAGAAATGTTAACAGAATATGAAAATAGGCTTTTGGTTATTTGTTAACTTTACATGAAAATTGAAGCGCCATCTAGCGCAAAAAATCCAAATTTAATTCCCTTTTCAAAACTGGCTCAAGCATTAAAATCGGTTCACCCATTCTGTTTTTATAGAAATTTTTATAATAGTATTACATTACAAGTGAACCTCCACGGTCCTTCGAAACTTAAAAATCGATTTTCTCAAAATTCTGACGTGCTACAGTAAAACGCCGAGACATGTATTTCTTTATTTTAAGCCTATTTTCATATTCTATTAATATTTCTCATGTTTACTCAGAAAAATTTGACTTTGTCGTACTGTGTTATAATAATATGTTTTTTTTTTAAATTCCTAAATACTATTTAAATGTATTCCAGAAGTAGTTTATGAGAATGCCTTTTAAAAGCACTTCGTGATAAGGCTAAGATAAGCACAATTGGATCCATAGAATGTCTTCTGAAAGCGGTGTCCGCAAGAATGCATGTAACATTTTAATCAAAAATTTTGCTGGGATAGTGAGAAACGTCTGGCATATTTTTTGTACATCGCAGCAATGTCTACAATTTCCTCTTACACCGTGCTCTTCCATCTCTTATAGCTTAGTTTTTATTTAAGAAATTCTGTTTTGAACGCTCATATTTCAGGTCAAAGGTCACAAAAAGGATTCAGTGCACTACTTCTCCCTACTCTTATTTATTTGAAAGAAAAATTATCCAAATCGGTTGAGAAACACGGGAGCAAATGGTACCGAAGTGTTTTTCCTACGCCGATTTATATATAGTTTTTTATTCAAACACAAATTCAAATAATGAATAACAAACAAAAAATTTGAATAATGTATTTGAAATTCAAATACAGAACAGAGAGTATAAATTATATAGAGATTTCAATTCGAAGTTCACTCAAGTTTCGTTGTACAAGCGTCTGGAAAATAGAAAAGCAAAACAAAAATAATTATGCTTTTACCTCAGCAGTTGTTTCATGTGCACCTATAGAAAAGTATAGGCAGCGTCAAAACGAACGCTGAGGCAAAGCATAAATATTTTCGTTTTGTTTTTTTATTCTCCTGACGCTTGTACAACGAAACTTGAGTGAAATAGCATTCGAAGTCGAACTGGGACCTCTATATAATTTATACTCTCTGTACAGAAAAAATAAAAAATTCTTGATGCTGAGTTCTGATTGGAAAAATAAAGAAGAAATATTAATTGTTATTCGTTATATGAATAATGCCCTACGCTACTAGACCAGCATGAATAAAAATATGGTTTTTACATAAAATGGCTTATTTCAACATTTAATGAAAATCAGGAAAATTTGATAAATGCCTGCAAAAAATGCATTTTTGGTCTAATCCATTTTAAATTCAGTTCTTAATCACTGCGCTTCATCCAGACTATTTCAACAAAATATAAAAACTGAAACAAATATTTTTGCAATGTACCGTAATGTGAAAGTAATTCGAGATTTTCTTTACTTTTTTCGCATACATTACAGGACTGCATGCTACGTTTTTTTTTAAATTGCGCCAAAGCTACCTGTCCAATCTTAATTTCTAATATGAAAGATAGATGCACATAACCTTTCTTCTTCATTTAGTGAAACTAACACTCAAATCTGTTTAAAAAGGCACCTGCTAAGGTCACTAAGGTTGGATCATCTTTTCGTGAAAACCGAAAAATTTCTAAATTTAATTTTCTCGAAAACGGCTCCGTAGATTTCATGATTTAAATTTTTGGAATAAGCAGCCTAAAATACATTAGAAATGTTTTTCAAATTTAATAGTGCAAACATTTTTTTCCATTTTGTGGAGTGTAATTGTAACAAATACAGTAACGAGTTAGCAACCTGGAAATGACTTAGTTGCTTTATGTTTTTGTCAAGTTATATCAATGTCAACTAAATGTTTAAAACTTTGGATTGAAGATATTTTTATTAAGTTATAGGGAAGTCACTACAACTAAATATTTCCAATTCAGCTGTGACGCACTATAGCCCGGTTATACTGGGGGAAAAAGCAGCTTTTTGTAAAAGTCAACTAAACTCATTATAAAAGCACTAAAACTCAATGTGCATAACTAAAATATATACAAAATTATATAAAAATATTTTGTTTTAATAAAAACTGTTTTTTCATTGTAAGCTGCTTAAAATACGTAAATTAAAATACAATTTTTTTATATATTTTTATATAGTTTTTAGTTTTTCAAATAAATCAAGAGAATTTAATTCTTTTCCTTGCAAAATTTAACAAAATAAACATTATTTCGTTGTATATTTAAAGTCTATGTGATCTTCTGTTATATAGTCTCCCTAGGGATGGCAGTGATTAGTCATTTGATTCAATTAATCGATTATTTTCTTTCAATTTCAATTTAATTGTATCGTCACTTTATGTTTAATTAATCGACTGTAGTAAAAATAATCGCAAAAAATATTTCAAGTATTATAAATTCCGTAGTTATCCAAAATTTCAAACAAACACAAAAATTGGTAAAATTAGTTGCAACGTTACTCGACCCGAGATAAAAAAAAGATTAATTTCAAAGATCTCTTAGCATTGGCTTCAGTTATGAAGTTCTTACGTAATGATGATTTTTTGAAAACAGGTAGCGAACCGTCACTAAAATCATTGCAAAAAGAGTTCGAACTTTGGGCCCCTCATAATCTCTAGTACACAAACGAAGACGAAAGGATAATGATTTGGGTCACCCACAAGACGAATAAATTTTTATTAAAATTGTCAAGACCTAGAACAAAAATGAAAAATCATCGATGCTTTGGAGGAAATGAAAACTATTTGCCCTAAACTTTACGAACTTTCGAAAAATATTGTCATTTAGTTAGTACTTTTTTTCAAAAGCTGGTGCTACGATCACCAAGAAACGCAACCGTTTAACAAAAAAATGGGTTTTAAGACTATTGTTCTTGCAAACAGTGTTAAATAATTATATTTGCCATTAAAAATACTCACTATCGTTTCATATTAGTCAAGACCAATTCAAAAGAAAATTAGATGATATTTATTATGAACGAACAAATTAATATCGCTTATCATCACTGTTAACAATACTATTTAAAAAGTTAAGTTAATCGATTATTTGACAATAATTGCAATTAATTTCAATTAGTTTTTGTTTAATTGTGATTAATTAATCGATTAATTTATTTTATTTGCCATCCCTAAATCTACCATCTATTGGTTGAATGTTGTCTGTGTTCTAAAATAGACAAGTTAATTAAATGCACTAGAACCAAATTGACAGATATTGCTAAGACTTTGAGCAAAAAGCATTTCTAAACAATTAGATACGAAGTACTGCCTTAAGCTACCCATTGTTCAATTAATCACATTTTCACCCAAAATTTTGTATGGTTTTATATTGCAATACTCCTGGAATTCTTTGAACTCTTATTTCCTTTTCGAACTGTGTGAACAAATTTATATATGTATGTCTCGACATAACCTTTCTAATTCTTCTGGATCCTTTATCTATGATTATGACGAGCATAAATGCAAAAAATGAGAGAAGCATATTGTGTAAAAAGATCAATCAAAAGAAAAATTTTAAATTTTTGTTTTAGACCATCCAAATCTTCGACTATTCCGCTTGCACCATCGGTGGCTAGTAAAATTTAATTTGATACTAGTTGTTTATGCTTTAAGAAAAAAACTGTAATTGTCGGAAAAATTGAGCTTGCTTTTGAGCTGCTTTGAAATTTCTATTAAGCGCAGAAATCTATCTTGCACGTCATTAGACACAGAACTGACGAATCTTACTACCAAAACTAATGCTTTTTTTGCTTAAATATCCATCGTTACGCCCAAGATAAGGGAAAACTTTCTTGTTTTTAGTGATGAAATTAATTGGTTAGTTGCCTTTTTGCTCAAAATCTTGACAATATCTGTCAATTTGGTTCTAGTGCATTTAATTAACTTATCTATTTTCGAATCCACACAACATTCAACCAATAGGTTATAGCTTTTTTTCACAGGACATAAACTTTAAATGTACAGTAAAATCATGTTCATTTTGATCAATTTTTCAAGGAAAAGAATTTAATTCTATTGATTTATTTAAAAATTACCAAAATAAAAATCTGCCTACCAAGCCAAAAAAAGTAATAATTTTTGGTAGAGTTCTACCAAAACGGCTAATAATAGCTAATAATAAACTTATAATAGCTATTAATTAAAAAAGTCTTGCAAAGGTTAAGGTTGTTTTTTTTTCCCAAAATATTTGAACAAATTTTCCGTTTTTACGCATATATGTTTAGTTACGAAGTGTGCCGGTAGCTTTTAAGGTTTTTGATATTGGACAATATTTCAAAAATATAATTAAGTATTACTACAAAATTCATGAAAGAATATGTAAAAAATGTCATCAGAAAATTATCACTTTCAAGATTTTTGTTTGTAGAAAGTAGAGGTAAATAAAAAAATATTCCAGAAATTAATGAATATTTCCTAAGAATTCTGCATGCTCCGAATTAAAGAACACGATTTATAATTAATTCCGTCTAGCATGCTCTCTTACATAACTATGTGATGCAAGTGATTCGGAAAATGACTAAAATGATTTTGAAAAAGTGCATTTGTCCCATTTTTCATAATTTTTTTTTTTCATATTACAACACAAATTAATTTTAAAGCACATGATGTTAAGTTTTTATATGCCAAATAAAAAAACTAGTCTCAAAATAACGAACTGATAAAATTTCAATTATTTCATTTTGGTAGCTGACTATATCAAACAATTTATCTCTCATCGTTTACTTTTGCTTTTGTTCGCAAACGCATACATCGTGTATGCCAAAGCATCATCACGATCAAGCCGACTACATGGACACATGCGAAACATGATCTCCCCCTCAACCTTTTTCTCAATAGCACATACTCGTCTTATGTTCGCTTGCAACCGTTCGACTTATGTTTGATGTTCTACAGAACATGTTATGAATCGTTTTTGCTTTCAAAAATTTTATGCTGCATTATTGCTTTCACAAAGAAAATTTCCTTCTTTTGCTTTATGCGCGTCATACATTATGATCAATGTTTATTTTTCATAAGTTCATGATCAACGAAATAGCTAGCATTTATTATGAACGAAGTGCTCTTAAAAGCGTTTACAATTTGTAAGCGTTGATCACAAATTTGTATCCAGTGCTTATGACGAAGAACACAAAAAAAAAAACAGCACAGAAGCTCTGTTAGAAAATGACGCAGTACTGAAAAATGTGAAAAATTTTTACTTCAGCCTAGTTTAAGTGTAAACAAAAAAATAAAGTTAATACTGAAGTGAATAATAGTGAATATATTAAAATTACACTTTATAAGAATTAAGTAAGTTAATTTTTTTCTAAAAAGGTTTATTGAATTAGTCTCAATTGCGCATGATCAATGAATAATTTAATTTAATAGACCAGTTCGCTTTACAAAAATGTTGAAATACTTTGTTGCTGCGCGTCGATTTTCTGGAAGTTCCATTGCTAATGAGAACAAAAATACCTTATGACCCAAAAAAATTTGACGTTTAGATATTGCGCAAATCGTTTTAAGGTCATTTTGGCCAACAAAAGCACATATGGTATATATTTTGACGACAAATCATTTATAACAATCTAAGTTTTTATACTTTTTTTTAATTTTTAAAATATGCATCCGATATTTTTTGGCTGAGCTTTAAATATGCAATTTAACTCGTACACCAAAATTATCATTTTTATACATAAAATTTTTTTCTTATTTTCTTCCACCGACATTATGTTTGTGATTAAGAATTTTTTTGTATCATAATATGTAAAAAAAAAAAATAAAAACACTACTTAAATTTATTTTTCTATATATATATTTTTCAAAAATATGATTTTTGTAATGTTTTTAAAAAATTTTCAAGTACATATTTGAAAAATCTTCACGGCGTCAAGAGTAACTACTCTTTAAATTAATCGAAATCTTCATGTTAAAATTTAATGAAAGTGTTTTGCGTCCAGCATGATTTCCACATTATAACTATGAAACTAATGCTGAAAGATTAAAAAACATCAAACGTGATCAAACAACTAAAGTGCTTCTACTGCGATACAATCTGTGCTAATTCGAACTCTTATCTACAGCTGGAAGTTAAATTTATCAGGCCGTCACTTTAGATAAATTAGTAATCATTAGTTTCAGCCAATTAAAAACAATTTAAAGCCAATTGAAAATATTTTTGTTCAAAAACAAAACAAAAACAAAGTCAACCAAATCTGAGAGCGGTGATTTAAAAAGCTGCTTCACTATAACAAAGATTTGTTTGCAAAGTATACGATTTTATGTGGTTACAAGTTATGATTACAGTGATTAACATTGGATCCGGCAAGCTATCATTTACCTGGTGATAATAAGTCTAAATAATGCTATTGTTTTTGTGGTGTTGTTGTTGTTTACATTTACTACACCAAGCTGTAACGGTATTGGTTATGCTTTTTGCGCTAATATAGATAATTAGTTGATGCTTGAATGATCATCATCTACTTAAGATATCAAGTGGTTGGATTTTTTTTTTCCTTAGCCCAAAATTGTGCTCGCTTATTTTCTGGTTTTGACAACATTTTGTACTTTTTCTTTTTTGGTGCTGTAAAGGTACCGTTTTGTTTGAACTAGGGCTTTAACAAAATTGAATTTTGTTTCGCTTTCCATTTAAACTGTACCATATAATTTTGTATACCTTATGCTTTTTCTCTCAGTTAATTGATAGTTTGTAATACGAGCAGATATGCTCACAAGAACAACTTTAAATATTATTCCAACATATAAAATGTCGAACATTTTGTGAAAAACTTTTTATTGTAAGTAAACTTGGTTCCGATAATGTCGGTTGTGTTGCAAATCAATCTCAGGGCCATCTTTTATGATTTGCTCAATTTGAATAAGTGTATGTTTTATAAATAAAGCTATTCTTTAAAAGTTCAAATTAATTAAAATGTTATGGCTTGGATTTGTGTTGAGCCTTTTTTGCTGCTGCTGCTATTCACTACATTTAATAGAAGCACTCTCACAGTATAATCTCTTAAGTTCCGGCAACTCCGACACTTCCGCTATTGGCGCCATGACAACAGCAGCAACATTCAGCAACACCGCTGATTCCAACAATTGGCAACCCATGTCAAGCAATTGGTTAATAGTACAGACATCAACTGGCTTGCACGCCTACGATAGCAATCGCAGCGGCATTAATGAAAAACTACAGCGCCCACAACATCTTTATGGACGTCATGCCACTGTTGTGACACCGCAACATAACTTAGTTGAGCCTTACATAATGACATTTAGTAAAGTTCCTACAAAGGATGTATCTAGAAAAGAATCTTACTATGCACAGCAAGTTGCTGATAGCTTTTATAACAAACAACGCCAGCGACTTGCTGTTAATGATGCCGCCAGCTATGTTGTGCCACCTACTACGAGTACTGACACTATTATCGACACTGAGGAACCCCCACTGAGACAAATACCGCAGGAAATTGGCAATAGAAAACTAAGCCTTGATGTTGATGCTGTAACATCATCATCTACTTCATTATCATCCTCGTCATCATCAACATCATCATTATCAAGCCCATCATCATCATTTCCTTTAATAATAAAAGCAACAGTTTCACAGCAGCAATCATCAAATAAGTCAGAAGCAATAGAGACCAATGCTGTGGCGCAAATAATTCAAGACATTGGCATTGAAAAGCCTCTGAATGACTTTTTGCTGTCATACAACAACGTTTTTGCTTACGTGGAATACTTCTTTTCCGTTGTTAAGAATGTAATCGGTGTAAGTGAAGGTGAGTGTGGTGTATTGAATAAATAATGTGACATTGAGTTGTAAGACTGACGGCACATAAATTTGACCCTCAATGTTTTTTTTTTGACTTCGAGATTAATTTTAAAATTGTATCGCTTTTCAGTCTTGAGTGATAGTATCGCGGGTATCAAGAGTAAAGTTATATTAAAAACTGACTCTAGGTTGAGTGATTTGGCTAAGAAAGAAATTTAAAGTTTAACAAATATTTTTTTATGTACAGTAAAAATCGCATTTAAGAAAGGGTAACATGAATGATAAGAATTGGTTCTCCATTACAGTGAGGTCTAGCATATTTACCATAAAGTTGCTTATAAAATACAAACACAGTAGGTAATAAATGCTTATAATGGCCATTTTTATATTAGAGCGGAGTAATTTATACGTAAAGATATTTTGTCGTTTATACAATAAGGGGAAAATGGTATTAGATGTATGAAAAAACGTATAAAATTTTTGCAAAAACATAGTTGTTTTATATTAATTTTTTTAATTTTAAATTTTTAATGAAATATGAACGTATTTTAAAAAATTTAATAAAAAAAAAATATTGAAGTTATGCACGAGATTTGTCGTGTACCTACGCCCTCAGGAAGCAGTAGCAATTCACTCACTGAGGCTCCTGATTAAAATTAACTCTCTTGTGAACTTCGGAAGGCGTCTACGCTGAGCAACCAGATGTGGGATTTTTTAAGTTGGCAGATAATCAGATTTTGTGTTGATTTTAAGGAGGAAGGAGACAAATTCAGTTATATTTAGTTTAAAACATAAATTAACAGCATGGAAATATTTGTAGTTTCCAAAATAAACAGGGAGGAGATTATTTTAATGGAATTAAGGGAGGCATTCAATGATAAAGTGACATTTTTTCCAATTGATTTGGTAGACTTAAGGACTGAGTTTGCAAGAAAATAAAAACGAGTTAAATTAGGATTTTCCCACAAAGAAGAACTTTAAAAATGTTGTATTTGATATGTAGAACAAGGCGGCTTCGATGTGGTAGTGGTAGCGCGCTTAAAAGTCACCCAGGTGTCACGGGCTTAAATCCTGGCCGGCCATAGTCTTACGATTTAACCTTTCTTTTCTAGTTTCTTATCAAAATAACTTTAAAACTCATTAATTTACGACGAAAGGTTTTAGTTGGTGGTGGTAGAAAAGTTTGTGGAGTGGAACGCTTAGTGATAGCATAGCATAGCACTTGCCAATAAGTTGGTCTATGTGGGCCGGTCTAAAGGAACTGCCACCACCTTAACCTTACCTTACCTATGTAAAGCAACTGGATCATTTCATCAGACCAAAAAATGCTGTTTTGACCAAAGAAAATAGTAGTTTCAAGATCTCCTTCTGATTAGTGATAGTGTGTACCATGCGTTGCACATACAGTGATGCTCAAAATAATAGCAACAATCTCCTTGTCGCACTCCGAATTCACATATACCACACATTAATCATGTTTTTAATGAAACTTATGCTTTATATTTCTTCACTACTGTTGACAGAACAAAAAATGTACTCAAAAAACATAAACAACTTTTTTTTCGTCCAAGTTTTTGTCCAAAAGACATTCGATTGAATACGTAAATGCCAAATGGTGTTGTAAAAGCTGTCTTCAGTTTATCCTTTGTTCCCACTCTGATTTGCCAATAGCCAGCCTTTAAGTCTAAAGTAGTCATATATGGCGTTGATTTAGCTGCATGCAAAAGATCATCTATTCGAGGAAGTGGGTATGTATCTGTTATAGTAATGGCGTTTATACGACGATAATCAATGCAAAATCTGATTTCTCCATTCTTTTTGGGGATCATAACAACCGGAAAAGCCCATGGTGACTCTTTGTCTTTAATATGTTCTTTATTTATTGTTTCATTACTGGTGAGAGTCTCATTGGCGTCGGAAGCGGGGGGGGCGAGGTGGGCAGTTGCCCCCCCACTTTTTTAGCTAGATAAACAATTTAAAAGGAAAAGTTATTCAAAATATCAGTTTTTTTACAACGATAATATTTTTGTATTATATATTTTCCTCTTCTTTCTCTCTTCTTCATGTTTCATGTGAAGAAATTTTGGTGAACTTTTTTTGCACCACCATTTGTACTGCCCCCCATTTGTACTGCCCCCCCAGATGAAATTCGCTTCCGACGCGATTGGAGAGTCTATATGGTGAGCATGAAATTGGTTCATGTGTGCCGGTGCTTATATAATGTTCAATAAACGGGACTGGTTTGGTTATATCATCAAATATATCTGTATATTCTAATAAGATTTTGTTTAGCAAATCTCTTTCATCAATTTTAAGATGTGGAGCCTCATCTGAACGTAAGGTAATTTCAAAAGAATTTAAACTCAAAAAGCAAGGTCCATTATTTTTTATTATTCTTAATTTTTTCAGAGGTGGGAAAAGTCCATGATTTCTAAATAAGCGTAGGTCATTAGGAATAGAACTTCCAAAAACTTTCTTTATTTCTTCTGTAGAGTATGTTCTTGTATGTTGATGTAGAATATCCAGTAGGTATAATTGGTTCAGCTGTTTTAATTTTAAATTCTGTTTTATTTGGGTCATCTTTATAAAACTTGTTCCATGAAATCAATTTCAAGTAGTGTGCGGCTATTTTCTGCTGAGGAAAGGCAAATCAATTGGATCTTTTTTAATCTATTTTTTATTATAATATTTGCCTCCGTGGAGAAAACCTTTTGTTGTTTTGGTATACCGTCTGCTTGTACCAATTCTGCAAAAATTTCTTTGAATTCCACACCTTTTTGTTTTAGTTTGTTGAAAAGTACATGTCCAGCGGCGGTGTTCGTGCGGCGGTGTCTATATAAGCTTCACCATTTAATCCGTTTATATTCAAAGTTAAGGTAGGCACACTTCTTCCGATTACTGATGTGTCGTTAAATCTGTTACAGGTTGGACAGTTTGACCGATAAACGCCTGGTGCGCCGCAACCGTAACAATTAAGAGTTGTTCGCTCAGCTTGTGATTGTTAATGGTTTTCAGTTTCAGCTTTTTTGTAGCATTCTTCAGCAGTGTGGTTTCGTTTGCTACAGAACGTGCAGAGTTTCGTTGTAAATTGTTTTAGTTGGTCTTCTATTCCTTTCGTAGAGTTATTTTCACAACAACACTTGAAATGTCAGAATATTTTCTCTTGGGACTTTATTACGAATTTGAAACAGGAGCTGTGAGTAGAGAATATTTAGGATAGTGTTTTCACTTAGTTTCTCTTTAAGTTGAGCGAAAAACTTTCGTTTTCCACAGACGAAATTGTCTGTTGATTCTGATGTATGTTGCTTGTCCTTATTAATTTCGTAAAAATTCTCCAATCAGGTTTTGGTGGAGAGAATGCTTGCAATAAAAGAAGGATGGCTTCGTTAAATGTTTTTGCTTCGTCTTTTACACCTTGCCACCAAGAGGATGCATAGCCTTCAAGTAATAGTGGAAAACTTGCCAGAGCGAATCTATCATTGATACTCTCGGCTTTTTTGAACACTTGAATGGTTGCGACAAAATCTTCAACATTTGTAAAGACTGGATCTCCATTGAATCGAGCACTGCATTTGCTGAATGATGATCGAATGTCGTGATTCGATTGAATAGATTCTAACAATTCGGTAAATTGTTCCCGAGTCATGCTGATGTTGGTTGAACTGATTTGATCAACAGTAGATGACGTTGATCCACCAACAGTTGAAGTGGTACGGGGACTTCTTCACATGTTTTTCTTTGAATGGACAATTAGTACAGACTATTGAAATAGCTCTTGTAGAGACGTGAATTTCGACCTCACAGTAAAGTAAATATAGCACGAATCGATATCGTCTAATTGTTTAAGGGAAAAAATTAGCTCGAGCAAAGTATTGTTGCGGTAGAAAACGGATTTAAAAGGTGCATTGTATAGTATATGCGTCGGTATTGATTGACGCGATGGTAGTATAGATGAGAAACGGATGGCAACTGCTTCTAAGGATCTTAAGTAAACGCGCGGATAGTAGATGACTGTGCGTCACTGCGGATGGACAACTAATGAGACGAGGGACGTGGTAAGACTGCAAAAGCGTCAACACCAGTCTCTCTCGAGTATTATTTATTTTTGGTGAGATTCGTTTGAAGATGAGCACACACAGCACGGGTTAAGCGGCAATGGCAGAGGCAAAATCACGCTAATTAGACGCACAAACAGTGAACGAAATGAGCGTCACTACGGCTAAAAAGCTTATGCACAGTTTGATGAGTGTAAATTGCACGGCTTAATTTGCTGCGGTACGTCGTATATGTAATTTAAGCGAATTAATGAATGTCGCTGTCGCTGAATTGTACGGTGTTAATTGCACGGCTTAATTTGCTGCGGTACGTCGTATATGTAATTTCAGCGAATGAATGAATGTTGCTGTCGTAGAATTGTACGGACTTCGGGAGTATGGAATATGTCGGTGTAGCAGCAAACAGGAAGTTTGCAGCTAGTTTTTAGATTTTTTAGTTGGGCGCCAATGTAGCAAGGGACTTGGTAAGACAGCGAAAGCGTCAGTACCAGTTTACTTGCGTAGCAGTTTTTTTAATAAGGATAATACGATTACTTCATATGCCTTTCGATAAAGAAAAAAATATCTTTCCTTCTCAATATTTTCTATCGTAATGAATATTTTATTTTATAAATTTGAAATATCTCAAATAATTTTCTTTGAAATACAAATTGTATTTTAACAAGTATTTTAAAGTAAAGTAAGGTATATAAATATTAAAATAAAATGACAAAGAGTGAAACTATATAATAACAATAATTACAATCGTTACACCACATTATAAAAACTAGCTTTTCCAAAAGTTAAAAAGTTAACAGTGGAAATTCGAAAAGCTCCTCAGCACTTAACATAAGAAAATTTGTTACGCCACCAAAACTTTATGTAACTGACAAGTTAAGCCCCTGATTTATCTGTTTTAATATTATTAAACTGTCTGCTAACAAATTGAAAATGCTTTGATTCTTGTCAGATAATTAAATATAAAATATGTTTTGGTCCTATTTACTTTTGTAATCTATCCCGTTAATGTTTTGAAAATCGCGTCCTTTTTGGACTTTACTCCTTTGGAATCGATTTCATAAATATCCCATGGTATGAAAAATATATAGGAAGTGAAATCGAGCGTTAACAAAACACTCAATCGTTACGTTTTTCTAATCAACAACAATAGCCAATTGCCTACAATGCCTATTTTCTTCCTTGCTGTCGCAGCGCGATGCGCCAACGAAGTTCATTCTTCGAATTACATATATTACATATTCGAATTATATATAGGAAGTGAAATCGAGCGTTAACAAAACACTCAATCGTTACGTTTTCCTAATCAACAACAATAACCTATTTTGCCTACAATGCCTATTTTCTTTCTTGTTGTCTTAGCGCGATGCGCCAACGAAGATCATTCTTCGAATTACAACAAATTAGCAATTTGCGTTATGAAAAGTGTTCTATCGCACTTTATTAAAATAATTAAGTAGTCAGAAAAAAATAATCTAGTTAAGTTTTTTTGTTAAGTTTTCATGCTGAAGTTAAAAGTTTTAAGACTTTGTTCAAAGTAATGAAAAAATATTAGTGCATAATTAATTATTTGAGTTACGGTCACTTATATTTCTACAAAAGTTTGACATAAAAAACCGATAAGTAACAGTCTTAACAGCTTATAAAGCCAAATAAGATAACGCACTTCATCTTTAATTAATACAATTTTTTAATATTCCTTGTTTCTGTCATTTTTCTTTTAGCTGATGCCATGAAGCAAACAAAGTCAAGAAAACTTAAGGGTCACGAAGAAGTTTCGAAAAGTGCGGCTACTTCAACCTCAGCAACAACAACACTTTCCATTGGCACCAGTCGCAAAATGAAAAGATTTGGAAGAAAATTTAAGAAATTTATGCTGCCGCTGCTGCTGGCTTATAAGTTGAAATTTTTAGCACTCATTCCACTCTTAATTGGCGGCTTAACGCTGCTGGTGGGTACTACAGGACTAGCGGGATTCTTTTTTGCTCTATTCACAGCAGTAATGAGTTTGAAGACAGCAGGTGACGCCAAGTCTTTGGTGGTGAAGAAAATCTATTAGAGAATGCGGATGATAGCGGCTGGGGGGTGGCTGGATAGAGGCTGGGAAGCGAGAGTTTGTTGGTTTTAATTGATAATTACATTTAATTACGTGTTTGGTGCTAAACAGAAATTAGCTGGCGTGACCCCTGCAGTTAGCCATTCAATAAACATTAAAAACACTCGTGCAAATATAAAATGTAAATAAAAACTAAGCTTAAGTAATTGATTTGAATTTTAAATTAAGCAATTAAAGTTTTTTGGTTAAGAACTAGAACCAAGCCAAGAAATATGTGCTGAATGAAATTTATTGCAGATTTTTTTAAGACTTTTATATTGCTTATTATAAAAACTATTTTTAAATAGTAGACTGCACTAATAACTTAAAATTTTAATATGTTTCTACTTTTTCTACTTAATAATGTACCAATATTTATTTCTAACTGATAACTTGATTACCTGAGCTTTATTTATTTTTCTTGTTGTAGTTTTAAACATACTTACTTAAACATACATATAACATGTACTTAACCCAAATGAGCAAAATACCTGTATGTGCATTGGAAATTTGCGAATTTTAACGTGACACCCACTATAAAATATCCAATCCAAAAATTAGTTTTTTCTCCCACTTTTCACTATTTTGTCTCTTGAAATATAACAATCACGTCTGTTGATAGATAGATCAGTAGAAACCTTTCAAACATCGAAGAGGTTTATAAATAAAGATGTTATAGCATTTATGATGCTAGCATATATAAAAGTTCCTCCATTTTACAAATCTATCTATATATATATATATATATATATATATATAAATATATTAGGGAAGTAAATCCCAGGATCCCGGATTTCGGGACAATTTCAGCCTCTTTAAATCCCGGGATTGTCTTTCCGCGATATAACATAAACTGCGACATAAACTGCACAATAAACTGCGCTACTTACGTTTTGTAAGCTTGTACAAAAAAAAATTATTTTGCTCCTTTTCGGCACAAAGTTTTTTCGTAGTCTCTTAAAGGTTTTTCATCCCTTTAAATCTTTGTTTCTTAAACCCTCTTAATATTCTTATCATTAAAGCCAAAAAAGATAAAAAAACATAAATTTGATTTTGGTCCGGTAAATTTTTCTTATAAAATAGGCCGACAAAATTTTGTTTGCTTTTTTTCGGCACAAAATCGAAAATCCAACTGACTTTTATGTATATCAAATATCTCTCTAAATTCATTTTTATCATGTTGGTTTATCTATTTTCATAGAACCAAACAATTTGATTTAAACAAAAGCTTTGCAAAATAAATTCACATAAAAATTACTTTCTGATGTGTCCAATATATTGGGCAAATCCATTGAAAGGGTGAAATTAATACAGTTTGCTAGTCATTAATATAATTTAAGTTTTGTGTGTTTATTAACAATAAGAGTATTCACAATTGTGTGGTATATTTGTATCGTGTTTTTTTCCCATAGTTGAAAATCACAATTATGAGCACCCTTTAAAATAGAATTTGTGGTTTGAAACCTCCCACTATATCTTTTTGTTACTATGCAAATAATTTAACTATCCAATTTGATATATTTTATTAATATATGTCATAAAAAAGTTTAACTTGCATTTTGAGCTTCTTCCATTTTTGCAATTAGAAAATACCTAGCAACCGGTCAGTTGCTTATGGAATTTTAAAAACCACGTTCGTTAAACATATCATTGGACTTCTTTAAATTACCACACCTTTGGATTTTTGAGATTTCATATTCAAACAATAAAAAATTTAAAAGCCGCTTGGTAAAGTGTGGTATCAAATAAATGAATAATTTACATTTTTTTTGTTTCAAGTAATACATAACAAAAAATTGTATTAAAAACATTTTAAATTATTGACTTCTTAAAATTTTCAATCCCGAACCAATCCCGTGATCCCGGAATTGAGGTTTTCAATCCCGATAATCCCGGCATCGAGAAAAGCTTCCGGGATTGGACTCCCTAATATATATATATATATTTCAAATCGTTTGTGTCCGTTAAGAACTCTGGAACGGTTTTACCTAATAAAAGCATCAAATTTAAAACATTTGTCAAAGCTAATAACTCGAATAATAAAAAAAAATTTAACAAATCAATAAAATCGCTAAATGTAAGACGAATTCGGTTGTATTGGAAAAACATTTTTGAATTAAGTTTGTATGGTTATTCTTGTAATCATTATAATTCCTGAGTTTGTTTTATAATGAAACTTGGTGTATATATGCTATGAGACCAAGTGGTGGTCACTATATACATAAATGCTGCCACGCCTAGTTTTATCGCCCCTTATTTACTGTGCCTCTTAAGATCTCTGGAATGGTAGAGATTTACAATACATCCTGGCCACCAAATTTACAATATCTCTTATTAAGGTTAATATCTTGGTTATTAACAAAAATCAAACACCCCCTTTTACCGCCCACAAATAAACCAAAATGCTGTTTTTCAGACAGTTTTAGTGTTATAAGACATTGCTATAAATTTTGTATCTCAGTTTGTATGATTACTGTTGACAACGGCAATAAAATTCGGAATTAAAAATTAGGAATATATTATTTCCTTTAAAAAAAAAATCCAAAATATTGACTTTTTATCAAAAGTTGTATTTGTTGTAAACATAAAATCAAGTTAAAATTGCATTTCTGACTACCTTTTATATAACATAGCAGTTATTTGCAAAAACTCTTCCAGTTAAGAGCAAAAATTTTTATACTGTTTTTGTCATCAAACCAACAACCCTTTGATTTTTTGGCGAAATTTCTCTTTTCCAAAATGTTGTTTTTATAGTTTTTACAAAAAATTCAAGACTCAAAAATAAATTTTATAGAAACTTACACCAACATCTCTTTCCAATCAAAAATTATAGCTAAAAATTACGTTTTATGGCCTCGGAATTCAGTATTTGACCTCAATTTGCGCATGCAGTTACACTAGGCGCGGATCCACTGGGGGTAAAAAAAGAGGGAAATTTCCCCTCCCCCAATATCTCAAATTTCTAAAAAAAAAGGAATTTTAATATACATATAAAAATATAAATATTTTACGCACATAAAATATTGTAAGTGCTGCTGTAGGATTTGGCACATAAACTAATTCCTGTATGAAGATTGGAAACCTTGGCACTTGAACAAGGTTTCTTCCTTTCAATTAAATTGAAGAACACAATAATGGTTACTTTTACTTTTTGCTTCTCAGTGAAGAAGCGAGTCTTTATTTAAAATTGATTGCTGTAATACATAATAAGGATACGAATTGTAAGCGAAAATAAGCTTGATTAACAATATATATTACAAACATAAATCATAGTAATATTTCGAATTTAACAAATTAATGATATTACGAAATGGAATAGCAAAATAAATAAAAAACAATTGCAAATAAAAATGAATTCAACTTCTGGCCGTCACATTGCTGATTAGGCCAAATACTAAAATGGGTCAAGCTGTTGTACTTAAAAGTGTACAATGGTGTTGTTGTTGCCTTAGTCTGATGAAAAGTTGCTTATTTGGTGACAATAATATTGAAATTATTGTTGTTATTTTATTTTAAAGCTGGTGTATTTTAATGACAGCTAAAAACATATTTTTCTTACATAAGCAAAAATCAAATAGGACGTAATAGGTTTAATCTAGCCTTGCGCAATCGCTTTAATAATTTCCAGTTGTGTTCCTAGCTTGCTGACATGATATGGCGCTGCCTTCGTTACGTTGAATAATCATTCTTCATTTTACTCTTTCTTTTTCGAACATTAAAAAATATTGCTTTTTCGTCCAACTGAACAAAAAAAATATGAATTCTGTAACAAGGATTCTGTTACAAATTGCATAAATTAAGGTAATTAAGTATGTAAAGAAGGCCGGAGCTGTTTTATATGGAAAACGCATCCTTGTGCTGAACTGGCTCAGAGGGGATCGAAAGATGTAATGCTATATATTAACGCACAAAAATTGTGCGTGAATAATATTTTGTAATAACATTTAGAATGAATTGGACAAAAAGAATGTAATAACAAAAGCATTCGATACTGTAGTTCATAAAATATTACTCATAAAATTGTATAAATTACAGAGTCAGAGTGGGTTCAGAGGCGGTTCAGAGGCTCCATTTATAACTGGTTTCAGTCTTATTCAGCGAATAGTGCACAAAAAGTAAAAATAACTGACAGTTTCAGCAGCTTAATTGATGTGGATATATGTGTCCCCAGGGCCGCCGAGAGGGGGTAGGGGTAGAAAAGAGTGTTCCCCCCGGGCCCGGAGTCTTAAGAGGGCCTGGATTTTCGGGAAAGTAAAGTAACAAAAAGCTGATTTATTGTAGAGGATACAAGTGGTGTTTGTTTCCATGAAAATTATTATTTTTCTATTTCTACTCTTGCTTTGTACTGTCAATATGAAAAATTATAATAGTGACATGCATTACATTTGTTAAATCCTGCTAACTTGCTGAACTTAACAAATTTGTTAAGTCCTGCCAAAATTTTTTATGCGAAAAGACTTAGCAGCCTGTTAGCAAGTTAAGAAGCCCAGCACCGTGTCTTAGTTTAGCAGATACCATTTGTTAAGTTGGAAACATCAAACTTATTCAGACCTCCCATGAATAATTTTTCACGCGTAATCGGAAAGGGTGTTTTCATTTTTAAGATAAAGCTCAAGAAGATTTTGGAAATTTTTTCCAAATTTAAATTTTAATCATCATTTCCATAATTGTTCTTGAACTTTATCTTAAAAACGAAAACTACTTTTTCCGATTACGCGTAAAAAATTATTCATGGTAGTTCTAACAAGTACCAAATTATTTTTGATTTGCAGCTTCAAAGTCTAAAAACTGCCCTTTATTAATAAAAAATGGAAATTTTGTAACGGGGTTGGTAGAGCTTTAAAACATTTCAAAGGTTCGAAGTAGCAAATGTATCAAAATTTTGAACGCACTGTAACATAAAAATTAAAAAATTTTTTGGTTGCACGAGTTATTAAAACCACATATCTATTGTTGCATTGAAAAATGCCAAATCAACATTTGCAAATATCTTAGCAGGTACGTTCGCATCAGCAGCTGCTAACTTTAACAATTTAGTAACTTAGGTGGACTTAACAACTTTTACTGAATACCCTTAGTGAAACTTTTTCGTGGCTTGGGATCTTTTGAATTTAATACGTCGATACCTTTGCTCTAAGGTGGATACTTCTGGATACATTTTTGACTGGCATGGATACCTTTTTTATATATGTCGCGGCAACACTGTATATGAGTACTTTCAATCATGTAAAAATACCCAGTAGAAAATTTGTCTTATACTATACAACATAAAAAATAGCATAGTCGGTTTTCAGTGCACATCTGGACATACATTGTGCCTCTATGTTATATTATATACGTTAATAATTCTCAAAACATTCATAAGAACTTAGTACACTTACAACTCATAGCTGTTCACAGTGGAATAGTTTACAAATAATTTGGTTTCATTTTATAAGTAAAAGTTTGAGAAGTTCTATTACAACATATAAAGTATCAACTATCATAAATAATTCATTTCGAATTGCTAAAATTTGACATACATAATTCGTCAATACATAAACCCGAATTCGTAGTTTTTATACATAAAAAATCATTTAAAATTTTTCGTGCTATGATAATAATGCGTGTGTGTTAGGTTATCCTTATTGAATTAAACATTAAAAATGTATGTTCATATTTTATCAATTATGGAAATGACATATAGTTTTTGTACATTTGATTTATTTATCTACTCGTAGCTGTAAGTTTGAAAAATTTCCTTTTTTACTTTCGAATGAAATAAGAATTTCATTGATAAAAAAAAAAATATATGTTATTTCTAAGATAAAAAACTAATATCACAACAATAGAAATTGATACTTTACAGTGTCCGACCGAATATTCGGTATCGGCCTCAATATGGCCGAATAACCGAAACTTTTGGTAAAAACTTCTTGCATCAGTCATTGTACAAAATCATCAGTACAAAACAAAAATTATTAATTCGTCAATAATTTGATTTCTCGTGTCAACGCAAAACATTTTGGTTAATTTTATGCGTTCGATACAATCATTTTCGATTCTATCATCTCTATTGCATTTAATATATTAAATTTAAGTTTTTTATTTTATGATTACTTTTTAATTTAAGTTGTTTTGATTTTTTTAGGCGTTATTTAGTAACCGAAAAAATTATTGTTCTTTAAAAAATGATTAAAAACAGATACATTTTTAATTTACCGACGTTTCGCAGATTGTTTGTCTGCTTCTTTAGGGCGTCTTTGATTAACTGATTTTACAAAATTATATTAACAACACTGAGCTAAAAAACAACGTAAAATTAAAGGTAACCACTTCAATTCAAATATTTTTCGGAATGATTTGGCACAAAATACGAAAAAGTTCAATTCAATGTGGAAACGCATACATTCATTTTTGTGTTGTTTCCACTTGAAACTAAAGTGTTATACACCTTAAAATGATAAGTATTCTACTTTAACTTAACGTAGATTCAGATTTAATTCAAAGAGAAAGCATATTCAATTGGAATACTAACGTATTTATTTTAAATGCGTTATAACTTTGAAGTAAGATATTTTCCACTTTGATTGCACGTCCTTGCAGTAATGAATCAAAGTGATTTTCACTTTAAATGAAATACTTAATATTTTTGATATTGAATGGTTACAGGGTCCGTGAAACAAAATCAAATAAATAAAACAAAATAAGTTTTTATAGAAATGTTCTTTAATTAAAATATTAGAATAAATGTGGTCAATTTTTTTAAAAAAATATATGATAATTTAATATAAATATTACATTTATATAAGAGAATTATGATATTAAAAGTGTATTTATAAATATTTATTTCTCACATAAGTTTTACCATTATTCAATTGGTATAAATGCAAAGGAGTACTTGTGAAATAAGAAATATTTGTAATTAACACACTTTCGTCTTTTAGACCTACTTCTTATGCTTGAAAATGTTTACAGAATCTTTTGATGTATATAGGGTTACAAATAACATAACATTTTGCTCTACATTAAAAAACAAACGAATCTTAAAAAGATGAAATAATAATGGACTCCAAAATGCTAAATAATAAATTCATTTATAAATAATTCCTTTATATTGGACCCACTCTGTAACTCTTCGTCTTCTTCTTTCTTCTTTCTCCTTTCATCATCTTTTTCCAAATTTGTAACTTCGTGTGGATACACTGTTGACAAGTGTTGTGTCCAAGTGAAGAACTTGGCCGAATTCATTAATATATTGAATATTTAAAGTTTTTATTAATCTTGTCAATAAAACTGTTATTAAAACGATTGCAACGAAATTATGCTAAACACATACATACAAAAATATGCATCCAACTTCAAATTGAAGTGTCTTCCACTTTAAAATATATATATTCTACTTCGTTTTCACTACTGACAACTTCAATATAAACCATTTATTTATCAACTTAATTTCGAAGTGGATGCAGTTTAAAGAATATAATAACTATAGTGGATCACCATTATTTTGAAGTTTTCCACTTGTTATTGGAGATGAAATGTTTTCATATTTGATTAAAAGGATTTCAATGTGAATTTAAAGATGATTTCTTAAAAATGGAGCAACGTTTAATTAACATGATATTATTTTATTTTACGTTGTTATTTTTTCCTGAGTAAATGCAAACATTTTTTTAGTAATAACAATACGTCTAACTTACAGGTGTCCATATAACTACAACAATCATAAAACTTAAACATTTCTATTATTAGAATACATATATACTAGGGCGGGTCAATTTGTATGGACGAATTTGTATGGCGAAATTCGTAAAATACATGTAATTTCAAGACTTTTTCTCCACTACAGCATATACAAATTCTGAAAAAAAGCTGTGCGGACTTTCGTAAATAGATTTTGTTCTCAATTATAAAATATGAATGTATGAATGTATGTGTATGAATCTATTTACGAAAGTCCGCACAGCTTTTTTTCAGAATTTGTATATGCTGTAGTGGAGAAAAAGTCTTGAAATTACATGTATTTTACGAATTTCGCTGAGCCAGAATTTGACCCGCCCTAATATATACATTTAACATGATTTCAGCTAAGTGCGTTTTAGTAAACTACGCTTATGTTGTCTTCGTCCTCTTTTCTGTTTGCAGTATTTATTTGATGTTTTTTTTTGTATATGTAGACTCTCCAGAATTGAAAAATTATGCCTACTTTACCGTATTCTTTGGCAAAAGGACTGCTTGGTTATTTGGTAAAACACCACCTTGTGCGATGGTTACACCAGATAATAATTTATTTAATTCTTCATCATTGCGAATAGCCAATTGTAAATGACGCGGGATAGTTCTTGTTTTTTTTTTTTTTGTTATCACGAGCAGCGTTTCCTGCCAATTCAAGAACTTCAGCAGCTAAATATTCCATTACAGCTGCCAAATAAACTGGAGCGCAGGCACCAACTCGTTCAGCATAGTTTGCTTTGCACATTAAACGATGAATACGACCGACAGGAAATTGAAGACCAGCACAATTGGAGCGAGACTTTGCCTTTCCTTTAACCTTACTTCCTTTGCCACGACCAGACATTTTTCACTAAAGCTTTTTCTTTGCTAAGAATTAGCCTTGTGTTGTAATTTGTTTCTTTGTCGTTTGTCGAGCAACAAACACCTACGGGAAATTATCAAAAACAACAATATCACATTTGCCCACAGACCAGCCGCAAAATTAGCAACAATATTCAGCTGAACAAAAACACCAATAGACAAAACACAACAAAAAATTTTAATTTACCAAATCACCTGCAAAGGGAACGTCGAACCGTGCGACAAAATATACATAGGTACAACTAAGAGAGCACTGGGAACAAGAATAAACGAACATGCATACGACATAAAAACAAAACATCAACAATACTGGACACACAGTTGATCTTGACAACTTTAAGATAATCGACCAAGAAACAAACTACAACACAGGGTTAATTCTGGAGAGTCTACCCTGTAGGAAAATCAACTAATTTAAAAGTAGTTTTTTGTCAACCACAACTAGTTGAAATTCTGACTTTTTTCTATAGAACGAACTAACATATTTTGTATGGTAGTGTCCGCTAAATAAGTCAACTGAATTTCGTCTGCATATGTTTTCAGCTAGTTGTTAAATTAGTTGGATTTGAACTATTTTTTAACTACTTTAAAATAAGTCAGTTGAAAACCGCATATATTTTCAACTACTTGTTAAATTAGTTAAATTCAAATTATTTTTATAATTACTTTAAAATAAATCAATTGAAAACTAGTTTTTATACATACCACTTACTGAAGATGAATTTAAAAGCATAAACATTTTAAATTTCTATACATCAAAGAGATAATTTATTTTATTGTTTTGAAAAAAAAAATACATAAATTCATATAAGTGAAAGCCTAAAGTTAATTATATTTTATGAAATAGCATGGTTAAAAATATATAAACTTGTAATCTATTAAAAATTTGCAATGAAAACGTGTCAAAATCAAAGTAGCTGCCGCCTTAATATAATTCAAAGTATGTAGTTCATAAACTAGTTTATTTTAATTTAGTTTTTTAATTAGTTGTTTTTAAAAACAAGTTAGTTTGTTCTTATAGGGTACATATACAAAAAAACATCAAAAATACTGCAAACAGAAAAGAGGAAGTAGTTTACCAAAACGCACTTAGCTGAAATCATATTAAATGTTTATATGTGTTCTAATAATAGAAATGTTTAAGTTTTATGATTGTTGTAAAGGGTGGTTAAATTTTAAGGGCCGATGTTGATTTTGAATAATACACAAATTATTTAGGAAATTATTGTCATTTAATTTTATTATGATAATATTAGTATGGTTTAATTATGTATGGAACAAAATAATAGACAAATAGCCGCCGCGACCTCGGCGGCACACTTCCATCCGATGGTCCAAATTTTCGATGACGCTGAGGCATAATTGAGGTTCTATGCCGTTAATGTATCGAATTATCTCATCCTTTAGCTATTGAATTGTTGCAGGCTTATCGACGCACACCTTTTCTATAATAAACGCAAAGAAAGAAGTCCAACGGTGTCAAATCACATGATCTTGGCGGCCAATTGACATCGCCACCACGTGAGATAACACGGCCATTGAATTTGTCGCACAAAAGAGCCATTGTTTCGTTCGCTGTGTGGCAAGTGGCACCTTCCTGTTGAAACCACTTATCGTCCACATTCATATCTTCCAATTCGGGCCATAAAAAGTTCGTTATCATCTCACGATAGCGAACACCATTCACAGTAACTGCCTGACCGGCCTCATTTTGGAAAAAATACTGCCCGATGATGCCGCCAGCCCATAAACCGCACCAAACAGTCACTGTTTGTGGGTGCATTGGTTTTTCGACAATCACTCTTGAATTATCATTCGCCCAAATACGGCAATTCTGCATATTGACGAGATCACTGAGGTGAAAATGTGCCTCATCACTCAAGATGATTTTCTTCGACAATTGATCATCCACTGTTGCCATTTCTTGCCACCATTCTGAGCATTGACGACGCTTGAAATGGTCAAGAGGCTTTAGTTATTGAGTCAATTGCACCTTGTAAGTGTGTAAATGCAAGTCTTTATGCATTATGTTCATCAACGACGAGCGTGAGAGGTGCAATTGTTGGGCACGACTACGAGTTGAGGTGGACGGCTCTTCAGCCACACTTTCGTGAACAGCAGCAATATCTTCTGCAGTACGAGCTTTACGAACATGCACTGGTGTTCTCACATCTCCTAAATATCCGGTTTGCTTAAATTTTTGCACGATTTTTCCGATTTTACGCACATTTGGACGATTAAATTGACCGAAAAATCACGAAGTGCACGATATGCATTTTGAATAACTTTTACGCGTTGCTCGATTGTGTATCTTTCCATGGTTCAAATTGAATTAGTCTGAAATTGAGAAATATTAAATTAAATGCAGAAAAAACTTGACGTTTATACTATGTTCACACTGAGTTAAAATTAAGTAATTTCGTGAGATAATTTCAAAATTGTACAAAAGCGTTCACACCGAGTTTTGATAATTTCGTTCGACGTTTAATTTTTTTATTGTGAATTAATTATTATCATTAATTCAATATCAATTTTTTAACAAAATACAGCAGCATGAATCCAGAAAAACTTTCAAGAGTTGTTTTATTTAATTTAAATGAGCTTGAAGATAAAGAAAAATTAGTAGATTCTATGATAAATGATATAAAGCATATGAAAAAAAAAAACGCCAAGATTTGATATTGAAAATCAACAATCGACAAAGCAAACAGCAAATAAGTTCAAAGTGATAACAAGATTATTAATATGTCAAGAAAAGATGTGTTCAATGCACAGAATTTTATGATTTCAGGGTTGCAAGTGAATTGCAGCCTAATTTCGTGAGTAATTTAAACGAAATTAGCTTAATAGAGGTAATTTACGAAATTAAGCAATTGTATGGGAAATTAACATTTTTATTATATAATTTTAAACGAAATTACACAAAAGCTCGAAATAACGTAATTTGGGCTCACTGTAAACAAAGTATTAGGTGTGGTTCACATTCAACATCGGCCCTTAAAATTTAACCATTCTGTTTGTATTGTTAAAATAGTTTTGTACAATCAGTTAATCAAAGACGCCCTGATGAAGCGGACAAAAAATCTGCAAAACATCAATAAATTAAAAATTTAAATTTGTTAAAATTTATCTGTTTTTTAATAATTTTTTAAACAACAATAAATTTTTCGGTTACTAAATAACGCCTTAAAAAATCAAAACAATTAGTATTAAAATTTTATAGGTACTGAAGCCAAAATAATGCTAAGTTAACTTTCGAACGAATTTTATGTGTGTGGAATAAAGCAAAAAAAACCAAATATTTCTATTTTTATATAGGCGTATTATTTAAAACGCAATACTTTTTTTCAAAAATTGATTCATGGCTTTCGATTTGTCTTATTTTTTTATTATTATTAAAATTTTAAATTTTTTAAATTTTCTAAAATATTTCATAATATTATAAATATTTATAAATAAAAAAAAATTAAATTAAAAAATAAATAATGTATTAATATATTTTTTTTTTGTATTTACCAGTTTTTTCTACCAAGGTCAAGTGTAAAGTCATCGAAACTGTCGAATAAAATGTTGGTCCTTATAAGACAAACCATTTTGCGGATTCAATTTTGATAATATCTTTACCGTTATGAAATTTATAGGCGATAAATTGCCTCAAATGATATGCACAAAGATTGAAATTGCGAAAAAAGTATAAAAGCTCCATCATAAAATTCTTTTTGACTGAAAGGCAATTCAAATTTAGGAAAGAAATTTTAAAATTTTATTCAAATTTAAAAAACAAAAAATCGCAAAATAATTACGCGTTTTTTGAGAAATTAGCAAATAAATTTTTTTAATATGTTGGCAACCCTAATATCCAAAATTTTAAAAGTATATATTTTTCCCAGAAATAACTTTCTAGTACCTTTCTAACGGTACCTCATTTATAAAAATTGGATTAAAACTGACGTAGATACAATTAATTAAAAATTTTCCAATAACTTTTTACCGAATGTTTATAAATAAATAATTTACAAAAAAAATAAATGAGCTATTGTTCTTAGAATTTTAATAGGAACCTTTAGTCCAAAAATAAAACAAATCAAAAGCCATGAGATGGACCCGTTTTGCGTTATGCTTGGAATGGGCGAATACTAAAACTTTAAAAAAAAAACAAAAATACTTTGTTTGTAGTTCTATAAAAATTTACATTGTAGGTCCATACTATTTTGAGTGTGTACGGAAGATATAAAGTATGCAATGTTTTTGTAATAAAAAAGAAAACATTTTCTCATTTAATATTATAGTTAACTTCAATTTATTATTATAAAATTCAATTCTCAATTAAGCCTTTTTTATATTACCTTTTTTTCTTATGTGTATGAAAGTACTTTTGTTTCCTTTGAAAAAAAAATTATTTGTAAAAACTTGAATTTTCATATTAATAAACGGTTTTGGCCAAATACTATAAACTGACCGAATATTCGGCTTCGGTTTCGGCCAAAATTCCGGTTTGGGTCGGGCACTAATCATGACACAAAAGAGTGGAATGCACATGATTCCAGTGTGCTGAATAAGGATAAATTAAAACTAATTAAAATTTTTGACAGTTTTAACAGTTTTAATTTATTGCGGAACACAGAATTAATGCTATGCATGCTACCGATGTTCCCTAGATACGGGGCTAAGTAGGGTTGCATCAAACTTAGCGCAAAAATCAAAATTTGTATCGTAGCCTTTTTATTATTTTACTAGCTGAAACCCGGCGCGTTGCTGCCACTCTCCTTTGTCAAACGCCCATAAAATGTTATCAGTTAAACAGCATGTCTAAATTAGGGTAGAATACTGAATTCCAAGACTGTGCGACCTATATCCACAAAGCTATTCGTTATAACAAATTTGGGTTGTATAGGAAGTGCCACGCCCTCTTGATCACCGCTCATAGAATGTAATCAATTAAACTGTATGTTTACATGGAGGTTGAATACCGAATTCCAAAACTGTGCGACATATAACTCCAAAACTATTCGATAGCACAAATTTGGGTTGTATGGGAGGTGCCACTCCCCTTTTACCTACGCCCATAAAATTTTACCATTGAAACTGCATGTGTAAATTGAGGTCGAATACTGAATTCCGAGGCTGAGTTACCTATATCTCCAAAGCTATTCGATATCGCAAATTTGGGTTAAATTGGAGGTTTCACGCCCCCCCGACAAACTCTAAAAAATTTTATCAGTAAATCTGCAAGAGTGAATTTTGGTCGAATACTGAGTTCCGACGCTGTGCGACCTTGAACTCCAAAGCTATTCGATATCACACATTTTCGTTGTATGGGAGGTGCCACTCCCCCTTGATCAACACTCATAAAATGTAATCAATGAAACTGCATGTGTACGTTGAGGTCCAATACTGAATTCCAAAGCTGTGAGACCTATAACCCCAAAGCTATTTGATATCTCTAATTTGGGTTTAATAGGAGGTTTCACTTCCCCTTGTCGTACGCCAATAAAATGTAAATAATGAAACTGCATGTATAAATTGAGGCCGAATACTGAATTCTGACGCTGATATTCGATATCGCAAATTTACATTAAATGGGAAGTGCCACGCCCCTCTTACCAATGAACATAAAATTGAATCAATGAAACTGCATGTGTACATTGAGGTCGAATACTGAATTCCGGTGTTGTGCGTCCTATAACTCCAAAGCTATTTGATAGCACAAAGTTGGGTTGTATGGGAAGTGCCACTCCCCTTTGCCCTACGCTCATAAAATGTAGAGGAATGAAAGTGCATGCATTAATGTAGGTCGAATACCGAATTCTTACGCTGTCAACCTATAACTTCAAAGCAATTCGATATCGTAAATTTGGGTTGTAAGGGAGATGTCACGCCTCCCTGTCCAACGCCCATAAAATAAAACCATTGAAACTGCATGTGTAAATTGAGGTCAAAAACTGAATTCCAAAGCTGAATTCCTATAACTTCAAAGCTATTCGATATCACAAATTTGGGTTGTATGGGAGGTGCCCCTCCCCCTTGTCCACTCCCATAAAATTTCTTCACTGAAACGGTACGTCTAAATTGTGGTCGAATACCGAATTTCTAAGCTGTGCGACACATAGCTCTGAAGCTATTCGATAACAACAATTTTTTATATATATATGGGAGGTAAAAGGGGTGTGGCATTTCCTCTTAAGCCATCTCGTTCTCAAAGCAAAGCGTATTAACAAAATTTGAGCTCAATCGGACCAATAGTTTCGAAATATTTTGATATTTTCTTAAAAGTAAGCGTTAATGTTAATGATAGTTATCATACGAACTTATTTACCAAATTTTAATTTAATACGACCAAAGCAGCCTTAAATACAGCATTTTTATTGATTTGTGGGCGACAAAAGGGGGTGTGGTATTATATTTTTCCTAAACCAGTAGAAAGAAGTATCCAATTTGGTTCAGTCGTTTTCAAGTTTTAAGCATCCGAACAAATCACGATTCATTTGTGGGCGGTAAAAGTGGGCTTGAAAACATTTATGTATCGTGACTGCCTCTTGGAGCACCTACACAGCAAGTTTCACTATAAAAATGTGTAGAATTCCGGAATTGCCATGATTTCGAAAAAGTGGGCGTATATATATTGCGATCACGCACATTTTTTGTACAGTTACTGACAGTAACCATCTGAACAAAATTACTAAATCTTAGTTTTTTACAATCGAAACCGTCTGATATATATCCTTTTTTTGGTTTGTGGTTGATAGCGCAAATTTGGCTTGTATGGGAGGTACCACGCCCCCTCGTCCAATAGTGACCACACCTCACAGAAACACTCTCAAGATGTGGCTTCAAATTCCCTGAAAATTTCATAAAGATCGGTTCAGCGGTTTTGGAGTCTATATGTGGTATAGCCACATACCCACATACCCACATACATACATCCATTTTTATATATAAAGATTGTATTAAAGGTGTATTAGTTCTATCCAATTTGCAAGTTTTAATAGTAATAACTATAATTTTATAAGTTTTTTAAGCCTTTGGTATTCTATGTATCGTAAGAGATACAACTAACAAAATATTTATAAAGTTCAAAATAAGTTGAAAATTTTCCCAAAAATGCAATATATATTAGAAATCGATGTAGACCTCAAACCAAAACCAAACAATTTTAGATTATTTAGGGATGGCTTAGTTGGTTTGCCAAAAATCAACAAACAAAAATTTATAAAATTTTACGAGTTTTTAAAGAAATTTATAAATAGTTTTTTTAGAATTTAGCAAAAACCACATAAATAAAAACTTGACGTACATTAGTTTTTATCCTTTTATTTAAAAATATTCAAAATAATTCCTAAATAATTCAATATATTTCATTTCAATGTGATTTTTTTTCAAATATAGACTTTTCTGCGTATTTAAAAAAAAAATTAGAAAGTTCGCTCATATTGTTTAAAAGATATGATAGAATAAAATTTGTTCTATAATGTGCCGTGATTGCAAACTTCCTTGGAAGAAAAAAAAGGTTGGTCGGTCGTGCTAGGTGCTCCCGCTATAATAAAATGAAAGGTAGGACTCCATACTATCAATTAAAAAAAAAAAAGTTTAAATAATTAATAATCTTTTATGAATTCATAAAAATTGTCTCCAAATCCATGAAATTTTTATTTTTATAAAATTACAAAAAGATATGGCATACGTTTAGGCACGTGCGTTATTATGACATTTAGTTACAACAATAACTTATTTGGAATAGATTAAAAACAAAACCATATGATTTAACAACAATAAAAATACAACGTCAAAATAGCAAATAGCGAAGTGAAAGAAATATCATTAAAATGAGTTTATTTTCTGTGTTAAATAGTGAACTGAGTTACGAACTTCTGAATTGCAATGCAAGTTTGGAATTAATAACCGGTTGCATTAAATCAAAAAATGCAATGCTTCAGGATGAAGAAATCGATATAGTGAAAAGAGCAATTCAAAAGAGGTTTGTTGGTCATTTCAAAAAACGGTGGTAAGAATCGCATAAACTAAAATCCCATTTTTTTTTAAAAAATGAAGATTGGCTAAAAAGTAATAATATACAAAGATTTATTCTTTAAACAGATATTTTAATTAAAACAACATATATTTCTGATTACTTAATTACAAAAAATGCAAATATAAGCTATTAATTACACTATAAAAATGTATTTAATAAATAATGCAAGCTTGCATTATAATAATAACGATGTATTACAATACATAGGATTATACAGAGGGAAATAAATAGGATTATCGAGTTTTTATGACTTAAAACATCATATCGTCTTTTTTATTTTTAATCGCATCCGAAATATGCAATAGTATATTTATAAATTTTCTTAAAAAAAAACACAACACCCATAATTTTTATATTTGGAAGCATGCTTTAAGAGTAAGTTTTCTGGATTTCAGTTACAGTGTTCAACATTAAAATAAAAGTGAATACTAAATAATGTCTTAATTGTGCTAAAAAAGAAAACTATTACTTAAAATATTTAAACGTTTGCTTACAGGACAGTTTCAAAGCTTAAAAGTTATGTTTAACTTTTACCATTTGCGCAGAGAATAAAAAATTCCAACTTCCGGTCCTTATATCTCAGAATGTATCAAAGATATATATATAAACTTTTACCGAAATTCAAAAGCTCTTGCAATTTGGATTTAGAATCGTAAAAAAAATATTTATATTACATACTTTACATTTGATATTTTCGAATGCTCAAACGCTAAAATTTTACATTGTGCGTCGTCTGGGCGTCGCATGAGCAATCAAACGCGACTGCCTAATTCTGCATGTTTTGCTTATAAATAAACTCATATATAACCACATCAAAGTAACAAATGTAGACATTTTCTAGCCATTAAATTGCTTTATTAACTCGTAGAATTTTTTTGTTTGAAGCAGACATATTTGTCATCCTGAAATAAAAATAAATACGACAGTTTAATTTTCTACTCAAATGCTCTTCCACAACTCAAACTACAGGTCTTTGAATAAGTAAACTTCATTCTTTTCCATCTGCATGGATGCATGACATCTCACAATGGAAGAAGTGGCCAATTATTTTTCCAAAGTTTTTTATCGTTGTTGAATTTACATAACTTATTGTGGATTAATTCTTTCATTCCCAATATGTCTAAATTTTAAAATAATGACATTTAACTGTATTGAAAGCAGTGACCGTTAATAACACTTTCTCCTAAATTCTGTTTTTTGGTTAAAATAACTGCATATATTTTTTTTTTTTAATTTTAAATAGAAACGAAAACGTAGAATTGCAACAACAACAGCCACGGTTTTTTCGTGGCGGACCCAATCAACAAACCTCTACTTAGACAAAATTACAACAGCAGAAATTTTAGCATGATTGCCAACAACAAACACCGTGGTTTGAAACACCTGTTTGCGAGTGCATTAAGCTCTTTATCGTTGTTATTATTCTTATTTTTATTCGGGTGATTACATTGCTTTTCAACAACACTCTCAACCTGACCCTCTCCGATTTGGTTTAAACTTTGTATACACGTAGTATACAAAGTAATTTGTAATTTTTATTTTTTTCGAGTGGTTACTGAGTTACTGGTACACAAAAATTGAAAAAAGTCGGTTTTTTTTCTTAAGAACTGATTTTCATTTGATAATAACTTCGGTTAAGTTTGAGGTAGAGCAACGATTTTAGATTCATATTAAAGATATTTTCAAAAGGCTTATTTTGTATAATAAAACTTTAAAATTTCTCAAATATTTACGTTATTTTTTTTTGCATTAAAGTTTAAAAAAAAAATTTTTATGTAAAAGTCATTTTTAAAAATTTTGAAAAAATATGTATTAATAAATAATAATTTATCTAAGTTCTCTCAAAATTTCAGCCTGGGACGACAATGGGAACACTGCTAAAATAATTTTCGAAGTAAACTTACTTTAAAATTTATGCTCAACACAGCAGCTTGCGAGAAAGAAACAGGAACTGAACACACTAAAGAATACCATATGTGTGTGTATGTGCACAGTGCGTCATCGGTGCTTCGGTCTAAGCTAAGCAGATTTGATAACCTTCTTCGAAATAAACTCTTCTAATAACAATTAAAATTAAATTTCACACAACACATTCATGCAGCACATTTAGGAAAAAACCTACATAAATAAAAATCCTAACAAAAATTATCGAACGTCCTTAAATCCCAATAATCGCCAGCTCTGTAAGTGCAAGTAAAGTGCTTCAATATTAAACTTTGACGTTAGTGTTTTCTTCAATTTCAATTTACATTAAATGTCTAAGTTCAAAGTTTTGTGTTGTAATCCTTTTAATGAGAAAGATCACAAATTTCAAAGGCGCAATTTACGATCGGTTTCTCAATGGATGGTAGAAAAAGTTCCCTTCATAACACTTGAACAAAAGATATGTGACAAATGTAGAAAAAATTTCAAAAATTGAGCTTTTTAAATTTTAATTAATATTAGATGAGTTTATTTCGAAGAATTTTATCAAGTTTGCTTAGCTTACACGGAAGCACCGAAGCACTGTGCACATACGCACACATATGGTATTCTTTAGTGTGTTCAGTTCTTGTTGCTTTCTCAAAAGCTGCTGTGTTGAGCATAAATTTTACAGTAAATTTAATTCGAAAATTATTTCAATAGTGTTCCCATTGTCGTCCCAGGCTGAAATTTTGAGAGAACTTAGATAAATTATTATTAATTAATATATATTTTTTTAAAAATTTTTAAAAATGGCTTTCACAAAAATATTTTTTTTAAACTTTTATGCAAAAAAAAAATAACTCAAATATTTGAGAAATTTTAAAGTTTTATTATACAAAATAAGCCTTTTGAAAATATCTTTAATATGAATCTAAAATCAATGCTCTATCGCAAACTTCACCGAAATTATGATCAAATTAAAATCAGTCCTCAAGAAATAAAAACCGATTTTTTCCATTTTTGTGTACCCGTAACTCAGTAACCATCCGAAAAAAATAGAAATTACAAATTTATTTTCTAAATTGTAACCAACACTACTTGTATACAAAGTTTAAGCCAAATCGGAGAGGGTCAGGTTGAGAATTTAATTTTTTTTTTGTCGAAAAGCAATGGAATCACTCATTCTTCTTTTAAATTTATATTTGTAGTTATCGCACTTTTATTTTTTTTAACGTTTATTAAAATTTCTATTTGTGTTGAAATGTGGTTTAATAAGCAACAGATACTTCTTTTTTACTTTTATATTGTTTAATAAACGCACGTGCAGTTTTGTCTTTTAGTTTTCAATTATGATCAACAGTCAGCATAACACATATCGAAGTTCCAAAGACAATGCTCAGAGCCTAATACGCATTCTCTGCAAGCAACGTAAGGGATTAAATATATGCCATATCAACGCTCAAAGCTTAAAACTGAAAAATGATGAATTTCGATATTTATTTGAAGATTCAAAAATGGAGATAATATGTGTATCAGAAACATGGTTTTTACCGTCTTTGCTTAAAGTCGATGGTTATCGTTTGTTTCGAATGGATAGAGATGGTCATGCGGGGGGAGTGGCAATTTTTGTATGAGATATCATTGTGTGTATACCTAATTTTAAACCTATTGCTCATAGTTCTAGAGTTTATTTTTATTGAAATAATTTCAGGCAATGATAAAGTACTAGTGGGCTGTGTATATAGAGCAATATTATTACCTGTGGTGATTTCAATTCTAATATTTTGAGTGAAAATACCTTGATTGCATGGCATGCTAACTTTAGGTTTAGAGTGTGTTAACTCTAGCATGCCTACTAGGCATATGACACAAATGTAACATCATATTTACATGGCTGTACATGATGACAAATGGTGAAAAAATAATAATAAATATAGTTTTAATACAAACTGTGAAAAAAACATCCCCCCAAGAAGCAATTTCTGAATTTCATATATGCATTTATTAATATGTATGTATGTATATTAAAATCCATTTATATTTATGACATTGATGGACATAAAACAACTTAAAACTAAAAATAATGTTTATTTATTGAGAGAAATATATTTTAAATTTAATGTACGAGAGTTTTTACATAAAGGATATATCTCCTGAATAGCCTTTATTGTGCGTTCTGCACAGATATTGCTACGTTGTTGGTTTAAAACTGCGGAGTCTTTTTTTATCCAGTGTCTTAGAAAACATGCATGGGCATTTTTAAAGGAAACTAGAGATGCCTTCAAAGTTGAAAAATCTTCCTTATTGAAAGAGTGATTAGAAAACCAAACATCGTACCAGGCGCCGCATACAAACTTGCATATCGGAAGTAATTCTTTTCTGTATTCTGGCATAAGTATAAAGCATCAAATTTCAAAAATAGCTCTCGAATTCCATCGTGCGTTGCTTAACAATGGTAAAGGTCTAAAATGTATGTATGGAAATGTTTTATATTTCTCATAGTGCCTAAATGCTGCGCCAAGCTCATGCAAATACTGCATGTCATCTCGCCATTTAATGTTAACAAAATTTAAGATTGTTTCATTTTGGTCATAGTTTTCTTTGAGATTTTCATATTCGTTTAACAGCTCTGTTACAAATGTGTATGCAATATTTGGAGACGACGTCTTTCCTCCAAGTAATTCATCCATAACATATCTTAATATTAAATCTAGGATATGATGCTGACATCCTACATATTGCGGTTCGGGTAAACCTACTAATCTATAATGTTGTTGCAATAAAGTAACAACACCTTTTTTTTTACCGATGTTAACGTTAGTTGTATCAGATACTATAATTTTTATCGATTTCCATAAATCAAATTTATCCAATTGTTTCTTTATACCTTCATATATAGTGGAAGCTCTGCCATTGTCTAGAACTAGTACGGCTAACTTTATTTCGCGATTTGGGTTTTTAAGGACAATGGCTTGAATTTCTTTTTTCCCCATTTTTTTCCCATCGAAATGGAGGCACCATTTATAGTTCTTTAGTTCCTTTATATAGTTCGTCTCTATATCTTTTGCGGTTTTCATAAAAGATTTATATATGCCGGATTGGGAAAGTGTGGGAAATGGCATATCAGAACTTGCTATGATTTCACTAATTTTTGATGCTTTCCTGGTGCTTAGATTGGCTTCCTTCACTATATTAACTGCAATTTTCATTGATATTCTTTTTTCCTTCTTCTGATGCAGCAAAGGTGGTTCATACCCTTCGTTGTCACTTGCGTATGGTTTATCATCAATTTTGCCTTCATTGGATGAGTCTGAATCAAATTCCATGACTTGAGGCTGTCTTGAAATATGTTTGCCTTTATGGAGCATTCTAACTTTAGATGGGTGGACTGGAACTCCTATCATAGTTGTATAACTTACTTCACCTTGAGTATTTTTTTGCAATATATGTAATTGTTTGTCTTCGGTACTTAGCCATTGACCTGTTTCATCTGTTATATCAAATACATTATTCAAAGCAAAGTCAGACCGTTCAATATGTTTCAAATGCTTGTCATAATTATAGATCAGTTTTTCAATTTTTCTTTCAATCGAGTATTTATTGATAATTGGGAAATTCAATTTGCTCCATAAATCAGTAAGTTCTTTTGATATCATCTTATACCGGACTTTTCCAGACTTTTCATCTTTAGCCAAATAATTAAACCTACCAATAATGTAGGCATATCTTGGCATTTTGCACAATTCTGATAAATTTTTCTCAATATTAGGTATTTTACGTCGTTTTGTCTTGCACTTCTCAAATGATGTCAAATTATTTTTCCAAATCGCAGAATTCTTTGCCACATTGTTTTTAGATGAGAAATATGACATGTTCTAAGAAGTTGATCAGGATAATTAATATTACTTAATTTCTTATGGATATATTTTATAATAATTTACCTAAAAATATATCGAGAAAATGTTATACTTTGTTGATGTTGATACTACTAAAGTTATTGACCATAACACTTTTAATCTTTATATATATTCTTTTAATTGTAAGCCAACGACTTGTCAATTACGCAGCAGAAAACAGACTGGTTGTAAGAAGTGACACAAGCACATATAATAAAAAGAGATGAATTATTCAAAGTACTACACATGTCATAGTGTTGTCCCACTCTAATCAACATTGAATATGTTGCTTTTGATAAAGATGATGAAATACAATAAATTATTTCATCAGCCAATACTTTGCTCATGGCTCGTTGCTCATGGCGATGAGAATTGTTTTTTGTTATTAATGGCGGGATTCCCCGTTTTAGTTTTGTTTAAGTAACAAAACACAGACAGGGGCGACAGTTTTTAATTTCTTTTTGTGTTTGACGTATGTTTCATAGCTAGGTGCATGATAATCCCGTTAGTAATTTTGAAAAACTAAAGTTTTTATATTGAGGTAGAGTATTTTTGTTTTCGTTTTTCTATGTGGATTTCTGAGGAACGCAACTACTGCATAACAAAAGACCTAAGTGTACTACGATGAAATTGATCACGTTCATCAATAACTGATTATATTTATGCTGTCGGATAGGAAAAATATATAACCCAAATTGTATTTAGCACTATCTTTCTGTGTAGCATATATACCGTAATGAGGTTATTTTGTTTGAACTTTATTGCATTTTGGGGGGGAGGTTTTTGAAAAGTATTGCGAAACTGATACCCTTTTTATTATTTTCTATCAAAAACTCATCGCATGTGGCCATGTATTTTTAATTTTTTGAAAAAAGTTTCAAAAGTCATATGACTAATGCCTACCCATATAACTAAAACGTCGGATACCCTTTTAGAGGTTTTTTTTTTGTAAACGAATCGGCAGGAGTACAGTCTTGTGATCAAATTTCTATTCCAGGTTTTTCAAAACTTATCTCATTTTTCTCTCTTACGATGTTGATTTAAATGATAGGCACACGTTTTCTTATCGCGATTTTGATAATATTGATTACGGGCTACTAGATACTCAAATGTCAAATGAAGATTGGAATGCTATATTCCAAATTGGTTCAGTTGATGATATGGTCTCTTATTTTCAAACAAATGTTTAGAATCTTTTTCAACAATTTTTTCCTCTTCGAAGTAAAACAATTAAACACAAAGAACGACCTTGGTTTAACGAAAGTATACACAAATTCTAGACAGAAATGCAGCATATAATCGCTGGAAAAGATATAAAACACCGGATCTGTACAAAAATACCATGAACTAAAACGTGCAGTAGCTAAATATATAAAGAAAGCTAAATTGGAATTTTATACAGAGGGATTCGATACAGCCGTAGGAAGCAGAGAAAAATGGCAGCGAATACGTGATATAGGCATAGGTAAACACAATCCAGCCACTGTAGATGACATCGATGTTGATTTATTAAATGAGAAATTCTGTGATGTATCAATTTCGAAAGTGACGTCAAATCACTATGACAATTTTTCCTCCGTTCTTTGTTAGGGAACATACTTCGAATTTGTTTGCGTTAGTCAGTTTGATATTTTAAAAGGTTTGTATGAGGTAAAGTCTAAAGCGACAGGCTCTGATGGCATACAACCTAAATTTTTCAGAATAATACTACCAAAAAGTTTTTCAGTATGTAAGACATATCTTCAACACGATTCTAACTACTTCGACTTTCCCGACCAGCTGGAAGTCCGCAAAAATAATTCCTATTCCAAAATCTAGCAATGAGTTCAAATCAATAGCAATACTTCCATACTTATCGAAAGCTTTTGAGATAGTTTTGAAAAACCAAAAAAATGTATCCCTAAGAAACGAAAACTTATTAACTGAATTTTAGTCTGGATACAGGTCAAATAAAAATTGCGTTACTGCTTTATTTAATATATAAGAGGAAATTCGCTGAAAATTAGACAACAACGAAGTTACATTATTATTTCTCCTTGACCACTCAAAGGCGTTCGACTGCGTGAACCATCGCATTCTTTGCACCAACTTACAATTTTTTAATTAATGAGTGTGCAATTTTTCTTATACTTTTACGAAGCCAATTTTTACTTATTTAGATGGAAGAACACAGGCAGTTAGCACCAAAAACTCACAATCTAAACATCTTCCACTCACACGGGGCGTCCCACACGGGTCTGTTCTTTTAACATGCAATAACAAAAGAGTTCAGCTACTACAGCTTTTTCGCACTTTCTCCGCATTAGATCATCTTAAGAACCAACCCAAATAACATTAAAATATCTCAATGATATTGATAAGAGTGGTCCAAAACAATCTAAAGTGAGAAAAATTTACCCACTATAATATGGGTTGGGCTCAGGGACAACACAAGACATAACAACTAACTATGCGTTTACATAGATCTAATCATAAATCAGTTTTCAATTTACTTTTGAGTTACTTACCTTTCGATAAGTCAACATCAAAAAAGCTACAGTTGTTAACAAAGGTATTCATGCGATGTAAAGGAGCAGTAGCCATATAATTTGTTTTACTAAAACGTAAGTAAATTAAATTGTTAGCATTTCAGTCAGCGTTGTAGTTGTGATCATACTATTAAATTCTTTGGCTTTCATAAACCCGAGCATAGAAGATGCTATTTAACAAATGTAATCAATATGAACGTTAAACGATAGCTTAGAATCCATGCATATACCAAGATCTTTGACAGCATCTACATGACTTAATGCAGTATCTTTTATCTTATAATCAAAAATTAAATTATTCCTTTTTCGCGAAAAGTTCATAGTTTGGCATTTATCTGGATTTAGAAACATATTATTTTTAGAACATAAAATTTCAAAGGATTTCAAATCAGACTGGAGCAGATCTGAATTGTCTTAAGCATCTATTGTTCTGTATATTTTCAAGTAATCTGCATAGATAAGTAGACGAGAGTGTTTGATGATGTGGGTTAAATCATTAATGGCTAAAATAAACAGAAGTGGACCAAGGTGGCTACCTTGAGGAACACCTGATTCAGCAATAAGTTCAGCTGACAATACGCCTCGAAATCGTATTTGATAAGATCGCTCTGTCAGATACGATTGAATCCAGCTTACAAAAAATTGTGGAAAACCCATTAACTCTAGTTTATATAGAATTAAGTTGTGTGGCAGTTTATCAAATGCTTTACTAAAATCAGTGTAAATACAGTCGACCTGGTTACCTGAATAAAGTGAATTTAAGGAAAACCTTGTAAAATCGAGGAGATTAGACATAGTGGATCTGCCAGTAACAAATCCATGCTGACGAGTTGTCATGACCTTCCCACAGTGAATTTTCACACGATCATACACGAGCCGCTCAAAAAGTTTTGGAATCGAGGAGAGCTTTGCTATAGGCCTGTAGTTGTTTATATCGTTCTTACAACCTTTTTTATAGATAGGACCTATAAAAGGTTTTTTCCAAAAAAGTGGAAAAATACTTTCGCTAATTGATTTATTGAATAACATGGACAGTGGTTGACTTAGAACGGAACCACATTGTGTCAACACTGTGGCAGGAATTCCGTCAGGTCCAGCATTAAAATCCTCATCGATCAATCCAATATAATTTAAAATATCCTCTGAAGTAAAGGATATAGAATCCAACGAAACCCTAGGTGTAGAGTTCATATATTCTTGGGCCACTTCTTTTTTCAATTTTCATTAATGACCTCTAATTAGGGACCGAAAATAACTGTTATTTTACAATTTTCAGATGAAAAAGGCATAACGAAAAAGAGGCCGGAAGACTTTTTTAAATATACCATTATTATCGTAATGGCAGCAGCTTCCCGAATATTAGATGCCTTTGAAATTTTTGGCTGTTACTATAAAAATTAAAATTAACTGTTATTTTTTGCCTTTTATTTTTTCGGGCAAAAATAACTGTTACTTTTGACTTTTATTTTTTAGGTCAAAAATAACAATTATTTTGTGCCTTTTATTTTTTCGGTCAAAAATATCAGGCAATTTGTATTTTTTCAAAGGCCGAATAAATACTTTAAAACTAAAAAGTTTTATAGCTCAAAATGTGCGCGCTGATGAGACGATAAAAATTGCATAAAACTTTTTTTTGCCTTTCATGTGGCATTTAAAGAAACTCAAATTGCCTGATATTTTTGACCGAAAAAATAAAAGGCACAAAATAACTGTTATTTTTGACCAAAAAAATAAAAGTCAAAACTAACAGTTATTTTTGCCCGAAAAAATAAAAGGCATTAAATAACTAGTATTTTTGTCGGAAAAAATAAAAGTTAAATGATAACTGTTAATATCTGACTTTTTTGATAAAAACCATAACCGGTACGGTCCCTGGCTCTATACAGTTTTAAAACACTCTTCAATTTACTTGTATGAAGATGACGTTCAGCTTTATGCTAGTTCCCCGCTAAACGAAATTTCACAGTGTATACAAAAAACAAATATTGATTTAGAAAATATTTCCAATTGGGCATTGAAAAATGGTTTTTGCCTGAATGCGTCAAAGTCCAAATGTATGGTAATATTCAAAAAGCCACTAGATCTTTCCGAATTGCCAAAGGTAACAATAAACAAATCTGAAATACCTTTTATTGGTACCGCAAATAACTTAGAGATCACATTTAATAAGACTCTTACGTGCAATAATCATATTGATCTCACTTTTGGCAAAGTGTACGGAATGTTACGTTCACTTTGGTCAACTCAGCACTTTACACCACAAAACATAAGAATACTTTTGGCCAAAACATATTGTCTTGGAATACTTTTATTCGGGTGCGAAATCTTCGCTAATTGCGACTATGTTGCTAAACGCAAATTAAATAAGCTTCAGAATAACATCGCACGATATATATTCTATTGTATATACTTATATTCGAAGCAAATATGCTCGATGACTTTTGATAAACTTTTGGATTTTCGCACTTTACTACTTTTACATAAAATAATATGTACAAAAGAGCCATCGTATCTTTTCGAAAAATTTAGATTCGCACACTCTCAACGGTCAAAACAGCAAATACACACGCGAAGCAATCTTTTAGTATCAGAGCGAAAATTTTTTTCTTTATAGAGTACGTTTTTGGAATTCTCTTCTACATCAATTTCGAAACATCTGCAACGCCTCGCGTTTTAAGAAAGAGCTTTTTAAAATATTTCAGGAACTCTTATTGTTAATTTTCGCATCGTCAGCATTTATGTTAGTGTATCTGCTGTATTAAACCTGTTAGTATCTATTTGTTTAAATATTTTATTTAAATATTGAATTAAATATTAAAGTCTTCCAAAATTCGAATACTTTTCTGTGAATTTTATTTTAACTTATAATTAAATTTTAGGTTTGATTTATAATTTCATTTTTAAATCTAATTTGAGTTTAATTTTTAAATACATGTTACATCTAATTTGAGTTTAGTTTTCAAATATATAGATAGATATTACTGCATTTTTAGTGACTTATGCTCTTTATATAAGATTCTAGTAATCTTTAGCTTAAGGATTTATTGCCTGTAATGAAAATTTAAATAAAATAAATAAATGAAAATAAATAAAAACCTAACCGTTATTCATACTTAAGATATTCAAAACCACTCTAAAGCTTATAAGATAGCACCAAGACGAAATCATAATCATAAAGCAGACAAGGGTTACAAACAGTAAAAAGAAGAATATAAGGAAACAAATGCAACAATAACTGGAAGATGAAATCGAGTTCTGAAATAACCATAACATTGGCTCAGAAGTTCAAAGAAACTTAAGGAACAACTATATTCACTTTTCCTGTGTATTCATATGTGTGTCTGGAAAGAAAAAAATAGTAATTCAAATAAATATAAAACAAAACGCATGCAACACATTTTAGATAAAATGAAAGAAAAATAAAATCTTATTAAAACTGGGTTCACGAAGCTAAATATTGGTGGACTCAGAGTATTTGAGCTAGGTGATAAAAATTGAGACATAAATTTGTATTTCAGTTTATTTTTAAAATTATGGTCGATTAATAAAATATGAAGACTTTTAAAAAATGTATATATATATACATAAGAAAATTAAAAACAAACTTTGAAGTATGAACGACCATTTTTTGTAGATCAAGCTTATTATATGTCAATGTTTCATACATTCTCATTGCTTTCCATTTATTTCTCATTGATCGAGTGTATCGTACAAAATGATAGTTCATAACACATAGAAATAAAATTTAATATAAGATTCATTAACGGAAACGTTCTTTTCATTACAACTCAACCATGCAGCACACTCACATTTGTATGTACTTTTTAGATTTCTTGAAAAGCACTAGCTGCTCACTGAATCTTGAAAATAATACCTCAACGTTTTTATAAAAAGTGCTGCTGCATGCAGATAGAAGTGATAGCGAATTCATTTGAAGTCACTAGCTCAAGCTTAAAATACGTTCTGTGTTTCGGATTTTTTTTTTATCAGAATTTATTTATAGAAAAAATATAGAAAAGTTTCTACATGAAAACATATTTCATAGAAAGTAATATTTTTACAATATGTTAGTGCATGTGCTCAGCATACTTTGCACATCATGCTGTTTTCTCAGCCAAGCAAGGGCAACAACTGCTGATATTTTACAAAATACAATGCCATTAGGAGATGCTATAGTCGCCGCAGTCGAGCAGGATGTGGAGGAAGAAGAAAACGTGACTGCAGAACAGTTAAAAATATTTATCAAACATACCAAAAAATTGGCACATCACCTGGTAAATTTCCTGATGAAGGAGACTGATTTAATGGCATTTGAACGTTTGCTTCAAAATTTCGATGCAGGTAGGTATCCCAGCGATTCAAAATATAACATAAAGCCTTGATACCGGGAAAAAACTCTCAAGGACATAGTGGCAATATTTAACTTTATTTTTGTTTTGGGCGGGTGACAACATTACCACATCGCAAAAAGTCATAAGGTCTATTGGGGATTATGAGCTTCTTTAAAACTTCAAATAAAAAAGTAAAGTATTGCGCGATTTTTTGAAAACATAATCAACTAAGTAATCGTTCCACTGTAAGATATTAACGGGGGTTTATGCTCGAAACTTAAAAAAAACGGGGTTGTCTAAGCGACAAATTGCGGACTTGAATTTACGAATAGGGACCGTGCGTATTAAGGAAATAAATCTAAAATGAGAAGGTTCATGACAGCCCGTAGAATCAATACAACAAGTTTCATTATCGTGCTTTTTGAAGTTCTTATCTTATAATCTTCAGAAATATCGTCTGAAAACTTCCAATTACTGCAATTTACGCAATAACTTTAATAAATATACTCGCTCCGTGCAAGAATAATATAAATTGTTTATTCTCCATTACTCATAGAAAGATGTCTTAAAACCTTGATCATTGAGTATGCTACCGATTAAAAGATACATCAATCAGAAGTTGAACTTTGATGAGTGTAACTACACGGCTAGAAATATTGGAATATATTTTAATACAAGCAAAGTATTACAGAGATTTATAATTCAAAAAGTATTAAATTTAATACTCCTCAATTGACTAAAACATTTTTAAATATTTTTTGTTTTACATTGTATTCCACTTCAAATATTGCAATGATATTTCATACCCTTGGAATCAATTCGATACTAAATTTTCTATTATATTTAATTTTTTTATACAATCACATTATCAATCTTAAGAGAGAGAGAGCGTATGTTTTAAGAATTTAGTACACAAATTTAAAGCCCTTAAATTAAACGCAATTATGTATCCAGCTTATGGTATAAGATATTAAAATATACTTTCCTTCTGGTGTTTCGTGAGCGTGCTTACAAAATTTTTGACGTAGAATTACGTCTTACAGCGCGGTTTGTATGAAGGTCATTTTCACGAATTTTTTCAAAGTGATATTTCACACTTTGGGGTATACCTACAGCCTTTAATATTCATCGTACAAAGAAAAAAAAAAAGCCATAATATCAGTTTTAGTGGGAATAAAACGAATATCTTATAAAATAGCAAAATCTAAGAAGATGAAAAATTCATATATTCATACGAGTAATGCACAAGCTGCCTAGCTGCAGTAGCTGCTTATGCTGTTTTTAAGGTTGTTGTTGTTGTTGTGTTTGCTTGTTTGGTTCGTAATCACGTCGTTCGTTGTTGTGCTGCTTTTGTTGTTGTTGTTGTTGTTATTTCTTATTAATATGTATGTTAATCATACATATATAAATATACAGTCATGTGAAAATAAATACGGACACCTGTATTTTTATACTTAAAGCTGCTTTAATAACATACAAGGTGCAACAGATAGAGCATTTGGATAATCTCAAAATTTTAGCTCCGCTACAGCACATGACACGAAAGTGGTTGATGAAAAAGATGATATTTTTCTAAAATAGAAAATATTATTGTTCATTTTATGGTGAGTAGTATAGATTCTATATCAATAATACTAAACATGTACCAAAACCGTAAAACACCCTGTACCTTGAAATTTTTACAATGTGGGAGGAAACTCTATAAAGTGTTATACTGCTTTATAAAGAAGAATCACCAGCAGAGGGAATAGAGGCTTTCAGACGATCGTACACGTGCGATGACTTGGGCATGCTCGACGACATTCGAAAGCAAATGAGACAGTCGGACCGACATGTCGGACGAAAATCAAAAAATTTTGATTTTTCTGCCGGTCGGACCGACATGTTGGCCATGTGAACGCAAGTCGGTCCGACTTACTGCATTTTTTCGTTTTATTAAAAGCGTCAGGGGGTGAACAGCAACGAAGCGGAACAAATATTAGAGAAAATTAATATGAAAAACGTTTGAAACATTTTATTATTGTTTATAATTAATTAAAATTGAAATAAAATATTTTAAAATTAAAATATGGAAAATTATTGCTAAATCATAAGGTCATCAAAAAATTGTTCAGCCATTACGCCGATGTGATCCATATGAGAGCCCGCAATGAAATGAAGTCGTCGCACATGAACGATTGTTTGAAAGCTATACAAAATATTCCGTTAGTTTGTCGTCGTACATGTCAGCGTACATGTACGTTCGTCTGAAACCCCCTAATCGGCTCGGTTGAAAACGGTGTGCACTTTTAAAAGCACTGAAGCGGACCGTTTCGTTGTCAGCAAACTATGCATTGTGTGTTTCATATAAGCGTGCCATTTATTAAGTTGTATATTAATGTTGATTTTCTATGATTTAAATACAAATTCTAATTGTTTGATAGTTTAAATCATTCTTGATTTTAAATACAAATTCTAGTTGTTGGATAGTTTAAAATCGTTTATTGAGCTTTAGGTCAGGTTAGAACAATTAATTGCTCTAACGAATCTTTTTCAAAAAAACAACAGCAACAACATTTTCAATATGAAAAGAAAAAAAACATCACTAGCTGATTAATTAGTTAGCTGATTAGCTGAACTAGTTAGAGCAATTAATTGTTCTAACCTGACCTAAACTCAATAAACGATTTTAAACTATCAAGCAACTAGAATTTGTGTTTAAAATCAAGAATGATTTAAACTATCAAACGATTGGAATTTGTATTTAAATCATAGAAAATCAACACAATAAATAACAAGGTCATATAGAAGACTTTAAGTTGCATATTAATTTTATTTGTTGTTAAACAATTGTAACCTTTTCTTGAAATGGTTTTTATTAAGTTGCAACAATAAACTAAACAATAAACGGCAACTCAACTTCACTACCTTGATTTCAATACCAGATTCAATGCATATTTCAGCGTTTTTTGGCGAACGGGTGAAAAAGAGAGGGAAAAAGGACAAGAACAAACGACACATCAAGCGAATATGACATAATTTTCAATTCGATTCTTGATAAATATTAAAAAATGGCTTTACAATTATATAGAGAACGGTTTAAAGGTATAAAAACATGTCGTTTTCATACCAGCAAATCAGACGCTGCCGTTTTAAGTACCGTTTAGCTGGCCCAGTAACATTCATGGCTTGTTGGGTTGTAATACAATAGAGAATACAGATGCATGTAGCTAGAGAGCCAGTATGTGGCTACAAAAAAATGTACTACTACTAGCCAAGGTTGCCAGTTAAAACTTCAAACAATTCCGACAAAAAGCTCCCTTTTTGACAGTAACATAAATTAAATACAACAAAAATTACCATGGTAAAGATAAAACAAAAAAGTTTCGGTTCGTTCCCTCTAACGCTGCTCAACCGATATGATCTTGCTCTTTTCTGTGCGTCGTTGTTTTAGATTTGCTTGGTAATTGTTGTTGGATCAGTTAGCTGAAATTTTTTTAGATGCTCTTAATTTTTACCCAACACAAACAGCTGTATTTGACAACTAGCTCGCTTTTCTCTGCTTTCTACTTCATTCCTCTCCGAGTCGGCCCTACCTGGTTATTCTGCCATGAGTTGGAGTACGAATAAAACGAATGTTTATTTTCAGCATGTACGTATACTACTACGGAAATTTGCGCATGCGTTACCAAGCATGCGTTGTGCTTTAAAAACTACATTTATTTTTTTAATTCCATAATAAATTCCAACTATTTTTATTATGCATTATATTCTTTCCTAATTAAAAATTTATTTTGTTAACTAAAATTTTAATTTTAAATTACTTTTAAAATATACATATATGTATATGCTTTTTCTACAGGAAAAATAAATAATTCAAATTACCCATATTTATTTCCATTAAATAAACGTAACTTTGAATTACATTCAGTTTTAACCAACAAAACAAATGAAAAAGAACAACAAATTCATCATAAATATCAAACGAAAACTTTTTAAAAAAAAAACAATTTTGACATGAATTTAATTGTGAGCTTTTTAGATCAGGTAAGTTTAAAGAAGGACAACAACAACAAATTTGTTTTTGAATAATTTTTATTTAGAAGATGAAATACTTCAAAAAAGTTTTGAAGAATATACATGAAAAAAACCAGAATTTTTCTCTATTACTGTATAAAAAGGAATTCTACGTCTATACTTACGATACTATCGAAACTGTGTCTTTTTTTTTCATAGAAAACTCAGAGGCTAGGTATACAAACTAGAGATGGGCGCATGCCGTGCTTTTTCCGTGCCACGGCCGTACAGGTCATGCCAAAAAAATAACTTCGTGCGTGCCTGTGCTTGAGAAAAGCAAAGTCATGCGTGTTTTCCCGTGTACTTACACACAAATTATACTGCTTTCACTTTAGCAACTATGTTTTTATTTCATCGAATTTCATATGTTATTTGAATAAAGCTAATAAAAAAACTAAAAACACATTCTTATGTTATAATAATTCCATTGTTTTTAAGTTGTAACATAAATTTTAAAAAATATGTGTAACTTTTTTATAGCTACTTTGTAAAGTTCTAAATCGTGCTTTTTCGTGTGTGTTCGTTCATTTTCGTGCCTTGTCTTGCGTGTTCGTGAGTTTTCGTGAACCAATTTATGGCCAGTTTACAAACTAGACAGAACTCGAGAGATGCTCTCAAGATCCCGTAAAGACAGCCAGAATCACGGCTATTATTACGGTTCACTGGTGCATCAGAGTACATGCAGAAAAAATTGGACTGCCCCCGAAATTCACGGAGAATCTGTTTTTAAATGTGATGTACTGGTGTTTATTATGTGAGCAGAGCACATTTCTCTTTCAGAACAGAAGATATGTGTTTCAGGTTTTTGGGATTTGTGCGGTGCCGATGTCTTTGTTTTTTTAGATTCTCTTCAGCACCTACCATCTAAATGCACTAAATGCATTTTTTGGAAATAATCGTTATTTTCTATCCCTGGCCACAACCTTATAAATGAACCTTGAACCAAGCCAACAAGCATTACAACCGTGATGTGATTTGTGTGTACTGAAAAATCCCGATCGAAGCTCGATTAAGGTCTCTTTATCCCACCAAATCGACACGAAAAACCCGCAAAAAATCCCACCAAAATATTCATAGCATTAAGCCTGAAATACAATAGAGCGAGAGTGTGATGTGAGAATGTTATACGATTGTAAAACGAAATCTTGCACGCATTACCCTCGTAAATATTATGTACAACGAGAAACGCCAGTTTTGAAGACACCAAAGTTGCGACGGATAAAAATAAAATGTTGTTAAAAGTAAACAATAATTTAACATACATATATAACAAATTTCGAAGTAGTACCTAAAATATGAAGAAAAATAATATTCACTAACTTTAATTTGCTGGCTTGGCTTTAATGTATCTATTTAGAACTATTTTAATATATATTATTATTTTTATTTAAGTTTTTGAAGAAAATTGTTACGTGTTCAAATTGTTTAATATTTTTCAAATTTTTGGAAATGCCTCGCACCGCACAAGCGAATCGCAAAGCATTGTAGATATAAAAACGCAAAGCACTTAATTGTACTTTAGGCTTTAAGGGCTTTTTTTATTTTATTTTTTAAGTTTTTATTCTATTATCCAATGTATAAAAACAAATATTATTAAAAACTTCTTATATTAGAGTATAAAAGCTTTTTTATTTATAAGAATACGAATTTAAACATTTAAAACTTGACACAGTAGACTATCCCACCGAATCACTCGAAATACCTCACGTTCTCAAATAGGCCAAATATCTTTAAAAAAGTCTGAAATCTCACCACTTTGCGGTGTGCAAAAGGTGAAAAAAACCAGTAGATGGTTAATGAAAATTAATGGTAAAGGAAAATGCCCATATACGATCTCTACACAGATTAAAACCGTATAAAACAAGCGAAGACCGATTGAACGGGTTAGCATTGTTGAACGTGCATCATTACGTGCAAAAATGTAATCGAAATTATGTCGTAAAAGCCAAGAAATTTAATATAATTTTATAATCTAAAACACAGTTGATTTCATTTAGTGATTTAATAAGTATATGTACTATGCATATATGTATACGTAACGTACACAAATATTTTTCAACCTCCCTGTCTCCCCCAGAAATATTTTACTGGATCCGCCACGGTGGGGTCAAAGGCTTCCTAAGGACAATTAATAATATCCAAAATCCGAAATCCATCTTTTTAAGCTTTGTTGCTTTATATTTTGTGGTTTTGAGCAGTTCTTGTACTTAATGAATTGATTATTAAAGCAAAATGTTGTGCTAGAAACGAAAAGTTCTAAAGCTTTAAGCAACAGGCGACGTGTCTGGTAATTTTAAGCAAAACAAGCGATTTATCAAGGATCGTAGAAAAAAAAGAAGAGCACCTTTAAAACATACACATCTATGATAAAGTTTCAGGCTTGACCAAAAATCAGATCCACTTGTCTTCAGCGTCATTATCATTCAGATGAGTTTATTAAAACATGTCTTAAATCATATAGAACGTGAAACAGTGGGTTGGTCACAGCTGAATCACTCATGATCAAGCGCGTCGGAAGCTAATTTCATCTGGGGGGCAGTACAAATGGGGATGCAAAAAAAATCCCCAGAATTTCTTAAAAGAAACATGAACATGAATAAACAAATTTTTTATTTTAGTTTCAAAATAAAAATATATAAAACTAAATTTAAAATATTAAAATTTCATTATTTTTAAAAGTTATTCCAATCACGGTTGTCACTTGCTTATTTTTTGTTCTACCAAATTCTCCGAAAAAATGTACCAAATAGGAAATAATGTAAAAAAAAAATTTTTTAATATAATAACTTGATAACATGTCTTATAATAATTCACTGAAGTATATTTGTTTACATACCAAACATAACAAAAATATTAAGTTATGTTATACGCTATTAACAAAATAATAAATACATCAAAATAGTTCTTTTGCTGGGCAAATATAATTAGATTCATTGCGTTCGACACTCAATTTTATAGAGATCTTTATGTTGTTAAGTGTTTTAGTTTCCAATTTATTTCTTAGCTCAGTTTTAATCAGGCTAAAATAAAAAAATATTGGGTCAGCAGCTGCTGAGCTTCGTGGAAGGTACATCAGACTATTTACAAAATTGCTAAAATCATTAAAACACAGTTCCCAAAATCCATTCTTCACGACCCAGACTTTTTCTCATAATACCCAAATTTTTACCCAACGTCATTACAATTTTAAAAACTAATATTTGAAACCTGAACAAGATTCCTCTGAGTCACAATAACGTCAGGGTAGCATTCTAGGAGATGATGTTTTAATATGAATTATTGAATTATGGCAATAGAGAAATTTTGTTTTCTGACAAAACTTGTGAAGATGTATTTATATTCAAAACATTTAGATCTTCTTTACCTAAATCGAACAATCGATTTCTGTATATCAATTTAAATTATTCCAAAATGTTTCTTTCTGTCTTTGCGAGAAACAAACTCTTTCACCATCTCCATCGAATTAAACTCTTCGGTTTTAACTTTCTAAATGAGTATAAGTGCCGCATGAGAGAGTCGTTTCTGTGTCATAGTTGCTCTAAGATACGTTTTAAGTCGTCTTAGTGCACTAAAAGACGCTCCGATGAAGCTGCTGATGCAGGCACAGTCAAAACCAAAGCAACAAGTTTTTTAACTTCATTTAATAGCTTTTTTAGTGTATACGAATTTTTTTCAAATTGTAATTGCAGTAGAAACTCTACATTTTGTTCTATCTTTTTGCAAACACAGAGAAAAAAAAATATTTATCCGAAAGCATGATTATGAAGAAGAGAGAAAGAAGAGCAAAATACATATATAATACAAAAATAATATCTTTGTAAAAAAAACTGATATTTTGAATAATTTTTGAAGTTTTCTTGTTAAATTGTTTATCTAGCTTAATAAGCGGGGGCAACTTTCCACCCTTTTCCTCCCGCTTGCTACGCCAATGCTCATGATTACTGAAGCTTAAATGTAGCGTTTTCCAAAACAGGCTGTCTAGTCTGCTGTGTGATTGACTTTTTACAAAGTTATTATTGTTGTTGTTGTTAATGTTGCCTTCTTTCATAAATTACTAAACCTAAATCTCCAAATTTTAATCTTTCGAAAAGAGATTTAATTTCACCAAGTAAACCTTACATATACATTATAGCTTAACGAATGCTTAAATGCTTAAAATACTTAAATTTTTGTAAGAAAAACTACTTACTTACTTACTTAGTTGGCGCTACAATCGTGTGTCGGTCTTGGCCTCATCTAAGAATTTGCGCCAGTCATTTCTGTTTTTCGCTTGCTGGCGCCAGTTGGAAATTCCAAGCTTAGTCAGGTTGTCCTCTTCTTGGTCTTTCCAACGAAGATGCGGGCGTCCTCTTCTGCGTTGACCGCAGCTGGGTACCGAATCGAATATTTTCTTCATTGAAGCATCGTCTTTTATGCGCTGAACATGACCTAGCCAGCGAAGCCGCTCGATTTTAATGCGCTTGACTATGTCGATGTCAGCGTACAGCTCATACAGTTCATCATTCCACCGTAAGAATCTGTCTTTCGAATGCTCCTAAAGTCTTTTCATCTGAACTGCTCAGCGTCTAGGTTTGTGATGCATAAAGTAGGACATGATGAGCGATTTAAAGAGCCTGATTTTCGTTCTTCGAGAGAGGGCTCTGCTTCTCAATTGCCTGTTGAGCCCAAAGTAACACCTGTTGGCAAGAGTTATTCTTCGTTTGATCTCAATGCTGATGTCGTTATTTATGTTTATGTTGGATCCCAGATAGACGAAGTCCTACACAACCTTGACGCTGGGACTGTTTGTTTGTTGACACCAAGTATTTTGTCTTATCTGCATTCACTGAGAGACCCATTCGACTTGACTCTTTTTCTAATCTGGATAAATGCTGCACTGACATCGCGCGTGATATGGCCAATAATATCGATGTCATCAGCATACGCAAGCAGCATAACACTCTTGTAGAATATTGTGAAACGACTACTCAGATCAACAGCTCAGATGATCTTCTCCATCATTAGGTTTTAAAAGTCGCACGATAAGTCGCACCTTGTCTGAAACCTCGTTTGCTAACAAATGGTGGGGGAGGTCCTTCCCGATTTCAACTGCGCTGCTGGTGTTGCTCAGTGTCATCCTGCAAAGTCGTATTAGTTTTGCAGGAATACCAAACTCAGACATGATGGAATACAGGTGCTTCCTTATTGGCTTGTAGAAGACGGCTTTGTAGTCGACAAAAAAATTATGGCTGTCGACTTGTTTTTCTTGAGTCTTTTCTAAGATTTGTCGTAGAGTGAAAATCTGGTCAATGGTGGACTTTTCAGGTCTGAAGCCACACCGATAAGTTCCAATCAGTTCGTTTACAATGGGCTTCAATTTTTCACATAAAAAACTCGATAGGACTTTTTATGCGATATAACGATATAAAGAAGGCTTATCCCACGGTAATTGGCACAAATAGAGGGATTGCCTTTCTTGTGGATTGGGAAGAGCACACTGAGATTCCAATCGTTCTGAATGCATTCTTCCGACCATATTCTGCATAGAATCTCGTGAATGCAATTAAACAGAGCTTCACCTCCGTTCTTAAATAGCACAGCAGGTAAGCCAGCGGCTTTGTTATTTTTAAGCCGAGCTATAGCTGTTATTATGTGTAAAATATACGATGTTTTTGAAATAAAACTTTGATTCTAGTTCCAGCGATAGCCACTGATATTATGAATAGCATATTTAAATTTCAGATGATTCGGCTGAATTGTTTTTTTTTCTACAGCACCATGCCTAAAAAAGTAGTTTCGAACTAAATGATTATAAAGAGAATAAATTTAGACGCAACACTGTGGCTCGACACCTACTAAAGTGGCTGTAGAAAAGAAAATAACGTCAGAAAAAATATACTTTTGAAATATCAAAAAAAAAAAAATCAATTTCATAAAAATTCTAGGCCTTAAACAATGCCATTTTGATAAATATAATTTGCGAATGATAAGCGATCCAAGTATTTGCACAACATAAAAAAATAATTTAAGGTGACAAAATTCACTGTTGCGAACATTATTTTTTTTAATTAACATTATGGTATTTAAAATTTTTTTTTTATTAAAAAAACGTGTGTCCAGCGTCGGATGGTTTTATTGCTTTTAGTTTTAACAAAAATTGTTAACAGTTCGGGTCATTTGTGTGAAAACTTAAGTTGAATGCCGTAAATTGTGTACAAGATTAATCCTGACAGGTTTTGCTATATTTCTGCATAATATTGTCAGTCCACAAGGATACCACAAAGTATAACAGATGCATTAAAAATAGATATCTGAATTTCTTTGGGTTTGCAATTTTGCTTCAAGATTAAAAGTGGGTGCCACACGTTTTGTGTACAAACTGCCGAATAACTTTGCAAGAGTGGGCTTCAGGAGCAAAACGAAAATTTTCATTGCCTGTCAATGTCCTGGAGAGAGCAAACAGATCATGAAATTGACTGTTATTCCTGTTTGACTCAGTTATTTGGAGTTAAAGGGCAGCGTAAATTGAGTGATCTATGCCGTTGTGCCATCGGTGACAAAACTCTGACGAAATACCAGAGATGAAATATCACGTTCTAGAAAGCAAAAGCGTCGGCGTGTTTGTTTGAGAGAAATTTGTTAAATGCCTGCCAAAAACTCATTTTCCGTCTAATCCATTTATAGTTTTATTCTGAATAAGCGCAATGATCTAGACTATCCCAATAAAATACAAAACCTGGAAAAATATTTTTGCAACATACCGTTGAAAATCTTGAATTACTTGTGCATTAGGTAATTCAAGATTTTCTTTACTTTTTTCGCATAAATGACAGAGTTGTTGTATGCTACTTTTTTTTAAATTGCGCCAAAGCTACCTGTGCAATTTTAATTTCTTATATGAGAGAAAGATGCGCATTACCCTTCTTTTTAATTTAATGAATCTAGAACTCAAATCCATTTAAAAGAACACCTGGTAAGGTCACTAAGGATCATCTTTTCGTGAAAATCGATAAATTTTTAAATGTAAACTTCTCAAAAAGGCTTACATTTTTGGAATTGGCAGCCCATAATATATAAAAATGGTTTTCAAATCTAAAAATGCAAACATTTTTCTCATTTTGGGGAGTACTGAAATCAGTTTAGTCATAAATATATAAAAAAAACTTTGTAAAAAATATTAAAAAAATGTTGTAACAAAACCGCGCGAAAGTTCTAACAAAAAAAGTATTAATCATATAATAGATGTCTGAAAAAGCTAATTGAGAGCCAAGACTGAAAAATTAAATGTTCAAACCTCCATAATAGAGAAAAAAATGTTTAAATTTATATTGTGAGAGTACTGAGAGCTGATCTCAATTTTAATTTAAAAAAATGGCAGCAAATATGATGAATGGCAACAAAAGTTAAAAAATGGTGACAAAAGCTGAAAAATTTTAACAAAAGTTGAAATTTTATAAGTATAATAAATACTCGTATAATACAAAGTATAATTAAATTTTTTTGATTTCTCGATTGTAACGGTCCTGAATTACACTTTACATTTTTTGTATTTCAATTAACTAAATAAAACTATTATATATTTACACTTCTTTGAAGGAAAAAATTTGTCACATAACGTATATCACGTACCGTATGACACTATGGTTTGTATAAAAACAATTAAAAAAGATTTTTCCACGAAACAATTATGAATATGTAGAAATATTATTCCAAAAAACTGTAGCAATATTATTAAAAAACTGATTATATTAAAACAGATTTTTTTTCGTTAATTTTGATGCAGGTAAAAACCACTTCTATTTTATATCACGTAACCAGTGGCATAGTGGGAGGGGGCGAAAATTCAAATGACATAATAAGTTTTTTTTCGTAAAACATAACATTTAATAAAACCATAGTTATACACATTTTTATACACACATATATGAATTTAATACATATTACAATATACACACAGAAGCCTTTAAATCCATGCACTTAAAATTAAAAATAAAATTTTTAATCCTGTAACGGGAAAAATATATATTGGATTTATTCCAGTGGTTAACGACGTTGACGCGTGAGGGCAAACTCGTTAACGAGATCTTCCTTGTTGAACTTTTTTACCATATTTGGTTCCACAGCCATCAGCATGAGATAACTTAAACGGTCATCTCCCGTTATTGTACGAAGATACAACTTCACTCTCCTTAAAGTGGAGCACAATCTTTCATTGGATGCGGTAGTCACTGGCAGTGTTAAAACAATATACATTAATTGTATTATTTGTATTTAAGCTATTGGCATTTTTTCTAAACTCTGTACCATATCTTTAATTGATTTTGTTTTATTTTGTTTTAAATATTCTCTCGCCACACACCTGAGAACCATTTCATCAACGTGGGTGGAATAAAGTTTAAAAAATTGTAGTATTGAATCTTCGAACAAAAATGTTTCCAAATCCGGATCAAATGTTTCTAATATATTCATTAGCCCCGTGTTGTCTTATAATCGCTTTTCATACTCTGATTAAAATTTGTCAACAACTTCGAAATAGATATTATGCATATTTTCATCAAATTTCAGTGGTAGTATACTGCGTTGGCCAAATGTTGACATTACCAATTAAACTTTTGAGCTACCTTGCCTACTCTGCTAGATCTTTTGTCTTCCGGTGTTGTTTCATCGAAGCGAATGCCGCAAAGTCTGCAAAATCCCTTGATTTGTTAAAATAAATTTAAAATTTGGTGTCATCTCTGCATTGTTAAAGCATCAAGAAAGTAGTTTTAATTAATGAGTTTGTGCTAGAAATGGTTATGTCTTTACTTTGTAACTGTTCAGAGAGTGAATTTGTAACCGACAGCAGATCGTGCAGCATGTGTAAACAAAAAATAAAGGATGGTTTTTCTATAAGATTTTTTAATTTTCAGCTTCTAAATGCATGCCTGATCGCATACAGGAACAAAATTTGTTATTGTTTTCACTGGTAAAATAAAAAAACTGGTATTTGAGAGAACTTCTCTTTCATCTGAACACTTCCAAGCAACAGACAAATTATGTGCACGGCACAATGCAGAAAACAATTTCGACGTAGCAGAAAGGAGGTTTTGAACAGAAAATTATGAGTACACAATTGTTGCTTTTTTGCTGAAATTTGAATGTTAAATACTACACTGTTAAGTTTCGAGCAGAGATAAAGAGATGGGAAACTCCGTTGTAGAGGGATAGCATTATGTTCAATTTTACGTTAAATTGGCTCCAATACTAGCACAAAACACTTATACTATGTCGTAAAATCAACGAAAAACAACCCTGGCTTCTGGTAGATTGAAGAAATTCACCAGTTACGTTTGAGGTCCGATAACTGTAAAACAGCATATTATTGCAAGAAAATGGGTAACGAAAGGTATACCACAAAAGACGTCGGAAAAGCAATGGAAAACATCCCTGAAAAATCATGGTGAAATTACCTTAGAATAATTACACCATAGGAATCTGTTCAAGCAGTGTTGCCGCTTGGAAAAATGCATGGATACTTTTTTAAGCCTCAGTTTAAGTTTAAATACTTTGTTAATAAATAATTTTTATATGAACATATGTTTTTATTTGCAAAAATAAAAAAAAGGAGGCATTTCCTTAAATTCGACAAAAACTTTAAGAAAAATTATGACATTGAGACATTTTTGAACATTACTTTTTTTATCAAAAAATGCATTAACGCAACCTCTTAACAAATTTTGTGATAAATATAATAAGTCTGCCTCATAGCTCAGCTGCTGCTGAATGATTTTTTTCTAATTTAAAACTTACTATAAACGATAAGACTAGTCGATTTTTTTTGGGAATAGGTAAAGGTATATTGTTTTGCAAAATACTTAAAAACGAATAATTTTTAACTTTTAAATTTAAGTTAAATATAGGGCAATAGCAACCCATTTTATTTATATTACACTTAACTGAATAAGCTATTAAATTACTTTTTTATGTATTTATATATTATTTTGTATCATAGCTGTTAAATAATTATTATTAATCGTATTCATTAGCAATTCGATTATTTTTTTAGAAATGTGAAATAATTGATTTCGTACAATTATTTTCTGTTTGTAATTGTAATATAATAACATTCATAAAATAATTACGATTTTTTCAGATGACGAAAATAATTAAAAATAATTAAAAGTAATCAAGAAAAATAATCAGACTACTTTTAGAAATTATGTTTGATTCTTTTTGATTATTTCAAAAATTTCAGTCTAAAATACTAAAATTGTTGTTGTATTTTTTGATAAATTAACTTAGAAATTGTTAAACAAATATTGTCAAAAAACAAGAACGAAAAAACGCATTACAACATTTGCTCCGTTAGTTTTATCGATCACTTTTTTCTTCTTTCTTGTTTTTTAAAAACTTTTTTAATGATTATTTACATATCTATTTCTTTATAAATTAAATTTTACAAAATATTCCGTACTTTAAAATAAAATTCTTAAATAATCAAACAGAATGAAAGTAGTAGTAGTACTTTATTGAGTTTTTAATTAATCGATATTACAAAATATATATATATAAACAATTTCTTATTTGTTACAGCCGCTAATGCTGTAATGTATAGCCTGCCTGGTCTGTTACACTATTAACTAAATTAATAATCAAAAGCCACTTGGCTATAATATTATTACAGAATAATTTACTCCTGCTCAAGGAGTATTTTAATATTTGCTTTTGACGATTATCCTAAAAGAATATGTGTGAAAGAGACAACGACAGCTTGTATACGGCGAGACATATACAAGCACTAAAAATACTAAACATTTGATAAATTACATCAAATGCAGATTTTACGTTCACATATAGAATTATAAAAATACGCAATCACTAAAAATATAATATATTAAATCATTAATGTTATGGTCACGATAATCACTAATAAAATTCAGTCGTTCAGTTGAATTCAATTGCAGCGGCTAGGTACAGTTCGCTTCAACTCGTTTAGGATGTCGTCAAGTATTCCTCTTTTTATAAAACAGTACTATACAAGCCATGTATAGCATTAGCAGCGGTAACAGAGAAGGAACCATGAACCCAAAATTCATACTGTAGATCCCAACATATTTGTTAATAAAACTTATTAAGTTTTTGTATAACTGTTATTCGTTTAACTGTGTTAACTGAAAAAGCCGTATCAGCGTATGGGCGATTTCAGTTAAAAATTACTGGTTGCACTTCACAACCTCACCGTTGAAACGATGCGAGTCGACCTCAAACAGAATCAAAAATAATATCTATAAGTAGTTGGATTATTTTTTCTTGATTACTTTTTATTCTTTTTGATTATTTTCCTTATTCCAAGTAGTCGTAATTATTTTTTGATTACTTTTAATCTAAATCAATTGCTTATCAAACACATCTCCCTTAAGGATTATATGATTATAATTATTTTTAAAGTATAATAATATAATCTAATTGTTTATTAATCGTAATCGCAATTTAACAGCTATGTTTTGTATATAGTTTTTTGTATAAATATCAAACCTTTAAAATTCATGTAATAAACATAATTTATAAAAAATATAAAAATAACACAAAATATAACAGACTGAAGTACTGAAATGTACATATGTTCCTTGTTAAGTCAGTCGCCGGTAGTCTAAAATTGTTATCTTCTTTTTCTTCTTCATCTTTCAAAAGTATAGTTTTTGAGAATTCACCGTAAAAGTTGTGTAAGAATACTGACGTTATCTCCGCTACTACATCCGTTTTAGTAGGTGTCGAGCGCACAGCAGAAATATACATACTCTTTACACTCATTTATTTCAAAACTACTTTTTTCGGCAATGTGTTGTATCGAAAACAAAAGCTATCCAGCCGAATCATGTGAAATTTTAATATGTTATTCACATCAGTGGCTTTCGCTATCAAAATTTAAAAAAATCGTATATTTTACACTGAATAACCAGTAAGAAACCCTGTTTTTAGAACTTAAATATTAAAAGCGCGTCATACTGTCAATTTTCAGTGTTTTTTTCTAGTCCCGGCCATAGCTGAACTCTATTACTAGAAGAGTAAATATCAACAACAGTGACGAAGATCTTTATTTGAAAGGCTCTAATTGAGCACCTTTTTGAACATAATTGAAACATTTTTATGAGTGTTTCAATATACCTTTAAAGTTTAAATATCGTTGTTCATTATTTTAACTTTTAAAAAAATAAATCCTAAAAATATTTAAAATATTCAAGCACTAAGTCTTAATATTATTATTTTTTATTTTATATATGTATATGCTTTGTTTCTCACTATTACATTTTAACAAAACTATTTGTTAGGCTTCAAATTAGATAAATAGAATTGTTATTAAAGCTTAAAAAATTGGGTTTCAGTACTGTAGTATGTGGATACTTTTTTCTGAAGTGGATACATTTGTGACCTTTTCATGGATACTTTTTTTAGAATCGTCGCGGCAACACTGATCTGAGGTGAACTCACGTACACAATAAATGAGTTTCACCAAAGTACATAAAAATGGAAAAAACATATGTTTTGACGTCACAAAATTTAAGTTTCCTATCTCTTTATCTCTGCTTTCGAGTAAGTCTATTACTGTGTGTCAATCGGAAGCTTTTCAGTCGGATGATCAAATTTTGACAGTTGGTAGAGCAATTTTTGGCATTTGTGAGGTGAATATAAGTACAGGGTCCACTGCAAATTTTGACAATCAAAAGCGAGTTTTTGACACACACAAAAATAAAGAAAAAAAAAACAACACATCAATTTCCGCGACGTATTTAATTCGAAGTCTTGTACTTGCAACTTATTTCGTAAACTTTCGTGCTGCTGGTGATGGCACTTGGAGGATGTTGGCTAGCAAGAAATTTTGCACTGCACTTGCTTGTGCTGCTGGTGGTGGCACTTGGAGGACGTTCGTCAGCAAAGAAAGCTAATTTAACTTTGATGCACTTGCTGATGCACCGGGAGATTGTTGGCTCACACACACGCACACACAAACTTAAGCACTTTAATTTTTTTATTTTTATTATTTTGTTATTTTTTAAGTTTTTAAAGTTTACAAGATTACAATTTTACAAAATAAGTTGCAAGTACAAGCAAACGAATGAAATATGTCGCAAATTGAATAAAATGCAAGTCAAATAAAATATTTGCGCTAAAACACGACCGAAATGTGAATCGTCAAAATTTGTAATTGTCAAAATTTCATCGTCCATTTGACACAGCAAAAAAGACAAATTTATTTCAACACACACAAATTTTATTCAACTTGATATTTTCTATCCTACCATGACTGAAAAGTTTCCTTTTGACACACAGCCTGTAATAATGAAATCGTTGGTGTCCTCTGACTCAGACACGAATGTCTTATAAACAAAACAGAATCGTTCTTCTAAAAGCGGTGATGCCGCGCAGCTTATAGTACGATAGAATTTGCCAAAATACGCGGCAACGGTGCTTTTGGAAGAACGATCGTGTTTTGTTTATAAAACTGATTTAACCAGAAGATTAGAAGAAATACCATCGCCTTTTGTATCGATAGCGCTCTAGTCCATCACACAAAGAACAATAACGGTTAGAATATTGCGGTGAACTGTACTTTAGTCGGGCCAAAATAATATGTAACGTAATAACTATATAATCAGGTATATTTTAGTGCGATAATATTGGTATATTAGTTAAATAAATCTTGTAAAAATTAGACGAATTTACAAAATAACAGTGCATTGAAATTTTTCAGTGCATAATTCTACCACGATTAGATGGTTTTATTGAATCGATTTATTGAATAATAGTATCAGATCCTTGGGGGGGGGGCAATGCCCTTTTGACAACTCCTAGCTTTTACACCTTGTATAGTGAGCTTAGTAAACTATTGAAAAATCATGATAAGAAAACTGTAAGTTTAATTTTTCTTTGTTTTTCTACTCATTAAAGTCGTACGACTGTCTCGTGCGTAGCAACGGAAATGCCCGTATTTTTAAAATGTATACCCCTAATTTGTTTTTAACTTATAAAACTCTAAAAATTGTATCGAATTTCAATATTTGCTTATATTATAATTTTTTAAATTTCTATTGCTATAAGGCCAATAAGGCTTAGACAACAAAATAAATTAATATGTATACTAGGGCGGGTCAATTTGTATGGACGAATTTTTTGGAGGTCTGGCTCAGCGAAATTCGTAAAATACATGTAATTTCAAGACTTTTTCTCCACTACAGCATATACAAATTCTGAAAAAAAGCTGTGCGGACTTTCGTAAATAGATTTTGTTCTCAATTATAAAATATGAATGTATGAATGTATGTGTATGAATCTATTTACGAAAGTCCGCACAGCTTTTTTTCAGAATTTGTATATGCTGTAGTGGAGAAAAAGTCTTGAAATTACATGTATTTTACGAATTTCGCTGAGCCAGAATTTGACCCGCCCTAATGTATACCAAACTTGAGCGGAACTCAACAAACAAGTAGAATATAATTTTTATTTTTATTGCTAAATTTATTAACTGACAACAAAAACTTTCCCAGACCCATTTAAAATATTTATTAAGAAGATTCAAGCAAAATAACCGCAACAATGCAGTAAGAATTAAGTACTGACATAATTGGCAATTTATTCACAGCCAATATTATTTGTCTGCAATGCTTTACCTAGCTAGGACTTTTAGAATAATCTCAGAAAATTCAATTCAGCTCGATTTAACATAATCTATGGTATACCTCCCAACTATCACATCAAATATAACCGCTAGTCTTGAGGGTAGAGTTGGTGAACATAATGTGTTTTATCTAACATTACTCGTATTCTGCTGTTTTCTATCTGTCCTAACCCATAATGCCCTATCTCATTTTTCTAGGTCGGGCTGGTAGCTTCTACAAAAGACGCAAGATGCTTAAATATGTGTATCCACTGCTGCTTGGCATCCTAATTTCCAAAAGCGTCATTCTACCATTGACATTGAAGCTGCTGACTGCATTGAGTTCGACATCGTTTATGATGAGCAAAATTGCTTTGGTAACGTCGGGTTTGTTGGTGCTCAAGTGGATAATTTCTGGGACATCATCTGTCACTGGTGGATATGAGGCAGCACAGCAGCGCACAAGACTCGAAATCATACACCTGCTGAATGGAAAACATCTCATGGGTGGTGTGCCAGACGGTGGAGGCAATGTGTACGGAATTGGTGGTAAACGCAACTGGCCGGATGATTTGAGCTTAAGTGGTAGCAATTTAATCGCCAGCAGTCAAAAATATATACCATTAGGTGGCAGCATAACCAGTAGCTTTGGAAATGTTGGCATGGGTGGTGTTGCTGGCCGACCGTAGGCTGCTCATCACAATTACCATGCTGCTCTTTACGATGGCAAACCGTTTTTATAGATTCTTTATAGATCCAGGTTTTTTTCTTTTTTTTATTATTCCATTTTATTGTTGTGTAGTGGTAATGCGAATTTAATTGTTATTGTATTTGAATCAATGGAATATGTATGATTTATACATTAATGATTTTATTTTTTAAATGGCCAGAACACTCGAAATGTTAAGCATTTTTTATATTTCTTTTATCCACTGTTATTTTTTAAATTAAACTTCTAATGGCACGTGGCAGATATTCTAGAAAATGAAACGGAAGCGAACTTAAATTAGAAAATGAAACGTTTCGAGAAAGTTCCAACGCCACAAAAAATTTTATTCTAGGGTGTCCAAAAAAACAGCCAAAATTATCTCTTAGTTATAACTTTGTTATATACGCTCTGACCATTAAGTGCAGCATATCGTTGGATAGGTCTTAAAAAATACCATCTGGTACCCTCAGGTGTCATCGACCTCGGATGACTTTTTCGTGTAAATATTTTACTTTTAATTTTTTTTTTGCACTAGGACCCCCAAAATTTCGTGAAAAATTTTTTATCAGGTTAAAGCTATCGAAAAACTAATATTATCATTTAATCTAACACAATGCACTTTATTCTCAATTTTGTTTTATTTATCACTCACAGTGACGTGGAACTCTGCATAGCGTTCTCCTGTTTATTTCAGATATACCTCATCTTTAGGTACACCTGCATTTTCGCAAAACATTGAGAGCTTTGTACATTTTGTGAGTGAATCTGCCGTCGCGGCTACGGACGAACAACGTCTTGGACATATTTTTGCTAAGCTTGAGAGCCGCGAGCGCTACAGCCAACTCGAATCACGCCAAGCCTTAATATAACTAAAAAAATACCAATATAACTGAGTGTTTTATGGACGAATTTGTTTTATATTTATTTATTTACTAAAGAAGTTGTGCTTCGAAACTTTAATCCTCTGTAACTTTCTTTCTGCCGGATAAAATTAAATAATTCCTTCACAATTAGTTTTTCGATAGCTTTCCTAGTGCAAAAAAAAAAAATTAAAAGCGAAATATTTAAACGAATGAGTCATCTGAGGCTGATGACACCTGAGGGTACCAGACCTTAAGACTTATCCCGCGATGTACTGCATTTAATGGTCAGAGCGTTAGTAAAAAAGTTATAACTAAATGATCATGTTGGCTATTTCTTGGGTCACCCTATAATGAAATTTTTTGTGACGTTGGAACTCTCTCGAAGTAAGACACAGGGAGAGTATTTTCATATTTATTTTTTCCTTATGAGATGACCCGGCTTAGTATACATACAGATCTCATACAGATTTTATCAAAACAAGAAAGAGGCACGCTATTTTTACCGTTATTTATGAAAATACAACAGATCATAAACCGAAAATGACACTTTAAAACACTATGCGGCAAAATAAAATAAATATAAATTTGCACAATAGATTCTGTTTTACTTTTATTATAGATTTTTGACATCTAAACACAAAAATTGAAATTAAAATTATTTCCATGATGAGGTTATCGAGATACACATCAATGTTCTGTAATTCAATTTGAATCTATATCGAAATTGAAAACGACAAAGCGTGTTCTGCAATTCGATCATAATCGATATCGAAATTGAAATCGACAGAAAGTTTCGATTTAACTTCACTTTTTTCAAACATCGTTTCAACGTGTTCTGCAAATCGATTTAATTACATTTCTTGTCAGTTTGAATTCGAGTCTGGTTGAACAAGCGAAATAAGTCAAAAAATAAATATTTTATTGAAATACGGATTTTAAGATTGCAATTGAAAAAACTGAGTTAAACTAAATAAATGTTAATTTTTTTCTTATTAAATAAGATAAATATGGATTAAGGGGGCAAACATTAGAACTCCAATCAAGCTTCTTCGATGGTTGCCTTTATTTAAAAACGTCCCGACATTGCAAAGGGTTACACCAAAGGCGATCGAGTTCATGTCTTATCTTTGTGGAAGAAATTGGCAGGAACAATGAACAGCCAAGGTCCTCCCCAAAAAGATCCCAAAGGCTGGAAGAAGGTAACTTTGCATTAATATATAGAATATTTGTTTAGTAGTTATTTTCTTATAGGCTTGGATCGACTGGAAGAGCAATCAGTGATGCAAAGAGAAAATTTTAGAGTGTACCTTTTTGATTGAGAAAAATGTATCTTTTTGACTAAAAACGTACTTTTTTAACCAAAATCTTACTAAAAAATAAACAGGGGTATTCACGATTCAGTGCACTTGCCTGTTCAGTTGAGGACTTCTGCAGTTGTGCCGTGAACACACCACTATCACTTTTTCAAAGCTGTCAAAATTTTTAATGCGTATCTTTAGTTATCAAAATAAATTGAATCTCCTCCAAATGTTTCCAATAAAAATCAAAAAATTTTTTGATCAAAAAATGGGACGTATTAATAAAACTGAGTGAACGAGTGGAGTGAAGTGCTTGAGTGTGCATTTTAAGTGTGCGATGTTAGTTAAGTGGAGTGTGAATTCCGTATTAAATAAACTCCACTCCACATTGAGGGCACAAAAAACATCGTTTGAGTCAGCAGCTGTCAGACAGCCCAATTTGTTTTTCAATAATAAATTCTTTTGGTTCATTCGACAAAATACAGTACATCTTTAAAAATTTTTTGTTTTAATTGAAATGAATGTAATTTTCGAAGCCATCCAAGGTAAGAAATAAATAAACTGCAAAGTATGCAAAATGTTCGTTCATATGTGTTTGTTTGCAATTTCAATGTAGAACCAAAGAGCAGTAAAGAGATTCCAGTTCTGCACAGTTCCGTTTGTGCACCTATTTTCAATCAGTAATGATTTGCCGAAAGTGGATGTGAAGGAAGGCGATAGAATTGAAATTTTCCGCCTGTCTTTGCTCTGCTCTGCTTAAGCCCGTATGATACTTCATTGCATCCCAGTGTGCCAAACGGATCCGTTACGAATCCGTAACGAACTCACTTCTTCGTACATTTTGTCCGAAACGGATTGCGTTTCGCATCCGGAACGGATCCTTTTTCGTATGAAATTCCTCTCTCCGTTACGGACTTCAGTTACGAATCCGTTTCGGACTTCAGATACGAATCCGTTTCGGACTTCAGATACGAATCCGTTTCGGACTTCAGATACGAATCCATTTCGGACTTCACATACGAATCCGTTTCAGACTCTTTTTTTTTAAATAATGCGAACTCGCAACGGACTCGTTTTTTAAAAATAGTTCTTATTCAAAAAGGGACAATAATGTTTATGTATGTTCAACATTTTTTTATTTTTTTGCTAATTCAGTTCTTACATTCTACATATTACATTTTAAAGAAGGAAATTAAAAATTATATCAATGTATAATAAAAATAACAACAAAAATAAGTACACAATTGTATTTCGTATCCCTAATCTACTGAAAATAAAATAAGAAATTGTAAAACAAATTTAAGACTGTCTTTTATGTTAACGTTGTGGAAATTTTTTTGAAGGATTCGTAACGGGTTCGTAACGGGTTCGTAACGGGTTCGTCGAAACATAAGACTCCTCTCAAAAATACGAATTGCTTTTTTCATTTTTTTCGGATCCGCCTCGGACTCAGAACGGACTTCAGGAACAAATCCGTAACGGACTTCAGATACGAATCCGTTTCGGACTTCATATACGAATGCGTTTCAGACTCTTTTGGCGGATTAGTAACGGGTCCGTCGAAACATAAGAAAGCGCAGTGCGTACTGACGGACTCGTAACGGATGCGGATCCGTTACGAACCCGTTACGAGTCCGTCAGTACGCACTACGCTCTCTTATGTTTCGACGGACCCGTTACGAACCCGTTACGAATCCGCCAAAAGAGTCTGAAACGGATTCGTATATGAAGTCCGAAACGGATTCGTATATGAAGTCCGAAACGGATTCGTATATGAAGTCCGGAACGGATTCGTATATGAAGTCCGAAACGGATTCGTATCTGAAGTCCGTTACGGATTCGTTTCTGAAGTCCGTTCTGAGTTCGAGGCGGATCCGAAAAAATGGAAAAAGCCATTCGTATTTTTGAGAGGAATCGCTCTTATGTTTTGACGGACCCGTTACGAACCCGTTACGAATCCGTCAAAAAAATTATCACAACGTTAACATAAAAGACAGTCTAAAATTTGTTTTACAATTTCTTATTTTATTTTCAGTGGATTAGGGATATGAAATACAATTGTGTACTTACTTTTATTTTAAACAACTTTTTTATTTCATTAGGCTCGTGCTCCTCAAGCTCTCCTTCAAATCGAAGAAAAGTACTTGTCAGAATTTTTAAATAATTATCATAAGTGATCAAGTTAAATGTGACTATAGTGTACGGCTACACAAAATATTTTTCGGAAACTTTTTTAATTGCGTGAATTTTGTACGCTTTGTCATTATAGCAGTAAAAGTTATTGGGATGCTTCAATGAAAAATAATGTTTAGCTGTTTGAAGAAACAAGTATGAGCCATCCTGGAACTCACCAACATTGTACTCGTTTGTTTGATATTTTGAATTAATTTTTTTACCATTTAAACTAGCCTCCACTACTCTCTTATAAATTTGATTACAAAATAATTTTTTTGTTTTAATTTTTGTTTAATTTCCTGCAAAAAGTTTTCGAATTTGAATGCGTCAAACTTGTTCAGAGAACCTATATTTTTAACATATGTAGCTAAATGCGTCAAACGAGTCCGTTGCGAGTTCGCATTATTTAAAAAAAGAGTCTGAATCGTCTGTTTCGTATATGAAGTCCGAAATGGATTCGTATCTGAAGTCCGAAACGGATTCGTATCTGAAGCCCGAAACAGATTCGTATCTGAAGCCCGAAACAGATTCGTATCTGAAGTCCGAAACGGATTCGTATCTGAAGTCCGAAACGGATTCGTATCTGAAGTCCGAAACGGATTCGTAACTGAAGTCCGACGGATTCGTATCTGAAGCCCGAAACAGATTCGTATCTGAAGCCCGAAGCAGATTCGTATCTGAAGTCCGAAACGGATTCGTAACTGAAGTCCGTAACGGAGAGAGGAATTTCATACGAAAAAGGATCCGTTCCGGATGCGAAACGCAATCCGTTTCGGACAAAATGTACGAAGAAGTGAGTTCGTTACGGATTCGTAACAGATCCGTTTGGCACACTGGGATGGTATAATTATTTGACAAGGTAGCTGTGACAGTTTTTTTGGCGATTGATAGTTGTCAAAAACAGCTAAAGGAGTTGTAGTTTGTTGCTATTGACTAGCTATGTGCTTATTTTTAACTTTTCTTTGGTTCATTAAATTTGTTCGCGAAGTTTATTGGAATGTTTTTAGTTTGCTTGTTCTTGTCACTTAATATTTGATCGAAACTTAACTAGTGACGAATTGAGAGAAACGTCAAGAACAATGCATTGGAAATGTTGCCCGTCTCACATTTTTTTGTCCAATTCGTACTGTATGCGTATACACTCACACTTCTTGCATTTTAGCTTTAGCACTATTTCAACTCCTCTAGATTCATTGTCAATGAATAAAAATTGGACAAAACAATGAAGTATCAGACGGGCTTTAGCCGACGTAGCTTTGAGGTCGCGATGCTTGGCGACGCTTAGCGAAGTATGAGTGCGCAGAATATCTATATACACCGTGAACGGGAGGAACTGTCGCACCTAACAAAATACCGCTTACGTGATAACTTACAACTCCAAAATATTTTTGAAGATTTCTGGCAACTCTAGCATTAATTGTCAACTTATTTCATAAAATATAAAATATATTTTTGAATAACAAAGATGGACGCAACACGCACCTTAATTTTGAATTTACATTTGGAGAGGAAATCCACTTGCGAAATTGTTAAGGCCTTGCAGAACTTAAAAGTTAACCGGCGATTCGTGCAGCGAACTTTAGCGCGTTACAGGAGAACTGGCAGCGTTCACCCAAGATCAAATTTCGGTGCAAAACGAACAGCGAGGACGCCGCTTTTGATTAAGAAAGTAAGGGAAAGAATACGGAGGAATTGCGCCGTTTCGGGAAGAAAAATTGCACGTGAGCTGAATGTCAGCCAGGACACCATCCGGAATGTTATCAAAAATGACCTAAAAATGACCTAAAAGGCCTATAAGAAAAAAAAAGATTCATGGCCTAACGGAACGTCAGCGCATAATGCGAAAGGAAAGAAGTGCGGCAATTCTTCGAAGAAAAAGCATGTTGCAGTGTGATATTTTCTGATGAAAAACTGTTTCTGCTGCAAGCAAGCCACAACCCGCAAAATGATAGAGTGTACGCAGCAAGTATGGAAGACATTCCTAAAGAAAAAAACTATTCAAAGATTTCAAAATGTGACCTCTTTCATGGTTTGGGGTGCTGTGTCGGAAAAGGGAAAATTACCGCTAGTTTTCATAGAAAAAGGGGTAAAAATCAATTCCGAGTACTACTTGGAGCATGTCTTAAAAACTAATTTTTTGCCACTTGCCAAGCAGATGTACGGAGATGAAGTGTTTTGCTTTCAGCAAGATTCTGCTCCAGCCCACAAAGCAAAAATTGTCCAAAGCTGGTGTCGTGCTAATTTACCAGATTTCATCTCTTCGGACGAATGGCCTCCGTCCTCCCCTGACTTAAATCCTCTAGACTTCTCTATTTGGGGCATAATGCTGAGCAAATTAAGCAATGTTAAAAACATGACGGTGGATAGATTCTAGCGACGATTGAAGAAGATATGGGATGATATTCCGGAAAACGAGGTGCGTGCCGCGTGCTCATCTTTTACAAAGCGGCTTAAATTGGTGAAGAAAATGAAGGGTGAACGCTTCGAATTGAATGATGAGAAGTTGTGAAAAATATAACAAAGAATAAATAAAAATTATTTTTTACTAAACTTAACACTTCGTTTTATATTTATGACGAAAAGTAAGTGCGACAGTTCCTCCCGTTCACGGTGTATATAAAATAGGATGTGTGTATGTATGTAACGTATGGACTCCAAAACGGCTGGGCCGATTTTGATGAAATTTTCAGGTAATGTTCATCTTGGTACGGTGGGTAACATAGGCTATATTTGGACCCGATAAGTGGCGCTGGGGTGGACTTATATCGAAAATTTGAATTTATGAACCAATTTAACTAAAATTCAGAATGTATTTTTGTTTGATCATAAGAAATTAATTTGTGTATAAATAAACACGGTAGGTGGCGCTGGGGTGGACTTATTTCGAAAATTCGATGGCGTGAAAAATATATAAATACTTTTAATTTTATTTTATAACGAGGGGAGTAGCGAAGCACACCGGGTTCAGCTAGTAGGAAATAAAAAGCGTGTAAAGAAGCGAGTAGGAATCATTTTGATATTGTGGTATTTTTGTTTCTTTTCGGTTTGCTATTATTTTTTTTTCCTTTAAGAATTTTGCACGCATCTGAATGTTTACATTTTTCAGCTAGATTGGATTTGGTGAATTGTATGAATTAACCAATTTTAATCTTTGTAAATGCTGAGAACATATTTATGTCCTTTACCTATACATTATTTTAATTTTTGCAGGTACTATGTATTTAAGAAATTTTTAATTTTTTACCGATTTCCAAGTACTATGAATTTAGAAAATTTTTTCATTTGAAGCTACATATTTTAGCTACATTGAATTTGGTAAATTAAATGAATTTACAATTTCCAGCTTTTTAAATTATGATAAATTGATTTAAATGATTTTTAAGCTACATAATTACATAAATGAGATGTTTATACTTTCTTTATACCTATATACCTATAACAATATACGTATACGTATAAAAGTTTGAAAGCTTAAAGTTTAAGTATTTTTTATCTTCAAATCCAAAATATAAAAATAGTTGTAATTGTTTAATAATGAAAAATAGTACCTACCTATATATATTAAAAAATACATTATTTCATTTTAATAACCTCCTTTAAACAGTAATTGTTATGGTGACATAAAGTTCCTTGCCTTTTCCTGTATTTTGATTTTTTAATAGGTCCTGCATATAATTTATTAACCATAAAAGTCTGTATTATGAGCGAAATTGATTTTCAATATTTTTCATATTCTTCAATAGTTCAACAAAAATAATAATATAAAAAAAATTAATTTTTTAAGAAATCTTTTGAATTAAATCTTTGTGTTGGAGGCATTTCAAACATTTTTAATTTTACCAAAGACAAAAGATTAACAAAATTTTAAAATTGCAATTCTAGATTTAATGTTACATATACTTACTAAGCATGACCTTATTTATCTAAATTACTTTTCTTTAGATGGATGACTGAAAATCGTTCCTTTTGATGTAAAAACAATAAAAATATCAAATTGTAAGTAATCGGAAATTATTTACGAGGCCATCGAAAGCGATTTCAATTTGAAATTGAAAAACATATGAACATTTTTTTACTTTTTACATATTACTCGATTGTTTGCACATAAAACCTTATTGTGTCCCTCAAAATGAGCTGTAAAACTGACTGCGAAAATTCTGGTGAAGTTCAAGATAACGAATTGCTTGAAGAAGGTCCTGAGGGTTTTTTAATTTTAATAAGTAAACTTTAAAATTAAGATTGTGTAAACTTATTACAATTTATTCCAAAGTTTTAAATTTTTCCCTTCAAATAGACAAATCTAAACTTTTCAATGACACCCTTTTTTAAATTGCCTGAGCTACGTTGTCTCAAAAAATACCCTATTTAGGCCGTGAAAATTGATTCTAAAAATTTATAACTTCGAATTCTAATAAAACAGTTTGAGCCAAACAGGAAATGGTAAGTGCAATAGATGTTATACCCCATTGTGAAACGGTCAATTACGTCTTACAGCGCGGTTTGTTTGGGGGTCATATTCACAAAGTTTTTCAAAGTGATATTAGACATAGTATACCTACAGCCTTAATTATTCATCGTACAAAGAAAAGAAAAATGCCAAAATATCAGTTGGAGTGCGAATAAAACAAATATCTAATAAAATAGCAAAATCTAAGAAGAAAAAATTCATATATTCGTATGAGAAATGCACAAGCTGCTTCAGTAGCTGATTATGCTGTTTTTATGGTTGTTGTTGTTATTGTGTGTGTTCGTTTGGTTCGTAATCATGTCGTTGCTTTTTGTGCTGCTTTTGTTCTTGTTTTTATTGTTTTTATTAATATGTATGTAAAATATACATACAAAAATACACATCAGTTGCTTTAATTTTATTTCGTTTCCCAGATAACCAATCGGTTTGGTAAAAAACGGTGTGCAATTTTAAAAGCACTGAAGCAGACCGTTTCGTTGTCAGCAAACTATGCAAAATATAAATCGTACCATTTATTAAGTTGTATATTAATGTTGATTTTCTATGATTTAAATACAAATTCCAGTTGTTTGATACTTTAAAATCGTTTATTGAGCTTTAGATCGGGTTAGAACAATTAATTTCTCTAACGAGTTTTTTCCAAAGTAACAACAACAACAATGTTTTCAATATGAAAAGGAAAACATCACTAGCTGATTATTTAGTTAGCTGATTGATTAACTAGTAAGAGCAATTAATTGTTCTTACCTGACCTAAAGCTCAATAAACGATTTCAAACTATCAAACAACTAGAATTTGTATTTAAAATCAAGAATGATTTAAACTATCAATTAATTAGAATTTGTATTTAAATCATAGAAAATCATAATAATAAATGTCAAGGTCATATAGAAAACTTTAAGTTGCATATTAACTTTATTTGTTGTTCAACAATTGTATCTTTTTCTTAAATTTTTTTTTATTAAGTTGCAACAATAAACTAAACAATAAACGGCAACTCAACTGCACTACCTAGATTTCAATACAAGATTCAATGCATATTTCAGAGTTTTTTGGCGAACGGGTGAAAAAGAGAGGGGAAAAAAGACAAGAATAAACGACGCATCTAGCGAATATGACATAAATTTCAATTCGATTCTTGATAAGTATAAAAAAGGACTTTACAATTATATAGAGAACGGTTTAAAGGTACAAAAACATGTCGTTTTCATACCAGCAAATCAGACGCTGCCGTTTTAAGTACCGTTTAGCTGGAACAGTGACATTGATGGCTTGTTGGGTTGTAATACAATAGATAATACAGATCCATGTAGCTAGAGAGCTAGTATGTGACTACAAAAAACTACTACTAGCCAAGGTTGCCAGTTAAAATTGAAAACAATTTCGACAAAGAGTTCCTTTTTTGACAGTTACATAAATTAAATACAACAAAAATTACCATGGAAAAGATAAAACAAAAAGTTTCTACTACAAAAAGCAGTATCAAAAAAAATCCCACGACCATTAAAAATTATCACAAAAATACCACGTGTTTTAAAAATACCACCACAAATTCCATATGCACTTTAAATTGCCACAAAAATCTCATTCGCTTAAAAAAATATCACAATAAGTCCCATATCCACAAACAATTTAAAAAACATTTACAAATACCACAAAGAAACTTTGCTTGCTAAAAAAGAAAAAAAAAATTTAGAAGAATATTACCAAACTCCCACGGAAATTAAAATAATACCCCGCTGGATTCCCACGCCAATTAAAAAATACCACACTGAAATAAAAAATTTAATCGGAATTCCCAAAAACAAAAATCCCTAAGGGCAATTATAAATTTCCACGAATGGGATTTTTCCAACATAACTGGCAACTTTGCTACTAGCTGCTGATATTGTTGTTTTGGTTCTGCAGGTGCTGCAAAGGGCCGTTTGTCACTCTGCAATTCTATGAGCAATAATTGCTTAAGCCGCAAGTAGTTTGTTGACTACTCGGGTTTAAAGGGGACTTTTATAAGCCCCCTCATGCAGGCGAATAATCCACAAACTGCTTGCGGCAAAGGCAATTATTGCCGAGTGAAAAGCGGGACAAAGAGAAATTGCTACCAGAGCAAGAAAATTATTACTCTCGTAGCAATAATTGCTTTCGCCGCAAGCTCGAGAATTTTCGTGTGTGACGAGTAAAAAGCGGGACATAGTAAGCAAAGTTCTGTTTATTTTCTGCGGACGATTCGGTTCATCCCCTCTAACGCTTCTCAACCACTGTGATCATGCTCTTGTCTGTGTGTCGTTGTTTTAGATTTGCTTGGTAATTGTTATTGGTTCAGTTAGCTGAAATTTTTTTAGATGTTCTTAATTGTTACTCGACATGAACAGCTGATTTTGACAACTAGCTCGCTTTTCTCTGCTTTCTTCTTCATTCCTCTCCGAGTCGGCCCTACCTGGTAGGAGTACGAATAAAACGAATGTTTATTTTCAGCAAGATAAATACAATAGCGAATACAGATGCGTGTAGCTACAGAGACAGTATGTATGCCTCTTTACTACTCTTTACTACTTTAATGTCAAATATATCTCTAAATTTATTTTTATCATGTTGGTTCATCTTTTTTTCATTGAACCAAACGATTTGATTTTAAAAACAGCTTTGCAAAATAATTACATATAAAAATTACTGTCTGAAGTGTCCAATATATTGGGCAAATCCGCTGAAAGGGTTAAATTATTACAATGTGCTAGTCATTAATATTATTTATGTTTTGTGTTTGTTAACAATAAGAGTATTCACAATTCTGTGGTAAGTAATATGGTTTTTTTTTGCCATAGTTGAATATCACAATATGAGCACCTTTTAAAATAGAATTTGTGGTTGAGAACCTCCCACTATAGCTACTTGTTACTATGCAAATAAGTTAACTATCCAATTTTATATATTTTATTAATATATGGCATAAAAAAACGTAACTTGTATTTTTAGCTTCTTCCACTTTTGCAATAAGAAAATAACAGCCAACCGATCAGTTGTTTATGGAACTTTAAAAACCACGTTCCGTTTAACATGTCATTGGGCTACTTAAAATTACCACACTTTTGGTTCTTAGAGATTTCATGTAAAACAAGAAAATCCACTGGAGGGTTTTCTTTCCTCTGAAAATTCGTGGATTTCATCTTCTCCTTTCTCATCAAACATTCGCTTCTTTTTTCTTTTCCTCACTTCTTTAAAGTTGGGGTCCACGCTTAGCTTGGTAGCTATTTCCTTAGCCTCAGAAATTGCCATAGTTGAACATGTTCCCCTTTCTTCTTGGAACTCGCTGATCAGATTGTTAATGTGTTTGGATGTTCTATCAATTGTGATGTCCTTTCTTTGCAAAAGTTTGTTAACTATGTCAATGCGACTTAACTGTTTGTACGAAAAGCACGACAGAACAATGAATTCAAACTTTTTAATGTTCTTTAGAAGAGACATTGATTATGATCTTGTCTCAGCAGTTGCCATTTCACTTGCGAAAAGCTCATTCAGAGCATCTATAATTTGCCCCAGATGCTTATAAACTACATGCACAGCTTCCCTCTTAGCAGACCATCTGGTATTGCTTTGTAGTTTTAATGATAATGGCACATGTTTTTTTAGAACATCCCACCTATTAGTAGAGGAAGCAAAAAAATTGTATAGACAATTTAATGTACCAAAATATGTTTGTGTTTCAGGTAACAAACTAGCGGTATTTGCTCCAACTAAGTTTAGCGAATGAGCAGCGCATGGTACAAAATGCGCTAATCCGTTCACTTCAACAATCCGCGATTGGACACTCTTGTACATTCCCGCCATGTTAGAGCCATTGTCATAGCATTGTCCTCTACAGTTCATAATGTCTAAGACATCACTTTTTAATTTATTCAATACTCTCTCTGAAAGAGCTAATCCAGTTTTATCATCCACTTGCATAAAATCAATAAAACTTTCAACTACTTCTGGCCCACTTTCATCGACTTTTACATAACGGATAACCTGTGACATTTGGTCAACATGGCTTATGTCAGGAGTGCAATCAAACATGATCGAAAAGTATTTCGAAGCTTTGATGTCTACAAATATTTTCTCTCTTCTTTTGTTGGCAATTATTTCTAAGAACTCATTTTGGACTGAAGGAGAGAAATAGGTTACTTGCCCTTTTTTATGACGGAGAATATGCTCTTTTAGTTGAGGGTGATAGTGAGACACTAGGTCTATGGTATTTAAAAACTTACCACACCTAGGGTCAGAAAAATCTAGGGTTTCATTGGAACCTCGCAACGGACTACCTTGCTTAGCTAAGTATATTATAACGTCAATGATAGCGTGCAATACATTTTGCCAGTGAGCTTGTTCAAGTGCTATAATATCTTGAAGTCCTTTATCAATACCACATTTATTTAGGGTGGTCAGTAAAGTTTTCCAGGAGATAAAACACCTTTTGTGGCTTAAAGAATTCTCGTGCTCAGGAATTCGTTCACTCAACTTTTTCCATTGAGTGAAACCTTCCTCCTTAGCCAGTGCTGAAACATGTTGCAATGATTCTGATTGTGTAAAAAGTTTGCATGGGACACAAATTAAAGCATTTTTGGATTTTTGGACTGTACAATAGTCATGTACCATGACCGATGTACTTTTAAACCTCCAGGCAATGTTTTTGTGAACCAGTCTTTCGTTAGTTTTCTTCCATCTCTAAGTGAGTTAGTTAGATCAGGCATCCAGCCTTTTGTGTCACTATCCGCCAGTCCAGAAACGATAAAGCATCTTTCTGAATCAGTTATTCTTTGAGGCCACTGCCCTGGGTCTCTGATGTCAATATAGCAATTAGTAGACGAATCATCTTGGGCCATGCCAGCTTGAGAGACTTGAGGTGATGAATTGTCATCAGACAATGCGTCGATATCTGAATGAAATATCTCTTCATCATATGTATTTGGATCTTGGCTCGATTCCGTCTCCAACTCCATCGCGGTTGCACGTTCTTCTCGGGCCGTGATCGTGGCTGCATGTTTTTGTGAACTCGCACTTGTACTGCAACTGCTGCAATCTTAAAAGATTTATATATAAATATATTATATTATATATATATATATACATATCATTTTTTGACTGCTTCTGATGCATTGCATCAAAATACACAACCAGAAAAAAATTCCTAAGTGTCTGATTTTCTTATTAAATTAAACACATATACCTAGTATATTATTAAGTGAAAGCTGAAAAATATTTCCTTTTAATACATGCGATGAAGGCGAAATAACGCATCCGCATAAATTCTGTACCCAGAAATAATTTTTATTTTTTACATATATTTTAATTTATACGTGATGAAAATTAAGTAAACTTAACTTTTTTAGTTGTCTGACTAGCATTGAGCCAAGACGATAAACGGGATGAAGAGTGTTGAGCTTCTTTTTCTCTTACTTTAGATCTCTTCCGGTTCTCTGCACCAGATAGTTTTTTAGACATAACTTTATTTCGTATTTAAGAATTTTTTTTAACAAAAACCACACAACTTATATATTAAGTATTACAAAAAAAATATATAAAAATACTAGTGCCTAACATTCTGTCACCGCACGATTGTAAACAATTCAGACTGCACCTTAGAAAATCACAAGCATGAATAAGTTGCATTCTCGTCACCTACAAAGGCAAAGCCAGCAATATGCTAAACGGTTGTCTCTCGCATAAGTAGCAACCCAACGTAAATTTGGAGTCCTGAATGTGTTATTTACGAATTCTATTCCGTAATGCTTACGATCACATTTAAGGGTCCAATATTTAATGTTACATATTAACTTATAACTGCAGGTAATTCGAATATGTTTGCTGGGAAGTATGAAATTAATTGATTGGGTGCGGGATATACATATACACACATATACATGTATGTATTTTCGAATTTCCCGAGAAAAATGTTTGCAAAAAAAATGAAGCAAATAAACGTTGCCTGAAATAAGTCGCATGTATTTGTTTTTCTTATAGATTTCAAGCAACCAAATGGCCTTGAGTAGTTCGGTCAGCGGCTGCAAAAACAAATTCATTGGAACTGTAATGGTAAAACCTATGCAAAAAAATATTGAGGAAGAAGTGTGACTATTTGTTTTTGTATTTTGCTACCTAAGAGAAATTGTTGTTGGTGATTCATTTGAAAGTGAATATTTTTTTTAAAGTCGCAATCAAGATGTACATAGTTAATATACATAATCATATATCATGGTCGCAGTATTTCGAAATCGATTAAAATTGAACAACATTGTTATTATACTTATTTTTATTATGCTTCATTGCTATGATTGTATTTTGAAAACTTGCTTTTACTAGTCAGTCTCATAAATAATATGAAGTCTAAAAAAAAGTTATTACCTACATCTGAAATGGCGCCCCCTAAAAGTCGGCGCCCGGGGCATGTGCCCTGCTTGCCCCCCCTAGTTACGTCGCTGCCCTCCAGGAAAAATCGGAAGGCTTCCATCTATAAGTGATAAAGAAACATTCCCCACCGTATCTTTTGAAAGCTTAAGGGTAATTTTGTATTTATATTGTTTCCCCACCGTATCTTTTGGAAGCTTAAGGGTAGTTTTGTATTTATATTGTTTCCAAACCGCTTCTTTAAGAATGCATGTGGAAACTTTTATTTATTGACAATAGAAAATATTAATATCATTGTTTTCTAGCCATTTATTGTAGAATTCGATAGTCTAGTGGTAGCGCGCTCGACTGTCGCTCAGGGGTCCCGGGTTCAAATCCTGGCCGAATCCATTTTCATAACAAGGGAGAGGAATGTTTCCACATTAATTCTTAAAACACGGGTGAGGACTGCTTCCAATTCACTTTTGAGGACAGCGGAGAGGAATGTTTCCACATGATTTTTTAACACAGCGGGGAGGAATGTTTCCCTCTAATGACATGCTATGCTAAAAAAGCAATGGAGTGTGCAACAAAGGGGAATGCTCCCTGCATTCCATGGAATGTTTCCTGGTCACATCCGGGAATGCTCACATTTCCTGGAGGGGAGGTACAACACCACGGGGTTTTTTAACTGCATTGAAAACCACGCAATTGTGAATATCCTTAATGTGTTTTGTTTTATTTTGTTTTTGTTACTTTATAAATGAATTATTTTTTTAGTTTCAAGCAATAAATAACAAAAAATTGTATTAAAAGCGTTTTGAATTATTTAATAATCCCGGAATCCCGTGATTGAGATTTTCAATCCCGATAATCCCGGGCTCGAGAAAAGCATCCGGGATTGTACTCCCTGGTAGCCAGCTTAAGCGTTTGCTGAGCAGCTGCTACACTGCCTAGTAATATTAAAAAAAGTCAATTTAAGCATATGTGATCTACTCAAATCAGTTTATGAAGTCGTAATTTAAAGTGATACCCTATTCAAAAGTAAGTACATAAAAAAGTGTTTTTAATTGTTTTAATTTCGAATTAAATTTTATAAAGTTTTTAAAAATAGCATCACAGATAAATAACCTAACATCAGAGCCATAGGAAGTTTTACGTTATAAAAACTTCTCTGGAAGCATGAAAAAAGTTTACCCATTCAAAATAAGAGAATAGAAAATAAAAAATTATTTATTTTGTTAACAATTAAAAACATTAAATTTTTTGAACTGTAACAGTAAGGCTCGCAACAATCGTCACCACATCGTCATTGTTGGAAAAACCCAACCGCATAGTTCAAAGCTTAAACCAACTAAAACCAATATTGCGTAAGAGCCAAATACAAATTGGTTTAACCACGAGGCGAGAACAATTAAAATCTCTGTTCCTCTGGCAAACATTGACTTAACCCAAAAGAAAGTGAAATTGTTGACACAACACCAACAACAACGACAATAACCTCAACATTCATTCACATCCATAACAACACTTTCAAGATTTGCGTCCATAAAGGCATAGTAACAATATTACAGGAGAGACTATATCTTTCGTCTGCGTTTCTCATAACTTTATGTCGAACAGTGAAACATCGCAGAAGTTAAGTAATATTCCATCAGTTGTAAAAATTCTCTCCATTGTTTGCTAAAGCTGCTTTTGCTGCTGCTGCTGCTCTGCTTGCACTGTCGCCGATGCTAATTGTTAATATAGTTAGTACATGGAAATTTCATTTTTGACGTCAATGTAGCATTTAAAAACCGCCTTCCTTATCTCTAAACCTTAGCTGAGTAAATATTTTTAAGCGTTGTTTTTTTTTTGTTAGTTGTTTGTTTTTTTCTTCATTGCGTAAAATCTGAGCAAGTGTAAAGAGGGGGAAGGAGGGGGGAGATGAAAGTAGGAAAGTTTGTCCTCACCCTGATGTTGTTGAATCGATTAATATGAGAACGCATACATGGCTTATTCATACGCACATTATCTTCAAGCCATTTTTTGTTCCGCCCTGACGATAACAAATTTAACTTTCACTAAATACCGATGCGATGCCTTTTTGAATGAAGTCAGTCAGCTTCTTAACTTCTGGTTGGTACTGTTTGGTATTGTTTAATATGATTTTATCTGAGTTATTCTTTTTTTTATATTTTTTATAACATTTTATAAAATAGATACAGTCATATGAAAATAAATAGGGACACCTGTATTTTTATATTTAAAGCTGCATGGATTACATACAAGGTGCAACAGATATGGCATTAAATCCCTCGGGTGGTGGTTACTCCTGATAAGTCGAGTATAAAACTTTATGGAGTTTCCTCCCACATTGCAAAACTTTCAAGACACAGGGTATTTTACGGTTTTGGTACGTGTTTAGTATTATTGATTTAGAATCTAAACTACTCACCATAAAATAAAAAAAATTATTTTGTATTTTAGAAATAATATCAACTTTTTCATCAATATATCAACCACTTTCGAATCATGTGCTGTAGCGGAGCAAAAATTTTGAGATTATCCAACGAAATATCAACAAAATTTTCTATCTTTTGTTTTAGCGGAGCTGTTATTATCCAAAGTTAGAATTTAAAAAAATACTGTTGATTAAGTGTATTTTTACATGAAAAAAAAGACATTTTAAATTTGGACGATTACAGCTCCGCTAAAACAAAAGATACAAAATTTGTTGATATTTCGTTAAATAATCTCAAAATTTTAGCTCTGCTGCAGCACATGACTCGAAGGTGGTTGATATATTGATGGAAAAATTGATATTATTTCTAAAATACAAAATATTATTTTTTATTTTATGGTGAGTAGTTTAGATTCTAGATCAATAATACTAAACACGTACTAAAACCGTAAACACCCTGCATCTTGAAAGTTTTACAATAAGGGAGGAAACTCCATAAAGTGTTATACTTGCCTTATCAAGAAGAATCACCAACCGAGGGAATTAATGCTATATCTGGCGCACTTTGTATATAATTCATGCAGCTTCAAATATAAAAATATAGGTGTCCCTATTTATTTCCACATGACTGTAGCTGAAACCCGGCGCGTTGCTACCACGCTTAATTGAATGTGTAAATTGAGGTCGAATACTGAGTTTCGATGATATACGACCTATAAATCCAAAGCTGCTCGATAACACAAATTTGGGTTGTATACCCCTTGTCCAAAGCCCATAAAATGTTACCAATGTGTAATTCCAGCGGTTATTTACACTGCAAAGGCTATTTCCATGCCAGGATAAAGGTTTATATGATTATTTTCCTTCCTCTTTTGTTTTTGTTTTATATTGCAAAGTTTTCTCTGAGTGTTAAAGCATAAAGAAATAATACAATTTTTACGAAGGTATTAAAATTAAACGGGGGAAAAACGCAAATGTATCGTGGTTACTGACACTACACAAAATCCACTTAGCAAATACGATGAAAAAAAAATTCGTGTAAAATTTTAGTAAGATCGCATGCATATTTACCCGTGCACACACGGCTTAAAGTTTGCACAAGTGCGTGAAAGGAAAAACATTTTTTTTAATATTTTCATTTACAATTCAATTTGGAATAAGGAAATAGTTAAGATTTTTTGTTCTTCCAAAAAATTTTCAGTTTAACAAGGGTAATCATCTCAAATTACTTGAATAACTCAGGGGGACAAAATTTTTATTTTTGGATTTTCCCACCAATATTTTTATTATTTTCGACTAATCTTGGTGCGCTGATTTCAAAACTATTATTACTTTTTTTCTAGCATCACCAGTTTTTGAGATAAGCGTCAGTGAAATCGTTCAATGAAAACTTAAGTGAAATTTTATTATATCAAAATTTGTTCAAACAATTCAACAAGTTGAAGTGCGGGAAGTTAAATCTAAGTGAAAAAGTTATTAAGGCAATGGTAACCAGAAGCGTGGACAAATTATACCTTCTAGAATATGACCAAAGTCAACTTCTTCTTGGTGCAGGGTTATCTAAGGTATATTACCTTAAAAAATAGAGATTTTCTTTATTTCTTATTAGGTTGAGATAAACATATTTAGTTATTTATTTATTTATTCAGTCTACTGATATTTTTAAATCTTACAGACTATACAATTCATCTTAATTATTACAGATAGAGTACTAGTTAAATAACATAATAAATTAAGTTTAAAGTTATTTTCTGTTAAATTGAAATCTAAAGCATGAGCATAGCTGTTACATAAATTAATACACCTGTTAACAGGTTCGTTCAATGAATAATTTGTTCTATGAATTCTCACTTCTAATAATCTAGTATTTCTCAGATTCCTTTGAGGTTCATACAAAATAAAACAATTTGATAATTCAACAGATGTAATTTTGCCGACTAAAATATGGTAAACAAATAAAAGTGAAGAGGATAGTCTTCTATCTTTTAAAGATTGTAAACCAATAAGTTTACGTCGAATATCATAAGACGGAAGACCATCGGGCCATTGTAACTTTTTGAGAGCATATCTTGTAATAATCCTTTGCACTCGTTCTATACGATTTGAATGTTGGACATAAAAAGGATTCCAAATAATTGAACAGTACTCAATTGTACTACGTACAAGTGACACATAAAGTGCTTTTATTGTGTGCGGATCCCTAAAATTTTGGGAATTCCGCTTAATGAACCCAACCATTTTGTTAGATTTTGCAACAATATAGTCGTAGTGAGAATTAAAACAGAAGTTCGAATCGAATATAACACCCAAATCTTTTATCTGTTGTTTACGTGTTAAAATGATACTATTTATTGAATAATTATATGAAATTGTGTTCAAAGCTTTGGTATAAGTAACCACACAACACTTATTTACATTTAAATTTAAATTGTTTGTAGCACACCAATTGTGGAAGCGCATTAAATCATTTTGAAGCTTTTGACTATCAGAATGGTGCGAAATCTTTAGAAAAAGTTTAACGTCATCTGCAAACATTAAACATTTAGAAAACTCGAAATACTGAGGTAAATCATTGATAAAAATTAAAAACAATAGAGGACCACAGTGGGTCCCTTGCGGAATACCGGAAGAAGCTGTTATTTGGGTTTCAGAATAAACTTTGCCAATTTTAATAAGGAGTTTTCTATCTTTTAAGAAACTGCTAAAAAATTTTATTAATCCGTCAGATAAACCAAATTTCCTTAACTTATGCAGTAAGATGTTGTGGTCAACTTTATCGAAAGCTTTTGCAAAATCGGTATAAACTACATCTAATTGATTTCGACACTCTAAAGCGTCAACTATTTTTCTTGAGATAAGTGCCAAATTTGAACACGTCGATCTACCGGGCATAAAACCATGTTGGCAATCACTTATTGCATTTTTCACGTGATATAATAATTTGTTTTTCAGAATGTGATCAAAAAGTTTTGCAAAGGTGTTTTGTTTTACAATGGCTCTGTAATTATTTATGTTTCTGCGATCCCCAGATTTAAAAATTGGAACAATGAAACATATTTTCCATGAGTTTAAGAAAATATCAGTTTTCAAACAGATAGTATATAGGATAGAAATGGGCTCAGTAATACTTTCTATACATAGTTTAAAGAACTTGGGTGGAAAATCACCGCGTTCAAACTTAAAACTTGATTTAAGGCTGGAAATAGCTATGGAAACATCTTCAGATGAGATTTCAAAGCTGCTAAGGTTAGACAGATTTGGGGGGATAAAATTTAGAGTATTCTCATAATTGGTCGAATTATCGTATGTTTCGTACACTTTCTGAAAGAAATCAGCAAAAAGATTGCAGGACTCTAGTGAATTGTTGGACTTAACCCCATCCACTTCCATACTAGAAGGAAAGCCATTAGTTTTCCGCTTTGAATTTAGATATTGCCAAAAATATGATGGATTTGCTTTCAAATTTGATTCAATTTTTGAAACATATCTGTTGTAGAGAGATTTATGCAAATTATCAAATTCATCTCGAGCCTGTATGAACCGCAAGTGATCTGATTGTGAATTCGTTTTTTTAAATTTCTTAAACGCTTTATTTTTAAGGTTTTTAAAATGTGATAAACTAGAGGTAAACCACGGAGGCTTGTCTCTTAAATTTGCATATTTTCTTTTTTTGGGTAACATATCGAGTTGTTATTGTTGTAATATTTTTTTATTCTCTTCTACTTAAATAAACATAAAAAAAATTAAAAACTTATAATTGCAACTTTTAGCTTTCAAAGAAGCTTATCTCAAAAACTGGTGATGCTAGAAAAAAGTAATAATAGTTTTGAAATCAGCACACCAAGATTAGTCGAAAGTAATAAAAATTTTGCTGGGAAAATCGAAAAATAAAAATTTTGACCTCCTGAGTTGTTCAAGTAATTTGAGGTGAATACCCTTATTAAACTAAAAATTTTTTGGAAGAAACAAAAATCTTAACTGTTTCTTTATTACAAATGGAATTGCATATAAAAACATTGAAAAAAATTTGTTTTCTTTCATGCACTTGTGCAAAATTTAAGCCGTGTGCGCACGGGCTTATATGCATGATCAATCTATGATCAATATCTACGATCAATTCTAATTCGAATAGTGAAAATTTCACATAAATACTTTTAGCGGCTCTTGAGTTTACCGGCAGCCAAAAACATTCCATTTTTTTAAAAAATTAATTTTTATGTAACAGGATAGATATTGATATAGATATATGTAAGGTAAAGTGAAGGTAGAATCAGATAAATAATTAAAATGATAATTTATTTGCATACTCCCATCTCTATAAAGACTAGAACTGTATGCACGTATTATTTAGTTCTCTCCGAAAAAGAAATTTAAATTTCGATTTTTCAAAGTTTTTAAGTGAGTTTTTGGTGTTTCGAAATCGACATTTTTTCACATCCCACAAAAAGGTAAATATTAGTGAAATGTTCGTTATTCTTTCCGCTTTTGTTTGCTGAAAGATTTTGCATGAATCTGCATTTGTTTTTAAGACGCGTACAGACCAACAAAAACCGTGTCACGGGATGATATGAGAAAAAAAAAAGTTGGGGTGACCTGAGAATCTTGAGGATTTTTGTGCGTCTTTTTATTACTTTGACCAATGTTAAGTTTTTCTCTTAATTTTTAGAATTTGTAAGTAATTATCATGCCACAAAATTATGCAAGAAAAACCGTTGTTACGCCCATTGATGTGCCAAATTTAGTTGCAGCTATAAAATAAGTGAAAAAAGATGGTCAATCTGTGCAAAATGTTTCTACTGTAAGAATAATCAACGTCAAAACATTATATCGTCATCTACAAAGAATTAAAGAACAATTTTAAGGCTCTTCTAAAGTGACTGATGGTCAATTGACTGAATTTTTTAATTCAGTTTCGGTTGGTGGTAGAAAGGTAGGCTTTAATATCCCGTTTCTTTGGTCCATTGAAGTATGAACTATGCTGTAAGAGTAATTTAAATTCAGCACGTGCTCGAAATCGTTAACAATTGCTTGGTTAACAATTGCTTGTTAACAATTGCTTGGTTAACAATTGCTTGTTAACAATTGCTTGTTAACAATTGCTTGGTTAACAATTTCAGCTAACGGCGAGGTACATTTTAAATGTGCCAATATGATCAAAAGTTTTTGGATTTGTGATATGTGTGACTCCGAATCAGATTAATTCAACTTTTATTTGTCATTTGTGATCATAAAATAAAGACTTCACTTCATTTAAGTTTCAATATTATTCAGTTCTATTTTCTTTCAAATCACCCCACTTTTCTCAAATCACCCCATTTTTTTTCCATAATGTTTCAAAGTCAAAAATAACATTTTTTTACATGAAACCTATCAATCTTATGATGCGAAAAGTTGCGCCTAATGTCTAGCATTATGAATCTACGAAAAACAAATCGGGAATAGCTCATTCTAATACACCTTTCGGCAAAAATCCATAACATGTCTCAACTCACCCCCACATTACCTTATATTTAATTTGTTTTTTTGTTAATTTTCTAGGTGAACTTTTTTTTTTACTCTGTTTATAAATAAGTTACTTTTATATTTTAACTTATATTAAAAGTACTCGACCCAAAAATCATGAAATTTGACGAAGCCGGTACTTACTTAGCTAAGCTAATTGTACTAAAACAGTGGCTTAAGACTAAATTCTTAATATATCATTGAAAAACAAAATTTTTTAATTTTACAATTTGTTTTTGTTTCATCTATACTTCAATAATATCCATTATATACAGTGGTCCTGAAAACCAATAAAGCTGATTTTGTTTTCAACTCGCAAGACAAATTAAAAGATATTATTAACACACAACATATTTATCACGTTTTATTAAAAAAAATTTAGCAAAAAAGAAACATATCATAGTCCGTTATTATTTAATGTATATCCACATACACAAAGAAAAATTTATAAAATTTTTATTTTATTTTTATACTCTATTAATCGGTATTTTTAGTGCAAATTTTACTAAAGACTAAACATTTATCAGCGCAACTAACCAGAGAACCAAATAAAGCGGTGCTCAATTTTTCGAGGACCACTGTATATAAGATTTACGACTTTCTGTTGTTGGCTGCTAATCCGATGATTTTTCACTCTATATGAAATTTTAAGAAAATCCAGAAAACCTGCCTGATCTACCTAGAACTTTCGAAATATTTATCTTATACATATTACGCAAGCTCAAATTTTGTACGGCGTAAGGCTTTTTAAGAACAAGTCCAATCTTAATAAATTTAGTATGGTTTGCAAACTGGACTTTTTATTACTAAAAAAATTATGTTTTTTAGGTTATAGCAAGTTAAAGTTTTCATATAATTGTTGTTGTTATGTTGCTTTTTCTCTTTTACAGCATCTCTAATTACAGCATATGCCCAATAATATGTGAGTTATTTAGCGCCACCGCTATGAAACTGTTATACTGACGAATAATCTTGTATAATTTCACAGCTAAAACAAGTGATGCCAACCCAAGGATAGTAAAAATCTACAAAAGCGACATAAAAAATCCGTGTAAATCCGTGTTAGCAAATTACTTACCATATTTTTTTCAATTTAAAACTAACAGCTAATAAAATTACTCTAATTGAAGTCATTAATAGTTTTTTACAAATTTTTTGTATATATAATTTTATTTATAAAATTTGCATTAAACTTATAAAAGTTACAAACAATGTAAAACATAACTTAAATAAAATAGTTAACAACTATTACCTTTAGTTATGTTACTAGAACTAAAATTTAAAAACATAACAAAAAACGTAATTTTTATTTATTTTAAAGGAGCATTTGATTTTTTAAATCTGTAATCATTAGCTGCGTTTTTTTCCAACATCCAAATCTGGATTTGGATTTTGATTTGCTGCTCAAAAAAGTATTTGACAAATAGATGGCGTTGAACGGAGACATAAGAATGTCATCAAAAAACATATGTTCTTATAAATTATGTCTAATTAGAAAAAATCAATTTTTGTTTGAAATTGCTGTAAATTTTTAAATTATTTAAAAAAAGCTTACAAAAAGCTAAAAAAAACGAACACACAAATAAAAAAATATGTAAGCATTTAATTATTACAAAAAACTACCTACCAGCTAACATACATCTATGTTTTTACAAATTTAGTCCACAAGCAGTATGGAACTGCATTTGCATCTTGGCTGCTACCAAAGACAATAAAACATTACAGCATTATAAAACATCCGAACCAATGCTACCTACTAGATGGTCAGTGTACTAATTTGACACAAATCATTGCAATCATCGGGAGCAAACCTGAGGCTCAAAGCTCAATGTTGCTGAAATTCTAATACAAGAACAAGACCGCACAGTTGACCAAGTTTTTTTTTTGTTGTTGTGCTAAGCTCAAGTCAAGAAAATTTCAAGTTTTGTGAGTTTGTAATTTTAAAATAATTTTATTGTAATTATGTAAAGAATTTTAATTAACAAAAACCATGCAGGAATAAAACTGAATAATCGAAAGAAATTAGTTGTTTTTGTTCTCGATGGATTTCCTACATAAGAATGTGCTTCAAACACAAATAAATTAAATTCAAAAACACAAACTTGCAGTTTGTAAAGAAAAATTCAAATTCATTGGTGAAAGTAAGATTACAAAACCATTTCTTCATCATTCTTGCTATCGCTTGACGTTGCAGCTACAGCAGATTCTACTGCTTGTTGTAAATTTCTTTGTCTAAGCAGCTTCTCCCTCTTTTTCGTCTTCAGAGAAACTTGAAGCAGCATCCTTTGCTTAAATTCATAATCTTGGTGCAGCTGTTAGTGTTAATTTTGGAAGCTAAAAATCTCAGTTTTAGAGACATGCGATCCTCTGCCATAGCTGTGATTTTATGAAGGCACATGCATTCCATGCAACTAACGCATCTATTCACTAATGTGATCGACCACAAGTTTAGCTTGCTTAGCAGCGGTTTTGGCGCATTGCAATAGAAATAGCGATAAGGTTAATGTTCTGCGTTCAAGATTAAGGCAGCATAGTTCGCGAAAGGAATTTAAGCCAAATATAATTAGTGACTAGCACAGTGCTCTTCCATAACTGTGGCATCGGTTATTGCAATTTTAACATCATCGAATGTACAGAAGGTGACACACATCGGATAGTGCTGCAGCAGCAACATGGTTATCGGTTCCTTTTCAGCGGCAGAGTGTATCTTGACCTCATCCTTGTCTATGGGTACATCCAGACGTTTGAAGTGCGCAGTCAATCAAATTACCATCAAGATTAATTACATTGAGATTTTGGCGGTAACACAAAGCGATTCCAAGTAACTTTCCACTTCGGTCCATATTGACAGTCAGTTCTCAATTTTTTACATTTGATTACGTATTTTTTCTTTTTTATTTGTACTTTTTCTGAACACTTATCTATCATACGTCTACACCTGGCTGTGATGGTTTAAACTACAAGTTCACAAAATCTACATCCATAGCAGGATTTTGTTTGTATGGAAATCGGATTTGGATGTTGGAAAAAACGCAGCTATTATAAATACAATAACAATGAAATACATTTTACAGGCACTTTAAGTTTGTTTTAAGCTGTATACACTTTCCACAAATGAGGCTGCCTACTGGCTCACATCGAAATTAGATTCCTTAAAACAGTTTTTTATTTGCAAGTGTTGATAAGCGCAAAGTTTTAACAAGATATTCTTAAAAATCCGTAGATTTACCTTATTTTGCCACTGTTGTCCATTAGTGGCACCACTGGCTAAACTAGGAATTAATATATTCAATATCAAAGTGATACTAGAATGATTTCTTATAGTTGAAAAAAGATTTCTAAACTCTATTTCTAAAAATTTACACAAAAATTTAATAAGTAATACCGCGTATATTGCAAAAAGGCCAAAATTAATTTCATTTCGATTTTGACCCTTGAAAATCTATTCAATAGCTTAAAATAAAACCTAGGTATGTTTGATAAAGCCACACGGGCTTACTAGTATATATTAATAGGTGCCAAAATTAAGATGTTATAAAAAAAATCATATATTAAAAGAACTGTTTGTAATTTCAAATTTTTGTGGAGGAAAATAGCTTCTTCATAAATAATCTTCATCGAAGAAGATTATAAACATATCCCCCAATTCGTGGTAGTTTTGTTTTTTGTAAGCCTTTTGTACACAATATCTCTAAAAATTAAGTGCACGTTGTTGAGGTAAATTTGTTCATAAAAATACACGATGTAACAAAAGTTAATGTTAAATATTTTGTTTCATTGCATTGCTACACTAACAACAGTTGCTACCACAATAACAGCACGAAAACAATAACAATAACTACAACTGCGCCCCTTAACATGTGCGTACTTTAGTGGGTTAAACGCCTAAAATTCCAACAGGTGAAACTGATTGATTTTCATTTTGTTTGTTCAAATATGAGAAACGTCAATATTGACATTATGAGAAAGTGCTTATGTTAATGTTTTTGTTTTGTAATGTGTCGTTGTACTTGACGTCAACACAGTTAGCAACATACGGAAGTGGAAGGCAGGGAGACATGACGAGAAGCGAAACGCGTGTGACTGTCAGAGAGACGAAAATAGTTATTAAGCAATATTCGAATTATGATGGACCCAGTTATCATATATTGTGCACTAGCAAAGTGTAACTGGCATTGCTCGATCTATAATAAGCTTATCCAAAGCATATGACCATGTAGTGTAGCCAGATTTTTATTTCAGCAAAACTGGACTATTGCAAAATTTTTTCAAAAATAAAACGAGATTTTAAATGCTTTTACGAGACAAATTAAAAATAAATTTCTATAACTTAAACAAAAAAAAAATATCATCGGTTTTATTTCATTAAAAATAACTGACGAAGATAGATGCGTGAGAGTCAGTGAAATTAAAAGTTAACTACTAGTTAGGTTAGGTTAGGTTAAACCGGATGCCTTCATGAAGGCTCACATAGACCAATTCAGGTCCTTATTGGTACCGGTAGCGAACAAAAGGAACCTTTGTGTTTGTTCAAAAGTCTTTAAAGATTTGTGTTGAGTTCGCAAACCTTAGGAGGGATTCTAGAGACACCCTGACTACATCTTTAAGCGACGGGAATTTCGATGAGCCTAGGTATTTTAGTCTTGATCTAAGTAGGGCGGGGCATGTGCATAGTAGGTGCTCCAGGTCCTCCACTGTGCCCGGTTCCTTGCACTTCCTGCAGTTGTCATCCGTGGTGATGCCAAGCTTCCTCGCGTGGGCTGCCGTCATGCAATGACCAGTGAGCATGCCCACTAGTGTCCTGCAATCTTTGCGCGGGCGTGCCAAGATGAACAGAGTTCGTTTTTCGCATTGTGCATTGCACATGATTTTCGAAATTTTGCGCGATGTCGTATCTCTCCATCTACGATTCACTGCTAGTGTGGCTCTTCTTTCGAGGTTCCAGTATAACTCTTGTAGCGGAGTAAGTACATGTTCTGCGAGTTCTGATTCCAGCCCGGCTAATTCCTTTGCTAAACCATCTGTCATCTCATTTCCCTCAATGCCCTGGTGGCTAGGGACCCGAAGATGCGCACTCTTTTCGAAGCGCATAGTGCATCTAGTGCATCTCTGCCAGCCAAGACACTTTTGGAATTGATGCTAGCGGAGCGCATTGATTTGATCGCCGCTTGACTGTCATCGAAAATGTTGATGTAAGAGTATTGTGTGTCCATGCTGAGGGCTATCTCAGCAGCCTTCCTTATGGCAAATATTTCCGCCTGGAAGATACTGCAGTGGTTCGGCAGTTTATATGGCTGCCTTATATTAGGCTCTGCGCAATATACCGCCGCACCTGCCCCCGTAGGCATTTTGGAGCCGTCGGTAAATATGTTGACCGCCTGCTGTGCTTGTTCTATACCTTTGCACCAGTCATTGGGTCCTAGAAGAGTTCGTGCTTTGGAATTGACTATCGTGCGAGGCACCATGTAGTCCGTGCTACTAGGTAGATCCTTTCCGATTGTACAATGTCCAAAATTTTGAATGTGCATGTTGCCTGCTGCCGTAAGGCGTTGTGCCGTTTTTCCGGCTATAAGTTTTGCATGTATGTCCAGGGGGTCCATACTTAGAATCGTTTCAAGCGCTTTAGTTGGAGTTGACTTCAATGCCCCCGTGATGCATAGCGCTGCCTGCCGCTGAGTTTTCTCCAAGTGCCTGAGGAATGTTGATTTGTTCACAGCCGGCCACCACACAATAATCCCGTAGAGTAGAATAGGACTCACTACCGTTACATAGATCCAGTGCATCAGAAAGGGTGAGAGACCCCAAGTACTGCCTAGCATCTTTTTGGATGTGTATAGTGCAATGATGGATCTCTTCACCCTTTCTTCCACGTTGGTTTTCCATGACAGCTTGCTGTCCAGGACGACTCCTAGATATTTTGTGTGAGTTTTCGGTATGAGACGTATATCGTTCAATTTCGGTGGTATCCACTGTGGTATCTTGTACCTTTTCGTGAACAGAACCAGATCCGTTTTCTCTGCATTAATACTAAGACCGACTGAATTTGACCATCTAAGTACATCTTTGAGTGTGCTCTCCATTATGGTTATCCTCGGGGCTCTACCTGCGAACTTTTCGAGTAGTTCATTAACTACAAGATTCCATAGTAGTGGCAAGAGGACCCCTCCCTGGGGTGTCCCACTGCGAGCTTCCCTTACCATGGATTTCGTCGTGCCCCACTCAGCCCGCACCTTTCTGCAGCTTAGCAACTACTAGTAAGTATTGTTAAATTTTAGTTGCAGAAACATAAATGTAAATTTTTTTTAATTAAATTAATACATATTTTCACTCTTACAATCCAAAAGCATTATAATTCAAATGGAAATGCATCATATTTTATGCTTTTTATCATTAAGCCTTTTTTTAAAAAAATAAATCTTATTGAAACATCGCAAAGCACAATATCTAGTGCTAAGATCACTGACTTAGTAACGCTGATTACTAAATCGATTTTATGGGAGGTCCATATTGGTTATTCAATACTGTATATAGGGTCACGAAGTTTTTGCAGTACTTTTCATTTATTAGTCATTCAAACATTCATTTGATGCAACATAATAGGTCATTTGATTAGGTCATTAATAAAAGAATATTTTTTCCGACATTCGGTAGCTGTAGAATAGATACACGGCAAAAAACCATGTCTTCGAAATGTATTGAACAAAACGTTAGAATAAATTTCACATCAACTCGAATTCGAATAATTTTATAGCTTATTTGCAAGCACACATAAAATTGCAAACTTTTTCTCTTTATTAGCTTAATAAAGAAAACCAATTATCTATGAATGAACAGTAATTGCGAGAAATCAAACATTTTTTAAGACTAAACTATAACTATACTAGAGTACTCGTAAGTTTTTAAGATAAGGTTTGTGATATGAATTAAAAGAATAAATCACATGATGATGATTTTATACGTGAAGGAGTAATCAAATGATGAATGAATTAAAAGTTTTCTCAAAGATCATCATCATCTTGTCTAAAATTCGGTAAATATTTTTTTATGATTACTAAGAATTTTAATGCGTGAATGCTATTTGCAACACAAAAATTGCATAAATTGGAGAAAGTTGTACATTAAAAACAAATTCTAAGACATGTGCGTATGATTTCATTTCGCAATAAAAATCATGCGTGACATCTTCACACATTATCTGTTGCTAATTCGCACACACCTGTGCACACCTTAATTAACCCCAATGGTCCCACAATTATTTCTTTTAAATCTTTGTTTTTTTTTTTGCGTAAGTTAAGATCAATTGGCTTAAGGAAGCATATATATGTAATCGTATTAAATTTTTTATTATTTTATTAATTTTTGGAAAAGCGTGGTTCCATATGGGACCGCTGGCTACAACTGAGGTTTTAACCATTTAAAAAGGAAAACAGAGTAATTTTTTGGTATTTTAGTATTTTTATTAAAATCAAGTAGAAAAAAAAACTATTTAATAGACAGTTCTTATAAAAAAAATAAATTTGAAATAAGTTTTTTCTATTTTTATTAAATATTGTTTATTTTAGTGTGAGGTATTTTTCAAAACAAGGAATGCACAAACCAACATTAAATTTTTGCACTTAGTCCTGACTCGGGATGTGCAACAACCTCCAATGCATCTTCTTCTTACAGCTGATGGTTCCAAGGGCCCGGCTTGAACCAGGGCCCTCCGGAGGAACACTGAAGGGTTTGCAATGAAATACAGCAATTTTGCGTCTAAAATCCAACTGGGTTAGGGTTGGGTTTAATTTCCTTTGCAACTGCCATGCATTTTGTACAAACCAGGTAAAAATACTGCTCCACAACATTTTACTCTGATTCCCTATGCGGTAAGTATTAATATTTTGGTCCATTTTATTAACACCGCCCATTTTCACATTATATTTCGCAACAGCAAACGGACAAATAACGAAGAAAAACGCTAAACCTGGTTGGATTTTTTCCAAAAGATGTCGATGCCATGAGGCTTTTTTTATTAGGCAATAATTCCTTCGCCGCAAGCAGTTCGTTGATTATTCGCAAGCATGAGGGTGTTGACGAAAGTTGTCATCCGGTTTGATTGACAAATTATGCATGTGCATAGTTGTCATCCGTGGTGATGCCAAGCTTCCTCGCGTGATTAAGATAAGTAAATACGACAGCAAATGTTACAGGTAATAAAAAAAAATTTTAAAGAGCCAATTTATTAATTAACCGTTTTATTAATTTTCATTTATTAAATTTTTCAAAGCTTTATATCAGAAAGGTAGGCGTGGTTTTCATCCGATTTTGAACATTTTTAAACTTAATAAAAATGTTTGAATAAAAACCATATGTATTGAATTTCGTTACGTTAGCTCTAAAACTACGGCTGTTATCGTGATCACAAACGGACATGACTAAACTGACTCAGGAGGAGATACTGATAAAGAATATATGCACTTTATTCCTGTCACGCCTCCTTATCATATGCACAAACGGAGTGAGAAAGTTAATATACTTCTTACGCAGTATGCGAGGGGGTATAAAATATCAGCAAAGGTTTTTTGTGTACTAATTATCGCAGCTTTCGGGATCTCTACCAGTCATCTTCCACGCTGTCTGCCGGCCGTGTAAAATACCTGCAATAAGGAAGTTTCTGAATATTTAATTTATTTGAATTTTTGGTAATTTGAATCAATAACCCTTTATTTTATACAAGTAGTTACAATAACTTTCAAAATAGGCTGTTTTTGAACTATTTTTGTGTCCTTCCAAGTGAAACTTTTAAAATGTGAAAGAGGGTATAAAAGTTTAGGTCCGAAAGCTAAAATACCAAACTTAATTAATCATTGAAAAATTTAACTAAACTCCATTACCTAACATATTTAATTATTTTATGATAAACGACTAAAGTTTGTGGTCGAGATAACCGACCGCTGGTACAAAATGGGTTAAGAACGGCAACAGACCTACATATCCATATTCAGCACATTTAGATACAAAGAAAAAGACACATAGCAAAATGGGTAAAGCAGCAGACAACAATCAGCTGGTAATGAGGCTCAATAACAATTTCAATCATCATTCCTCAAATGAATTGCTATAATGCACGGTGGGTTAAGTTAGCAAAAATATTAAATAAATTCAAAGAAATGCTTTCACACCTCAAAAAGATCCATTTTAATATAGGTTTTGCTATCTACATATCGTCACCGAAAATGGAAAAAGGCGTAACAATACTTTTTATGATTTTACAGAAGAAGCCACAAACTTTCTTAATTTCTCAAGCGCTTGCACTGAATTTTGCATATGAATTTTGTAAAAAAAACCTAATTTTAGTGTAAAATTATGCAGGAGCATGTATTTTGATACGGTGCATCCTAATTAATCAAATAGTCGATGTTGAATTTTTTGTTGTTACGTCTTCTTGCATTTTAGGTCACGATATATAGGTCAGCGTGGGCCCTAATAACTGTCGCACCTAACTTTTTAAATAAAAATCAGTTGCTTTTGTATTTTGAGGGAAAAACTTTTTTTCTTTATTTTTTAAATGTTATCTAACATAAGTCGTCTTTAAGTTCAAATCTCTCTCCTCTCATTTTATTCACAAGCTTAAAAGGTTTTTGCAAACTTGATCACGCGGCAGGGATGACTTCTTCTGTTATTTGGTTCAAAATTCTCTGCAAACGGTTTTTGAATTGTTCCATTTTTACAGTCTACAAATTTGTCAGTTTTCCGAGCATTTATCCCAAAATTCAAAAATCCAATGGATTAAGATCCGGAGAAAATGAAGGTTATTCAGCCAACGGAATAAAATAGGAAATATTTTGTTGCACCAGCTCTGAAAAGTTCTTGCTTTAGTGAAAGCTCATTGCCAAAAAGCTCGGATGGATGAGGCACAAAAGGGCTGATCAGCACTTCATCCAAATAATATTTTGCATTGTTTGATCACGCCTTTATCAATAAAAAGGTGAGGAAGCTCGCCTTTCGCGGATATGGCTCACCAATATGACATATGGTACGTTTTGGTATCTTTCAATGCCTTTCTTATCTGATGGAATATCGCACATTCTCGAAGAATACACGCTGTCATTCTGTGAGTTGTGATTTTTTTGCAGAAGGAACAACTTTTCATCAGAAAGCACAATATTGCAACTTGCGTGCCACTGAAGGAGTAGGGAGCTTCCTTATCTTCTTTTCTTTTAGCGCTCCGCAAGGTAGTGAAATTTTTAATTTGGTATGGCTTCCTCTTTAAATTCTTTTTGAAGATGTTTCGAATAGTTTTACGACTCACATTCAGATATTTGGTCAGTTTTCTCCAAGAAACAGCATAATTTTTCCATATTCGTTCACGAACATTTTTCAGCTGATTAGTAGTTCTCACGCTGCATTTTCGACCATACTTTTTAGATATTTTGACACTGCCAGTTGTCTTTACCAGAACCACAGTGCGTTGCATAAATCTGCGGTTAATATCCAGGTTTTGCAGCGCCTTAACATTCTCACTTGTTTCTTACCCTGCATATGCAATCTGTGTTTAAGTTCTCTTTTTGCTTCCATCGCTCAAAATTTCAAATAGGAAATTGAAATAACCAAACATACTTTTCATTTCAAAATTGATTAAAAAGTTGCAACTTGTAACGGAAAAATGCTTACGCTTACTTTGTCTGGTGCAGGGCCACTTCAAACATATGCGACAGTTATTAGGGCCCACGCTGTCAATCATGCTAAATATTATGCATGTTCATAAAGTGAAATGATTTCTTATCCATTTGATAATTCATTCCAGCTTAGCTCGGTAACCTTTGAAACGGTTTTGATAATTTTTCTCTTTATTCAATTCCTATGATAAAATTCCAGTGTCAAAGCGTACACAAATTTTCGACAAACATTTTCTTGAATTATTACAAAATTCACGCATTTTTTCCATTTTTACATTCAACAAGCAGCACAATCAATGTTGCCACTTTCTGTGTAATTACACAAAACGTGTGTTATTTCGAAAAGATTGTATTGTAGATGTCCTGTGAGTATTTTGTGTAATTTTTGTGTAATTTTGTAGTATTACAATTTATGTCATATGTATAACCTTAGCATTATAACAGATTTTAACATTCTGTTTCAATCAGAAAGTTCATTATTGCAGAAAGTGAAATCTAGCGTTACTAACATTTTAAAAACCATTTTATCAAATTATATTATAGCAAAATATATAAACAAAAATTATGTATGTATATTAGATTTTGGTGATAAGATATTCTGTGAAGCGATAATGACGTTTATCTCGGTATTTTAGCTCAAAAATCTTGGAAAAATATATTATAATATATAATTTTAGATATCAATTGTGATACCGGGTTATGCACAATCATTCAAAATCAAATCGCCAAAAATATTTAGGTTAAGGTTTTCATCTATAAGTTTGCAAGATTTGAACCAAGAGTTGCGGGAATATATTTTTTCGGATTACAAGTCATTAGATTTAGAATCACAATCCTGTGTTAAATCTTACCGGAAAAAGTTTTTAGTTTAATAAATCCAATTGAAAAGGAAGTTTTTCTTAACCTTAGGATCGTCATAAGATTCTTTTTAATATTTTAGTTTTCCAATGTTTCAGTGAATATTTATTGTATTAAAGAATTGTAAGACTGAAAAAAGAAATTGTCTAAATACTGTTACAAAAGTTTCCTTAATTTTTCTCAAGGGAGGAATAAATGTATATGTAAATGCAATCAGAGTTGCCACAGCCTAAAATTTTTTTAACAAGTTCCAAAAAGAAATTCATATATAAGAACAAGTTTTCACTTCCAAAAATAAATTTTATCAAATATGATCTATAAAAAAAAAAATAATTATTTCAAATAAGTTGTTTTAAAGTAGCCAAAGATCTTAAACCATAAAAATTTTAAATGTTAAGGCTTAGAAACATGTGCAGTGCGTGGCCAAATTAATTCACAACCTTTAAAATGTGAATTTATGGTTATAATATTTAATCAAAAAATGACAAAAAGGTTTATTTTGTTGTAAAATAATAAAAATTAAGAATTGCATTTCGAACTTGCTTTCATATGACAGCATTTATTAGCAAAAGTTGTTCCAGTTTGAAAATATTTTACCTTATGTGTCATAAAAAAACAACACTACCTGTAATTTTTGGCATAGTTCATTTTCTTCAAAATGTTTTTATAAATCTAGCTCATTTCTTTACACTTCGAGAAAGTAAACTGAATTTAATATACTAATGTAAAATTGTGAATTTATAACAAAAATTAATTTTAACTAAATGAAATGTAGTTAATAATGCAATTTTGAATTATTATTATTTTCACAACAAAATTAACTTCTGTGTCATTTTTTGATTAATAAATAATGATAAATTCACAATTTAAAGGTCCCTACTAATTTGGCCACCCACTGTATTTCTATGGTCAAGCGCACAAAAGTGAAATGAAAAAATTTTAAAATTTTCCAGAAACTCTTATATTTTATGTTTTTAACTGAAATGTATTGAAATTTAAAAACAAAATAAACTTTTTTAGACATTTAATAATTTTCACTTATCACTTTTGTGCGCTATCTATACTTTGTTAAATAACCACGAAACATGAAATAAAAGAAAAAAGGAACATTGTATGAAATATACATAGCTGTTTCACTTATAAAGGCAGTCTAGATGTATGCTCTTACATATATTTCTTCGCTGACCATACAAAGTGCGGATTTTCTTCACTATTAATTCATGCTTTGTAAAGCATCATATTACTTATGCTTTTAAAAATGAGTCTGATTCTTAGTTTTGTTTTTATTAAAGAAAGGTCTTGAAACTTTCTTTCAGCAGCGGCTGAACTTTAAGCAGTGTCATTAAATTTTTAGCAACATTTGTTAGTTCTATAAAACAGTTTTTTTCCATGCAATTTTTAAAAAAAGCTACTTTTTCTTACAAGTATACAATATCCATTCCGCTTTTTAGGCTAAACTTAGAAAATCGTTGTGAGATCCATTGCCTTCCCAGCTCAGCAGGGTTGCTTTGTCGTAGCACGCAAGTTCGATAACATTGAAAAAGGCCGATTATTTTAATACGTTTTGCAAATAACACAAAACAATGTATCATTTAATGTAGAGTTAGCGATCTTTAAAAAAAAATTGTTTTGTTTCGTCACTGCCAAAATTTACCAAAATGGAATTTAATTTCACGTTTTCACATCGAAAAAAATTTACCAGTTTTGGTAAAAATTTAACATTTTGGCAACGCTGGTTGCAACACCTCTTTTACCGCCCACAAACTCCTAAAAATGCTTTATTTCGGATGGTTTTGGTCGTATTAGACTAAAATTTAGTAATTTGTATTCTGTATGTATGGAAACCTCCAAAAGAGTGACAGATCAACATCCACGAGGTGTGTTTAGAAGTTAAGAAGTTTCACTTCTATACTGTATGCACGCTTTACTGTGATTTCAGTTTCAAATGCTATTTTCAACTAACGTTCAATAATCTATTCCACTGTGCAGCATTCCATTATTACTCATTCATCTACTGCGTTAACCAAAGTTGTGGCCATATTATATGACAGCTGTCAGAAATTCAGAAATTGATATTTTTGGCGTTGGTAAATATCAGTACTTTTACGACACTTAACTATCAATTAAGTCGTTGCATATACAAATTCAGCGAACATACAAATAGAAAAAGAGAAAATTTTTGAGGAAAAGAAATATAGGTTGCCATGTTATGACAACAAAAAATAGACATACTAACATACATACAAGCGAACATAAATAGAAGAAGAGTAATCTCATATACTATATGCATTAATAAAGCAAAAAATAGCTGAAGCATATGCGGATAAAAATAAATTAACATTATTCATGTGGAAAAAACTGTGAAAACAGACATTTTGACAAGCGTTAAAATTAATTTAATGTGATCAAAAAGTTGCGGTTAAGTTTAAAAAAATATATCTTATTGAAATTGTTTTATTAATTTTTTCTTTTTTTTATTGGTCATATTTCAATGTTAGGTTAACTCAATGTCTATATTTGTATTCGAAAGCAAAATCCTGGCTCAAATTATAGAAATATGAGTAAGACAGCTGGATTGATTTGTTATGCTAAACATTTGTGACTTTTGTTATGATCGATTTCAAACTGCGAACAAATAGCGAACAATATTAAAATAATCACAGATTAATACCTCGTTTTAACAAAATATTTTAGAAAATATAATACAAATTTTTGAGTCAAAGTAGTTAAGAATTTATGGGGGCAGAAAAGTGTCAGACATAAATTAATTAGGGGTTACTTGATTTGTTATAGAAATTTAATCTTTCAGGAAACCGGTACAGGAAAAAAAAACAATTGATTTGAGAATCAAAGTTTCCTGTACCATAAATTTTATTTTTTAGTATTTTGACAACTACACCATCTATAAATTTTCTGTAGATTTTCAACTTATTCTATTAACCTATAGAAAACGTATTATATCTTGAATTAGAATTATTTTAAACAACTGAGTTTAATAAAATTAATTTCTTTTTCTGTAGCCCTTACTCACAAGTAAAGATTTATTCGTTAAATTTTTATTGGTGAACCTTTCTTTCAACTACACTATGTGACAGTCATTCTGTTCTGGGTTAATCATTAGGCAATCCTGATTTAAAACAGGACGCTGATTCCAAATATTAGGTTAAAAAATAGTTCTGTAACACTGTTTTTAAGTTATCGGTAGTTTATTATTTTTAGCGAATTTCGAAAAGATGATCCCATGTTTTTGCAAATAAAACATGTTTTTATGAACTGATTTAATTGAGTAGTATTTCGAATTGAAGGTAATTGAAATACCTTTCATTTATTAAAATACCTTTCATTTATTACTACATTATATTTCAATTGGAAAAACATATTCGGCTCTATTAATTAGAAACTTTTAATTTTTTATAGCAATAAATCTGTCAATAAATACAAGTGTAATACAAAACCACTTCAATCTTGACTTTCTGGAAATGCATTGGGTTCTACACTGTAAGTACCTATAAAGTATTTGTTTTGAAATAAACAATGCTTTTCCCTCCGAATCTTGTTTATGAAAGCGATGAACATGGAGAAAGAAAGCCGATACACTGGCTCCTGGAACGAGTCCATGACTACGCATGGTTTCTCATAAGTGAAACAAATCAAAGTAAAAACAAGAGACAAGTAGATCCAATAATTTATTTTAAAATCATCTATCTGTTATTTTTTATTTTGAGCTTATTTAAGGATGTAGTCTGGTGCTCCAGCCTTATTTTTTAGGTTACTTTGGTAAATTTTTTTTTAATAAAAAAATAAAAAAAATCGTTTCAAATACTTCATATGCTGATTTAAATTTTCCTTTTTGTCGTGTATTTCCTTTTTGGCGTGTTCTTATAATTACGTTTTTTTGGTGGGCGGATTACGCCCACCACGAATTGGATACCTTTCGAACACTGAAATATGGAAAGGAGAAAAAAAAATAAACCCTGTTAGAATAAGTTAAGACCCTGTTAGAATAAGATTAGTTCTTAGTTAATCAGCTTGTAATAAGCTTAACGAATAAATAAAAATAAAAATAAACAATTTCAGTAAAATATAACAAAATTCCGAACTTCTAAACAGAAGTTTTCAAAAATCGTGTTTTTTTGCGGAAAATCGGGGGAAAATTATTCAAAATGTACATATCTGCTACCTGCAGAGCTGTGTAAAATAACGTACTAAATTTCAGTTCAATCGGTTCGATAGAGTTTTTGAAAACACACGGGCCGATCAAAAAAAACGTTTCGAGAAAAGAGCTTTTAAAGTGTTAACAACACACAGCGCGCAATACAAGGCGCTCAGTCGAGAGTCATGTTCAATAACTTCGTTAATATTTTGGTTTGAAATTCTTACATTATGTTCTCAATATATTGTATTTTAAAAAACCATTAATTAGATTAATTAGATTTTTTAAAACTCTTGCACCAGACTACGTCTTTTGACTTCCTGCATCTCTATGTATAACGAAACGAAGGCTGAACGAGGTGCGAGACACGGTAAGCAATACATTTTTCCACATTTTTTTGCTTGTCTCTTTAACGACGTTCAGCTTTCGTTTCGTTTTACATAAAGAAGCAGTTGATATCTAAGATTATGCTTAAGCTGATTAAACATAAAATTTGAAAAAAAAATAGATTTTTCCATTTTCACTTCGGAAGTTATTACATTTGAATATCGTGACAGATTTCTAAGAATTGTAAGTCATTTTCTTTGTACTAGAACATACTTTAAAATAAAATGATGAACCCATATAATTTCTTTAATTTTGGTAACTTCGTTAGCAAACTTATGTTTCGTTTTATGAAAATTTTTAGAATAAAAAATTCAAATGTTTTAATTCATAGAGCCTAAGATGTTTATCCCATTGGAATATAATGTAGTAAAAAATAAAAGAATGATTTCAATTTATTTAAATCAATTCATATTAACGTGTCTTATTTGCAATAAGGTAGGAACACTTTTTTCGAATTTACTTCTGAGCGACTTCTGAACCTTTATCAAAAAATCTGAAAAAATTCTAAAAAATTTTGTTGTGACGAACTTTCGAAATCCGCTTCAGCCTCAAAAAATTTTGAAAAAAATGTTTACGCCCTAACGGATATCATTAATTTTCATAAATATTACTTTTCTATGAATCTAGCAAGTGGCGGCCGTAGCCTAGTGGGTAGAGTGCGTGTCCTTTAAGCTAAAAAACCGCGGTAGCCCGGGTTCAATTCCAGCTCAGACAGAAAGTTGTATCAATTGAATTAATTTGTTCTGTTCGGTCATCACCTCTCTGCAGACAATTTCCAGCCTCAGAGAGTAAATATTGCCAAGAAAAGCTTCTTGAGAACATAAACCGTTCGGAGTCGGCATTAAACACGTAGGTTCAGTTCTCGGTCATTTGTGGTGAAACATTTAACACACACAACACAATTGATCAATATAAGCTAGCTCAAAGTCCTTCCAAGGGCTGAAATTGCCAGTTTATTTTTTTTATGAATCTTGCATAAACCAAGGTCCTAAAAATCTTTTAATACTTTCAAAAAAGAAACTTATTAAACGATTTAAAATAATTAAAAAATTTTCTTTTTTTAAAAAAGTTCCCTTTATATAAAGCATTATTTATTAAATATCTATTAGTGCACCTTTCTTATTTTATATTTTTAATTAACTCGGTTTTTTTCAAAATTCTTCAATTGTTCTTATCCGTACTTTTAAAAATAATGGATATTTTCGATCCTTTCAATAAGTAAAATATTTAAATGGCATTCATAAATGTCTGCTATAGTAAAATAATCAATTCGTAGAAACAAAATATTTCCTGACCCGTCCCTTAAAAATTCTTATAAATTATTAATTACTGGATCTATACTTTTAAAAATTATCCCTTATCATGTAAAAGTAGCTTTCTTTAAAAAATTTGAAATTTTATAAAAGTTTTTTCTAAATGACCTTGTTATTAATTCTGTTGATTTTATATGATTTAAATACAAATTCTAAATGTTTGATAGTTTAAATCATACTTGATTTTATATACAAATTATAGTTGTTTGATAGTTTAAAATCGTTTGTTGAGCTTAAGGTCAAAGTTAGAACATTTAATTGTACTAACGTATCTTTCCAAAGAAACAAAAACAACAACAAAGTTTTGAAAAGGAAAAAAATCACTAGCTGATTTTATTGCAATTTCAGCCGTGCTAAAAGGCTTCATCAGAAATCTTTGTGATACCCGTGCAAGCACTTTAATCAACTTTAATCAAATGGTAGAGCACGACCAAACAGAAACAAGCTGAAAATATATCAGCAAAAATCTAAAAACAACTTCAGTTACCATGCTTTGTTAGTGGAAGACTTCCAGCAGACTGTTGGACTCTATAATAATAACATAAGCATAAAGACTAAAGTAAAGCAAAAATACTACAACAAATGTGAGTATGTGAAATGGGAGAAAAACTGAGAAATTGACACTTCAAATCTCATCGCCTCTAGGATGCAGTGCGCTAGTGCGCGCTTGCACGGGTATCACAAAGATTTCTGATGAAGCCTTTTAGCACGGCCGAAATTGCAATAAAATCAGTTAGTGATTTTTTCCTTTTCATATTGAAAAAAAACTTTGTTGTTTCTTTGGAAAGATTCGTTAGTACAATTAATTGTTCTAAGTTTGACCTTAAGCTCAATAAACGATTTTAAACTATCAAACAACTAGAATTTGTATTTACAATCAAGAATGATTTAAACCATCAAACATTTAGAATTTGTGTTTAAATCATATAAAATCAACATTAAAAATTTTAGTTATCATGCTCAATTTCTCTCTTCAGCCTCTCTCTGAAAATTTGTTATACAATAAACCTTGATTATAATTTAATTTATATATCAATACATTGTTCTAGGACATTATATAGATATTTAAAATTCTGTACAGTAGGATTTTTAAAAAAAATTTTCTAAAATATTTATCAAATTGAAATAAAAAGTATGACTGTTTTTGCATCTTTCAATAATCAATCACTTGGAAAATAGTTGGGAAATCCTGGTATTCCGTCATTTTCTGGTCCCGACTGTCCTGGGATTGAAAATTTTAAATCCCAGTATTTTCGGGATCCCGGGATTTGGTTAAATTTTCAACCAAAATTTATACAAAAATATATATAAATAAAATTACCAAATATAGTTTAGGAAGAGTTAACTTTAAAAATTATTTTCATCTTCTAATAATTCATTTATTATCACCACAGCTGCCAAAACGCTATGCATGCTGTCCATCCGAAATTCTTTAGCTTACAACATGTGCAATCGTGTAGCCGCAAAGCTTAATTTCAAGTTACTTAGCCATCACACAATAATGGTTTTTGTAACGTAAGTTTATTTGACCAACTTTTTGAATTTATATAATTCCTTGCACTAGTGCTCAGGCTAAATGGTCTGTGTTTTTTATGCAAATAAAAACTTATTAAATTTTTCTTCAGGGAATTATATTTATCTTAAAACGAATACAAAAAGTGATATTTTGGTAATAATATAAAAATAATAAATTAATTGCAAAAATTGCATCATGCAAAATGAACATTTTTAAAAGGAATTTTATTGCGTTTCATTGCTATTAAATTTAAGAACATTGTTTTTGATTTCCAAAAAACTATTATGTCGGGTTGCTTCAATAACATTTAGCTTAAAATCGATTTCAGAATTGTAAGAAACAAGATCTTTTAATTATAAAAATTATTTAAAATATTTCTCTATACAGTTGCAATCCCGGGATTGAAAATCCTGGGATCGCCAAAACAACCCGAAATCGCAATCCCTAAGTGTAGTAAGAAAATCGATTTTTAAAAATCAAAAACATTCATATTATCATATTAATAACTCTATAATTAAAAGGTTTACCATATTGACTCAATTTCTCCTTTCTGTAAATAATTTACTAATAAAATATAAAGCCGGTCAGAAAATTAAAAATTTATAACATATTTCTCAATTTTTTAAATTGGAAAAAAAAAATCAAAAAGGTTAATTAAGTAATAATATCAAAATTTATATAGCCTATAAAAAATGTTTTAAAATCTAAATCTAACTTTTTATATAACCATATTAAACGTAGAGCCATAGGTTACGTACAGGGCTCGGATTTTGATGACCTAAAAAACTGCAAAAATTTATCTAAACAAGTGACAAAAATACCTAGAAACTGCAGAAAATCACATAAAAACTGACAAAAATGACCTAGAAACGAAATTTTTTACAACACTTACATAAAAAATAGACAAAAATAAAGCTTTAAAAATAGTGTTACGATACCATTTCATTTACACTTGTTTCACAGACACTTTTTAATACGTATCAATTGAATACATTCAAAAAATTTTGTGTGTAAATATAACTTATAATTGCATCCGTTCTTTGAATTACGAATTACGCCACGAATAGGATTCGTAGAATGGACGTAGTTTGGTATGTTACGAATATTTTATTCGTATTCGTTCAAAAATAGATGTAAATTGTACGAATACATTTGTTACATTTACGAATGATCCTAATACCTATTTACGAAAAAAAACCATCCGGTTTAGCTGGGGCTTTAGCCCCAGTTCTTTAGCTTAGCAAATTTATGTTTAAAAGTCATTGTAAACAAGCAGAAAACAAAGTAAAATACATTTTATAACAAAGATTAAAGTTTTTCCAAAAGTCGGCTTCAAAAAATCGTTTTTCTCTCACAAAGATGATAAAATTTGCATACTTTTTAAAAAGTAGGATCAAGGACTCATTTTTTAAAAAATCTGTTAGCATATTCGGATTAAGCAAACGATTTTAAATTAGAATTTTTTAAAGACAAAATTCATTTATGAGTTAAATGTAAATAGCAAACTCTTTGGATGTTTCAACCTTTTTATATTTACATCTTCAAACTCACGTTTTAGAGAATTTCACAGTATTAGAATTTTCTGAACTTTTTGCGCGTCATGTGCTTATATTACGTCCAGGATTCAGAATCACGCTTTGCAGGTAGGTTATAGAATATGAACATCAAGAACATTTTAAAAAATTTTAATACAAAAGTGTTGACCAAAAAATTTTTCATGATAGCGCTGATTTATTCATACGTTTTGAAATAAAAAAACAATAAAGTTTTTAAATCATTCATATAATGGGTATGTTTACGTACTTGATTGTAGTAACTTCTAAGCTGCTAGAACTGATGCAAAATATCTCCCTTAGCATGAGGGAAGATTTCAACTATAACGACAACTTAAATTTTGAATTTTTGCGGATTATATGGATTTTTTTTTTATTTTTTCTATTTATTATTCATTATTCATCAACGGATTTTAAAATCTTTACTGACTACTTGACTTAAATTATTTGCATATTTTATGAATTCATGAGTTAATTATAAATAAACATATGAATAGTAGGTGCTATTACTTAAACTATGAAAATAGGAAAGCAAGCGCTTTTGAAATGAATTTCTGCTTAAGCCTTAATTTAAAATCAACATGCATGCAGACTGAGTTAGCCAGTTTTAAACAACACGTTATGGGTTCATTGCAAGTGTAATTAACTCTGCGATATGACACATGAAATAAATTCTGAGATCTGAGGTCCCGCGAAGGTACGTGAAAACCTATCTTAAGTAACAAACCAAGACAGTTAGGCCTTTTCCACATGGAGCAATTGAAAAGCAATGCAACATCAACGCAACAGCTTAAAAAGTTGCAAACCTCTGCAATTCCAAACATTACTGCAACGTATGCTTTTAGATGAGCTTGTCACGTAGCAACGCAACATTTATGTATCTGTCATTGATATTCAAGCGAACAAATATAAACAAATTAAATAAAACTAAACTAAATTTTATTGGAAAATGTCATTTAAATTTTGCGGATTACATGAATTTTGATCAATGGAATGAATGCCAGCACCTTAGAGTCTATAGTGTGGAAAATAACACTAGACAACGGCTCCAATCGTGGCACCTAGTGCTGCGACGCCTTTCCATATACAAGTTGGTGTAAAAATAGCCCAATATGTTTAGTGAACAGGCTGCAATGCACGATAAATTTGTTGGGATTGAAATCCCAGAATAGCGACTGCAAATTCATGTTGGCGTCCTTACTTTCTTTTTCTTAACTTAAAAATATCCACAATTGCTAAATAGATGAACAAGAACCACAAGGCTCTGATTTAAATTGCAGCATGCTGCGTTGCATAAAACTTATCGGAAATGTGTTGCCAACTAGCTTTGAAAAAGTTTTTTCATGTGAAGGCTTAGGTATACTAACATGGGTTAGCAACATTTGTTGCTGTTGCATTGCTTTTCAATTGCTCCATGTGGAAAAAGCCTTAGTGTTACTATATATAATTTTTCTGATGAAAAAAACACCAAAATATTTGCGACGCATATTCAGAGTGAGGATATCAAGGAGGACACCTTACTTTATATGCCGGCATTTTAATATTACAATGGAGGCGCCCGATTGCTATTCTAGTGAAACATCTTTGAACACGTTCAATTTGTTCATATGCCACTGAGTAAAAAGGATCTCATATAATACAGCAATATTCTAATATTGATTTTACAAATGCATTTAAAAGCGAAATGAGAGAAAAAGGATCATTAAATTCTTTTGAGTTTCTAGCAGTGAAACCTAGCATGGAGTTGGCTTTAGTGATCCTATAATCAATATGTTTAGAAAAGCTAAGCTTATGATCAAGGAAGAAACCTAAATCATTCATTTCTGTTAATCTTGATAACGTTACTTCACCGAGCTTTTACGGGTACAGTAACAGATTTAAATTTCTATAAAAAGATAAACATTGACATTTTGCAATATTAAGTGGCAATAAATTATCACTGCACCAAGTAGATAACTTCTCTAAATCTAACTAAAGTTCTGAGCATTCGGAAAATGATTTCAGACGGGAAAAAATTTTAATGTCATCAGCATACATGAAACACTGAGAACTTTAAAATCTTAGGTATTTCATTAACATATAATAAAAACAGAGCAGGTTCTAAATGACTTCCTTGAGGGACGCCAGAAGTAACATAAATAACATTTGAAAGTTCATTGTTAATACGAAGATATTGCGCCCTACCAGTAAGATAGGACCTAAGCCTTCTCAAAATATTAGAATGAAAACCGATTCTTTCAAGTTAATTCATTAGTAAATTATGGTGTACTCTATCAAACGCTTTTGAGAAGTCAGTAAAAATAACATCACACGGATAACCTTGTTCAAAATTATTTAAAATATAGTTACTGAAAATAGTTAGATTAGTAACGATTGACTTACCAGTCACGAAACCGTGTTGAAAAGGTGATATAGTCTCTTTTACAAGAAAAGTAAGCCTGTTGTAAGCCAATTTTTCAAACAGCTTAGGAATTGCTGAAATTTTACAGATTGATCTATAATTAGAAACGTTGTTCTTGGATCCAGATTTGTGAATAGATGTTATAAAAGATTTTTTCCATTCGGGAAGAAACTCACCAGTATTAAGTGATTGATTAAAAATGGTAACAAGAGGAAGAGTTAGCGCACTAGCACATTTTTTTAGGAGAATAGGTGGAAAACCATCAATTCCAGGCTGTTTATCTACGTTTTACGGACTCAAACCTTCAAGAACCTCTATTTTCTAAGAATTATCCATTAATTCTAAATTTAATTTAGGTGGATTGTGACCTCCTAAAGCCATTTTGAAAAATTTCTGGCTGCTTTAAATTGGTTGAGGAGTTAAAGGACTTCAAAGTTAAAGAATGGCCTAAAAATTTTGTTTGTTTTTTCAGTTTTCGAAAAAAAAAAACAAAATATTGTTTAATATTGGGAAATTTTTGTATTATTATTTGAAAAGTTTAAAACTTGGTGGCTCAATAGTAATAAATGCAGTTTTATTTAGGGAACAATTCTGCGGACGCGTATGATTATACCATTCGAAAAGATAATCATGCGTAAAATTGACGCATGAGCTTAAACTAGCTGTAACGTCAAGTTTTATTAATTGATTTAAAAAAACAAAACGTTTTTATATATTAACACACAAATAAAATAACAAATACCACAATTAATGTACTTTTATTTAATTCTTCATATAAAAAAACAAAAAATTTAAACCTCTTAAGAAAGTCAGTTAATAGAAAAAGACTCTTTTCTCAGTGTAGTTCCTGGCTGTTTAACCATCTTATGGCGTTTTCTTTTCTCGCCCAAAAATGCTGCACTCTGAGAGTATGCATAGATTCTTTCAATTATGTTATGTTGACTACAGGGGCGTAACTAGGGGGGGGGATGAGATGGTAGACTACACTCCTTACTTCTTTAGTGTCGGCCTAATTTTTATTTTTTACTAAAATTTTTTAAAATATTGATTTGTATAAACAATAATTACACAGTGCGACAAAATGGAACGAAGTTGAAATACCTGGGAGATAATGATATTTTTCTTGTAGGTCTTATCGAGTTAAAGAACTTGCTATACTTGAAATTTGCCGGACACCCCCAAAATCTGGACTTATGGTCAAAAAACCGATTTTTCCTACCTTTGCCCACTTATTGGCTCATAACTTATCTGATTACCAACCGATTTTAAAAATTTTATCGGATCCTGAAAGACGATACTTAAACCTTTCTAACAATATACATACTGTTTGGGACAACTTGAGAAAGCTGTGTGTATTTACTCTGCAAATACAAATTTTTTTCAGTTTTTTTGACTTTTTTCAACTTTGACGATTTTTCTATACATTAAATTATATTGAGACCATACTAGTCCTGTTTGGATTCATAAAAAATGTTTATTAGGAATTTTAACGCAATTTAGTATTTTAAAATTGGTCAGTAATTGACAAAGTTATTCAACTTTTCATGAAAAGAGATTTTTTGAAAACGCCACTGACTCAACTGTGGAACTTTCCATGAAAAGAGAGGTTTTTTAAATGCCAATAGAATGTTTTTGTGTTATGTTTTTCACTCTCTCTTTCTTCAGTTTCTACTAAAACAACAGACCAAAAAAAAAAATTCTAACAGCAGCGGTCGTCAAACTTTTTCCGCTTCAGAGCTTAATTTGTTAAAAAATACTGTAAATATGAATTTCATGAATTAAATAAATTTTTTAACAAAAATTACTATAAAATGATGAAGTTTTATTAAGATTGTATTTTTTATACATGTATTCATTTCTTCAACTTACTACAATCAATATGATAAATATTGTCCGCTGGTTGGAAACCACTGTTATATTAAAAAAATGTTAGGATCACAACAAAAATCACAAGATATTTTTTTTTCTTAATTTGATGTTTTATTTATTACTTTTTCTTAAACTGTTTTCATTGAACATCGGGTGAAATTTGATAAAAATCGGGTGCAATTTTATTAAAAATGTGTGACAAACGTAACAAATTTTGCTATGTATGTGGGTTATTTATGGATGTAAGCCATCGGCGTGATTTTAAAAACAATATTGGAGTAGTGGAAGTGTACAACAAAGTTTTTGATAGCTCTTATAATGGTAGTCGCTGGTACGAGCCAGAATTTATTTGTGAATCTTGCTGTACAACATTAAAAAAACGAAAAGTTCAGACTTCAATTGCATTGCCTTTTGCTGCGCCTATGATTTGGCATCATCAGCCATATCATAAACAAAAAGACTGCTACTTTTGTGAAACTAATGTTTCAGGCCACAGTTTTAGAACACGTAAAAATATAAAATACGCAAATGTACAAACTGTAACAAAGCCAATATACGTGAGTGATGACGTTCCTTCAACTAGTAAGTCTGCTAATACAGCTATTAAGTGCTTGGAACAAGAGAAAGAGGAAGAGGAAGAGTTCCTTCCAACCAAATCGACGTCCACGGAACGTCATTTTATATCAAAATCAGATTTCGACGATCTCTTACGCGATTTAAAGTTGTCAAAAAGACAATCTGAAATTCTCGGTTCGCGATTAAAGCAGTGGAACCTGGTAGCAAACGATTTTCTTATAACATCTGGTAGGAGAAATGACCGTACTTTGTTAATGGAAGAATGTTTTGAAACTCGTGATAATGATCTGGTGTGTTGCGTGGATGTACCCAAACTATTTTTGGCGTTGAATCACAATTATAATGCTGATGATTGGCGACTTTTCATTGATGGTTCAACTAAAAGTAAGTACTTTATTAAATTTTTAGTTTCTCACTTCTTTAAATAAAATTTGTTATTTTATATTTAGGTTTGAAAGCCGTTTTATTGCATAATAAAAATCATTTACCATCAGTTCCAATCGCATATGCAACCAACATAAAAGAAACTTACGAAGTTATGGAAAAAATACTTCGGTTTGTGAACTACAGCACGCACAAGTGGAAAGTAGTCGCTGATTTAAAAGTATTGACAATTTTATTTGGAATGCAAGGGGGAAACACAAAATTTCCGTGCTATCTTTGTGAATGGGATAGTCGTGCGCCGAATCGTTATGATCGCAAAGTATGGCCATCTCGTGAATCACATAAAATAGGCTTGAAAAACGTTCTTAACGTTCCTTTAATCAAGGCTGAGAATGTTATTCTACCAGCGCTGCATCTGAAACTCGGATATATGAAACAGTTCGTCAAAAAATTAGATGTAAACGGCGAGGCTTTTGCTTATCTTAAATGGGTGTTTCCAAAATTAAGTGAAGCGAAAATAAAAGGAGGTAAAAATGTATATTTTTTCATATCTATTACTTTTTAATCTTTTTATCTCTCTGAACCTAAGGTATTTTCATTGGACCTCAAATCCGAAAAGTCATGAAAGATTCAAATTTTTTAAGGAAGTTAAATTTCGTGGAACAACGCGCGTGGAAAAGTTTTGTTTCGCTGTGCACTAATTTCCTCGGAAACCATAGAAGCGACGGCTATGTCGCAATTGTGAATGAATTTTTAAGTGCATATGCTGCAATGGGGTGCAACATGTCCATAAAAATTCATTTTCTCCATTCGCATTTGGACTTCTTCCCAGAGAACTTAGGCCAGTTAAGCGATGAGCAAGGAGAACATTTTCACCAAGAAATTGCAACAATAGAAAAACATTTTGAAGGAAAAAATAAAATTAAAATGATTTCGGAGTATTGCTGGTCTTTACAACGCGTAACTAATGATGCCGACTTAAAAAAAAAAAGATCAAGCAAACATTTTTGAGTTCTCATACCGAAAATGTATTTTTGGAAAAAATCTCTTTTCATTAAAAGTTGAATAACTTTGTCAATTACTGACCAATTTTAAAATACTAAATTGCGTTAAAATTCCTAATAAACATTTTTTATGAATCCAAACAGGACTAGTATGGTCTCAATATAATTTAATGTATAGAAAAATCGTCAAAGTTGAAAAAAGTCAAAAAAACTGAAAAAAATTTGTATTTGCAGAGTAAATACACACAGCTTTCTCAAGTTGTCCCAAACAGTATGTATATTGTTAGAAAGGTTTAAGTATCGTCTTTCAGGATCCGATAAAATTTTTAAAATCGGTTGGTAATCAGGTAAGTTATGAGCCAATAAGTGGGCAAAGGTAGGAAAAATCGGTTTTTTGACCATAAGTCCAGATTTTGGGGGTGTCCGGCAAATTTCAAGTATAGCAAGTTCTTTAACTCGATAAGATCTACAAGAAAAATATCATTATCTCCCAGGTATTTTGGACTGTCGCACAGTGTTATGTACCCATCAAAGCCAGTCATACCTCTTATTGTCATTTTCATAACAAAAACCAACTTTATTCGGCTATTTCATTTTAATTCATGCCCAAAACTATCTTCAGTCGGTCAATTCACTTTTAGTCGTACCTTAAACAAACTTCACTCGGCTAACTCACTTTCAGTCGTACCTTAAGCGAGCTTCAGTCGGCCAACTCATTTCAAGTAGTATCTTAAACAAACTTCATTAGAACAACTCACTTTCAGTCGTACCTTAAACAAACTTTAGTCGGTCAACTCATTTTAAGTCGTATCAGCGATGAATTGTTGTAAACGAATCCAGTGTTTCTTTGTGACAAAATGCAGAAAAAGTTCAGAAAGTAGTATAAATATTGTTGAAAAAGTACGGAAATAGTAATGCATAGTAATGCAAAAGAGAGCAGCAGACCAAATGGAAAAAATGGACCATGTCCTTTTACCCAACCGTTTCCTTGATCAAAAATAAAAACCGAAAATGATATTTTTGTTTGACCAAAAAAATATTAATAGTTTTTATTTAAGATTTAAAAGATAAAATCAGAATACTATTTTTATATCTGAGCAAAACTTGAAAATCATTAAATAAAAGCTTAATGATAACAGTCCCTGATACAAATACCTTATCAATAAGTTGAAAAAATATGTGGTATAAAACAAGCCCAAAGGCTTACTCAGCCAACAAAGGTTTACTCAGCCACTACACATATTCGCCTTTTTAAAACCTAAGTAATACATTTTGTAGAACTTTCTGAGATTAAAATTTTTATCCAGAAATATCCAACATTTGTAATAAAAAATTCATTGCCCGAAATCTGCTAACATATTTAAAGAAATTTTCTTAGCTCAAGAACTCTGATGGAAAATACTTAATTTTATAGACTTAACATTTTAATTTAAATAGAGTTATAATAAATAAATAATGAATTTTAAGGATTTGATCAAACTATTGAAAAGATATCCGTTTTAACTTTTAAACTGGAGATGATGGCAAAAAGAACACCATTTTAAAATCTGCATTCAAAGTAATTTTATTATAAAAGCATCTCTTAATGTCTTTGTTGAAGTTTTAAACGAAATTTCCCAAAGCTCTAAGAAAATTGACAAGTGGACTCGAAATTAGAAAGAGAGTCAAGTCGAATGGGTCTGGCAGTGAATGCAGGTAAGACGAAATACTTAGTGTCAACAAACAAACAGTCCCAGCGTCTTGGAACCCACGTTACCGTTGACATTACCTCATTCGAGGTTGTGAAGAACTTCGTTTATCTGGGATCCAGCATTAACTCAACCAACGACATCAGCATTGAGATCAAGCGAAGAGTAAGTCTTGCCAACAGGTGTTACTTTGGGCTCAGTAGGCAATTGAGAAGCAGAGCCCTCTCTCAACGAACGAAAATCACGCTCTATAAATCGCTAATCATGCCCGTAATACTTTATGCATCACAAACCTGGACGCTGAGCAGTTTAGATGAAAAGACTTTAGGAGCATTCGAGAGAAAGATTCTTCGCAAGATCTACGAACCAATCTGCGTCAATGGCGAGTACCGAATACGGTGGAATGATGAACTGTATGAGCTGTACGCTGACATCGACATAGTCAAGCGCATTAAAATCGAGCGGCTTCGCTGGCTTGGTCATGTTCAGCGCATGAAAGACTATGCTCCAGTGAAGAAAACATTCGATTCGGTACCCAGCGGCGGTCAACGCAGAAGAGGACGACCGCATCTTCGTTGGAAAGACCAAGTAGAGGACAACCTGACGAAGCTTGGAATTTCCAACTGGCACCAGCAAGCGAAAGACAGAAATGGCTGGCGCAAATTCTTAGATGAGGCCAAGACCGACATACGGTTGTAGCGCCAACTAAGTAAGTAAGTAAGGACTCGAAATGCTGCATATTCGTTATCAAACCAACTCATTTCTGTGGACTATATTATAAGTCTTGTTTTTATGAAAAATGTGCAAGTTAATATGAAACTCCTGACTGAATCCCTTGAAGCCGTTGAACTGAATATTTTAAATGCTATGAAATTTATTTCTTGTACCCTTAAATCTTTAGAAAAAATAAATTGGGACTCTGAAAGTACGGATAGCCTAATATGTAGTGCTGTTGCATTGTTAAAATCTTTGCATTGTTAAAATCAACATTAGATGCTGAAAAGGAATTCTCGATTCGCCATCGCCGTCGTCTTGCGCCGAAACGTTTGAATGAACTGTGTTATTGAAGAGAATTTAAATGTATATGTGTATCATATGTGGATAAGATAACTTCACTGATGCGAAATAAATTAAGAGTTGTTTAGAAACAATAAAGCCTCTGTATGAACTCTTTAATCCAATTCTATCTTCGACTAACTTGACCCAAAAGCGAATTCTAAAATCAATAAAATTGTTACCAAAAAATTGTTTGTTGGATTCACTTCAATTGAAAGCGGAATTTGAAGTATTCTATGATATATGCGAAGGCGTAGAAATTCTATCGTGTACAGCTAATGTTTCAGAATGCAATAAAAAATCTCTTCCTGCAGTTATTAAAATGTCGCGTTTGCTGTGCACAGTGCTATTACTGTTTCAGGAAATGAGAGAAAGTTCAGCGAATTAAAATTAGTTAAAAATTATTTAAGAACCACTCAAAGTAACTCACGTCTTAATGACTTATTCATACTATCATCGGAAAAGTACATAGTTTTTCTCATTAACTTAGATAATATTGCGCAGCAATGGGTTACCTTAAAAAAAGAAGAATTAATATTTTTATGTTATACTTAAAAATTAAGTTTGTATTTTTTATTTAAAACACTATTTTTTTAATTAATTAAAAAAATTAAAATAAAAAATGTAAAAGAAATTGAAAGCTCTGTTTATTTTTTAACACTTATAAACTATGAATTTTTAAAACGAAAATATATTTTTAAATTCTGATTCGATAATGTTGAAATTCTTTTATTTTATTTTCTTTGATAGAGGGAACGATATGAAAACTGCCTTAAAAGGATCTTCTTCACTTGAAAAAGTTCGAAAGATTGAAGTTCGAAAGTGTTACTATATGTTGGTTAAAAAATTTCAGGATTTCTTAAAACGTTAACAAAGATTAACGAAAATGGCCGATTGGTTGAAACTGTTTTGCATTATATTTATTATTGTAAAATCTCTACGATTATTACCTACAATCATCTATTAAAACCTAAAACTCGAATTTTTAAAGCATTAGAAATGTAAAAAAAGGGTAATTTTTCAATTTTTGTTTTGAAAATGGCGCCAAAAACAGGTATGACGTTTAGTTGGCTGATTATACGTTATCTTATAGTTTCAAGTATTATCGTTTATGAACTAAAAAAATTTCAGTTACCTGTTAACACCTGTTGCTACCTTTTTGGTTTCGAAAAATGATGTCCAAATTGCGAAAAGCTTAAGAGAGCAGATAAAAGGCCAAACCAAAAAAAAAAATTCAAAACATACTTAATTATATATATTTTGATGTACACAAATTTTTTTTTTCAGCATTAAAGAAAATTGTTAGTAAAAATAATTACAAAGTGTTTTTCTTAGCAGTTCAAATGAAAAAGATCCCTTAAGATTTATATATATTGATCGAACGGATGAGTAGCTTTATATAAATGAACTACGTTGTATTTAAAAAAAAATCGGGACTTAAAGGCATTCATTCGGCCGAAATACATTGACACCCTCCAATCAAAATGGCCTCGGTACGCCCCTGGTTGGCTAGACTGTTACTTACTTTTGAGAAATAAACTAAATTGCAGAACAACAAATGTAAACAATTTCGAAGTTATCTTACGAAAAAATGTTACGAAAAAAGTAAATAAAAGAAATCATAGGGGTATTCACACTGACTTGGGTAGTAGGGTAGATTGGCAAATGCCGTACATTTTGTTTTTGTGAAGTGCCCATCTACCAATCTTCTCTATCTGACTCCCTGACTTGTTTGGGTAGATTGAGTACTTTTTCATGTGTTACCACCTTTTGCAAAAATAGGCAATAACTGATCTAAAGGCATCAAATTAACATTTGTTGTCTAGGCTTACATCGCGACTAATAAAAAAAATTGTCAAACCCCTAAAAACGCTATATTTCAGACGAATTCGGTTGTGTTAGACTAAAATTGTGTAATTTTTTTTTTTATTCGCCCGGAGGTATGGAATCTTCCAAAGATACGTATACCCGAGCTATACGCATGCACGATTTACATTCTAGATCCTGCCCGGATCAGCCGGGACAGACAGAATGCATCTACGTACTAAAACAAACCCCCTATTGGTAATTAGGATTTGCCACTAAGCACATTAATTGGCTTTTCAGCGGAATTTTAAAATTTAATATATATAAAACGCGTATTGAAGTATATTTAATTCTATAGAAATAAGCAACATCGAATTATATGATAGTGATTATCAATTTAAGGTAAACGAAAAACAGTTCTTATTTCAAAAACAATCCAAAACACTATACTCATTTTAACTCGTTTGCGGCCATTGTCCAACCCAAGGAGGTACGTGGAAATGAGATAATTGTCATATCCACTATATCAAAATCCCAATTATTTCATATTCTTACTGGCGGCAACTTTACTGAAAATGGGTGTGTTCGAACTATGTCTACGCCCCATTTTCAGGTGATAAGCGTGGAGTGAAGCAAAGTGTGCCAGGTATAAGCTAAAGAGCTGCACAAAACATTCTATTTGTGCCACTTCACTACTGTATAGTACTTCAGTGCACTGCATTTCAGTGTACCGTTGACTAGAAATACACATGTTCTGTGGTGAAGGTTAGCAACGAAACAAACACTTTATAATTTAAAATGATTTTCGCTACAGTAACAACAGCACTTATGTTATGTTGTGAACCAGCAAAGTAACGAGAAATCATTGCATGCACAGCGAGTGCTTGCTTCAGTGTCGATCAGCTAGAAGCAATCTTATTCATTCTTTGTTGATGCGCTGGTCGCTTAATTCGAATTAGCTACCCATTTTTACCAGTAGTAGTGTTTGTCCCAGCTTCAAAATCGCAAAAATAAAAAAATTTAAGATGGCAACCCTATTGTCAAATAAATTTGGAATTTCTAAATTCTGACAACGGATTTTTTGAGTTACCACCTCGATTTTTTTTTACTTTTGCGAATTCTTTTAATTTTGAAATTCTGACAACGGGTCTGATTTCGAATATAATGTAACAGTTTTAAACTTTAAGATGGAAGTTAGATGGTAGTTTAGTTGCCACCTAAATTTTACCACAGTACTGTCACATAATATTATGTATTTTTAAGATTTCTAAACATCATTTATCAGTGTTAGGGGGTCGCTGATTTCGAATCTGAAGTCATCATTTTAAACTTCAAGATGGTGGATAGGGTTGCCACTTTAATTTTTTTTTATTTTTACGAATTCGGGACAGGCACGAACTGAAGGGTAAAATGGGCTGCGGAATCCGAATCAATTGTCAGAATTTCAAAATTATAAAATTTGGAAATATTAGGGTTTCCACCTAATAATATGAATTTTTAAGATTTTTAAACATCACATAATAGGGTTAGGGGTCGCTGATTTCTAATCTGAAGTCAGAATTTTAAAATTGAAGATGGATGATAGGGTTGCCACCTTAATTTTTTTGAATTAGGGACGAACTAATGGGTTAAAATGGGTCGCTAAATCTAAATCTGTTGTCAGAATTTCAAAATTATGTTAAATGATGTATAAAACTTTTAAAAATACATTTTATTAGGTGAAAACCCTATTTTAAAAACATTACATTTGTATAAAATTCTGACAACGCATTCAGCGACCCATATTAACTTAGACAGCATCGAATTTGTAAAAATAAAAAAAATTGAGGTGGCAACCCTATTAACCATTTTGAATTTTAAAATTCTGACTTCAGATTCGAAATCAGGTGGCAAATTTCTAAATAAAACCCTATTGTAAAAAATTTACATAATTTTTAAACTCTGACAACGAATTCGGATTCAGAGACCCATTTTTATCTAGTGTTTGCCCCACAATGGAAATTGCAAACATAAAGGTTTCAGCCCTATTGTCTAATAAATTTTGGAGTTTGTAAATTCTTCAAGTAACTTTTTTATAATAAGATTAATTGCATACCCAACTGTTGCATTTATATTTGGCAAATCACAATTTTTATAATATTTATTTTGTCATCCGTGAAAAAGCTTAAACTTTAATGAAATGTCTATGATAATGTTTAGTATTTTCCTAACATGCCAATTTTTCTTCATTCAGTTGGTACACGGAAATAATTTTTTTGCTTGAATCAAGCAAATCAGCCAAACTTTGCTCAATCATGGTGTGATTTTAGAAAAAGATTGCTAAATTGGAATCACATCTCATGTCTTTAGGAAAAAGAAAAATTTATATTAAATTCAAGCATAACTTATAAGTTATTACAAGCTAGAATAGCAAATTTTGATTAGTTTTTGCTAAAATCTATCATAATTTTCAAGTGGCTAAGGTTCTAGGGCAAGTTTTGCTTAACTACAACACAAATTTAGCAAACAGTTTTCTCCGAGTAGCATTTGAGGGCAGAATTTTAATATCGTCGTTCTTGAGAGTGCAAAAGTTCTGCATTTTTTCTACTTCTGAAGTCAACTTTTTCAAAAAAAAAAAGAACATAATTCCATTTTAGAGGTTAGAATTTTTCGAGAAAAGAAAGCGCCATTAGTTTAATTAAAAGGAACCGTAACTATATCTATTTGAAGTTATATATCCGAATTTTGCTTTATTGTCTTATTTGTTATTTCTATATCAATTTACATATTTGAAGCTCACGTTTATAAAAATGCGCGTGTAACTTATATTAATTATCTATTAACTATTTCAAAAACTAAGTAGTAAACTGACTTCGAATTAGCTATTGCTGAAAAATAATAACCCACATAACATTAAACCGCCTTGCCTGCATTCAAAATAGTTTTTTGAATACGCGATTCTGATTTAATTTCCCTCTTTAATATTAAAGCTGTGCATATCTACAGCTTTGAACCCAACGCTGCTGGTGCCATCGAGCTAAATCGTTGCACTTGCACTTGATACAAAATCCGGTTTCATGTCGGCTGAATGGCAGTTTTGCGGATTTCGAGAAATTACATAACTTTCACTCATTATTATGCACAGCAAAGTCTGTGGCAACCTTTGCTGCTGCTATGGAATTTGGCAAGAAGTCCCCAAAATGAACACTTAACGAAGTGAGTGAGACATTGGCGTCGGAAGCGGGGGGCAAGGTGGGCAGTTGCCCCCCCACTTTTTTAGCTAGATAAACAATTTAAAAGGAAAAGTTATTCAAAATATCAGTTTTTTTACAACGATAATATTTTTGTATTATATATTTTCCTCTTCTTTCTCTCTTCTTCATGTTTCATGTGAAGAAATTTTGGTGAACTTTTTTTGCACCACCATTTGTACCGCCCCCCCATTTGTACTGCCCCCCCAGATGAAATTCGCTTCCGACGCTATTGGAGTGAGAGAAAACGTACCATTGCTTGAAGGAAAAAAAAAACTAAAATAAATAAAAATGTCTTGATATTAGTATGTGACGCATTTCCGCTATGCCAGCAACAGCAAACGATACTCATTCATGTTTGCAACATCGCAACATTAACTGCAGTAAACTGGTAGCAAAACAAAAAAAGCAACAAACAACTCCAATATATTTCGTGTCTCAATGAAAGTGATTTTTAATTTTTCATTTTTTCTTTTTATTCTCAATAAATCTAGAGCAACTTTTATGCTTTGTAAAATAATATCACTAATGAAACCAGACCAAAACATGTCTGCCATAAAAGTGACCGTGTCATTCAAACATAAAATTCACTATATTAAATGTTATTGCTTTTGTTTCTGGTTTTGTTGCGGCTGTCATTGTTGTGGATTCGGTTATGCGTGTTACGTCTAAGCGTTGACCTAAAAAATGTCAAAATGTTTTACAGTTCTAAGCTTTAACCCAAACCGCTTATCCACCCATCAGCCATGACTGACCACATTTCTAATAGCACTTAAGTGGTTTGCATGCTGGTTGGTCATCCACTTACGCCTCTTTGCACCTCTATTAGCTATTCTCTTTGCCAAACATTGACATTTCATACCAAAAACATGCCACTAACAAAAAAAAAAATTAGCTTCACAGCTGGCCGTGCAGAAATTATTCATTTAATTCACGAAAATTTATTTTAATTTTGAGCTTATTGGTTGTGGACACATTTTGGGTTTTTGTTTTTCGAAACTGGTTGTAAATAAGCTGACTATGAATGAATTTTTTATTTTTTGCTTTGACGTAGTGGAATGATTGTAGTTCAATTTAAAAATTTAATGAAAACAATTTGAGCTGACTTACAGCTGGGGATAAAATAATAGCAATGCTTAACACTAATTCATAAAAATTAAAATCAGACAAAAAACAATTATGTTATTTTTCTCTTAGCTACTAAATACGGTTACTTGAGGAATGGTCAAAATAATTAAGTCATAAAATTTTTAAATTAAATAACGGCTCTTTGTTATTTCGCTGTTCTGTTCAACAACCTCTGAACTCAAGCAGTCAGAATAATAGCAGTGCTCATTACGTTAAGCTCGTTTGTTCTTAAAAAGAAACTATCACGGACCCTCTTTTATTGTTTTATTGCCAAAAACTTTGATCAAAATTACCATTTGTTATGCTATAACTGCTATTATTTTAACCGCCTTATTTTTGAGCAGTATTCAAAAAATTAATAACCTGGAAAACCTAAATCTATTTCATTTTTGAAGCGAAGCTTTTTACGCAACGTTTTGTGATTTGCTTGGAGTGAAATCTCAAAAACGACACTTTTTTCCGTACACCTTTTTCTTTGAATTTTTGTTGCTCTCTTTTTGCTTGTGTCAATTATAACAAGAGAATAACAAACTCAAAATATTCCTAAACAGCAGTGAGAATCGAACCTACAACATTTGGATTGATAGTTCAGCACGCTACCATCAAATCCAATCACCGTCTTTAAAATAAGTGGTTCATTCAATATTAAGTATTAACTGAAGCAGTATATGTTGCAGTATATGACAAGAATATATTAAAATGAATGTGCATTAGCTATCCCACATATTCTATTGTGAATGCGTGAAGCTATGATGTTGCAGATCTTAATACCCAAATCGCAAAGACGCGTTGGTCGGTCGCAATTTGACAGCTAAGGTAGAAACAATCGTGCTTTGTATCGTAAATATTGTCGAATATCGTAAGAAGGGGTAAAGCGCGATCAAAACGCGACATGCTGAAAAAAATTGAGAAATGTTCTACTCTGCCTTGCTTTTGACATTTGCCAAGCGGCAAAATATTATTTTGTCAAATAATACACAACAAGCGCAGGCTTGTACTTTTATTGAGTTAGCTAAATCTATGAGCATTGTTGAGTCGCAGTATTAAAGACGTTTTTGCATGGGATTTTGTTATTTTATCAAAGAAGTTTATATTGAATGTGATTTAATTTTGACTTTTTCACAAGATAAATCATTCTTAACATCAGTAGCTACTAATGTTATGGTTGCTGCTTTGTTTGAAGCGAATAGTTTTCAGTAGCTGTTTGTGTTGTTGTTGTTGTTGTAGCCGCTGCAGAAGACAAATATAAACGTGGTAGTGTGAAAAGGAATGGACAAACACAATAGGGGAATAAAACGAAGGGCATTGATTCACAACCCTACGGCCAAATCAAGGAAGCGGGCGACCTTGACCGGCTCGGTCCAGAGGGACAGTGAAGTAAGGTCCGTCGGTCGGGATGCAGTCGAAAAGATGACGCGTCGTTTGCTGCGCGGCGCCGCAGTGGGGACAAACGTCCGCGATGTCGGGATTTATTCGTGCCAGATAGCTGTTGAGCATTCTTGATAGTCCAGATTGGAATTGGGACAGTATGGATCTGGTTTCTCTTGGGAGCGATCTCTCTTCCTAGCTAATGGGGTACGTCTCCTACCAAGGACCAGACTGCCCATTAAGGTGCTCAAAGCTTCCAACACCGCGTCCGTGTGAATTGAGACCATTGCATTGGTGATGTGGTCATTATTAAGTCTGTTCGTATAGATTGCGATAGCCGCTTGCTCTTTTCTCAGATCGTGCCTGATGGGTGCAAGTCTCTGTGTCTAAGGGACTCTGCTGATAATGGGGTTGTTTGTGTGGTCTGGCAGATTGCACTTAAGCAGGAATTGACGGGTGAGGAGAGAACAGTGGTAACGAAAGGGCAGCATATTCACCTCCTGGTGTAGGTGTTCTAAGGGAGTTATAGTATGGCAGCCAGTTGCCACTCTTAATGCTACGTTTTGGGCAGTTCGGACGTTTTTGCACTGCATCTCACTAAAAGCTGGGGTCCAGATTGGTGCGGCATAGTCGATCAAAGGGTGACCGATTGCTTTGTATGTCGCTACCATCGTTTCTTTGTCCTTGCCCCAGGTTCTGCCAGCTAAGGCTTTAAGAATATCATTTCTGGTTTTCACCCGTTTGACCACACCCTCCGCGTGTTTAGTTAGCAAACATAGACTGTCGAAGGTATCTCCGAAGATTTTTGGCATCTTCTCGGTCGGTACACTCCGGCCATTTATGTGGATATCAAGTGTTCTATTCACTTCCTTAGTCCAAAACGTGAAGAGTGTGGTCGTCGATTTTGGAGCTGAAAGTTTCAGGTTTCGGCCATTAAAGAATTCATTTAGTCTCGGTAGGTATCCGTTTACCTTGCCCTCCATACATTCTATGCTTCTTCCAGTCGCGAGAATGGTGCAATCTTCAGCATAGGACGTGAGTTTAATGTCGGGGGAGGATCAGGGATCTTGGAAACATGGAGGTTGAAGAGAAGCGGGGATAGAACTCCTCCCTGGGGAACACCTTGTTGGAGCTTCCTTGGCTTGGATTTCGCTCCCTTAAACTACACATAAGATTGCCTGCCTGACATAATTGGCAATCCATCATTTGAATTTGTTGGGCAGAGAGGTGTCAAGCACATATTAGAGCTGTGTCGTATGAGACGCCGTGTCGAAAGCCTTTGATAGATATTGCGCTCCTAAGACGGTCCTCTCATTGGAGCGGGCGCTGTGCAATCCATTTGCGATAGCTGTGGATATTTCACATAGCGCCGTTGTTGTGCTGCGCCCCGAATGGTGTTCTGCCAATAGAATGTGTTCCTTTAGGTGAGGTAATATGAGTTCCTCTAGGATCTTCACCAGCGGTACGAGAAGGGTAATCGACCTATATGAACTGCCTCGATTCAGGCTTCCCAGGCTTGGGAATTGGGATAAATCTACCTAGCTTCCATATATCCAGAATTTCTAGCCTTCTCACGCTTAATGTAAAGACCCTGGCTATGTACTCTGCGCCTGTCCTGCCCATATGCTTTAGCACAACGGTAGCAAGTCCATCCGGACCTACTGCCGTCGAACTTTTGGCATTTCTGATAGCATTTGAAATTCAGCGGAACTGAAACTGAGTACTTCATCTCCTGCTTCCAATGCTCTAAATTTTCGCTGCAGACTGCGTTTATTTTTGCCTGGCCTGGGAAGTCGATCAACAAACTGTCTGTTGCGGGCTGCGGCATACTTTTGGAGTCAAGCGGCGTATTATCTCCGAAGGAGATAGTTGTGAGTACGCTTCTACGGGGATTTGACAGGCCCTTGATGGTATTCCACAAAGACTTAGAGCCTATCTCCGACTCCTCCAAGAGCTGCCGCCACAGGCCTGTACAGTGTTCGTTAACGACTTTGTTAATCTACAGACCTGGCTCAGGCAATCTGGGATCTGCCGGGTTTTCGGCCCTCAAGGCATCGCGTTCGTCGGCAAGGCGAGCAGCCTCTGCTGGGAAGTTTGGTTGTATCTTGGGGATGCGACCTGAGGGAATGAATCTCATTCCTGCGGAGAGCAGTACTCGTTTTGTATGCCGTTAGCCTTAGCTTGCTGTTCTTGGTGGTGGTAGTGCAGTGAACTTGGCCTCTGTATAGTTTTCGAAACCGTTACAATCGGCTCTCCGAAAGTTTACGAAGGTTTGGTCCTCGGATGTTCTTCGAAGTCCGCGTTCTTCGTAACCTTGATGGGAATCGAGATGTGATCGGAGTTCAGTGCCAAATTCACACGCCAAGTGATATAAGGGGCAAGATCAGGGCATAAAATGGACAGATCTGGCGAGCTCTTGTAGTTGGCTGTACACAGAAACATGTGTTGTCTATTTGTTACATATAACATACAACAATATAACATAAAATACAGTTGTTTATTTATTATATAAATAATATTGTAACTACTTCGCTGAATAGATATGCAAAAACATTTATTTATTAAAAATAACAAATTATAAATATTTTATTTATAATATAGCTGATATTATTTATACAGCTTTAGATTTATAAATCTTCACATATTTAGACATATTACTTCAGAGGGTTGAGCTTGAGCTTACTAGTTTGAGCCAATTCAGTACTTTTACTTAAGTCTTCGTTCATTTTAATACATAAATCATCAACAAGGTCAAGAGTTCAAGAGACAAGTACAGTCATCAGCATATGGATGCATTGTATCATGCTTGCATTTGCTGAAAATGTCATTTATAAACATAGAGAATAAAAGTGGACCAAGTACAGAGCCTTGAGGCACCCTACAAGTAAAAACAAAGAAAATCGGACAGACTATTACCCACCCTTATGGTCTAATTATGATCGCGTAACGCAACGCAAGGTCGCCGTAACAAATAACACGTGAATTTCTGTTGTATAGCTTTGTGTGTGTCTAGTTATGCACCAAAAACAGAATCTTATCTCACACCCTTAAGATAAACGTGTAACAAATAAAAAGTTCAATTTCATTTCGAACTTACGTCGGCTCTACGGTCTTCTGACAGCCAGTGTTGTCACTCTATCTTAATCGTGGTAGATCTACCACTTTTTTGAATGCTACACTATTTAAAATTTTCAAGTGACAACACTGGTGATAGCTGCATTTTCATAGAAACAGTTCATGTGCGGTAAATTTGCTATGGAATCCGCTTTTCTAAGTATTTATGAGCTGAAATTAAGTGGTTTCTTCTTATAAATTTGGATACGAAAGTTTGCATTTATTAGAATATTTTCATCAGTTTTTGTATCATTTCAATCACGGGAACCCGAAAAGAAAATCCCGGAATACCGCGATCGACGTATCTGGTAGAAACGTTTTTGAAAAAAATTTAGGTCAAATCGAGCGAATACTTCGACTGGACAAATACGAAAAAATTTCACACCTTATAATTATTATCTACACATTCGGTATTTATGTATATACTGTTGTTGCTTGTTTCGATTTTTCGAATTTATATATATGTTGGTAGTAAATTCCGTTAAAATTAATTTTAGGCGGCTTGATTTATAAATTTCACTAAAGCTAGCAAGAAAACAATGAATTTAGCCCGGCAACCCAGCAGAGAGCAGCAACAATACGTGATGCTGTTGCTGCTCGAAGGAATGCAGCAGTAATTGACAACTTATATACGAAAAATCATGTACATAAACGCAAGAGCAGCGCAATAAAAGCGAGAGTAAGTTTCGTAGCTGCGCGCAGGCGTGACAATGTTTTGGTTTTAACTCAAATTAAAATTGCTTCAACTTAATGAGGGGTTGGAAATCAAGGAAGAGTCTTATGAAGCGTTACAATCAGCAGCAGCAGCAGCTTTAAGCTGAGTGTGACGTGTTGCTGTTGTCGCTGGTTAGGCTTTTCGACTCTTTGACGCACCGTTTTTTGGGCAGCATGCCGGTTAAAACGTTGGTAAATTTAAGCGGTTTTTAAGAAAATCAACATAAACAGCGACAATTGGCTGAAAAAAAGTAAAGCTAACTGTAGCTTTTGTTGTTCTGCTTCTTTATCTTCTTTTTCTGGTTGTTTATGTTTGCTTGCGAAGAGTGTGACTTTTTTGTTTGGACTTTTAGCTGGTTATGCTCAATTGTGAGCTTGTCACAGCTCCGCTCAGCCTGGTAAATTAAACTATATTGCTCCTGATGTTGTTGTTGTTCTTGTTGTTGCCTTAAACTCTCGTTTAAATTATTTTGTAATGTTTGCATATTTTCATTTTGTTCACTTTTTTATTTGTTTTTTTTTTTCTGTTGCCTTAATTTTTGACAGCGACGTTAACGTTGCTTAATTTCTTGCTTTAAGAAACTTGGTCGTATAAAAGGGTTAACAGACGCAGACGTATTCATCATTCATTTATCTCGTAGCTTCGCAGTAAGACACGCATTTCGGAATAAATTCGGTTTTACACTAGATAATTAAAAAACGAAACCAAATATTTTATAATATAAAAACACAAAAAAAAAATTGCAAAAATGAAAGTGTTCGCCATTGCATCAGTCGCCATGTTCGTTTTCGTCAGCAGCGTTTGGGCCGCTCCAAGTGTTCAAGATAACCGCGTTGATGAAGGAAGCAGCACATTTGCTCGCGCTGCCAAATATTTAGGCGGCTGTCTCGAAAGTGATGACATGACCACCTGTCTGGCGGTTAAGGGCATCACAGCTTTGAATCGTGCCGCTCGCAGCAACAACATCGAAGTGATAAACGGTGTTATGTTCAAGAGGTGTGTGTGTGTGTGTGTGAAAATATTTTTAAAAAACTCTTGTGCAAGATAAGCCAACAGATTGAAAGTGAAAATACTATACATAAAAGGACACTTTTTAAGCAGCACCTTAAATTTAAAACGTATAAAAAAACTCAATACCTTCTCAACAAGACTAATTTCTCGTAAATCTAATTCCTTACAACGGTTTTACCAATCAAAATGTGTTTGTATAAATATGTACATTAAGATTTGAGGTCTGCAGTTTGATTAGTTTAACACTTAATCAAATAAACTTTTATCATTTTATTTATCCCCAAATATCTGTAGGAATATTTTTTTATATATGTTCTTGCCTTTCTTCCAATTTGATCATGCGTTACTTCAGCAGTTACTTCATTAGAGTAAAGATGACTCCATGGTATTTTCTCTGATTAAAAATATATATTAGAAGTTTTGGATTCCTCGAACTTTTGACAACCCGAACGACTAATTTGTTTTTCTTCATACAAACCGATACGGTCTTATGCATGCATATGTACAAGGAAAGTCAATCCTGAGATACCGAACGATTTCAGCTATTTTAAACCCCAGAATTTGGTTTTCGGGATCTCGGAATGAAAATATTACAATAATTTATTTAAATATTCATATTACATAGTTCTTCAAAATTCAACTTTTCGTATTCAATCGAATACAAAACTACTTTATCTTCCAAATAAAAAAAAATTTAATATAGCAATTAATAATTTCATGAAAAATGCTATCAACTTGAGCAAGAATTCAGGACATATTCACGGAGAGAAAGCAACAAGCATTCTATGCTTCAATCAACAAATAAGCTATCAGTTTGCACTCAAGCGTAAATTTCTTTATTCAAGTATTATTTTGCTAGAATTGAGTAAATTTAAAACACATCATATTAAGAACAAATTTTTAATTCAAGAAATATTTGCTTAAGACTATAGAATATTTTTTCTAGATTCGAGTCTGATGTTTGCTAGAATTGAGCAGAATTTGATTGATTCAAGTAAATAACTCTCAGAAAACTAGAATAATTTGCTTGATTTGAGAAATTTCATTTCTCTGAGCTTGATCAAGTAAACAATTTTCCTTATGTTTTGCTTAATAATGATTTGCTTGACATTAGAAACCTAATTTTCTTATTGAGAGCATAATATGGTTATCCAAGCAAGCAATTTGCTAAAAATTAAAAAACGAATCGCTCGATTTAAGAAATTTGTTTTCCTAGAATTGAGAAGAATTTACTTCATTCAAATAAACAGTTTTCCCAATATATAATAAGATATAAGAGAAGAATTTGCTTGATCCATGTAATTAATTGTCTGAAAACTAGAAAGCTTTGCTTGATGTACAAGACTATTTTGTATCTTGTATCTAGCCAGCTACATTGCGTTTTTAAATTAAACAAAATCTTGTAATATTTTAGAAATGTTGTATCTTATTATGTTTTTCATGAATTTCATCAATTATAATATAAATTTCTTATATTAAAAAGGTTTAGAAGCAAATAATTAAATTTTTTTGAAATGAAAAAATTTCCATAACTTTTTATATCGAAAAGCTATTTAAATTGCTATCAAATTCAGTTTGACATTATTCGAGGGCTAAATATATATTGAAAAACACTTGAAAAAAATTTGGATTTCTTCTAAGCTTTTCATTATATTATTTTCAAAATGAATTATATATATTCAAATGAAAAGTGGGAAAGTGATTTTTTTACTCTCATAATTTAAAGGCTCAAGGTTGAAAGATTTGAGATAGAAAGTACATGTATTGTTTTTTTTTTTATTTATTTATTTATTTATTTCAGTCTACTGATTATATATCCTACAGACTATAACAAAGATAACTTAATAAATTATGCCATTAATTAAAGAGTATAAATAAATTTAGTCTAAAACGGTTTTCATCAACATTAAAATTAAGAATTGGAGAGATCGTATTACATAACCGTAAGCATCTTGCGACTGGCTCATTATATGCATAATTTGTCGCGTACGTTGTCTCACTAAACCGACGGTTTACTCTCAAATCCCTAGGAGCAACATAACTTTGAAAAAGGTCACATAGTTCAGGACAGACTAATTTTCCACTTAGTAATTTATACACAAACATTATAGAGAAAAATGATCTTCTATCCTCTAATGATTGTAAACCAAATAGCTTGCGCCTGGCTACGTAAGAGGGCATAATATCTGACCATTGCATTTTTGAAAATGTGTATTTCGTAAAAAGTTTTTGAATTCGTTCAATGCGATTTGAAGAAACATTATAATACGGGTTCCATACAACTGAACAGTAATCCAGTCTACTTCGCTCAAATGCCACATACAAAGCTTTAAAAGATGAATGATCACTAAAGTCCGTTGTGTTTCTTTTTATAAAACCTAACATTGAATAAGCTTTTGCTGTAATGAAATCTATATGAGCGTTGAATTTTAATTTTACATCAAATATAACTCCTAAATCTTTTATTTCATATTGACGGTTTAAACAATAGCTATCTAAGTTATAATTAAAAATGACTGGATTTGACTTCATGGTAAATGAAATCAAATTGCATTTATTTTTATTTAAATGCTATTGCATTTTGCATGCTTGAATCTAGCAATTTTCAAAGCATTTTATAATTTTTTTTAAATCAAACAAAAAATTGCTTTATTAAAGAATATTTTTAAAAACCAATTCTGCGCTTGCTTAAATGTAGAAAATATATTTTTGATTCAAGTTTTGTGTCAGGTGATTAAACCAATAATTTTTTTTATTCAATTTGAGAAAGAAATGCTCATTATAAACATTTGTTTCTTAATTTTGGTTTTTGATGCTTTATTTGAGCAAATGAGCTTAATTTTAAATGTTCTTAAACCAATCAAAATATTTGCTTAATATATTATTTCTCTCCGTGATTATTTAATTCAATTTTGTGTGTTTTTTAGAAAAAAACTCATTCATCAGATATAAAAAATATTTTGTAAAATATTGTTAACAGAAAAGTGATCTCAATAACTAAAAGTTCTGTCCCGCAATATCCTTTTGATAAAAAGAAAAATGAAAAGTTTTTTTTATTAAAATCGTTATTTAGTCACTTTTTCTTATTAAATTTCTTCTCTTTGATCGATACTTTGACACGAGAAATTCTTACGTTATGTGGTTGGAAAAATCATTGCAGGATTATTAAATTGCTATATTCCACAAACCATAACTGAAAATTTTTTTTATAAAATGGCTAAATATTTGTATCGTGATATCTTTACGAATTCATTCGTGAAGTGCTACTAATACCTGATGTAGTATCTACGAATTTATTCGTTCTATGTACTAATGATATTCATAATCAAAAATGAAACAATTTAGTTTTTACGATCATTTGTAAATGTAACAAATGTGTTCGTACAATATATATATTTGTTTCTGTACGAATACGATATTCGTGATATGTTCATATCTAGGTCCATTCTAGGAATCGTATTTGTGGCTGAAAACTACGAGTAAAATTCGTAGAAAGACGCAGTTATTAGCAATATTTACACACAAATACTTTTGGGTGTATATGTATTACGAAAACGAATAGATTAAAAGTTAATATCAAATCAGTGGGTACATAAAATATGCACCTCTTCGCTTTTTTATGAATCTTTAAATGCTCTAGTAAACCAAAGAATGTATTTGTTGGTTTCTTTATAAAGGTTTTTCAATAAGGACATAGAAATTTTTGTATTAAAGTAAAAGACAGAATTATTGATATATCGAGCTGAAATGTATTCCAGGTGCAGAACACATGTTACATTTCAGAATGGGATTTGATCTCATTCATATGACCACCGCGAGCACGTTTACAGCGTTCAACTCTTCGTAGCCACTTGCCGTCACTCTTTTACACATAGCGGTCGAAACGTTGACAATTTCGTTCGTTCGATATTGTCTTTGAGCTCCTCTAATGTTTCAGATCCAGTTATGTGAGATGTATCATCACCTTGTTTGAATAACATATTGCTGATGTCAAGTCCATTCAATTCTGGCCAAAAATAGTCTTTCAACATGTCACCACAACAAAATTCATTGACCGTAAAGTGACGATCATTTCCATCGACGTAAAAATTTGGTCTTATCACACCCCCGGCTTGAAATCCATGTCAGACAGTCCCACAAAAAGGGACGCAATGGAGTCTCTTGAAGCTCATGTGGGTTGGTTTCTCTCCAATAACGCCATTTCGCCAAAAATTAGCCAAAATTAGGAAAGATAATTTTTCCATGAAATTTATTAGGTATTTTCTTCAAAATTTTGCAGCGCCTAATCGAAAAAGTTTTGGCTCTTTAAATGATCAAGAGGCTTCAGTTCTTGAGTTGATTCGATCTTGTTAGGGCTTAGGCCAAAATCTTTAAGAAAAATTCGTAAAAATGTGGTTTGAGAATTCAATTCCCAATTCGTGTGAACGGCGTGGATTGCACTGACTTGGCTCATTTTGAACTGAAGCATGTTACGGCTGCGATTTTTGGGAACTTCGACTGGTGCATTGTTTCACTGGCACAAGAACATTCAATAGTGAATATGTTGATTAGAATTTATTCAACATAGCACGCATATCCTTTCTAGTAGCAGTTTTAAGTAATTTCCAAATGTTGCCCATTTGTAAACTTCACCGTGATGAAAATGTTAACCTTGACTGCGTTAACCTTGACATTGACAGATCTAAAAAAAAATATAACAGTGCATTAGTATTACAATACAAAATTGTTATTACCTTATAAAAAAAAAATCAATTAGCTTAAATTTAATTTATATTTAAATATTTTACACAATTTTGAGAGAATGTTATCGAACTTTTTAATTATTTGATTTTTTTTAATTAATCTTAATTCTCAGCAATCAAATTCAAAAAATAATTATTAAGAAAACATCAAAAATACAAAAATGTTGATTGAATTTTCTAAGGATTTTCAATTATAGTCCATAGAATCGACAAATTTCATAGACATAATTCATGGTTTTATTACAAATGTAGTTAATTGAGCCACACTGATGATAAGATAACTTAAAAACATCTCAAAAATTTTAAAAACAACTGTTAAAAATAGCTAGCTCAACTGTGCTGCCAGATTTTGATTTCACCAAAACGAGACAAAAGCCAATTTTACAGGGATTTTGAAAACTTTTTTGGGACATATGAAAAAAAAGTGAATAAAACATTTAAAAAACATTATTAAATTAAGAGGCATTAATATATTAGAATTAATAATAAATTAGTCTGTAAAATAAAAACATAATATTATTTATGAGATTTTGTTTACGGTAACAAATTTCTTTTGTTAGGTGCTTTTTTTGTTGGATATGGAATTTCTCCGAATTTCTACTGTAAATTTTTGACTTATAACACCGTACGACAGCACTTTTCACACAAGAAGTAAACCATATACACGTGAAACTTGAGTAAAAGGCTAGTAAAAATTCTTTAGAACGTCAAAATTTATTTTTAAAAACTTTTAAGTTACAAAAAGTAAATGTTTAAAAAAATTTATGTAATTACTTAAAACCTTTAAAACATGACAATATGGGTTTCAAATGAAATAATACAATCTATTCTATCAAATAAAAAATAAAAAAAGGCTGCAAAAGCTTTTTTCGGTTTTGTATTAAAAGAAATGGAAATAAATTATTACCATAAATCTTAAAATAAAACATAAGTCAATTAAACCAATTTACATATTGGTATGTGAGATTGCCCTCTTTTATTTGATACCTATATTGTCATGTTTTGAAGGTTTTTAGTATTTAAATATATTTTTTTAAACAATTCCTATTTGTAATTAAAAAGTCCTTTTAAAAAAAATCCTGACGTGGTAGAGAAAAAGTGAGAACGCAGTTTTACTATACTTTGCCTCTAGTTTTAAGTGTATGTTATTTATTTTTTGTCTGAAATTTTTTTCCAATAATTGTGGTACGGTGTAATAATATATAATAAAAATGGACTTTATCAATTTTTAAATTAAATTAGTGGTATTCACACTATAGTTGATAGTTGTTAGTTTGTTAAATTTGTTAACTGTAAACACACCTCTTTGTTTAATCTCGTTAGCCTTGCAATTGTTGTTGTATAATAGCTGATTTTGATTTTCTAAGCTACAATTGCTGAAATTTATAAATAAGAAGTGGAAAATGGTACAAAATGGGACAAAATCTGAAATTATTCATCATACGATTTTATGCGTTTATTTTTCATAAAATCAAACATATTGAACAGCTGTTCGTGTTTTCCCAACTAAGGAAATTATAGGGGAAGCTACGTGGTTACTCGATAGTTCGGTAGTTTGATAATTGTACAAAAACAAAGTAAATATAAAAAAATAACAAGTAGCAACTAACAAGTCCGGTGTGAATAACACTATTATTTAAACAGATCGTCGGCCTTTGTAGTCTAGTGGAGAGTGCGCTAGACTCTCAACCCAAAGGTCCCTGGTTCGAATCCGGGCTCGGGCATGGTTCTTTTCACTTTCTTTGTTCTTTCTTTGTCCTACATTAAAGAATTATGGAAAACTAAATCCACAACTAAATTGTGGAAAATGTGAAGGAATGGAACAACTAAGGGCTTGAAATGCTTGCCGAAGTTAAGGCATAACACTAGCTTCGGTTAAAAAGCAATTCAAATTGTCTTTCGCGGTTGTTTCGCCTAATCAATAATTCACGTATGGTTTCCAATCAATTCCTCTAAATAATCTATCCCTTTCCTTTCAGGTCAAAGACCAAACCTTGTTTGTATAAGGCGCAAGCCTTGGTTCTTTGATCTTTAAAAAAAAACAAAAAAAAAAAAAAAAAAATGGCACGATTTAAGATTCAATGAATTTAGTCAATCAGTTGTTAACCAAAATTTTATACAAAAATGACAATTTTATAAGAAAAAATAACTAAACTTATTTCTGTTTGACCTTTAATATCGAAGACATTTGGAGAACGTCGGGAATAATGTTTGAAATATATCTTCACTGACCAGTTAGCTTACTGGTTAGTTATAAAACTTATACTTTTATGCAGTTTTTTTATAATTTTATGCACTATAGTTGAAAGTTGTTAGTTCGTTTAGTTTGTTAAATGTGAACACACCTTTTTGTTTAATCTCGTTAACCTGGTAATTGTTGTTGTATAACAGCTTACATTTATTTTCGTTAGTTACAATTGCTGAAAATTTATAAATAAAAAGGGGAAAATGGTACAAGATGGGACTAAAACTGAAATTATTCATTATTCGATTTAATACGTTTATTTTTCATAAAATCAAACATATGGAACAGCTGTTCGTATTTTCCCAACTAATGAAAAAATTATCAGGGAGGCTACGTTGTTACTCGATAGTTCGATAATTTTACAAAAGCAAAGTGAATGTAAAAGAATAACAAGTAACAACTAACAAGTCCGGTGTAAATACCACTATTATTTATCATGGCACGATTTAAGGTAAAATTAATTTAGTTGATCAGTTGTTAACCAAAATGGTATACAAAAATGACAATTTTATAAGAAAAAATAACTAAACTTATTTCTGTTTGACCTTTAATATCGCAGACATTTGGAGAACGTCGGGAATAAAGTTTGAAATCAGTTAGCTTACTATAAGGAAGAAATCTTCACTGATCATTTAGCTTACTGGTTGGTTTCAAAACTTATACTTTTATGCAGTTTTTATAAGAAAACTCATTCAAATAAATAATATTATATGCTGCATTAAAGCTTTCTTAGCAAATTTACCAAGAAAAGAGCAATTTACCAAGAAATTTACCAGGAAAGAAAATTCCTGATATAAAACTGTACTGTCTTTGCAGAAGGAATTTGTTCCCATTCAGAACACATTAACGGCGGTTGGGAATTTTTATACCCAACTCATATCTCGACTACGGTAAAAGATTTTACAGAAAGTTTATGTTGTAGTTCCTGTGATTAATATAAGAAAGCACATGCAATTTTAAAAAAATCGTACGAAGCGTTTGGGAGCCGCGGTTTATGGGTTAAGCATGTCTGCATGCTTAGGTCTGGATGCTTGTAAATCCTAAAGTTTGAATGTGCGTGGAGTTGGATTTGCCTACACATTATTACAGGTTTTTGAAAATGGTTTTTAATGATAGGAAAAATAGTAAGATATTTTGGATTAAAAAGTTATGACACGAATATAGCTCAAAAATAACTTTTTTGTGATTTTGAACATGAAACTTAAAAATAACTGTAAAAAACTCAAAAATAAGTTTTATTTTGTGAGTAAAAAAATAAAACCTTTATATTTAAAACTCTTTATATTTTTAAACGTTTAAGAGCTAAACAAGTATTTTGGTTTATTTAGGCTGTGTGCGAGTTGATCTTAATGCGACTAAACTAAATTGGGTCAGTGTGTCAGGGTCAAATAATTTAGGTAATTTTTGAGCAACCTAAATTATTTTTAAATACTTTTACAGACACTTCAAAATATAAACATATTATTATTAACCTGGGCCTTGGCACCTTGTAGAAAAAATTTATAAATAATTAGCGCAAAAACATACATCTATATAAATACTTTCTTTTCTCCATTCCTGCAACCGGCTTATTCTGTTTATTGATTGTTTCTTATTTTTTTTTTAATGAACTGCAAAAAAATAAGGCAATTCACATACTTACTCACACGGCATTACAACTTTTTGCAGGGATGCAAATTTTCAATTTAATTTAGGTCGCATTTAAATCATCTCGCACACGCCTTAGTGCTTTTGTGCAGTTATTTTAACACAATGATTTTGATTCTTAAAATTTTTAAAATAACTTCTTTTAATTTCTTTTAATCTTTGAATTTTTTTTACATCAAGTCGAGAATATGATGTCATGTAAATGGCCGCCGCCACAGTTGATTGTCATTTGAGCCCTTTTTATGGCATTTTTCATCACTTCGGCCAAAACTTCCGGCGATAGGGCCTCACATTCTTGACGGATATTGTCTTTAAGAGCTGCAAGAGTCTGAGGCTTGTTGACATAAACCCGCGACTTCAAAAAGCCCCACAAAAATAAGTCTGGAGCGGTCAAATCAGGCGATCTCGCTGGCCAGTGCAAATCGCCAAAACGGGAGATTAGGCACCCGGGAAATGCACCCTTCAGCATATCGGTTGTGGCACGTGCAGTGTGTGCCGTTGCACCGTCCTGTTTTTGGAAAACTACATGTTTTCCAATCCCAATTCATCAAGTTGCGGCAAAAAGAACTCGTTGATCATTGCTCTGTAGCGCTCACCATTCACAGTAACCGTTTGGCCCGCGACGTCTTCGAAGAAAAAAGGTCCGATGACTCCTCCAGCGAAAACAGCACACCATACAGTGACTTTGAGCGGGTGTAATGGCTCTTCGTGGGTTACACGCGGATTTTCAGTGCCCCAGAAGCGTAAATTTTGCTTATTTACGTACCCGCTAAGATGGAAATGGGCCTCATCACTCATGATTATTTTTGATGAAAAATCATCTTCCTCTTGGTGGTGATTAAGGATGGCTTGAGCGTATATTAGACGCGATTGGCGGTCAGCAGCTAACAGCTGATGCACCGTCTGGACTTTGTACGGAAACATCTTCAAATCTTGTACCAAAATTCGCTGTAAAGACCGTCGACTGATACCCATTTGCGTGGCACGTCGTCTGGTCGATGTCGAAGGCGCTTCCATGACATCCTCGGCTACAGCAGCAATATTCTCTGCAGAACGGCTACTCCGGGATTTGCCACGCCTGGCAGCATCTCGTGTTGTGCCAGTCTCTTCGAGGCGAGCGGCTAAACGTCGCAGTGTTTCACCAGCAGGCGTTGGACGGCCAGGAAATCTGCGACGAAATTCACGTTGTGCCAAAGTCACCGACCGATTATTGATCAAATAAATAGTCACCAATATTCCGCGTTCTGGAATAACATTGTGGAATAACGTAACATTGTTTATTAACGTGTATTTCGCATGTGCTTACTACACAAATGTCAAAACAGAACTGACATTAGGGGCCAATCGCAAAATTTATAGTATTTTCTGATAGGAGGATTATTTTTGCGCCACCTTGTACTTATCTTATTACTCTAACATTTCCGGGGAATATTTTTTCAACTCTTCTTGAGTTCTGACATGACATCAATGTCAATGATTAAATTATTCGGTCTGATGATGCGGCCAATAACTATTGAAGAGATCCTTGTTTTTTTGATATCGAGAAATCTTGCTGGTATTCAAGTTTCTGTATTTTTTAAAGTCCTTATTTTTGAATTCCTGTGCTTCCTTGCACAATTCTTTAATTGGTTACTACTGATATTCTATAATGTCTCTACTAGGGATGACGATTTTTGACCACTTTGGCGATTGCAAAATCCAATCCCGGGATCCCGGGACGTGATCGGGATTTATAATATAAAATTTTTTCAGCATAAATTTGTGAAATTAGGATCAGGTGCTAGTAAACAAAAGAGTTAATGTTTCTTGTGTGCTTTTTTTAGTGCTAATACGAGTTAAATTAAAATGAATGAAAGTTTGAAAGGTCAATTAATCAAAATTCATTGATTAATTGGTCCAGAATGAAACGACTACACAGTGAAAATATTTTTGATACTACCCCATAAGAGCAAAACTCTAGCGGGGTTATGCAAAGTTAGGCGCGGAACATATTTTTTTGACAAATTTAATTTGTGTGAACAGTGGATTTCTCTGCAACTCATCGCATCAGTTTTTGGTCTCTAACTTGTCCAGTACTGGAGTTAGCGTGTGACTTTCTTTAAAAAAGTTTATGTTAGGAGGTAAAAAATATTTCCTTTAACATTTCCTACAAAAAATTTACACCAGTTCCAAGTTAAAGAACGAAACACTCTAAAAAGTATTAATGTTTTCCTTTTTTTAAATGATAGCTTGCGCAGTATTAAATTTTTTGTGTTCCGATCTAATATAGTTTAACCATACCAATTATTGCCTAAATTTTTGAAAACAACAAATTTAGTTATACCAACTTTTAATGGGAAAAAAATAACCTTAACGTCTTACTTCAAAGAACTTATAAATTGATAAGAGAAAAAGAGATCAGTTTTAAAATTTTCTAAAAATTTAATCGATGTGAGGTTTTTTAAAGAGCGGAGCGTTGGGGAGTGAACCTTCTTTATTCGTTTGAGTGGCACTAGAAATTCGTCTGGGTTCTATAGCAGAATCTATATCGCAAGAGTTGCCTGAAGCCGTAAAATCATTTAAAAGTTATCCTGTTTTCATGGCGTATTTGCTTTCGTAGTGTTTTTCCACCACCAGCAAATTTCTTGCGAAACAGAACACGGTGACCGTTTTTATATATATATCTAAGGCTTATTTTATGCGTAAGGCAATGGCAATGGAGTACTTCGAACGCCAATATAAATTTTTTACTTCAATTTTTTTATGCTCATTCTGTGAACTGTATTTAGACAAGCATAACAATTTGCTGCTCTCGGATCAGTTCATATTATTGGGATTTCAAATGTTATAGATATACGTTTTTTTCCCAGTTCATTAGACCGTTGCACAAACTGTTTCACAAACTTAGTCTGGTGCCCAATTGACACCCCAAATCACAGACTGCAAAAAATATGCTTCATATGCTACTTTAAAATCTTTTATTAGGAATTAATTTTTTTTTTGCCGATTTATTTTAATAATTCTTACACGATTTCATTTTACTTTAGTAAACTCATGGTATGATATTTTTGAGCAGAACTGTAAGGCTACACTGTATGGAACTGATAAATGGGAGTTTTAAGGGCGTTGACTCCGAATTTGATGTCAAAATTTAAAAATTCCAAATTGCGGATTTAATATGCCGGTATCGGTTTGGCAATTTCCTAGGGGTTGCTTATTTCAAATCTGATATTAATTTTCAAAATTTCTTTTGATTTGCATGAAAATATGCATGTGCGTGTTTTCAATATCTCAGCTTTCTAATTTGTTTTTAAAATTTTAAAATTAATAACGTTGTAAATATATTTTGAAATGCTTCGCTTTTGAAGCCGTGCACTGAACCAAAAATAAGATAATGCAGAAATAACTTTTTAAACATTTTTTTTATTTTTGTTTAATTTGTCTGAATAATAATGGATTTATTATTTTTAAAATAACTCGCTTATTTAAATAAATATTTCTTTTCGTTTTATATCTTAGGTAAAGACTTTAAAAAGCAATAATATAACATCGTATTACTAATTAAGGAAAAAAATGTTCACATGGCAAAATAACTTGTTAAAAACTATTGAAAAATGAGTAAAATAATTTTTTTTTAATCACGAAATCCCGGAATTTTCTTCGCTTAATCCCGGGACTTCTTTATGTCCGGGATCGACATGTCTAGTCTTTACCATACGCTAGGACTTAGAGCAGTGTAGGTGTGAACTATTTTCAGTATATTTTTTCTGAATAAAATTGGCTTTTTCTGTTGCATACATCCTGTACTTTTCTGGGCTTACTTTTTTCCTGGAGTTCCAGACCATGAACTTTTTCCTGCAGCTCAAGACCATTCTCCATCCAAACCTGTTATCTCATTTCAATTGAAAAAATGCAAGCGTGACGTGAAAAGCTATAAGTTTCTTCATATAAATCGTTTTAGAAGGCAGGTATGGAAGTATATGCGGTAAATTCAGTTCGGAAGTGTTCAGCCTTACTTTTTTGAAACCAAAACGCGAGACTCCCCGCGGAAGTAATTTTGAAAGTCGACTTAAGGTTCGAAAAAATAGTAAAAATCGTGTTTTAGAGAACCGCAGCCACATAAAATAAAATAAAATTTAAACAATTTCTTTTAATATTTCTTGATCGCATATAAAAAATACTTTTATTGATACGTTGCATGAATACATAAATTTAAAATTGATTTTTTTTACAAAAAAATTAAAAATTCACTAAGCTCTAGAAAACCACGAACTTTCATAAACTTTACAAAGCGAACCATTTGTGCAATTGAGATAAAAAAAAAAATTTTCCTTGAACAGTTGTTTGAACAGATTTGCCAAATTAACCACACACAAATTGACTTTCGCGAACACTTTTAAAAAATCAAGCAACTGGAAATTGTCCTATATGGTTAAAGTATGGGACATCTGGCAGCACTATTTCCCATCCTGTGCAAACTAGTATAAAACTAGATGTCTACGTTGAAAATAATTATTTTAATAAAAATTTACATACTTTTGGCAAATCAGACAATTTTGATACCGTTCAATGCATAATATTCTTTAAAACTCACAAGTAATTAAATTGGATAAATGAAAAAATGTATTATTTTTCCATTTGCAAATCAATATCTTTAAAATTGACTTATTCTTTTTGCCTATATATGTGTTAATTGGCGTATAATAAAGACTTGGATTTTCTTATCTAATATTTGCTATTAGCTATTTAGCATGTGTAGTGCCCCATTTCTGAGGCGGTCCTTTTTCCAAAACTAGCAAAAGCATGGAAAATATTATTGTAGCATTTTCTCTTTGTGGCAGCCTCCTCTTGATTATTAGCTTTAGTTAGAACATGTTGCTTGGAATAAGCAGAACTTATATGGGTTAATAATTATACTAAGGTTGCCCGCAGATTAAACGCCGAAGCAGGCAGGCGCAGGCAGTGCCCTGTGAAGAAACGAGATAGAAATAGAGCCAAGCTAACTTTTATCTCGCTTGTTCACATAGTTTTCCTGCGCCAGTCTGCCTGCCTGCCTGCTTCGGCGTTTACTCTACGAGCAGCTAAGGCATAATATATAAAAGTTTTGGCATATCAACATAATTAATCTTGTTTCTGCTCGTAAAATAGCACAGCTAGTCAATTTACGCTCATACCTGGAAGTTATTAAATTTATCGCCAGTCAATCAAAACCATCTCAATTTATTAATGGATATAGTTGGAGTAGAGTTGAATTTCGTGTTTTTTAAGCTCTTGCTGTCTCTCTCTCTTTCGCTTAACATTCAAGGTCAAAATCGATGAATCTATGAATGAAAGTATTTACTACGATTTTACTATGATCATTTTGTTTTAAGTCAAGTTAATAACTTGTTTTAAACCGTCTCTTCTTGTTGTTTTTGTTTATGTATAATAGAGATCCCGCCAGTCCAGTACAGCGCAGCGGTAAGGCATTGACCGAAAATGATATTGTTGCACAGTTACCTGAATCAACTGAAGATCGTACCGGACGTCTTGTGGACTTGGCTGTGCAATCAGCAGTTGACTTTTTGGGCTCACACAACTTGGAAGTGAAGATTCCAACTGAGGCTACACAACAAGTTGCACGTGCTCTTGATGAAGGTAGGTTGAAGGAAGTGAACCGGTAGAAGATCATTAAAGCATCTTAAAAGCTTTTATAAAAATGTATCCAATAGCTGGGTGCAAAGCTTTTATTCGTTGCTCTATACTTTATTACAAAGAGCACTGATCGTAACTTGTTTTCTTTATTTTATTCAGGTCGCGGTAAGTTGAAGAAGATGATGGGCCCGCTCGCACTCGCTATCGGTGCCAAGGTTTTTGCCATCGTTCCCCTGTTAATCGGTGGTCTAGCTCTCCTCACCTTTAAGGCTGTCATTGTAGCCAAGATCGCTCTCCTGTTGGCCCTCTTCCTCGGAGGCTCACGCCTATTCAGCTCTGGATTGGGCAACAAATTTAGTGGGGCCATTGGCGGCTACAATGCCAATAACGGTTGGTCCGCTGGCAACACTGGCGGTTGGTCCTCTGGTACCTCTTCGGCTTATCCTTATGCACGCAGTATGAACAGTGATGCGCAAGAATTGGCCTATGCTGGTCAAGTGAATACCCAATAGAGTTAACAATTAGCACAGCGGCTTCAGCTTAAGAATATATAACAGTGAAGCAATCGCGGCAATTGTGCCAGAAAATGCCAAAAATGTGCCTTCATTCAATTTAGTTTGTAGTAATTTATTCGAAATGCATTTTTTTAAAAAAGAATTAACTTATTATATATAAATAAAAATACAACTGATAGTAAAAGTTGTTGATTTTGACTACTCTAATTCTCACACAGGATTGATTTTGATAAGTTTAAGGAATTATAACATAAATAAATTTCAATGACATCGTATTATTTTTTAACATATGCCCTAACTTAGTACATTCCTCATATAACTGAGCTTAGGCTTGAGAGCTTTTACACTACATCGTTTGAATCAATTCATTTATACACCAGAAACAAGTAAAAACTAAGATTCCATGACCCTTAAATTCTGGCACAGTGTATTTATCTACATTAGAGAACATTTTTCATTTTATATACATTTTTCTCTAAAAATTAGAATTTTTAAGTGCGAGAAAAATACTGATAAATATTAGAGACATATGCCTCATTTTATTTAAAGGTTGTGTGACTTTGCGTGAAAGTAATAGGACTTTACAGTTTTTTCCATTTTGGATTTTTCATGAATTTAAAAAAAATATAATTTTTTAGGCAAAAAATATTTTTTTCTTTATACATTTATTTATAACTGCGAAACTTTTGCTTATGTATGTAAATAAATTGTAATTCTTAATTTTTTTAAATGTGTTTGAGCAAAATCGGATAAAATCGGTTCTCGAGTTATGTCAAACAAAAGAGCCAAAAACGTGACAAATTCCCCTATACGATACTTACTAACTTCAAATCGATATATCTCGATTCCTAGATGAGACCCAGCGAAACGCCGGGACACGTATAACTTTTTTTGACCGATATAACTTTCCCCGGTAATTTGATCCCTTCCCGATCACTGACCCCTACCATTTGTCGCACAGTGTTATTAGACACACACTAAATAAAGGTCTTGAATCTCAAGAAACGCTTTTTATTACATGTAATTTTCTGATCCAACACATTTATACAAAATAAGCTGATTGGAACTTTATTGTAATAAAGCTTAATAACATACAAACCAATTTCCAACATCAACATATTTGTACAAAAACAAACATACTACGATGACATACCAACTAAGAAATTTAAGCATGATTGTTTTAAGAGAATCAACAATATTTCTTATCTGAATGAAAGAGGTCTTCGAAAGTCGGAAAGGGAAGTGGCCGTTCTTTGGCAGCGACGTAAGTATGTACTATGCAATTAAAATAATGCCACATTTTTGCTGAATCGTTAGTAGCTAGTTGTTAAGATGATCTCTTGAATATCGTATGAGATGAACATCGGATGAGTTTAATTTGTCTGTCTTATTAAAATGTAGTCTTATTATTTCATCTAATTTCTTACCTTAAATCTTTGATTTTAAAAAACCATCACCACAAAAGAATATTTTTCCAAATCTTCATTTTTTGGTGCTGCCAACTTTTTTAAAATGTTTTTAAAATATTGGAGGAATCATCATATCATAAAGTAATGATTATCCTGAGCAACTGTGCCTAACAATTTTTTTTCTATGGAGCGTGAGGCGCCTTAATATACAAAATACCTTTTTTGACCGGCCCCTAAAATCTAATTTTGAAGTTGCTTACAGAAAAGTCTATTTTTATCTAGAATATGTCTTGTACGTGCTTAAGCTTGGTTTGATCTTTAGTTAATATTTGCCCTTATTCTTGAACCCGCGCTCGCTCTCCAAACGACGTCGAAACACAATTGTTGCATTCTGGAAACTTTCAATTTCGACGTTGAGATCTGCAGTGATTGTTCATGTCAATTGTTGAGCAAACGTCGTCAAATAAATATTAAAATTTTTGATCATCGCAATGATCTTCGACGACAATTCATTGGTGCAAGCGAGCTTTCGACGACGATATTTACTCGACGCGGATTCAAGAATAGGGGTGATTGTTTTTTAGTATACAAAAAATACAAAATAAACTAACTTCATGAATCCTTAATCTTCATAAGCTGTAACATTACGTCACCACGTGCAATAAGTTATGTTTTGTCACATTTTAAATCTTTTCTATGACTTTTTGTATAATTCTATGCTCTTAAATTGACTGCAATTTTTGTTATCGTTTACAGAATATGTTATGCTGCTATTCCCCGATTCTGCTGGCGAAGAAAATAAGTCCTATATCGAGGTTTAAAGCCTACCATGTCACTCCGGCCGTGAAGATGCCTAAGACAGTGTCAAAGCCCTGCAAAAATTTTCGAAAAGTAGGGTATAGTGGAGGGTTAAGAGAAAGTCAAGGTGTTAAGTGCTAAAAATTATAAAAAAAATAAATTTTTATAACCCTCCGATTTTTTTCTATAAAAATATTTATCTCAGGTACAAGATGTCTCAGATTGTAAGGCACTATACCAAAATGGTCTTATTCAAATTATCGAATTATTTTAATATAACGTAATGACGTTACTTCAATAGAATGGATGCTATGCCGCAAAAATAGCAAAAAATCGATTTTATGCGTTTACAAAAGGTCACAGAGGTGGACAGGTATGGGTTAAAAGAAGGAAAATATATCCCAAATTTTTTTTCATTCATTTCCACGTTGTTATTGCTAATTAAACTGAATCTGTTTCTATCGTTACGCCCTATTCTGCAAGTAGGAGCAAATTTTTAAAATTCGATTTTAAAAATCATAATTTAATCTTTCTGTGCAATGCTGCATTGTAAAGTTTTGCTTTCAGGGTATGGTCGTTCTTAGCCGTCGTTCTTATGGTCGTTCATTCTATTTTAAAAAGAATGACTCCTTCTGAACTTATAAACCAATCAAATTTAAGAGCAATGTCGAGAAGGAAAAATTTATTTACTTCACGTCTTCAGCCTGACACAACTGTTGAAAATGTATTGACTTTTATCAAACATACTTGCTTGTTGAGTCAAAATGCATTTTGTTCATGCAAAAAATAGCCAATAAACCTTCCCACTCTTCCTTTATTCTCACAGTTCCAGCTGTTTGCAACTGTTCTAAATTATAATTTGTGGGCCGATAATATACTCGTTACCGAATCTTGCTGCCCAACAGGGCACAAGGCAAGAACAAAATATACTCCTTGGTGGAGCGCCGAGTTAACCAGACTCCGAAAGAAGGTGCGATGCAGTTTTAATGCCGCAAAGCGCAACGGAGAATGGCACAACTACACGGCGACTCTGACGGAGTACAATAAAGAAATCAGAAAAGCCAAAAGACAAAGCTTTAGAACTTTCTGCGAAGACATTTCTTCCACGCCAGCCGCAGCCAGGATACACAAAGCAATGGCTAAAGGCAAAGTGGAGACAAGAATGTCACTTCTATTGCCAGACGGAAGCTATACGCTTAGAGAAGAGCAACGAGCCAGTCACCTTCTAGAAACTCATTTCCCGGGCAGCACACCGGTAACTGAGTATGAGACAGCAGACAGGCAGATTACTCCAAATCAAGAAGAATGGAAACTCGCAACGAGCATTTGTACTAAGGCTCGTCTAGATTGGGCACTCAGAACCTTTCAACCATTCAAATCAGCAGGTGTAGACGGCATCTTTCCTGCACTTCTACAAAAAGGTGCAGAAACTATATTGCCTCACCTAGTCAAAATAACTAGAAGCAGCCTTGCGCTGGGCTATATCCCAAGGAAATGGAGAAGGGCGATAGTCACCTTCATACCAAAAGTAGGGAAAATAGACTACACGCTATCAAAGTCGTTTAGACCCATTAGCCTTACCTCATTTGTACTTAAAACAATGGAAAAGGTAATAGATAACTATTTAAGAACTGAGATTCTGGAGAAGGCACCAATGCACCCATGTCAACACGCGTATAGGGCGGGTAGATCTACAAAATCTGCTCTATACCAGTTGGCTAGTAACATCCAGTCAGCTTTCAAAAACAAAGAAACCGTACTCTGTGCCTTTCCAGACATAGAGGGAGCCTTTGATAATACTTCTCACGAGGCTGTGAAGAAGTCTTTACACAAAAAAGGAGTAAGTGATATGCTCAGCAGATGGATATGCCAAATGCTTAGCACTAGAACTGCAGAAACAAAAGTGGGCAACACCACTATAAGAATCAAAACAACAAAAGGCTGCCCACAAGGCGGAGTCCTATCTCCACTGCTGTGGAGTCTTGTTGTGGACGAATTATTAACGATGCTAACCGAGAATGGCATAAAATGTCAGGGTTACGCAGACGACATCGCCTTAATAGCAAGAGGGAAGTTCGAGGATACACTCTGTAACCTAATACAGAGAGGACTGTCAGTAACAAAGGAGTGGTGCAACACGGTGGGATTAAGTATCAACCCAGCGAAAACCACCATAGTACCTTTTACTAACAAAAGAAGCCTGCCAAACCTCCGAACAATGAGAATGGATGGCACTGAAATTCCCTTCAAAGGAGAAGTAAAGTATCTGGGACTTACACTAGATTCAAAGCTTCTCTGGAGAAGACATGCAGAGGTAACTATAAACAAAGCAACGCGCGCACTCATGGTATGTAGAAGCCTGGCGGGGAAAAGCTGGGGTTGTAACCCAACAATTCTCCGCTGGATGTATACCATGATGGTGAGACCCATCCTCACCTATGGTGCAATAGCATGGGCTGAGAAAACCAAGCTAACCACAATGAGGAATATGCTAACAAAGGTGCAGAGACTGGCCTGTGTATGCATCACAGGGGCCATGAGGACATGCCCTACAGCAGCACTAGAAGTAATTCTGGACCTAACACCCTTACACCTTGTCATGGAGGGAGTAGCCAAGCGAACTCTGTTGGGCATTGCAAAAGAGGGGACAGGTTTAGGTAAAACTATCAGCAGTAGAGAGAAGGAGGATATTGCAAAGCACACTCCCTATATCGATCTACCAAGAGACGATATAGTAAAAAGGTATAACTTCGAAAAACACTTCGGAATTAAGCTTAGTACCAAGAAAGAGTGGGACAGCGAGATGATATCGCAAGTTAAGAAACCACATAGTATAGCATGGTATACAGATGGGTCCAAGACATTGGAAGGTATAGGCGCAGGGGTGTACGGGCCAAGAACCAAGCACTTTGAACCTATGGGGACAACACCCAGTATCTTTCAAGCGGAAATCCTAGCAATACAGCTGTGTGCACAATTCAATCTGGACCGTAAATACAAAGGTCAGGATATAGTTGTGATGTCAGACAGCCAAGCAGCAATCAAAGCATTAGTTTCCTGTGAGATATCATCGAGAATAACATGGGAATGCCTAACAAAACTCAACGAACTAGGCAAGAATAACACTATTACTATACTTTGGGTCCCAGGACACAAAGGAATACAGGGTAACGAAGAAGCCGATGGTCTAGCGCGACAGGGTGCAGCCACAAAATTTATAGGACCGGAACCATTCTGCGGATTGGGCACACATTCTATAAAAGAAGAACTAAGAAGGGAGGAGAGGCATAAACGTTCAAACCTTTGGAAAAGCCTCCCAAAGCTAAGACAATCCAAATTGCTCCTCAGAGATTTTAACACTCGGAGAGCAAAATTGTGCATAAGCTTAGGCAAACCGAATCTTAGGATTCTAACGGGGTTCCTTACAGGACACTGTAAACTGAAATACCACCTGATGAAATTGGGCATAGAGACCGATAGTAACTGCCGTTTCTGTGAAGAAGCAGAGGAGACTCCAATACACCTACTTACAAACTGCGACGCCGTGGCTCGCAGACGTAAACTAGCACTGGGGACTTATGAGCTGAGTCTAGAGCAGGCTTCATCCCTTGAACCTAAGAAGATTCTCAAATTCATTAGAGAAATAGGGCTGGATGAAATTCTGTAATCCGCAAACCCAGCGGAGCTTTGAGAAGCAGGTACAATAGATCTCATTTAGGTCGCAGTACGCATCTCCACCACACAACATTAACATTAACATATACTCGTTACAGAGTTTCAGCCTAAGAATAAGTCTAGAAAGACTACTCAATCCACCCGTCAATCCCACAAAACTGAATAGACTGTCCCTGTCAAAATGTAAATATATTACGCTCTAAGGCGCGAGACATATTTTTAATGTCACAGATAGGGCTGCCAAAAAATAAATCGGGACATAAGAAAAAAATCGGGAAAAAGATGTATGCATGTCGCTCGTGTTTTTCAATAACGTCACAACTCAAAAATGCAATATCTTAGTTAAGTACATAGAAATACTTGTCATAGATCAATTTTAATTGTATGAGCCATAACGATATCTCATTTACTTTTCGCGATAGAGGAAAATGTGTCGCTCAATAGTCTAGAACCACAGTAAAATTTTTGATGCAAATGTGACATGCAATCTTACGGACACTGCTTCCAGAAGACATTCTATGTATCAAACTGTGCTTCTTTTAAGCCTTATAAAGAAGTTCTTTCAAGTGGCATTTTTATAAAATCCTTCTGGAAGGCATTCAAATGGCATTTCAATTCAATTAAAATACAAAAATTATATATAATTATTATATATGTTTTAGATATTTTCCGTGGGATTTAAAAGATTTAAACCCCCAATGAGACCCAACAACTTACTACTTACAACACCAAAATGCTTTGAAAATCGGGAAAAAGTATATTTTACGTGTAATTTTTTTAAACCCCCACAAAACCCAAACACTTTTAATTTCCAACACCAAAATCACTAGTCTAGAATGTCGAGAAAAGGGATATTTTCCCAGGGATTTTTTAACTCCCAAAACACAAAAACCATTCCAGTCCATTTAATGCCTTCTTAAAGTTTTCCTGAAAAACACCTACTAGAATTCTTTGATTGAAGGGCTAAGATTGAAAAACTCCTAGAAGCACTTCTAGAGAAGACTAAGGAAACCATTCCTCCCAATGACATGCATATGTTAAAAGAAAGCCTTCTCGGTATGAAAGTGGAAGGGATGGAATTCAAGGATGGAATTTCCCTTCCTCTTTAGCTTCTTTTGGAAGCACTTTTTTTGCTGGAACGCTGAGAATAAAAAAAAAACTTAAAATACGTTTACTGAAAATTGATTTCTTTGAGTGAACTTCTTTAAATAAAAAGAGCGATATGTAGCTTTAAAAAATGTATGTTATTACGCAAGGAAATAAAACTACACCAAACAGTGCGTTTTTCAAGTTTTATTGGCAGCACTTGAACTGACTCTGGGTGCTCTTCAGACTAAATTCAGCAAGTCTGTTCAGCAATTTTCTAAGTCAAATAGACACGTACAAACTGTAAGTGAAGAAGAATATCTGTACCAATTTAGTGATGTAGAAATAAAAACATAGAAAATATTTTTAAAAAGTAATTAAAATAAAAAATTAAATTGTATTTCGGAAAATCGGGACATTTGACGTCCCTCTTAAGGTCTTCACGGGACGCACATTTTTAGGCTGAACATCGGGACAACCCGCGTGGAAATCGTGAACTGGCAGCCCTAGTCACATAATTTCTCTGAGGATATTATCGCACTGAAACTTGGTTAAACAGAAGCAATACTGACTTAGAATTGTTTGATAACAGTTTCGAATTTTATAGAAAGGACAGACACTCTCTGCCAATACTTCTTCTTCGCTGGAGGAGGCGTCTTATAAGCTGTAAGCTTCGCTAGTTCCATTTTTGATATTCCCTGCTCTGCTAATATCGAACTTATATGCGTTAAGGTTATACATTGCAATTCTAATGTATATGTTATTAATTTGTTTATAATATATGTTCTGACTTACAACAAGTGAGTTGTATTTATAATAGTCGTGAAAGACTTCTTGACCTGGTCTTAACTACAGACAGTAAGAATGTGATTGTTGAGAGGGCCCCTCATGCTTTGACTGCTGTTGATGAATACCATTTGCCACTGAGCATATGGTACAAGTCCGATTCAGATAATATAGTAAATTCTAACTCATTAGATAAAGTTTATGAATTAAATTTTAAAAAACTGATGTTTTGAAGTTGAATCCCTTACTTCAAAGTAAAATTCATGTAATTTTAGAATATGTTAATAAAAACGCTCTTGATAATTCAATTAATTCGTTTTATATGGAAATCTTTGCTATGTTTACTCTGTCCATGTCGTATAGCCTAAAATTTGCTTACCCCTAGTACACAAAGGATTTAAAGACCTAGAAACCTACAAGCGATTGTTTTTGGAGTTTCAAAATTGCTCAGCTACCTTATTTTACAACTATTTAGATGGTATTAAGCGGAAAATATTGTCTGATCTCAAGAAATTTTGGGGTTTTATAAACACCCAGGATATTTTAAAGTATATTGGATCGATCGATGAGGATTTTAATGCTGGACCTGACGGTATTCCTGCCGCAGTGTTAACACGATGCGGATCCGTTCAAAGCCAACCACAGTCCATGCTATTTAATAAATCAATTAGCGAATGTACTTTCCCACTTTTTTGGAAAAAATCTTTTATAAGTAATATTTATAAACAAGTTTGTAAGAACGATATAAACAACTACAGGCCTGTCGCTAAGCTCTCGTCGATTCCAAAACTTTTCGAGCGGCGGGTATACGATCATGTGAAATTCATTGGGGGAAGGTCATAAAAACTCGTCAACATGGATTTGTTACTGGCAGATACACTGTGTCTTATCTAATCAATTTTGCAACGTTTTGCTTAAATTAGTTTTAGTCAGGTAATCAGGTCGACTGTAATTACACTGATTTTAGTAAAGCATTTGATAAACTACCACACAACTGAATTTTATTTAAACTGAAGGTAGTTTATGGGTTTTCCACAATTTTTTTGTAAGCTGCATTCAATCGTATCAGACAGAGCGGTCTTATCAAATTCAATTTCAAGGCATATTGTCTGCTGAATTTATTCTTGAATCAGGTTCACTTCTGTTTGTTTTAGCCGTTAATGATATAACCCACATCATTGAAAACTCTCATCTGCTTATCTATGATATAAAACTATACAAAACAATAGATGCTAAAGACAATTCAGATCTACTCCAGTCTGATTTAAAATTCTTTGTAGTTCGGTTTTCTAAAAATAATATGTTTCTTAGCCCAGATAGTTGCCAAACTAAAACTTTTTCGCGAAAAAGGAAACATTTTATTTATATATTTTCATTATAAGATAAAAGATACTGCTTTAAGTCGTGTAGATGCTGTCAAAGATCTTGGTATATGCATGGATTCTGAGCTATCGTTTAACGTATATATTGATTACATTTGTAAAAAAGCATCTTCTATGCTCGGGTTTATAAAACGCTGGGCCAAAAAATTTAATAGTATTATTACAACTACAACGCTGTATTATACAAATGTGCGACCTCACTTAGAGTATGCAAGTCAAGTTTGGTCCCCACGTTACAATGTACATGTTGATCGTATAGAAAGAATCCAAAAACGTTTTGTTCAGTTTGCTCTAAGGGGCTTAAGTGGAACCGACACTTTAAACCTTCCTCCTTATGAGCATCGGAAGGAGATCTACTAATATCTTCTATTTACACCAACTCATAACTGGTGTGTTAGATTCTCCAGAACTGCTTACTCTTATAAATTTTAACACTAACCGTAGAAGCACTAGATATTATGTGATATTATATGACTACTGACTCTTTTAAATCGCATGAGTATCTTTGTTAACAACAGTTGCTTTTTTATGTTAACGTATGGAAAGGTTTCAAAAGTATATTGAAAGCTAATGTATGATAAGATCTATGTAAACGAATGGCTAGTTAGTTAGTTATGTCTTGTCTTATTCCTGAGTCTATCCCATATAATGGTGGGTAAATTTTGCTCACTCTTGCCGATACCGTTCAGTTATTTCAATTATATTTGGATTGGTTTTTAAGATGACGTAATTAGAAAAAGGTGCAGTGGCTGAACTCTATTGTAATTGCATTAATACTTAAAGAAGTCGACGATAAACTTTTTAATTTCGGTTTTTTACGTACACTCAAAGATATTAGTGTGTAAATATTACTAATAACTGCGCCCATTCTACGAATTTTATTCGTAGTTTTATTCATAGAATCGACGTATATTAGTACATATAATGAATATTTTATTCGTATTCGTACAAAAGCAAATGTATATTTTACGAATACATTTGTTATATTTACGAATAATCATAATATCGCATAAAAAAATTTTGTCTGAGCTGGAATTTGAACCTTGGCTCTTTAGCTTATGGGTCATGCACTGTACCAATAGGCTACGGACACTTAACAATCATACAGTTCCTTATATTCTGTAGTTGTTCGACAAACCATCCAAAAAAAAAAAAAATTTTGTCTGAGCTGGGGTTTGAACCTCGGCTCTTTAGCTTGAGGGCCACGAACTCCACCAGTAGGCTACAGCCATTTAACAATCATGCAGTTCCTTACATTCTGTAGTTGTTTGACAAACCAGCAAAGAAAAAGCTCTATCTGAGCGTGAGTTTGAACCTCGGCTCTTTAACTTACTGTTCATTATATTATGTAGTTGTTCAACAAGCCAGGCTGAACGATTTCGGTTTTACATTTTTTAAACTCAACTAATAATTCATACAGTAAACCTACGAATGAATTATGTCTACTAATATGGTTTCTCATTCGTAAACAATACAAAAGCATTAGTAAATACTACGAATGTAATGGGGAAAAAATTACGAAGTTATACATACAAGAACTTTGCGAATATTATTATTTATATGTACACAATTATTTGTACAATGCATTAATACGAATTGATTTATTTTTGTTAACGAATATCAATAGTATATAAAACGAGTATATCCGTAAATACTACGAGTACATCAGGTATTAGTAACATTCATCACAATGCAAATACTTTTTTTATTGTAAGAATATTTGAAGAATGTACGAATATTTGTAGAATGTACGAATATTTGTTGAATGTACGAATATTTGTAGAATGTACGAATATTTGTAGAATGTACGAATATTTTGTTTACTACAGATAACAGTAGTTTTTTCTTTATTTTCTTGCATTATCGCAAGGAATTCTCATAGACTTAGGTAGCTTTTAAGTCAAGCTTAAAATGTTTCCACATAAACAAACGCTGTAAATAAATTTTGTCCCAAGAGACATTGTGATTTTTCCAGGTAGCATTTTTATAGAATACTGTTATCCTTTCAACTACGTTAGAGGGTACTTGTTTTAATTTTTTTTAAATGGTCACAGAAAGACCTATGATAAAGTCGCTATTCTAAAAAAAAATTATTCAGCAAATATAAATATAGGTTTGTAAACACAAAAACTATGTCAAAGGCATTTATTTCAGAGTCTAAGCAAATGCCTATTGGCAAATGCCTCGGGCCCCCGCACTCGATCGGGTCTTGCTGCAGCGGAGCCTTAGGCAAATATTGTTTTCAAATAATGAAACACAAACCCTTATTCACTAAGTGCTTTTTTCCGTCCAGCTGATTTATTTATTAATTCTATGCTAAGGTCTCTATTAGGGCGGGTCAAATTCTGGCTCAGCGAAATTCGTAAAATACATGTAATTTCAAGACTTTTTCTCCACTACAGCATATACAAATTCTGAAAAAAAGCTGTGCGGACTTTCGTAAATAGATTCATACACATACATTCATACATTCATATTTTATAATTGAGAACAAAATCTATTTACGAAAGTCCGCACAGCTTTTTTTCAGAATTTGTATATGCTGTAGTGGAGAAAAAGTCTTGAAATTACATGTATTTTACGAATTTCGCTGAGCCAGACCTCCAAAAAATTCGTCCATACAAATTGACCCGCCCTAGTCTCTATAGATATATTGATATGTTTTTTATTATTAACCAGTCAGTTAATTAATTGTTCACTTTGCAACTGTTCAATAAAACAAACTCTTCAATGATTTCATCGAGATCCAAACTTTCTTCTACCTTATTTTCGATTGGCAAAATCGCGAAACCCTTTAGCTTCGTCTCAGACAATTGGTTTCGCTATGAATTTTTAAAAACTTAACGGTTTAAAAAGATCGCTCATCAGGAGCATTTGTAGAAAACATGGGCAAATACATAGGCGCAAGACCATCTCAATGTTCGGAAAATTAGGCTGAAATTCGTCTTTGAAGATTCGAAAAAATATGGATATGTAAGAGACACGGGGATTTCCTCTTTTCAAAAAATTAGGTTTTGCCAATTCGCACTCGGATATATTAAGTTAACATAGCTTAAAAAAATAAAAATGCAACTTGTTTTATTTTTCAGTTAAAATGCATTTCTAACCATTTATGTTTTTTCAGTTTATATTTTTTTTTAGTGCATAATTTACTTAAAATAAAAAACGTTTTTAGCAGCGAGCAACCGCAACCTACTTGTTTAAAGTCTGAATAGCTACTGAAAGCTTTTTTATTTTCATGTTAGCAAATGCGTGTGAAAGCTCTCCTACATGGGCGGCCTTTTGCGCACTCCTGATCTAGAGCTTCGAAAACACGCCCAGCAGAAAACTAGCTCAGGACTCCTTCAGTCAGACCGGAATTTAAGCCTGAAATTCTTAAAATATTCAGGCCTCCATTTTACAGTTATGATTTCAAGGCTGAAATTAAAATATTATTCAGGCTTTCATTAAACAGATCTGAAATCTAACCCGAAAGTGAACAAAAAATCATGAATGTCATTTTCATGCCAGATTTCATAGCTGAATTTGATATAAAATGCAGGATTTCTCTACAATGACCTTAATTTCACAATTTTTTGGGGCTTTGACCGGTTACTCGAGTGCAAAAAAAATCCGTGTAGCTCGAATTAACAGATATTTATCCTGACTTTTGTTCTTTTCCGTGTACCAAATTTGGTTCTAATTTTGTCGAAATCATTTTCCTAATATTTGTCCAAATGCTTGTCCTTATCCCAGCTCTGATTCTTGTCCAAAACCTTGTCCTAATCCTTGTTCTAATTTCTTGCACTATTTCTTGTTATTATCTTTGTACTTTTCCTCATCTTGTCCTTACCTATTTTTATATAATGGCGTTTTCGTTTTTTAAAAAAATTCCACATTTTTTCTGCCCTTTTTGGAAATTCCGCCCGCTTGAGAAGAAAAATAGTATAAAAATTCAGATTTCTCAAAAATGGCAGAAAAAGGGCAGAAAAAATGCAACATTTTTTCTAGAAACGAAAACGCTATAAGTCATTAAAACTGTTATAAGTTTTCAAGATTTCTTGAAAAAAATTTATCCAAAGGCTATCTATCTAATGGCGGCTACAGGAAATCTAACAAAAATAGTGTTTATGCATTAGTGTTCGAACGAAAACAATTTTATATATTGTCGGAACTTACAAATTTAATTCACTTGTTAAAAATTTGTTTTCAATTCATATGTCTTTTCTTTAAAAATCAAATTTTGCAGCAATTGAAAAAATGCTGGCCATGAAATACTATATTTGTGTAAAAAGAGTTGCAAGAGAACCAAAGAAAAGTTGAAAAGTGTCATGAGCATTAAAATTCTTAAATTTGAGTTCTTGTTAACGAGCTCGTAATTGTTAGTAGGTATACGGAATAAAATCAAAGTTAAAACAAAATTTTACCAAAATGTAAATATGATAATAGTAACCTAAAATTTATTTTATTAAAATTTTCTTTAAGAAAAATTAAATCAGCAACACACGCAAAATTGGTGTTTTAAAAAAGAATTTTAATAAAATCATGTAAGAAAACCTGATGATTAAATTTAAAACCGATGGATGGAGTCATGATTCAATTATTATAAGGTTATTCGTATTTTTGACGTTTTCTCAAATTGGTATGCTTATTTGAAAATGAGAGCAGAAAAAATCATGAGAGCAATGTCATAAGAGCTAAAAATGCACACGGTTGCAAATATCATACTAATTGGTACTATATTGACAACTATTAATTTTGTTCTAGTACTTTTATTGCTCCGATTTCTTAGTGCATTAATAACTTTTTAAATTATTTTTATTTACTTACTTCAATGAAAATATTGTTAATAAATATTGTAATTAACCAAGTTAATTGCGTAATTGTATTAAAAAGAAATTGCCATCACAAAATTATTAGGAACTTTACTGAAATTTTAGATCCATTTATGGTAAGTGCATTTATTATTTTTTAAATTTATTTATTTATTTATTTATTTATTTATTTATTTATTTATTTATTTATTTATTTATTTATTTATTTATTTATTTCACCAAGCAAGGCAATTTACTAATTCTATTTACATTTTTTACTTTCTTTTTTTTTTTTTACTTACATATTATTTAAATTAATTTCAAAAGAATACTTAAACTACGCTAATATATCTTAAGTAGTACTTTTAGGGAATGACGGAGGGGGACTAGACCAAGAAGCATAACTCTGTAGGGAGCAGTGCTTGAAAAGGAAAAATTATTCCGAGTCAAAGAGAGACTTTGAGAGGGTTCGCTTAAATGTGGATTTTGGTATGGATGGTGAATAGTGCTCGCTAATATTACAATATTAAAAATTCTACAGCACCTACTAATGGGTTCATTATTTGCGTAAATAGTGTGGTGAATATATTCATTTAGGAGCCGCGTATGCCTAGTACGTCTAATTGGGTCATTTAGTGTAATTTTGCTGGAGATATATTCCCTATCAATAGCTCCGTGAATAACATCAAATGTGAAACATGAACTCAGTAAAGTTATTCTTGATGATAGAGGCATCAGAGAGAGGAGCCTGAGTCTTTGTTCATACGGTAGCAAGTTGTTATAGTCACGGGGGTCAAAGATATCTCTTAACGCAAAAAGCAGGAATTGTTTTTGAATGGATTCAATTTTGTCGTAATGAGATTCAAAGGCTGGATTCCAAATGATGCAAGCATATTCAAGAAGTGGTCGTACTAAGGTACAGTATAACGTTTTGGTTACCCACACATTTTGGAATTCTTTAGCACGTCTTTTTATAAATCCCAGCTGTGCCCTCGATAAGACTTTATCAAAATGTAGATTAAATCTCAGCTTATTATCTAGGACAACTCCAAGGTCTACAATATGGTTGGATCTGCTCAGAACAATATTATTAAGGAGGTAACTGCATTCTGGTATCAAGTTCTTACGGGAAAAACTTATCACGCAACATTTCTTAACATTTAAGTGAAGTTTGTTTTGATTACACCATTGCTCAAGGGACAGCAGTTTCGATTGTAGGAAAGTTACATTAACTTCTGATTTAATGATCTTATGTATTTTAAGGTCATCTGCGTACATAAGATGGGGAATGTCACAAAGAGTAATAGATAAATCTGAAATGAAAATGTTGAAATGTATTGGGCCAAGATGACTACCTTGTGGTACACCAGAGGTGACCGGTATATCATTTGAAAAAATGCCTTGAAATTTAACAAAATGGGATCGTTCGCAGAGATAGGATTTGATCCAATTGAGTAATAAACCGGAAATGCCAAATTTTTCTAACTTCAAAATTAAGATATTATGGTCGACACGGTCAAATGCTTTACTGAAGTCTGTGTAAACTGCATCTAATTGGCGTCCTTTTTCCATTTGATTTAACACATCGGAGACCATGATCATTAGGTTAGTGGTGGTCGATCGGCCTTTCCGAAACCCATGTTGCTGCTCGTTTAAGCGGGGATTAATGAGACTCGTCAGCTTATCACATATTATCTTCTCAAATAATTTTGGTATAGCTGACAAGAAAATTGTTAAGAATATTGTTAAGAATATTGTTAAGAAAAAAAAAACAGAAACAAAAATTCGTCAAAACAAAAATGAAACCACGGTCGCATAATACGCATTATACGTACTCATTGGCGTCGGAAGCGGGGGGCAAGGGGGCAGTTGCCCCCGCACTTTTTTAGCTAGATAAACAATTTAAAAGGGAAAGTTATTCAAAATATCAGTTTTTTTACAACGATAATATTTTTGTATTATATATTTTCCTCTTCTTTCTCTCTTCTTCATGTTTCATGTGAAGAAATTTTGGTGAACTTTTTTTGCACCACCATTTGTACTGCCCCCCCAGATGAAATTCGCTTCCGACGCGCTTGTACGTACTGTATACATAATTTGACCAACCGTACTCCTTTTGGGAGTGTTTTACTTCTTTTTTTCTCGCTGTACTTCTTGTATCGAAGTACGCTAAATGTACTTCTTTTTACTTGTTGTACATATTTTTGACATCATTTTGACAATTTTTGCATAAATCTATTCAAAATACACCTCTCTAACTACTGCATAAAATTATTTAAGGTTTTTTCTGTACTCGATTCAAGTAACATTATTTATTTTATGGCAGTAGCCCTGTGTGACGACCGAAATGTTGACTTTTTCATAAATTTTTTTAATAAGAAAATAAAATGCGATCGTTTTGAGCATTCAAATTTTAACATGTTTTTATTAATGTCGTAAAGTGTGCAAAAGAATTTTCTTTGGCTTTATTGTACATTAATTTGCTTATAGTTATCTATATCAAAGAAGAGTACTCGAAAGAAGGTGTGTTTTTTGGGGGAAGCACCCAGCCTTACGTGCTCATATGAAATAAAAAAAATCAAAGAGAATATCGTTCTGAAAGCTTTATTGTAGTGCACTACCCTATAATATGTATATTTAAAAAAACAAATAAAAAATGGCGAACTTGTGAAAAAAAATTTGTAAATTTTACTTTTTTAATTTGCTTATAAGAATTAGCTTATTGAAAAATTGATTGTTTTAAGGTTCCGGAAGTAGCTATGTATGCCTTTAATAACAGGTGAAAGTTTTAGCCAAATCGGTAGAATAGTTTTTAGTTAGTGCTTCCCCGAAGTTTCGAAAACGTTGTTTCGAAAAAAACGTGTTTAAAGTTTTTACAGCACTTTAATATACGTTACGATTCTTTGTCTTCTTTTGGCTGTAACTTTAAAAATATTTTCAATTAAGGTCTAAGACTTTTAGAGTATATTTTTAAGATTTAATTTTTATATTCTATTGCGAAAAATTAAAAAAAAATTGATTTTTTGAATTCGTTAAACTGGTGGACTTATACTTTAATACAAATCTTCATAATTTGTTGTCTTAACTAGCTTTCTTCTAAATTACACTTTTAATTAATAAAATTCACTAATTCGGTTTCGAGCAATGGCAAAAATAACTTTTTATTATAAATTTGAAAAAGAGCTTTCTAAATTCTTAGAATATACTTACAACATAGCATACACTTACGACGCAACACCTACATAGTTTCTTTTTCTTATTAACTTGGCAAGAAATCATTGAAAAACTACTACACTAGAAAACTACACAGCGAAACACTGAAACATACCTTTTTTTCCAACAGCACAAAACACTGTTAGCAGATTGTCAAAATATGTTTGTTTATAAAAAATAAGCATACGTCAAAAAATACGAATAACCTTATAAAAATTGAATCATGGATGGAGTGCAATGTAAAAAGGCTCTTAAAGGAACGCATATCTAATGAGGCTACATATAAAATTAATTTAATTTAAAAAAACCAAACCTTTATTTTGTTTTCTTTCTTTCATAGAAACTAAAAACGCTGACAACAATTTACCCATAGAGAAACTGAGAGTCATTTACAGTATACAAAAACAAGGTAAAAAAGCTATTAAAGGAAGCTTCACGCATATCTTAAGCTATACATGCAATTCATTTAATTTTAAAAAACCAAATCCTTATTTTGTTTACTTTCTTTCATAAAAACTGAGAACAATTATTTTTCTCTTTTTACTTTTATTATTTTAGATAATTTTTTATGTAATTTTTTTTAAATTAAAATTATTTTAATTTACTTATATAATTCAGTTTTTTTTATTTATGATATCACACCTTTTTTATTACTCTGTGTCAACGATTCTATGTTTATCAATTTTAAGTTAAAAGCATGTGTATGAAAAAAGGAACGAAGGCTTATCGTCGTGAAAGAAACGATCAACAGTAGTTTTGGGTATGGAAAAATGTATTGCTTACCGTGTCTTGCACCACGTACAGAATTCGTTTTATTATACACAAAGATACAGTAAATGACTACTATATACACTTTTAAAATGCACTTTTAAAATAAAATCTTATGTAATCTTAAAGCACGGTTAAAACGGCTAGGTGCAGTTTTCAAAACAACTTCAAAGCACTTTGAAAAAAACTTAAATTTCTGTAAATTTTTGTAGTGGAGCTCCCTCTGACGTAAGTTCTACATCAAAAGAGATGGTAAAAACGGATTCATCATCCAAATGAATGTGTAAAATTCAAACCTGAAATCGTTGCTGACGTTCATGATTGAAAATTTCAGGGCTGAAAAGGCGGACACTTGTATTAAAATTTCAGCCATGCTTTCAGTAATGAAAAACAGTTAGTTTCAAACCTGGGGCCGAATTACAGCATCCGTGATTCAGCAAAATTGTACAAGAATGATAGGCACTTCTCTCGTTGTGCCCTTCGTAATTTTGCTCGATCACGGATGCTGTAGTGCGGCCCCTGAATTCATAGCTGGTATTCAGATCAGAAATTATAGGTTAAAAGAATTAATACCGAATTTCAAGGCGAACACTTGTATGAAAAAATCAGTGCTGTTCTCAAAGAGCATTCAGGCCTCCGTCATGCTTTTCAGGCCTGAATTCCAGCGTGATCAGGCATGACATTTTCTGCTAGGTGGTGATGCTCTTGATTTTATTTTCATAAAAGGAAGTTAATGAACATCTTGAGTTTTTTGACAGTTATTTGTTGATTCTTAAGTTAGGTTAGGTTAGGTTAGGTTAAGCCGGATGCCTTCGTGAAGTCTCACATAGACCAATTCAGGTCCTTAGTGGTACCGGTAGTGAACAAAAGGAACCTTTGTGTTTGTTTAAAAGTCTTTAAAGATTTGCGTTGAATTCGCAAACCTTAGGATTGATTCCAGAGACACCTTGGCTACATCTTTAAGCGACGGGAATGTCGATGAGCCTAGGTATTTTAGTCTCGATCTAAGTAAGGCGGGGCATATGCATAGTAGGTGCTCCAGGGTCTCCACTGTGCCCGGTTCCTTGCACTTCCTGCAGTTGTCATCCGTGGTGATGCCAAGCTTCCTCGCGTGGGCTGCCGTCATGCAGTGGCCAGTGAGCATGCCCACTAGTGTCCTGCAATCTTTGCGCGGGCGTGCCAAGATGAACAGAGTTCGTTTTTCGCCTTGGGCATTGCACATGATTTTCGAGATTTTGCACGATGTCGTATCTCTCCATCTACGATTCACTGCTAGTGTGGCTCTTCTTTCGAGGTTCCTGTACAACTCTTGTAGCGGAGTAAGTACATGTTCTGCGAGTTCTGATTGCAGCCCGGCGCCTTCCTTTGCTAAACCATCTGTCATCTCGTTTCCCTCAATGCCCTGGTGGCTAGGGACCCAGTAGATGCGCACTCTTTTCGAAGCGCATAGTGCATCTCTGCCAGCCAAGACACCTTTGGACTTGATGCTAGCGGAGCGCATGGATTTGATCGCCGCTTGACTGTCCACGAAAATGTTGATGTAAGAGTTTTGTGTGTCCATGCTGAGGGCTATCTCAGCAGCCTTTCTTATGGCAAATATTTCCACCTGGAAGATACTGCAGTGGTTCGGCAGTTTATATGGCTGCCTTATATTAGGCTCTGCGCAATACACCGCCGCACCTACCCCCGTAGGCATTTTGGAGCCGTCTGTAAATATGTTGACCACCTGCTGTGCTTTTTCTATACTTTTGCACCAGTCATTTGGTCCCAGAAGAGTTTGTGCTTTGGAATTGACTATCGTGCGAGGCACCATGTAGTCCGTGCTACTAAGTAGATCCTTTTCGATTGTACAATGTCCAAAATTTTGAATGTGCATTTTGCCTGCCGCCGTAAGGCGTTGTTCCGTTTTTCTGGCTATTAGTTTTGCGTGTATGTTCAGGGGGTCCATACTTAGAATGGTTTCAAGTGCTTTAGTTGGAGTTGACTTCAGTGCCCCCGTAATGCATAGCGCTGCCTGCCGCTGAGTTTTCTCCAAGTGCCTGAGGAATGTTGATTTTTTTCACAGCCGGCCACTACACAATAATCCCATGGAGTAGAATAGCACGCACTACCGCTACATAGATCCAGTGCATCAGAAAGGGTGAGAGACCCCAGGTACTGCCTAGCATCTTCTTGGATGTGTATAGCGCAATGGTGGATTTCTTCATTCTTTCTTCCACGTTGATTCTTAAAGTGTAGGAAAATATTTTTTTGTTGCATTAGAGTGTAATGTGAAGTGTCAACACGCCGTCAAACGTCACGTTGAAAAAAAGGTACCCAAATGGTTTCCATCTTACACGGGGGTTACACGAGACAGTACTGTTAAGACCGTGAAAAATACGTATAAGTTGTCAAACTTTGTGTTTGTGAATAAGAGTCCAGACAGTTGGTAAGACAGTTGGCAAGATAGTAGACAAAATAGTAAAAAAATTTTATTTATGAAGAAAATGTTTGTTAAAACTACGAGCTCTCCAAAATATTGCAAATTTCGAATTAAGTCTATTAAATTTTTTCGTCTTCTGTCATTTGAATCATACACCGCTTTTCAAAGTTATAGTTCCCCCACTCTCGATATGTGTTTAAAGAGAACTAAGGTAAGAGAACACAAACTAATATTGCAGTTAGTTGGAAGTATCAACATCATAAAAACTAGCAACAAAAATTTGGTAACGTAACGGTAAATTTTATGAGTTAATTTTGTGTTATAATTGCCTTTGATAAGGTACGTGTAAGTAGAAAAAGTGAGTGTGTCTGGGTAAAAATTTGTGAATGTGTTGCAACTGTCTTAACAGTATACTGTCTCGTGTAACCCACGTGTTACAGCACGTTCATGTCATCTGATACAAAAAAACAACAAACTTATTGATGCACTATCAATAAATACTTAGATAAAAATAACAATCATGGCAGACATTTGAATTTTATATATAGTTTTTTCACATTTTTCGCTTTTAAAGTTCTCTAAAAAAAACCGACTAATATTTTCTAAATTTAGGTTGGAATCCAATAAATTTTATCTACTTTAAAATAAATAAAAATCCAAGTCAATCCATAGAGTAGTTTTTGAGGTATCGTGGTGACCAGTTTGTAAAATGTGATTTTTCAGAAAAGGCGTTTTAAGATTTGGTTAACGATTGTTTCGAGTGCGTTCATGAAGATATGGGTTCCTTTCCCATGCGATAATTTTTTTATGCAATTGCTGTCGGCCAAACCACTTTGGGAACATATGCTACACATTATAATATAAAATAATATAAAAAAAAAATTTAGGTTTTTGATCGAGGTTCATGAGAACCTTCTCTTAATCTTAAAAATATTTCAAACTCCAGCTGTGCTACTTGTACATCGAACAAATATGTTGGTTAATAATTCAAGAATATTCTCTTGAAGCCTTACTAAGAAAATGAAAACGAAAGCAAAGAATTATATCGAAAAATATTGGGTCAAATATAAAATTCATATGGCAAATTTTACGTCAATAAATACGGTATCTTCAAACCAGCAATTTGCCTGAAAAAAATGAACATTAAACAGTGATTGTAGCAACAACATCAACAGCAACAACAACTGCGAAAATTACCTTTTAATATCGACGATTATTAAAGTTGCTGGGGATAGTTATTTTTAACACACTCAAATTTATGTGACAAAACGAAATGCTGAAGAATTTGGAACAAGACAAAATCGAAGCAACAGCCTTAATTGAAATAGAGTCACGTAGAGTCAAGCTGCAACCGTAAAGATGGTTAGTTGGTAGGTAGATGGATGGACTGTTACAAATATTGCATATTAATATATGTGTCAGAAGCTAGACTGTATAAGTGCGTGTATGTGTGCATGTGGACAAGAACATTAACAGCAAAATCATACTTTTTCCTCATAACTGCTATCATACTGTTTCTATATGAAAGAAAGCAACGTGAACGAGTCACTTGTTGCTGTAGGCATGACGACTTCCCTTTCATTTGGCGACTTGCAACAGAATCAACACGTGCTGATTGGTATTGGCCAAGTTTCTTGCTGTTGTTGTTGCTGCTCATATTGACTAAAAACACAGACTATATAATCGATAATATTTAGTTGGTATTTTGTTTGGGCAGCACGTCTCCACCTGGCTTAACTGGCCACCACCATAAACACCATGTTATAATTTTTGAATATTTTAATTAAATTTCGAACGCACCGCCAAACTTTGGCGTATCCAAAACACTTTATACAGGTATTTGCTTTTGCTGTGATTTGTACGTTCGAGCGTTTGAGCCACTTTTAATCAATATAAATAGCGGTGCTGGCCACTTAATATATATCAAAACAATAGCTACCTTCAAGCCAACGGTGTGGTGTATCTCGAACGTTAAATTAATTAAATATTTATAAATAAATTATTATTATTGAAAATAAATTCATTTTTTTTTACTCTAACTGTAAAAATAACCCAACCTAAACTCTATTCAATATGTGTTCAAAATTCGTTTGTATTGTGCTCGTCGCCATTTTTGTGTGCAGTGCTGCCGCCCTTCCATCGCAGGATAACAACGAAAAGGATTTAATTAACATGATTAACAAAGTTGACAGCGAAACGTCGGTGCCACTTTTTGGCGGTCTACGCATCGATCGCGTGGAGTCTGGACGCTCCTTTGGTACCGGCAACAAGGCTGTTGAATCCTTTGACGAACGCGCCGAACGCTATTTGGCGACACACGAATTGAACCTATCGTTCCCCGGCGATGATGATGACTCTGAAGAGGAGTTCGCTGGTCGTGGCATGGAAGGTAATTTTAATTGCTTCTCTGCAAAGTGCAAGTGCTAAGTGGAAATGACTCATAGACGCGTAGTTATTATTGAGTGACAAAGAAAAAAATGTTCACATAATATGCACGCTTGGCAGCTGCATGAACTTGAACTTGACACTTACGAATTGCTCAATCAACGTTTTTGAGTTGGTGTAAATTTGATGCACCTACGTTAGCCTTCACCATACCGTAGAATTTCTTTGTGCGTCAACTTTTGTTAATAAATTGCATGGATTCTGGGTAGAAGAACAGAATGGTTTTTATAAAAGCTGAAATTTTTTTTTTAAATGCAGATGTATACTGGCCAGCGTTACGGAAAGTGGAAATGACTCGTAGACGCGTAGTTGTTATTGAGTGACAAAGAAAAAAATTTTCACATAATATGCACGCATGGCAGCTGCATGAACTTGAACTTGACATTTGTGAATTGCTCAATTAACGCTTTTGAGTTGGTGTAAATTTGATCCACCTACGTTAGCCTTCACCATACTGTAGAATTTCTTTGTGCGTCAACTTTTGTTAATAAATTGGATGGATTCTGGGTAAAAGAACAGAATTGTTATTAAAAATGCTTTTCTCAGATGTTGACTGGCCTGAGTTATGGAAAGTACCTATATTGTACTTCCGTTTTTTTTTTGAGTTATAGTGAGGATAGCAAAAAAAACCTGCATCATAGATTTTTCTAATCTCATTATGATTTTATTAAAATCTCATAGGCAAAAGAGTATTGAGTCGATAGATGAGCAACAAAATAAAAGACTGCTGATGGCCTTTCCACTTACTCCTTTGCAATACATTTTTTATTACATGCATTTAATTGCATATTTTACTATATATTTTTTCATTAAATTAACACTGTTAATAATAATGCTAATTGACTTCAAAACTACCAATTCTAAAGGACGCATAAAAATTTCCAAATTATGCTGGAATTTTTCTAATTGAAGAACTGATACTCAATTTTTGATTTTAATACTAGCCTTTTTTTCAAATGCATAGAAGTTATCAGCTAGCCAAAAGCCACCTTGCCTTAGTTTTAAAATTTGTTATCGTCTATAACAAAATAGTCGCTCAGTCGCTGCTATACACGCAGAAAAAAAATATATTTGACACAAACCTAATATCGAAGGATACTATTATGTTTAAAAACTTGTTTATAGCAAACAAGTTAATTTTTACAAGAAATGTGTTTTTATTTTACGGTAAACATAAAATGTTTTCCGAAAGCAAATTATGTTCACTTTAAGCTTATTTGTTGCAGTAAGTATATTATGTTTGCTGAAACATAAAATTATTTTTTGGGCAAATAAAGCTTATTTGTTGCTAATATTGTAATTTTGACTATTTATTATTACTTACTTTATTCTTTTTTTTTTGCTCTTTGAGGCTTGCCATTGTTTACGGCTGAACAGAAATATTAATTCAATTAAAAAAACTTTGTGAAAAACTTTCTGCCCGGACTGGGATTGAAACACGGCCCTTCCGCTTAAGAGCCAAGCACACTACCAGTAGGCTATGGTCACCACCAATCGTCGCCTGACTAAAGTCACTGATAAGCATGGAATTGCTTTCAGATGCATAAAATATGAACATTCTACACTTATTTTTCTGCAAAAATATTTGCCTGCAATTGTAAGCAAACATTGAAATGCTTATCACAAAAATAGCAATATGTATGATGAACAAAATATGGTTAGAAAAGCGAAAAAGGCAAACTCGCACGCACAGTCACTGTCACTACCAAGCAATTATCTACAGATAAGGCAAAACTTGGTATTCCTCTTACCACATGCAAACTCCGTACATATGAGTTATCCTGTAATAAAACCAATAACAGATGGTTAACGGGAAACAAGTGTAACATAACGCGGTAAATATGGGCCAACTTACTCTTAAGAGTTCAAAAGAACTCATTTCCACAGACCTCACGTTCAGAGGTAAAGCATCCCCCACAATGACTTCTGCAGAAGCTGTAGAGTTGAAGAAGAGTAAGAATCTACAGTACATTTCGTGTGCACTTGCCCAGCGCTGGCTTAAAAACGGTTTCTTCACTTAAACAACTGGTTTTTAATGGATCTTTAAGAACTCTCGGAAGTATCGGTATACCGAATTCTAAGCTTTGGGAACAGCTCATATTGGTTTAAATAGTACCCTGTGGTACTACAATGGTCCTAATTGGCCTAAGTGTGTCTCATTGTGGCAGCCACGTGAAGCTAACCTTATGCAGTAAAATATCTACATTTTGTTGCTCACCGTAACTTAAGAAAAAGGCCTTACATTATGAAGTGTACTTACCTTAAGAGGGCAATACTTTAAAGTGTCACAAACAAAATTTTGTTAAATACTGGTTTTGTATTTTTACCCGTCGTTTTATGATATATCATTTCTGTTCTATGCTTTGTGCTGAACTCCTCTGAGACTTTTTGTTTAAGAATTTTTATTGTATTACCAACGGAGAGCTAATTCCATAAACATGAAAAGCAACACTACTTCTAAAACTGCTAATTTCTATAAATTGGTGCCATATCAACATCTGATATTATTCCAGAAGTTCCATCCCCAGATGTAATAGGTTATTCGAACAACTTAATGTCTTCATACAAATGAAATAATTTTTTTTCTATCATTTCAAATCTATTGTCACGAATTTATTACTATAGGCGTTTTCGTTGGGAGCAGGGTACTCTGCAGAGTAAGAGCACATAGCAAACGTTCCGAGAAGAGTACACACTGAGTATGCTCGGAGAACTCTGAATTGATAAAAAATCAGAACAGAACATCAATTGTCAAGGCTGTCACTAAGTATTTTTTCGGCCTTTATAGAGTGATTCCATTGTTTTTCGACAAAAAAAAATTTAATTCTCAACCTGACCCCCTCCGATTTGGTTTAAACTTTGTATACACGTAGTGTTGGCTACAATTTAGAAAATTAATTTGTAATTTTTATTTTTTTCGAGTGGTTACTGAGTTACGGGTACTCAAAAATTGAAAAAATTCGTTTTTTTTTCTTCAGGACTGATTTTCATTTGATCATAACTTCGGTTTAGTTTGAGATAGAGCAACGATTTTAGATTCATATTAAAGATATTTTCAAAAGGCTTATTTTGTATAATAAAACTTTAAAATTTCTCAAATATTAAAGTTATATTTTTTTGCATAAAAGTTTAAAAAAAAAATATTTTTGTGAAAGTCATTTTTAAAAATTTTGAAAAAATCTATATCTATATATATAAAAAAATGTTGTCAAATCTGTTTGTGACGAGTGTTTGAGAGTTCGGCTGAGTAAAAAAAAAAATCTGCCGATACCATTTTGTAGGGTACGTTCTCTAGATGGTTTTAAAAAAAAAATTGTTTGAAAATGTTTTGATTTGGTCGAGTTATATGTGTTTGAGTGAAGGGTTTTGGACCTATTGGAAATTTTTTTTTTTGCAAATTTGATTTTAATTGATATGAAAAGTAAATGTATGAATTTTATGCAGTTCAAATTGTGTACATACGCGCTATTTTTGTTGGAAATAGCAATCAAAATAGCATTCAACCAATAACAAAGGGAAAAAATGGTCATACGACAAATGAACGAAATTTAATTGAATCTATATAAATAAAAATCAAATGTCGTTCGTTGGTAATTGCATCAGTTGAGAACGGCTGAACCGATTTGGATAATTTTTTTTTTAAATGTTCGTAACAGTCCAACTTAGGTTTTTACGGAAAGAAAAATTGACCACGCCCACTTTGCGCCCACTTTTTTTGATTTACCTAAAATCGGAAAACGGCTGGACCGATTTGGATAATTTTTTTTTAATGTTCATAGTAATCCAATTTAAGTTTTGTCGGAAAGAAAAATTGACCACGCCCACTTTTGCGCCCACTTTTTCAATTTATCTAAAATCGGAAAACGGCTGGACCGATTTGGATAATTTTTTTTCAAATGTTCGTAGTAATCCAATTTAAGTGTTTACTGAAAGAAAAATTGACCACGCCCACTTTTGCGCCCACTGTTGTGATATCTATATATATAAAATTAAGTGGCAAAACTTCCTGTTCGCATACTCCTCCTAGACGGCTTGCCCGATTTCAATGAAATTTTCAGGGGTGATTGGGGTCTGTGTGGAGGGTGCACATAAGATATTGCATGTGTGTATCTTTGCAGGTTTTGTACCACACCCCCTTTTGTCGCCCACAAATCAATAAAAATGCTGTATTTAAGACGGTTTTGGTCGTATGAAATTAAAATTTGGTAAATAAGTTCGTATGATAACTATAATTAACTTTGAAAAAATGGGCGTGGTCACAATTCATCTACGCCTACTTTAAAGAAAATATCAAAATACTTCGAAACCATTGGTCCGATTGAGCTCAAATTTTGTAAGTACGCTTTGCTTTGAGTACGAGATGGTTTAAGGGGCAATGCCACACCCCCTTTTACCTCCCACATATAAATAAAAAATTGTTGTTATCGAATAGCTTTAGTTAGAGTTATGGGTCGCACAGCTTAGAAATTCGGTATTCGACCACAATTTAGACGTACCGTTTCTGTGATGAAATTTTATGGGAGTGGACAAGGGGGAGGGGCACCTCCGATACAACCCAAATTTGTGATATCGAATAGCTTTGAAGTTATAGGAATTCATCTTTGGAATTCAGTTTTTGACCTCAATTTACACATGCAGTTTCAATGGTTTTATTTTATGGGCGTTGGACAGGGAGGCGTGACATCTCCCTTACAACCCAAATTTGCGATATCGTATTGCTTTGGAGTTATAGGTTGGCAGCGTAAGAATTCGGCATTCGACCTAAATTTATACATGCATTTTCAATGCTTACATTTTGTCGTCGTAGGGCAAAGGGGAGTGGCACTTCCCATACAACCCAACTTTGTGCTATCAAATAGTTTTAGAGTTATAAGTCGTACAACGCCGAAATTCAGTATTCGACCTCAATATACACATGCAGTTTCATTGATTCAATCTATGTTCATTGGTAAGAGGGGCGTGGCACCTCCCATTTAACGTAAATTTGCGAAATTCAGTTTTTGATCTCAATTTACACATGCAGTTTCAATGGTTTTATTTTATGGGCGTTGGACAGGGAGGCGTGACATCTCCCTTACAACCCAAATTTGCGATATCGTATTGCTTTGAAGTTATAGGTTGACAGCGTAAGAATTCAGTATTCGACCTAAATTTATACATGCATTTTCAATACTTACATTTTGTCGTCGTAGGGCAAAGGGGAGTGGCACTTCCCATACAACCCAACTTTGTGCTATCAAATAGTTTTAGAGTTATAAGTCGTAAAACGCCGAAATTCAGTATTCGACCTCAATATACACATGCAGTTTCATTGATTCAATCTATGTTCATTGGTAAGAGGGGCGTGGCACCTCCCATTTAACGTAAATTTGCGATATTGAATATCAGCGTCAGAATTCAGTATTCGGCCCCAATTTATACATGTAGTTTCATTAATTTCATTTTGTGGGCGTACGACAAGGGGGCGTGAAACCTCCTATTTAACCCAAATTAGAGATATCAAATAGCATTGGGGTTATAGGTCTCACAGCTTTGGAATTCAGTATTGGACCTCAATGTACACATGCAGTTTCATTGATTACATTTTATGAGCGTTGATCAAGGGGGAGTGGCACCTCCCATACAACGAAAATTTGTGATATCGAATAGCTTTGTAGTTCAAGGTCGCACAGCGTCGGAACTCAGTATTCGACCAAAATTTACGCTTGCAGATTTACTGATAAAATTTTTTAGAGTTTGTCGGGGGGGCGTGACACCTCCAATTTAACCCAAATTTGCGATATCGAATAGATTTGGAGTTATAGGTAACTCAGCCTCAAAATTCAGTATTCGACCTCAATGTACTCATGCAGTTTCATTGCTAAAATTTTATGGGCGTAGGGAAAAGGAGAGTGGCACCTCCCATACAATCAAAATTTGTGCTATCGAATAGTTTTGGAGTTATATGTCGCACAGTTTTGGAATTCGGTATTCGACCTCCATGTAGACATCCAGTTTAATTGATTACATTCTATTAGCGGTGATGAAGAGAGAGTGGCACTTCCTATACAACCCAAATTTGTTATATCGAATAGCTTTGTGGATATAGGTCGCACAGTCTCAGAATTCAGTATTTGACCTCAATTTAGACATGCTGTTTAACTGATAACATTTTATGGGCGTTTGAATAGGGAGAGTGGCAGCAACGCGCCGGGTTTCAGCTAGTTAATTAATGATAATTTATCTAAGTTCTCTAAAAATTTTGCCTGGGACGACAATGGGAGCACTGCTAAAATAATTTTCGAAGTAAACTTACTTTAAAATTTATGCTCAACACAGCAGCTTGCGAGAAAGCAACAAGAACTGAACACACTAAAGAAGACCATACGTGTGTGTATGTGCACAGTGCGTCATCGGTGCTTCGGTCTGAGCTAAGCAGAGTTAATAACCTTCTTCGAAATAAACTCTTCTAATAACAATTAAAATTAAATTTCACACAACACATTCATGAAGCACATATAGGAAAAAACCTACACAAATAAAAATCCTAACAAAAATTACCGAAAGTCCTTAAATCCCAATAATCGCCAGCTCTGTGACTGCAAGTGAAGTGCTTCAATATTAAACTTTGACGTAAGTGTTTTCTTCAAATTCAATTTACATAAAATGTTTTATTTCAAAGTTTTGTGTTGCAATCCTTTGAATGAGAAAGATCACAAATTTCAAAGGCGCAATTTACGATCGGTTTCTCAATGGATGGTAGAAAAAGTTCGCTTCATAACACTTGAACATAAGATATGTGACAAATGTAGAAAAAAATTTCAAAAATTGAGCTTTTTCAATTTTAATTGTTATTAGGTGAGTTTTTTTCGAAGAATTTTATCAACTTTGCTTAGTTCAGTGCACCGATGACGCACTGTGCACATACACACACATATGGTCTACTTTAGTGTGTTCACTTCTTGTTGCTTTCTCGCAAGCTGCTGTGTTGAGCATAAATTTTAAAGTAAGTTTACTTCGAAAATTATTTTAGTAGTGTTCCCATTGTCGTCTTAGGCTAAAATTGAGAGAACTTAGATAAATTATCATTAATTAATATATATTTTTTTCAAAATTTTTAAAAATGACTTTCACAAAAATATTTTTTTTTTAAACTTTTATGCAAAAAATATAACTTTAATATTTGAGAAATTTTAAAGTTTTATTATACAAAAAAAGCCTTTTGGAAATATCTTTAATATGAATCTAAAATCGTTGCTCTATCTCAAACTAAACCGAAGTTATGATCAAATGAAAATCAGTCCTCAAGAAAAAAAAAACTAATTTTTTCAATTTTTGAGTACCCGTAACTCAGTAACCACTCGAAAAAAAGAAAATTACAAATTTATTTTTTAAATTGTAGCCAACACTTCGTGTATACAAAGTTTAAACCAAATTGGAGAGGGTCAGGTTGAGTGTTGTTGAAAAGCAATGTAATCACCCTATAACAAAATTATTTAACTAATATATACACAACTACTTACTCTCAGCCATTTCTGCATTAATTAATAGTATTTCATTGCTGTTTTGCTTTTTTTTGAATTGTTGCAGCTCAATTTATTTTGTTAAAATGTGTTTGACAGCAATTTCTCTGATATTCGCTCTACGTGCTCGATCTTTTGATTGAGAATACGTAGAGTGGCATCGAGAGCGCTTTTATCGTGCTGTGAGTATATTAAAAAACACGATTAATCTACTCCTAACACTCGGAACCATAGCAGAATAACCAGGTAGAGCCGATTCGGAGAGGAATGAAGTACAAAGCAGAGAAAAGCGAGCTCTTTTAGAAAGGAGTGCCTTGTAGTATTGTACTTGTAAAAATGTTATGGTCAAATTCATATATATATTAAGGCGTCTCATACTCCATAGAAAAAAAAAGTTGTTCGGGTCGGTTCCTCAAAATAATCGTTGGTTTATGTTATGATGATTCCCCAAATATTTCGACGTTAGCCATACGTGAGCTGGAATGGTTTGTAATAAACTCTAAAAATCGTGTTTTTTGTAAAAATATTGACTGGTGTAATAGTTGTAAAAAAACTGTCTGGCCAGAAAAAGCTCTTCTAATCTGCATCACGAAATTGTAAATATTTGCAAACGGTTTAAAGAAAATACTATTTTTCATGCAAAGTTTTGATATTTTTTTATATTATTTCCGTACAAAAGCTTTCAAAATTCAAATAACTGTATAATTTTTTTAGTTTTTTTTTTTTGTTTTACAATATTTTTTCAGCAGCTCTCTATTTTATAATTTATATTTTAGTTTTAATATATCAATTTAAGCCATTCTGACCAAGAAACACTGTAAGCACTCAAAACCTTACCATCGATATCTTGAAAGAGAGTATCACATTAGAAAAAGTTAAGTTGTTTTAATTTTTGTGACAATAACTTAAAAAAATTTACGGACAACAGTATTTTCTCTACTCCGAATGTAAAAATTTAAAATTCTTTGATGCAGATTGGGATAAATTTTTCATAACTATAATTTCTGGCCGATAATTTTTTTTAAACTACAACACCAGCAATTTTACAAAAAACTCGATTTAAAAGGTTATTTCAAATCATTCCAGCTCACGGATTTCTATAGCTATAGTTGAAATATTTGGGGAATCACCATAACATAAACCAAGGATTATTTTGAGGAACTGACTCGAAGAACTTTTTTTCAATGGAGCATGAGGCGCCTTAATATTATATGAATTTGATCTTAACATTTTTATAAGTGCAACTAGCAACCCTCAGCGGCTTTGCTTGCGATACGGAAACGATTTATTATTTTTATTTTTGTTGTAATAGTGAGTAATGCAAGTAACAGCTTTAATTTTTTTTTTGAAAAATTTCGGATACTGTTGCGATTCCATTCTCATTAAAATAATAGTGAAATGAAAGCTGCATCACACAAAACTATAAAAACATGACACGAAGGAAATGTCAAAAGAATAGACCAACCTAGATTAAACAATTGGGCAATTCACAGTTCATTGTAATGTTTTAATATATTATTATTTTAAAATAGCGCTGGAATCTTTAATATGCAGCTCAGATGTTTTGTATTCTATTTAAAGATAAATAGCTAAATTTAATATTCAGTTTTATTGAAAACTTCATCAAAATAATTTACCAGGCAACTCTTTTTTACTCACGTAAAACAGCTATTCACGAAATAATACATTACACTCGACAAAAGCATGCCTTAGGGCATGTACAAATTTAACACACCGGTTTAATTTGTGTTTAAATGCAAAACAAAAACAAAAAATTAACAGGCAAAATAGCACCTTTCAGAATTAGCACATTAAACTTTTTTTAACATGAACTGTGAACTGCCTAAATATATTTGTGTCGATAAGGAATAATCGCTATGTCGACTTAGTTGTTAATGTAACTGCGTTCCACACATAAAGAACTATAAACTAGCACAATCTGGAGGTTCTAATATGACCTCAGCCAAAGTTATGACCCAAAAACAAAACAACCTTTCATAGAACTCATATGGTCTTAAAATAATTTTTTAGCCAAAAACTTAAAACCTTAGCGCCCTTGATTTCCTTGTAAAGGTTCGCGTTAGAAACTTTTTCAGTATTTATCTCGGTCCTAGGATTCTAACTATCTATCCTTAAGTAACCCACAATTAATAATATTGTGAGAATTCGTGAAAAAGATTTTAATAAACTTGAATTGGTTCAGGCAGGACCATAGCACTAGCCTATTATTAATAAAGAATACAAGGAATATCAAAAATTAAATGTAAATATAATATACACCTAGGTAACGCGGGGCGCATAAATCCTTGGGTTTGCAACTATCGAAAAAAGTTCGCGTTGCCTCGGATTCAAAAACTTTCTACATTTTTCCAGTACATATAAAACGAAAATAATCTCTTTTTTTACATCAGTAGTTTAAAAAAAAAATAAAGCTTGGTAAGGGTTTTCTTTTCTTTGAATAAATCTTCTGTAAACGTAGATACTAGCCTTAGAGTCGGCTTAAAATTTGAGGGTGCTGTTTTTTAATCATTGTACAATGTACATACATTAATTTATATATACACACACACACACACATCACATTTGATAATAAAAATTCTAATTATTTTGCTTATAAATTGATTACATTTACTATGATTTTTTAAAGTTATTAAATTTCATTCTTTTAGTCATCCAGCTTAATGCAAATTCACCCACTTTTGCGTTATGTTAAAAAGAGAATGTAATAGGTTTAATATTGAAATAAATTAAAAATACTTTTTAATTTGAATATGAAATTTGTATGGAAATTAAACTTTTGTATTGACAATGGACAAAGAGAATACGCTAAGATCGCCAAAATAGGGTCCTATTTAAGCTTGGTACATATACTGAGGTTGGGCTTATTAAATATTTGTACAAACAATCATAAAGCTAAAGCAACACTCAATTTATTTCACCAGTATCGGGTTTTTTTGTTAAATAAGTATCACCTTCAACAAACGTATTTTTGAACATATTTATATTATAACAAATTTAATTTTAAAATAATTACATTCAAACAAAATTAATTCATTAAACCACAGTAATGAATTGCAAACACTCTATTTAAAATTTTTGAATTCTCAATAAGTCTTTAATTTGTATTTGCCAAACAAAATATTACAATGGCTGCATTCTATCCGAAAAAGCGCTCAGGTAGCGAAGTAGCAAAATATTTTCGCTATATAATATTGCGACCGCTCAAGGAACATTTTTTGTGAGCGCGTACCATTCAGTCTGAAAGTTGTGCAACAGTTCATTCTGCTGAATGCAGCCAATGAAAATGTGTCACTAATTATTTTCCTTAATAATTGCTTTATTTCGTGGTTTGTTTAGTTAATGCAATAAAAACCACACACGTTGTTCTCTTTTCATCCCAATGCATAGATGTTGTTGAAGTTACAAAGAAACACACAACAACTACGAAACAAAAGCGGCAAGCAGTAACAGCATTAAAGTCAATCAACAGTCAATCAAATGTGTAAATTTTTTATTAAAATGTCAATATTACGACAAAACCATTGATCGTAGGTGCATGTCGCCCTAGACTTTTTGTTTGAATCGAGAAGATCTTTCATATGTTTAAACAGCGTTTTCAGATATATTTTACTGTTTAGGCATGAAGTGGGAAAATGTGCCGAATTTTACCAAAAATTTCGATTTAAGCCAGTTCCTCAGTCAATAAATTATTCTCTATTATATATATAAAAATTTTGAGTGCACATGAACCATCCATGATCAATTCTGATTCGAATAGTGAAAACTTTACATAAGTCTGTTTAGCGGTTCCTGAGTTAACCCGAATCACCCTGAATAAATTTTTTGTAAAATTTTTAGAATGACCTGTTAACGCAAATATAAAATGCTTTAAACTAAAATAAGCACATTTTAAGTGTTTGTGTTTGCGTGCCCATATGGCAACGACAGGGTGTTTCGGGTTAACCGGCAGCCACAAAAATGAAAACTTTGAAAAAGTTCCATTTTTATATAATAGTAAAGATAGATTTAAAGGGTTGGAATTAATTTTAAAGGTTTTTTTTTCGGTTTTTGAGTATTTATTTAGAAACAACAGTACAATGTATATTATTCAAAGTATTGTCCATCGTTAGCTACATCATTTTCCCATCTTTCTGGCAGCATATGGATTCCGCGCCGGAAGAACGATTCGTCTTTTGAGGCAATCCACGAATCGACCCATTTTTTGGTATCCTCGTAAGAAGTGAAGCGCTGCTCAGCCAAGCCATGCGTCATCGATCTGAATAGGTGGTAGTCGGAAGGGGCTATGTCTGGGCTATAAGGCGGGTGGGGTAGCACATCCCAATTCAGCGCCTCCAACGTTTCCTTGACGGTTCTTGCAACATGTGTCCGTGCGTTGTCATGTTGAAAAACCACTTTGTCGTGTCTTTTGGCATATTCCGGCCGTTTAACCTTTAATGCTCGGCTCAATTGCATCAATTGTTATTGGTAGCGTTCCCCAGTGATGGTTTCGTTAGGTTTTAGCAGCTCATAGTACACGACACCCTTCTGATCCCACCAAATACACAGCATAAGCTTGGCGCCATGAATATTCGGCTTGGCCCTCGATGTTGATGCATGGCCGGGTGGTCCCCACGATTTTTTTCGCTTAGGATTATCGTAATGGATCCACTTTTCATCGCCAGTGACAATACGATGCAAAAAACTCTTCCTTTTATGCCGTTGAAGCAGTTGTTCGCACATGCAAAATCGCCGTTCAACGTCTCTCGGCTTCAACTGGTACGGCACCCAATTTCCTTGCTTTTGAATCATTCCCATGGCCTTCAAGCGTTTGCCGACCATTGATAAGTCGACTCCCAATGATTCTGACAATTCTTGAAGGGTTTGACACGGGTCTTCATCGAGCAAAGCCTCCAATTCCTCATCTTCAAACTTTTTCGGCTGGCCCGGACGCTCTTTGTCTTCCATATCAAAATCACCACTTTTAAACCGACGGAACCAGTACTCACAAGTAGAAATCGATGGAGCATAGTCCCCGTAAGCCTCAGTAAGCGTGCGTTGTGCTTCAACCGCTTTTTTCTTCAAATGGAAGCACAAAAGTAAACCTTCCCGCAAATTGCGTTTTGTTTAAACGAAAGTCGACATGTTCACATGTTCGACATGTTGTGCTTCAACCGCTTTTTTCTTCAAATGGAAGCACAAAAGTAAACCTTCCCGCAAATTGCGTTTTGTTTAAACGAAAGTCGACATGTTCACAGAGAAAAAAATATATGTTGTTTACACTTCAGTGGAATGACACATACTGAAAAATGAAGCTTACACAATGTGCTTTGAAATGAATATAGTCACAGGTGTGCCCGATGCGATCTATTGATAGTTACGCCATCTCTTAGAAAACCTTTAAAACTAATTCCAACCCCAATATCTCGAAAACAAGAAAATGCATATGCGAAGAATATGCAAATAATGAATTTGCCAATTTTAAGGAAAACGTAGACTCTATAATCAATACCACCAAAATTTAGACAATCAGATAACAATCAAAAAGTTCAGACCTATATTGAGTTGACCTTCAGATTCGAATCTGAAGGTCCTTCACACAGGACACAGTAAAAATCGAGAGTGGCATCGTATTTGGCAAGATATTGTTAGTACAAGTTTATATATACTTTTGCTTCAAGACAAAAATTTGGAACTTAAAACATACAATACCAGATTGCCATTTCTATTTAATACGGTGAAGCCACTCGAACTTACCGTTAAAGCGATGGTACCGAACTTTTCATACGCTAGCAGGGGACTTAGTTCCATTTAAAAGTTAAATTTGTCTCGTAATATATAAATCGTTCTAAGTGATATAATATTATTAAATAACTTCTTTATTTCTACAATTTGTGTGTAACTTATAGGCATTTAAAACATTCTATATACCAGGATATCTGTATTTTATATTAAAAATGTACTTGTGTTGAAAGTTCTTCCAACGCTGTGCACCACTTATCTAAATCAACGCTTAATTCAATTTTATCAATAATGTTGCCTCAAAAAAATAATAATTGTAGGTACATTTTTATTTTTTTTAAATCTTTCATTATATTAAAGCTAATTTCCAACAATAAAATTTAATTCATATTTTGCATATAAATCGGCTATGTTGCCATTTGATGTAAAAAATGAGTAAAAAACAAGCTTTCTTTGTAATGAAATTTTTTGGACCAATTTTTCTGGAAAACCGTAAGCAAATATCGTAAGAACGTCCGATAGTAATTGAGGTATATGTGCATATGTTAGATACATAAAAGTTGCTCAGGTGACCCTTCCCGATAACTTCATATATTTGTGCCATTTCAAATATAAAAATACATTTTCCTTGCACTTTTTCTTTAATACAATTTTTATATTTTGTGTTTTAAATAATGCAATATATATTCTCTATGAGTATATCCTTTATAAAAATACAAAATTATAAAATGTTTATTTTTCAACGACTGTCATAGTTTAAAATGGTAGGAATACAACCCTCTCAAAAAAAGGACATTTTTTAAACATCTTGATATCAGGCGTCCTGCATACAAGTACATTTTGAAGTACTACGAAATGAAGCTATATATGCACCCCATTAAATGAGTGCTGTCATACGTTCTGATTCAAAAGATTAAAAAATACCTTTCTTGGCATCATGCTAATTATAATACAGATAAATACTGCTGATTACCATTTTTTAAACACTATTTTTTTAGGTTTTTTTAGTTTGTAGGTTTGCTCTCATTCAACGTACTGTGCGTCGTTGTAATTTGTATAAATCAATTTGTACGTAAACTCTTAATCACTGGCAGGGGCGTTCCTTGAGGTAGGCCAAGCAGACCCACGCCTGTGGCGCCAAATGTTAAGGGACGCCAAAATAACAATTTTTTTATCTATTTTAATTTTCAAGTGTGGTAGGACTTATTGTTCTTTCTCTTAAAAATTGCAACGCTTACCCACATTGCTTGACAGCTACAATAGCAATCATACCATCTCTAACTAATCAAATTTCGACAGTGGAAATAATTTTATTTTTTTTAAACGTTTGTCGTGTAATTTCTTCTTATTGGAACCCTTCTCCTTTTTTCTATTAGAACCCTTATCGGAAAAAGCGCCCTTAGTAAGCAATTTTTTTTTTTAAACATTTGCTGTAATGAGTAAAAAGGGAAAATAAAGTTGTCTAGGGCACAAAAAAAAAAAAAAGAAAAGCGCTAAGAGATAAAAAAGATGATTGTCTTCAAAACTCTTTTTCAAATTTTTTTAAATGTTCTTCAGAAAGTGATGTTAAAAACGAAATTGATGGTCAGTGACAAGCCCGTAGCCTGGATTAACTTAAGGGGTTTTGAAAAAATATGCATAGTTTTTGTATCGATAAATCAAAAAAAGTATTTTTTATATGTATATTAAATTTTTTCCCAAATTTTTGACGCAATAGGCTAAAAATAGTCGACAGAAATGTATAAAGTTTCGTGCCGATTGCTAAATTTTTAGCACGCGCTCAAGAGCCCAATAAATGGAGAAGCGTTATACAAGATTTTTTTTCTAGTATTTGAGCAAAGAATTAATAAAAACATCTCTTTAAGCAAGTTTAAAAAAAAAACTGGTATGCATTTCGTTTTTAATGTAATTGTTCTATAAAATCAGTTATAAAACATAAAAAATCGGATGAAAAGTACCAGAGTTGTCATATTTTAGTTTTTGAAAAAGTGTTATTTTTTTTCTTGTTTCAATAAAAAAATCGTAGAAATCCAAATTTGAAAAAATTGCAATGAAGTGTTGTTGAAATATTTTCTAAAAACACTTATTACAAATACAAAAAATAGCGTAGGGTGCTATAGCATACTCTTTAGCTATTTTGTAAAAAAACTACAAAAACGAAAACTCGGATCAAAAAGTTACAGCTGTTGAAACTTGACTTTTTTCATTCTGAAAAATGCACTATTTGGTGTGGTTTGGACTGTACTTTTTCAAAAATAATGAAAATCGCAACGTTACAGTCAATGGAGCCCAAAAATTTTGCCCAAAATGGAAGAATTAGACTTGGTTGACATGTGGTTTTAACAAGACGGTGCCACATGCCACACGGCACGCGATACCATGGACCTATTAAAAGGCGAGTTTGGTGAGCAATTAATCTCACGTTTTGGTGCAGTCAATTGGCTGCCAAAATCATGTGGTTTGACCCCACTAGACTATTTTTTGTGGGCGACATTTCTATGAACTAATCTTTAGAAACTAAATGCAAGGCATTGATGTATCGCTCCAAATAAAAATTTTATTCACTTTTGGAAATTTTAAAATTATTTTTCAATTTTCAAAAACCACACGCTTAAAAAATCACGATCAAAGAAATAATTATTATTAAATTTTTTATAGTTTTTTGTTATCAATTTTAATTAAATGAGTTTTTAATTTTTTGTTCTTAATAGTTTTCGTTATCAATTTTAATTAAATGCGTTTTTAGTTTTATTATGTTCCTAAAACATATGTTTCTACGATTTATTTTAAAAACTAGTTATGCATTTGTGGCGACCGTAGCCTAGTGGGTAGAGTGCGTGGCCCCTTAGCTAAAGAACTGCGGTAGCCCGGGTTCAATTCCAGCTCAGACAGAAAGTTTTTTTCAATTGAATTAATTTTTCTGTTCGGTCGTCACCTCTCTGCAGACAATGGCAAACCTCAGAGAGTAAAAACTGCCATGTAAAGCTTCTTGAGAACATAAGCCGTTCGGAGTCGGCATAAAACACGTTGGTCTAGTTCTCGGTCATTTGTGATCAAACATTTAATAACACGCACAACAATAGAAGCTAGGTCAAAGGGCTTCCAAGTGCTGTAATGGCCAGGTTACTTTTTTTTTAGTTATATATTTAAGTACATTTATTTGAAGTGATTTAATAAAAAAAATTTTTGATATTATTTAAAAAAATATGTTTGATATTGTTTAAATATATATTTGGATTTTTTCGATAATTTGATAAGAGCGCCAAAATTATATATTGCCTGTGCTTCCAAAATGCCTTATGATGCCCCTGCTCACTGGTCGTAGAAGTTCATGCAATGCACCCTACAAACTGTATCATTTTTAAAATTGTTAGGTCAGAACATCGATTTGTACCATCTTTTGCGCTTCAGTAGGAACTATAGTAAGATATGATATTTTGGGATTGTGCCAGAGAGCTAAGTTTAACTGAGCCTATCCCTTGCCGACATAACTATCAACGGCCAAAACCACGCCCTATGATACCAAACGTCATGTACGTGCATCACTTGTAGTTGTTGTTGTTATTACTGTCGTTGCGGCTAAACTGTACTTAAAACTATTTGACAAAAACAGAATTACGAACAAAAAACGAAATCAAACGTTGACGTATAACAAAAAAAACTTTCATACTTTCACCTGCTAACAATGCGTTTGCTATACGCCAAACTAAGTACGTACGTAAAAAAAAAAAGAGTAACTAGTTAACTTATTTTATGTCTACCTATTGTGCTGTGCATACAAATGAACTTCTTGTAACAAAACAAAATGTTGCTGTTGACAGTTTGAGCAATTTTATGGTTTCTGTAAATTATATGGATGGATAGATATATTCTAGCTCAACTGCATGTACAGTTGCTATACAATGATGGTGATGATGATGATAATGATGCTGACGATGTTGATGATGATGCCAATTGTGTTGGTAATGTTTGCATGCTTTCAGCACAAGTTTCAACTTTGACATCAGGAAAAGTTGCTGTGGAACTGAACTTGCACTGTAGTTGAATCGCAGTAGCTGCATTGAATGCAGCGTAATCAAAACAACCGTTAATTAAAAAAATACAGAAAGAAGAGTGCAATAGCTCTTGAAACAGCAAAATAGCAACACAACCTATGTAGCTTCTAAGCCACAGAAAATATTACGCTGTATGCAAATAATACGGAAATCGATGTTGGAGCTGAGCTTGACTGACTGTATAGAAAAATTCCAATCAAAAGAAACTAGCGATGAAAGCCAGCAATTCTTAATGCGTACGACATCGTATACATGTATGTATTACAAATAATGTGTTTTTTGTAGTAGAGAAAAACTCAATAAGAACTACATTCTTGCAGTGCAAATACATAAATAATAAACAGTACTGAACATATCTTGGAAAAATTTGGCATCTCCAACATTGTAAAATTTTTCCAAAATAGCTTGCAAAATAAATTGATTGAGCAACATGTTACTTTAGGATGGAAAAAATGTATTGCTCTCAAAGCAAAATCCTGAAAACGTCGAAAGAGAGAGCTTTAGCTCGTGCTTGGAAATAGTTTGCGAAAAGCTCAAAACCATTTTAGTTGCATTGTAATGTTTGAAACAAATTGAAATTTTCTTTTAAAATTTAACTGTTTAGGTTTTCAAAAAAACTTTTAAATCGTTTTACCATTTTATTTAGTAGTACTGGAAATATAAATTGAGTGGCTGATATACAAGGTCGATAGCAACGATTTTTAAATTAATTAGTTTTTATGATTTATTGAATAATTACATGAATTAAGATTGTGAGCTTTAGATCAAGTAAGTTTTCAAGAAGGCAACAACAACAAAAACAACAACTCTGTATAGAGTCAATCACTTAGCTGACTAGACAGTCTGTTTCGGAAATCGCTACATTTTCCTCATCAGTAGTCTTTGAGTGATTAAGCTGTGATCAACTCACTGTTTTAAACTAGCACATGAATGTGCAGATTTTGGAATTCATTCTTATGAATTGTATGGCTGCTAATCATAAGACATTTCAAAGCAGTAGGCTTATTTATAGATCACCGCCATCAACTCTAGCAAGGGTTGCCATCTGTTCTAGTTGCTTCTTCATTTATTTCAATATTCATTGGTGTTCGATAGTTTGTCGAAATGCACCATAGAAATGAAACGAGTTTTTGCTTCGCCAGAAGCTAGTGTTCTAACTGAAAGGTGGCTATTTTCACAACCAAATGTTCAATTACACATGACTTTGACCGGAAAATCGATCAATTATTAGATTATTTAATTAATTTGACATTAATTAAACTTATTTGGCCGTGCTCCGCCATAGTTAAGTTAATTAGTTTTTATGATCTATTGAATAATTACATGAATTAAGATTGTGAGCTTTAGATAAAGTAAGTTTTCAAGAAGGCAACAACAACAACAACAACAACAACTCTGTATAGAGTCAATCACTTAGCTGACAGTCTGTTTCGGAAATCGCTATATTTTCCTCTTCAGTAGTCTTTGAGTGATTAAGCTGTGATCAACTCACTGTTTTAAACGATTTTTGCTTACAAAAAATGTATCGATACCAATATGATATTTACAGTTAGAAATCTTGGAATAAATTTGAATACAAGCAAAGTATTACAAAGATTTTTAATTCAAAAAGAATTAAATTTAATACTTCTCAATTGATTACAACATTTTTAAATATATTTTGTTTCACATTTTAATACAGTTCAAATATTACAAGGATATTTTTTGCCCTTGGAATCAATTCGATATTATTGTAATATTATTTTTAATTTTTAAGACATGCTGTATTATATTTCAATACAAATCTCTATTAAATTTTAACGCATTTCAAATATAACAACGATTTTTTGTACTCTTTGGAATCATTGTGATACTATATTTACTATTATACTTATAGGCCTTTAACGGTTCACAACACAACAGTAATTTCTGTTTTTATTCTGTACATTGCTAAGACTTAAAATAAGACACAGCAGTGTATTGCTGTGAACCGTAATAGGCCTATTACAAAATTAATATAAAAAATAATACAAACTGAGCATTATTTCAATAATTATTTTTATTAAAAATTAATTTCTGTATTTGGCCAGTATCAAATATTAATACAATTTTGGTGTGTTCATATATTTAAGTACAAAAGGATTAAAATTTATTCCAAGATTTCTAGCGTGTACACAATTTTCAAATCGACAATTTTCAATCTTTTCCAAAATTGCACACAGTAGAGTGGACGAGAAGACACTAAAAATTATAAATGTATTGGCGTAATTTTTAATGTATTTTTAAATTACTTTAAATTTAGCAATTTAGTAATTTAAAAAGGAGTTGCAGGTCTAAACATTAGGGATTCTGGAGCAAACTGTCTCCCCAGTCACTATGGAAATTCCCAGAACTATTTACTGTTTGTTTTTAGCACAGTTATTGAATTTCAAAAAGTCACCATTTTAATTTCTTTAAAATAAAAAGCTTAGGGGAGGACGGGGTAAATTGACTCTCGGAGTAACCCCCAGCAATCGAAATATCATTACGCTCATCACACTGTGAAAAAAAGAGTAGTGTCACAATAACACCTAAACTTTGCGCCTATTATTGGTTGGGTAACCTCAATCCATGTGGCAGCCGTAGCCTAGTGTAGAGTGCGTGGCCCCTAAGCTAAAGAACTGCGGTAGCCCGGGTTCAATTCCAGCTCAGACAGAAAGTTTTTTTCAATTGAATTAATTTTTCTGTTCGGTCGTCACCTCACTGCAGACAATGGCAATCTTCAGAGAGTAAAAACTGCCATGTAAAGCTTCTTGAGAACATAAGCCGTTCGGAGTCGGCATAGAACACGTAGGTCCAGTTCTCGGTCATTTGTGATCAAACATTTAATAACACGCACAACACAATTGATCAAAAGAAGCTAGGTCAAAGTCCTTCCAAGGTCTGAAATGGCCAGTTTATTTTTTATTTATTTAAAAGCATATTTTGAAAGTAAAAACATGTACTGATTTTTTTAAAAAAGCTTCAATTTTTGATTTGTTTGTCTTAATGCTTATTGCTTTCTTTTGACTTCAGTTGTACATATAGTAAGACTATCAAGACAATTTTAAACTATGTTCACATTTAAAAAATGAAGCATTTAATAACACGCACAAAACAATCAATAGAAACTATGTCAAAGTCCTTCCAAGGGCTGAAATGGCAAGTTTATTATTTATTTTAACCTCAATCCATTCAGGTGTTTGTTTACACAAGTGTTTTACAAAAGTGTTTTTTAATTTTTGGTATTCATTTCATCCCACTCGTTTCATCCCTGAATTTGTGGTTGGGGCAATTCGGTAAGTGAAATAAGTACTTCTGCTTATTAGATAGACGAATGATATACGTTTGTTCGATTTGATTCACCTGGCTTTATTATTTTTGAGTTGAAATGCTGACTTGTGGTCCGGGGCAATCTTGTCAAATATTCCTTCCATTTCCACGAGCAACTGCTCGCACATACTCGGGAAAGTATGAAAAGTCAAAAAAGTCAGCCAAATCTTTCAATGAGATCGAAGCGGAAACGAAGAAGTAAGAAGAAAAAAATCTGCCATTTCAGATAGAAAAGTAACTGTTCGAATAATGCCAGCTTTAAATTAAAACACAAATATAACATAAACGGTTACTGTTTACATACTATTTTTTTTTTGTATATTTCACTTGAATTTCCGTGAAATACACTGAAAATTACGGTGCTCCGAATTACTCCAAATTTTAGGGCATACCATAAGTTGTAAATGGTAAATTGTGATAGTCAGAGTCATAAAATAAGACCAACAAAAAAAAGTGCACCGAATTACCTCGTTCTCACTTGGAAATTTTCACTATAGAAAGAATGCATAGAATACAATACATTTTTAATACATAGTTTTAGTGAGTTTCGAAAAATATTATCACGGAATCTCTTTTTTCTTTACGACGGTACTTTAAAGCATAAAAGAAGTCGCACAAGAGGATTAAAATATTTCTCATAAAAAGTCTCTATAGGTTTGTAAAAGCAACCACTTAGTCAAAGGCATGTGTTAAATCTTTTATAATAATAACTTTTATGTTAACAAAAAAGTTGTAAGCTTGAAGTCTTTATTAAAAATTGCTTACATGTAAATTTTTAAAACTCTGTTAAATGTTTAATTTTTTTATATCTTCTTACCAGAATTTGTTTATTGAAGTCGGTAATGTTTTTGGTTGTAAGAGTGTGTTATTATTCTGAAATGTAAACTTTTTTATTTATAAATATCAGAGTAAAAGTGATAGACGTAGATAGTGATTTAAATTTTTTTGTAGAGTAAATTTTGAAAAAAGATCTTTATTTTACTAACAATTTTCTGTAAAATTATCCAAATTGAGAATTCTTAAATTGTAGTCAAAAAACCTAAGTTTCAAAAATTATTTTTAGATTATATATCAAATTTCTTACAACCTGTTAACTTTAACGAAAATGCATTTTTAGCCGGCAGGTTTTAAAGCTTCATTCCTGAATGCCTGGACATTCCCTGAAAAGTATCGCAAACTGTTAGTATGATTAGTACTTAGTACTCCTTTTGGGAGTTTTTTTTTTTGCCCGCTGTACTTCTTGTAACGAAGTACGCTAAAAGTACCTATTTTTTACTTACTTGTTGTTTCTTTATTTTCTTTTTTGTTTTAAATAAAAACGGAATTCCTCAAAATTAATTTATATTAAAAATCTCTTATGAATAAAATTTCTTGTTCAATGGATTTATTCATGCTTCTTTTCATATTTTCATATATTTTTGTGCGTGTACTTCTTTTTTGTATTTCTATAATTATTCTATGTACTTCTTTTTAACGTCTGTGCGTGTACTTCTTTTTGCTGTGGACATGTTGGTCGCATTAATCTACTAAATTTGGGTTTAGTGGATTTATACAAATATATTTTTAAATTTCAGGTTCTAAAAAAAATTTTTTTAAAATACTAAGATTTTTTTTTTCTTACAAAGTTTTTCAAAGGTCTTTCTTTTATAATTAATATTTTAGCTTTAATATGTATAAATTTTATAGATATCTTGAAAGTGAGGATCGAAAATAAATTAAAAAAAAAAAACAAATAAAGGCACGAAAATCAGCATTATCTTTAATGCTATTGCTTAACTTTAACATTTTTTATGGTGATTGGAAGAGCCTTTCCCGGCCTTTAATATCTGTTAGATTTTTTTTAATAACTATTCTACCAGCCTATATATTAACGAAAAACATGATTTTTTGAGGTTTTTGTAAACTTTTTAGATAACTGGCTGCTATCGTAACAGCCAAAATATTTTGGGAATCGTTATAAAATAGACAAAGGTCAATTTTTAAAGGGGTACAAATGGAATTTTTTTCTTATGTAAGTCGAGGCACCTTAATATATTTACTTATATGCATAATAGTGGGTAGAGTGCGTGGCCCCTAAGCTAAAGAACTGCGGTAGCCCGGGTTCAATTCCAGCTCAGACAGAAAATTTTTTCAATCGAATTAATTTTTCTGTTCGGTCGCCACCTCTCTGCAGACAATGGCAAACCTCAAAGAGTAAAAATTGCCATGTAAAGCTTCTTGAGAACATAAGCCGTTCGGAGTCGGCATAGGTCCAGTTCTCGGTCATTTGTGATCAAACATTTAATAACACGCACAACACAATTGATCAATAGAAGCTATGGCAAAGTCCTTCCAAGGGCTGAAATGGCCAGTTTTTTTTTTATATACATAATATATAAAAACTTAACTTGAAAATAAAATGATGTAAGAACTTGAATATTCTAATTTTTTAAATTTGAATAAAAAATCTGTTCAGCAAAACCTCCTCCCTTGGGTGAATCCTGGATACGGCCCTGTATAGAAAACAGCATTTTTGAAATTCGGACACTATTTTGTTTTTGTATTAATTACAGATGTTTTAACTACCTTACCGTTTTTCAGGAAAAATATTTTTTATAGTTTATCAAATTATTCTATCAGTCTTAAATTCTGTTTTTCTAAAAACAGACATTTCTTAATTCTATACAACTACTTACTTTAACTTTCCCCTTCTTTTCTTGTTTCGCTTAGCTGGTCTTATTTTGCGCTTCACAACAGAATAATCAAAAAAAAATAATCATCTAACGTTTTCAAATCTACATACATAGATAGATACATATTGCTATTTATCTTGCCCCGTACATAAAGTGTTAACCATTCTTACTGTACAACACAGAAGGTTGTCGAACTTCTTTACGTACCTGTCTTATAACAGCAGCTCGAATGTGCGAATGCTTGAAATAATTTGTATGCTTGGAAATTTATTCACCACCATTAATTTACTTCAGCAGACTGATTTAGATAGATTCAAGTTTGATACCATCATCTGCAGTAACGTTCATGAGAGGTAACTTATTAAGCACCATCTCAAAGAATGTTCATTGCATACTTGAAGGAAAATATTAAATTAACTAACTGAAAACGTAATATCTTTCTCCATAGTTGTGAGAAGTAGAAACTATATTTTCCAAAGGAACTTATATATAGTGAAATTTTACTAGGAACATTTTGATTGAATACTAAAATCATCTTCCAATACTTTAAATTAAACTAGCTAAATTTACAAGGAACGTTTTCATTGAATACTTTAACTCACTACTTAACAGTCCTTTTTTTTTAGCTTTTCTTTAAAAAAGTCGAATAGGTCCATTAAAAAGAGTCGCTATGGGGTTTACATATTCTAAAAAAATTGTGTTCCTAAAAAATTTTACTATTAACCTCTGAACACACTTACTGTTTTGATCCTTTCAGACCGGACGCTTAACTACTGAGAACTTTTTTATGATTTTCGCAGTAAATGGTTTTTATATCATATGAAAAAATGTTCAATGTGAAAATTTTAATATTTTAATATCAAGAATTCTGCAAATCCCTCAACTTCATAGCTTTAAAATAAAATATAATTAAAATGCATCTTAAATTTTTTTAAGTATTTTTTATAAATTTTGTAATTTACCTGTTAAAGTGAACTGATCTCAAAGAAGGTATATTTTCAACGAGTAAATTGCTTCTGTTATTAAGATCACTCAAAAGATGGCGCCCGGATTTTTTATAGGTTATTTTGAAAAACATCAAATGACAGACAAATTAATTCAGGACTTCTCTATTATTTCACTCTTTTATTCTCTCCGATGAATTTAACTTTAAAGGAACTCACACGTATTAAAACGCAACTCACATAGACAAGGGTTTCTTGCTAAGTCAGTTTTGTTAAAAAAACTAAGTATATTTATGTAATGATTTTAAAGAAAAAGTACCTTTTGCATTCCTTTATAGCTATAAAAAATATTATATTCTTACAACCGATTGACTAATCGATTCAGAAAAAGCAAATGGTGCTCCAAGTGGTAGAACTACCCCAAAAAATGTACCCTTATCATATAACAACAACAAAATATTATTTTAAACTTGATCCTTTAAAAATAAATGGAAGTAAAATACATATGTAATTCAATTAAACTGAAAACTGAGAAAAAGTTCTGTCTAGTCTGCTGTGTGATTGACTCTATACAGAATTGTTATTGTTGTTGTTGCCTTCTTCAAACTTGCTTGATCTAAATAGCTCACAATTAAAATCATGTAAACTGAGTTTTCTTTACCAAAAAACGACCGATTTCAATTATGGTTTCTTCAAAGATATCTTAATTAAATTGTCTATATCAATATGGTCCTTTTTGGCGACACTTAGGATCAAAATTAAAAAAACAAAATCAATTCTGCGAAGTAGTATGGTGCTGGAGCCTCAAGTATGCAATTTTTGCAACTTCTGATAATGAAAATTGATACAGCGGGGTATTGACGGATTGATGCGAAACACAGTTGCGACGATACGAAAATGCAAGATTGCTAATTTTCGCATCATTCCAACAAAAAATACATTGGAAGCAATTTTCCAACTCTTCTTGAATTACGTACTGTTCAAACCTATTGCGAGAACGAAAAAACAGTTGTGCTAAAGTTGTGTCTGATTTGTGTTTTGATTGTTTTAAAACATAGTTGCCACCATGGTTAAACATTAAAAAGGTAAAATTTGTACGTTGATTTTAATAACTTTTTGTGATCTTAAAATGAGGTGGCAATATATTTACTGTTCATTCCACATTTAATTTTATTGCATGAGATTATGTTACAATATTAATGTTCACGCGTTAGTGCGCAAAATATCTTGCATTTTTACACATTACAATTCGCAACAACCCGTGAATACCCCTAACATTAAATTCTGTATAGGAAATAATGAGCAAGGTCAATTTTCTAAAATTAAAGATATTGCTTTGAGCAGTCTCTGTTTAAAGGATATTAAAAAATGTTCTGATTTTCGAGTTTTTTTAGCAACCTCCTGTTAAATAACTGATCTAATACCCATTCACTTCTAATTTTATTATTTGGGAAGCCTCGATAGACTAGTGGTAGTGCGCTTGACTGTTACCCAGGGGTCCTGGGTTCAAATCCTGGCAAAACATTATAGTGGGTGGTGGTAGAAAAAGTTTGTAAAGACGATCGCTTAGTACCTTAATTTGACTGAGGCAAAAGTACAACATTTGCCTCAAATTCAATACAACATGTTAATTCTGTGTTCTGCTGCACTAAGAACATTCTACACAAGAAGTTTCACTTAATTATTTTTCAGCCTAAAACTTACTATCAACCATCTTCTAAATTAGGGGTGTCCAAAGTCGCCCGTACAAACAGCTAAGTGATTGACTCTACACACTTTACAGAGTTGTTGTTTTTGTTGTTGCATTCTTAAAATCTTACTTGATCTAAAGCTCACAATTAAATTCATTAAATTTTTATTTTAAAAGAATTATTATTTTATTATTAAAAAAAAAGTACTGCAAAAAATAATTACACAGATTGACAGCCAAAATGCACATTCTATGACACTTTAATTTCCCATGTTTGTTGGCCTACTAAACTAGAATGGATAAGGTATAACCCTGATATTATTGCTTCGATTGTTGGAATTAGATTGAACGATTCTAACTCGAGGTACGTATAAGAGAACTGCACAAGCATTTTTAAAATCCATTTCCAGTACTTGCTTAAAATACAAGTTCAAGCTTGCTTGAGCTTGATAATTTTCAATCAAGTAAAACTTGCACTTGAATATTATTAAGCCCACGATAGCTAGCGACTTGAAAATATGCTAGCTTACAAGCGAACAGCACTAAGTCCTAAGTAAAGGAAAACTTGATATCTTCGGCAAAAAGCTTGAAATTGAAGGCAAGTATCCAATAAAAGCAAGTATCCAAAAAATTCAATAAGCTTGTGTATTAAAAGCTTAGGCGTATTAGGTTTTTCAAGGGTTCTGTGGACTCCGTGGTTGGAAGTATTAGGAGTAGATGATTTCGGATCTGATGTCAGAATTTTAAATTCAAGATGGCGGATAAAGCTACCACCTAGATTTGTTTGTATTTTTGGGAATTCTTGTATTTTTTTGAAATCTAAATTTTTACCACAGTATTGCCACCTGGTAGAAGTTATTTTTAAGAATTTTAAAATTAATTTAACAGTTTTAGGGGGTCACTGATTTCGAATCTGATATCAGAATTTTAAAATTCAATATAGTGGAAAGGGCTGCCATCTTAATTTTTTATTTTTACGAATTCGGTGCTGGCGCGAACACTAAGTAAAAATCGGTTCCTGTATCCGAGTCCGTTGTCAGAATATGAAAATTATGTAATTTTTTATGATTTTTTATCATCCACCATCTTGAATTTTAAAATTCTGACATCAGATTCGAAATTAGTGACCCCTTATAACTGTTAAATGATTTTTAAAACTCTTAAAACTACATTTTACTAGGTGGCAATACTGTCGCAAAAATTAAGGTGGCAACCCCAACCTCCATCTTAAATTTTTAAACTGTGACATTAGATTCAAAATCAAATCCGTTGTCAAAATTAAAAATTACAAGAATTCGCAAAAATTCAAAAAATCTAGGTGGCAACTCTATTCGCCATCTTCAATTTTTAATTTGGCATCAGATTCGAAATCATCTACAACCTTAAAGTTCCAATCACGGAGTCCAGAGAATCTTAAAAAGTCCTAATACGCTTAAGCTTTTCCTATACAAGCTCATTGAATTTTTAGGATACTTGCTTTAAATTCAATTAATTGGATACTTGCGAGCTTACAAGCTTTTGCCGATCGTATCAAGCTTTTCAACTTTCTGCCCGACAAAGTAAGTTTCAACAAGCCAAGCCAACGAGAAAGCAGAGATATGACTTGTATCTGTTTGGTATTTTTGCAAGCAGACTAAAGCTTGCTTTTTCTTGCTTGATGCATACTTGAATTCAAGTACATACTTGAATAGGCTTGAACTTCAAGTAGGCTTGTGCAGTTATGTAAATCTGTTATAAATCTCTGTTATGTATAGCCTTACATTGAAATAAAATTTTCTCAGTGTTATTTTCAAGTTAAGCGAGCCAAAATACATATAGGGCTATACTTTAAGGTGCATGGTTTTTTATTTTTTAATTCACTTCTCATAGCTCTTTTCTGGTGCTTTAATTCATAAGATTCATAAAATCAATTTTTGGGGTGTATTAAGAATTTAAAATATCGTTTCGTATAGTTCTCGACTAGACCTATAACCTAGAGTATGTCACTTAAAAAAGTGTAAAAGTACATTTCCACTGTAGCACCGTGTAATTCATTATCATAATAATCTAAATACTATAAGAATGAAATTAAAAAGTATTAATTCAGAAATATTGCTTTTAAAAAGATTAATTTTGTAAAATCGTATATCCTACGCACTTAACTCTTGATATGAAATATCCAAAAATGAAAAATGAGCGTTCGCAGATCTGAAACCTCTGGAATAACAAAATCTTTCAAATACTATATCTTGATTCCAGAATACTTAGAGACTTCTTAAAACTCTTAAATTCAAGATGTTGAATAGTACTACTACAATTTTTACTTAATACATCACTTATTTGGCGCACTCTTTCAGAAAGTGTGATTTTCTCACGAATTCGAGAAAAAAATCCTCAAAATTGTTTAAAATATCGTGCTGAAAAATAAAATTGTGTATTTATTTATGATTTCGGTTTTTTCACATAGTCTACATATACTTTAGTAATACAAAAATTGTTTCACCGATATTCAGTTCATACGCTCTTTTAGAGATCAATATTTATTAGATAAATACGAAAAAGACGAATTTTTACGATATGCGGATATTCTAGGGCCGAAAAAATCACCTGAAAAAATCAATTGTTGACCTTTTTCTTGCACAGGTTTTTTACTTATGAATTAAAGCACCATAAAAATGCTATTAGAAGTGAATTAAAAAAAAAAAAGATGAACCCTACTATACTCCAAATAAAGTGACATTAAATGTACAAACATTTTTTTCATTTCCACTGTACGATTATTAAATTCTAAACTTTTCAAATTCTCCAGTCGAAAAAATATTTCACAGAATATTTCCGAAAAAAATTATTCAACACCTAAATAAAATAAAATTATGCAATTAATTACACAGTATTTAAGACAACAGTTTTAAATTTTTCTCGTCTTTTTCACAATCGCTGTAGATCCGTATCAAAAAAAGGATTAAATTCCGATAGCTTTAATCCACTTCAAATTTTAGTTTAAAAAAGGCCATAAATAAAAAATGTATTCTTGATTCGTTTTGAATGTCACACAATACGATACAAAACACAAAACTTTCTGCAAACATGACAAAAAAGTAATAAGCTCGAATAAAAAAGACAGCTTACTTGTAGGCTCACTCAACATAAAAACTATGTTGCTGCTTAATAACAAATAGCACATCTTTGACGCAAACCAAACACTTAACGTATACAAAAACTTGTTTAAAAGTATTGCCTACATATAGGCTTATATTGAACTCACATCTTTATACTTATGTAAAGTGTGTCCCAGATTGGGCGATACAGCGCCAATTTGGCGATCTCTTTTATGATTGTGTGCTTTTTTGGGCGACTTTTTTAAAAAATTTGTCCGATAATATTACATATATTCAGACATTCCCTGTATCGACACGCTCACGAGCAGAAATATGCCACAAAAAAATGCTCTGAAAACGAAGCCGCATGCATCACTGATCGATTTCAGATTTTAAACAATTCTTAAATTAAAATGACATTTTCAACGTTTTGTTTGAATAGACAAGTGGGAGAAAGAGAAAAAGTATTTTATTTACTATGGGGTTCTGCTCCTTAGTTTAAAGTTACTGATAAAGAGAATTACCACTCAGTAGAACTTTTGTTCTAAGCATTTAGAAATAATCAGAATTGTTTAATCCGAACATATCTAAGATCCCTCTTAAAGCAAATAATTATGATTATTCTTCATTTTCAAGGACATAAAGTAGATTTTTTTCTAGCATACAGTGAAATTAAAATATTTTTATTAACTTTAGTTTCTACAGATATTTTAAAAAGTCTTTCAACTCATATGGATATTATAAAAAAATGTATTTGTTCTTTTTCCCCAAAAAATTTTAAAGCCATTAAAGAAAACCGTTTTCTGAACTTCCTATTCATTATTTAAGTAAGTTGGAGAGACGTGCTGCAGAGCTAGAATATGATTCGCTATTGGTTATTCCATGGAAAGATATTTTTGAAAAAAACATTCCGACAGATACCGAAATAGACAGATTTTGGTTGAAAGCGAACGATTTAAAAAATGAGGGGGGAGGAAAAATGCTGGAAAATATTTTTAAGCATTTGTATTATTATCGCTGCCTCACTCAAACGCTTCGATGAGTTTTTTCTGCGATAAATGTTACTAAAACGAACATGAGAAATCGAATGATGTTGGAAACTCTTTCGTCCATTAAAAAAAATCTATGTTATAATATATATGATTTGTAAGGTAAATTACCTCTATATATGAAAAAAATAGATGAAAGTGAAGAGGAAGATGTTGAATGTGAAGAGGATATTGAATATTTTCTTCAGGATTGTTTTAATTATTTATGTTTAAAAAAAAATTATTTAGTAAATGTTAATCTATTTGAATTGTCTTTTGTTAAAAGAAATGTTTAATTTATGTTATTTCTTCTTGCCATTTTGTGTAATTGCCATACATATAAAAACAATTTTTATTTTTGTATCTGCAATCTGTCTTATAACAGACAATAAGCACATGAAATAGTTATACTAAGTTAACATAAAATTAAAAATGAGTTAATGTGAAAATCTTTGGGACTAAATAATGTTAATTTTGCGAATTTGCGTTTTTTTGGGCTACAAAATATTAAAAGCCTAAGAATTGGGCGATGTTTGGGCTACACAAATGTTGTAGTTTGCGCGTTTTCAAAAACAATATCTGGTCACACTGCTTATGTATGCATTTCAACTCTATCCCACAGAGTCTCGCAGCAAGAAAATGAAGAAAATGCTGTTGCCTCTGCTCTTGGCGCTTAAGATTAAGAAGGCGATCATTGTGAAGGTGCTGTTTACCATCATCAAATTCATCTCCATCAAGAGTTTGGTTATCTCCATCTTGGCGCTGATCTTTGCTGGTAAGATTTTTTTTTACCTCAACTAAACAGGCGTTATATTAATTGATTCTGCTTTAAACTACCCATTCTCTTCAAGGTGCCACTTTCTTCAAGGACTTGTTGGGCAAGAAAAAGGATCACATCACCACCGCTTACATCACTGGAAGTCCATTGAATGCCGAAATTGTGCACTCCGACTGGAATCGCAATAGTCAAGCTGCTGCGTCTGATCTGGCCTATAATCACTATGGACTCGCTCAACAATATTAAATACTCATCGAATCGAGAGAGAAAGAATCACGCCGACTTCCTTAGATATATGTATATATAACTAAAATCTAGTAGAATGTAGCATAAACGATTTTAGAGCTTAGCTTATATTAGTTTCTATTAAATTGTTAATACCAAATGAAGATAAAAGCCGTTAATGGACCATGCAACACTTGACAGAACTTGATTATGTTTTGTTAGATATTGTTATGCTTTCTTATGAAACTTCACAAAAGCAACAACAACACAATCTGGTCAAATAATCACAATAATTTATTATATTAATATATGATTACTTCGTTTCCAAAGAGGGCAAATATCAATACATCGCTCAGGTTTATATAATATATATGTACATCCGCTCTACGAAAAAATCATATCCTGAATACCAAAGTCATTCCGCCGTGTCATACATAAATCAATTTTCTTATAGTTGTAGTGTTATAGCAGAAAACATCGCGAATCACGAATTAAGTCATAATTTATTTGTTTAATTTTTAAGTATTTATACATGTTTAGAATTAATATGCAATTGAATAAAAATAATTCATTAAATTGTGTATTGCTTTCATTGTTTTATATTGAAAAATATGATCACAGAAAAATGTTCACATGTCATAAAATTGATGTCAATTGCGTATCGATAAGCTATGTCTGATTTCAAAGTTTCGAGATATCTTGCTTCAAAGTTTTCAATCGCCATATAAGTTATATGAAAATGTTTTCAGTTTTTGTGTCATAACTTTGGCTAAGGTCATGCTATAAGCTCCAAAGAAACACAGCTACATCAATTACTGAGTTTTATCTTAAATCGAATTAAGCGATTGTTGCTTACTGACACAGAATTGTTGCCATTTTATTTCCAGAAAATTTTTAAAATATATAAAAAATATTAAAATATGTATGGATAGCTTATTGCAATAACGTGATAAGCCACATGATCGAAAAATCTATTTTTTTTCTTCCCAGTGGTAAATGGACACATTACATAACCAATTATTTCTTAAATACTATTAGGTTATTCAGAAGGCGTGCTATCATGTCATATTGTTGTAAAACTTTATAACTAAAATTTACAAGATAAATAAATGCAAATAAGAAAAAGCTGTTTGATTACGACACTTCATTAAACATAGCTTTCAGAGTTGTAATATATTAGTACTTTTTTATATGGAAGGCAACAATAAAATGTTTAAACTAGTCTAAAATCTTACGACAATATGACATTATAACATGATAGCACAAATTGTAAATACCCTAAATGTAGCTGCGAGGCCTCCCAAGTCTGTTTAAAATTTTCAATAAAATTTATTTGGACATGGCCTCTAAAACACTGATGACACCTACCTTACACAGTAAGCGACGATCGGAGTAGGTACCCAGTGGTAAATTGGCACAAGACGTAACCAATTATTTCTTAAGTACAATATAGCTGCAAGGCCTCTGAAGTCTGTTAACAATTTTCAATTACATTTATTTGGACATGGCCGCCAAAACACTTATGACATCTACCTTACGCAGTAAGCGACGATGGCAGTAGGTACCCAGTTGTAAATAGACACATGACGTAACCAATTATTTCTTAAGTACAATGTAGCTGCGAGGCCTCAGAAGTCTGTTTACAATTTTTATTTACATTTTTTCGGATATGGCCGCAACGATGGGAGCTGGTATGCACAATATAGGAGAGAACAAATAATTCTCTCCATAATTAATAACAATACATAAACAATAACAAACGCCATAAATAATTTTCACAATAATTTTTACAATTTAAAGAACGAATTTATTACCTTTTATCGAGAATTTCAGAATTTATATTTAATAACACTTAGTTATTTTATACATAAAACTTTGTTCTGATTTAAACATATACATAAATCATTAGGTATCACAAACACACTTCACTGCCAAATTTACTGCTAGAAAACGCAATGTATCTACACAAAGGAATAAAGTCAAACTTTTGATTGAACAATGAAAAAAAAATACATAATTGGAGAAAAAACAAGACTTTGTCACACCCCCATTTAAATGTCAAATCCATGGTTGAAGGTTTCCTTGCACAATTAAATTTTTGCATACAAAGTCACGAAAATAATTTTTTTTTTGTTAAATCTAATACTTATGTAAAACAATTAAAAAATATTAATTCAAATATCTCTAACCGTTTTTTTACAATCCTTACTTAAAAAACTCATCAAATTTCGAAAAAATTAGCTGAAATGTTCCTTAACCCTGGATAACCGGTCGAAACGACTAACACTGCTCAATTTTTTGCTTACAGCCTTTTTTTCTCTCATCTTATCGTGTTCTCTATCCATATCGTAGTAACGACATTAGTTGTTAAGTTGCTCTCGTTGCGTTCGGATGTATTAGCTTTTTTTATTGCAACATTTTATACCCCCACGCGCATTGCGTAAGGGGTATATTAACTTTGTTACTCCGTTCGTAACGCTTATAAGGAGATATTTTTTTGATCAGCATCACCTCCTGAGTCGATTAAGCCATGTCCGTCTATCCATCCGTCTGTCTGTCGACACGATTACAGCCACAGTTTTTAAGCTATCAAAATGAAATAAAAGAGGTATGCTTATATAGAAAAAACAAATATAAAATTCGGTAATGAGCAAAATCAGATGAACCTCCCATAAGAAGTGCCTTTATCAAAACGGTATTCCTTAAAATGCCACAAAAATAAATATATGAACTTGGGATTTTGCACACATGTTTTGGAGTGAAATATTCACCTCATATTTAAAATTTGCCAAAATTAGATGAAAAGCACGCCCACCTCACACACAAAGTGACGTCATTATAATACAAAACATTAATAAATTCCAAAAAATAATGGTTTAACCTTGATATTTAACACATAAGCTTTGATAATTAGGATGAACTCCGAGTTTAAAATTTTGTATATTTATATAAAAACCACGCCCCCTAAAAGAGGTGTCATCAACATTATACAACATTGACAACTTCGTATATACCAAAATACAAATGTGAGGGTATTTTAAATTCGGTTCAGTCGAAGTCAATTCCTTTGTTGTATGAATATAGTGTTTTGGTTATAAGTTTTTTATGGTGGTGCAGCGAATTGTGTCTCTTGTGTGAACCAATTGATTTAAACTTTTTTATTTTAATAATAATTAATAATGCTTTGTTCGTATAATGATAGAATAGCCTTTTAAGTTTTTAATGTTTATTTACTATTTTTTTTTTCAATAATCTTATGTGATATATCTCAATTTGATAAAATAAGTAGCTTATAAAAAAATATAAAAAATAAAAAAAAAACAAAGACCAATATTAATGTTTTCTTTATTTCTAGTAGGATATACATAGGTTTTCCATTTTCAACAGCTTTTAATGTATTTTATGTACTAAAAGCTCCTCTAAAACGAGTTTTGGAGCATGTTAGTCGAATCGACTAACATTGGTTATAACGTATTAGAAATATGATTGGTTATCCAGGGTTAATATAAATTAATAACATCAAATTTTTTAAAAATTATTACACGAATTTAATTGAGAGTTTTAGATAAAGTAAAATTTTTAAGAAAGCAATAACAACAACAACTTAACTCATATTCATGTAATATTTTAAGTAAAAGATCAAAAATAAATAATTTACTAATTTTTTAAAAATTTTATCCATATAAAAAAAATCTAATTATTACTCAGTGAAATTTTGAGATCAAAAAATATAGTGTCATGCTGTCACAGCCAGTGGCGTAGCTTCGGGGGGATGAGGCTGATGTATCCACCCTTTGCCTGTCGGTGATTCCATGCCAAAGCGAACACGATTCCGACATCATTTTTTTTTTTTAATTTTTAAACTCTCCAGGTATATAGTTCTCCTAAAAAAAGTTATTTCTAAAAAATACAATTTATGCATGTATTTAAATAGCTATAACTTCAAAACCATAGGTTGTACAGAAAAATTACAGAAAGGGTCTATTCAGTGGTGTTTTTTTTTTATTTTTATAGCACTTTTATAAAAAGTTTTTTCCATTTGAAATTTTCAGTCACATGGTCTTTGCAACAAATTCCTATTCCTAAAAGATTTACTATTTTTATACCGAAAATTCCATTTTTGATGTACGAATAATTAAACATAAACATGATATCTGTTATTATTCAAATAAAACTATTAGTATTTAATTAAAGCAAACAATTTATAAAACCAAACATTTTTTAATGTTTTTATATTCGGTACAAAAAGCAATCATAAGAGGTCCAATCTAAAATTATGTGTAAGCCTGCCTTAATACGACACTATATTAAAGAGATAAAAAAATTTCTTGTGAAATAATGTGACTGAAAATTTCAGGTAAAAAAAAGTTTAAAAATACGAATGCGCCAAAAAAGGTAATGTATGCAATTAAAAATATTTTTGAAATATTTTCTTTTTGGTTAAAAAAAAATATTGCATGTAATTTAACAAAAAAGTTAAAAATAAATAAAACATATAAAATAAATTTATCAAAAACAATAAAAATATGAAGAATTCTCAAAATATGTCGCACTAAATTTAAATGGTAGCAAATAAAAAAAAGGAAAAGCCGCGAAACGACACCTGAGTTGATAGGTTTTGATGGTTGCAAAACCAGTTTGTAAGGTTGTGTATAAATATGAATGTTACCAAACTCCACCTTTTGTACTTTTACACTTGAACTAATTTTTCAACACTGCTTCAATACTTAATGTGTTGTGTAAAATGATATATTTGTATTTTTCAAAAATTAAGTGAATAAAAATCAAGCTTTAAGGGGACAGTATACATCTGGATTTTTCCAAACTGAAATCTTTAAAAATGCAAATTTTTTTAAGGAAGGAACAAGAAATCTTATTGAAACTTTGCATATTTATTTTTATGTAAAAATAATATTCAAAATACAATTTTTTGGATTTTTCCAGCGTGTTTTTTGGCTGCTGCAGGTTTTTTAAAAAAAATAACATTAAAAAATCACGGCGGTCGTGATTTTGGCTCTCTGGAACGTCTGAAAAAAATAAGAAAGGGTTTTAATCAGCATTAAAGCCGCTATAGACTGAACTAAAAGAACCTTTTTTTGCAAAAATTGACAAAATGGAGGCGTTTTTTCAAAATTAGGCGATTTTTTGGACCAAAAAATCCCTTGAAAACCAAAAATACTTCACCGATCTTTCTATCCATAGTTCAATCTATAGACTTACGTGTGAAGACAAAACTATGTATAGACAATAACATATTAAAATTTCAGAACGATCAGTGTAGTAGTTTTTTTTTTATCACGCCCGCCAACTCAAAAAAAGTGATTTCTAGAAAAAGCGCTTTTAAGTTGTTAACACCGATTATACGGCCGATTATAGTAGATTCTTTAAGGTCTTTTGAACAAAAATCAATCATAAAAAAAATTGATTTTTTGAAAATTCAAGTGTGTACTTCCCCTTGTGTGAAAAGAGAAAAAAGTGCTTTCGGCAAATGGCTCCAAAAAGTATAGAAAATATTGTGGAGAAACGGTATTTTTTATATCAAGTTATACTAGTTTTGTTAACATTATTGGCAAATTTACTGAGTTTAAGGCTTTTAATAAATCAATATCCAGAAATAGCTGCGTTCCTTTCGCCTCCATATAATCGCGATAACAAATTTTCTCAAAGGAACGGCAAAGGAAAAACGACTCGTAGAGGGCACTACCGTTGCAGTGAAAATTAAATTCAAGCAAGCAATCATGATACAATAGCTATTAGGTGTCATGAGAACGTGTGTGGTTCAAAACTGTTGTGAGCTGTTATGGTAGCGATACCTTAGTGAACGATGTTTTTATCTGAATGTGTATTACTCTAAACGTCAAAAAAATTGTAAATTATTTAATTTAATTATTAATATTATGCAATTATATTAATAATTTAAGTGAAATTGTTGGCTCCGCTGAATGTGTCCAATGTGTGTGACACACGCGGTTTGTTTTATTTTCTTTTGTTTAACATTCGATGGTCGCATCTCGTGAGAAAATAGGTAGCTGTCATGGCTACCTAATAGTCATTGTATCAAACAAACAAATAATTAAAAAAATGAAATGACAGCTCATACAAATATACAGGTGCGCCACCTGTGTTTCAAATTTTTTAAAGGCTATATCACAATTTTATATGGATAGCAAAAATAATCCTATTTGTTACAGGATTATTATTTTTGTTTTTGCTTTGCATGTAAAAAAAAAAATCTGGATTATTTTGAAGCGAATGGAACGCAGCTAATGTCACATACTTTTTCTATCTAGATTTTCATAGATAAATTTTGTGCGATTTAGACAAGTAGATGTGTTTGAATTTTCTGTAATTCCGAATTGGCTTACATTAATTAACATTATTACCTGTCATAAATTTATTTCGCCTATTTAACAAGATGATCTCAAATATTTTATCGATAACTAGCTTATATACCCGGTGTTACTCGAGAGTTACATATACACAAATTTTAATTTACACTTCTCCTTTATTGTTTTTAAAAATCTAGAATAATTTAAAACATGTTTAAATTTCAGCGTTTAAGTTGCAAATTCCTGAATTGCTTGAGTTATAATTATTTTCTGTTTACGACTGCTCAATGTAACGAAAAAAAATTTATTATTTAACGGAGAAGGACTAAAATTTGTATGCCACTTTATTAAATGTATTGGCAACGAAAAACTGCTGCTATCTTATTTGTTTGTGGCGTTATTTACTGTAGTAGCAGTATGTAGAAACATTGAAAATGATATATAGGTTTTTTAAAGGATGTAGTCATTTCATTCCGCACTTTATATAACAGAACTGCGTAAAGAGTAAGTAAGTGTAGACCATCTTAAAATAGAATATTAATTTTTTTTAAAGTCTTCCATACGTATTTTAAGACGTAAAAACAATTTCTATTTATAAAGTTTCTATTGGATAAAAATTTGTTGGTTATAACACCCAAAAAAGAAAAAAAAACTTTGAGCAATATGTCACTGAGTGATATGATGACATGGCACTCACTACCTATTGGATAATAAACTCACCGTTAGCCGGCCATTGTCCATAAATTTTCATGCGATATAATTGCATACATGAATAACAATTTCAATATAGTAAGCAACATCCCTCCAGGAAAAATTGGAAGGCTTCCATCTTAAAGTGATAAAGAACCATTCCCCACCGTATCTTTTGAAAGCTTAAGGGTAGTTTTGTATTTATATTGTTTCCCCACCGCATCTTTTGGAAGCTTTAGGGTAGTTTTGTATTCATATTGTTTCCAAACCGCTTCTTTAAGAATGCATGTGGAAACTTTTATTTATTGTCAAGCAATGACAATAGAAAATATTAATATCATTGTTTTCTAGCCACTTATTGTAGAATTCGATAGTCTAGTGGTAGCGCGCTCGACTCTCGCTCAGGGGTCCCGGGTTCGAATCCTGGCCGAATCCATTTTCATAACAAGGGAGAGGAATGTTTCCACATTAATTCTTAAAACAGGGGAGAGGACTGCTTCCAATTCACTTTTGAGGACAGCGGAGAGAAATGTTTGCACATGACTTTTTAACACAGCGGAGAGGAATGTTTCCCTCTAATGACATGCTATGTTAAAAACGCAATGGAGTGTGCAACAAAGGGGGATGCTTCTTACATTCCATGGAATGTTTCCTGGTAACATCCGGGAATGCTCACATTTCCTAGTGGGATAGAACATTTTAGCTTATACTCAAACCTTTAATAGGGTGACCCAATGTAAAAACTTACTGAATATTTTGACAGCTAGTTATCGTTGGATATTTGGATGGTTGGTTACTCGTTGGTTACTGCTCATATCAGCTGATTTAGCATAAGAATTAACTAAAACTATTCAGGCTTTTAATCTTTCATCAGATTGCTTATACTTCACTGTAACATTTTCAATGAATTTAAGAAATAAAAGCAACAATAAAGAAATCTAATTATATCTTAACTGTAGTCCTACGTTGGTGTATAAAAATAATTTTTTTTTTAATTTTTAAATATTTACAAAACCGTTTAGTTTTTGGATCCAAGCTTACATGACTCTTATTTTATGGTAAGTATGAACCGAAATAATGTACAATGAGTATCTCAATTATAATTTTCTTATCAAATATTTAAAAACTTCAATTTATCATAATGAGGCGAAGATTAACACATAATGCACGTTGCAGCAAGATATATCTTGTAAGGTAGAGTTGCCAGGAGTATTTTTTCTTTTTTTATGTTTTCTTCTTCTTTACTGCAAGCTGGAATTTATCGAAAACGGCATAATACAAGCCTTTCAGACAAAATAAAGAAGACAGACTAATGCTTCTTTTGCGTTGAAGAAAAAAAAACCAGATGGCAAAATACAATCATGGGTTGGCCTGCTGTCTCTGCCAAAAAAAAACTATTTGTAAAGCGAATCACAACAGAAATGTACGCACGGATTGCATTGCAAATATATGAAATTATTAATTGTAATTTATTTACCTAAACATATACTGCCGTAATAAGGAAGAGTGCGGCATCTAGCATGAAAATCAAAATCAGTTTTATTGTTTTTTCATAATCATATTTCTTCCATTTTTAAGAATATAAAATAAGAATTGCGAATTTTTTGCTCAATTCCTTAATATTTTAACCTGAAATGTTATATCTATACAAATTCAAGCAATAATCCAGAGTAAAAAAATAGATAAAAAAGCGGTATCTACAGGCAGATACTGCGTTTTCCCATCGTATTTGTAGTTAATGCTTTATAAAATGCCTTTTACTTCTTTATTTTTGTGTTTTAAATTAAATTAAATAAAACTAATTAAATAAAATAAAATAAAATTAAAAAAAATATTCTAGAGCAAAATGTGATGGTTTTAAAAATTAGTCATTTAAATATCATAAATATATAGACAAAAACTTTTTACTATATAAAACGTACATTTGATGTAGATACGACTTTTTGAACATATTTAAATTTATAGAATTAACAATAAAAAAGCAGCAATTACAGTGTTTTTTCACAGTTTTGCCATTTTTAATAAAATCGAAAAAATTTAATTAATATTGAAAGCAAACTGGACTTCACTATCCTGAATAATCAAATATTTATAACCATCCAAACCCTAATCAGTAAATTTTTTATAAATTACTGTAAGTCGCTTATCTCAGAATATTGCAATATTGTAGATGCTGCACTCTTTCTTATGACGACGGTATTGTTTTCTGAATTTTTGAAAAAAGTAAAAAATATACTTTTGGAGAATTAAAAAAAAAATGCCAAAAGAGGCAAATATTGCAAATTTAGATAAAAATTTAAAAAAAAATTAGCACAATAAATACATGTTCTTTTGGTAGTTAACCTAAAGATTGGATCTAAGATCCTTTTGAAAAAATCGATTTTGAAAAAACCTCTAAATAAAGGGATTTCATATGAATAGCCCTATCAGTGAAGGTGGTTTTTTAATGTCTTTTTATCAAGTTTCTGTTTATTATTGCATTCTGACACATAATTCTTTTATGTTGCCTTATTTAATAGCAGTATCAATCTGGCATCTGGCAATCTTAAAACTTTTTCTTCTGTTATCAGATCGGCTTATGACCCCTGCGTTCAAAGAGTCAGTTTAAGTGAATTTGTGCTATGGTACAGTAGATACACGCCATCACAACGCGCTGTTATTGTGCATCTTTACATTCAAAAAATGTTCTCCATTGGGAGAGCGTTGTCGGACCTTGATAACAATTTTTTAATGCCAGTTCTGACTGATAGCGACATGGATAACTTTTTGTTCCAATAGGACGGTGCCACAGCTCACAAGCCACAATCGCCTTTCAGACTTCTTTCTGTGGGGTTATTTAAGTCCAAAGTTTATATCAAATAGCAATGGACCCTGGAAGCCTTGAAAGATAATAATCGACATGTAATGGCCGCTTTTCGAAATATGATAGGAAAAAGCACAGAAAAACAAACACATTGCGCCATTCGCTCTTTCGGCGACCGTTTACACAAAATTATATTCTACAATTAATCAGAATGGTTAAAAATAATCGAAAAATCATTTCACAGCAAATAATTTGTATTTATTTTTTTCCTTATTGCCAAAAAACATGCCGAAGCTTTAAATGAGTCACCCTGTACATGTGCTCTCTCTTTTGCGTGTTATTATAATAAACAAATGAAACGGAGTAGAAATAGTGCTCTCTAAAAAATAAGAAACCGAACAAAAACATACCGCCCCTTAAGATTTTTTTCCAATGCTTGTTATTGACATTTTATAATATTTTTAAAAGTCATCTCAAACTGTTTAGATAATTTTTTTAATCTAAGAAATATGTTGCCTGCCTATCCGTTATATAAATCTGAGTATCAGTGCTTTTATAATTTCATAATCTTGGATTTTTTTGATTCTGAAGATGAACAAGTAAGTAACAAATTAAGACAGCTAATAAATAACCACAATACAAGAAATAAAACACAAAACGAAGAAAAAAGAAAACTGAGTATATAAATCTCAAACAAACATATGTACATAAATACTTAATGAAGACATTCTGTGAAGCTGCCTATAATTTGTCAAAGTCAGAATTACCAGTGACAACAACGAGGCCATTAAACACGATAACTAACATTACTTATATTTTGTCACATTAAATAACAGGCGTCCACTGATGTGTCCACTACAAATGGGGGAGCCCAATCATACTTCTTATAGTATAATGCCAAAATAATGTATTTACGACACGAGTTGGGCCATCTACAGTCAATCACGCAAAAAATATGTTTGCCCTTTTTTTGATACAATCACACTGCATTTGTTTTCTATAAACACAGGCAACGAATTGTCAGTGATGGGACCTAGTTTTTTTATTGAAATTGCTATTTTCAACGTTTGGTGAATGCCTTAAATATATTACACTTTTTGCATTACAGAATATGTTGTGAACATTTTGTCACGAAAGGCTATTTTGAAATCCCGAATTTACAGCCGCTTGAAATTATAGCCGGTCTCTTTTAAAAGAGAGCTCATTACTGATGTAGTACTAACTGATGAAAATACTTTAATTTTTAATTACGTTTTCCAAATAAGTACGCAAAATTGAGACTAGCTATTTATAGTCTCTGTAGGCAGAAAAATTTAATTTAATATCCGATTTTCAAAAAAACTGTACATATCGGTAAAATTTTTTAGATATACATACATGAGAACTAAATGAATTTCATAGGAACTTTTCTATAGTGAAATTACAGCTAATATATTGCACACCGTTGAAGAAATTATTGCAAGAACATGAATGCCACAATACAAAGTTTTAGAAATATCACTTTTAAAGTTATGAAAAAAATGCATTTTCCGAGAAATGTTATTTTACAAATTATAGCTGATTCACATTGACTGCGACAAACGCCAATTGTCAAAAGATATAACGCATGTTTTCTTATGTAGATGTGTTTTTTGAAGACAACACGACAAAGAGAGAACACGACGACAAATATTGCTGCCGCAGACTTCAATCTATTTCTAATTTTAAAGACGACAAAAGATATCTCTTCAGTGAGTATTGGTAATTCATTAAGTTATATATCGCGCCTAAGAAATTAATTTTATCAAAATTTGTAATAAGTTGTTCTGCAAAGTTTAGTTTTGACAAGAGGTTTTGCAAATATACAGGGTTGTCCATTAGGGCGGGTCAAATTCTGGCTCAGCGAAATTCGTAAAATACATGTAATTTCAAGACTTTTTCTCCACTACAGCATATACAAATTCTGAAAAAAAGCTGTGCGGACTTTCGTAAATAGATTCATACACATACATTCATACATTCATATTTTATAATTGAGAACAAAATCTATTTACGAAAGTCCGCACAGCTTTTTTTCAGAATTTGTATATGCTGTAGTGGAGAAAAAGTCTTGAAATTACATGTATTTTACGATTTCGCTGAGCCAGACCTCCAAAAAATTCGTCCATACAAATTGACCCGCCCTATTGTCCATATTCGAAGCGCCCATTTTATTTTTAAATAAATCAAAGAAACCACAATTTTTTGTCTGTTCGTTATGAATATCATTTAATTGGGTTCAAGTAAATTTGCTTAAATTATTTCTTGAATATGATATCTCGTAAATGATCACCATTGGCCTCTACGACATATTGTGCCCGTTTTGCAGCATTTTCCATGGTTTTCTTCAACATTTCGATGGGAATGGCGGTTATTTCTTGACGGATGTTGGTTTTCAGCTCTTCTAGGGTCTTTGGCTTGTTGACGTAAACCTTTGATTTCAAATAACTCCACAAAAAGAAGTCTGGAGGCGTTAAATCTGGTGATCTTGGCGGCCAATCGAAATCACCAATTTTTGACATCAAACGGCCAGGGAACAATTGCTTCAAAAAATCGATTGTAGTGCGGCTTGTGTGTGGTGGCGCGCCGTCTTGTTGAAACCATTAGTGCCTGATACGCTTTCGACGAACGATTGGCATGAAAAAATTGTTTATAATATCGCGATAACGCTCCTGATTGACAGTAACTCTGTGGCCATTATCATCTTCGAAAAAGAACGGCCCAATGAGCATTTTAGCACAAACGCCGCACCAAACAGTGACTTTTGCATCGTGAAGAGGTACCTCTTGAATCTCTTGTGGATTTTCAGTGGCATAAATACGGCAATTTTGTTTGTTTACCGTTCTGTTCAACTGAAAATGAGCTTCATCGCTCATTTTTTGAAAGCACGTTGAGTTTTCACTATTGACTTGTTTTGTTGAATATAAATTTCAACAATTTTAGAGCGTTGGCGTGGCGTGTACTGTTCCATTGTAAACATTTGCTTGGAATGATGCTTCAAACGCGATATGTCATTAGTCGATTTGGCATCACTGCGGAAAGTTACAGTGTTGCCAGATGGGCGCTTCGAATATGGACAACCCTGTATTATGAATCGGAGTCTACACATATTTTTTTTTTCTTCTTACAATATGTTTTTATAAGACCTTTCTTTTTTCCTTGACATCAACACAGGAAAAGAACCAGTTTGCGCAATGTAAAAAGCATTTGAGATTTTAGTACTAGTATTTTTACTAGTTGGCTACACTGCAGGGTAGTGTTTGTCAGATTTCGTCATTGTTATTTGATCGTCGAAGTGAGAATATCGCTCGCAAGATAACTGACTTCGAATAAAAAATTTATAAATTTGATAGCATTATTAATTATTATTAATTAATTAATTAATATCATATAGAATTTTCATACATTAATCAATTTTTGTATCTCAACCCACATTACTGTGCGTCTTCTTTTTCTAATATTCTTTTCACTTTACTTCATTTTCTTCATGAATTTTTCCCCTTATTTTCAAGGACCGTGTCTATCGCGTACGTATTTACTATTCAAATAATGCACAAAAATTATGTTTGATTTGGTACACAATTTAAAACAACTTGTTTTAATTATAATAAAATTTAAAAGGGCGCCAAATGCATGACTCGCCCGGGGCGCCTAGAAAAGTAAGGCCGGCCCTGCCAAAGGTGATCGAAAAATACATATGTATTTCTTAATATCGTAACAGTGTAAGAAAAAAATTACAAACAGTAATGACCCATAAATTTTTAAAAATTATATTTTGGAGCAGTTTCTTTTTTTCCTTTTTGACTGCAGAAGTATAACTGAAAACAACAATATAATCTTTTCGGTTAGCTTAGTCTCATCAGACGACGGACTCCTAATTTCGCAAAAAGAAAGGCTAGCTTATTAACTACTGCTCAGACTTGCGAAGTTGTCGATTGTAAAGCCAAGGTACTTAGCTCATGTTTTCGATGAGGCTGTCTACTTACTCTGCAGGATTCATTCCGCCATTTCTAGAACTTTCGACTTCTGCAGGCACCTTTCCCCGGCAAAAGATTTTTAGCTTTCAGAAACACAAAAACGTGCTCTCTACTAACATCAACATTTTAAGTATATCATAAAGCCCTGCGTCGGTGCATAAATTTCAACGTATACACACTGTGATTTATTGCAATGCTCCCAGTTGACTGTCATCTAATAACATGAGAGTTTGATTTGCTCAACACCAAACGAAAGCCTACAACGACAAGCAATACACACTTTCTCTCTGGGCAATCCATGCACGACGTGTTTTTGTTCGTCAACACCACAAGCAATGAAATTTAATTATTGAGGGTAGGATGAGAATAAAAAGCAATATATGGCAATAGGTCTTTTGGATCATTTGAATCATTTGAATCATTTTGATAATTTTATTCAGCGATCGGTAACGCCTTACTAGACATTTTTTTACACCAACTTCAAGATTTTCTAGGTAAGATAGGTAAGACTAGGTATAAATGGGTCGCTGAATCCTTTGTCAGAATTTCAAAATTATAAAATTTTTAAATAATTGGGTAACCACCTCATATTATGTACTTTTTATTTATCAGTGTTAGGGGTCGCTGATTTCGAATCTGAAATCTGAGTTTTAAAATTAAAAATGGTGGATAGGGCTACCACCTTAATTTTTTATTTTTACGAATTCGGGGTTGGCGTGAAATAATTGATAAAAATGGGTCGCTGAATTTGAATCCGTTCAGTCAAAATCAGAACCAATAAAAAGAAAACATAAACAAGTATTTATAAGTATAGTATTTTATTCTTAGTATTTTTATTTTTATTTTTAAAAAGAAAATTTAGGAATAGAAAAGCATCTAGTATGTTTGCAGCCAATGTTTCGTTTTTCAACGATAACATTACCAGCAAGAGAAAAACTCCTTTCTAAGGTAAAACACCAACAACGAAAATGCTTACCAAACCTGGGCCCAAATTACAGCATCTGTGGTCGAGCAAAATTGTACAAGATTGATAGGCACTTATCTCGTCGTGCCCTTCGTAATTTTGCTCTATCACGGATGCTGTAATTCAAACCCTGCTTGTCTAACATAATTAATAAAAATAAAAAAAATTAAGTTTGCAACCCTATCCACAATCTTGAAATTTAAAATTCTGACTTCAGATTCGAAATCAGCGACCCATTTTTATCTGTTGTTCGCGCCAGCACCGCATTCGTAAAATAAAAAAAAACATTTGGTGACAACCCTATTACCCATTTTTAATTTTAAAATTCTGACTTCAGATTCGAAATCTCCAACCTCCTATCACTGCTAAATGATGTGTGACCCATTTTTACCTAGTGTTCGCCTTACCAGTACCCTTATTCGTTCTCTGGTACTAATCATCTATAGCCAGTGAATAAGCTTTCGTTGCATTGACTGCAGTGAGCTCTCTGACAACGATATATTAGATGAACAATGGCCGCATTCAGCGCAGACAACAGTTGGCAACTGATAAGTGAAAATTCGCTGGATGTTCGAATTTTGGAAGCGCTAACTAAAACTGATCAGGTAGCGAACGCCATTTAATCGAGCGAACAAGCATAGAGCTACATGAACACAACTGTTTGGTTAACTGTCAGATGCAGCTACTGACGCTGTTAAATTAATAAACACAGAAAGAACGCAGCAAATTTAAATGAGAAACCTTTGCAATTGAATCAAATTTACATAAAAGTTATATATAATTTAATTGAATCTAACTTCCGACGTAAAGAGTGGCAACACATTCAGAGAACAACATCGTAAACTAATGTAGCGCTACCATTACAGTTCACAACAGTTATCTGCGCTGAATGCGGCCAATCTCTATGATCTGTTTTGATTGCGCTATCATGTTTTCTTCGTCTTCGCTGCAATCACACACATGAGTTCTTTGCAGCAAGCAAGACAGTGCAGTGTTGTGTGAAATTAACCAATTTTTTGAAGCCGGTTTTAAGTGCACCTGCGCAGGACTCTAGTATATAATTGTTGTGAGTTACGACACTCACAATATTGAAAAATTAAAAACAAAAATTTCACAAACTGACCTACAAGTTCAATCCAGGAAGCACTGGGCGAACATTTTTTTCACGGGATTCAAGTCAACATGTCAAGGTAAGTAAAATCAAGTATGATTTAAACCAGTGTCGGGCAGCTTTGCACACTTGAGATTGTGTTTGTGCAGTATAATATGTATTTATCTCACCTACAGAACGATCAAAGCTTCAGTGTTCAAGCGAATGTCAAGCAGATAAAATCTGCGCTTGCGTGTTCCTTGAATATATTATATACACACAATATATATTGAATATATTATATCTGTTTCGATAAGCAATAATAGCTTAAGTCGATTTAAGACAGAACTAAGTTATTGATATAGTTGTGTTCAACGTATATATTTATGAACACAAAAAATCTAGAACTTCTAGCATGACCTTAGCTAAAGATATGACGCAAAAACAAAAGAACCTTTCATATAACTTATATGGCGATTCAAAACTTTGAAGCAAGATTTCTGGAAACTTTGAAATAAGACTTAAGCTGTTATTGCGCATCGACACAGATACAACGTAATATTACACTGTATAAATTGTATGCATGCAAAATTTTTGGAAGTATGCATGAAAAATTTTTTAATTTAAAAAAAAACGGCAACAAAGAGGTAAAATTAAAAAATTATGCATAACAAGGCATTATGATAACTTGCATGGCCAATATAAGGTAATTGGTGGGCATGCAATGGAGAAATTAATTAAATATTTAAAAGCGGCATGTCCACACATCATATCATATAGTGATGAGTTCCAAATACGTAAAATGAAAGCATCTTCCGCTGTCAGTTTGGCCTTGGCAAATCACAATATGCAACATAAGCGCAATACAACAACATATATGTTTTTTATTATTAGCCTGCCTTTTTACATTTCCATCTGCTTATCTTTATTTCACATTATCCGTCTGTCGGTCTGTTTCCTTTTAACACTCCGTCCACTACTTATTTATTTTATTTCGCAATACAAATCCGAGCAAAAAAAATATTCCACAAGCCTAGTAAAATTTCTGCAAAAAGCGCTTTAGCACTATTTTGTTTTCAGTGTGAGCTTTAAAGCGCTCATAAATACATACTCAAAAAGAGAAAGTATAGGTGTGCAAAGCTGCCCGACACTGATTTAAACTATCAAACATTTAAAATTTGTATTTAAATCATATAAAATCAACATAATAAGTAAAAACTTTAATAAGAATCACCCTGACTGAAACAGACAAAACGTTTTCCTAATAAATTTAAAAAATGTGGGTTACGATATTTTGTAGCTTTAGCGACGATATGTATGAAGTGGTTTTATGTTTCCTTTTAATAAAAAAAATATTTGTAAAAAACTTAAATTTTTATGTATGAATAACCAGTTTCGGTTTCGACTGAATTTAAGAAAATGGCCGAATATTCGGATTCGGTCTCGGCCAAAATTCTGGTTTCGGTTGGACACTTATCTGCATTGCTTTCTTATTGGTGCCCGCAATCATGATCTTATGGAATTTTTGCTGGAAAAATATTTTGTTGCTTAATTTGGTCACACCGTGATATAAGAAATTAAAAAAAAATTAATAGCAATGAAGTTATTTGAATTTTTAAAGTTTTTGTATGGAAGTAAAATAAAAAATATCAAAACTATGCATGAAAAACAGCATTGTCTTTAATTCGATTGTACACATTTAAAATTTTTCTGATTGGAAAAGCTTTTTCCGTCCTATAATTTCTGACAGTTTATTTTTTAGAACTAATACATTTAACACCAGCTAATATTTTAAAAAAATCGATTTTTAGAAGTTATTGCTATAGTCAAAATATTTGGGGACTCATTTTAACATAAAACTAGGATTATTTCGAGGAACCAACCTGTTTTTGCTATTAATAGCAATAAACAGTGGAAAAATGGCACTGACCTGTTTTTTGCATAGTAAATTTCCCTTGCATTAAATATTTTGCATCAAAAATCTTTCAGAAATTAAGAAATCCACTTGTATATTTTTAACTCAATTTTTCAAAAAAATATTAGTTAGCCTGTTCTTCCATTGGATTACTTAATTATGTTAATTGTACTCTTACCCTTGGATGGAAAATGGCCACTTTATGTGCACGCTGTAGAAGTTTTTTTAACAAAATGGATCCAGTCCAAATGTCCGTTTATTTTCCTTTTATCCTACTGACACAAATATAATCAATGCGTATTATTTTTTACATTAAAAATGTTCGGGGAACTTCAAAAACTTCACCACAAATATCTGGCGTACCAGCATTATAACTATCAAAAATCATGTTGTGTAAGCCTACAGGCCAGAAACCTACAGGCCTTTACTTGTTCTTAACTTAAAAGAAGAGAGATCTTTTACTCAATGTAATTTCCCCTGAGACACCTTGTCACAATCTGACAGTCAAACTTTTTAGCAGTAGCCATCTGCAGCCGAATTTTTTTTCCGGTCTATGCTACCAAATTTGGTGGTAATTGAAGCATTTTTTTACATGCATCAAAGACACGCGATGCTCTATATATAATTATATAAGCTGCCTAATAGATGTGGGGACACATCTTGTGGTTGTCAAAGATATTTTTTTACAAATTCATTTAGTTGTTTATTGTTTTTCTGTATGGAACTAAGTTGTTGTTGTTGTTGTTGCTAATATTGCCCCTCCAGTTGGCATGGGAAAGTGACAAAAGGGTGTTGCCGCCGTCAAGTTTCGCTTTCCTTTTCAGTTTCTTACTGACTTGAATGAGGGAACACTTGAATGAGTTTTGATGACTAAATGATTCTTGTTCCATGTTTTTGGTATTTTAACCACAAATCAACATTTTTGCTCTTGACCATAATTATTTACATCTCTATTTCCACAACGTATTGTTGAACAAAAGTTTTTTCGTAGCTTTTTCGAGGTAGTAACAGGTGAAAGGCATTCACTTACTTTTTCGCCTCAGCAGCACGGAGGGCTGGCCGTTGGGCCGTCAAATAAAAAATGAAATATTATTGTTATTGTTTTTGAGGTTTGAATGTTTGTGGTATAAAACTTTGTTGAATTGCAAAAACATGTATTAGTTGCTACCGTTACTTTCAACTGATTAGAACTTGAAAAATTTATTACAAAGGATTTGAGAGAGAAATTTAAAACTAGTTCAAGGATGTCGTTAAAAAGGACCTTGATGTTTCTGCTCTACTTGGTGCTGCTGACATTACTGCTTAAGTCAGCCAATGCTGCCTCCTTAAGTACACCAGAACTTCAGGACAACACATTAGCAGTGCCTGCCGAGTCGACAGCGCCTACTAGCCCCAAGAAACGTGAGGAAATGCGTCGCGCTTTTGACTCTTGTGATGAGCAACTAAGTTGGATGTGTTTAAAGATTGAGTTTGTTAAGTTCATGGAACGTCTGACGGAACGTGAAGAATTCAATTTGATAGGTGGCATTAGCGTTGTAAAGGCAGCCAACGCGACGGAACAAAAAAGGGCGGAAATAATGGCAGGTGCGTATAATAAGAACATGATTTCTAAATATTTGCCATTTAGCTTTATATCATAAAGAAATATTTTCCTATTAACAGACGTGGCACGCAGCTATCCTAACGACCCTAGCTCTCGGCTGAATGGTCTCATTTATGCCAAATTAGAGCATTTTCTGCAGAATCATTATTTACGCTTTAAGCTGTTGGATGCAGCTACAGCTGCGGAAGCACGTTCGACATTAGCGGAAACCGGTCGCAAGGGCAAGTTTGGCAAAAAGGGTGGCATGGAAGCCATGCTTGCTGCTGGTTTAATGATGAAGGGTAGGTCTACTTTTGCTTACCTTGAGTTTTGATTAAAAACATATCCGAAAACAAGGCACACTCATGGCTATTGGATTGGGCACCATTGCATTGCTAGCCGGCAAAGCTTTAATAACGGCTCTGGTGGCTCTGACACTTTCCAGTATGCTTGGTCTGAAGAGCATTGCTGGTGGTGGCGGAAAGTCGACGACCTACGAAATTGTGGCAAAGCCTATCTACACGTCGAGTCACTCGCACTCGGTGAGTCACGATGATGGTGGTCATGGGCATGGTGGAGCCGGCTATGGAGCACATAGTGGAAGCGGCTATGGTGGCTATGCACGTGCATTACAAATAGAGTTGCCAAGTCATCTGCAGCAACAGCCAGCGACGCAGTGATGACTTGCAGTGGGCTGAATTCAAACACTGGCACTAAGGAGTTCAAGCAAATAGCATTTAAGTAATTTATTGTACGAATTCGAAACAAATAAAGAAAATTAAGACATAATAAATTTACAAGACAGGGTGAACATTTTCCTGTTTTTCCGGTTTTTTGTTGGGCCAGGGGTTGAAATGATTGTGTCTTTTCTGTTAAATCAGTTGTAATTTTTTTCTGTAATGCATCCATCATAGAAGAGTTATTTATAAGACGTTTGTTTTGAATCTTCTAAAAATCAACCTTTTTAGACATATGTTTGGAAGTTTAAAATTTCAATATTTATTTATAAGTAACAACTTTACTATTTAATTTTTTTTTAATAATTAATTTATTTTATTAAATGCTTTATAAATGCATATTTTGTTAGAAAAAGTGCTAATAGTTTCACAAATTTTTACTATTTTAAATTTGTTAATTATTAATCTGAGGTCATATTAATTCACGGTCGATTCTCAACTGAACTAAGCTGCGCTTAGTGAAGAGAGTATTGCCTACTAGAAAAAGGGAATAAAGAGTGATAAGAATGTTACTTACATAATTTTACTTTTACATTTCTGGTTTTTTATATAAATTAGAGATTGTGATGTACTTGCTTGTTAAGGAAGCTAATTAGTGTCTTAATTAGTCTAAGATATTCCAAAAATAAAACGGTTGAACGACGGCAGTGTTGCACAGTGAATCTATATGTATATGTGACTTATGTGACTTTTATGGTAATTTTCGATGTTTTTAAAATAAAAATTTGCAAAAAGATGGTTGTGAATAATTTTGAGCAATTGGACGTTGTACCTGCTATACAAATAATATAAATTTTTTTATATATCTGGATCATGAGTAAGGCTATGTTAACAAAGCTTTGTCCTTACTTTAGATCGCAAAACAATTTTAGATTGATTGTACAAGTGGGCATGGTGCCTACAGTACAAATAGAACACAATCAATTTATACATAAATTAGTTAATCATGATGAAAAAAAAAATCATCTGTACTCTTTTACAAATGTAGTTTTTCTTTTCCGAAAGCATTGGCTAAATATAACAAACAAAACGTTCGAGGCAAAAAAAGAAAACAATATTAAATTTGTCTTTTAATTGCTTTATTACATAATTACTTAATTACTTATTTACTTAGTTCCCGAATTGAACTAGAATAAAAATTTAAGTAACGCAACGCCAGATCAAAAAGCCTTATAGAAAAAAAACCAGAGAAGGTTTAAAATTTGATGACTAGAAAAATAAACTTATATTACTTGAAATTTTTCTATAAAAATGTTTATACAAAAAAGTCTTGCCCAATTCAGAGAGTTTTGTAAATTTTGTAACACAAGTTAAAAATTATTTCTGTTTTCTGTAACATAACGCCAGCACATATTTTTGCTTATATTTTTTAAATCCTCTTTTTATTATATCTTTAAATCCTATGGGTCAATAGTTGTCATTATTTTTACTTAATATAGTGCTACATAATTACTACGCATATATAAAAAAACCTTTTTAATAAATAATAAGTATAAAAAATTTTTTTAAAAATAAGCTTTTATTTAAAAAAGACGGGAACTTAAAAGAAAAAAAATAAATTTAAGTGACATTTGTCATATATGTTTATAGTAGGAATATTCTAGGTGCAGAAGAACCCCACTCTTGGTTACTCATCATCATAATATAAGCGTACGTAAATTGGTAAGTTCTAAGGACTTATATAAATTTAGAATTTTTCAAATACATTTATATTTAACAGCTTGAGGCACCGATGTCCGCGATCCGTTATATAGGTTTACTACACAATATCAGTGCCTTAAGCTTTTAAATATAAATGTATTTGAAAAATTCTCAATTTATATAAGTCCTTAGAACTTACCAATTTACGTACGCTTATATTATGATGATGAGTAACCAAGAGAGGGGTTCTTCTGCACCTAGAATATTCCTACTATAAACATATATGGCAAATGTCACTTAAATTAATTTTTTTATTTTTAGTTCACGCCTTTTTTAAATGAAAGCTTATTTTAAAAATTTTTTTTAACTTTTATTTATTTTTTACTTTTTAGTCTTAAAGGTTTATTAATAACATATTTACTTTCAAAACTTAGCAAATACTACAGCATTTTAATTTTTTAGACCATTAGCCATATTACAGTATTAACATTATTTACTCGATTTACTTTATAAACATTATTATAAACATTATTACACTACTTACTTTATAAACATTATTTTTTTATTGTTTATTTACTACAAAAATTTCAGCTGAATCGAGTTAGTAGTCTTGGAGATATAGCATTCTTATTGATTTGTGGGCGGTAAAAGAGGGTGTGGCAAAAATTGTTATTTTAATATTACATTGTCATCGGACTTACATATGAAAGCTAAATTTCAGCTTAATCGGAAACCAACAAGTTCTCGAAAAATGGCTTGCAATTTTTGACGGGCATTCCACGCCAAATCGGACGGTTTTAAAAATTTTTATTTTTGATATCTGCCTTTTTTTAATATCTTTGAGTACTCATAGAAAAACCTTCCTTCCTAAGTTTTGGGATTTTTTTTTTGATTATCCGTTCCAAAGACACCAACTTTTCAAAAAACAGCTCTTTTTGTGGTTTTTTGCCCGCAACTTTTTTAAACTCATTTAAGTGAATATTATCACTTAACATAAAAGTTTAATTTTTCAATTTAATATTCGAAAAAAAATTCGAAAAAATTGTTTAAAGTGCATTAATGCGTAATTTTCGATTTTTAAAATTTAGATTGCATTTTCTACAGTAATTGCATATTCTGATTTTCTTCAAAATTTTTTACAAAAAACTACTGCTAACTCCACAACTTTAAAGACTGGTCTGGCCTTCGAAAACTACTATTTTTTCGATTTTTAAAAATTAAAAAAAAAAATTTTATAGTAAATTTTGTGTATTTCTCTTTTGATAAATTTTTGTGTATGCTGTTTTTTATTGCTGTTTTTTACTGTAGGGTTAATAAAATTTTATATTTTCGAATATTTTCTTTGAAAAAACTCCAAAATCTTGAAAATTAATATAAATTAGTTGTGCCATTGAAAAATAAAATGCCTCTTTTTTGTTTTTAGTATAAAAGCAACATTGTTTATTGTCATTTCCTATGTTTGACATTATACTCCCATGACTGACAGTTTGTTTATAGTACCCAGATTATTATATCTTGTTTACTTCTAAATGTCCACCAATAAATTCTGTGTATTTTAATTTGTTGCTGTGAAATAAATATTTAAAAATTATAGCAAAAGCTAGGTTTAGAAGATGTTGATATCCTTTAAAATTTGTTAGTCATTCTTTGAGTAAAGGATTAAGATTAGCTTAGCCAAAGCTTCAAGAATCATGGACTTTGTCTTGTTCCAATTACTTGTGTTCAACTTGTATTGTAGGAAGACATTACGATCCCATAAATCGGTTGCATCTGGATCAAGTCATATTATTAATTTAGAAACCAACGTGATCACGGTCTCCGTATATATAAAAGAACGACGATTTAAAAATCACGTTCACTAAAAACGCCGTTTCTGAAAAATCACCGGATCGCTCAGCTCTAATCGTAGTATTCTAATCTAAGTATTTGCGACAGAAAGCCAAGATATATGAAAGCTAGGTGCACGTCAAAGTATTGTGAAAAAAGTTGAACTCATCATTGTTCTCTTTTTCCGAAAATTCGCGAAAAAATATTTAAACGTTTTTGGCAGATGTCATGGGACCAAAAGAAACTTTATGTAAGCAGCAGTATTGAAGTTTCCATTAAAAAACGGATTTGCGTAGAAAATTCCCGGCGTTTAAATTCGAAAGCATATATTTTGCGTCATAAACAGCGCACCATCAAGTGTGCAGTAAAATGTTTGTCTCAACCTCGGCATTTCGAAAACTATGGTTAGAAGCTTTGCGAGTTCCAGTGAACTACATAGCACTCAATTTGGTCCGGAAAATAGACAAATCTTGTAAGCTGAAAGCTAAAAAAATACAAAACGGGGAAAAGAGCTATTTAAATAAATGTTTGCAAGACGTCCCGAAACTAGAATCCCATTATCGGCGCACATGTCTCTATAAATTTTAGCTTTAAACTTTGAATTTTGTAAAAAGGACTTATTTTCCCAAAAGAAATATAATTATGTTATTAAAAAAACAATATTAAAAAGTCAGAACAACTCTTGCTCTTTTTTAAATTTCTGAAACTTAGAACTTTAAATTAATGAAGACAAAATGAAAGCAACGCTCTAGAAGTAAGCAAAATTTAACCAACCATAACTTTTGATGTATATAATATTTCGCAAAAATTTTTTGTTTGTGTAAATATTTGGTAAAATTTAATAAATATCTTTTAAAAAAAAATTCAAAAAAGTTTAAAAATATATCTAAAGTATTAACCATTATGTAACCTGGAAAATATAACTAAAATAATATTTAGTGTATAAGCTTTAATTTAAAAAAACCATTGCGAAAATTTTTACTTTCCATAATAGTTTTACCATAATAAAAAAGATCTCAAAAAGTTATTTAGTTTTTGTGATCAAAGCGCTAAGATCCATCAATAAATAAAAAATTTTCAGCACTTTAAAATTTTTGTATAAAGTGAATTCACAATTTGTCTTTATTTTATAAGTATTACTGCTTTGTAACTGTAAAAAATAATCTTTTAAACAAATTAATTTTCTATGGATTCACAAATTTGCGAGCAGTGAATTGTGTCTTGATAGTCATATTTTTACGAAACTGGAAAGCCGAGATCGTTACAGGCAGCTCGAATTACGCCCAAAATTTCATTTAAATTTTATGTTTTGAATAAATTTTGTACAAAAACTTTAAAGTGTTGCAACTTTTTTGATTATGGATGGATCTTAGCACTTTGAATGCAAATACTAAATAACTTTTTGGGATATTTTTAATTATGATAAAATATTTGGGAGTAAGTATGAAAAAAAAATAGTTTCATTATTTTGACCCTGAAACATCAAATACCAAAGTTATACTTTTAAAACGACTTCTGCGGTTTTTAAGGAGCGACAACTTTTAGCGTCCTGAAATCCTCTGGAGATAAGCTTTCATATGAAGGATCGGACTTTTTCAACTTTTTTTTTTTATAAAAGCCGACCCACTCTTTCATATGAGTGTGTCCCAAATAGGTAAAGTATTTTTGAGATTTTTTCAGATTTTTTAAAAAATTTTTCAGGTTTTAGAAGATTTTTCAAATTGCAAGCATAAAGTGGTAACAGATAACAAATAACAGATATTTTGGAAGTCTTTGAGTCATCATTTCGGAAGACAAATATTCAAACCCTTAATTAATGTACAATAATCAGAAGTTTTGCCAATTTGTTTCGTCTTTTGGGTGTCATTAATTTTATTTTTTTCGTAAAATTTGCGTAAATTTTTTTTTAAATTTTCATTTATATGAAAATAAATAATGATGCATTTAAATACAATTTGAAATTTTAAGAATTTTAAAAAAATTATTCATTTTAATTTTGCCGTTCTAAAACTATAGCTTTTAAGTCCTTGTAACTGTTGGTTGAATCGTTAAATCGTTAAAAGATTAACCGATTCAAAATTGCTAGAGAAATTTCACATGATTAATGAACAGTATGGCGTTAGGGTTTGCCCTGGAGCTGCCTCCCGATGAAGTACGGAAACAATTGGTGAACCGAAAAAATTGACTTCATATACTCCATAGACTGTAACAAAAATAGAAACCAACATTTTATTTAAAAAAAATTTATTATATATACGAAAATCATAGCAATTGTATAAGAGTCCCTAAGGAGGGATCGGAGGGGATAGGTCCCAAAGGGAAAAATGTTCATTATAGAAAAGTAAGTCAGTCATACATATTAACCCTTTCCGGTCCTCCCTTAAAGGGGAAATATTGATTTAATTAGCAGTCCTTGAGCGATGTAGTAAGAAAACTTTAAGTGACCCGAAGAAACTGACTGAAAAAACTGAAAATTCGGTTTTAGTGTCCTCCAAAACACTAAATAGAGTCGTTAAATCCCACGGGTTTTTTCCTGTTAAACAGTGTTATTAGAGCAGGTTTACACTTTGCATGCTTTTCCCCAGCTGTTTGAAAGTGCTGCTTTGCACGGTGCATATTTTTAGCAATTTTGAAATCGATACAACGACCAACGATTTAACGATTCAACTATTGGTAACAGGGATTTAAAAGCTATAGCTTTGGAACGGCAAGAGTAAAATCAAAATGTTTTTTAAATTGCTTCAAAATTCATGATATTTTACACTGCATCATTACATTCTTTCATTTTTATGGAATTTTTAAAATAAATGAAGCTTTTTTTCAAAAATGTTCGCACATGATTTTGAGTTTAATTCGGGCTCAAGGTCTCTTTTTGAATAAAAACAGTTTTATATTTTTTTTTAAGTCTTGGTAAATTTGTAACAATTTTTTTTAAATTGGTAACTTGGTAACAAATATAAGAATGTTTTTCATTTGTTTTTCAATGTTTTCAAAATTGAAATATATGACACCCGAATGACCGAAAAATTGCCAAAACTTCTGATTTATGTGCACTAAAATAAAGTTCGGACATTTGTCTTTTGATATAATGACTTTAAGACTTAGAAAATTTCTGTAATTGACCAACTTATGCTTGAAATTCAAAAAATCTCCGAGAAACCTGATTTTAAGGCAAATATTGGTTAGCCGCGTTCTCCAAACCAAAAATACTTTACCTCATAAGTTTTCCAGCAATAACTGTGCAACTATGAAATTAGAATAAAATTTTCTTTTAGGTTACCCTAGGACATATGGCCATTTCCGCCAAAATCTCTACTGCGACTGAAAAATTATATGTTACTTTAAATTCTTTTAAGCCTCCGTAATAGAGAAAAATGTTAAAATTTATATTGTGAGAGTACTGAGAGCCGATTTGAATTTGATTGTGTTTGAGAGCGAAGCGTTTCGGTACTTTGTACTTAAAAAACTTCATCACTCAAATTTTTTGTAAGTTAAGCCTACAAAATGTGTCATAAAGACAAAAAAATGTCAAAAGACAGAAAAATTATAAAAATGTTAATAAAAACTACTTACATAGTACCAAAGCGCTAAGCAGGGGGCTAGAGACGGGGTAAAAAACATTTTAAATTGGCCACTAAGTTTCTGTCAGTCCGTCTGATCTGATTTTAATATTTTACTTAAATTCAGGAAATAAATTATCCTTGAATTTAAGTATCACAAACCAAATTTTTCCAAACTGTCTTCTACTTAAAATTCCTATTATAATTTTAAGAAAACATTTTTTCTTAAAATATCTACCTAAATATGACCAATGTCATACTATGTCACGTCTTCAATCTGACATAACACTATACAAATTATGCTATACAATGTCATGTCCTCAATTCGACATAGCACTATACATCATTAATCATGGTATAAAATTATAAGCTAACTAAAACCGGAAAAATATATAAAAAGATAAACATCCCATCTATATTCAGTGAAACAACAAACCTAAACCTAAAATTCTTGCCGTGTAGGCTTAAAGGCTACCTTTAAACGTTTTTCGACCACAGTCACGTGGTCTCATCAGAAGGCTTTAAAATCTAAAAAACCTAACCAACCTCTAATTCTGAATGCGACAGAAAAAATAATAAAATTAAAATTGTACCGAAATAAGTATTTTCACTTATTAAACATACTATTGAATTTTTTAATGTATATTATTCTTGAAACTTTTAAATAAATATTTAAGAAAGAAATTAGTTTATTAATTACATCATAATAAAAACATATATAAATAAACTTAAACAAAAAAATATACCAGAATTTCCCTCTTTAACTGTATAAAAATGAGTTCTTCGCTTACGGTTATATCGAGACCAGAGACCGCCAATAACGATTATCGCTATCAATCAACCATTTTATAACAGTTATTTCTTGGTCATTATTTTTTTCGATCAGCAATAAAAGTAATTTCTTGGTCGTTATTTTTATTCAATCAAAAATAAAAGTTATTTTTAACGATTTTTTTCCAACAAAAGAAAAAAAATATTTTGGGACTGAAATAATTTCCATTAGAGAAAATATATTTAAATTTTATAAGGTGAGAGTGCTGATAACAAATCGTAATTTGAATTTTAAAAAAAGTGGCAACAAAAATGATGAATGACACTTAAAGTTGGAAAATGGTGACAAAAGCTGAAAAGTTTTTTGATGAAAAAAATCTGTAACAACGTATATTATAGTTACTATAAAAACTAAAAAACTTTTTTCAACAAAACAATTATGAATATGCAACAGTATTCCAGATTTTATAAGTTTTAAAAGAAAAAATCATATATCTCGGGGGTTTTCTCACGTTTTCCCTTACACAAAAAAACTGCGCTGCCTGGTTTGTTTTGACAGCAGTTTGACTTTTTCCTTGTTTGTAGTTCGTTTGTTTCCTTATAAGGCAATCAGATTCAATTGATTTGTTTCGTTGCAATTGCTGCATGGTAATTTCGCCAATAGAGATTATGTTATAAGAAGAGTTGAGTTGAGAAAAAAAGAGAAAAGCCATGAGTCTTATCGAAAAAAATAACGGTCAAAAAATAACTTTTATTTCTGATCGAAAAAAAGCGACCACGAAATAATTTTTCTTTCTGATTGAAAAAAAACCCACCAAAAAATAACTTTTATTTCTGATCGAAAAAATATCGATCAAAAAATAATTGGTTTGAGGTGATTTTAATCTTAAAAATCATGAAAAAAAAATTATGTAAAAAATGGAACCTCTAGCTCCCTAGCTTCGCATTGCTATATTTTAAAGAATTATATAACAACTTTTTATACATGTTCTTTTGACCTAAAATTTCAAAAATAATCGTTATTTTCGGTCCCTGATCGAAACTGTGTCTATTTTGGTTTTTCTTCTCTTTTCTTACTTACTTAAGTACTTAGTTGGCGCTACAACCGTATGTCGGTCTCGACCTCATGCGCCAGCCATTTTTGTCTTTCGGTTACTGGCGCCAGTTGGAAATTCCAAGCTTCGTCAGGTTGTCCTCTATTTGGTCCTTCCAATGAAGATGCGGTCGTCCTCTTCTGCGTTGACCGCCGCTGGGTACCGAATCGAATGTTTTCTTCACTGAACATCGTCTTTCATGCGCTAAACAAGACCAAGCCAGCGAAGCCGCTCGATTTTAATGCGCTTGACTATGTCGATGTCAGCGTGCAGCTCATACAGTTCATCATTCCACCGTATTCGGTACTCGCCATTGACGCAGATTGGTCCGTAACTCTTACGAAGAATCTTTCTCTCGAATGCTCCTAAAGTTTTTTCATCTGAACTGCACAGCGTCCAGGTTTGTGATGCATAAAGTAGGACGGGCATGATGAGCGATTTATAGAGCGTGATTTTCGTTCGTCGAGAGAGGGCTCTGCTTCTCAATTGCCTACTGAGCCCAAAGTAACACCTGTTGGCAAGAGTTATTCTTCGTTTGATCTCATGCTTATGTCGTTGGTTGAGCTTATGCTGGATCCCAGAAAAACAAAGTCCTTTGCAAGCTCGAAGGAGGTATTGTCAACTGTAACGTGGGTTCCAAGACGCTGGGACTGTTTGTTTGTTGACACCAAGTATTTCGTCTTATCTGCATTCACTGCCAGACCCATTCGACTTGACTCTTTTTCTAATCTGGAAAATGCTGCACTGACTTCGCGCGTATTATGGCCAATGATATCGATGTCATCAGCATACGCAAGCAGCATAACACTCTTGTAGAATTTTGTGCCACTACGTCTCAGAGCAGCAGCTCCTATGATCTTTTCCATCATTAGGTTAAGGAATCACCTTGTCTGAAACCTCATTATTAGTTTTGCAGGATAACCAAATTCAGACATGGTGGAGTACAGGTGCTTCCTTATTGGGCTGTCGACAAATTGGGCGGCTTGCCCAATAGCGTAGCGTGAAAATCTGGTCGATGGTGGACTTTCCAGGTCTGTAGCCACACTGATAAGGTCCGATCAGTTCGTTTACAGTGGGCTTCAATCTTTCACATAAAATGCTCGACAGGACCTTATATGCGATATTAAGAAGGCTTATCCCACGGTAATTGGCACAGATAGTGGGATCGCCTTTCTTGTGGATTGGGCAGAGCACACTAAGATTCCAATCGTTCGGAATGCATTCTTCCGACCATATTCTGCATCATTGGCGTCGGAAGCGGGGGGGGAGGAAAGGGGGCAGTTGCCCCCGCACTTTTTTAGCTAGATAAACAATTTAAAAGGAAAAGTTATTCAAAATATCAGTTTTTTTACAACGATAATATTTTTGTATTATATATTTTCCTCTTCTTTCTCTCTTCTTCATGTTTCATGTGAAGAAATTTTGGTGAACTTTTTTTGCACCACCATTTGTACTGCCCCCCCATTTGTACTGCCCCCCCAGATGAAATTCGCTTCCGACGCGCTTGTTCTGCATAGAAGCTCGTGAATGCATTTAAGTAGAGCTTCGCATCCGTTCTTAAACAGCTCAGCAGGTAAGCCATCAGCTCCCGCGGCTTTATTTTTAAACCGAGCTATAGCTGTCAGAACTTCATCATAGTCGGGCAGCGGAACCTCGACGCTGTCATCCGAAATTGGGGTTTCGGGAATGTCATCTCTATTGGCGGGATTGTTGTCAGCGTCGCCATTTAAAAGCTTAGAGAAGTGTTCCCTCCATAACGTCAGTGTACTCTGGACATCTGTCACTAGATTCCCGTTTTCATCCTTGCAGGAAGAGGCCCCGGTTTTAAAACCATCGGCAAGGCGTCTTATTTTTTCGCCTCATTCCTGTCACCATACATCTCAATCTTCTCCTGCTAGCGCTTTTCTGCGTCTCTTCTTTTTTCTATATACCATTTTTCTTCATGACATATTAAAACAAATCAATTGCTACAATAATAGAAAATATTAAATTGGCATGATAATCGGAGAATTTTCGAATATGTTGTTCGAAACGTAGCGAAATAGATAGAGACTTTGAAGTTTTTTGTGGCGTTTTGAGTGTAACACAAAGCCATCTTGTGCTCAAGATAAAGCAAAACAAAAAGCAATAAAATTCTTATTGTACCCAAAAACGCCTGTGTATATAAAAATTTTTTGAATTTGTAATTTTTTTTTTTCGATTTTTTTAGAGGTTTGTAGTAATGGTTTTAAGATAAAGCAAATGGGATATAACTTAAACCCTCGTCGTACTCAAAAACACCTGTTTATTTAGTAATAAGTATTTATATGAGCAGCTAAAGAGATTTTGCTATTTTTTAAATTATGTGTACTACGACGCCCTCTTCTTTCGAGATAGATTAAAACAGATGTAATCCAAAGAAGAAACGTACTCAAAAACTGTAACACGCAAATTTTTAATGGTAATCGGATGAGCGGTGTATGAGATTTTAGCGTGTTTTTCAAAGATTTGTAACTCAGCGCCTTCTGCTGATAAACATTACGCAAAATGTATTATGCCAAAACATTTGCCGTACTCGAAAGTTCTAAATTGAATCAAAAATAAAATAAAAAAGATTTTGCTAAAAATTTTTATTGTTCTTTAAAATAATTTTATTTTAAAACACTATTTTTTTGTTCTTAGAACAAAATTTATTTTGAGAACAAAATTCTTTTATTCAAATTTTTCGTTAAAATTTTTATGTTTTAGTTTTGATGTTTTTTACACACAACCCCCGAACTTATGTATGTATGTATTTAAAATCAAAATCAGTTTAAAAAATTGTAGCAAATACGGGAAAATCTTGTTCTGGCGGGACATGTTTTTATATCATATCATGCCAACTATGAGAAATTCCATGAAACACGGACATATGGCAACACTATTGATCACACATTAAGCCAAGATGCGAACCAATTCACTTCTTTATATTTCTTGTTAATAAGTTAACTTGAAAAACTACCTTTCACTCATCAGTTCTCTCACATATCAGTATCTTAAGCTAAGTCTGAGAGATTTGTTTGCCAAGAGTTCTTCACTTTATGGTTATGAGAGCGTTGTTAGCACTTAAGGTACAACAAAACTGAAGCGTGTCGACCAAAAAGATTTAGTGGCTCGAGCACCCTGGCGACAAAACAAACAGCTAGTTATTTCAAATTTATGTTGTATGACAAATTAGGTAAAACAAAACCGTACGTAAATTCTTTTACCATGTTTAAAAGTAATATCAAAAGAATTACAATTAAAAGAAACAAAAAAGTATTACCAAAAAAAAAAAAAAAAAAAACAAAGCAAGTAAAACTGTAACAACAGCGTCATTCGTGCTCATTTAGAATAAGTTTTAGTGAAGCAGTTTGCGATCGCAATGATAATAATGATCAAGATGATCACAAATAAAAAAGTGAAGGTGCGGTAGGCGTAGAAAATTCGCAATTGAATCACAAAATTTTTTAAAATATTTGTATTGTGTGTGACTTCAAAACAAACAAGACAACAAAGTTGTACTCTGAAATTGTCGGCAAGCCCACAACTAAAAAAGCCGCTAAGTGAGAGAGAAAAAGCAATTTCCAGGCGATTGCAATTGCCTTATTAAGATATAAATAAATAGAAATTGTTTTTACGACGGGGCAATTTTGATGTGCAACTCGTTTTGTTTTTGTTATAATTTTTATTTTTTTTTTATTTTGGGAAAGTGAAAGATTTTTATTATCATTTCCATTTCGTCAAATTATTTCTCGTTAGGATGAAAGGCAATGAATTGCGGTGAGTAGTTCCACATTTTCTCTAATTATTCTACAATTCTTTCGCTGCACATGCGCGCGGCGCTTCAGTAATTAGCTTCAATTATATTTTATGATATTACCGCCATGATGAAAATCAAAATCTTTTGCGCTCTGATACGCCAGTACAAACGTGCCAGTGCTTTATTCAGTTGCAGATAAAACAAAAACATGAAAACTTTTGAACTGTGCAGAACATTTGCAGATAATTAAAATGACGCATTCCGTTATGTGAAAATATGTAAAAGTTATTTTGAGTGGCACACAACAACAAGATTACATTGGCGTAGCTCAATGTTGAACAAATAAGGATAAACAGGGAAAGATTTAAATAAGTATAGGTATGATTTGCTTGTTTTATATTCTTTAATGTCTTCCTTGAATTAATTATATGAGATAAATTGCACAGGAAACGGATATCCAAAATATGTCAGTTATTATTTATATTTGGCTTAGTAAACATGATGTTCCCTAGAATCTTATCGGAAAATGTAAGCTTCATTAAAAACAGCAATTTTAAGGCGACTTATTTTAATGCTGATTTATTTTTGTTCTTTCCTGGCAGCGGAAATGCATGACACAATTCAATCATTTATAAGGCACGATTTACAATCTCCAAGGATTATATTACAATTCAATTCTAAAAGCTAATGTTCCAATTCCTTCTCAGAATTTGTTGAAGTCAATGGCCAGAGACTTAAAATTGTAGAGCTTTTCTGACATCTATCAAGCAGTGGATAATGTTAGCTGGCATTGAATCATGCCTTCAGGCAAAGTTAAATTGCTTAAGTTGACATCGGTTGTGGCAAAAACAGAGATGTTAAAATAACTCTACACTGAGAAAAGAGTTTCTTTCTATTAACGAAGATTTGGTTGTAGTTAGCAAAAAGCATACTTTTGCTTATGGCCAAATAAATGTAAGGTTATTGAAAATAAATTATAAACATATTTCAGACTTTGATTTGAAACATATTTTTATATAGATATCTTTTATATGTAAATAGGCGTAGGCGAAACAGTTCTTTATCATTTTTTCCAGTGTTTCTAAACCAATTTTGAGAATATTGAACACCAATTATTGTGACCTTTGACGTGAAATATGTGCATTTGAATAATATTTCTTAAATAAAACCTAAAGTACATATACGACATGGAAGAACACCATGTTAGAGAAAATTTAAGACATTGCTAATATGTACAAAAAAAAATTGTTCACCCTTTCTTATGGATACCCTACAATAAGCATATTTTTTATGTGACATGTGTTATAGTAAATTTTGAAAAATTTCCTTTATTTTATCCTTTTAAACTTATGACGATATCTCGAAAACTGTAGCTTTTCTCAGTAAAACGTATTTTTGTATGAAAAGTCGTTTGTTGAGATATATAGCGGCATACAAAAGCTTTTTTGCTGATATTTTTTAACAGATGGTATGTTAAAAAAAATTCCCGTTATAATGACATCAAAATTATTAAATATCTCGAAAACTGTAAATTTTCTTTGTACAACTCATTTCCTTGAAGTAAAGTCCCCAAAAAAAAATTTCGGGGTTTTTTTATTTTTATTTTTTTTTTTTTTGTTTTGTTTAGACTTATTCCAATTTTTTTTATGCATTCAAAATTTCTTCCGTGGTAACTTCCACATCCCTGTGAACATTTAGTGCTAACCCATTGAGCCTTTCTTCTCCAGTTTTACTTCTCATGCATGTTTTGGGTCTTCGAAGCGACGAAAACGAGGGTTTGCTTGAAGCGATTAGAACCGGCAACGTTGCACAAATATGGGGTACAAAATATTGATCAAAATCAATTTATACAGAAAAATCATCACGTTCATAAATTCAACACATTGCCTTTAATATCAATGCATGATTTTTATACAAAATTTTAAAAACTGTTTCAAGCAATGTTTAAAACAATTTTTAACAATATGTTATAAAAAAATTTTGCATGAAACATATTTTGTCAAAGTAGGAACAAATTGTTTTCAATATGTCGCCCATTTCACATTGAAGTGTAATATCAGTTGCACTGACCAACTCCGATTTGGCTAAAATTTTGTGCTTAAATTACTTTATTGTTTAGGAATCCGGAGTTTGAGGCTTTGAGATTTCTTTCGTTGACCCATAGCCATTTGAATGCCAAAATGGGATATATTTTGAGACAACGTAGCTCAGTCAATTTAAATGCTATTTTCGAAAATAGGGTATCATTGGAAATTTTCTTTTGAGGGAGAAATGTTAAACTTTTTAAAAAATTGCAGTTACACTACCCATTATTAATTTCAAAGCAGGGTGCGTAAAGCAATCAAAATGCTCTTCTGAGTTATCTATGCTATGAGCAAGGCTCATTTATAAGGTTGTGGTACTTGAGAGCGAGCTCGGTCGAACTGTCAGAATGGATGAAAAGGAATGAAGAAAATTAATGCTTAGAACAAAGAAAAGCACAGTGACAGTTCGAGCAAAGGCAGGAAAAAGAGTGCATTTCTCTCAAGTGCCACAACCTTATAAATGAACCTTGGCTATGAGTTTGTCATTTTATAATATTCAGAGCGTATGCGGATAAGATATCCACTCTTCTTATAACTCCTCAACTGCTTTCCTCGTTCGTGAGTTTGTATGCTGAGAAATTTTAAAAGAGAGACGTCGTGTTGATGAGATATGCTGAGTTTTCATCGCTCGTGAATTTTGAAATGATAAACTCATTGAATCGCTCGCTTTCAGTGATGCGAAACTTTAGTTAAGCACTTTGCACATAATAAATTCAAAGGATTTAGATCAATAATATTAAGTGTTTTTCTTAATAATATATTTCCTTACAAAAACTTAAAAAAATCATTATATTTTATGAAGTTATAAGAAACTAAGATAATTAACAAAAAGGAACATTTTTAAAATTTATTAGGTACTTTAATATATCATTAAAAAATGCAAAAAATAACACTTATTTATTTTTAATTAGCAAGATCACTCAAAATAAATGAGCGAACGCAAAAATTCTAATGAAATCAGTTTATCTTTGCAAAAACTCGCTAGCAATTGTGCAATTGTGTTGTGAATTTTTGTGATTTAAATTGATTTAATTAATAAAATTAAACTCCAAAAAATTGTGCAATTTATCGAAAGCCTCTTCAAAAAGAGATTGGAACATTTTTTTGTGTGCCTCATGAAGAAATACGCTATCGCTGAAACGTTCCACAATATTTTTACAATCAGTTGTCTATCTTCTGTCTTCAATGTGTTCAAGCCAGGGATGAAAGTGGAATTTTTCAGATTGAGCCTAATTGCAGAGAAAATTGTACCTTTTTAAAAAATTTTACTTACACTAAAAAAGGAGCGTCAGCTGAAACCAAAAATCAAAAATGTTCCTGTTTAGTAAGAGTGTTATTATAGAAAAGACAAGTTTTATTGAAATTGATCAAAAAATAATAAAATGGTGGCGTTTGAAAAATTGTGTCATTTTTGCTGAAAGTTTTCTTTTTTTTATTGATAAATAAGCCAATATGCAATGTATTGGTAAGAATTTGGAAGATTATTGGTAAGATTATGGACCATGGACAATTTAATAACGCATATAAAAAAAAACAACATCATGACTCACTAAAAATTGACTAATTGCTACTATGATCCACAAACTGATCCAGGACATAATTTCGCCAAAGGTTGTCGTCTCGCCAGCTAGAAAAAATATATTTGAATGTCCCATTATGTCCCATGTGGCAGCCGTAGCCTAGTGGGTAGAGTGCGTGGCCCCTAAACCAAAGAACCGCGGTAGCCCGGGTTCAATTCCAGCTCAGACAGAAAAGTCTTTTTAATTAAATTAATAAGACTGTTGGGTCGTCACCTCTCCGCAGACAATGGCAAACCTCAGAGAGTAAAAATTGAGAACATAAGCCGTTCAGAGTCGGCATTGAACACGTAGGTCCAGTTATCGGTCATTTGTGATCAAACATTTAATAACACGCACAACACAATTGATCAATAGAAGCTAGGTCAAAGTCCTTCCAAGGTAGGAAATGGCCAGTTTATTTTTATATTAAATGTCCCATTATTGGAGACAACAAAAAACTTTTTTTTAGTTTTTAATATATTCCACTTGAAACGATTCAGGGTGGAATCAGGGTGGATTCAGGGTGGAATCAGAAATAAAATTGCAAAAAAACTCATCTACATATAAGATAAGTATGTGTTTTCCTTTAGTGTATGCTTTTTGTATTAAATTAGTTTTTAATACATTTTTAAATCGAGTTATTATAAAAACAAGGCAAAAGGCACTTTAAAAATTTTATTCATGTATTGCAAATTAGTGATACTAAATATATAAAAAATAAAGATTTTTAAAATGTGTATCTTATAAATGCTATAATTTTGTAAATGACGACTTTTCTATAGACATATATATTAGACCGGATCAAAACAATTTGAAAAAAAAGTATGCAGAAATCGTTTTTATGAGTTCCTCTAACTTTAAGACCCCGATCGAATGATTTTTTTTCCCCCATACAAAAGCGATCCGGTTTAATATGTATGCTTTAAATTTTTTAATGAAATTAGATTGAAAAGCTAACTTTTTATCACCCTTAAAACTATTTTCAGATATTGGTCTTGAAACTTTAAATTTGTTTATAAAAAAACGAAAAAAACTTTTTTTAACTAAATTCGACCGTAACAACTGTACTACTGACACTGTTGGCACATTTTATACATTAAAATTTTTGGTTTGACTATACTCTTCAATATACAACAATTCATTGAAAGAAAATAAAAGTTTTTACAAGCGTTTATGTAAATTATTGCTCTCAACAGTGGATTTTTTTTAATTTTTGCCAATTTTGGCTAATCGAAAATAAATATTACGATATTTGAATTCGACGAAAAATTTCATTATTAAAAATGTTATCGCTGTGTGTTATAGTGAAAATTTCTAAACTTTTTGGAGTAGTGTAATTATGTTGAAGTAACTTTACTAGCACTGATAAGAATAACGAAATGTCAAAGAAAGCAACAAGGTGCATCAAAAATCAAAAATTACATTAATTGCATTTACATGCAACTTGGTTTTTTAACTCTGATAAATTTAAATAGTCCGAAATGAAAACGTACGTGCCTAAACTCTCGTCTGATCTCGAAAGTACGAAAAATAGCACAATTGTGGCTATAGTTAAATCCCTGGTTCAAGTTCTTATTCATTGTCTTTTACGCTCTTCTTATGTTTGACAGCTACGGTACTCACCTCTCTGGGACAACACTACCATGTTGAATATACCTTGGATCAGTCTGAATAATTAACATAAGAGCGATCATTTTTTTTTTCTTCACGAATGGGGAAAAAAGTGAATCGTTCGTCAATTGAATAATATAGATGGGGAGGAGTCCAACTTTTGTCTTCAATTGAGAGTTTTTGCGAACCCTGTTTCAAAGTTTAATACCATGCCAGCAACAGGCGCTATAGTTTTTTTCATTTTCGGTATTTTCATTTTTTTTTTACCTTTCCAAAGATATGAAATGAAAGTGTGTTCTTTAAAGGATAGAAGTTATGGCGTAATAACGTTTTCAACGAATTCAACTAGCGTTGATATTTTTTGTAAAAAGAATACAATACAAAGAAACTGAAAAAATTTTGTACGCCGGTGTCAAGATATTTTGGTCCCAATTTATCGAAAAAAAATCAAAGTGCATATTAATAAGATTACGACAACCTTAACTAGCATTATAAGGTTTAATTACAATTTCCCCAGATAGGGGATCAAAAGCGTTGAAAATTACAGCATTTTTTAAAAGTCGCGCTAAGTTTTTCCTATTGGGCCAAACTTAATAATTCTAGTGAAGGTTGTAGCTACAAGTATCCTTATTAAAATGCACTTTGATTTTTTTTGCCAATAAATCGGGAATTCAATATCTTTACGCCGGATAAAAAGGGCTGTTTTTTTATGCCACCTATCGAGAGGAAGATGGAATTAAAAATAAACAAAAAATTAATTTTAGAATATATTTTTATATTATTTACACTGAGTATAAAAACATACTTTAAAATTAAAAAAAATGTTTAAATAGAAATTTTACGTTTTTGCGTTTCTACAAAACTAAATTTAAAATAAGCGTATTGAATTTTCAACTAAAAACTCATTTACTTTTTTATAATTGTCTCTTATTATTTTTTAACAATAACAAAAAATACGTCGCTATGTGAAATTAAATTGAAAAACCATGTTCAGTAGATTCTTTGAATTACCAGATAATTGAGACCAAGCTAAGAAAAACACCGATTTTACGCTTGATCGTGTGAAATATTTTTAAAATGGGTTTTAAAAAATAATTAACATTAGATGAAATAAAAAGTAATTTATTACTTTAATGTCTAAAATATTTACTTTTAATTTTATATTCAAACTTCATCAAATAGAGTTGAAATATGGTATTCGAGGTGTTTCATGGGTCACTAATTACGAATATGACGTCAAAAACTCGAAAAAATTTAAAAAAATGGAATCGAAAAAACGGCGGTTCAATTTAATTGTTTTGAGTTTAAGAACGATATTTTAAAAATTTGTTTGAAATTTTTGTTTTCAATACTAAAGTTTTTGTTTTAAATTTTTTTAATCAAATGTTTTTAAGTTGTAAATGTTTACTTTAAAAGTATATTTATAAACACTATTTTGAAAAAAAACTTTTGTTTTTAATTGAACTGTACAATCATTTGAGTTAAAGTAAAATGGATTTTTTTCAAGCTCTATTTAAAAAACAAATTAATTTATTAAAAACATAGTTCCATTAAATTTGAGAACATATTCCTTCAGTGTACTTTAAAAAAATGTCTTTTCGCAATAAATGTTTTAAATTGAGTCTTTTGATTTTTTTCCATATTGAGTGTTTCTCTCGAAGCTCATTAAAATTCTTTCATTTCGGGAGGGGGAGGGTTCTTACGCCCAAAATCCAACTGCGTACGCGCCTGGCCTCAGTTGAAATTTAAAATTCCAAGTTTGGATTTTGCAAGCAAATATTTCAGCCATTATCCAATAGATTTGCATCTTATTTTCTTTGACTGAGTGTTTGATTAAATGACTTTTGAGAAATAATATAAGATTTACCGTTACCGAACCAATTCAATGTCTTATGTTGTTTACAAAAAATCTCTAAACTATTATATTCTTACTCAAAAAATAGGGCAAAAGTTGTTAGCATTAATTTTTTTTCCACATATTTTTATATGACATATGGGTCATTTCCCTTTTTTCGAACATGACCGTCGCACACATTTAAAGAAAAAAGAAAACCTATTTTCATAATTTCTTACTTTACATAGCAAAAGTACTTTTTACTTTCGAGACAAAAATCGAAGTAGTTTTCGTGGCCATATAAAGAAAGTATGAATTCAGCGAAAAATGTTACAATTTTTTAGTGCGACTAATTTGATAATCTTATACAATGATGTTACTTTATAATGTATTTAGTTTAATTTAAAAATTTTTTTAATTTTTTAAACTAAAAAGCTATGTAAAATAGTTTTTTGTCTTTTTTTTTACACGGCAACGGTCCAATTTGTATCAGAACCATTATTACTTTTTTTAAAAGATAAATAATCCTCAATTCTGCTCATTTGACAGGAAACAAATAAGAAAACAGAAAAGTTTTTCTCAAAATGTACTCCATGTAAATACAAGTAGGCATATTCATCACTTTTACTATGATAATATAAAATAAAAGCCACATTCTGACTAATAATTATGTCAGCAGTTTTGCATTAAAAACTCTCATATCTTTTGTATCTTATTGGTACCAATATATTTTTGTGATCAACACCTAATACATACATGGGGCTGATATACAATGTTATCATTGTAAAGAAATTTCTTGCAAAAAACTTAAAAAATACCACCAAACAACCTCCGTATTAACCGAATATTAACCAGCCGATTTGTTCTCTTTCCAAAACTGAAATTGCGACTTCGCAGCACCCGTTTTTCAGTCGATTAAGGGTGTAGTCTAGTTGGTCATTTTCGAAATTTTTTTTATATATTTCGAATGTTTATGTATCTAAGAATATTGTATTAAGTTTGTATGAAGATCCGAGCAGTACAAGTATTTTTTTCAACCCAAAGCTTACGTTGCGTCTACACGAAACAATTGTTATAACAATTTTTTTAATCCGTGTTAGTTGTCAATTTTTTTCAACTGCAAGCAAGTTGTCGATCGTGACGTAGGTAGGCTTAACAATTGCATGACATTAAATGACATTTGTTTCGTTATTTGACGCTTCCTTTGAAAGTAGAAAGAGAGAATAATGATGAATACAAAAAATGCTACGTTTGCTTGTGAAAGGGAAAAAAACAACAGATTCAAATACAAGAACGCAATAATAAATAAGAAATATATAGTTTTGCACAAAAATTTTGGTTATTTCGCTGTCGCAAACAACGATGTACAAATGCCACCGCCAGCAGCACCAGCAAATGCAGCACAATTCAATTGGCCAATATTTCTATTATTTCGCCAATAAGGATAGGAGCTCATATTCCATAGAGCCTACCGCTCGGGGTACATAGCTATGATGTTCAAAATTTCTGCTTTTTGGTTCATGCTGCTGCTGTAGTAGTAGGGCTCGGAGGACGTTAGCCAGCAAAAAAAGGCAATTAAACTGCGTTGCACTTGCTGATGCACCGGGAGATCGCTGGACAGCAAAAATAACCAAATTTTGTGCCCAAACTATCTATATTTTTTTTTACTTATTTTAGTGTTTTTGTATATCTATTGTTTTTTCACTTAAACAAGCAAACGCCGCGTTTTTGTATTTTTCACAAGCAAATGCCAAGTTTTTACCTTTTTCTCTATTCGTTTTCTTCACTTTCAAAAGGAAACGTCAAAATCGTTGTTAGTTTAATTGCCCGCTTGATTGTTGAGACAATTGATCTGCCGACTGAGAAAATGTGAGTGTGATAGTAAAAAATGTGTGTGTGTATTGGAATTTTTATAACAAATTGTCTCGTGTAGACCTTAGGGGTTGTTCATAAACTATGTTACCAATTTGGGGGTGGGGGGGGGGGGGTTTGGAAATGCACTACGATAAGTAAAGGTAGGGGAAAGGGGTTTAAGATTTAACTCAAAAAATTTAATTCAATATTTTTAAAGACTAGCTGATGTTAACCCGTTGTTACTCTGGAATGTTAAAATTTTTTTAAAATTTTTTATTTTTCCGGTTATTATTTGAATTTTCTGTAAACATAGTGGGGATTTGCAAGAGTGTACTATAAAATGAGGAAAATATGTCTTTTAAGAAAAATATATTTTTGTGATTTGAGTAGTTGAAATTTATAATACTTTTAATAAGTTCCCCGCAGATGGGATGCTGCATACGAAAAAAACCAGAAATTATTCTTGAAGGCCAAGCATTTTTTAATACTTTTAAAAACATTTAAAAAAAAAGTGGGTGCTATTACATTTTTCTTAATAGAGCATCAAATCTTGTGTCATACGTCATATAAAAGAGTATACAAAATGCAATTTTTAGTAACTATTGTTCTTACGACATAAAAAACTTTTGCACCATTTTTGGAAGAAACAGAAATTTGTTGGACTTTTTTTGCAATAAGATTAAAAATTTATTCAAAACTTTATTGAGCAAGGGCTTTCTTTACTACCCACCTAAAAAGTCATGTCTCCATTTGAGTAGTTTTGATATTTAGCTATTACGTTTTTTATCTTTCTAAGAAGCACACTGAAAGTGACCACTTAACTTTAATTTTTCAGTCATTTGGAGCTGAAAATGGGTAACCTAAGCTAACCACAAAAATCCGAAACTTATTCACGGTTCCGAATCTGCCTTTTTCTACATTTTGGAATTTTGGCGTTTGTGACTTTCTTTCTTAGGACGGCAGTATAGTTTTCAAGATATGAGAATGTTTTTGGTGTCAAACAAAAGGAAAATTTTTAACTTTATTATCATTGTTAATTAGTTCTGGTAAATTATTCTTAGTTCTGGATCTGCACATAAGTAGTGTTGCTTTGTGACCTCTCGACTGCATCTCGCCACAACTAAGTTATTTCTGTTTCTAGTGCCGAATGCGTGAGTATATTGATTTAGATGTGTAGTATTATAGTTTATACTTCTTATGTTCTTGCAGTACCAGATAGAGTATAGATTGATTCTATCTAGGGATTAGACATTTTTAAACTCCTCCACATAAAGTTGATGGCTGGGATAAAGTGGTGGTAGCCCTAAAACAGCTTTATTTGTTTGTTTATTGTGCGACGAATTTTCTAACAAGACTGAAGTCTTATGTCAAGCTAACATAAGATTATGATTTATAATGACAATTCAATTTTACATTTTTTTAAAAATACAAAGACGTCTGAATGACTTAACCGACATCAAAAGATTAAATATAAAGTGAATTAAAAGAAAAATAGGAGAATGATAATTAAAATACAATGAAGATGTGAAGAGTGTGAATGAGAAACAAAAAGATTAAAAATTAATCATCATGCATTTATTTTATTCGCTGATGTACATATTTTGATAGGCCCAGCACATCATCATATATGTCAAAGGCATGACATGATATATGAAAAACTTGGTGTCAACAGTTGGCTTATTTTTTAATTTATAAAGTTTTATATGAGAATTCCATACAAGGTTGCTACTTAGGGTAAGCCCCAGGAGAATTTACCTTTATTCTCATCCTCGACGTTTATTGTTTTCATTTTCCATTTTTTTTTTAAGCTGAAAGATGAAAGAGCTGCTATTTTTAAAAGAATTCTTTGATAAGAAGTAACCTATGTCTCGACCAGAGATTTTAGGAACCCAAATGTCAAGTATAATGAAAGTATGTTCAGAAACTTTCAAGTGATACTCGTACAGACAGACATACAGATACTTATTTAAAAATAATATTTTTAATCCACATCAGTGCAGAAAAATTTCCAAATAACATTAAATGTACAGATTTTTATTACAGTTTTATTATATGTATAGATTTATGCATTTAACAGTGCAAATCCACTGATATGATGATAAGCATAAAAGAAAACAAACAACGTTAAAATCGGCTTATTAACTCGGTCAAAGACCACCTTAATTTTTTGCATTAGAAATCAGAAAACACCTGAAAGGGTCAACATAGAATCTAATAAAGAATTTGAAGAATCCTGAACAATACTTCCAGTTTCTCAATCCCAGTGATTAAGAGCATTGACTCTTGGATCGAAGATGAAATAGCTTTAAAGTATGATAGAAATAATTATGTTTTATTATTTTTTTTTACATTATACCTTTAATTTAAATAGTCATATTTATTTATATAGTCAGTAAAACTAGTGAAAATTCTGATGGCTATTGTGTCAAATAATATAATATGTTTAAATCAATTCATTTTTTATTTCATATGTAACGTTACTTTATGAAGGTGGAAGGGGTTTTGAAATGCACTACGAAAAGTAACGGAGGGGGAGGGAGGGGTAAATAGTACTAAAAATTGGTAACGTAGTTTATGAACGACCCCTTAGGTATGTACCTGAGCGCTCACACAACTTTAAACACGTTTTTCTCAAAACTACGTTTTCACGGACGCCCAACACGATTTCTCCAGAACCCGTGGGCCGATCCTTCTGAACCATGTTTTTTCACATAATTACACGCAAACCATACTTATTTCATGAAAAAATATTGATTTTTTGCTATATTTTTTTACAAATAATAGCGAAAAAATTTTAAAATTTTTTTTTTGGTTCTTGTTACGAAATTTAACAACAATTTTTAAAAAAATAAATCAATAATTTATTTTGCAGCCATTGTCAAAACAAAGCTAAAACACTTCTGTTTTTTTATTCAGAGAAGCAATTGCCGAAATATCGTATTAGAGCCGAACTTGCTGTGTAAAAAAACTGAAAAAAAATTAACAAAAAAATTTTTGTGTTTGCAATTTAAAACTTCATTTATCATCCTTAATAACTTTTATATACATACCTTTCATAGCAAGCACACAAGAAATTCCCAAAAATAGAATATTTTCTTAGCCAACCAACTAAACTACATCCTTAAAGGGCATCCGTGGCGAGAATCGAAGTTGATCTTAGCAAATGCGTTTAAAAAACAACTCTAACATCAGATCGCTCTCAAACTCCGCGTCAGTATTGAGGAGAGTTGTACCAACTTAGCGACAAAAAGAATTTTAAAAATTCCTTAAAATGGGCTTTTTAAATAACACAGCTCAATAAAAACATCTGGAGTGAGTGTTGCCCTGGGTATCTCTGCGGATTACGCATGCATAGCTTAAAAATTTCCGAATATAGTCATCAAAATTTTCTATTATATTTGTGAAAACGTGAAACAATTGAATTTTGATTGGTACACCGGAGCATTGCGCTAAATAATGATTGGTTTTTGCACTAAAACTTTTTATTTAATATTAAAATTGAGTTCAAATGCGATATGAAACTAATATTAAATCAAAACCTAAATCATTTTGGAATTTTATACAGTCTAAAAGAGGTGGCTCGCAGATTCCTTCTTCAATGTTTTGTAATAAAAAGTGCTCGGTGAATATTGCTGATACTGTTAACATGTTTGCTGACTTCTTTAAGTCTTACTTTACTGTTGAAGATGTTGAATATTGGATCTTATTCAGTATTGATTAATGATGTCATAGAATCCATTACGGATATGAAAACTTCTTTTAAAGAAGATATTGATGGGTCAATTTGCATCAATTATGTTTATAAAATGCTCACATACGTTAGCCGCTCCTCTGTGTGCTATTTTTACTAAGTCTCTATCTGAAGGAATATTTTTAAATTGTTGGAAAATTGGTTCCATTACTCCTGTTTTTAAATCGGGTGTTAAAAATAATGTCGCAAACTACAGGCCAATTTCAAAACTATCCAATATTTCTAAACTCTTTGAAAGTATAATAAAAGTAAAGCTTAGCTTTTTGATAAAACGCTATATTTGCCCTGAACAACAGGGTTTTGTAGCTGGGCGCTCTACCCTTTCAAATTTAGCTTTTTTTTCTGAGTATTGTGTATCTTCCTTCGTGCAGGAATATCAAGTAGATGTAATATACACAGATTTCTCCAAAGCATTTGATAGAGTGTCACATAATTTACTACTTTGGAAACTATCACAAATGGGAATTCATTCAACTTTTTTGAGCTGGATTAAGTCTTATATGTCGGATAGAACCTCTTTTGTTTGCTTAAATAATAATAATTCATACGAATTTGTTGCTTCCTCGGATGTCCCTCAAGGTAGTATCCTTGGACCTTTGCTTTTTCATTCTTTTCATGAATGGTATTTCTAAACACATTTTTAACTCTCACTTTCTACTTTATGCTGATGATTTTAAATTATTTAAAAAAATATCATCTTCTTCAGATATAGATGACTTACAAGATGACGAGGCTTTTGGCTTGGAGTGTTTCAAATGGCCTTCCTTTAAACTCTTCTAAATGCTTTCATCTTACTCTACCCAAACTTTCTCTTAATACCTTGTCTAACTCTAATTCTTTTTCTGAGTCAAAAATTCAAACTGTGTCTTCAAATCGAGAGCTCGGTGTTATTTTTGATGCAAAGTTTTCATTTCAGGACCATGTCAACTTCCTAATTCCTAAGGCCTACTCTCTACTTGCGTTTATCCGAAGAAATTTCGTTTGCAATGACTTTTCTGATCCACATACTCTAATAATCTAATAATGTTATTTAATGCGTTTGTGAGGTCTAGATTGGAGTATGCCTCCATTGTTTGGAGCCCGTATTATATGTCTACCTTTTTTAGACTGGAAAAAATACAAAAAAACTTCACGAAGTTTGCCCTGAGGTCATTAACTTTTGTGACCTTTGCCACCCTATAACTCTCGTTTAATGCTCTTAGGGCTTAAATCGCTTGATTCTAGACGGAAAATTGTATCATTGATGTTTATATATGATATTATTTGTGGATTAATTGACTGTCAATCTCTCTTGGAACTTATACCTTTTCATATTCCATTAAGAAATCTAAGAATTTCCAAATTATTTTATGTAAAATATTGTAGAACTAACTAACTATGCCTTAAATGAGCCAATTACAAGAGCTTTGTTACTGTTTAATGAGTTAAATGAATCTAATGACTTTGATCTCTTTGCTCCGAAACAAAAGTTTAAGAATTTTGTCAATAGTATTTACTTAACCTAGTCTTAAGATTATATTTTTGCTACAAATTTGTAATTTTAGTTTTTCTATAAATTTATATAGTCTGTAAGAATTTTTGTATTCAAAGACTTCCAAATAAACTAAACTAAATAAAAAATGTTGACCTATCGATCACTTAAATCATGCGATTATTTTGGTGAAAAACTCCAAAAGATCTAGGAAAAAAATCAATTAAACATATTCGAAATGTTATTACTTAAAATTTGAGCTAATGCATAACTCGATCGGATTTATTTTAACTTGGAAATTTACTAAAAGTGCCCAAAACGCATATTTTACAAATAATTGCTACATTGATCAAACAAAAAAAGAAAAATGTTTGTCTTCAAACGTAAAAATTTTGTCGTCAATCGACCGACATGTAAATGTCTTAAGAAGTAATGGCATTTTCTTTTCACGAAAAAATGCTGCATTTTTTCTACCCTTTTTGCTATTTCTGCCTCCTTGAGAAAAAAAAGCGAACTCTCAAATTGAATCGTGTTCTGTTCTCGAAAATGTTGATGTTTTTTTTGCAAGTGCCAAAAATGATAGAGAGAAATGGATGGGAGATGCATGAGAATGTGTTTTGCAAACAAAAAGGAAGAAAAGTACCTTTTCCCATATTCTTTTTTTTAGAGAAATGAATACGTTACAACCAATAATTTTTACCAATGTTTTGTCTGAAGCTCAATCCACTGAGAAAAAGTTAATTTCATTTACGTAACCTTATCTATTTTGGTTAGATTTTTCATATAATTTCTTAAATAAAAGCAAATTTTTGAATTAAAACAATTTTTTGTGGTTTATTTTTTTAAATTGGGCTTTTTTTGTCTGTTTAGTTATATTAAGAGTTCTCATCTAAGCATGTAACTGACCCGTAAACATTTTAAACCTTGTGAACTTACATGCGCGTAAACTATCTGTCAAAATTTGTAAGGGCGTGAGTTTACATCATATCCGAGCCTATTTGTAGTGTAAACTAGCATGTAAATCTACGTGTGTGAATGAGGGTTACCTTTGGAGCTAATCATGACATATTTAAAGTAGTTGGAGTAAATATGAACACGTTTTATTTATTTTGCTATGCTAATGAAGGTTTTTAAAAGGTTTAAAATGTAAAAAAGTCATAACGTTGTCGAAGCCGCAGCCGCAATTTTGTCTACATTTACGCTATTTACACTTTATCGCTCAACAAAAGTTTAAATGCTATACATGTTTACATGCTTAGATGAGAACCCTTATTGTTTTTTACCAGGAAACTCCCAGAGCAACATTTTATGTGGTGCAAATGCCAACACATACAATAAATGAAAAAATTATATATTTGTTCACTATTTCTATTTTTGCGAAGAAATGGGCTACAAATTGAAGGTTCTTTATTAATTTTCTCGTGTTTTAAAAATGAAATTTTTACAAAACCAGTAGTAATATCGAGAAAAAAGAACAGGTTAAGAAAGTTTGAGGTTCTTGGACTAATACAAAGAAGTCCAAGTATTTTTTAGTCTTATCTCTTAGTATTTATCTTTCTTTAAAGATAGCAGTTTTGAGATCTTCTATAAAATCTACATCTACAAACTACAAAAGTAATTAGCAGTGTTTAGAAATAAAAACATTTTTTGAGTATAGACCAATAAAGTACATGAAAATTTTCAGCCAACACACAATGTTAAAAAAACCAACGTAGCAAAAAACGGAGCCACTCTGAAAAAACTAAGTACGCAGTTAAATTTTTCACCCTCCATTTATACACTCAAAAATAATTGTGTGTAAATATTGCTAATAACTGCGTCTATTCTACGAATTTTATTCGTAGTTTTCAGCTACGTATATTAGAATCGAAGTATATTAGTACATATTACGAGTATCTTATTCGTATTCGTACTAAACCCAATGTATATTGTACCAATACATTTGTTACATTTACGAATGATCATTATATCTAATAACGAAAAAAAAACATTCTGTCTGAGCTGGAGTTTGAACCTCGGGTATTTAGCTTACGAGCCATGCACTCTGCCAGTAGGCTACTGCCACTTTACAATCATACAGTTCATTATATTCAGTAGTTGTTCGACAAGCCAAGCTGAACGATTTCAGTCTAAAATTTTTTAAACTCAACTAATAATTCGTACATTTTACGAGTTATTCGTACGGATTTTAGGGACTTTCTTGACAGAATGTGTATATGTATGTACTCTCTTTTTTTCAAGCTCCTGGTATTCTCATTCTTTCACGATTTCTCACGTTGTAAACATTGTTTAGTTGGTACAAACTTTTTCTTCTTACTGCATCTATATGTATAACGAACCGAACACAGAACGTGGTGTGAGACACGGTAAGCAACACATTTTTTCACATCAAAAAATATTGTTGCTCGTTTCTTTCACGACATTCAGCCATCGTTTCGTTTTACATAAAGATGCAGTTAGAGAATACTAGCCTTAAGAGCTATGCTGTCAGCAAAATAACATTCAAAACATTTATAAATATGCACAGAATTTTGACCTCAAACTAAATTTCGGCTGTAAACTTTAGTTCATTAGGCAAATATTTTCTTACTTTCTTTTAATATTTTCAGTTTTCTTGATTTTCAGTTAGTCTACAATCACTTTTATTAGGAGCGTAATAAATTTAATGTACTTAGGTTTATTTTTGTTTTACTGCTTTCACAACCATTCGTTTGCATGCAGCTCGCTATCACTATATTTTGGAGTCTAACAAGCATTAAAATTTTGTTTTTGTTTACTGCATATTTTGCACCCATACCTTATTTTATGAGCTTAGACTAAAGCACAGCTGCATGAAAATACTTTGGAGCCAATTTGAACCCACTTATAGTTTTTATGTCTGTTGCCATGCAACAAATATTTTCTAAATATTTTTTTTAATGTTTGTATGTAATGGGTCCTTTTTCAACGTGAAAGTGAATTTAAAGTAGTGATATAAATAGACAAAAAAGTTCATTCCAGTTATATGCATATTTAATTCCTTAGCTAAATCGATAGAGGGCTTTCACCGTTCCATATTTTAAAATACACAATATGTATGGACATTTTATGACGCAATACAATCAATGTTACTCATATTTTTTAGTTTGATTTTATCCTTCCTTTCCTCAAGATCACGATACTTTTTGCATGTCTTAGCAGTTATTCAGGTTCCTTAATAATTTTTTCCGAGAAAATTTTAGCTATTTTTATGAAGGAACATTGTGAAGTAGTTGAGAAACAAGCCTAATATTTGCTTATATGTACTTAATGGAAATTTAAAAGACATTTCTCTCTTCTCTTTTCATTTCTTAACATTTCTTAACATTTTTCTATATATTAATGTATGAATAGTATTTACACAAGTTATCAAATCATATTTTTTGCTGGAATTTGTTGCTTTGTCTGTCTTTTAGGAATATAACATATTGCAAGGATATTATCAGGGCAGAAATTATTAAAACAATGGAAAAATAAGGATAAATTGTAAAATATATTAGTACCAAAAATATTATCAAAATTATTTAAATACACAATTACCAAAGAAATACACATTTGTGGCATTTCCTCTTAATTTTAAGCCGTTTCTGGTTTTAGGTCAGTTTCCAAAATTTTAGCTCATTTATTGAGCAATTTTTGTGGTCTTTTACATATTTTAACATTTTTTTATTATTTAAAGAATTATGATTCAGAATATTTAAAGTATTTATTTTCAGTTTTTCGCCACGCACACCAGAGAAGCGAAGCTTTTTTGCAGTTTCATAGATTTGATAATTTATTGGTTGATTTTTAATAAAATTTAAAAGCTATTTAAAAAACAAACGTTAATACTCGGATTAGTAAATTTCGTTTATTTCATAATTATTTTATTAGATTACATTTTACATTTATTTTGAACTAAGTATATATGTAAAAATGAATTTTTTTAGAATTTTATTTGAGCTTAATGCCAAATAAGTTAATGAAGCATTAGGTTTTCTATGTTTTTTTTTCAATGATTTATATAGCAAACTGTTGGTGCCTAGATTGATTAGTGATTAAGAAGTAAATAAAGAGCATAACAAACAAATCTTTGCAGAATCAATGTAGTCGCTTTTTGAACGGCTTTTGAACGGCTTTGAACGGCGGCATACAGATCAATAATTCTGATTTGATTAAACAGAGGGTGTTCGTATAAGCTTATCAAAGTTGATGGTACTGGTACTGCAGAATCCGCAGAAGACTACTGAAGAGTTGATGTAGCCATTAACGAAAAAAATTATATTTTTTAGAATTTTAGAAATAATAATTTTTTGTAAATATTTTTAATGTATATTATTGAATTCTATTAAGGCATACATAAAAACTTTTTGAAAATCGAAATTTTGAAACATCGATATACTACTTCATCGACATCTTGAAAATACACGGAGATAATTATTTTGCTTGAAACAAGCAAACGTTTTGCCTCAAAGCAAATCAGCAAAACTTTGCTCAATCACGGTGTGTTTTTAGAAAAAGATTGCTAATTTGTAAATCACTCCTCATGTGTTTAGGAAAAAGCAAAATTATATTTAATTCAAGCGAATATTTGCTAAGTTATTAAAAATTTAAACAACCAATTTTTACTAAACTCAAGCAAATTTCTATTAAACACACGAGCACACGTTTATTATTAATTAGGAAAATTGACGACGATTGGTTAACTGCGATGGTCGAATAGATAAGCAATTGCACTTACAGTCTCCGGATAATGGTAATTTTTATTTAATTTTATTTAATGTGAATAATTATTTCACTTCAAAAGTATGCTAGAGTTCAGCGAAAGTCATAAGTATTCCTGGTTTTATTATAGTATTTTTCTTTGTATCTTTACTTTTCTTCAACAAAACACCTGATTTGACACTTATGACATCAAAAAGAACGAAATTTTCGGAATCACTGACGAATTTTACATTAGAAATAGATAGTGACATTCAGTGTACAACGAATTTTCGAAATTTATAAACCAGTGTAATCAATACATAATCGTACTTCTCAGGTTTTTTATTTGCTAAAACAATTTGGTGGCCTTGATAGTCTAATGGTAGAGAGCTTGATAGTTGCCCAGAGGTCCCGGGTTCGAATCCTGGCCGGGCCATGGTATAATGGAAGAGCTTCGATTAAAAGCATAATTAAATGGCGTAGCTCTACATGTGGCAGTGCTTATCAATGCATTTTAAAATTCAAACCAACACTCAGAAAAAACACCAAAATTTTTGTGATAAAAAATTTTTCTATTTTCGATAATATCAATTTTCTCTATTTCAAATAAAATTATTATCTACTAGAATATATTTTCACACTTGCAAAGAAATATTTCTTCCTTTGTGGCATGATTTAATTATTATAAGGTTGTCAAAAACAGCTGTTCGGGGTAGTTTTCTTTTACTTTGACATTCTGCAATCCAAATGTGAATAACTTCCGCTTTCTCATGATTCAACCATATAGTTAATGCATCCATTTGACGTTTACTCACAAGAATGAATTCAGATACCCTAATAATGCGAGGAGTGCAAAGACGAATTTTTTATATCAAAATAAGCACTTGGTTGCATGAATATGAAACTTTTTCATTGTACGAAATATCCAAAGGTACATTTGACTATTACGTTTTATACTACATTTTCTATAACTTATTTGTTTGACTTAAAATTATATTACTAATTTTAAAAAATATAATTGCCACTTTTTTGTTGCAAAACAGTAAAAAAAGAATAAAAGTAATATGTGCACAACACAGTACACAGAAAATGAACAATCCTTGCATGCGAATATTTCCAAAACTCTTAGCTTTGAATTAAAGAATGTACTGAAAACATGATTTTAATTATAAAATTTATGCAATTGAAACTTTTAGTAGTTCTTTTTTACAAAGAGTATGAATATAGTTATTTATATATAAATTAAATTAAATTAAGACTTACTTCTTCATATATTTAGTTTTAATATAAAAACACTAAAACTAATCTATTATTAGTCATATTCACATCAAAATATTAAAAGAGGACTTAGGCAAACAATTTTTTTTTAATTGATTATTGTTGTAAAACTATTCAAAACTATTTAGAACATCAATCAAATCCGCTTATAATTCAGATTCTACAGTGCTGAAACCCGGTGCGCCAGAGTACTTTTAACTAACCAGAGTAACTTTAAACGCGTTTTTGTTGAATCTGTTCGTAATGTAATTCTACTAAAATTAGCGCTTATGTAAAATTGTCTAGTTTTTACACGCAACAGTATTGTTAAAAATAACATAAATTTTACTACTTTTTCGTCGCTTCATAATTTTCTTTACATTTTGGTAAAATATATGCACTCAAAAGTTGATTTTCAAATGCATTTTTTTGTTTGTTTAAAAACGATTTTCACCATTTTTTAAGCTTACAAACTTCAGCGCCATCTTTATATATACAGAATATATGAAAGAACATTTTGCTAATTAAACTGATGATGTAAAATTATTACGCAAATAAAGTTTTCGAATATATATATTACACTTTTTTAAAAACATCTTCCAAAATTACGTTAATATTAACCGATTTTGCATAAAATATTCCTTAAGTGTAATGAAAAAAATAAAAAAGTGTAGCAGAAGAACTACTTTTTAAAAAAAAGACGCACCAAAACACTGAAGTTATACTTTTTTGTGAAGACTACACAACCCCGTTTGTCATTAATTTCAGAGAGAGAACTTGTTTTTGTTTACATAAAATAAGGATATGTCAAATATATACTTAACCTTATTCTGATTGAATCATTAGCTCTCTAAAGTATTGTTTATTTTACATTATTATTTCAAAATAGAAATAATTGATTGCAGTTTGAAATAAAAAAATGTCTGTTTTAATTTGATTCAATTATCGAACACTCAGCTATGTGGCAGCTCAGCTAAGAACACCAGATCCATTGGCATGTCAGACTACATTAAAAACCATTTCGCTATCTGGCGCTGGTGGCGTCAACCATGACGATCTTGCCAAGTTGGTAGAACAAGACTTGGAAAAACTTGAGGACACTTATGATACGGCATTTTTAAGCGATATCAAAAACCCAAAATTCAAGAAAATTCTTTAAGCCCAATTTTATTTATTTCAAACACAAATTTAATATGTAAAATGTTGACTTCTAATCAAAAATTTAAACTGCTTGTTTACTTGCCTTTTTCATTTACTTTGACACTTGGCGATCCAAGTTTTGTGGTTGTTTTTTTTTGACAAAGAGCATACAAAGAGAACAGTTTCTGATTACTTAACCTTATATAATTCAGCCATGCCTTGTGGGTAATGAAAATATTAGAAACTCTAATAATACAGTGCAACTCATAATTTTCGGAGTCAGGTTTGTTAGTCCCTCATGAATGTACTTGTCAAAACTAGAAATTCTGCATCATTACTTTTTACTACTTACGTTCAAATAAAAGATTTACGATGTCATCCATTTTTTGGCTCAAAGGGGATTTTGAGTACTTTTTCGATATATTGACAGGGTTGTTTCGTGGTTAACCGTAGGCAATATTGTTTTGGTGTCTGAAGCAAAGTTTTAGATATTGAATATAAAAAAAATAAAAAACAAACTTACCCCAAAAAACTACATATTGTGCCCCAAAATCGTAAAAATGTCCTTTTTACCCTTTGAACGTGGCGTATGAGTAGCATTTATTCCCGTACCCGTACTTGAACATTCGTACGAATTCGTGCATTTTCTGCTATTTCCTGTTACCGTACCAAAAAAAAATTCGCAAAAGACAGCAAAAATGATTGATCCAGTCCTTGTCACATGTTGATATCAGCTACACAAATTTGGCGAAGCAGAAATTCGCAACAATTCGCAAGCTGCAAAATTCCAATTCTAATTTTTACAAAATAAATAAACATATATTTTTACTTTTCCTTCAAAAGCTGCAACTTTTTGCGAAAAACTTGTTCCCGTACTTTTTGAAAATTTTCACGCAAAGATGGCATTTTTTCGCTTGCACTCTCAAATTTTATAACTTGGAGAATTTATGATACAGAAGAACGGGAACAGACCTTGTGCAACTTTTTTGAGGTCATCGTTGTGGGTCTTAGGTTTGTAACGTAAAAAGTTCATCCCGTTGTTTTAAGGACGTGGATGAATAATCTTGCTGCATTGTTTAGCTGAAACTCAATCAAGTCTGTAACAACCTCAAATTAACATGCAATACATATATATCACATAGGCTGTATTTTTTTATTCATTCCATACGTTCGGAATAACTTTTGCTTGTTTCTTTATTCAGTTTTGATTACCCGCAATATTCTTATTTCTTTATTCTTACGGAATATTCCAAACGTGTTCTTTTTATACTATTAGCTATGGTAGAATAAAAAAATTTTCCTTGTGTGTGAGATTATATTGGATTGTTTGGAGTAAAATGTCGCTAAATGAAAGTTGTCAAATTTTTTAGTTTAAATGTTTTAAATTGCTTTGTTGCATTTCTATTTTTAAAATTTTATCTAGTGTATTTGTTGTCTCTAATGAAATACAAAAAATGTGTTTCTCGTTTGCAAAAAAAAATGTCTTTCTTTTTCAATAGTGTTTTTTATTCAATCTATTCTGGATAAACAACAATCTTTTCTATTCGTTCTCTTCTTTATCCGAAATGAATAAAAAAATACACCCATAGTATTTTTAAAGTGATGTTTAGTGTTTTTTCAAGTGGTGACCCAGTTGAAGTTGTTTGCTTTGTTACAATTCAATCTGTTTGCAGCGTGATGACTTCTCTATAAAGTTTTCATTTTTAATGGAATTCAATAAAAGCTGCATGCAAAAGCATTCAATATGAATTGGGAATAAATGTTACTCAAACGCCACGTTAAAATAGTAAAAAAATGACATTTTTACGATTTTGAGGCACAACATTTATTTTTGATTGTTAAGTTTGTTTTGCATTTTTTATCTCCAATTCAATATCTTCGACTTTGCTTAAGACACTAAAATAATATTCCCTACGGTTAACATCGAAACAGCCATGTCAAAATATCGAAAAAATGCTCAATATCCTCTTTGAGCAAAAAAATAGATGACATCGTAAATCTCTTATTTTAACGTAAGTAGGCAAAAGTAATGATGCAGCATTTCTAGTTTTGGCAAGTTCTTTCACAAGAAATTATCAAACCTAAGCCCCAAGACGATGACCTTAAAAAAGTTGCATAGTGTCATGATAAGTATTTTTCTCGCGCTAAAAATTTCTCATGTATAGAGAATAATTTATAGAAAATCTAAAATTTTTTCTATTGTAGATAAAAAATTCACTATGAAAAATATTTTCTTCAATAAAAAAAATCCTTTCTTAAAAATAAAAAAAAGTCTGTTCTAAAACCGAAATATTTTTCTTATATTGAATAAGGTAGGAAAAAAATAGAAACGTGAGAGCGAGTGATCGATGTTGTGTAAAGCAAGTCTTGCATATACTGTATATTATGACGATTTATAATTTAAAAAGGTTTTTATTTAATAATTAGAAAATATTAGTTATTCGTCTAATATTTTGATAACCGAATCACAACACCGTATTAATACTTTTACTTTGCGTAGAACTAAGTTAAAATAAATGTTTTACAAAATGAAATTTTTAATCGTAACTGCAGATTTACTTCTCTGTTTTAGAGAAAAATGTGCATACGCAATGAAAAAAAATATGTTTTACCAATATTAAGAAAAAAATATCTCTCTTTTAAAGAAAGTCTTCTTTTTTTGTGAGAAACTATAAACGCAACTTAAGGAACAGATTTGTTAAAACTAAATAAATATTTCTCTCTTTTCGATAAAAATTGGCACAATAAAGAAAACGGTTAAACCTGTTATTAAGAAATATTTTTCTGTTAAAGGGAATGTATCTTTATTGATGAGAAAATATTTCTCTTTTTCATGGAATGTTTTTAGCATTTTTAGGGAATTTTTAAGAACACATTTACAAAAAAACCATTCTCTGGAGCAAACTCAATACCATTTTTCTCTAAATATGATGCCTTCTTTCTCATATTCCGAGAAACTTTTTTCTGAATGAAGTATTAAATAACAATTTCGAGTATGAAGGTTTGTTGTTGAATATTAAGCAGCAACAGTTTTGAAAATATGGACCAAAAAGGTAATTTGCATCACTAATCTTTTTAATATGAAAAGCAACATCAAGTTGTTAGAATAGTTTTAATAATAAACATAAAACAAATGTTTATATATAAATTTATTTTATTTTTTAGCATTTTTATAAGATATTGTAGCGTTTCAAGCCTTTTCAAAGCATTTGGCAATTTTTTTGGTAATTTTTTTTTTTTTTTTTTTGTTTAGAGCATCGAAATTTGAATTGAATTGGCCATTTCAGTCCTTGAAAGGACTTTGACCGAGCTTCTTATGATCAATTGTGCTGTGGGTATTATTAAATGTATGAGCAAAAATGGTTAAAAACTGGATCAGCAAGTTTTAAGCCGATTACGAACTGTTCCTGCTTTCAAAAATCATTGCATGTTTATTTATTACTGAGATTTGCCATTGTCTTCAGAGAAATGTCGACCGAAGAAAAATATTTATTACATTGAAAGTAACATTATGCCTCAGCTGGGATTAGAACCTGAGCTAGCGCGGTTCTTACACATAGAGGCACTTAAACACGCACTCTAATTAGTATGCCACGGCCACTATCGTTATATATACATAGGGTGAAGTGGGGTATGGGGTAATGTGTATCGTGGAGTGGTGTGTAAGACAGCGATTTCTCATACCAAATGTTGACATATGAGTGAATATAGAACTGTAATCTGTTTTTTTACAGCATCTAGTTTTCAGCAAGTGATGGATGTATGCAAACATAATTTCCTACGAGTTCTTAAAAAGCGTGAACAATTTTAGTCAAAAAGTTTTTTTTAAATTTACAAACAATACTGTTTCGGATAAAAATTTTACTAGGTTTTAAAAGTGAGTAGATGTCAATGGTGCTATTCTTTAATATCGTTATATCTGTGGTCACAAGGAATAACGACTAAACTCAAAGTATAGTTAAAAAACGATATTTTAATTGCATGAACTACGACCCATTTTTTTGAAATATATGAACCGTTACAAACCAAATATGTGTAGCAGCCGATTAAAATAAATTGAAGGGCTTATTGCAGAAACATGATATGCCATATAAAAAATATTTTGAAATAATCAATCGGCTTTAAAGTTTTGAGAAATCGTATTTTTGTATGAAGAATTGGAATTGAACACTTAAACTTTTACAAATAGAATAGAAAATGAATAAGAAATAGCCAAAATCTCTTCAGTGGTTGTTGGCAATGCATTGAGTCATGTATTCTGTGGCTTATCACGTTATTGCAATTAGCCCTTCAATTGATGAATGCCAATAAACTAGTTAAAAATAGAAAAAAGTTGGAACGTGCAAAAATTTTACGAAGTTTTCAAAATAATAGTTTAACCAAACATAAAAAGTTAGAACAAATATAAAAAATAAACTACTTGGTCTTTAAACCAACATTTTGTTGGTGTTACACATCACCCCACCGATTTGAAAAAGTCAAAAAATTCATGTTTGAACATTTTTGTTCTACTTCTTCGATTTCTCAAAATATTTAACAGCCATGAAAACAAACTTCACATTGGTTCTTTTGCAAGGAAAAGACCACATTTTACACCAATCCAAAATTAATTGACTCTTTTATTGGAGCAAATAAAAACGAGTTGCACATGACCCCACTTCACCCTACATATATATCAAGAAAGAACTAGAAATAAACAATTTTAAAAATCCTTTTAAAAGGAATGTAAAAAGTTCCTTTCTTCCTTATATTCTTCCTTACTTTATTCCTGTTTTCTTTCTGCAATAAAATAAAAAGAATATGAGACTGCATTACGTAATAACAGCATATCCTATCATCATCATATCAACGTCTCGTAACACTATCCAGCAACAAAATTCAATAAACTCAATGAAATGAATTAAAAGCTTTTTATCCGTGATTAAACTTTAATGAATTTAAGCTGGCAATTGTACAAATTGCTCAATTGAAGTTAGGTAAAAACTTAATTGCTCACATGAAGTATCGATTGATATAAGTGTTAGTATGTTATTTTAAATTAATTTTACTATAAATATACACGATGGGGTCAACAACACAGACAAGTTATCAATACTTTATGAGGAAAAAAAGAGCAAAATATTAAAAAGCGAAAGCAGAAAATTAAATTGATTTCTTCGGCTTATATCACTTCATCTATAAGAATCTTATACTATTAAACGAACAATATTTGTTTGTTTGTACATGAGTTCTCGAAAACGGCACAAGCGATTTCGATGCAATTTTCTGTATAGATATCAACGGGGGCAAAAAATCGATCTAACTACGTCTCATTTATGAAAAAATTTGTTTAGGAGCGCACATTGGAGTATTAAACCGACTTAGGCGGCCAAAATTATTTGATTCGGCAAGTAGTTTCTATTCAAGTCTGTTATTTAATTTTAACGCTGTACGACCATTGTGACATATTAAACATTATTTAACATAGCAAACAAATTTGTTTGGCAGCGCACATTGGGGTATTTGATCGATTCACGCAGCCAAAATTACTTTATTGGGAAAATAATTTCTATTCAAGTCTGTTATTTGATCATTTGAATCCAACACTATTCAACATTGTAAAAAAAATTTAGGTGGCCAAAATTGTTTTATATATTAAATTTTTTCTATTTAAGTCAATCATTTTATTTGAATCCTGTACGACCATTGGGACACATTCAATACTATTCACATTGCAAAAAAAAATTAGGCGGCCAAAATTATTTTGGTAAATATGATAAATTATGGTAAATACTTTCGATTCAAGTCTATAGTTTTATTTTAGCTCTGTACGGCCATTGGGACACATTCAACACTGTTCAACATTGCATAAAAATTTTTTTCTATCAAACCTGTGTTTTTTAAATTGACTTTTGGCAGACCAAACGGTGCATCCCGATAAGTGTTCACACCCGAAGTTCGATTCCAAAAATCCAATTATTGGAATAACTGCTGGCACCCCTAATAAGGGCATTAGGGAAATATATATCCCAAGCGATTTCAATGAAATTTTCAATATATGTATGGGCTTACGAGGGCAAAAAATCGATCTAACTAGGTTTCATTTAAAAAAAATTAGTTTTTTCCGTGTTTTCACGCAAAAAATTTGTATTACTTTCCATTTAATTTTGCTTTTCTTTTGTATCGAGTCGTGAGTCATAACTTTTTGCATGTTGTTGTTTGTTATAGCGTATTGTAGTCGCGTATGAATTAGAGAAGTCAATCCCGGGATCCCGAAATCCGTACGGGTTAAGCCCCTTTAAGTCCCGGGATTTTCTTTCTGGAATCCCGGGATTTTAAAATGAAAAATTTCTATTACAAATATGCATGTCAGTGCAGCCTTTTCAATATAAGTTGATATGAATATACTGCCGTCATAAGTAAGAGTGCGGCATCTAGCATGAAATTCAAAATCTGTTTTATTGCTTTTCCTTTATCATCTTTCGAACATAAAACCAGGACATCGAACCATCTTTTAGAACATTAAAAATAATTTTGAACTTTTTGCTCAATTGCTTAACCCATTAATGCTCACTACCAGAACCCATTGAGTTAAGCTTTTGAATTGTTCAGCAAAAGCTTGTATTAATATTAAACGGAAAACTCTGAAGTTTAAAAAAAAAATCTAAAGGATTTGGGTGTGGTGAAGCGCATGATTATAAACGCAAAAGGGATCTGTAAGAAGAGAAATAAAAAAAAATCTCAAATCTTGCAAAAAATCGATCTAACTAGGTTTCATTTAAAAAAAATTCGTTTTTTCCGTGTTTTCATGCAAAAAATTTGTATTACTTTCCATTTCATTTTGCTTTTCTTTTGTATCGAGTCGTGAGTCATAACTTTTTGCATGTTGTTGTTTGTTGTAGCGTATTGTAGTCGCGTATGAATTAGAGAAGTCAATACCGGGATCCCGAAATCCGTACGATTTAAGCCCCTTTAAGTCCCGGGATTTTCTTTCTGGAATCCCGGGATTTTAAAATGAAAAATTTCTATTACTAATATGCATGTCAGTGCAGCCATTTCAATTTAAGTTGATATGAATATACTGCCGTCATAAGTAAGAGTGCGGCAGCTAGCAAGAAATTCAAAATCAGTTTTATTTGTTTTCCTTTATCATCTTTCGAACATAAAACCAGGACATCGAACCATCTTTTAGAACATAAAAAATAATTTTGAACTTTTTGCTCAATTGCTTAACCCATTATTGCTCACTACCACAACCAGTTGAGTTAAGCTTTTGAAATGTTCAGCAAAAGCTTGTATTAATATTAAACGGAAAACTCTGAAGTTTAAACTAAAATCTAAAGGATTTTGGTGTGGTGAAGCGCATGATTATAAGCGCATAAGGGATCTGTAAGAAGAGAAATAAAAAAAAATTTCAAAATAAATTAGAAAAAATGATAAATTGGAAAATTTTCATGTCGTAGCGTGGGCGTTCCACCTAAAGCACTTTCTTAATTATATTTTCATTTTTCTTGAGGTTTATAAAACAAAATAATTCATCTGAGTGGCATTGTTCACTTTTTTTAAAATACTGCACGAACTGGCGCGAAAAAGTACACAAAACGGCTTTTAATGCCAATTTTATAAATTTTTTGGAAAAAGCATACTTTTGTCCTTCTCTTACTGTTAGAAGCAAAAGCTTTACAGTGGCTGAGGATTTTTGAGAAATTTTTTGAAAATTCTTTTATCGCGAATGATATATCATACGTTGTCATAAATAGGTTAATATTTTAACATCAAATGTCATATAAACACAAATAAAAGCAATCATTCAAACAAAAATGCAGTATCTGCATAAAAAAAGATACAAAAGCGGTATCTACAGACCGATACTGCGTTTTCCCTTTGCATTTTTAATTAATGCTTTGTAAAATGCTTTTTACTTCTTTATTTTTTTGACAAAAAAAATTCTCTTAAATATTGATTTTTTATTAAATATCCTTGTGCAAGATATGATGGTTTTAAAAATAAATCATTTATTTATCATAAATATATAAACAAAAAAGCTTTTTACTATATAAAAAGTGCATTTAATGTAGATACGGCTTTTTGAAAAGAATTTATATGTATATAGCAAACAATGAAAATGCAGCAACTATAGTGTTTGTTCCACAGTTTTGACATTATTAATAAAATCCAAAAAATTTCATTAATATTGATAGCAAACTGGATTTCACTATCCTGTAGAACCAAATATTTATAACCATCCGAACCCTAATCAGTGAATTTTTGATAAATTACTGTAAGTCGTTTATATCAAAATATTGAAATATGTAGATGCCGCACTACAAAAACCTTTTATTGAGGCTGAAAAATATTGTTAGGACGATGAGTGTGAATCACTGGATCAAAGGCTCTGCAAAGGAAGAATTTGCAGCACTGGGAACTCAGCTAAGTATTCGCAATCGTTATCGAAATTGACAAATTGCTTACGATTATCGTACAACTATTTCTCCAACTAGCATAAAATCAGAAAGGTGCTTCTTATTAGCGGGTTCTATTTGTAATAATATCTGAACAAAACTCTCTAATGGAAACTAAGACGCGTTGATCAGCTTAATGTATTACTTTAAAAATTTAATTTCACAGTCTTTTCCAACCTTAATTTGCAATAAACACAAATGTATCACAAATCTTCATTTGTGAAGACGGTGTCTAAAAAAATTATTTAACATTTATATAATAATACCTTAAACTGTTCTGTATTTTATTTTTTGTTCTTTAAATTAATACAATTTGCTAGTCATTAATATTATTTAAGTTTTTTGTGTTTGTTAACAATAAGGGTATTCACAATTGTATGGTATAGAGGTATTGTGGTGTTTTGGCATAGTTGAAAACCAAAATTATGAGCACCCTTAAAATAGAACTTGTGATTGGGAACGTCTACTATAGCTTTTTTTACTATGCAAATAAATTAACTATCCAATTTGATATCTTTTATTAATATATGGCATAAAAAATTTTAACTTGCATTTTGAGTTTCTTCCATTTTTGCAATGAGAAAATAACTGGCTACCGATCAGTTCTTTACGAAACTTTAAAAACAACGTTCGTTTAACATATCGTAGGGCTACTTAAAATTACCACACTTTTGGTTTTAAGAGATTTCATGTAAAACAACAACAAAAATATAAAAACCACTCGGAAAAATGTGGTATCAATACCACGGGATTTTTTAACTACACTGAAAACAACGCAATTGTGAATACCCTCAATGTGTTTTGTTTTGTTTTGCTTTATTTTTGTTACTTTATAAATGCATTCTTTTACATTTTTTAGTTTCAAGAAATAAATAATAAAAAATTATATTAAAAACCTTTTTAATTATTTACTTATTAAAATTTTCAATAACGAACTAATCCCAGGATTCCGAGATTGCGATTTTTAATCCCGACTATCCCGGGATCAAAAAAAGCTTCCGGGGTTGGACTCTCTAGTATGCATGTATTTGTTTGTGTTTTTGCTGCTTCTAGTTTCTATTATATTGGACTAATAATTTTTTTGCAAATTTACGAACTTTAACGGCGTTATGCGTTCTTAAACTACAGGAAAATTTCTGACTACAGTAGTTTAAAAAAATAAATTGCTGTATCGATATACAATAAAAAAGAAAAAATGTATGTACATATGTTTTGGCGGGAAGACGAGCTAAGCTCGGTCGCCCAATTGCTATTAGTACTAACCTCCTCATTTTAACGCTATTTCTTTTTTATTTTGTAAGTGTTACTATGTTGAAGCTATAGACAAAGTTACTGTTAATTGTTATTCATAAATGCATTAATGTTATTTTTTTTTAAATCGTGATTCGTTTTCTTAAAATCATAATATTTTGATATTTACGTATCTATACAATTATTTTTATATATTCATAAAACCATATTTTCTTAAAGTATTTTCTTCAATGAATTACACATAACTGTTATGTTGTAACTGAGCAAAACAAAAATATAAAATATCATTAAAAGTTTCGCTATGAAAGCAACATGCCGTCTGACAATATTATTTATATTGACTTAAACACGACTTCCAACAACTTTATATGTTAATATGTGAACAGCAAAAGTTTTTTGAACATAATATAATTAAATTTATATTTTGTTTTTGTAACGGTCAGTTTTATTAAAAGTTTTCTTGTGTTATGCTTTTAGTAGTGTAATTAAAGGAATAAGGCATTCGGTTTGTTTTTTTTTTATTTAGAGTAGTTAGTTATATAATTCCCGTTAATGCTGTTACAAGCTCGAAAACATTTAATGACATTTTTGACCATAATAAACGTGATAATTAAATAAAAGTAATTATTTCAAGACAACAGAGGTAAGTTTAAGAAATGACACCACGTATGTGACAAATTATAAAGCGTATTGTAAAGAAGATATATTATATAAATATGTATGCACTTATATATGTTAAAAGTTACACAACATCTTAAAGGAAAAGCTAAAAGCTATTTAGGTCATATTGCCCTCATACGTTTAATGATAACATTCCAATGTTAAAGAGAATTGCAAAGTTTTTAACCTTTTAAAAGCAAGTGTTTATGTCCATTGTCTTGTGGAAAATTTATTTCATCGGTTTAACTTTCTTTTACTTGTTTTATTTGTAGTATGTTACTCCCAGAGTCGTAATATGTAATTTTATTAAATTCCTCTCTTATCCGCGCCGTTATGTGCAGCAATGTGTGAAAATAAAAACTGACCAGACACAATTATTAACACTAGCTATGAAACACTCAAAACATTCTTATAATAAACAAGTTTAGCATTTAACGACTTTCTGTCGGTAAGACTAATTCACAATGCTTCTAAGCATTTTCTTTAATTCTTTTTTATTTCTTTATTACCTTGCGTCATCCATGCACTTTGTCAAGGCAAACAAATTTGTAATAAACAGTAAACAGTTCTGTTATGACAACATTAAAGATATTCTTGGCCATAAGCAAATGGCTAATAGAGTGACTTGAACATAAACCTCACACATGGCTGAAGAAGAATATCCAGTTCAGTCAAAATAAAAATAAAAATTATTGTATAATTAAAAGTCGTTACGGTAATAGAAAACTCAAACGTTCAACGCGTGACAATGACTCTTATTGTTGTCGTTGTTGATGTTGATGTTTTTGTTACAATTAACTCCATCTTTTCATTTTGCATTTCTTAAGAATTGTGCTCACACTTGAACTTGATTCTAAGCAATATTAAGTCTGTATCCGTGCGCGCTTCAAGTAACTTGAAGTTGCTTGAAAGCGTTTCTTTACACATTTTTCAAGCTCGATAGAGAAGAAGAACAAGCTAAATGTCACTCTCTATTCTATTACAATTACCCGAAACTAGCTTAGACTTTACTTGAAAAAAATTTTTTCGAGCTCGAATCTTCTTCTTTCAATTGCTTCAATTTATTGTCAATCACTTGTCAACAGCAACTGTTCTGTTAGAAACTTGCCTGAAGTACAGGGTTGTCCATATTCGAAGCGCCCATTTTATTTTTAAATAAATCAAAGAAACCACAATTTTTTGTCTGTTCGTTATGAATATCATTTAATTGGGTTCAAGTAGATTTGCTTAAATTATTTCTTGAATATGATATCTCGTAAATGGTCACCATTGGCCTCTACGACATATTGTGCCCGTTTTGCAGCATTTTCCATGGTTTTCTTCAACATTTCGATGGGAATGGCGGTTATTTCTTGACGGATGTTGGTTTTCAGCTCTTCTAGGGTCTTTGGCTTGCTGACGTAAACCTTTGATTTCAAATAACTCCACAAAAAGAAGTCTGGAGGCGTTAAATCTGGTGATCTTGGCGGCCAATCGAAATCACCATTTTTTGACATCAAACGGCCAGTGAACAATTGCTTCAAAAAATCGATTGTAGTGCGGCTTGTGTGTGGTGGCGCGCCTTCTTGTTGAAACCAGTAGTGCCTGATACGCTTTCGACGAACGATTGGCATGAAAAAATTGTTTATCATATCGCGATAACGCTCCTGATTGACAGTAACTCTGTGGCCATTATCATCTTCGAAAAAGAACGGCCCAATGAGCATTTTAGCACAAACGCCGCACCAAACAGTGACTTTTGCATCGTGAAGAGGTACCTCTTGAATCTCTTGTGGATTTTCAGTGGCATAAATACGGCAAATTTTGTTTGTTTACCGTTCCGTTCCTTTTTTTTTTTTTTGAAAGCACGTTGAGTTTTCAAAATTGACTTGTTTTGTTGAATGTAAATTTCAACAATTTTAGAGCGTTCGCGTGGCGTGTACTGTTCCATTGTAAACATTTGCTTGGAATGACGCTTCAAACGCGGTATGTCATTAGTCGATTTGGCATCACTGCGGAAAGTTACAGTGTTGCCAGATGGGCGCTTCGAATATGGACAACCCTGTAGTTTTCGTACTATTTGCATATTCTTACATTTTGACAGATTGAACTTTACTCTAACTTTGCTTGAAGTTAGTACAGAAATAGATGTATAAGTCAACTTCCGTACTAATTTTAGTAAGTAATTGTAATAGATTAGAGAGTGACATTTTGCATGTTATTTTTCTCTCTCGAGCTTCAAAAATTTGTAAAATAACGCTTTCAAGCAACTTCAAGTTACTTTAATCGAGTACGGAAGCAGACCTATTGTTACACTGTCTCTGTTTTCTAAGCAGACTTTGCCTTAACCCTGTATTAAAGCTGGGTGCAAACTTTCTTTTGAACTTGCAGCGGTATTTTTCGAAGCAGAATAATAGTTAAATAATTTTCTCTGTGATTTTTTAAGCAAAAAATATCTTGAAAATTTGTCAAAAAATGCGTGAGTGTGTGTGGTGTGAAAGCAAAATGATCAATGAAACTACATGTGTAAGTTGGGGGCGAATACTGAATTCTGACGCTGTGCGATCTGTAACCCCAAAACTATGCGATAGAAAAAATTTGGGCTGTATGGGAGGTCCCACTCCTCCTTGTCCAACTCTCATAAAATACCATCAGAAAAACGGTACGGGTAAATTGTGGTCGAATTTTGTGGTCGAAGCTCCAAAGCTATTTGATATCGCAAAGTTTTTATAAAATCGTGGGTGGTATTTGCATAGAATTTAAAAATTTTTCTGAAACCATATCGTACTCGAAATGAGTCCATTGCCAAAATTTTAGCTCAATCGGACCATTAGTTTCAAAAACTTTTGATCTTTTCTTAAAAGTAGGCTTTTCTGTGGCCACGACCATTTTTTGTATAGTTACAGTTATGATACGAACTTACTTACCAAATTTTAGTTTAATACGACCGAATCCGTCTTAAATATAACATTTTTATTGATTTGTGGGCGGTAAAAGGGAGTGTGGCAACATTTTATTTGTTCCTAAGCCTTGGCGTAGCAATTACGAACAAACCCGTAGAAGGAAGTATCCAATATGGTCCATTAGTTTCCAAGTTTTAAGCATCCGAAGAAATCACGATCCATTTTTATATATAGGCATTTCCACAGAAAAATCTACCGTGACCAACAATTTAAAACTTATTAAAAACTTATTATTTTATGATGTTTTTTTTAAGAGAAACATTTAAATTTTATTAATTTAAGCAATTTATGCATAAATTCATTTAACATGATGATCAAATCGTCTGCACTGTTTTACATATGTAGTTTTTCTTTTTCGTAAATGTTTAGTAAATGTTTCGTAAACTTTTTGTTTAAGTAAAAATTTAAGCCATTGGCAAAAGATAATGATAAAATGGTAAAGGAAAAGAAAGGACAATATATTAAATTTGTTTTTTATTACTAAATTACATAATTAGTTAACTACGTTATCACTTAATTACCCAATTTAACTGCAATGGAAATTTAAGTCAGATCAAAACGCCAAATAAAAAAAAATTTAAATTTCACAAAAAACTTTTTGTCAAAAAAAAAAACCCAATTTCAAAACCACTACAAAGTAAGAAATCATTTGAAATTACTTTTCACATTAATTCTTGATCAAATTTGATAAATATTTTATATATATTATTCAATTGGAAATCTTATTATAATAATTTTATTCTATTTTGTATTATTATCATAAATATATTAATTTCTCTAAAAATATAAAATTTTTAAATCCGGAGCGTTTATTTTATAAAAGTCTGATTTTGTAAACGCCGACCTTAAGGGTTTTATATTTATGAAGAAATTAATATACTTATAATAATACAAAAACAAATATTTTTATAAGATATCCAATTTAATAATATATGTGTGTATATAAATTATCAACTTTGACCAAGAATTAATATAAAAAGTAATTAAAAATTATTTTTTACTTTTTAGTGGTTTTAAAGTTAGTTTTTTTTTTTTGTTAAAAAGTTTATATTTCTTCCTTTTTAGATATTATGATAACAATTTTTCCCATTCTTGTAACGAATTTTGGTACCCTAGTGTCAACATTGACTGAGAAACAGTATTTTTCTAATTCTTCAATAACGCCTAATTTCTTGTCCGTACATTTTCATAATTATGTCCATCCCTGTACCTAATTTCAGTATCCTATGTATCATTGAAAATTTTTGTTCAAAAGTTTAATAAAATCACTTCACAAAAATAGTCAACTGTACCGTTAGATATATATATATATTTGTTTAACGGTCAAACAAACAAACAAACAGAAAATTATTTTTATTACTATAGATAGTCAATGGTATGAAAAAATATATTTTAGCCATAAATTTTGTTTGAATATAGATATTGGGGTGATTTTTTCACATAAATTCTTTTTGAGACTTGAAAATAAAATTTGGGAAAAATAAATTCCGACAAAAAAATCAAAGTGATACCCTCTTTGTTTTGATGACAAAAACATTAAACAAATATTTGTGAAAACTGGAAGAATTTTTCAAATAAATGCAATACTATATGAAAGGTAGTCAAAAATGCAATTTTGATTGTGTTTATTTTTACAACAGAAACAACTTTTGAGTAAGTTTTTGACTAAAAAGTCAGTAGTTTAAAACTTTTTTGAGAAAAAAAAATAAAAAACATACATCGGTCACTCCATGTCAATACGGACGTAAAAATTTGGTACTTTGCACGTGGATAGTACTTTAAGAAAGAAAAATATTTGCATATTTTTTTAAAATTTTCAATTTTTTTTTTGCAGTTATACACAGTGAAAAATTATAAAGAAAAACAAAAATTGTCATTTGGACATGTACTCAAACAACTATATCTTCTAAACCGTTAGTCCTGCAAGAAAAAAATTTAGGACAAATTTTAAAGATCTTGAATTGTTCTTTATTGTGGTTTCCTTTTTTACAAACACTTTCGAGAAAAGTTCTAAATTTTTTCACCACCAAAAATTTCATTCCCATTTTTCAAGGTCAGCACCACTATTTTTTGGCACTTTGAAGACATGACCGTATTGAGGCATTCATTCTTAATGCATTCTCCAAATATGATGTTGGAGAATCAATGTTTACTATTTTTAACAAAATTTTTAAAAACTAACTGCACAATTTTTAAGTACAAAATACTTTTTAATTAAAAATGGAATTTTTAGTATTTTTTTACTAAACTAGGTACATATCGTCGCTGTGCCAACAAAAACAGTTATATGTTATTCAGTATTTTTTCAGGAGAGCAAAAAACAACTTTTTTTCAGAGCATTTCTGGTACTGCGACCAATAACTGTTTTTGATCACTTGTAAGCCATAAGAGGTATAAAAAACTGCAAATGTAGAAATGTGGGTAATAGATAGTGTAAACAAAATATGCTATAAAAAAATTTACAAAAATCACTGGTTTTTCTGGCGCAGCGACGATATGTAAAATCAGTCAAATAGATTTTTTAATTCTATGCAAGCACAAAGTCGATTTCAATATCCCCGCAGAATGGCACTTTTTCGCAACATCGCACGGCAAAGAACCATGTGAGGGTTTGGCAGGAACAGTAAAAAGACTTGCGGCAGAGGCTAGTCTGCAAACATTAATAATGCGACAAATACTCCTGTAGTATTTTATAATTGGGTTTCAAACAACATGACAAGTATTGAATCGGAATATTTTTCATCAAAGCAGTACAACTCTGCAAAACAATCTCTCAAAAAGCGATTCGAAAAAGCAAAAATTATACGCTGGACTTTAACCCACCATTTCTTTATGCCACGAGGCAAAGGGAAAAATGATACGCGCATTGCATCCACATCATCTTTTGCAACTATTGTTTAAGTTTACAAGAACAAAAAAAAATATAAATAAAATAAATAAATACAATTTTACATTATTTAGTATTAACATAAGTATACATCACGGAATTGAAAACAAGAAATATTTTAGAAAATTACAAAAATAGGGTCTCTTCAGAGGAAAGGTATATTTTAACGAGTTGATAAAATTCTTCAATTTGACTGATTTTACATATCGTCGCTGCGCCAGAAAAAACCAGTTATGTGATTTTTGTAAATTTCTTATAGCATATTTTGTTTACACTTTCTATTACCCAAATTTCTGCATTTGCAGTTTTTAGTACATCTGCTTGATATATGATTTAGAAGTGATTAAAAACATTTATTGCTCGCAGTACCAGAAATGCTCTGAAAAAAATTTGTTTTTGCTCTCCTGAAAAGTTACTAAAAACATATAACTGTTTTTGTTGGCGCAGCGACGATATGTACCTAGTTTAGTAAAAAAAACTAAAAATTCCATTTTTATTTAAAAATGAAAGTATTTTGTACTTAAAAACTGTGCAGTCAGTTTTTGAAACTTTCGTTAAAAATAGTAAACATTGATTCTCCAACATCAAATTTTGAGAATGCATTAAAAATGAATGCTTCAATACGATAACATTTTCAAAGTGACTAAAAAAATGGGGCTGTCCTTAAAAAATGGGAATGAAATTTTTAGTGGCCAAAAAATTTAGAATTTTTCTCGAAAGTGTTTGTAAAAAATGACAAAAAAAAAGAACAATTCAAGATCTTTTAAATATGTCCTAAATTTTTTTCTTGTAGGACAAACGGTTTAGAAGATATAGTTGTTTGAGTACATGTCCAAATGACAATTTTTGTTTTTCTTTATAATTTTTCACTGTGAATAACTACAAAAAAAATAAAAAATTATAAAAAGGTATGCAAATAATTTTTGTTTTTAAAGTTATATCGACGTGGAAAGTTTTAAAAAAATCGGAATCGTCAAAATAAGTTTTTGGACAAAAGCGTCCGATTTGACATGGAATGACCGATATACTCTTTTAACGGCACAGTTCATACTATTTTTTAAAGTGCTTGTATTGATCTTTTGAACAAAAATTGAATTTGAATGAAATATATTTAAAGATAGTGGAGATGTTCTCATTCTTCGGTAACGATGTTTTATAAAAAGTAGTTGAACTATAAATTTCTTTAATTTTGAAGATATGTGAATGTTTTTTGTATCAATATAATAGAAATATGTTAAAATTAAATTGGCCAAAATTTTCTAAACCTTAACGAATTTAAATAACAAAATTTACGTTTGTTGAAAAGACTTTGGAAGGGGCGTGGTCAAAACAAAGTATGAAAAAATCTAATCTAGGATACATGCAATATGTGTACCACGTTTGAGCGAAATCCGTTGAGCCGTTTAGATTAATACTAAGTCCATATTTGTACTACAGTGCATTCTGGTGTTACAGATATATCAAAACAGACAGCGCTAAAAGATTTATCGTATCTAAAAACCCCTATACAAAAATTTGCATTCTAATCAGATGAGCGGCTTAGGATTATTTGATGTTTTGTAAAATATTTGTACTGCATTTTTATTAATTTGTGAGCTGTTAAAGGGGCATGTCAAATATTTTTTCTTCCTAAGCCATCTCATACTCGAATTAAATCGACTTCTGCAATTTCAGCTTAATTTAGTTTGTACCTGGTGCACTTTGCTTCACTTCACGGTTATCACTTGAAAAAAGAGCGTAAACAAGGTGCGACCACGTCCACGGGTGTTTAGTTTTAAAAATATTCTGAAAACATTAAAAAGTTAAGTTTTTATTATTATAAAATAAAAAAAATCTAATGCAGACTGAGAATGACTCGTCGTTCAAAGCCCATCCATCATACAACAATCTTTATCTAGGACGATGAGTTTTATTTTCATCTTCCCTGAGATCCGTCAAAACCAAACTAAATGTACCTGTTTATATATGGCTCATCAATAAATAATGTTAAAAATACGCCTTTCGCAATCTTTTTTTCTTTTTATATTATGTATGCAAGAGAATTCCCATAGTGCAATACATTGAAATATAAGAGAGGTAGCAAGGAGGGAAAATACTTTTTTCTTGAATAAATTCCGGCTTTTTTCGAGTTCAGGATCGCATGCAACTTTAAATGCGGTTCGATTTGTTTTCCTCAAGACAAGCAAAACTATGTGGTTCCACAACTTTTGTACTTTTTAATTTTGGCGCTTAAAACTACACGCTCTCTTGGAGTTCTATGCAAATATTTTCATTTTATACCCATTTCTCAAAAAACATTATTAAGGTTATAAAATAAGTTTCACTTCAAATGGCTTTATAAAAAAAAAAATTAAGAAAGGAATGAGGACAAGCAGAGCAATTTAAAGAATACGACAAGAGCATAAATTCATTAAAAAGAGCAACAACTTTACAAGTATTCAGAAACGTGTAGCTGCTGCAGTTGCAAAACAGGAAATCGTATGGATAAGACTTTCATGGCGTTGCTACTGAGCTGAAATGGATTTTATTGAAAAAAAATATGTTAGTATTAAAAGAGTGTATGGAGGTTAGGGTGGGCCGATTAAATACAGTTAAGCTTTTACATACATTTTTTATTTAAGTTCAAACAATTGTTCTGGGGGTGGGTATGTTTTTCACTATGAAATGAAGCATACCCTCCTACTGGATCAATTTTTATAGTTCGTTTGTTGTTATCTTATGCTAAAATGAAATTTTACACAAAGCCAAAACCACCACTTAAAATCAAGTAAATCATCTAATTAAGCTGTTTTATCAGGTTTTATTCTTAATAATACCAAAAAAGAGGAATTAGCTATAAAGAAATCTTTTTTATTTTATAGATAACTAAAATCTTATTAAAACTGAACAAAATTTGTTTCATAAGATTCGTTATTGAATTAATGAAATGATGTGAAAATCTTTTTAAAACTCATGTCATCTCATTTAACTTTAGGAAGAGACCACTTAAAACTAAGAAGAACGTCTTATCCTTATTTTTATGTGTGTAAACTTATTATATTAATTGTCCAGGGTTAATTGACTTAATTTCGTTCTATGCTCCGGATAGTCCTTTGCGGGCGAGTAAATTGTTTTGCGTCCCATTTCATAGGACAAATTATGGCAAGAATGAGCCAATGTTTAATTACTTAAAAACTTGTAACCAAATTGATAATAAAATTGATTTTAGTTCAAATTATCATATTTTCAAAAGTAATGTAAGTTTCTTAATATATAAATAATTTCACTGGTATTGTAAATAATCATGAAATGTATTTTGTATTACTGGTGGACACATTTTTGTAACTATGTAATAGTCTGTAAAATTTTATATCATTTGACCGAATTTCTTTAATAAATAAATAAATAAATATAGCTTTGGCTCTTACTAAAAAATGCAATAGGAATCATATCAACATAGCGAAATAGCTTTTATTATTAACTGCAAATGAATGTATACTTTGTTTTTCTAATTTTTTAAAAGTATATGATTACATATTCCTACATTAAATTGTAAATAAATATACTAAATTGTACAAAATTTTATAAAAAGTATTCTTCTCTTATTTTATAGTCCATTATATGTAGATATATTTTCAGGTAAAAGCTTAATAAGATTCCGTTTTGTTTTGTTTTAAAAAAATTTCAAAAAAAAATCTTATTAAATAAATAAGATTTCTTAATTCAGTGTCAAGAAGATAATTTTTAAAATTAATAAAAAAATCACATATTTTCAATAACATTTTATTATAGTTTTAAAAAGATTCCTTTTAAAAAACTATAAGACTGATCTTAAAACATGTTGTTTACTAATAAAAAATGACAGTGCTTTAAGAAAGTTTTTTCTATGGTTTTAAGACCGTCTTTTTGGATGAAAATCGTAAAGAAATCTTATTGATTTTGTTTTATTGTATTGGGTCGTCTTGGCTTTGTATTGAATGTGCTGTGCTTTTCTTTTCGACCGATAAATCTCGCTCTATCCATGTTCGAGTTGGCTTTTTTGAATCGCTCTATCCATGTTCGAGTTGAATTTCCATGCGAGCTAATGCGTTTTTACAACAGTTTTAAACTTTTAAAAAAAAGCAAACGATTAAGGGAACTCCAGTACATAAGTTTTGAAAAATGACTAAAATTTGAAAATGATGAGCGCATTCATTTTAATTCACAGAGAAAAAACATTTATACACTAAATTTAAATTAAACATTAAAATGGCTAATGGTAAGGCCCAAAGTGCATTCGAATTGTTTGTCCTAAGCACGAATAGTAAAATCTTTTAATACAACTCCTTTAAATTTTCGAATAAGTTTTTGTCTCTACTGAGCTTCCTACGTTTTGTATATAGTATAATGAAAGCATACTAAGTGACGTCATCATTATAGCAAAACCTTTATAACTTAAATAAACAATTATGTATACAAATTTTATTTTAGACATCAGCATTGATATTACAAAAGTAATCTGAGTTCAAAATTTTAATAATTTTGATAAAAACTAAAATTTTTGCCATATCACATATGTGCAACGATATTGCATACTGGTTGCAAAAGCTGCTTTTTGTTTTTCTCGTGAGGCCACGTACTCATTCTTTGCTATCCTATCGTAATATTTACCATAGCTCATATTCTAATTTCATAGTAATTCTATGCAATGTGACGCTTTTCTTGACGCGCTTGTTGTGTTTTCGATCCAGAAGTGGCTTTCTTCGCGGCGTCATGACGTTATAAATTCATCCTCCAAAAAGTATTGTATGAAATTTTTTACAAATATTCCAATTGGCATAGAACACTTGTTTTTATATCTGGTAACACTGAAAATGTGAGAGAGCTGACAAAAGAGCAGTTATTCTAAAATTATTGGAAAAAATTAACAGTCTGAGAATTTCTAAAAAAGTCAAATAAAAGTCTGAAAACAAACAGTTTTGTAATTTTTTTTTTGCTGTCATTATGAAGAGCACAATTCATGGTATTTAAAATATAAAAATTTAAAAGGAAAATATTAAATTTGTAGTCTTGGCGGGACTATTTGCAAAAAAAATTTTGTGAAAAAATAAGTTTTGATAATTTAGGAGGCTAGTATAATTCTATAAGGGCTGTCGTGGGCCCTCATGAGTTCTTCTTTTCTATTGGTGGAATTTAACGTAGATTTCAAAATATATAGTCCTAAGCTTTGCAACGCCCCGCAACTTGTAGTTTTTTCCACTTTTTTATAGATACCTGTTATCGTCTAATTCGGTATGAGTTCCTAGAAAATTGGCTCCAACATCCCAAAGCATCCAAAAACCAAGCAGTTTTTGATTTAATTAATTACAAAATTGAATGTCTAGAATATTTCGATTGAACAAAAGAATATTTTTAAGCAAAATTAGAAGACTTCTCAAAAAGTAAAAGAAACACAGTCAGGACTTTTTTCCAAAAAGCTTCAGTAAGCGCTAAGATAACTGAGATAAGTAAGCGCTAAGATAAGGCTTAGATGAATATCTCATAAAAAGGTTTCATTTTATTCTATGTGCACTATCTAGTGGCTGAGATATAAACGTGGTACGCTTTAGTCATTATGCTGTTGAAACCAGATCCTTTATTTGCAATTATATCCATGGTACTCTATGTCAGCAACCGTTCACAAACTACTAGTGAACGGAGCTGCAATGATTCAAAATTGCATTGTTCTTATCGGCCAACTTTCCGAAGAAGCTCAAGAAGCTCGTAATAAAGATTGTCGCCGATTCAGGGAGTTTAACACTCGAAAAACTCGAAGAGAAACAACAGGCCCCGATCTTTTGACTATGCTACTTATAATTTCAGATCCAGTTATAGACTATAGAGAAAATTCTTATAGAGAAATTCTAAAGAAAAAATCTGCACCCTTGCCGTTGGACGTATATCAGCTTCTACTTCCTATGAAGTTGGAAGCAAACAATTCTCAGATATTTTAGATAATATTTTATGATTTAATATAATAATATATGAAATAATATATAAGCATGTATGAACAGAATCTTATTTGTCAATTTTGGAGCTATTTTTCATGTTTCGTGTCACCATTTAGCATAGAAGGTAGGCGCGGTTTACGTTCAATTTCACTCATCCTCGAAATTGAAAGACTTTAATAAAAAGTCAGCAATATTACGTTAGTAATAATGCAGCCAATTCAATGTTACATTTCGTAAAGTTAAAAAATTAAAGTATCCCTTTAAGGATTAACGGTACATATCCCACCTCCCTCTAGGAAAACTTATTTTCTTGTTTTTACATTAGCCCAAAAACTTTATAAAACAGTTTTGTAATATTTTAGACAGTTTTAGTTTATTCTAATCGCCATTTTGCATAGGAGATAGGCGTAGTTTTCGTTCGATTTCGCTTATATTCAAACTTGAAATTATTTTTAACTTATAATGTGCAACATAACGTTTCATTTTGAAAAGTGGAAAAACATACAATTATCCTTTTAAGGGTCAGTATCTGGCGAACGGTACATATCCGACTCCCCCTCTAGAATAATTTTTTTCTTGTTTGTTCGGATGGAAACACTGTGCACCGTGTACTGCGTAAGAGATATACATATTAATTTTGTAAGAAATTCGATACTTACCGCCTAATGTTGTAAATCGAAAACGTAAAATAACGACACGAGAAGAAATACTTTTTTCTATACGAAATTCTATTGTTTCTCGTGTCTTGCTTGTCGTTGGTTTGCGTTTTCGATGTACAACATGAGGCAGTTAAGCTTTTATCTATAAATTAGAAATCAAGAGTGAAAATAAGTAAACTCGAATGACCACGCTTACCTCCCATACAAAGTGACTACAAAGTCCCTCCCATACAAATTACCTCCCATACAAAGTGACTACGGAAAAATTTCTTTTAATTCCACAAAAATTAATTTATTGATTTTAATGTTTGCACGTAAGCTTTATCGAATTTATAAGCAAAATCAAATGAAAACTCCGCCTGCCTTCTAACCAAAGTGACGTCATCAATATAGCAAAACCTTCAATTAAAATTTCAATTTCAATTTATTGAGTAAATATGTCAGCATATAAAAATTATTTTATTTGGCATGCCGCAAGTTAAATGAATAATTTAACAACAAGATTTTTAAATAAAACAACAACAGGTGAAAATTTTAACCTTTACAAATTTCATAAATATTGGACATTATAGAACATTTATACATACTCCGAATTTGAAATTTGCAAAAATTTAATAAAAAGCACACATTACCCCAAACGAAGTGACGTCATTGTAATTATAAAACATTTATAACTTTGAATATACTAAAACATGCTAAGGGGTATTTCAACTTCGGCTCAGTTGGAGATCATTTCTTGCTATTTAATTTTTTATTATTGTCTTTAGGCCAAAGAATCAGCCTTTGTAATCGTACTATACTTTTATTGTAGTTCTTGCACTTAGAGAGTTATAAATTAAATGCAACCCCGTGGCTTTATTTAAGCTATAAATTTGAAACGACGAGGTAAAACGTAAAGTATCCCCATTAAAATGTATAATTTGGAACGATCTATAGTTCATATTGTTAAATCCATTAAAGATCACTTTATCTTAGCGATCTCGTAAAAATTCTTTTTCGATTCAACAATTAATATTTTTTGGGTGTCTCTAATAAACTTTTAAGTTTGTGTTTATACAAAAAAAAATTTACAATTTTTTTATGTTTTTGTGCTGTGCAATAATGTTGGTAAAAAAATTATAAAAAATAAACGATATGCGAAAAAATATAAAAAAATCTATTCGAAAATGTTCTCAAGCTTTGACTTTTCGCAGAACCTTCGCATCTAGTTCTAATTGGTATATTTATTTCTTTAAAGAATACAAGTGAAAATGCTTAAATATATATTACAAAAATTTGGTTTTTAAAGATTTTTTTTTTCTTTACAGAATGTCGCGGAAATTACAAACACAATGATGATGTTGCCAACTAACATCAGCCAGGTACAAGAAGTGAGCAGCATATTAAACTCTCTCGTACTCTCTTTCGATATTGATCGATGAGCAAATCAACAGCAGTTGACCAAGTTAGAAAAATGGCAGCTTTAACTAAATGTGTGTTTAACTCTTTGACGCGCCAGTTAAGTTTGCATCTCTCTCTCTCTCTCTCTCTCTCTCTCTAGCATTATTTAACAAAATCTACCTCTGAGTAAATTGTGCAAAACTCTAGCTTAAATATTAACACATAATGCCAAGATTTAAACTAAATGTGCCACTATCGTCAACATCGGCGTTGATTGAATGAACTGCATGAAGACCAAAAACTTTCTTTCTTAGCTGCGTGCGTGCCCCACAACATTAAAAAATACGACTTTTCAAAAAACGATACCAAACCATCTCAAGCAATCAACAGCATCTGCGATCAAATAAGTATCTGCAGCATATAGCGGCAGCAGGAGCATTTACGATCAACCACAGCAGCGCAACACCTGAGCAAATTTTAACAATACTCACGTAAAGTTTTTTGCTGTTTCTTTGGCGATTGAATATTGTTGGCCCTGATCTTGCTGGATCGTTTAGTTTTGAACGAACAACGCATGCGCACGCATTGCCCAAGGCGCGTGAAAAAATTTAAAAAAAAAACAAAGTGTCACATTTAACAACAAATAACATTCGTAGTGACTTATAAAAAAAGTGCTTTATTCTAGTTATAGTACAAAGTTAAATCAAAAAAATTTAGTACATCCAAAGTAAGCAAAGTCGAGTGAATTTTGGACAAGTGTAGCGAAAAGAAATTAAAAAAAAAACGAAAATAAAGCTGTTTGTAGCAAATTCAAGCGAAATGGCAAGTTCTCAGGCAACGTAACATTTTTAAAGCAAGTGTTGAATTAAAAAAAATGGCATACATTTTATGGAATGTTGAATGAAGAAATTTTGAGCAAAAAGTAGGTCGTCAGATGGTTTCTTAATTTTTACAGATGCTTTTTTTTAAATGTGTTTATTATCATATTAATTAATTCAACAAATAATTTATTTAATTTTCAACAAGTTGACATAAATTAATATTACATGATTTTAATTGTCAGCTTTTTAGATCAAGTAAGTTTGAAGAAAGCAACAACAACAACAACTCTGTATAGAGTCAATCAAACAGCAGACTAAACAGAACCAGAATAAATTAAAATTACTAATTTTTAACTGTCTCTTTTTGCATTTTAATATTTTTCGATGGAGTTGTTTAATTTACTGTTAATTATTGGAAGTTAAACCGCTCGTAAGAGTTGGCCAATATTTAAAGTTTCTTACGAACATCGCTATTGCTGTGTCAGAACTATCTAGCATTTCAATTAATGATATTCTCTTTCTCCCACCGCCTACTTTTAGTCACCTGAAGTAGTGGCTTTGTCATTGTCATTATCATTGGCATTGTCATAGGCTCGAACCAATTTTGTTTTTGAGTTTTGTTTTGCTTGCTTATAAACAACATGAAGTTTTATTATTTGAACTTACATTAGCTTTAACCACTATAATTTAAGAATGTTGTGGCCTGTTTTATTAATGGATAAAAAGGATTCATAATTATTCATAAAAAATAAAAACAAAATTTCCATAACTATACAAGCTGTATGTGTTGAATTAACATAAGAAAATATTGTTTAAATTTATCATTCCTGCTTTACACTCTAAAACATTTAAATTGAATCGAGAAGCAGCAATTTATGTATGTATGTCGTTGGGGCAACTTTCTTTTCCCCACCTTGTATTATTTAGGATTTTTATCAAATTTGCAGTCTGAAATTCCACTTAAATATTTCTTTTCGGTCGGCATCCAATATATATACATACATATAGGTTAGGTTAGGTTAATCCGGATACCTTCGTGAAGGCTCACATAGACCAATTCTGATCCTTAGTGGTAACGGTAGCGAACAAAAGGAACCTTTGTGTTTATTTTAACCTTAGGAGGGATTCCAGAGATACTTTGGTTACATCTTTAAGCGACGGGAACGTCGATGAGCTTAGGTATTTTAGTCTCGATCTAAGTAGGGCGGGGCATGTGCATAGCTTCAGGGTCTCCACTGTGCCCGGTTCCTTGCACTTCCTGCAGTTATCATCCGTGGTGATGCCAAGCTTCCTCGCGTGGGCTTAGGGATGTCGGAAAAACATCGATGCATCGAAAATATCGAGGTTTTGCTTCGATGCATCGAAAATTATCCACTCGATGTATTATAAGTCGATGCAACGATGCATCGAAACATCGATGTTTTTTGTAAACTGACATCTCTAGTACATTGAACCGCCATTTCAGTTTTTCAATTGTGCAAAAGTGAGTGAATTCGATCAACAAATTTAAATGGCTCCACAAATTGTGGTTTGGCGGTTTTTTGAAAAACGAAGTGAAAACAACGCGATTCCCGCGATTCGCGACACAACCTACTTTATACAAAGTGGCGTATAAATATTTAACATTGGTTGGTAGCTCGTTTCCTTCCGAACGACTTTTTTTACAAGCCGCTCAAATCATTACTCAGCAAAGGAATAGACTAGCAGGGCGCAGATTAAACAAACAATTGTTCCTGCAAAGCATAGACAAAAAATACTGGGAAACATAAAATTGTATTACCTTGTAAAGATTTTGATAAATTCTACATATGTAAAGTGATATATATAAGATTCTCTGAAAAATAATTGAAAACTGTTTAGTGTTTTGCGCTAATTAATTTGTTAAAGTACTGGTATTCGTAAAAATAATTCTTTCACTTATTATTTATAAGCAACGGATCTGGTTCTGTTCACGAAAAGGTACAAGATACCACAGTGGATACCACCGAAATTGAACGATATACGTCTCATACCGAAAACTCACACAAAATACCTAGGAGTCGTCCTGGACAGCAAGCTGTCATGGAAAACCAACGTGGAAGAAAGGGTGAAGAAATCCACCATTGCACTATACACATCCAAAAAGATGCTAGGCAGTACTTGGGGTCTCTCACCCTTTCTGATGCACTGGATCTATGTAACGGTAGTGCGTCCTTTTCTACTCTACGGGATTATTGTGTGGTGGCCGGCTGTGAACAAATCAACATTCCTCAGGCACTTGGAGAAAACTCAGCGGCAGGCAGCGCTATGCATCACGGGGGCACTGAAGTCAACTCCAACTAAAGCGCTTGAAACGATTCTAAGTATGGACCCCCTGGACATACACGCAAAACTAATAGCCGGAAAAACGGCACAACGCCTCACGGCAGCAGGCAACATGCACACTCAAAATTTTGGACATTGTACAATCGGAAAGGATCTACTTAGTAGCACGGACTACATGGTACCTCGCACGATAGTCAATTCCAAAGTACGAACTCTTCTGGGACCAAACGACTGGTGCAAAGGTATAGAACAAGCACAGCGGGCGGTCAACATATTTACCGACGGCTTCAAAATGCCTACGGGGGTAGGTGCGGCGGTGTATTACGCAGAGCCGAATATAAGGCAGCCATATAAACTGCCGAACCACTGCAGTATCTTCCAGGCGGAAATATTTGCCATAAGGAAGGCTGCTGAGATAGCCCTCAGCATGGACACACAACACTCTAACATCAACATTTTCGTTGACAGTCAAGCGGCGATCAAATCCATGCGCTCCGCTAGCATCAAGTCCAAAAGTGTCTTGGCTGGCAGAGATGCACTAGATGCACTATGCGCTTCGAAAAGAGTGCGCATCTACTGGGTCCCTAGCCACCATGTGCAAAATCATGTGCAATGCACAATGCGAAAAACGAACTCTGTTCATCTTGGCACGCCCGCGCAAGGAATGCAGGACACTAGTGGGCATGCTCACTGGTCACTGCATGACGGCAACCCACGCGAGGAAGCTGGGCATCACCACGGATGACAACTGCAGGAAGTGCAAAGAACTGGGCACAGTGGAGACCCTGGAGCACCTACTATGCACATGCCCCGCCCTACTTAGATCGAGACTAAAATACCTAGGCTCATCGACGTTCCCGTCACTTAAAGATGTAGCCAGGGTGTCTCTAGAATCCCTCCTAAGGTTTGCGAACTCAACGCAAATCTTTAAAGACTTTTAAAACAAACACAAAGGTTCTTTGCTCGCTACCGGTACCACTAAGGACCTGAATTGGTCTATGTGAGCCTCACGAAGGCACCCGGTCTAACCTAACCTAACCTATTTATAAGCAACATTTCAAATTACAATAGTTACTATAACAAAGTTGACTACGTTTCTAACGGGCTGTTGAATCAGATCAAACACTTTTTCTTAGAACAATTGAAAATTTTAAATTCTTAAGTCATACAAAACTCTCCCTTAATTTTTAGATTTTTTAGAAAAACTTTCGATTGCAGAATTTCTATTTTACGAAAAAGTTTTTTACTTGATCAATAGTCCGTTAGAAACATAATTAGCTCAGTTATAGTAATTTATTTTAAATTGCGTACAATTTTGTAATATCTGAAAAATCCTATGCAAACCGATGCATCGATGTATGCCTTCCGATGCATCGAAAAATATCGATGCACATTTCGATGCATCGAAACGAAGAAATACATCGATGTATTTTTGCCAATGACATCCCTACGTGGGCTGCCGTCATGCAGTGACCAGTGAGCATGCCCACTAGTGTCCTGCAATCTTTGCGTGGGCGTGCCAAGATTCACTGCTTGTGTGGCTCTTCTTTCGAGGTTCCTGTACAACTCTTGTAGCGGAGTAAGTACGTGTTCTGCGAGTTCTGATTCCAGCCCAGCGCCTTCCTTTGCTAAACCATTTAACATCTAGTTTCCCTCAATGCCCTGGTGGCTAGGGAACCAGTGAAAGTGTTGTGTGTCCATGCTGAGGGCTATCTCAGCAGCCTTCCTTATGGCAAATATTTCCGCTTGGAAGATACTGCAGTGGTTCGACAGTTTATATGGCTGCCTTATATTAGGCTCTGCACAATACACAGCCGCACCTACCCCCGTATGCATTTTGGAGCCGTCTGTAAATATGTTGACCGCAACTACTACTAACATATTTTTCGCAAGTAATATATCACAAAATTGAAATTAAAACACAGACACTCATAAAATAAATTTAATTAACTTTAAGTCATTTCTAATTTTCATAACAAAAAATAAATTCTGTGACATCGTAATTTTTTATCTAAGAATTTAAAGTATTAAAAATAACTTAACATACGAATACAAATTGTGATTTATGTGCCTATCGTGAAAAGTTTTGAAACATTTTTTAGATTTTAATTGTAAAAGATTTCAATTGTAAAAGATTTCAAAAGTAAATTTTAAATTAATAATTGTGATCTATTCCTTGAATTTTAACATGATTTTAATATGACAAGCTATTTTATAAGTGAGTTTTGAAGAAGGCAACAACAACTTTGTATAGAGTCACTCACACAGCAGACTAGACAAACTAGAAAGAAGCTAAGCTTCCATCTTCAGTAGTCTTGAGTGATTAAGCTGTGACCAATCCACTGTTTTAGTTTTATATGATTTGACACATGTTTGAATAAACTCGTCTGAATTATATGACGATAAAGCAAAGATATTTTTATTTTTAAATTAAGCCTGAAACTCTACCAGGGATTTTGTCTGTTCTAGTGGCCTCTCCCTTTTAACTTTTCTTCTTTGGAGTTCAATGAATTTGCCGAAATCACCAATGAATTGTGAGAGGATTTTTTTTTTTGCTTCAGCTAGAAAGCAACAACAAGTGTTTAACTGAGTGTTTAACTGAGTTTGGCACATCCAGTTTATATTTTATGAAAATATTTATTGCAAGACACAACCAGACAAATATTTTTAAGGTTTACTGAAATCAGAAGTGGTAGGCTATTTTAAAAACCACAATTCAAACGCAAAACACCTTTTAACATACAAAAACTCTTGATTGGTAAGAATAATAAAATTTTCATATTCCGATTAACCTTAAAATAAAATAGTTCTTGCCTTAAGGGTATGAACAATGTAAATATTTCAGAAAATAAAATAATTTTTTTTCATAAATCATTAATTTGCACCCCAAAGAATATGCGATTCAAGTTTCAAGTGAAAATCCGAACATTAAGTTTTTGAAAAGAGCGCCAAATGCTGTCATGCTATAAGAACGTTCTTAGCCGCATAAAACTTTCAACGACGTTTACTCAAAATCACTTTTTTTGACCTGTTTGACAGTATAACTTAGACAGTTTTCGTCCGATCGATTTCATTAAAATTGGGTTTTGTAGAGAAAACGTGCCTCTTCAGCTTGCGGCAGCCGTTTTCTTTTAACTTTTTTTAATTTTGTATAAACAATTTTGTTTTTGAAAAACACGTGAAAATTTTTATATATTATTTTTAATGGTCGCCATTTTTTTCTAAACGATATTTCCGAAATCCCCTACGTCCCACTACAGCCAATAATATATAGTACTTTAAGAATCTTTTTCGGTTTTTTTTCTGAGATGATCCATGTGAACGAATCGCTGTCAACGCCACTGAGGCAAGATTCAAGAGGTGCAATTTTCAAACGACCGTTATCCAAATATAGTACTCTTTAATATTCTACAGGTATCTACAAAGTTTGATATGAATCCATCAAATCAATTTATTTTTAAAAAATAAACTAAAAACATCTAAAATTCTTACGATTACGCTGTTCATGCCCCTTAAAATACGCACCCCGCGGTAGCCCGGGTTCAATTCCCAACTCAGATAGAGTGTTTTTTCAATTGAATTAATTTTTCTATTTGACCGCCGCTTCTCTGCATACAATGGCAAACCTTAAAGAGTAAAAAAGTGCCATGTAAAGCTTCTTGAGAACATACGCCGCCGTTCGGAGTCGGCATTAAACTCGTAGGTCCAGCTGTCGATCATTTGTGTTCAAACATTTAATAACACGCACAACACAATTGATCAATAGAAGCTCGGTCAAAGTACTTGCTATGGTTTAAGTGGCCAATTTGTGTATTTATTTAATTTGAAAACATCGCAACATTGGATGATCCATTGTTGGTTGAGATCAAAACTAAATGAAATCTTTTCAGAAAATCAATTTAAAAAGAAACTTGCAAGGAATTATCTTCGACTGGATCGAAGTTAAAATACCCCCAGAGCCGTATTTTAGTATATTCGCAATTTTGATTGTTGTGTTTATTGATGACGTCACTTTTATAGGTCCTTCTTTTTACCCAAATATTTTAAATTTTAAGCTCAGAGTACATTTTTATTATCAAAACTTATATCTAAAATATCAAGATTAAAAATTAAGGGTTTTCACTTCACTGCTAAAATTTCCGAAATGCTGAAATTTACGAAAACTTCAGTGCAATTGTTACTGTTTTGGTTTTCCAAAGTTTGCTTAAATTTAATCACCCATTAAGTTCATGATAAATAATCGTCGAAAATTGGCGAAGAAAAGATGTGTTTAGTAACCATTAGCAAATCTGTTTAATGAGTGTGAGTCATTGTGAATATGATAATTTTGACAAGAAAAAGATCATTCTGTCAAATCCCACCTAAAAGCTAATGCAATGTCTGCAAGCAAGAACAAAAGTATCATTAATTCTATTGCAGCTGAGTGGCAGTCGATTATATATCTGGGTTTAACAAAATATGAACCAAATTATTTATTTTGGTAACAAGCGTACTAACGAAATGAGGCGCTGGCGATTTTAAGTTTGACAGATTTATGTGAAAAAAATGAAACATTACAAATAGGTCGCTCACTTCAACTCGTCGGAAATTTACGATTTCTGAAATTTCAGCATTGAAGTGAATACCCCTATTTTTTTGGAAATTATGAAGGTTTTACTATAATGATGACGTCACTTTGTATGGGAGGTGGGCGGAGTTTAAAGTTTTCTATTTGTACCAAATTTTAAACATCGAATGCATACATAAATTATAATTTATTTGCAAGACTGAAATCCTTTGTATTCATTTTTGTGAAATCTAAGGAGATCTTACCGTTTTCATTATATGGGTAGTCACTTTATATGGGTAGGCGTGGATTTATTTAGATTTTTACAAATTTGAAACTTATTGTGCATTTTAAGCCTTAAAGCCTAAAGGCGTGGTTTTAATCCGATTAGGTTCATTTTCGAACTGTATATCTACTTTTGATCTTAAAAAGCTTAAACATTGAATTTCGCTACTACTGCTCTAAACCTACGGCTGTTATCGTGATCTTATGTAATTTTTTCATTTTTGTTTTTGGGGCCATTTTTACTGGGTCCATTTTTCATAGAGCCCAAAATATGTAAATACAATTGGAGGCGAAAAATATTCTCGGTATATATTCTCGGGTTCATATGAAATTTTCGAAACTTAAGACTGTAAATAATATAGTCGCGAGATCAATATAATCAAGTGTAAATATAATCAAATGTGTACTGTAACACTTTTATTTACATTTTTCAAAATAATTTTTAAAAGCCAAGAGTCGGAAAGTTAAAAGGTAAATAGATGGAAAGGCAATTTATATGCAAGATTATGAAACAAGATTCTAGGTTAACTGCGCGGCAACAAGTTTTACATATTTTATGATTTATTTATTTATATGTATTACTATTTATATTTACTTAAGAAAGTGAAATGATAGATAATACGATTAAAAAAAAGTACAAACAAATTTTAATATTCTACGGCTTAACCCATTAACCCTAGGATGTGCGACTGGGCTTTTCGAGGCCCATTTTGACTTTGAGAAGTCATCATTTTTTTTTCTTGGCTCTGAGCGTCGAAATATTTTATGCGAACTACCACTAATGTTTTCTAGAAGGGTCACTTACCGCCTTCTAGGCAGTCGCACAGGGTTAGCCGCGGCTCACAAACACTTCGTGCTATTTCTTTCAAATTGCGTGTGCTTACATTGATCACAAGAACTACCACACCAAATATCAACTTTGTACCTTTCACCGTAGTCGAGATATGAGTTGGGTATAAAAATACCCAATTGTTGTCAATGTGCTCTAAATGGGCACAAATTCCTTCTGCGACGACAGCACAGTTTTATATCAGAAATTTTCTACCAATAGCAGGTAAAGTTGGTTAGTTTGCTAAAATAGATTTTACATTTTTTTTTATTTAAAAAATTTTTTACAAATGATAAAAACACAAATTTTCTGATTTTTCAACTTAATCTTTTTTGACTTTAAAAATGTAGTAGTTTACGTACAAATTTCTTGAAACACTCCAAGAACAATTTATAGCTCTATGTTTTCTTAAAGTAACAGACAAAAAATTAATAGTTAGCTGCTACCAATCCTGAAATATGATGAATTCTTCAAAAGCATTTTCATGGGTAAAAAAATACCCAACCGCGGTAAATGCGTTAAAACTTGCGCAATATAGGATAGAATTTTGAGAAATTTAAAAAAATGGAAGGGTTCGACCTTTTTAAAAGTGTCGATTTTAGTGTAAGAACGTTAATAAATAAGTAATAAGTACTTTGCATAATTTTGTTTTTGTTTTGAAACTACGTTCAAAGACGAAAAAAATTATACTCTACTTTTTATTGATATTAATATTATTAATATTATATCATTTAAAAATGTTTGTTTAAAAATTTAAAAAATCGATCTCATGATAACGGCTTAGAATAGAAGTCTGAAAATTTGTGTATTCACTACCTACTAAAATATATCAAAAAATCAGCTGAATTGAAGAAGGTCGTGTCAAAACTCGGGATCTTTTCTATACCTGCCACTCCTCCTTATAGGCGTTACAAACGAAGTGACAAAGTAAATATACCCTTTACGCAGTTGTCGTGGGGGTATAAAAATGAAATATGAAGTTTCTTTTTTTTTTGTATGTAGAGGTTTCTTATTTTTTTTGTACATAAAAAATTTGTAGTGGCTACCGAAACACATTGGAGTTGTGGCCTAATGTTATATATTGTCTTATTTTGGCTTATTGAATCAAAATGCTTTTAAATTGTTGTCGATATCATTTGGTGCTTTTGATATTCATTATTTAAATTTTTGAATAACATTTTCAAACATATATAAATGAAGGGCTTATTGCAATAACGTGATAAGCCACATGATCTAAAAAATCAATTTTGCCAACAACCACTGAAGAGATTTTGGCAATTTATTATTAATTTTTTAACCTATTTGTAAGAGTTTACGTGCTCAACTCCAATTCTTCATACAAAAATACCATTTTTCAAAACTTTGAAGTCGATTATTTCAAAATATTTTTTATGTGGCACATCATGTTTCTGCAATAAGCCCTTCAAATGCTTAGTTTTTTGTTTTGGTAGTATTATTTCTTTTTTATTTGATAGATTCCTTGAATGAGAGTAGTAGCGATAATATTTTTGAGTACAACACTTATCACAAAAACATACATATTTTTATGTAAGGCTCCCAAATTTAAAGTACAAGATGATAGCCGATTTTCCATAAACAATCTGGTTACCTTTTTTCAATGATGCAATTTTCTACGATTACACGCGTTATAAAATGGATTTTCCTTATTTTTTTAATATATGTATATTAGGCTGATTCGATTTGCAAGCCTATGTTGCCTGGGCGATTTCAGATCCGGCATAAAAAGTTATTAAATAAAAAACAAAAAAGTTGGAGATAGGGGTGCACTTTACATTAACACATCTTAAATTTTCTGAATTTTTTTCTTTAGGAATTAAAAAAAAAAATTTTGTGTATAAACGTGCTCAGCTAGAGCAAAACTGATACCAGAAATAAAAACCTCATACCCGATTCAACCTAAAACCAGTCTCACATTTATACGTTTTTATACAAAAATTTATCGTAAAAAATTCCTAAAGAAAAAAATTCACAAAATTCAAGGTATAATTTTAAAGTTGGTGCGTATGTATTTTTGACCATCACGGCTGAACCACTGATGCATCCACCTTATATTCACAATATGTGTTCGTAAGGTAGTCCGAAATTTTTTTGTTTTTTAGATCCCCTAGGTGGCGCTGAGTTCTGTTTTTAAAAAAAATTATATTTACAAACCGATAAAAAACTGAGCACAGCGCCACCTAGGAGGATCTAAAAAAACAAAAAATTTCGGAGGACCACACGAACACATGTTGTGAATATAAGGTGGATAGCATTAGTGGTTCAGCCGTAATGGTCAAAAATACATAAGCACCAAAGTTAAAATTATACCTTGAATTTTGAGAATTTTTACCTTTAGGAATTTTTTACGATAAATTTTTGTATAAAAACGTATAAATGTGAGACTGATTTTAGGTTAAATCGGGTACTAGAATTTTATTTCTGGCATGAGTTTTGCTCTAGCTGCGCACGTTTACATACAAAATTTTTTTAAAAAAAATTTCCAAAGAAAAAATTCAGAAATTGAAAATGTGATAGGGTAAAGTGCACTGCTATCAAATCGACCCAGCCTAATGTATATCTATAATTATTTTGAGTACAATTTTAAGTGTACAATTACAATTACAAGTACAAAAACCATGTGGAGTGTTGATCACGTACATAGTGTGCATTTTTCTCTTCAACATTAGGATCTCCCACAATTTGTCATTGAAGTTGCCGTGCTTATTATAATATCATATTAAAATACTCGTTACGCTAAGATGAGATACAACAAATGTCAAGTCAAAGCTGTCAAAACTAATTGTAACATCTTCAGTTGAAAAAGATTGAGAGCAGAAAATTAATACAAAACACATTATATGTCAAAAGAGCACTATTATGTGTGTCTTTTCACTAAAAACGTAAAATAGCATTTATAAAAGTGAACTCATTTTAAAAACATAACAATAGAAATGACATGGCGAATATATTAACACAAATTGAAAACCATATAGAATTAACTATTGAGTCTTAATAAAAGTTAAGAAAAAACCTGAAATATATTTATTTGCATGTTTATAGTTTTTATTTATAAATGTAAATTAAGACACATTGATTTGACCATTTTTAAGACTTTAGCATAGAATTGAATTTTTTTTTTCAATATATAAAGCATATTTAGGGCACTGAGTTCTTGAAAAATGTTAAATAAATGATTAGGAAAAGTTGCTTGCGAAATCAAAAAATTTTTTCCACATATTAATATCTGCAAGGGTCCCCTCATTCCAGCAAGTCCACAAACGCTGCAGCAGCACTTGATAAATCATTAGAAAGTTCTTGAGCTGTAGGTAAACCAAAATTAAATTTTTGATAAGTGGTAGAGTGTGGCGGAATGAAGCGTTTTGCTTTTTTTGATGGTTCATAGCACACTCAAAAATTATAATTTTAAAATGGTTTTTGGCTTAAATCGCAAGAATAGACATTTTTCTTCACTTTTATGCATTCAAATTTGAACGTTTTCGATTTCGGCAAAAATTTATGGGGATACTTCGAAAATGTTCGTTTTTTGATTCTTTGAAGCGTTTCACCAAAAGAATTTTCCGTGTTTATGTATAAACATCAACATAAATCGGTTTAATGACCTCGGGCAGGCTCCTAAGTCAGCAAGAAACTAAAATATATACTATACTAGTATATATAAAAATGTGGGTATTAGGGCGGGTCAGTTTGTATGGACGAATTTTTTGGAGGTCTGGCTCAGCGAAATTCGTAAAATACATGTAATTTCAAGACTTTTTCTCCACTACGCCATATACAAATTCTGAAAAAAAGCTGTGCGGACTTTCGAAAATAGATTTTGTTCTCAATTATAAAATATGAATGTATGAATGTATGTGTATGAATCTATTTACGAAAGTCCGCACAGCTTTTTTTCAGAATTTGTATATGCTGTAGTGGAGAAAAAGTCTTGAAATTACATGTATTTTACGAATTTCGCTGAGCCAGAATTTGACCCGCCCTAGTGGGTATGTGGGTATGTGGGTATGTGGCTATATCACGTATAGACTCCACTGAACCGATCTTTATGGAGTTTGGTTTTTTGGCAATCAGAGAAACTGAAGCCACTTCTTCAGAGTGTTTCTGTGAAGTTTGGTAACGATTGGACAAGGGGGCGTGGTACTTCCCATACAAGCCAAATTTGCGCTATCGACCATAAACCAAAAAAATTATATAAATCAGGCGGTTTTGATCGTAAAAAACTAAGATTTATTAATTTTGTTCATATGATTACTGTCCACAAATCAATATCTATATATATAAAAAGCAAAACGATGTGTGTCTGATGCCTATAGACTCCAAAACTACTGGACCGATTGACCTCAAATTTTGGCAGTCGATTTGTTTCAGGTACGAGATGGTTGAGGGAAAGAATTTGCCACACCGCCCCTTTTACCGCCCCCAAATCAATAAAAATTCTATATTTCAGTCGGTTTGGGTCGTATTAGGCTGAAATTCAGTAATTTAGTTTGTACGGTTACTGTCGACAAATGTATTATAAATGGGTTTCCACGCTCCTTTTACCGCCCACAAATCAATAAAAAAGCTTTATTTCAGACGGCTTTGGTCGTATAAGACTTAAATTTGGTAATTTAATTTGCATGGTTACTGTCGGTAACTGTACTAAAAGTGTGTGTCCACGCCCCCCTTTTACCGCCCACAAACCAATAAAAATGCTTTATTTAATACGGTTTTGGTGGTATAAGACTGATAAGAAATTTGGTAATTTGGTTTGTGTGGTTACTGTCAGAAACTGTACGAAAAATTGGTTTCTACGCTCCCTTTTCCGCCCACAAATCAGTGAAAATGCAATATTTTAAGCTGTTTAGGTCGTATAATACTAACATTTGATATTTAAGTTTGTATGGTTTTTTCGGCAACTGTATCGCCATACCCACTTTTTGAGAAATCATTAAAATTGACTACTGTGTCGATTGAGCTGAAATTTTGGCTTAGTTTGTATGCTTACTGTCATCAACTGTGCTAAAAATTGATTTCCACGCCCCCCTTCTACAGCCCACAAACCAATGAAAATGTTTTATTTCAACGGTTTGGGTCGTATTAGACAAAAATTTTGTAATTTAGTTCATATGGTTCCTCTCGTCAAGTGCACTAAAAATAGGCCTGTCCTACTTTTGTTAAACTCACTTTTCGGGGGGGTCAGCGTGGAGTGAAGCAAAATGCGCCAGGCTTAAGCTAAATTGAGCTAACATTTTGGCAGTCGATTTGTTTCGATTACGAGATGGTTTAAGGAAAATAATTTTGCCGCACCCCTTTTTACCGCTTACAAAACAACAAAAATGCTATATTTCGCACGGTTTTGATCGTATTAGAATAAAATATGGTCATTTAGTTCATATGGTTACCTTCGGCAGCTACCCGAGTAAAAATATGAGCGGGCGAACAGCGGCCGATCAGCGGTCGACCATGGGCCACATGGTCGTACAAGGGTCAAAGATCGACCCTCGTACGGCCGAGAAATAAATTAAAAGTTAGGCCTTGTACGGCCGCTGTTTGGCTTTAACAAAAAATATTTTATTTTTACTCGGGTATACTGAAAATGGTGAATATATTTGGCATTTCTTGACATTTTCGTATATGGCAGTAAGGCGGTCTGTGGCAGAGCAACGTCTGCCGGGAAATACTAGTACTAAATAAAAGTCATCGAATCCAATACAAAATTTTTTTATTTGCGGCTCAAATATGAATGAAAAAATATAATAAAAATTGGGTGAAAAAACGACTGAATATTTATTACCATCGCTAATATCGAGGTCAGAGTCGTAGTTTTGACAGGTGTAGTAGCCACGGTTGCCCATGTCGAAGCATTTCAAGTGATATGGCCAGTCGCATTTGTTACAGTAAATTGAATTGTGAACAAGCAGAAGTCTCGGTCTTCTTCTTCGGAAGAGGGTTCCTGACGACGACGCTGTTTTTTGGCTTTTTTGCATGTTGATTTTTGCGATGTGCTTCTCTTCTTCCTCTCAGCACTTTTTTTTGCTGCTTCAAGAAGCTCCGAACGTTTTTGAGGGGACCTTAAGATGACTGTCTTCATCGAATTTCTGCCACGAATTGACTTTGGCTTTGCTGCAGCAAATTTTATCGGGACAATATTACCCAAAGTTGGACGAAGAGAAGATGTAAAGGCAGAATCGGATGTAGAAACCTGATCTGATAGGGCACATATACAAGCACCTTCTGACGTAGATACCTCCTTGTTCGAGCCAACGTCCGTATTATCAAGAAGGACGAGCATATTTGGCACATCTTCAGCCGTTGGTGGATCTTCGGCCACGAGACTTTCGCCACTAATGCTTGCCGCAACAAAGTCGTCATCGCTGAATATGCTCGCGTTCAGAGGATAGATGCCAGTGGCTTTGAAACCAGATCTAATATTTCGCTTAGTCACGGCCTGCATCATGGCTTGATCAGCAAGGCCCGGCATATGGTGTATTTTGAGCACACGGCTAACATGCGACTGCCACCATTCCACACACTTCTGCGTGAACGCTCGCTTGAAGGGCCAGAAGACCGAAACTTCGGTTGGAAGAGTTACAACCTCGATACCGTTGGCTATGCACAAGTCGACAACTTCAATAGACATGTGTGAAATGTGGTTGCATATTATCAGTAGCAATGGATTGGTATTGGCGGCAGACGTATGTTTGATGAAATGTTTCATGTATCGGATGAAATTATCAGAGTATATCCAGCCTGAAACCGATGGAGTATATATCCATTTGGCGTAACCAATGGAATCCGTCGGTGCATTATCAAGGAAAACACTCTTCATATTCTTTCGTGGGAAGAGAAACATTGGCAGAATGGTGTTTCCAGCCGCGCTGACCGCAACTGCTATAGTCACATAGATTCCTCTTTTCGCTGAAGAGAACTGGCCCACAACGGCGCCTTTTTCGGCAATGACTTTAACAACGATCTATTTATTTATTTATTGAAATTAATGTTTACATGTAAGAGACAAAGTCTCTCCTCGAGACAAAGTCTTTTAAATGCAATATAAATTAACAAATTTTCAAGAAGTTATAGGATAATCAACCGAAAAAGTAAATAATATTTAAAGCTTATAATTAAGTTATTTAAAAAGAAACAAGGTGAGAAAGCACTTAATTATAACAACAAAATACAAGTAACAAGCAAATCTCAAATCAAATTATAACACTTAATTAAAGCACTTAATTATAACAACAAAATACAAGTAACAAGCAAATCTCAAATCAAATTAAGTTATTTAAAAAGAAATAAGGTGAAAAAGCACTTAATTATAACAACAAAATACAAGTAACAAGCAAATCTGGACTTAAAATTAATTATATAGATGTTGATAGAAAGATGAAGAGACAGTATTAAGAAAAGTATAGAAAAATTTCATGCTTAAAGGTGTGCTTATTAGGGATACTTTTCATTCTAATAGGCAACGAATTCCACAATCTGATTGCGTTCACGAAAAATAGTCTGTTGGAGTTCATATAATTATAGACAGGAATAGTGAGGTTTAGATTTTTATTAGATCTACAAAATTGAAGCTTCTCAAATAGATAGTTGGGTGTTTTGGTATGTATCAAGTTATATAAGAATATGCAGTTCCTAACATCTAGGCATTGGCGTCGGAAGCGGGGTGCAAGGTGGGCAGTTGCCCCACCACTTTTTAGCTAGATAAACAATTTAAAAGGAAAAGTTATTCAAAATATCAGTTTTTTTACAACGATAATATTTTTGTATTATATATTTTCCTCTTCTTTCTCTCTTCTTCATGTTTCATGTGAAGAAATTTTGGTGAACTTTTTTTGCACCACCATTTGTACTGCCCCCTCATGAAATTCGCTTCCGACGCGCTTGCATCTAGGTAATTAAAAATATTGCAACCAAGTATTTGATTGCTCACGTGACTGATGCGGTCAAACTTCAGAAGGCCATAAACATATCTCACTGCGTTGTTGAAAGCATGTTGTAGCTTAAGTTTAGACCTGGAATCAATTCTACTATATACAACATCCGATTAAGATATGATAGGCATTATGAGCTGCTGTACTAGTAACTTTTTTCTAGTTGCAATAGGAACAAACGACGCAGTCCACCTCAAGTTCCGCAGGACGTAGTACACTTTACTAACTTTATCAACAAAGTTCAGTTCGACACCATTAAGATAAATAACTGGTATCCTAGAGAGAGAGTGATTGGATTTAGAAATTGGCAAGACATATGATTTAGTGGGATTTAGCTTGAGTCTATTAGATTCAGCCCATTCAGTTATACTCATTAAGTCCTCATTCAACTAACTACATAAATCATCAACAAGGTTAACAGGTCTGGACAAGTACAGTTGAATATCATCAGCATATGCATGCATGGTAACATGCCGACATTTGCTGAAAATATCGTTTATAAATAATGTAAATAAAATCGGACAAAGTACTGAGACTTGAGGAACCCCACAGGTTTAATTACGGAAAGCAGACAAACTATCGCCCACCCATTACTCTTTGAGATCTTCCAACTAAGAAACTGTGTAACAGACGGACAGCCATGCCAGAAAAATGAAAGTTATTTACAAGTTTCACAAGTTTCTGACACAATAGAGAATAGTCAACAGAGTCAAATGCCTTGGAAAAATCCAACAGGCAGAGTAAATTTAAGTGACCTAAGTCGTATGTCAGCCTAATGTCATCTAAAATTTTTAAAACTGCTGTAGCGCAACTGTGCCCAGGTCGAAAGCCGGACTGAAGTGAAGACATGAGGTCATATTTTGTTATGTGTTCCGGGATTTGTATCGCCATGAGTGACTCGAGATCTTTAGATAACGGCGATAGCAGACTTATAGGCCTAAAGTCAGATGGATCACAGGCATTGGATTTTTTAGCAATGGGAACAATTGTCGCTACTTTCCAAACCCCAGGGAAGCAAGAACTAGTGAAGCAGTGATTTAGAATGTGGGTTAATGGACTCAAAATGTGCGGTTATATAATTTTGATGAATTTAATAGATATTCCATTTTCACCCACGGCATTGGATTTTATTTTGTTAACACAGCGAGCAACGTCACTCTCACCAACAGAAACAAACTCAAAATTAAGCAAACTTACAGAAGGTAAAGTGCATGGAGTGTACGATGGGGATTCCGGTAGAGTCCATGTTCCACACTCTAGTTGGATCGAAAATGGCTGGGGCCTTCCCAATTGCTTCTTGGAAGTTTGAGAACAATTTATTGACTGCTTCCTTGAAAATCCTTTTCAGCGTGCAGCACTTGTTGGCTGTAGTTTATGGATCTTTACGTTCGAGTGGCGACGCATTAACGCGTAGTACTAGTTTTTAATTACCATATTTTTTTCCGCCCAACCAGCAGGAACATTTTGATGGCATTAAATAGGTTTGTTGCATCAGGGACCTTCGAAATCATTTTATTCACGTATTTTTGTAGCATTTCTAAAAATAAAACAATAAATAAATGCCAAAAAACCAATTTCATCCCATTACGGCCATTTTGAAACCACGGCTGGCATCACACAACCCCTCGATAGATATTTAACACACTGCATATTTTCGAAGAACAACATTAAAAAACACGACTGATACATGGGCGTCAATCAAAAAGCAGCAAGCTACAATTAAAAAATTTTACGGGAGATTAAAAAAACTTTCTAAATTGTAATTGTAATTGTAAGTTGAGGTCAAACTTAGGGATTTTAGAAATTTTTTAATAAATACGTAGTTTTTAGTTGTAGGAGTATAAAATTGAGCAGGAACTGTATATTATAAGGTTCATCAATAGTCAATCGAAAAATCGGCTTTGAATTTATTGTAGCTTACGGGTTTTTGATTTTATATAACAATATTTCCATTATGTATGTTTATATATTTGTAAGAGCATTCAAAAATAGTTTTTTAACCACCCGTCAAACACATATTCTGAAACCTTCGAACAAACATATATGCCTGGCCAGACCCTTATACGTTTTTATGCACTTGTATGGCAAAAAAGGTACCGTAACTTAGAATTTCTAAGTATGCTCGTTTATTATTTTTATCTTTAGACTTTTTTTTTATTAGTTGATATATGTAGCTACCTAAATGTAAAAAAATTCTTATTCATTTTGTGGAATGCATGAAAAACAAGTATAATCAATTTTAGAATGTTGTTGGCACACAGGATTAGTGCATTCGGTGCAGTAAAAACTTGCATCTTGCGTGGCAAAAATTCTGCAATCTTTTCTGGAATGCAGTGTACTAGAGCCGCTTTGTTGGTTAGGCAGCATGTTGCTGGGAATATTCAACAGCCTTCCAAAGAAAGATTCAATGGCCAAACGGGTTGAATCTTGTCCCAAAGTATGGTTGTTGTTCATGCGATTTTCGGTATTAGCAAGCACCAATTGCTTACTCAGCGTGTTCAAGAACATTTGTCGCTTCTCTTTTCTGGTTCCTTCTATATTTTCATTGCATGTGATGTAAGCGGCTAATCCCATGACGTCTATCATGTTGCCAAAAAATGCTAATGGCCAACGTCTGGTTGACCGTTTTGTGGAGTAATGCGTTACCATTCGGTCCTTGTATCAACGCCGACCTTTGTTGAATTTCTGATCGAAAAAAATTAAGGTAAAAAAAAAACTTATTTCTGATCGAAAAAGATAACGACCACGATATAACTTTTATTTCTGATTGAAAAAATAACAACCACAAAATAACTGTTATTTCTGATCGAAAAAATAATGACCATGAAATAACTTTTATTTCTGATTGAAAAAAATAACGACCACTAACTAATTTTTATCTCTACTTGAAAAAAATAACGACCATGAAGTAACTTTTATTTCAGATTGAAAAATATATTGACCAAGAAATAACTTTTATTTTTGATTGAAAAAAATTACGACCAAGAAATAACTTTTATTGCTGATCGAAATATTTAATAACCAAGAATAACTGTTATGAAATGTTTGTTTGATAGCGATAATCGTTTTTGGCGGTCCCTGTTATTTTTTCATCAAATTTATGGCGATATCTCAAAAACTAGATTTCCTCAGTACATCGTATTTTTGTACGAAAAATCGTTGCTTCAGAAAAATAACGGCATACGAAAGCTTTTTTGGTAATAATTTTTAAAACTTTTAATTTTTGGTATAGTTTGTTTAAAAACACTTTCTATGTTATGTCTTTTAACATAAGCATCATTGCGATGTCTTGAAAACTCCAGACTTTCGCAGTATTACGCATTTTTTTAAGGCAAGATCATCGCCTCAGAATGAGAAAAAAAACAACCGAAATTTCATTTTTTAACTTATTATCTCACGGCCAAGAAGGAACCAAGACTTTGTGACATTGTGTGACATGGGGGTAGGGACCAAAACGTGTGACATATTAAAGGTTTTTGCGTTACAAATTGAGAATATGTAAAAAAAACCAAAAATTGTAGAAAATAAGATGGGGGTTCAAGACTTTGTGACAACGTAGCTATGTTCAGTGATCCAAACACAAATAGTTTTTGGTTGTTTCAAACTGAAAAGTATTATTTTGTTGTCCCAACTCAAAAGTATAGCGTGACTTAAAATTCACATTGCACACGGTGCTTTTTACCCTTAAAACCCAGCTATGTTACGATTCTTTTAAAATGAAAACTTTTATTTTGTTGTCTTAACTGTAAAGTACGGAATGACTTCAAATTTATCCCTTTTAATAGCAACAAGTTATGTGTCGATACAAATGAATAGAAAGAATAAATATTAGTACAGTTCAATTGAAGACAATGTTAGAAAAGTTTTTAACTTTTAAAAAGTAAAGTAAATCTTTTTTAAATGAATAATATTGATGGAAAGGAGTGCAGTTTTGCTTACCACTTCTGAGTTTGAGCAAACCATTAATAAAGCGGGATAAAGAGGTTAATTTTATATTGATTTACGAAAAATAACTAAAATTTAAATGTTAAACTTAGATGTTTATGTTATATGTTAAATGTTAAACTTAGAGCCTTAGAGTCTACACAAGTTTTCTTCGACAGATTTTTATGCAAACAAGTCAACCTAAAACCACTTCATAAAACCAATGAAACGTTACATGCAAATTTGTATGAAACCCATTCTTAATTTAAAAGTTTAATACCATAGCAACAGGCGCTATAATTTTCTTTTCATTTTCATTATATATTTTCATTTTTTTTTACACTCCATTACCTTAATGTAAACTGTTAATATATTCTCAATACAAATTCAACTAGCGTTGAGTTAAAAATTTAACAAACTGAAAGTTGAACAAATTAAAAACGTTGATTGCTAGTTGAATTTGAATTTTTTCAAAAGTTTTATGTTTGTACCTTTCCAATGATACCCTACTTACGAAAATCGCATTTAATTTGACTTAGCTACGTTATCTCAAAATGGACCCTAGTTAAGCATTCGCATGGCGTGGGTCCGCAAAAAAACCTTAAAATCTTAAACTCCGGATTTGCTTTTATAAACAATTAATCAATCTAAGAACAAAATTTGTGCACATCCGGAGATGGTCAGTGCGTATAGATTACAGTGGTCTCACAGATAGATAACTGTAATAAAGTATAACAAGTCTACTCGACACCTGCAATCCCGCTGCCACTGTTGCCAACTTGGTGCTTTTTCCACCAGATTTGGTGCATTTTGAAAATTTTGGCGATAGAAAAATAAGGTTTATTGCCTTTACATTTTTTGTTGCTTTATTTTAATATCGGAGGCACCAAATGTGCATTAGTTTTTCTTTAAATATTTAATGGAAATTCATCTCAAGATGTGATTTCATGTTACAAGTATATAAAAACAATATAGATTATTTTATAAAGAATAAAATAACTAACAGTTCAAAATATAATTTAATTGTTAAATTTAATATGGGGATTTATATTTTTAAAAATCTAATAAATCTGAAGCATTTTTCAGGAAAAAGCGCTGTTTTTTCGCCTTTGTGGTGGATTTTAGAATTAAAAAGTTGGCAACACTGCCCGCTGCACTAAACAATGCGAAGCAAAAAAAAAGAAGAAGCTTCTAAATACCGTAAAGTCACAGTGACTTTAATTATTGAAAAAAAACATCCAATTATTGATTTGTCGATCTGAGAGACCAATGCGCGAGTATAGGAAGGTTAAAAGAAATAGAGCAAATGTGTTTATGAAATCAGTAGTTTTTCAGTATTCATTTGTTTCCTTATAGCTGATTTTTAGTTAATTTGGCATCCTTATTAAATTAATGGATTTTTTTTTTTAATTCTTAAAAGCAAATCGTTTTACTCACTGATTGAATTCATTTGTGCATTAGTTGAACATATCAACTATACAATTATATTCATTAAATTTGTTGATTCATTCAGTTTTCATAAAACCTAAGAAAACCCTCATAATAAATCTCTGACGGTGAAAACTTTCTGGGATTGGACTTCCTTATACAAATATATGTATGTTTGAAGCCTACTTATAAAGGCTGTTGTTAAAATGAATACATGAACAGCGCCTATCAAAGCGGGGAACAAAAACTAGTCTTAGGGCCGTTTTCTCAATGTCCGGTTAAGCACTAATCGGAACTTTAACCGGCGGTAAGCAAAAAAGCATTTTCTCAATGTTCGGTTAGGTCTTAAGTGTCGGTTAAGTTAACGGCAAGTTGCGGTTCCGGTTAGTTGCTAATCGGAAGAACAGCTGTGTAGTGTAAAAAATAATTATATATTTTATAGTTTAAATAGTTTATAGTTTTTTAGTTATCGTACGGTTAGCTAACTCCCGGTTAAGAGCTTGACTAACCGAACATTGAGAAAACGGCCCTTAGTTTAATAAAAAAAATGTTAAATTAAAATTTTGTGGCTCTATATTTATATCACTGTGTTTAGGATAAAAGGGATTTGCTTAAGCGAAAACATGGAATGCTTTTATTTTATTCTTTAAAGCAGTTTCTAAGACAGTATTGATTAGCAACATTCTTAAACAGTTAAAGGCATTTATTCCAACCAATGATTTTTATGTCGACCAGTAAAATCAACTAGTTAAAAATTGTTTCAAAACTGCTTGATTTTAATGCAGTTAATACAAAATTTTTTGAACAATTAAAATTATATGATAGGAAACACGGCGAGAAAACCTCAATAAATCCATCATTGAATAAATAAATCATTAAACGTTGTCAAACGTTGGTGGTTAGGTTAGGTTAGGTTAGGTTAAGGTGGCGGCAGGTCCTTACACCAGCCCACTTAGACCATATTATGGGTCCGTTGTGATACCACAGAATGGGTAGAAGGGAGTAACCAAGTGAAAGTTTTGTGTAGGACGTTCTTAATGTGGCATAAGCTGTAGAAACATGTGATATTAAATCTGAAGCAAGTGTTTCAAATCAAGTTACTAAGCGTTCTTCTTCACAAACTTTCCTGCCACCACCAACTACAATTTGTTGTCGTAAATTGATGTGTTTTAAAGTTCCTTCAATAATAAAATAATTTCTAATAAAAAGATTTTTTTCTAATAAATAGTTGAAATAGCTTGATATCGACAGCTTGATAGCTTGATAAATATTTATTCGCCTGATGAATAAATTATATCAAGCGAAATAATTTTTCGACTCAAATAAATTTTATTTTTTCGCTAAGAAATAGCAAAAAACGTTAAGTGGCAAGACTAACAAAATAAGGGCGATCGGGTTCCGTTGAATAAAACTTAACTTTCTCAATTAAAATTTTGAATGTAGAATTTAAGCGGTTCAATCTTCGCAAGCATTTTGCATATTCAACTCATTGTCTGCCTAATTTTAGAGGCTTTAACCACACGGATAGAAATCTTGGAATAAATTTTAATTAAGGCAAAGAATTACAAAGATTTTTAATTCAAAAAGTATTGAATTTAATACTCCTTAATTGATTACAACATTTTTTAAAATATTTTGTTTTACATTTTAATACAGTTCAAATAGTACAACGATATTTTATACACTTGGAATTAATTTGATACTATTGTGATATTATATAAAATTTTTAACACATGCTGTATTATATTTCAATAGAATTTTTTATTAAATGTTAAAACATTTAAAATATTACAACGATATTTTATAACCTTTGAAATAAGTTTGATACTATATTTATTATTATACCAAATTTTTAATACAAAATCAGTACTAAAAATTAATACAAGCTGAGCAATAAATTTCAAAATTTTTTTTATTAAAACTGAATTTTATTGTAATATTTGGCGAATATTTAATTTTAATACAATTTTGGTGTGGTCTTATATGTAAGCCCAGAAGTATTAAAATTTATTCCAAGATTTCTAACCGTGCAGTTTAAATAAAATTCAGTGTTGCCAAGTCAGTATTTTTAGCATAACATCAATTTCTTTTCGATGTTGCAATACGTTGTATTTTAAAAAAAAAAAAGGTACTTTACGATCACTAAACATGCTGAATTTCAATTTTAAAATATTAACTTAAGGGCCAGATTTCAATAAAGAAAACTTATCTAAATGTTTCACATATTTTAACAGTAAATTTAACAATAAATCGAAAAATTTTCAAACAAAGTGCAAAATTAATGAGATTCGTACGTTGTTACTCCTTTGAGAAGAGGTACGTTATTCCAAATATTTGAACATTTCATATTTACTCAGAAAAAAAAAATTAAATAATTTATCCAAATTGTTATTGACTTATTTTCTTGTCCAATTTTCTTGTAAAAATCAAAAATCTTTGGTCTTCATAGAAGTTTGGTTTTTTTAAAAAAATACCTACACTTAAAGTATAACAGACAAAAATTAGATAAAAATTTTTACCAACTCTAAAGTTCAGAATAAAAGGTCAAACATTTTTTGAAGAAAAACCAATTTTTATTAACCTTTTAAGAAAGCACTTTGTATTAAAAAGCAAAATGGAGAGTGATACTTTCTTAGATTTTATTTAAAGTGCTCATTTGTTAAAATGATGAGTTTTTTATTGTGAATTGGAGCCATTTTGTTTGAAATTGTTTTCAGCTTTAATCATTTCATTTTCTTGTCTTGCTTTCTTCATTTAGGCCTTAAAATTTGTTGACATGCTAAACATTTAAATCAATTTTTTCAAAAATGAAAGTGAATGCGTTTATTTATAACAATAAATAAGAAAACTAAACATTAAAAATCTTATTAAATATAACAACAGAACTACCTTTATTGAAGTTAAATACTTTGTTTTGGAAAATGATCGAAAACAAAATAGTCAATGTGTTAAAACTAGAAGAAACTTGCGTGAAATCAACCACAAAAATGCTGTTCAATACATTAGAAGCAGCAACAGATACAGCAACAACGGAAAGATTGCAGCCACATGCGATAAAAGAAATGCGCGGTTGTGACAGCAAATACAACAACTTCAATAACAACAATCAGTTAAGTAGGACACAAACGCCAAACATCACAACCACAAGAGCAGCAGCAGAGTCAATATCGTCCATAACAATTACAGTAAAGCGTGTGGAAACCGCCAGATATCATACCAACACATCAACCGCTTGCCCAACGACCATGATACTGCGCCAACTGCTGCTCATCCCCATCTTCCTTATGCTATCCATTGATAGTCTCTCGCCAGCGTTGCTTGTCTCCGCAAACGCGAATTTGTACTCCAGCACAACTCCATTAAGTGACAGCTTGAATACAACTGCGGATTCAAGCCAAATGGTTGAAAATGCAGTAGCAGATTTCGGGCAAAGTAGCACATTTAATATTACTTCGCTGAAGGGAAGTGGTCTCAATCAAACAACGTCCTCATCATATTTTGCAAAATTTGCCAAACGACTCTCAACCGGAAACGAACTGTGGGATGGAATCATAACCGATTGCTATCAGCAACCAACGATTTCCTGTTTTCAAAAGAATGTCTTTATATATTTAAACAATGCTCTTGATGCAAATGATGTTAATGTAACGCAGCGTTTGAAATTCTATAAAAATCAGGTGGATTTTGAAAGACCCACTGCCGAAGCTGCAGTGTCAAAAGATGGTGATGATGATGATGATGATGATGATGATGATGATAAGGATGGTGAGAGTGAAAGAGGTGAAATTTTCAATAAAAAGCATGAGCGCGGGAATGAGGCGAAGCAATCATCAACGGGTAAAGCAGATGAACATTTGTTGAAAAATGAAATTCCACATGCAGGAAGAGCGGGTAAGTTCGTATCTATATCAAGATGAGTACGTATCTGTTATTGAATTTATACAATCCCTTTTTTACACATTCAACCCATATCAGCCTCGTTTGTTTTGATGGGATATGTAAAGAATAAGTTTTCTGTTACACGGGTTTTACTTTGCATACAATACACAATAATAAATAAGCTAAATTAGCGTGAACATTTTAAAAAGAGAAGATAAAGTATTTGTTAGGAATAAAATAGAAAAAATGGTAAATCTCGTTCAAAGGAAACTCTATTCAGACTTAAGGTGACAGACACAGCACGATGGAAACTAATACAAAGGCTTCTGGCAATAAGTGTAAAATTTTTGAAGTGAAACTTCTTAGGTGGCAGTTTGATATTGAGGGTAAAATTTTTCGAGTCTCGTAACGAAATTTTTTTTGAGTCTTGTTACGAAAAGTTTCTTGTCACGTGTTTGTGTACACGAGCAAGGATATTTTCTATTTTTTTTTTGTTTGGGGTCCCCGTTTTGTGAACGGGGACCACCAGAAGGGTGCCAGATATAGTGTAGCTGTCTTTTAATCAAAATATATTGAAAGGGAAAAATTTATTAGACCATCTCATACTTTTCACCCTACGTCATAGGGGTCATAGATTTTTTGATATGAACAATTATAGACTTTCTTTTATATTATTTTGTTTGTGTTTTTTGTATTTTATTTTGTTTAATGATCTCCAGTAGAGTGGCAAATAGAGTGCAGGTGTGTTCAAAAGAAATGTTGCGGTAGAAAAACTATTAGAACCAGCTCATATATTTGATCCCCTAAGCATCGATACCGGAGACACAACAAATATGGTCAAAACTACGATGTTACGCATCCTTGATTGTTTGAGTGCAAAGCGTTTCGGTACTTTGTACTTAAAAACTTCTTTATTCTAATTTTTTTTTAAGTTAAGCCTACAAAATGTGTCAAAAGACAAAAATGTCAAAAAGACAGAAAAATACAAAAAAAAAACTGTAAATAAAAACTATTTACATAGTACCAAAGCGCTAAGCAGGGGGCTAGAGACTGGGTAAAAACATGCTAAATTGGCCACTAAGTTTCGGTCATGTCCGTTGGTTATTGATTTCAATATTACTCAAAAATTGAAGAAATAAATTATCTTCACATTTAAATATTACAAAAAATTATATAAAAATGTCCATCTACTTATAATTTCTATTATAATTTTAAGAAAACATTTTTTTCTTAAAATATCTACGTAAATTTGACCATGCTATACAATGTCACGTCTATAGTTTGGCAAAACATTATACAAAACTTGCTATACAATGTCATGTCCTTAATCCGACATAACACTATACACCACTAATCATATAATAAAATTAAAAACTAACTAAATCGGAAAAATAATAATATAAAAACCTGAAAAAATTAATATATAAAAAGATAAACATTCCATCTATATTGAGTGGAACAACAAACCTAAAACCTAAAATTCTTGCTGTGTAGGCATAAAGGCTTCCTTTAAACGTTTTTCGACCATAGCCACATGGTCTCATCAGAAGGCTTTAAAAAAGCTAAGAAACCTAACCAACCTCTGATTCTGAGTGCTACGCATTCGAAGTAAGCTAATCTAATGACAAAATAAAATAAAATTACATACAACACATGCATGCAGCACATTCAAACAAACATATGTAGCACATATCATGCAATACATATGTAGCACATTCATACAACACATTCAAGAAAAAACCTATAAAAATAGAAATCCTAACAAAAAAATTAGTAAAAAAACCTAGTATAAAACCTGACAAAAATAAATAAAACCTAATAAAAAATAAAAGTTAGTTAATAACCTGAAACTTATATATAAATATACTGCTCCAACAGATCCCACCAAAAACGCTCCAATAACGGAACCGTTCATAGTGGAACCCGCTAGAACAATACGCCTAAGAAAGGTGAGTAATCTTTGTGCGAAAGGCAATGATTTTTAATGCCAAGGAGCATCGCACTGATTCTCCTTAGCCGCCTTCTAAGTCCCCCAAAAAACCTACAAGAACAATTAAAAACGGGTAAACCCCCACTTTCCCTGTATGATTAATTTGCCTCTTTAGACAAATAATCATTTAAATTTTTTCATCCATAGTCACTCACAAGCATGCGGTGACTAATGGACCAGAAGCGGGATTCCCAAACATGTTAACGTTATTTACGTTAACGTTAACTGGTCTAAGCTACAATTATCGTTAACTCGTATTCCCAAACCAAGCCTAAGCTATTTTTGACGATATCTTTGACAGTTATTTAACAATATCTGTTGCTCGCTTAACGACGAATTTTTAGCCGTTGTTAACTATAAAAATAACAACGTTAAGAAATTTAGTGCCATATTTTTTACTTTATTCGTAAATTTGAGTGGTTTTTTAATAAAATAAAAATATTTAATGGCATTTCAATATGTGGCAATGGATGCAGCTGTGTTGGAGAGCGAAATTGAAATGCGCTACAGCGCAAGGGACTGTGCTGATCTTCGCCAAATGGACAGCCCCTTTGATTTGGAGCAATCCAAATTTATAAAGCTTTACCGCTTGACCCCCGAGACAGCTCACAGCCTCATAGGGCCATTTTGTTTACAGAGAGATAAATTTATCCCCGAGTTAATTCCATGATTTTTCCAGTTTCTCATTTGTTCACAGTGAGTTAAGCATTTAACTCTTCAGGCTGGAGATAAAAATGGTGGCGAGATAGCTTAACCCCAGAAATATTTAACTCGTGAAAATTAGTGAGTTAATATTTTTAATTCGCTCTCATCACTCTCATTTTAATATTTTTGATTTACTTGGTGTCAAAATATTGAAAATACAGATTTTATATATGGGGAAACAGTATTGGGGGTTACTGATTTCGAATCTGGTGTTCGAATTTTAAAATTCAAGATGTTGCATAAGGTTGCCACCTTAATTTTTTATTTTTACGAATTTGGGGCTGGCGCGAACTAAAGGGTAAAAATGGGTTGCTGGATACGAATCTGTGGTCAGTATTTCAAAATGATAAAATTTTATAATAATAGGGCTGCCACCTAATAATATGTATTTTCAAAAGTAAAAGCAGCCCTATTATTTCAAAATTTTATAATTTTGAAATTATGACCATGGATTTGAATTCAGCCACCCATTTTAGCCATAACATTTTTTTGCCAGCCCCGAATTCATAAAAACACAAAAAATTAAGGTGGCAACCCTATCCTCAATTTTGAATTTTAAAATTCTGACCTCAGATTCGAAATCAGTGACTCCCTAACACTGTTAAATAACGTTTAAAATTCTGAAAAATACATATTATTAGGTGGCAACCCTAATATTTCAAAACTTAATAACTTTGAAATTCTGACCATGGATTCGTATTCAGCGACCCATTTTTGGTGTACCATTTTTTGGCAGCCCCGAATTCATAAAAATACAAAAAATTAAGGTGGCAACCCTATCCTCAATTTTAAATTTTAAAATTCTGACCTCAGATTCGAAATCAGTGACTACCTAACACTGTTAAATAATGTTTAAAATTCTTAAAAATACATATTATTAGGTGGCAACCCTATTATTTCAAAACTTTATAATTTTGAAATTCTGACCATATATTCGTATTCAGCGACCCATTTTTTTACCCTTTAGTTCGCGCCATCAACGAACGTATTTTTCGATTTTTCTTTCTAATCTAATATTTTTCTTTCAACCCTTTCCCAAAATTTTGCTGTCAAACGCCAGTGCTGTTATATTTAAAAAAAATTTTAACAATATTTACGCTAGCTTTTCTAACGCAACTCTTAGCAATTGTTGTAGCTAAGCCTCGAAATGAGAATACGGCAAACGTTACTGCAAGCTATAAACGTTGTTAGTTAACGTTAGCGATTGAAGCACGTTAAGATTTTGGGAATTCCGCTTCAGAGGTGGATATGTAGTGACCACGGTTACGTGAGCCTACTACTACGGATATATTAGTATTTGGGTAAATTTATTTCTTGGCCATATATGATCCGATTTTTACTTTTTTTTTTTTTTTTTTAGGAGACTACATTAAATTACCAATAGTCCTAGAGCATTTCATTTTAAAAATGATTTTTTCTTTCATTTTCGAATTAATTTGAAAAATTAAGGCAAAATGTATTTAATTTATAGTTTGCTGGGTGCTTTTGGCTTCAATTTCATATTGATTAAAAATCTAACTCTAAAAATTAATTCAGCGGCTGATTTTACATGGTAATATACTGGCGTCAATTTTGAAGTAGCATTAATGTATTAAAAAAATTCGATTTGAAATTATAAAAAAACCCACCAAAACTACATTTTTAAGAGCAGGCCATTTATTTTTTGCAATTTCTTCGTTTTTTTTTTCAGCCTACCTGTGTTTATTGAATGTCAATGTAAGAATCTGCCCTTGCAGGAGGGATACAATGTACATTTGCAAAATGTATGTACCAGAAAGGCTATATACTGTATGTATCCTTCAAAATTGTGTTTTGCTATTTTAAACATTGTGTAAAACCTCTATTTACAGTACATACAATGTATAAGTATTAAAAATGTGACATTTTCTTCAAAAAGTGCATACTTTAATGAAGCATTTATAAATTTACTTTATAGAGTGTATAGATAAAAAAAAATGTAAATACTCTACAAAAAACAAATTGGTGTCATAAAATCAATCGGCGTTTATTTTTTATAAACTATAAGGGTATTCACAAGGAGTGCTATCATGTTATAATGTCATATTGTCCTAAGATTTTACACTTGTTTAAACATTTTATTGTTGTCTTCCAAGCAACATGTTAAAGCTATGTTTATTGAAGTGTCGTAATCAAACAGCTGTTTCTTATTTGCATTTATTTATCTTGTAAATTTTAGTTGTAAAATTTTAGGACAATATGACATGATAGCACACCTTGTAAATACCCTATATATATATATAACAAATAAAAATGCATTTTCATTTTTCAGTACTTAAAGTTCTAAGCCAATTGCTGTCTTTCAAAAACTGTATTAGTTAAGTTGATTAAGTTCATAATTCTGCTCTAAAAATGTAAATTAATTGATTATTATATCTTAAAAACAACTATACTCATAAATTTCTATAGAGAACTCTACACCGATCTAAAGAAAACACTTTCGTTTTCAGAATTAGTATCTATGTACCTAAAGCTATTCCTCTTCAATCGTTATTTCCACTCACATGCCTAAGTTCATAAGAATTGTTCATAGTCTATCAACTCTTGCTTACAAAAGCAGCTTTATGCTAGTTGAGCTTATCTTTGCATTTATTCGTTGTTGTTTCGATTTTCGATTTCATTTCATTGGATTTCTTTTCATATGAATTTAATTTTGATGGCGTAGCTTTTTAACAATCATGCTTACGAGGTTCTTCGCGCTTGCGCTCCATAAACGTGAAAGCTAAAGGCTTGAATTCAGATTCTTTGCCAGCCGCTAAGCAGTTAAATACTTTTGCTTCTCTTGTTGATTTTGCATTTTATTTAAACTTTCTCTTGTCTGCTAAAGAAAAGAAAAGTGGAACTTGAGGATTGAGTCACATGTGTTTGTTGTTATTGAAATTTTTGTTTGTTGTTGTTTTTGACCAGGTGATTTTTTTTTTTAATTTATTCAAATAATTTTCTGGGTGTGTTTGTTTCGATTTGATAATAGTAATAATGGGCTCAAATGAGATAGCATTCTAATTCATTTAATCTCAGCTCATCAAAAACTTTTAAACATAAAAACTTTTATGAAAAATTAGATTATCACCAAAAATAATTTAACTAGGAGTAGCTTTTGCTCAGCAAACGCGTAACTGGCTACATAAATTGGTACGTTGAAGATGCATTAAGTTGGATCGCTCGCTATAATAAACTTTTTCCAAAGCAATAAAAGTAAAGATATAATGTTGTGTTGTCTCAAAAAATGGACATATTTTGTTTTGTCATTGTTAGGGAGATTTGCATAATGAATAAACTTACCCGATCTCATAAACAGTTTAATACAAAAAAATTTTAATTTATTTAAATTTATTGCACATTCATTAATTTATTTTATTCTTGGCGTTTCTCAACCAACCCCTTCTTGTCATTCGATAAAAAGTCCACTTATACTACGAACCCTTGAGAATGCTTCATATGACATTCCTAATGCAAATTCTTTTTCTCCAATTTCGACCACTACTTGATCGAGTGTTAATCTTTGCGATCTATGAATGCTTATTGCATAAGCGAGTTGTAGTAGAATTTGCTTGCGAGTAAAATTGTTTGATCCTTTTTTTAAATGATACTACAACAGGAGGAATAGGTAACACATTACAGCTGTTGTATTTTGGTCCAGAATAATTGGGAAACTTGACCAAAATGCTCAAAGGAAATTCTTCTATAAATCGGCATTTTCGCAATGGTTATAAACAACCTCACCGATGCTGTCACCTAGACCAGCTGATGTAAAAAGATTTGGCCACCAAATAACTTGTGCACCCTTGCCTAGATATAACTTTGGGCTTAAACTTCTTGCATCGTCGGTTGAGGCTAACAACGCTCGTGGGTCATTGTGTAAAGCATTGATGATTGTTTCTGCATAGCCAACATTTCTGAGCTTCTCAATGTTACATTCTTCAATTTCAGCGTTCTTCGAGATTAATCTTAACACATTTTAATTCGAAAAAAATTAACGCTGATTGAACATGGTCGATAAGAGGTCGTAGTCTTGTAGTCAGTTCTCCTAATGATACTCTTAATAAAAATTCCCTGAAAGCTTGTTGTTCTGGTCGAATTTTTCTCATTATCTGGTTCAATACGAATACTTTGCTTATTTGACGATAGACTTATTGACCTTGAGTGGCGGTAACATTGCCTGACCTCGGATTCCCCTAAATTGGGATATTTCCAACTGGCTGTGGTTGTTTGAAATCTCCGAAGACGAGCACTATGTACCCTTTTTTATCATCATCGGCGAAGCATGATGAATGTTTTTTATGTAAAAAGTTTTGTCACAGTTTCTTATAAATTTTGTGCAGTGCGGGTTGAAAAAATAGAAGAATTTTATCTTGAATCCTGTTAAACATAAATTCAATTAGAAAATACGCATTATAAATATTAGCTTTTAACATGAAAACATTCATCATTCTCTGCCGAAACTGCTAAAAAATATTACAATCAATATCAACAGCATAGCGAGTGCAAACAGCTACAGCACGACTCTGCATAAAGCACAGCAGCACCGCATGCCAAAATCGATAGCTGCTGCTGTAAAGCCTGCTTGTAAAATGTTAAAAAGCGACAGCAACAGCAAGAAGACGACTTCAAAATTCGACAGCTTGCTGTTGCTGTGGCTTCGATAATGTTCCAAAATTACAGCACGACTAAAAAACTGAACGCTCGCTGCCGCTGAAACTATTTGTTTCTCTCGCAGTTTGCAGCCGAAGCAAAATTTATTTATAGAAAATTGCAAAAGAGATTGCTGAAGCGCAGCCAAAGGAAATTCTTTGATGCTTTTGCTAAATTGGCAGCAGCAATTTAAGCCCTGAGCAATAGTATGCATCAAAGTCATGAAATAACAGATGATGCCGTAACTCTTAAGTGTGCAAAATCGACCCCCCCTTCCCCTTCCATACGATTTTTTCCTTCACACGACCAGCTCTTTCACCTCCATAAATATTCGTACTCTGACACTGGACACTCTGTATATGTATTCTTGTTTTGTTTGTATAGAAATTTGAATGGTTCGATAAATGTTCATCAGATTAATTACTTACAATACAAAAGGTACAAAAACGCCGAATTAATAATCAATTAATAAAAATGTATGCGAAATATTCTACACATTAGCACTTTTCACTATTATTGATACTTTCTAATTGTACACAGACAAACAAACGCGAACTTGTCCTTCCATGTCGATCGGTTTTTTGACAGAAACATACATTTTTTGAATTCAGCGAACAACAACAACAACAACGAAAAGTATGGAAATATTTTTTCAACTAACTTATAAACTAAATAGAATTTCGAAATTTTAGAAAACAGTTAAGAAAAAACAATTTTAAAATCGGGCAACCCACTTAGAAGTTATGATCTGTCCAACATTTTTCAAACAAGCTGTTCCATGGGAGCTTCGTTCGCTCGCTCCAAGAATACGCACATTATAAAATTAAAGAGGTTTTTATTTTGTTATTTGCATGGATATGTTGTCAGCTATTGAACGTTTTCAATAAAATTTAATGCTAAAAAAATATTTCTGGGGTCTTAAATAGCATACTTTAATAAACAAAGTTTATTCCTTTGCGATTCGGTTTGTAATAGGGATGTGCAACTGCCAGCAAAAGTTGACTTCGACTTTTTCAACCCTTGAAAATGTCAAAGTCGACTAATCGACTTTTCGAACCTTTCGAAATCGACTTTTCAACTTCTTTAGATTTTTTTTTTTAAATATTTTTGTACCGCTTTAGTAGGGCAGTTAAGATGCAAATGATTCAATATGAAAAATGTGTTTTATTGCTAAAAAATAAACAAAAACATGGTTCTTCAGTAAATAAATAATATACTTAAAAACAAAATATTGCAATATTAGTTCTTACAGCTGCGGTCAAAATAATAGTAGCGCCCTTATTTTCATACATGTTTGGATAAATAATACTAGTCTACGAATTTCGGATCCGGTAAGTCCATTTTCATTCCTATATTTACTTTCAACACTCGTTCTAACTCCGTACTCAGTTTCCTCCTATATTGTAAAACTTTCAAGATACAGGGTGTTTTACGGTTTTGGTACGTGTTTAGTATTATTGATCTAGAATCTAAACTACTCACCATAAAATAAAAAATAATATTTCTATTTTAGAAAAAATATCAACCTTTCAAAATATCAATATATCAACCACTTTCGTGTCATGTGCTGCAGCTGAGCTAAAATTTTGTGATTACTCAACGAAATATCAACAAATTTTGTATCTTTTGTTTTAGCGGAGCTGTAATCGTCCAAATTTAAAATGTCTTTTTTTCATGTAAAAATACACTTAATCAACAGTATTTTTTAAATTCTAACTTTGGACAGTAACAGCTCCGCTAAAACAAAAGATAGAAAATTTGTAGATATTTTTTTGGATAATCACAAAATTTTTTCTCCGCTACAGCACATGACACGAAAGCGATTGATATACTTATGAAAAATCTGATATTTTTTCTAGAATACAAAATATTACTTTTTATTTTATGGTGAGTAGTTTAGATTCTAGATCAATAATACTAAACACGTACCAAAACCGTAAAACACCCTGTATCTTGAAAGTTTTGCAATATAGGAGGAAGCTGAGTACGGAGTTGGAACGAGTGTTGAAAGTACATATAGGAATGAAAATGGACTTACCGGATCCGAAATTCGTATACTAGTATTATTTATCCAAACATGTATGAATATAAGGGCGCTACTATTATTTTGACCGCAACTGTATATAGATAATAACACTTATTATGAATAAATTTTCCCGTTCCCGAATTAACGTAAGCGCTATAAACCAAATTTTACAAGTAAAGTATTTTCCTTTTTTCTTTTTTTTTTTTCATGTAAATTTTATTTTTGTGTTAGATATAACTTTAAAACAATTTAACGTAGAAATGTAACATTTTTGGGGTTGACGACTTTGTTGTCGTGCTATCGTTTGCCATTTAAAAATTAATTTCGAAAAAGTGGTGCTAACGTTAATTCGGCGGTTAGGGCTCGATATATTTGTGCACAAGTGAATGCACAATTAAAGGAACCACATGTCTTCACCAACTGAACGTAGAAAAACCGACATGTTTAGATGTTCTGGCGAAAGCCTGTTTCGCAATTGGTTCGCTATGAGACCAGCATGAGTAAATAACCTTTCGGATGGCAACGAAGTTGCAACAATTGATAAATATTTTTTTGCAACGGCCAAAATAAAAGAAAATTCAGTTTTCATGCATTTTCAGACAACAAGCTAATTTTTGATACGTTTTCAATCAATAGCTGGGCAAGCCAGATAAAGGCGCAACAGAGTGGGCACCCCTTCGATTTCATCAGTTGTAGAGTCCATGTTTGTTTTAACCCTCCGATGAGTGAGAAGGTCCCTAGGGACCTTTTTGCCTTTTAAAACTGAAATTACTCCTACTTTGGCCACTACAACCCCCCCCCAAACTTTGTATTCCAAGTGTATTTTGTTGCGCATCTTTTGGAAAAAAAAATCAAGCCGATCGGATCATTACTTTAGGAGTTATTGAGGTTAAAGTGAGAATAGTACGCGGACGTGTGAATAGGTCCGTATGGACTTTGTACTGAATTTCACTAATAAATGCATGTTTTTGGGCATCATTATAATTTTTTTATTGTTTCAACACATAATTTACTTGTTCTGAACACAAAGACCTAAACTCAAAGACATTAGGGATGATGATAAAAACAAAAAATTCTAAGAAAAATTCGAAGACATGAACTTTATTGCTTTCAAGGAAAGGCACAATATTCTAATTTTATACTACTAGCAATAAACCAGTTCTTAGCATTTTTTGTTCTTAGTATTTTGTTCTTAGTATTTTTTGTTCTTAGTATTTTTGTCCTTAGAATTTTTTCTTAGAATTTTTTGTTTTTATCATCATCCCTAAGAGCCCGAACAGAACCAAGGCGGATGTCGGTTGTCGGATTTGCCGTACTACAAATTACATGAAAATATATGCAGCCGCCAAAAATGAAATCGCCGTAGAAATGCATGACGGGAAAACGCCAGAATAGAATCTATTCTAATTTCTCTCTGACGGGTGTCGGATCTCTCTCTGAGTGACTTAAATGTTGCCATATTTTTGCTAAAGATTGGGTACGTTCAGTGTTATTTTCTTAGTTTTTACTATGATCTGACATTCTGTTTTTGTGCCTGTGTTGCATTCATGTGAATTCAAAGCATAATATAAAAAAATTTGTATCATTCCCAATATAAAATGCAACCGTGATCCGATAACCGACAACCGCTCATATTCTGGACGTGTTCTCAGCAGATTTCGCAGAGAGAGGCCCGCCATCCGACATCCGCCTTGGTTCTGTTTGGGCTCTAATGTCTTTGAGTTTAGGTAGACGTACGAAAGAGTATAAAAGAAGTTGTAGTTTCGTAAACCAAATCAGTCAAAGTTTAGACAGCGAAGAGTAAAATCGTGTGTGATAGAAACAAAAATATTCTTTTGTATGCTGGACTCACAAGATCAAACCATGAACCAGCTATGGAATTATGGGGCGCGACGCGTTGCCCAATATACAAAGCTGCGTTGTCGTACGATCGCTTCATGTGTATAAAGCAATTTATTCGATTCGACAATGGAAATACTCGACAACAGCGACTCATCAACAGCAAAACTGCGGCTATTGACGATATTTGGCAAATTTTGCAACATAACTTGGCAGCAGCTTACACTCCTCATGAAGCACTAACAGTTGATGAGCAGTTTTTCCCTTACAGAGGCCGCACCCGCTTCACACAATATATTCCGTCAAAGCCAGCTAAGTATGGTTTGAAAGTATGGTGGTTATGCTACTCACAGAGTTATTATCCTGTGAAAGGAATGATATATTCTGGAAAACCGCCAAACCAGCAACGGGAGATAAACCAAGGGCAACACGTAGTGCTAGATCTTGTGGAAAAATATTTAGATGCTGGCCGTACTATATACGCGGATAATTTCTTTACCACTCTTGACTTGGCGCGTATTTTGTTGAGGAGGAAGACCGCATATGTTGCTACAGTGCGCTACAACAAAACATTCATTTCACAGGAGTTCAAGAAGAACCCGAAGCGCACCATCAATAGTACATTATTTGGGTTCAACGAAGGGGATATAGCGTTATGCTCATACGTGCCGAAAAAAAATAAAGTGGTGAACGTTCTCTCCACAATGCACTACACCTGCCTCGTTGACGAGCAAGCCGAGAAGCGGAAGCCCTGTGCCATATTAGATTACAACGCCAACAAATGCGGCGTTGATACCATGGATCAAATGCTAGGCACTTACAGCTGCAAAAGAGCAACACAACGATGGCCGTTGGCCATGTTTTATAATATGCTGGACGTCGCTGCATTGGCTGCTTTTACGATTTACAACGAAATGAAGCCTATAAAAAGGAGTAACAGACGGCGGTCGTTCTTGTTACTGCTAACGAAACAATTGGCCACACCAAATATCGAAGAACGTGAACTGAACAACCATATAACCTCATATCCAAGGATACGCAATGCGATGGAAGCATTCGATGTCAGGGTAAGAAAAACATCTTCAAATTCAAGAATAGAATATATAGTTATTTGTTTTTTATTTTTCTTTTCATTTCAGGTATTATCAAGACCGATGGAAGGCAATGCACCGTCGTTTGCGGCTAGGTCAAGTAGACCGTCATGTCGCCTTTGCCGTTCTGAGTACGGGCGGCAGCGGAAAACGCGGGCATACTGCTTCGGCTGCGGCAACGCTGTTTGCGGAGAACATAGCACACTTTTACATCGCTGCAACACTTGCGCACAGGGCGGGGGACAAGAAGTACACGCTCAACAACAATATTTTTTAAATGATTAGCAGCCATACAATTCATAAGAATGAATTAGAGGATCTGTACATTCATATGCTAGTTTAAACAGTGAGTTGATCACAGCTTAATCACTCAAAGACTACTGATGAGGAATATGTAGCGATTTCCGAAACAGACTGTCTAGTCAGCTGAGTGATTGACTCTATACAGAGTTGTTGTTGTTGTTGTTGCCTTCTTGAAAACTCACTTGATCTAAAGATCACAATCTTAATTCATGTAATTATTCAATAGATCATACAAATTAAATTATTTTTAAACTTTTTTATAATAGTCTTAAGAAAGCAAAAAAAAATATATAAAAAAATTGAAAAAATTATTTTTGTATGTAGAATTTAGTAATAAACAATAAAAACAAAAAAAAATCAAAAAAAAATTTTTATATGAAAAAAACATGATTTACAAAAAAGGTCCGTAGGGACCTTTTCACACGGCCATGAAGTTCAGAACTGTCACTCATCGGAGGGTTAACTACCTCATCCAAACAACATAGATGTCGATGTCGCTATCATAACTTCTTCATTTGAAATTCTTCATTGTCTCATCTCGGCTTTCACAAGATCACCTAAATGGAGGAGGGGGCGGGGGGGTAATATTTGCAATAATTATTTATGTACTGCTGCTAACCATGGTGAAAGATTGCTTGAGAACACTCACGAATATTTTGAAATGCGTGCTTTTTAAACCTAGGATCTAGAAGTGTTAAAGAAGCGTATGGTTTTAACAATTTAATATTGTACATTTTTTTTGTGATTTCAATGGCAAGCACTCGTCTTAAATTTTGGCCAATTCGACTTAAAGCAGATTATTCCTCTGTTTTCTATAATAAAAAATTAATTCATTTGAGCGTTGTTTGAATATTGTGAATATGAATTTGTATTAAGAGCCCTATTCTGGCATAGAAACAATTGTTACCTAGTATTCTTGATATTTCTATGTGTTTGTTGTAATTTTTTTTTTTTTTTGTTAATGTTTCAAAACAAAATTTAGATAAAAATTGTCACCTGATGTTCAAATATTGGCAATTTCATTAAAACATTTTGTTACGCGTTTAACTTAATTAGATACGCAATTTCTTTGTCACACTTACAAATACAGTCTCTTTTTTATTATGCCGACCACTATTTTGCATTTATCGAATCAAGAGTTGCCAACGCAGCTTTATTTGTTGTTAAACAGCTATTTCGTTTATTAGTTTAGAGAAGACAGTTCTCAGATTAGCGTTAAGGCGTGGCAGGTATTGAAAAAGATATATATTCTTGGTCAGCATCAACTCCTGAGTATATTTGGCCAAGCCTGACCGTCTATCCGTCTGTGATCTAACAGTCATAGTTTTGAAGCGTTCGTATTGAAGTTTGTAAAGCCAGCTTACATTAAAAAAATAAGTAATTCTTGATCTGGCTTATGCCGTGAATTAAAAGGCAAAGGTTATTGTCTTAATGTTTTCTTATTTTGCAATATTTTTACTCACGCTTAGAATCTTCATCAGACAGTTTTTACTGTCTGATTTAATTTATATTTTGTTTAATTTATATTTAAACAATATTTACTGCATGTAACAAATAATAAAAACTGAACACTAACAAATTAATAAAACATTGAAAACATTAATAAAAGTTGCAATTTTTACAATTTTAATATTTGCAATGTTTTATTTAATTATTATTGTTTAGTTTTTATTATATGATACATTCAGTAAGTACTGGTTTGTGGAAGGTTGAGGAATGGCAAACTGAGACAGCTCCAAGAAACAGATACAGTTACTAAATTTATTGAGCACATTTTAGGAATGACTCCTAGTTTTTTGGACCATTCTAGTGTTAAACGGTGTCGAGCTGACTGTTATCAAAAGGACAGACTTGCTATATCGTCTGATAGATTTGATCCAGCCATGGCAATTTTTTGCATGTAGATTTTTCAGAGAATTCCACATGCATTGCTCAAAATGAAATTCAGAGTTTTCATTGGGTACAGCCGCAAGTAAGTCTGTTCACTGCTTCGCTTTGGTTCTTTGGAAAACAATGTCCCATCGTCATTGTGTCTGACTATATGGCCATCACGATAAAAAACTTCTGTAATATATATTGACGGAATTACGTAATATATACTACGCTCTAAGACGCGAGACATATTTTTAATGTCTCAGAATTTCTCTGACGATATTATAGCATTGACTGAAACATGGTTAAACGAAAGCATTACTGACTTCGAATTGTTTGATAACAGTTTTGAAGTTAATAGAAGAGATAGGCACGCTGACAATACTTCTGCTGTCGTAGGAGGTGTCTTATTGGCTGAAAGGAACTTCTTCGTTAGTTCCATTATTGTTATTCCCTGCTCTGCTAATATCGAACTTATATGCGTTAAGGTTGTACATTGCAATTCTAATGTATATGTTATAAATGCATACATTCCTCCTAAGAGCAGTGTAGAAGTTTATGCAAGCCTTGCGGATTGCATAGAATACGTTATAAGCATAATTGACGTTAATGACGACATTTTATTGTTAGGTGATTTAAATCTGCTTGACTTGGAATGGGAATCTTCTGACGATGATACATTTTTTTGTGCATCTAATTCTAAGACATGCCAAGAGCATATATTTGCTGATAATATTTGTTCTCACTTGCAACAAGTGAGTTGTATTTATAATAGTCGTGAAAGACTTCTTGACCTGTGTAGCATGCAACATTGTGAATAAAGCTTTAAAAAAAAAACCGAAAGTTGAGATAATCGGAAGCGGAAGCACGCAATGGTTTTCCGGCTCTGGCTCGTCGGCTAAAGGGGTTAGGATCTTGCTACCGATCATCCAATTAAAACTTTACTACAGCAAAATTATTTCTCAGTGTTTTGCGTGCAGAGGGAGAAAAGGATAGATTAGAATAATATGACAGAATAGAAGGAAATTAGAATAAGAAAGTTTAAAGCAAAAGAATAAAAAAAAAGGAAATGATCTGCTGCTTTTAAAAATAGTGTAGAGCTCGGTTGTTGTCCTCTACAAAATGCCCTCCCAACCATGATCAGCAATAAAAAAAACCTAACGACAACAATCATTGATGATCCCAAACCAAAAATTATGTTATCGCAACTACCTAACCAACCACTAAAAATCCGGACCAAAACCTTAGGCTTTCATTTTAAATCATTTGAAGTTTATTTCACAATAATAAATAATCCAAATTATATAAATTAAAACTAACAATATGTTCATCTTAAAGCTGATTGGCATGAAAAAGAACCAAATAACAAAAATGCATACAAAAAGTTATCAGACATAATCTTTTTGTATTAATTAAAACAAAATTATTTATAGAGAATATATGCACTATATGTAAGCAAAACTGAAAAGATCAATGACACTTGTATATAAAACTTAAAATGTTTATATACTCAAAAATGTTAACAGAACTTAAACAGAATGCGAAAAGTTGCAGAATTACATGTGTATGTATGTATTTTACTAGTGGTTGTTTAAATTCTAAGCACAAATATATATATAAACTTTAATATAATTGTTTAATTATTATCATAAACATTTTTGTTTATCTGTTTAATAATTAAAATAATGAAACAATTAAACTAAGCTAAAATTTTCATGCAGCCCATAGAAAAATGGGTATGCAACAATATAAATATCAAAGAATGAGACACTTACTTTGAAAACATGTTGTTTGCTCACTTACTCCAACGATGAAAGATCTTTCAACTGGAATGATGATTTGTGCTAAATTTTTAGGTTAGCTTTATGTGGGGGCTAAAGAACTTAAGTTCCACAAATTAAAAAAAAATAATACATATTTGCCTCTATAAAATTGAATTTAACTAATACAATAGTATTGCTTATCCATAAATAGAAAAGCGAGATGGCTATCTATTAAATATATATATATGCATTTCGTTAAATTACAATGCTTTCACAAAATGCATATACATTTAGTTATATTAAATTACATATTTCAATAATTTCCAATTTACGAAAATATACATGAATCTGATCATTATTTTTTTTCTTTTTTTTTTTTTTGATTTGGGATTCTATATAAATTAAAGTAATTAACAAAAATTTATAAAACTAAGGAATTTAAAGACATTTAAAATTTATCATAATTCACCCAAAAGATTCAATGTTTGTCTAGCTCTAACACATACATTTACAATGACTTATGCCATTAATTATTGCTCTCTACAATACTAATTGTTTCAAAGAAAATTTGATATATTTAATTAACAAAAATATATAATATTATTAAAATTTAAAGCTATGAAATATGTATTATATACCTATTTATACAACTGACAACCAAAGTTGTTCTTTTCAGGGAAAAGTAGGGGAAAACACTTAGCTTGCACCAGCAACTTATGCCATAGATAATTTTAGGCATTATTTTAGATTTTACATTAACAATTGGTTAATATTTGTTAATTTGCATAACTTCTATGCTCTTTTAAACTTTACTAAGCTGGATTTTTATTTTCACTGTAAATCACCACTCGCAATTCATTTTTTTTCGCACTTCTTGACAAGAAACAATTCACCGATCGCTTGAAGATCTAAAAGAGACTAATCTGTCTGCAAAACGTGTATATGATTACAGGTTATACTCATCTGATTAAAGATGATTAGTTATCTGGTGCCAACTCTGGAGATAAAAAAAATTAATGACAAACAAAATAGCTTGTGAGTTTGTTAAAGAAAAGATTTAAATGTACCTTTTAAATCGATTGGCACCAGAATTGAATAATTTAAATTACAATAAAAATGTAATTTATAAACCCAAATGTTTATGCGTTCAAATTCGTCTAACACAAAAATTAATGAAATTAGGATAAATATTTTTAGTTAATATTTTACTTACATATTTTGTAGACGAAGTTGTTTAAAACAATTGGATTTAAATTAAAACTAAAACTTTATCACTTGTTTTGAATATTAATTTCTTTGCTTAAGCAAAAATGAACTTGTCACTTGGACTTCTATATTTAAAAAGAACATTCCACTTAGTTAGATCGAACAGCTAATTTCAATTAACAGGATTTATGTATTCAATTAAACCGCAAAAGCGCATTCTTTCCCATATATTTGCATGTACCATAGGTGCACAAAAGCAAATACTTTGCAACAAAAGGAAACAAAGAATTGGATTGCAGTGTGGTGAATTACATTTTGACCAATAGATGGTGTTTTTTTTTAAATTTTAAAAATTCAAATACAGAATAAAATATACAAAATAAAAACAAATAATTTGGCTACAAGCGCCTGTACATTTCCCCCCCGCCAAAATCAGACTTTGGGGGTTGAAACACACACAAAGCTGATGTCGCTGGTAGCAACAAAAAACAATATAAAATTTGCGAATCTACTGTCTGATGTCTTTTGCATGAAATGTGCCTAAAACTCGTCCTTGACAATCTTCCAACTCGTAATAACAATTCCCAAGTTTACGTCTAACGCGCGCTTTTACAAATGTTGGAGCTAATTTGGCATTAAACCCTTTCTCAAAATTACTTTGCTGAAAGTTCCTTCTAAAGACCTCCTGACCTACATCATATGAGACTATCCTAGATCTTAAATTGTACGAACGCTCGTTTCGCTGTTGTTGTTTTCTCATTTGCTTGACTGCGTTGCTTCTAACTATCTCGAAAGAATCCTTTCTATCAAAATTTATGGTTCGGTCATCAAGCATTTCCAACTTACGCAACAATGCATAAGTGGAACCATTGGTTATCATGTGCTGACCAAAAGCCATGAAATACGGAGAAGTACCAATCGATGTATGCATGGCTGAGCGCAGTGCACAGCAGATGCTGCTGAGGTGCTCATCCCAGTTCTTTTGATCGGGCTTGATATAGGCTTTTATGGCTGCAATTACTGAACGATTTACACGCTCAGATGCATTTGACTGTGGCGAATGCACTGCTGTGTAAACATGATTCACACCATATTGCTGCAATAATTTGTTAAATATGTTCGATTTGAACTGAGACCCATTATCTGATACAATAGTCTCCGGAATACCAAACGCATGAAAAAGATCCTCCTCCATGTATTTAGTAACAACATCAGCTGTAAATTTCTTAACAGGTTTTAAAAATGGAAATTTGGAAAAATGGTCTAAAGTAATGAAAATTCCGATATGACCAGAACGAGAACGAGGGTAGGGACCAAGAAAATCTACATATAACTTTTGAAAGAATCGCTGTGTTTCGGACGTTTTGCCCATAGGTGGTCGCATAATATAGTTTGGTGATTTTGTGCACTTGCATAACTCGCAAGAATTTATGTATGTTTTGACATCAGAAACTAGTCCGGGCCAAAAGTAAAATCGACGAATTCGTTCAATCGTTTTATTAATGCCACCATGTGCAGAAAGATGACTATCGTGGGCCTTCTCGAGAACTTCGCCAATCATACTTTTGGGTATCCAGAGTTTCCACGCTAGATCGTCTTGCAGTTGTTCACCACTAGCATGTTCAGTACGCCTATAAATAAAATCATCTATAACTTTTAAGTCTGGAGTTTTACCTTCGGAAGCTTCAATTTTTATTCGAAGGTCATTATACTCGTCAGTCTGAAAATGTGGTGAACCTAGATCTACAAACAACCCACTATCAATCGCTGACAGGTCTTCGGTATTTACCCTAGAAAGTGCATCAGGAACCACGTTCTGACTACCCCGTCGATGTTGTATCTTAAATGAAAAGCCTTGAAGCTTTAAAGCCCATCTAGCCAACCGCGAATTTAAGTCAGTTTGGGACATGAGCCACTTTAATGAAGCGTGATCAGTTATCACCGTGAACTCATGTCCTTCCACATAAGCTCTAAATTTTTTTATGCTCAGCATTGCTGCTAAACATTCTTGTTCGGTCACTGAGTAATTGCGTTGGGCTTGGTTAAGTTTTTTAGACATAAATGCCACAGGAAACTCTTCACCCTTCTCATTTACTTGGACCAGGACACTTCCTATACCGGTTTTGCTGGCATCACAGTGTATAAAGAACGGCTGTGTGAAGTCAGGACTATGCAAAACTGGAGCGGTGGTTAGAATGGTTTTTAATTCCTCAAAAGCTTTTTGAGCCTCATCGTTCCAGGCAAATTTTCTATTATGTTTTAATAAATCGGTAAGAGGTGAAGTGACAGAAGCGTAGTCCCTAATGAACTTTCGGTACCATCCAGACATACCCAAAAAGCGTCTCAGCTGTCGTACAGAACGTGGAGTTGGAAACTCCGCAATAGCAGATACTTTTTCAGGGTCTGTGCGAATAATACCATTACCCACCAAGTGACCTAAATATTTAACTTCCTTCAAACAAAACTTGCTCTTTTCTACATTTATTGAAAGACCTGAGGATTTAATATGTTGCGCTACTTCTCGAAGAACATCCATATGTTTTTCAAAACTATCAGAAATAATTAGCAAATCATCTAGGTAAATAAATACCTCGGCTCTAAGATGTGCTGGTATCACTTTGTCCATTAGTCTAGACATACTTTGCGGCGCGTTGCACAAGCCAAATGGCATTACCTTAAAATGGTACAAGGGTCTGCCGGGTACAGTAAATGCCGTTTTTTCCCTAGATGCATCGTCCAGAGGTATTTGCCAAAAAGCGTCTTTTAGGTCTAGACTTGTAATGAACTCAGCTTTAGGTAGCCTGCTCAAAATACCATCTATATTGGGCAGAGGATACGCATCCTTTATAGTGACTTCATTCACTTTTCTACTATCTAAGCATAATCTAACTTTTCCTGGCTTTCGAACAAGGACGATTGGAGAAGACCAGGGACTTTCAGACTCTTCAATGACACCTAATTGCAACATCCTGTCCACTTCGGCATAAATTAATTTTTCGACCGCCGGTGATACAGGGAAATGCCTTTGCTTGATCGGTTTGTTATCACCAACATCAATATGATGGGTGATTAAAGTGGTTCTTCCGAGACCCTCCTTGGTGAAAGATGGAAAAAGATTAATTACACTCTGAAGCTGTTTTTGTTGGTCATTATTTAAAGACCGTAAAGGGGAAATATCTAATGAATCAATTGAGGTATTGCTACACAAGAGTTCAGCGGGTAAAAGATCAAATGCCTTCCAAAAATCTATGCCTAAATATAAATTTTGTGACAGACTAGGAATAATAAATATTGTTATGCGGTTTGAATTACCGCGAAAAATTATTTCAGTTTCCACAAAACCGACTACACTCTGCGATTTACCATCGGCAGTACGTACAAAAGATTTAAATTTTTTAAAATATGTATTTGAATTCAAAAAATCAAGCGCTGTTTGCGCACCAATGCAACTTATAGACGCTCCTGTGTCTAATAAGCCAACAATTGGTTTGTTAAACAGGGTAACTTGCGCGTAAGGTCGAATATCCTGCGGCTTATCAAAAACAGAGCTTATAAAATTTTTTCGATTTGCTCGAACTTTATGCCAAAAGGAATGTATTCTAAAACTTGATCGCGATGTCGGTTTTAACACTGAAGAATCAGAAAAAATTCGATTCTTTGCTTTATTGTATTCGGCCAAGCGTACATGATAAGGTTTTAGAGGCTTCATAAGGTTTTCAGACAAAGTCTTTGGTGTTTTAACAGAGGTTTTAGCAACGAGGACACTGGGAGTCGAAGAACTGCCAACTTTTACTCGGTGTTGGTCGATTGAGATTTGCATGATGTCGCTGGTTGCTGTTTGAGTGCACCTCTCAGTGCACTCGACTGGACGTTTTTTGAACCAGTACAAGTTTTACAGTTCGGCTTGTAGATATTTGGGGTACCGCATCCATAACAGAAAACGTTTCTTTCAGACAAGCAGTCTTGGTATCGGTGACCATTTTTCCCACAATTCCAACAACATAAAGAAATTGCTGAAATTGTATCTTCAACATCAGAATCACAAACATCTAACTCGACTTCAGCCACATATTTGCGTACTACAGAAGGTTTTGCGTAGTGTTGCTTCCGAGAAATGTCCTGCAAAAAAAATTCTCTTCTTCTACAGATATCTCTCAGATGCGACACCGAATAAACCTGTAAATTTAAAATTTCATGCTGTATTTCGGGCAGCAGATTCCTTCTTAAAATCTCAATAAGTGAGCTCTCTGGTAACGGTTGATCCAAACGATCAGTGAGGTGCAGAATTGATTCATGAAATGAATCGAAGCTTTCATTAAGCTTTTGCTTCCTATCCCTAATCATTTCTCGGAAATCGACATCGGTCCGCGAATCTTTATATTGGCACTTTAGAGATGCGCACAAGTCGGACCACCGAATTTCTCGCACCGATTTGTGGTATCTCCAGAACCACCCGTTGGCTTTACCATCAAAAAGAGAACTAGCGTTTCGGCACAGAATCTCAAAGTTACCACCTAGAGTTTGGTTTGTTAGCGCTTCTACCCGATAAATAAAGTTATCGACTGGTAAAGTATCAGAACCACCAGAAAATTTAAGTTTCCAATTGGATATAATCTGTCCAACTTTTTCTGGACGCAAAACTTCACTGGAAGATGGCGCATATCGTGAAACAGGGGCATTCTGTATCAAAGGTTCAGCTGTGGGGTTGCTAATATAATTGTGATTAGCTGATTGAGGTAGTCCAAGTAATTGGTCTAGCGTTTGGCTCGCAACAGCTGGCAAATTAATTTGGGGAATTTGTTGTTGGTTATTTGTCAAAACTTGGGCTTGAGAAGGATTTTCAACCTTGAGCCTACTAAATCCTGCTTCAATGCTGGTCTCAATAAGCCGAGTCAACTGCTGACTTAGAGTAGACAACATCTCTGCTTGTTGAGCTCCAACAGCAGCAGTAACAATATGCTGAATATTCTCATGTCTTTGAGATGAAGACAAACTCAAAGATGTTTCATGAAGTTCATCAGAACAAATAGTTCTTTGGTCATTTAAAGTATTAACTGCGAATGCAGTTTGTAGACGTGTTTGAGGTTTGGCAAAATTTTCACCTTTTTTAATAGGTGTTTCAGATTGGGGGTACGTGAACATGAAGCACAAGGTGTATTACATACAGGACAAGTGCTGTTAGTATTTAAATGTCTTGTTATGCAAGCTTTGTGAAAAGTGTGATTGCATGTTGTTTTCATACGATGAGCACGAACACTTATCAAATTATTGCATAATTGGCAATTCCAAATGTTTGTATCCGTGCTGGATAAATCCTCAGTACTTCTCTGAAGAGGCATTTTAAAAATATTAGAGAAAATTAGGAAAAACTAAAAAAAATAAAAAACATAATAGTAAAAAAAAATTTAGCAAAATTATTTAAAAAAAATTATTTATTGTTGAATAAGTTCAAAATGGGTTTAAAAAAACTCTATTTTAATAATAAAAATAAAAAAAAGTATTTAAATTAAATTAAGTAAATTCAAATATATATAAATTCTTTAAGTTAAAAATAATAATTTAAAATTGAATTCAAGTTAACTTTAAAGAAAAATATTTAAATTTATAAAAAAAAATTGTTGTGTTGTTGATTTTTATTTACAAAAAAGTAAATAAAAATCGCTAAAAGATGAGAAAAACATTAATACAAAATAAAATAATTAGGATAAATTCAAAAATCAACCAACTGAACCGAAGACTGATAATAACAAAAAAAAATTTATGTAATAAATAAAAAGTAATCATGAAAAATCAAATCAAAAAAAAATATTTTCAAGAAAAAAATGCTTAAACCAATAAATCAAAAATAATTATAAAACATGTCGGATTTCTAGCTTGTTAGGTGAAGGTGGTTGCAATAATTTTATGTAGATATATAAAAACTAGCAGATAAGAGAATACATTAAAAGAAAGAGAAGAGAAAAAAAAAGTAAGAAATGAATGAAAGCAGCATTAATTTCGTTGGCTAAAAATTCTTATTGAAAACCAATAAAACTTTTATCAATTCCAAACGAAATAATTACGAAGGGAAATTATTATTTATTCACGAATACTGCGGTCAGATGGAACCAAAAAAAATAAGTATAGAATCTGCATTTCCAGCTAGCATCACAAATAATATAATAAAATCACAAGGTTAAGATGGATAGGTAAGTAAATCGAATTATGCTGGTTAAAAGCTAAGCAAATATTGCTAACGCATATACAATTCCTTGCATAAAAAATAAAATTACCAAAAGAAGGAGAGAATAATAAATTAGTACCTAATTAAAATTAAGATAGAAAAAGAAATGGAAAATCATAGAATTTAAGGAAAAATAGAAAAAGATAAAGGAAACCAGAAAGTTAAAGGAGCCATACACGATTTATTATGAAAAGTTGCAAAAATATTCACAAAAGATGTTAAAAATTACAAAAATCTTAAAACGTTGGCCCCACGTTGGGCGCCATTTCGAAATAATATTTATATCTGTAGCATGCAACATTGTGAATAAAGCTTTAAAAAAAAAACCGAAAGTTGAGATAATCGGAAGCGGAAGCACGCAATGGTTTTCCGGCTCTGGCTCGTCGGCTAAAGGGGTTAGGATCTTGCTACCGATCATCCAATTAAAACTTTACTACAGCAAAATTATTTCTCAGTGTTTTGCGTGCAGAGGGAGAAAAGGATAGATTAGAATAATATGACAGAATAGAAGGAAATTAGAATAAGAAAGTTTAAAGCAAAAGAATAAAAAAAAAGGAAATGATCTGCTGCTTTTAAAAATAGTGTAGAGCTCGGTTGTTGTCCTCTACAAAATGCCCTCCCAACCATGATCAGCAATAAAAAAAACCTAACGACAACAATCATTGATGATCCCAAACCAAAAATTATGTTATCGCAACTACCTAACCAACCACTAAAAATCCGGACCTAAACCTTAGGCTTTCATTTTAAATCATTTGAAGTTTATTTCACAATAATAAATAATCCAAATTATATAAATTAAAACTAACAATATGTTCATCTTAAAGCTGATTGGCATGAAAAAGAACCAAATAACAAAAATGCATACAAAAAGTTATCAGACATAATCTTTTTGTATTAATTAAAACAAAATTATTTATAGAGAATATATGCACTATATGTAAGCAAAACTGAAAAGATCAATGACACTTGTATATAAAACTTAAAATGTTTATATACTCAAAAATGTTAACAGAACTTAAACAGAATGCGAAAAGTTGCAGAATTACATGTGTATGTATGTATTTTACTAGTGGTTGTTTAAATTCTAAGCACAAATATATATATAAACTTTAATATAATTGTTTAATTATTATCATAAACATTTTTGTTTATCTGTTTAATAATTAAAATAATGAAACAATTAAACTAAGCTAAAATTTTCATGCAGCCCATAGAAAAATGGGTATGCAACAATATAAATATCAAAGAATGAGACACTTACTTTGAAAACATGTTGTTTGCTCACTTACTCCAACGATGAAAGATCTTTCAACTGGAATGATGATTTGTGCTAAATTTTTAGGTTAGCTTTATGTGGGGGCTAAAGAACTTAAGTTCCACAAATTAAAAAAAAAATAATACATATTTGCCTCTATAAAATTGAATTTAACTAATACAATAGTATTGCTTATCCATAAATAGAAAAGCGAGATGGCTATCTATTAAATATATATATATGCATTTCGTTAAATTACAATGCTTTCACAAAATGCATATACATTTAGTTATATTAAATTACATATTTCAATAATTTCCAATTTACGAAAATATACATGAATCTGATCATTATTTTTTTTCTTTTTTTTTTTTTTTTGATTTGGGATTCTATATAAATTAAAGTAATTAACAAAAATTTATAAAACTAAGGAATTTAAAGACATTTAAAATTTATCATAATTCACCCAAAAGATTCAATGTTTGTCTAGCTCTAACACATACATTTACAATGACTTATGCCATTAATTATTGCTCTCTACAATACTAATTGTTTCAAAGAAAATTTGATATATTTAATTAACAAAAATATATAATATTATTAAAATTTAAAGCTATGAAATATGTATTATATACCTATTTATACAACTGACAACCAAAGTTGTTCTTTTCAGGGAAAAGTAGGGGAAAACACTTAGCTTGCACCAGCAACTTATGCCATAGATAATTTTAGGCATTATTTTAGATTTTACATTAACAATTGGTTAATATTTGTTAATTTGCATAACTTCTATGCTCTTTTAAACTTTACTAAGCTGGATTTTTATTTTCACTGTAAATCACCACTCGCAATTCATTTTTTTTCGCACTTCTTGACAAGAAACAATTCACCGATCGCTTGAAGATCTAAAAGAGACTAATCTGTCTGCAAAACGTGTATATGATTACAGGTTATACTCATCTGATTAAAGATGATTAGTTATCTGGTGCCAACTCTGGAGATAAAAAAAATTAATGACAAACAAAATAGCTTGTGAGTTTGTTAAAGAAAAGATTTAAATGTACCTTTTAAATCGATTGGCACCAGAATTGAATAATTTAAATTACAATAAAAATGTAATTTATAAACCCAAATGTTTATGCGTTCAAATTCGTCTAACACAAAAATTAATGAAATTAGGATAAATATTTTTAGTTAATATTTTACTTACATATTTTGTAGACGAAGTTGTTTAAAACAATTGGATTTAAATTAAAACTAAAACTTTATCACTTGTTTTGAATATTAATTTCTTTGCTTAAGCAAAAATGAACTTGTCACTTGGACTTCTATATTTAAAAAGAACATTCCACTTAGTTAGATCGAACAGCTAATTTCAATTAACAGGATTTATGTATTCAATTAAACCGCAAAAGCGCATTCTTTCCCATATATTTGCATGTACCATAGGTGCACAAAAGCAAATACTTTGCAACAAAAGGAAACAAAGAATTGGATTGCAGTGTGGTGAATTACATTTTGACCAATAGATGGTGTTTTTTTTAAATTTTAAAAATTCAAATACAGAATAAAATATACAAAATAAAAACAAATAATTTGGCTACAAGCGCCTGTACACCTGGTCTTAAATACAGACAGAAACAATGTGATTGTTGAGAGGGTCCATTAGCTTTGACTGCTGTTGATTAATACTATCCACCATTGAGCATATGGTCAATGATCAAAACTCAATAGATAAAGTTTATTAATTCAATTTTAAAAAGCTGGCTTTTTTAAGTTGAATCATGTTCGTTTAGCGAACGATCGTGGATAGATTGGCGGAAAAAGAGAACAAATGGGTTAGAGTGGGATTGGGAACAATTTGTGGTTTATTTATACCTTTTTGTACAACAATTGTGGTGATTTTACAAACAGTATTATTTTGTGTTGTCCTGTTGAAGTTGATGTTGATGGGTCCTCGTCTTCTAGGTGGGTGGGCTGCCGTGCTGCTGATCCCCAAAGCTGCTGATGGATTTGCTGCTGGCTATTTATGTCCAATTCGTCTATGTTGTATATAAACGTGTGTATTGTATGTAAATGATGTTGAATGTAAATCGATGGTGAATTTGTGTTCTAATGTTGTCTTCGGGTGGTTAATACGTTGCAATTTGGGTGGGTGGGTAAAACGATGTTCTTCACTTTCGGTATATTAGAACGAATAATCACATAAGACGCTGGCGCAACCTTGCTGTTGCCGAACGACAACTGTCAGCGCTCGTGCGACTTGTAGCGAGTAGTTGAGCAGACGTGTTTAATACACACGCTGTTTACGTTTGACATAAACAAATCATTTATTTCAAAGTAAACTTCATGTAATTTAAGAATATGTAAAAATAACACTCTTGATGATACATGGTACAAATGGGGGTGCAAAAAAAAATCACCAAAATTTCTTAAAAGAAACATGAATATGAATAAACAAATTTTTTATTTTAGATTCAAAATAAAAAAAAAATATAAAACTAAAAAAAATATAAAAATTTCATTATTTTTAAAAGTTTTTCCAATTTCCATATTAGAGATCATTGTTTAAAGGAACTTTCGTATGAAAATATAAGAAATAATTGTTGCTTTTATAAAGCAAGACTAGGTATATCTTTACATGGTTTAAATGCAATAAGGTACAAAAAGCTATATCAATTTAAATTCTTCCAAAATGTTTTTTTTTTGTCCTTGCGAGAAACAAACTCTTTCACCACCTCCATCGAATTCAATTCTTCAGTTTTATCTTTGTGAATGTGTATAAGTGCCGCATGAGTGAGTCGTTTCTGTGTCATATTTGCTCGAAGATACGTTTTAAGTCGTCTTAGTGCACTAAAAGAACGCTCAGATGAAGCTGCTGATGCAGGCACAGTCAAAACCAAAGCCACATGTTTTTCAACTTCATTTAATAGTTTTTTCAGTGTATCCGAATTTTTTTCAAATTGGAATTGCAGTAGAAACTTTACATTTTTTTCCATCTTGTTGCAAACACACTGAAAGCAAATGGTTATCCAATAGCAAGCTTATGAAGAAGAGAGTAAGAAGAGCAAAATATATAATACAAAAAATTTTATCGTTGTAAAAAAATCTAATATTTTGAATAACTTTTGAAGTTTTCTTTTTAAATTGTTTATCTAGCTAAATAAGCGGGGGGCAACTGCCCCTCTCTCCCCGCTTGCTACGCCAATGGGGTGTAATGCTAGTAGCAAAATCATGGTAGAACTAGTGAAGGTGCATTTCAGACTGCGCTCTCTTTCTCATAGCCAGAATTGTCAAACTCAAGCATTTTGCTATTCTTGCTTATTTTCGCTTTCTTATCGCATTCTCATCGTTTTCAGATTTTGTATGAGCTGTCAACTTCGTTTTGACAGTTGCGGCAGTTTCCCTCTACAAAATGCATATACCTTCTCTAATTCTGCCATGAGCAAAATTAACTAAATAAAAAAAGTCGAAAATATGAAAAATTAAATGAACAGAATCGTATTTTGGAGTCTGTAACAGAATGTGACTGAATTTAAGAGAATTATTATTCTTAGTTGTGGTCATGCCATTCTAAACAATTATTTTTATAGCTCGCTTGTTACAATTTCAATACTCGACAGGTTTTTTAAAGATAACTTGAAAAAAGATTTTATAGTTGAAAATCAAAAACGCCTGTTTGGAATTTTGTTTTGTAGAAACGCAAAAATTTTAAAATTGTTTATTGAATTTTAAAGTATGCTTTTCTTCTCAGTGTAGAATTTATTTTCAGAAAACACCTCCTGAGTCGATTCAGCCATGTCCGTCTGCCTGTCTGTGATCACGATAACAGCCGTAATTTTATAGCTATCGTAACGAAATTCAATATATAAGCTTTTTATAAAAATTAATAAATTTTAATAAAAGTTCGAAAATGAGCCAAATTGGATAAGAACCATGCCTACCTCCCATACAAAGTTACTTAACCAAAACGGTAAAATGTCTTTAAATTCCATAAAAACTAATCTAATGACTTCAAATTCTTCACATAACATTAAACTATTAATATCCAACTTTAAGTATGAAATTTGTAAAAATCGGATGGAAACCACGGCTACCTCCCATACAAAGTGACTTAATCAAAATGGTTAAATCTCTTTAAGTTTCACAAAAATTAATCTAATCATTTTAAATTTTGCACATAAGCTTTAACCTTTGAAATGCACTTTGAGTATTAAATTTGTAAAAGTCGAAAAAAAATTACGTCTACCTCCTATATCAAGTGAGTTTACAAAAACTGTTTCAACAAACCTCTTTCAATTAAATTAAAAAAATTTAAAAATTAATCTAATGACTTCAAATTATAACGATGTTTGGATTTTTTTTTTAAAAACTGAAAATAAAAATTACGTTATTAAAATAGTAAAACCTTTTTAAATTCCCAAAAAAATTAATGTTTGAACTTGAAGTTGTACACAAAAGCTTTTATATATAAAAAGGACTGTAAGTTTCAAATGTCAAATATTTGTATAAAAACCGCGACATATAAAAGTGGCATCATCAAAATAATACAACATTCAAGACTTCAATTAATTTAAAATACGGTTGTGGGGGTATTTTAGCTTCGATTCAGTCGAAGATATTTCCTTTACTAGGTTTTTTTAATATTGGAATGCTTAAATTCATATGCTTGTTTGATTTAAATAAAACCAGAAACCAATGGAATATGAGTTGAAGCGTTTTTTTAGCTGGCCTTTCGAGTAACTCTGTTTAGTATTTATAATTATTCAAGTGTTTATGTGTAGTTAAATTTTACGGGTTGTATTATATTTCTATGTTGAAATTTATTTTATTTGATGGGTTGCAACCACTGCGTTAAGGTGCAAATATAACAAAAAAGTTGTAGGGAAACATTTTTTGAGCGAAGGGTAAAGTAGGGATTTCTTTTCCGCTGCATTGGGATTTTAAGAAAAAGTATGCATCAACACTGCCGTGCAACTGAGCTAACTGTCTGCATGCGAGTATGCGGGGTGGGGGGTTTTTCAGTTTTTTCAATTTATCTGATAAAAACAATGCTGTTAGAAAGTTTCATTATAGAAGAAAAATTTTAAAACACTTAATAAAAAAAATTTATATAACGTTTTTATATATTTAAGAATATTATTTCTTTGAATTAAATATATATAAAACTATTATTTTTTCATGTATCCGCAGAAACTCCTATCGAAGAAGTTACCAATGCTCTCTATGGCAAAAGTGTGAAATTCGCCATGACACATGACATTGAAATAAAGCTACCAGAGATGCTATTCGATGGCGCAACTTTTCGCATTTCACCACGTTCCATGGAAGGTAATGGCTTCATTGCAAAATTGGAGCTGATACCAAAACAAGAAGTTGAGGCGCGACTTGCAGGAAAAATATTGTTCAAGAAAATACGTAAGTGGATATTTATATAATTTATATAATTGCATCATATTAAAACAAATTTAACTCTGAAGAAGAACAAATATCTCTTAAACCAAGTCCTTGATGTCAAAGGCTAAAATGCCAAAAATACATATCTTATACTATTATACGAATAACATTTGTTTGTTTGTTTGTTTGTATCGATCTTACTAGTTCTCATTTCTGAAAAAAATTCGTTTAGCAGCGCACATTGGGGTATTTGACCGATTTAAGCGGCCAAAATTATTTTATTCGATAAACCGTTTCTATTCAAATCTGTTATTTGATTTTAGCCCTGTACGACCAGTGGTATACCTTCAACACTATTCAACATTGGAAAAAAAGCCCGATTCGCAGCGCACATTGGGGTATTTGACCGATTTAGACTGCCACAGGCACGTTAAAGCGCATCCTCTTACATCGTTTTTAGTTTAATGAAGACGTTCAAACTTAGTACGGTTTAATGTAGATGTTTATACCCAATCACTGAATCGGCTTCAGTGAAAGCGATTTTGGAAGCGTTTTGAAAATTTTACAACTCAACGGAAAATTCCTGATTACAGTAGCTTTAAAGAAATTAATTGTTTTATCGATAAGCAATCAAAAAAAAAAGAACAAATGTAAACGCATGTGGTTTTGGCGGGAAGTTTAACCCATTCCTAGCTATTATACATTTCAAAGTACAGAAAAACAGTCATTAAAAAAGCTGTAATCCAGCACAATTTTCTCAGTGTTTGTTTTTATTTTGCATTACGTGATGTTTTTATGCTTAATATATGTGCGCTTACAAAAGAAAGACGATTAACGGTTATTAAAATATTGCTTTGTTATGATGCTTTTTTGTCAGTTTTGCGCATGTTGCGTATTGCGCATGTTGCGTGTTGCGCATGTTGCGACTCAGGTCAGTGATCGTATGTCTACGTTCACAATATATTTCGCAAAAACTGAATTAGTTTTAACTTCATTTGCAACGAAAAATATTTGTGTGTTTACAATTTCAATAAGTTTGGAAAACAACAATTACTTGTGTGAACATTAGAGGAGTTATAAAAGCAGTGTACTTGCTAAGGTACAATGACTGGTACCATAGTAATTTTTTCTAGATTTTTCTTAGAATTTATATGGCGTTTCAAAGCGCTTTGGATTTTGTGCAAACGTCTTCAAACCATGCTTCTTTCGACGTTGCAGTTATTCCACCAGATCCAGATTGCACAACGGATGAGGATGAACGTGATGCTGAGGATCTCTACGCCAATATTGTGCCTCGAGATGTTCCAGGCAAAGTAGAGGTATTTTGCAGCAGCGATAGCGAAGACGATGTGTCGCAGATCTCAGCAGCCAAAGCATTGTGAAGGTGTCCCAATATGGTCAAAGAGCAACTATAGCTGGAAATCATTTTTCAAAAAGAATTGGGAAGCCGCTACGTTGCCGTCAATGTCACAACCGAATAAAATGGTCTAGCGAGCAATGCTATGTTTAAAAGATTGCTTCAAATTTTTCATTTAAATAAATTAGCATATTTTTGGCTTACATTAAGCCATTGTACCTGCTGGTACAGGCTTAAAAACCAACTAAATTATTTTTTTTTATTTATTCATATATTTTATTTTTATGTCCCTTATTGTTTCGAAATAAAAAGAATAAGAGATTTTTGGTTGTACTCACTCTTGGCTTTTAATGGGTTAGTTCTAAAATAAACGAATACACTCTGATTTTTCACGCATAAGGTACACATTTGTTCCCACATAATTTCACAATTCACAGTAATACTGGCTAGGTAAAACCTTTTTTTTACCTTTTCTAGGTAGCGCAATGACAACATTACAGTAAAACTATTATCTGTCAAAAATTATGCGCGCGAAATGTGCGAGAAAAGATATTAGACCGAAATAAATATATATAAATACACAAAATTATTTGTACTCTCTTGGAATAGTGATAAACTTGAAAGGGTTGAAACAGAATAAATTTTTTTGTCATTAATAAAAGCTACTAGAAGTACGAGTAGACACCGGTCACATATTTTGTGAGTGTATGTTCACACGTATTGAGGCCCTTAAAAGATTATTAGGACGATAATCACTGGAGCAAAGACTTTGCAAAGTTTTAGAAGAATTTGCAACATCGAGGAGTCAGCTATGTATTTAAAAATTGTCAGATATTTTAGGAAATATCTAGGAAATATTTAGGAAACTTAGGAAATAATTTTGTTTTGTGGTGAAGGCAATCATGATCGAAACTTACAAAGTGCTTACGATTACGAGTATAGAATCAGAATGATGCTTTTCATCAGCTGGTTATGTTTGTAATAATATCCGAATAAAACTCTCTAAAGAAAAATTAGACGCGTTGGTCAGTCAGCTTAATGTATTACACTAATAATAATTAAAACAAAAAAATTTATTTTGAAAAGTCTTTTCCAACCTTAATTTGGCTCAAACAGAAAAAAACATGAAGACCTTGTGTTAAAAACAAAGGTTTAACATTTATATATTTAAACCTTAAGCCGTTCTGTATTTTACTCTTTCATATATGTTGTTCTTTAAATTGATACAATTTGCTATTCATTGATATTACTTAAGTTTTTTGTGTTTATTAACAATAACGGTATTGACAATTGTGTGGTATCGTGGTTTTTTTTCCATAGTTGAAAACCACAATTATGAGCGTCTATTATGAAAATAAAAATTATGGTTGGGAACCTCCCAATATTGGTTTTTATTCTATGCAAATAAATTAATTATCGAATTTGATATATTTTATTAATATATGGCAATAAAAAGATTCAATTGCATTTTGAGCTTCTTCCATTTTTGCAATTTGAAATTTAATGACAACCAATTTAAGGAATTTAAATTAAGTAATAAAGTTAATAATAGTGAATATATTTAAGTTACAGTTTATGAGAAATTGTTTTTATATGTATGAAGCAGTAAATAGAAATGTGAAAAATTTTGAGTTAAATGTAAACATATATATAAATTAAATAATAATAATGTGAATAATTATGAATATTTTAAGCTTATAGTTTATAATAAATTCTTATTATTTGTACTTATAAAAATACATACCTTTTGTAATAAAAAAACAACAATCTCTAATTTTTCCTGAGAATAATATTTATTCAATTCAATATCAATTGCACATGATCCATGAACACTTTAGCAACACATCTTACTGCAGTTGCTCATACATTATGAGCACTTTGGCAATACATCCTAGTGGTAAATGGGCAAATGACGTAACCAGTTATTTCTTAAATACCATGGAGCTGCGAGGCCTCCAAAGCCTGTTTGCATTTCTCAATTACATGTGCTTAGACATGGCTGCTAAAACACCGATGACTTCTACCTTACACATCAAGCGACGATGGGAGTTGGTATGCACAATATAGAGAACAAAAAAATTGCTCTCAAAACTGGTTCTCTCCAGAGAAATAAAATTAACGAAAATTCTCTCTTCACCATTAACTGAACGAAAACGAAAGAGAACTCACCGAAAAAAACAAATGGTTTCACAATTATTTTCTTAATAAATTTATCAATTGAAGAAACTGTTATTATTTAGTGTTATTATAAACTGATTTATCTAGCTATGTTATAAATAAAACTATGTTCTGCTTTAAGCATAAAGATTAATAATTTTCATAACTACACTACTTCACTGCAAAACTACCAGTTAGAAAACACGATGTTGCTATGTAAACGAATAAAATCAAACTGCTGTTTGAAAAATGGAGAGAAACTAGTGTTTGAAAACCCCGCTTACAGTTTTGCATTTCAATGGCATGACCCATGATACAAAGAACTACAGATAAAGTATTGCGCATGTCCGCCATCTTTGCTGTGACGTGCAAGGTGCTCCTTGGTTAAAACGTAGTCACAATTTATTCATAGGGTATAAAGATTTTAAAATGCCTACATTTTCTTATGAAAACTTGTTTTACTGATATGAAATAAATATTTTTATATAAAGCACATGTCCGAAATAAAGTAAATATATTTTTAAGTACTGTTTGTGAAGAAAAATTTGCATATTTTGTAGGGGTGCTTTTTCCCCTTTTTACCGATTTACACAAAAAGCGGCTACGTTGCTTGATGTGCTTGACAGAATTTTGACTGTTTTTTCGTTTTCATTTTGCTATCTTTGTCACTTTTCTACATTTTCTTTTGAATGTTTTCATCAAGTGTCACATTTGACGAGCACCGATGACGAGGTGCGCAGTAAATTTTGTTTGTTGCGCCGGGAATACTTTACCTGTAGTTCTTTGTATCATGGGCATGACCGACAAATTTTTACTAGCGGTTATGCCCAAGAAAGGAGAGAACAAAAAATTACTCACAAAAGTTGAGAGAAGAAAAACAATGGATTGAAAATAGTCTTTACGCCAAAAATACAACGAAAACGAAAGAGAACACACCGAAAAGAAGCAAACAAAGGCAAATAAATGACGCCACAAATTAATTTTCACAATAATTTTTACAATTTTATGAACGAATTTACTACCTTTTATCGAGAATTTCAGAATTAATGTTTAGTAACACTTAGTTATTGTATTTGTTCTTGTTTAAAAATTAATCTTAAACGAAATTAATAGTTTTGAAAAACACACTTCACTGCAAAACTACCTGCTAAAAAACACGATTTTTCTCCACAGACGAGTAAAGTCAAGCTGTTATTTGAACAATGCAAAGAAAATAATTAGAGCACAAATAAGATTTTTGTGCAACCCCGCTTACAGTTCTGCATTACAATGTCATTACCTACAAATTTTAATAAGCGGGATCTTACACAAGTTATAATGATTTTCCCTTGCTCTGCATTTATGAGCACAAATGCTTTCTTCGCTGATGAAATGATCAGCTGATATTCCAATTAGCTATATATATTTATTTTTATACCTTCAAGCCTTTACCTTTTATACCTTCAAGCCTTCAAGATTTTTATACCTTTATACCTTCAATAGTCGATAAATGTGCGCTATTAGCGCTAATTTGCGCTATTAGCACACAAGCTATGAGCATAAGAAATAATATCTGCACTGAATTATCTCCGTGTTAAAATCATGTCCGAAGTTGTTGCTGGCCTTATGGTAGCAGATGTATCAATATGGGAAAAAAGAAGCTTGTATTTTCGCCTAAAGAAGTTTTTGTTTAATTTTCAATTCGAATTATGTTCCAGAGCTGTAAAAGAATGCATTCAATTTCATTGTATTCACAAAAAAGTGATTCAGTGAATAACGACATAAGAATGCATTCAATTAATGCAAAATTGATTTATAAATAAAATTTTAAATTCACATTCATTTTTAAAAAATTATAATTATTCATTTAATTCATTCATTTCATTTCATCAATTCATTCTGTTTTCGTTATTCAAAATAATGCATAATTTTTTATTCATTTGAATGATATTTACAGAGAATGCAATTCACTAAGAATTTCAGAATTTTCAAATAGTCTGTCTTTATTCATTATTTTTCTTCGTTATTCCTTTTTTATTCACAATAAATTTGTTATTCATTATTTATTTTTTATTCTTTTTTTATTATTCTTTTTTTATGCACTATTCATTTTTTATTCATTAATCATTTTATATTCATTATTCATTTTTTATTTATTATGCATTTGTTATTCATTTTTTATTTATGCATTAGGACTGAAATAAAAAAAATTAATATTTAATAACAAATTAATAATAAATTAAAAATAAATAATAAATAAAAAATTAATAATAAATAAAAAAAAATAATTAATTAAAAATTAATAATGAATAAAAAAGAATAATGAAAAGCAAATGTCTAATGAATAAGAAATGAATAAGAAATAAAAAATTAATTATGAATAACAAATAAAAAATGAATATAGAATGAATAACGAATAAAAAATTAGTAATAAATAAAAAAAGAATTACTAAAAATTCTGAAATTCTTATGAATTGCATTCCTTGTGAGTAGCGTTCAAATGAATACAAAAATTAATTCATTATTCTGAATACCGAAAAAGAATAATTTAAATGAATAATAAATCACTTTTTAAAATTGAATGTGAATAAAAAATGTTATTTATAAAACAATTTTTAATCCATTGAATGCATTCTTATGTCGTTATTCAGTTATACTTAAAATTCTGAATATGAATGCCGATTTTACAGCTCTGCTAGGTTCACTTATAAATGCAATTATAAAGGGGGGTTTAAGGTTTGTTTGTTCAAAACAAGGCCTTTTTTTCAAGAAAGTTTTTGTATTATAGATTTATTTTGAAAGTTAGTTTATTGTAATACAACATTAAAAAATTTTTAAAAAAATGTTGGAACATATATATAAAGAAACCCTCCGCGGCTTTGATCGCGTATTGGAAACAATTTCTTGTTTTTATTTTTGTTGTAACAATAAGCAGCGTAAATTTCGATTCAAGTAGCTTGAAGTTGCTTGAAAGCGTTATTTTACAAATTTTTAAAGCTCGTGACAGAAGAATAACATGCAAAATGTCACTTTCTAATCTATTACAATTACTTGAACTTAGTACGGGAACAGACCTAGTGTTGCGATTCCATTCTCATTAAAATAATAGTGAAATGAAAGCTGCAACAACAAAACTATAAAAATATGACACGAAGGAAATGTCATAAGAATAGCCCACCCTAGATTAAACAATATATATGTGTCGATAAGGAATAATCTCTAAGTTGACTTAAGGCAGCACTGAGTTCTTAAAGCAGCTGTGTTCCACACATAAAAAACTATAAACAAACACAATCCGGAGCTTCTAGCGTGACCTTAGTCAAAGCTATGACACAAAAACTAAACAACCTTTCATATGGCATAAAAATAATTTTTTTACCAAAAACTTAAAAGCTTAGCCGCGCTTGATTGCCTTATCGCACAGGTTCTATCGCACTTGTCTCGGTCCTAGGATTCTGACTATCTATTTTTGATATAGCCCACAATTAATAATATTGTGAGAATTCGTGAAGAAGATTTTAAAAAAATTGCAATTGTTAAGGCAGGACCATAGCACTGGCCTATTATTACTATAGAATACAACGAATATAAAATAAAATGTAAATCCAACTCACAACTAAGTGAGCATAGAATAAAAACAACGATTGGAAAAAGTTTAACGTCTGCATTTATTATTTATTTTATTTTTTATATTTTATTATTTTTTTTTTATTATTTCAAAAATAAGTCTTGGTAAGCTTATCTTTTCTATGAATAAATGATTTTTGTATAATCACAGGAGATACCTATTCTATATTCAATATATTAGTTGTATTGTGAAGTTTGTGATGATTTTAAAAAAATTGAATTGGCTAGGGCAAGACCATAACTCGGGCATATAATTAATGTAGAATACAACGAATATCACAACATAAATGTAGATCCAACTTAAACCTAAGTAACTCGTAGCCTTTAAGTCCTTTGATTCACAACGATTGGAAAAAAGTTTAAAGACTGGAAAATGTTCGCGTTGACTCGAATTCAAAACCTTTTTAATTTTACCAGTATATGGTAAAAAAACTAAAAACATATTATACTAAAGTACTTGGCATGTTTTCTTTTTTTTTTTCAAAATGTCTTTCATCGTATCTGCATTTCAGTAAGTTTATTTTTATTTAAAAAATAAAGCTTGGTAAGGGTTTTCTTTTTTTATTTAATGAATCTTCTGAAAACGTAGATAATAGCCTTATAGCGCATTCTTTTCTGAAATTTTTCCGTTCTTTTTTAAAAAGAAATGTCGACCTTTAAACAAATCGTGTTCTTTTCTCGAAAATGTTGACCGCAAAAGTATAACAAATGCAGAATTTTCTGACCTGTTGAATGCGAAGGTTCTGCATTCTGCCCTCTAGTAATACCAACGTTAAGGTAAAATAAAATAATTTTGACATTAATATTTTCTGCTCTGACAATTGTGAGAAGCAAAAAGTTGCAATTTTTAAATTTTTCTGAAATTGAATCCAATATATTTTTGAATAAAGTAGTTAGTTTTAACAAAACTGAACTGCCTGATGAATATTTGATTGAATATTTGTTAAAAGTTCCATACAGTCGACACTATGCATAACCTGAATCGTAAATACATAGTAATTCAAAACAACAGTGCAGCCAATAACAAATGAACAAAAAAATGCTGCATTTTTTCGTTCTTTTCTCAACTCAAAAGAGAACAACATTCTGTAAATTTCGGTCAGAATCTAAAAAGTTCAGCATTTTGTGAGGTCAGAATTTTTTTCAGAAAGGAATGCGCTATTAGCGTCGGCTTAAAATTTGAGAGTGCAGTTTTTTGATCATTGAACACACATTTAATAATACACACACACACACTGAACACAATTGATCATAAGAAGCTCGGGTCCTTCAAGATAAATTCTAATTATTTTGCTTATAACTTGATTACCTGTACTATGATTTTTTAAAATTATTAAATTCCCTTCATTTATACATTCAACTTTATGCAAATTCACACATGAAATTTGTATGGAAATTTAAATTTTGTTTGACAACACACAAAGAGAATACGATAAGATTGCCAAAACAGGTTCTTATTACCGACTTTTTGGAATAAGATTTTTGGTTTACATACTGAGGTTGGGCTTCTTAAGTATTTGTACAAACAATCATAAGGCTAAAGCAACACTCAATTTTTGCTTTAACAAACGTAGTTTGGAACATATTTAAATACTAACAAATTTCATTTTAAAAGACTTTCATACATTCAAACAATATGAAATCATTAAATCACATTAATGAACTGAAAAAGCTCTATTTAAAATGTCCAAATTCTCAATAAGTCTTAAAAATAAATTGCATGCCACCTTAGACTTTTTTATTGGAATCGGGAAGTTCTTTCATATGTTCATAAGTTATTTTCAGATATATATTACTGTTTAAGCAGGAAATGGGAAAATGTGCCGAATTTTACCACAAATTGAGATTTAAGCCATTTTCTCAATCAAGTACTTGTTTGCTATTAAAAACAGTGTTGCGCAAAACAATAGCAACATAATCAGTAAACTGCTACAAAAATAGGTACACACAAAAATGATTATAGTAACCAAAGCATATATTCATACATCATATTAAAAACAAATCATATTCAAATTTGGTTGTTTTCTTTATTAAATTTAAAATTAATGTGATTTCATTCAGTTTGTCTGAGAGCAAAACAAAAGCAACATAATTAATATTTGGTGTAAGATTCATTATTCTTGATAGCCGCTGCACATCTGAGCGACATCGACTCTATTAAATTAGATATGTTGGTATTAGGTATATGTTCCCAATCAACTTTCAGGGCTTCATACAGTGCAGTCTTATTGGAAAACCTTTGACCAGAAACTTTTACCTTCAAAATCCCAAAAAGATTTTCAATGGGATTGAAGTCATTGTGACTGTGCCGGCCAATCAAGGACTTGAATCCCATGGCCTCTAATGTAATCTTTTATGAGCTTTGAAGTGTGTTTCGAGTCGTTGTCGGGCTGAAACGTTCACTGAAGCGACATATTCCACTCTGAATGTGGTTGCATCTTGCTTTCTTAAATTATATACAAATCGATCCATAATTCCATCGATTTTTTGAAATGGTTCAATTTCACTATGGGAAAAACAAGTGCAGACCATAATGCCACCGCCTCCGTGCTTAAAATTTATTTTGCAGTTTAGGGCTTCAAGTTGTGCACCTGGGTGGCGCCGTACCGTGCACATTCCATCTGAATCAATCAAGTTGAACTTTGATTCATCGCTAAAAAACTGTTTTCGATTTTTTTAACGGTCCAATTTAGGTGCTCTTTTGCAAGACTGAGTCTAAAAAACAATAAATTGCAACTTGTTGTCACAATATCAGACAGAATTGTTTAAATTGTAAAACCTCACCTTGTTTTTTATGCTTAGCTGTAAGCAAAGGTTTCTCTGCCGGTTTGTAACTTCTTTAATCGTTCTCAACGGCTCGTCATCGAACAGTGCTGTGATGGATATCTAAATCAAGTGTCCGAACAACCTCTTTGGATATGGCAAATGCATTTCGTTTAAACACGCCACAAATGTTCCTGTCATCACGCAGCGATGTCTTTCGCGGGCGCCCTCTTTAAAAACCGTTGTTACGTCTTTTGTGATGGTATGTCTTTATTAATCTGCAAACTATTGACTGATTAATGTCAAACTGTTTCACGTTAGATATTTTTGAATTTCCGTTTTTATATTCGGAAATATTTTGCAATTTAAGAGCTTCATAGTAATTAAAACGTGCCATTATAAATGGAACAGTCAATGTCACAACTAGCACAAAAGCAAAACTAAACTAAAATGTTTATGACTTACAAACAACACGTACTTTACAATAACGGAACTTTTACCGGTAATTCTTGGAACTTCTGTTCTCTTTTTACATTTTTCAAGTTTTGTTGCTTTTGTTTTGCTCTTAGACAAATTGAATGTAGCCACATTAATTTGAAATTTAATTAAAAAAACAAAACCAAATTTGAATTTGATTTGTTTAATATATGAGCTGTTCAGAGCACAAGTGGCGTAAGTCCATTTTTGGTAGTTTTGAGAAAATTGAACGTTTAGAAAAATTCTTAAATGAATTTTAAGTATGAAGAACTCAGTTTTGCTTATAAGCTTAGTCAAGAGCATAATTGGAGGGAGCTATCCATATCGTAAAAAATAAACTAAATAATACACAAAAACGATGCAGAATATTGCATATTAGTAAAAACATTTGGAATTGCGCCACTGAAAATTATTTTAAATTTCTCGTTTCCGCTGTAGAAATCTAATAGGAGATATTTTTCAAAAACTTTTTGATGAGGAATGGCAGCATTTTTACCTAGAAGTTGGACAAAACCACCCCTTAGCGATTATTTGCATTATTAAGGGAGATATAAAATGAATGGACTTACGCCACGTGTCCTCTGAAAATTTTTAAAAATTTATCTTTTCCGCTGTAAAAATGTAATGGAAAATATTTTTAGGAATTTTTTGATGAGGAATGACAGCATTTTTACATAGAAGTTGGACAAAACTACCCATAAGCGATTATCTCCACTATTAACGGAGATATAAAATGAATGAACTTACGCCACTTGTCCTCTGAAAATTTTCAAAAATTTCTCTTTTCCGCTGTAAAAATGTAATGGAAAATATTTTTTGGAAATTTTTGATGAAGAATGACAGCATTTTTTCATAGAAGTGGGACAAAACTACCCATTAGCGATTATCTCCATTACTAAGGGAGATATAAAATGAATGGACTTACGCCACTTGTCCTCTGAACATTTTTTAAAATTACCCGTTTCCACTGTAAAAATGTAATGGACTATATTTTTAAGAATTGTTACAAAGAAGTTGGACAAAATCATCCCTTAGTGGTTATCTTCATTATAAAGGGAGTTTTGATATATACCTTTTCGAAAATTTACCATTGGTCCAAATAACGATAACGATAAAAAAAGATAACGATAACTATGAAAACTTATATTTGTAAAGATTTTTGATTACATTTTTTAATATATTAATAAATATTACATATTATTACATTCCTACTAAATAGAAACAATTGTGTTTATTTTCAGCTGTTTCATAAGACTTTAACTTTAATAAGAATAAATGCATTCTGGCCTCCTAAATTATTCAGAAAATCACAAAGGGATGTTTTAATCGCACTTCTGAAACTAAATTCTGTCAATCCTTACCAAAAAATCCTTAAAAATATTTTCCATTACATTTTTACAGCGGAAAGGAGGAATTTTAAAAAATTTTAGAGGACAAGTGGCGTAAGTCCATTCATTTTATATCTCCCTTAATAATGGAGATAATCGCTAATGGGTAGTTTTGTCCAACTTCTATGAAAAAATGCTGTCATTTCTCATCAAAAAATTCTTAAAAATTTTGTCCATTACATTTTTACAGCGGAAAGGAGGAATTTTAAAAATTTTTCAGAGGACAAGTGGCGTAAGTCCATTCAGTTCATATCTCCCTTAATAATGAAGATAATTGCTAGTGGGTAGTTTTGTCCAACTTCTATGTAAAAATGCTGTTATTCCTCATCAAAAAATTTCTAAAAATATTTTCCATTACATTTTTACAGCGAAAAAGAGAAATTTTTCAAAATTTTCAGAGGACAAGTGGCGTAAGTCCATTCATTTTATATCTCCTTTAATAATGCAAATAATCGCTAAGGGGTGGTTTTGTCCAACTTCTAGGTAAAAATGCAGCCATTCCTCATCAAAAAGTTTTTGAAAAATATCTCCTATTAGATTTCTGCAGCGGAAACGAGAAATTTAAAATAATTTTCAGTGGCGCAATTCCACATTTTTTTACAAATATGCAATATTCTGCACCATTTTTATGTTTTATTTAGTTTATTTTGTACGATATGGCTAGCTCCATTTATGCTCTTAACCTAGCTTATAAGCAAAACTGAGTTCTTTATACTTGGAATTTATTATAAGAATTTTTCTTAATGTTCAATTTTCTCAAAACTACCAAAAATGGACTTACGCCACTTGCGCTCTGAACAGCTCATATGATGTATAAATATAAGCTTTGATTCCTATAATCATTTTTGTGTGTCCTCAATATTAAAAAAGATACACGATTTTGTTGCATCGCACTTTTTTTTGTTGCTATTGTTTTGCGCAGCACTGTATATCAAAATTTTGAGTATACAGGAACCATCTATGATCAATTCTGAATCGAATAGTGAAAATTTCACATAAAACCGTTCAACGGTTTTTGAGTTTACCGGCGACTACAAACATGCTACCTTTTTAAAAGTTTCATTTTTATATAATTGTATAGATAACGTATTTATTGGAGTTCTCCGCTGGTGCATCCAATAATTTTTTTGCGGTGACCGCGATTTCTAAGCACTATATTATCTAAAATCAAAAAACAAATTGTTTTGATTAGTAAATTAGTTTCTCACTCAATTATAGCCAAAGCTTTTGTATATATGAATTTTTCAATTTTTTGCATCATTTTAAAGTTGAAATGTCGATTTTTAGACAATAAAATCGACATATTTGTTATTGTAAGATTGATACTAATTGAAAAAATTTAAAAAACTCGATGTCACTTGATAGTTATTTCTATGTTAAATATGTGTAACATTTTAAAACTATTGGCTTAGAAGTTTCTTCCGACTGGTTAATTTAAAAATGACATGTTTGGGAAAATCGATTTAAAGTTTTTATACTCAAACATCCATCCCAGTATGAGGGCCATAGCTTTAAACGATGTATCTTCGTCTGTTTTGCTCCGAATTACTTTGAAATTCGACATATTGTACACTCAGAAAAAATTAACAAAAATCAGTTTTAAAACCTACCCCCCCCCTTTATGTACACGCTCGTGCATTGTTCTTCTTTTGTTGATGAATACATAAAAACACTTAAGTTTAAAACAAAATTCATAAAAGTTGAATATAAAAGTTGTTTCATACATTGTTTACATTTCCAGAGAAATTTCTGAAGAGCAAGTTGCTGCTGTCATTTCTGGCGCTGGTACTCATAATTAAAATCATCAAAATCAAGCTATTCTGGCTGCTGCCGATTGTAATTGGAGTTGGTGCGGCCAAAAAATTATTACTCAAATTTCTATTGTTCCTCTTTCCGGCGCTGTCGCATTTATTTAAATTATGCTCATACTATCAGCAAACATATCACTCCACGAAGTATCACCATCATCATCATTTGATAAATCATCATCATACGGTAAGTTTTTGTGTGAAAATAATTAACAAAAATATTTTTAACTGAATAGAGCACAGGATAAAATAAGTATTAAGCAAAATGTTAAAGACATCTTTCCATTTACATAAGGCTTTATAAAATTAACTGATGTTGATAAATTGCTTCATATTTCTAAGGGATAAATAACAATGGGAAAACCTCTTCACCAAAAATAGACTCTCACTCCTTAAAAAAAATAATAAAAAATCGACTCATGACAAAACATCATTCAACATTAAAAAGTTATCTTTAGACAAATAATATTTTATTTGTGTCGAAAACACGCACACATTCAAAAATTTATCATAACGTAAAAATAGACATATCAATCAAAAGACATGCTGTAAAATTTGTCGTCTCCATCTCGTCTAATTGACTTTTGTTTGTTTTTGGTGAGACTTTTTCGAATAAAGCCAAGCAATTTACAAACACGAAACCAAAAGTTCCACAAAATTATATTCAATTGTATGCCGCCACGTTCGTTGAAAAACGAAAGTTTTTCAGTGATTGTTTACAAACAAGTTAATATTGTTGATATAAAACCAAACACCGAAATTTAAAAAAGTAGCAACTTTATTATATACACACATATTTGGAGCATTTTATTTATATATGTATGTAGCACGGCTGTAGCCAGGACTTACTCATGGGGGGGTGGGTGTTTTGATGAAAATTTTTTATTCAAAATAAAAAATTTAAAATCTACAAGTTTTTATTTTATTTTCAAGTTAAGTTTTGAATATATTATATATGTAAGTAAATATATTATGGTCCCTCGACTTCCATTAGAAAAAAGTTATATTTGTTCCTCTCTAAAAATTAACGTTGGTCTATTTTATAACGATTCCTAAAATATTTGGGGTTGTTATGAGAGCCGCCAGTGAGCTACACTACAAAAACCTCAAAAATCATATTTTTCGTATATATAATAATGGCCGGTTGAACTGTTGTAAGAAAATATACTGTCAGATATTAAAGGCCGAAAAAGGCTCTTCCAACCTGCATTAAAAAAATTTAAAGTTTTGCAATAGCATTAAAGGTTTTCGTGCCTTTTTTTAAATTTAAAAATTTATTTTTACTAAAATTGAAATAACTTCATTATTTCTAATGCGATCCTCACTTTCAAGATATCGTTGAAAACGTTTTTAGTACTTGCATTCATGGCCACAAATTCCAAAATTAATAGGTAAATAATAAAAGCTAAAATGATTATTATAAAATAAAATAATATAAAAATTTTGAAAGTTTTGTATGGAAATAAAATAAAAAATACTAAAAATATAGTCTTCAAATTATTCCAACACGTCCTGCTCTGTTACTGTACGATCACTGTGTTTGCTAATTGATGTATCATCCATTCAAACGGACATTTCAAAGACATTTAAGGGATCAAAACGATATCGCATTTATCTCAAATTAATTAAATTTCAGAGATAGAAGAACTTTTACATAAACTTAATAAATCTTAAAACCTAAAAATTAATAAAATTAGTTAAACGATTGAATTAAAAACTTTCCTCATCAGATTTCTGAATAAAGTTAGTTAATTTTTTATAACTCTTGAGTAATTTCAAACATTCCTCAAAAAAAAACATCTCTATATTAATAATAAAATAAAAAAGTAGCCTCAAAACTAAAAAAACATATTTACACAATAAAAACTAAAGTACATGATTAATCAAAATTGGAGAACGTACATTTTATGAATGGATTTAACAATATTGATAAATATTATAAGTATTTTTCTTATAATTAACAAATTATTAAAATTTTTAATATTAAATTATTAGACTCTATGAGTGACAGGAGTCGAAACAACATAAAAATCGGGTAAAAGTGGTAAATGATAAATAAAACTATCATTACTCTCGATCTTATTACAAAATTTTGAATTTTTCCTGTTAATGTATCTGTATAATTCTTTGTATGCAAAAGGACCAGGTTTAATATTTGATAATTTCTCATTGAGCACAAAAGCTTGATGAGATTTTATCTGATTTTTAATCATTATATTTAATATTAAGTAATTTAATTTCTGCTGATAATAGTTGATATAGGGAATTTTTCCTGTTATAATTTTGATGATAATTTTTTTTACTGTTTTTGCCATTGATATTTTAATTTATAAAGAATTTTGATGTTTTCTGGAAATATAATTTTTCTATTTTTAAGCTCAATAGTTTCTGAATGTGAGTTTATCGTGGAGACAACTGCTGTTGTGAATAAATCAATTGAGTGATCTATGTCAGAATTTGAGAGATTATAATTTGAGGGAGAAGTTATTTCTCCAAGAGCTGCATCTATATCAGAACGAAAATCAGACCATGATGTGTTTTTATAACAAATAAAAAACTGTGGAGCATTGACAATAAAATCAAAATTAGGTAATCTGATTTTAATTTTTAAAGGATAATGATCCGAAAAAGAAGGCAGACTTGAAATGGAAAAATTAACATATATAGTATCGATTATATTAGTGCTTAATACAAAATGATCAAGAAAAGAAGAACCATTTGGATACGAAGGATTTATATCTGAGTACCTATGAAGGTCAAGAGAGTAAGACAGAAGCCAGATATTTAATGATTTACCATTTAAATTTTCAAGAGAGTTACCCCAATCTTTTTGCGTTTAAGTCACCATCTAGTATAGAACTGTCAAAATTTTGAGAAAAATTCCGAATTTTAGTAAGAGAATCGGCCATAAGCGACAGAGAAGCGTTACTCGGAAAATATAAACTTCCTAAAAGAATTTTTTTACTGTCTACATTCATATTTAAGCAATGATAATAAAAAAATTCGTAAATAAGAGATTAGGAATGGACGTCGTTGTGCATTTAAGATTTTTTTTTTAGGAGCTATACCAACTCCTAAAGGTGAATTGTCACAAATGCAGTTATAATTATCCAAAAAGGTTTTATATTTTAAAGAAATATGAGTTTCTTGTAAAAATGCAATATCAATATTATTTCGATTTAGGATTGTTGATAAATCAACTTGTCAGCTCTTATCAATTTAAGATCTAACGTTAAATGTAAGTAAAGAAAGCAAATTATAGCCCAAAATTAACCAGAACTTGTTTGAGTAAATACATGTACTCATTTTTGGCTTGGTCTCTAGGAAGAGATTTATAACATAAAATAAAATTTTTAATTTTATCTTCTAGGAAAGATAACGAAGAATCTTTAAAATAACTAGATAAATTTAGAAACTCATCTATGAGTGATGATCTTTTATTGTTTAAAGTGGGATTAGGAATATGATTTGAGTTTGGAAAATTACTAGCGTAAGACTTCCCTGGGATCACAGAACTAGATCTATGAGTAGCTGTCAAAACGTCTTTTGCTTGTCTTATTATTGATTTTTTTCCTTTGAAGATATTCTTTAAACACTGGACAGCCACGATAATTCGCTGGATGTCCTTCTTGCTTGCGATTTATACAAAAATGTTGTAAAGAATTTTAATCTTTACGTGCACAGTTACCTGGATCATGATTTTTGTTACATTTATCGCAGGCCTATTTTTATTGCAATTTTTTGCGATGTGTCTGCAGTTTTGGCAGCGATTACAATGAATTTATTTAAATTTGATTTGGGTGTTTCCCAAGAAACAAACTGATTTAATATATATATTTTATTTTTCTCAAGTTTTCAATCTCCCCACCATTAAACATGGTTATAGAAAAAATACCAGTATCTACGTTATTAATTATTGAATTTCGTGTTTGGAGTTTAGAAACTTTATCTATTACACCTGGGGCTTGCAACTCAATTTCTGATTTCAAATCATCTAAATTAGTACCATGATTAAGACCTCGAAGAATAACACTAGGTTGTCTAAGTTCCCAAAGTTTAAAGGAATTAGATTCTATACCCTGGTTTCTTAATAAGTTCATCATTTCACTATGAACTTTTAAGTCTTCAAAAAATATCTTACTTTTGAATTTACTTTTGTTAATTATCTTATATTAAATTTAAGGTGATTTTGAGTTTAAGCGATCTACAAGTTTTTTAATGTCAACATTAAATAAGAAGATTAGTGGACACAACTTTTTACACTTTTTTCAAATAGATGGCAACCCCCACCGCTTACTGAATTACATTAGGAATAATTTTTTTGATTGAATTTTTATCATTATTATCGATTGCATCAATAGTTAAGTCTTCAAGAAGAGCAAATCTATTTTGTGAATTAGGACTAAGTCCTTTAGTTAAATCAGAAACTAAATTGTCTAAATTACCAGTAGTAGTTTTAGCTAGTCCAGAACTCGATCTCTTTAAACGTTTCTGCTTGGTAAGCTGAAATTCATCGTCATTATCGAAACTAAGTGGCGTATAAAGGGTACTAGGAGAATGGGTTTTAGCTATATCTATTTCGATGGCATCTACTTACTGTCGATCAGTGCTTTCAGCAAAAGCACAAGATTCTAATGAAAAAGCAGTGATGTTTGAAGAAGCAACGTTAGAGGAAATAGCGGGATTTGTCTCTTTTAAATCCAATAATGAAATTTCTCCGAAATCACAGCCCGAAGTAAATAATTGATTTAAATTCTTCATGTTTTGAGACCTATCATCTCTTGAACAGCCATTTGCAGAAGATTGGTTACATTTCCCAGAGGGATGTTGTATAGTTCTGCCCTTAATCATTGATGATGTTTGAAACCATATACCGCGGTCGTATTGTGTAATACCGCCCTTTCCATTTATTGAAGACTGTTGGATTGTTGGATTATCGGAAGTACTTTTCTTGACCGTAATTTGTAATAATTGTTCCAATCCCTGTACCGATTTCCAGTACCTTAGCATCAATTTTAACTGATATACAGTATTATTCTTATATTGACTTGCCCTTTTGTCCAACGACGGCTACTTTCTTGGCCGCACATTTTCATAATTATGCCTTCCCCTGTACCTAATTTCAATATCCTAGTGTCAATATTATTCGAGATACAGCATTTTTCGTATACTGCCACGCCATTTTTTTAATAACGCCTACTTTTTAACATAATTTTAAATAATAAGAACTAACCCTATACTAAATTTCAGTACTCTGGTGTTAATATTTTTCGATACTCAGAGGTTTTCTTATATTGCTCATATAAGATACTCATACATATTGTATAAGCGATACTCAGAGGTAATTTCGCGTCTAATATCTCTATCTGTTGACAAAAAATTGCGGCAATCGGGCAAGTACGTTAGGAGTTATCGATTTGTATACATTTAAAAAAAAAGAAAAAAAAGAAACCAACCAACTTGAGAACCAATGAAGAAAGAAGAATTAAACCAGGTTTAGACTCATATCTTTAACTCAAAAGTTAATTGTTTGAAAAACTGGACTAAAAAAGATTCAATGAAAAATACATAAAAATGTATATAATAAAAACTTGTTTTGTGCCGTAAATATCGAAGAGGCTGTAATGCAATGCCACCATAAGCAGATCCAAAGAAAACGCAGAACTTACAATAAGCTTCATTTGCATATTTAGATAAAGCCAACCAACTCCAGCGACAAAACCATGGATGCTGAAATTTAAATTTTCGAGAACAGCTCGAGGGAAAATTAAAATCAGTTGTCTGAAGTATACTTTAAAATCTTTCTAGGCGGTTCGAAATAGAAAGGTTTTTTCAGTTTACGTGTTCAGTATACAAGGGCTGCCAGGTCCCAATCTCTACGCGGGTTTTCCCGATTTTCAGCCTAAAAATGTGCGTCCCGCGAAGAAATCGGCGGCAAATGTCCCGATTTCTTGAAAAACAATTTTATTATGTAATATTTTCACTATTTTTTAAAAATACTTACTACGTTTTTATTTCTTCATGGCTATATTTGTACAGATTTTTTGTACGCCACCGAATTAATTGCACCGAATCGCATACTTTTCAAGCAACACAACAGTGTGTGAAATAAAGAAAAAGGGAGCGAAAAAAACAATAACATTATTCTTTGTGGATATTGTTAAATTTGCTTTGCTCATTTTCACCCACGATGTTCGTTCACCCACGATGTAGTTCAACATATCGCATCCTTTTCTAGCAATCAAACATAGCATGAACAAAAAAAAACAAAACGAAGAAAACAATAAGTGCATTAAATATGTATATAAATAATACAAATTTTGAATTTTCAGAAATTAATATGGGTTAGTAAAAATATAGGTTTATTTTGTTTCTATAATCATTTATTTGAGTTCTCTGTCACTGACTTTTGTTTAAAATATAAAATTTCTTTTTTAAAGTTACATACAACTCGAAAAAATCGATTTTCAGTAAACATATTTAAAGTTTTTTTTTTTTTGTTATTCTAAGCGTACTGGACGATTGAATCTCTGTCCCGATTTTTTTGCTTATGTCCCGATTGTTTTTTTTTTTTTGTAAAATCCCAAAAAAAAACCTGGCAGCCCTACGTGTGTATGTCATTCTTATTTGCCTCACTGTTATCATCTAACACTGCCGATGTCAAGGTTAGTGAAAACAATAGTGATGGTAATTTGAATGTATCACGTTTGATCCGATAAATCACGATACATTGGTTTTCACTTATGTTGTTTACACGATTCAACTCATAACAAAGACTTTTACTTGTGTGTCCTATCGATCTTGAGTGGATTGTAGACTTTAAACCTAAGAGCTTAGTTTGGTGTTAGAAAAATATTACCCTTGAATAAGGAAAAGATAAGGAAGATCCGGTTTGCTTGAATTGTTTTTTTTTTTTGTATTGAAAGAACATACAAAATTTGAGTTTGACTTGAATTCAAAATACTTCAAATCATAAATAATAAATGAACAAGTAAATTATATCAAAGAAAACAATTTATAATAACTTTATGTCGGCTTTTACAACATGTAAACGCAACTTCAGTATATGTTTTGTTTAGTTTTTGTAGAACATATTAAGGTAATTCTATGAAATAATTATTAAAATGTATTTATTTTTTAATAAAATGTCTACCCTATGGGGAGTTAGAACCCCGAAAACTCCAGCCTTGTCTACGGCCCTGGTATGTAGGTATACCACTTCACCATGTTCCCGCAACCACATCATTGAAGTCACACGCAGCAGCCATTAATTTTTAAGCCAGTGTCAGGCAACGCAGTGCTCCAAACGTTAATCATTTGAACAACAGATCTCGGATTTCATAAGAAGATTGAATAGACCCAAAAAATAAAAAAAAAATTAGAAAACAACATTTTCAATGGACGCAGTAGCTATGCAAAACATGACTGAAAAATATTGAAGTGAAAAAATTAAATTTCTTGTGAAAATCTTTTGCAAATGACAGGCCTGACAGCCTGGATTTGCTTTAAATTGCTAAGCACATAAATATTTGTACATGCGTACACGTATTACTCTTTTGAAAGGGCGGCATACTACAGCACTCTACTGATGTTTTTGGAACGCTTCAACAATATCAGTTGATAGATGTATTTCTTTTGTTGACAGTCTAATCTTGATGGTATAATTTAGTGGTTTTCAACCTAAGTTGAAAAAATTATTGCCTATTTTTCTTTGTTCGTCTTTGGATGTTTTCCGCTTCAACTAAATAAATTTTAATTTTTAATTATTTTCCGTCTTTAATTGAAAGAGTAATTTTCTAATCAAATTAAACAGGTCACTTGCAAAATATGAAGTATGGTCAAAGCAGAGCTTGGACCTTTTATATATATTGGTTTTTTATTTAAAAGTTTTCAATAGGCTTTTTACATTTTCTGGCTTGTTCACGCGGTAAAGGTTGACGGTGAGTCAAGGCGGTAGAGGGGGGATAAAGAATTATTTATCGATTTTTTCAAAATTTTTCAGATAAAAATACATCACTTCATGTTACTTTCAAAAACTTATTTATTAATAACATTATGTTGATTTTTTCATTTTCGATGATCCAATAATGAGTTCTCGTGTCCAGCGCAAACCACTTTTATTTGATGCGCCCACTAAGAATTGCTGTCACCAACTCTTCATATTTAATTAATTTAAATGAGTCCTACAGAGTACTCTTAGAATACAACTTAATTATATACTATATCAAATAAATAAGTTTATATCAACCATATTCTTGGAAAAATTCAAAAAATTATGTTGTTTTTTGAACGAATAAACTTTACTTCCTCCTAAAGTTAAATATCGATTTCATTCAGTTAAAAAACTTGACCGTTATAGACACACATACTCTTGTGTATCATAAATTATGAATTTGATAAAAAAACATTTGTTCACTCCAAGAAGCTAAAATAGCAGAATACAGCAATAAACTACACTGAAGGATGATTTTTTTATTAGACTCACAAGAGTGTAATAAATCAAAAACTATATTGCCAAATGAAGCAAAACAATATTTAGTTAAAAAACTACGATTTAAAGCTTAGACAAATTTGTTTTTGTTATAAATTTCAGTTTTAGTTTATGTGCAAGTGTAAATTTAAGGTTTAACTTAACTTTAAGTTTTAGGTACAATTAAAGTTAAGGGAGATTTGTTATTAAAAGTATTGATCTGATATTTTAAACCCGTATTCTACATTGCAGACTAATCCTGAATGATTTTCCCCGGGGAATCTGAAAAGGGAGTTTTAATTTCTAAGATAAGGTTCAAGAACATTTTGGAAATTTTCAATTCAAAGTTGTTCATCAACCTTCAATATTAATTTATTTATTTTATTTATTTATTTCCATCTACCGGGTTTATACCCTTACAGATTACCAAAACTTAACATATACTTTAGTACTTAATCCTAAACAACGAAATTTAAATTTCTTCGATTCTAAAAAATATTTTAAAACAGTTTTAAACAAGATTTAAATATTAATTGAAATAATTTCCTCCAACTGTCTTTTGAATATATATCTTTCTGTACAGATATCAATTTGGTTCGCAAAAGAGTTGAATTGAGATAGACACCTCGTTATTGGTTCATTGAGTCCGTAATTAGTTCTGTGTCGAGGAGTATAGAATAATTGATTTTCTCTCAGAGAACGAATTGGGATATGAAACGGAATTAGGGCTAATAGCTCTGGAGAGCTTATTCTTCCATCAATTATGTCTTTTATAAACATTATATTTGACATTACTCGTCTTTGAGCCAAACTACAAACACTTAACAGATGACACCGCACCAAATAATTAGGCATATTTTCCCACGAGTACATACGACGTAAAGCAAACCTTGTGAAACGTTTCTGAATGTTCTCGATTCTATTAATCGAATTATTATAAAATGGCTCCCAAATTACACTGCCAAATTCCAACACTGATCTCACTTAGCTTACAAAAATTGCCTTTGGTGTAAATGGATCTAAAAATTCTCTCGAGTTCCTTTTCAAAAACCCAAATTGAGAGTTAGCTTTAGAAACAAGATAGTCAAGGTGTATTTCAAAAGAAAAATTAGAAGAAAAGTAGACACCAAGGTCTTTAATTTGGGAGACTCTTGCAAAATTTTCATTGGAGTCATAAACGTAGTCGAACTCAATTGGAAAATTTTTCCGAGAAAAAGTAAGAACTTTACACTTCGAAAAATTTAAGTCTAAGTGATTGCTTTTACACCAAATAAGAAGACAATTTATGTCAATTTGTAAGTTTATGCAGTCGTTATAGTTGCCGATTTTCTGATATATTTTAAAATCATCTGCGTATAGTAAGCTGTTACTATTCTTAAGTTTTTGCGGTAAGTCATTAATAAATAAAATAAAAAGTAACGGACCCAAATGACTCCCCTGTGGCACGCCCGATTTGACTACAATAGGGCTAGATAAACACTCACCAATCTTAACGAACATAAATCTGTCCGATAGATAGGATCGAATCCATTTTAAGAGCTGAGAGTGAAATCCTAACTTCTCAAGTTTCAATAGTAGTATTTCGTGTTGAACGCTATCGAAAGCTTTAGAAAAGTCTGTGTATAATACATCGACTTGCAAGCCGCTTTCGATGCTACTCAGACAAAAATTTGAAAAAACAGCGAGATTTGTGTTCGTAGATCTACCGGAAAAAAAACCATGTTGCTTAGTTGAGATCATGTTACGCACTTCATAAATAACAATTTGTTCACAATTTTGTCAAAAATTTTGGGTATAACCGACAGTTTTACTATAGGCCTATAGCTTTCGATTAAATGTTTTTGTCCTGATTTGAAAATTGGTGTAACATATGCTGTCTTCCATTCTTTAAGAAACTGCCCTTCCAAAAGGGACTTATTAAAAATTTTACTCAAAGCTGTGTGTAGAGTTTCAGCACACTTTTTTAGAAATATGGGGGGAAGAAGGTCAAAACCAGCACCTTTTTTGCAATCCAGAGCGATAAGGGATTGCAACACATCTCCTTCTGAAATTGCTAAAATGTGTATATCAGCCAACTGTTGAAGACTGGAAAAATCATCTAGATGTGCTTGTAAATTTGTACGTTTGAACACACTTCCAAAATAATTAGCGAATAATTCGCTAATATCCGATGGGTTATCTGCAGTGATTTCATTTAATTCCATAGAATTAGGAAGGCCAGATGTTTTTCTTTTTGAATTAAAGAAAATCCAGAAAGATTTTGGATTTGATTTGATATCTGATTCCATAGAAGATATATAATTCTTGTACAAAAATGTCGAAAGAAATTCAAATTCGCGTCTGCGAAGGTTAAAAATGAATTGATCATTTAGAAGACCAGTTTTTTTAAATTTTGAATGTGCCTTATTTCTAAGGTTTTTTAGGTGAATAAGTCTTCTATTATAACAAGGATGCTTAAAGCAAGCTTTTTGTGCCTTAGTAGGTACATATAAAAACAGGCCTTCTTCAATTACCTTTTTGAAAGAAAAGTACATGTTGTGTAAGTCCTTGAACTCGAATAACAAGTTCAAATTTATCGAACCAAAAAATTTATTCAGAGCTTCATAATGAGTGTAAACAAAAAAATGTAGTATCTTAATGTGCTATCTCAAAAATGAAAACTCCCTTTTCAGATTGCTCGGTAAAAATTAATCAGAATTAGGCTGATGGTAACCTTTTTATGAAAAAGGTTTTACCAAAAAAAAAATCCGACTTAAAAATCACTACAAAGTAAATTAAAATTTTAAATTACTTTTCCTATTAATTTTTTGATCAAATTCGATAATATATTAATGTATAAATATTAAAAGATTTATGTATAGATAAATATATTAATTTCTTTATGAATATAAACCCTTTAATGTTGGCGCTTAAATAATCAGATTTATAAAAATAACGCTTCCGATCACTGAATACAATATCGAGAGCTTTTGTTTATTGGGAAGTGAGCCTGTTACTTGCTTATTTTTATTTCAGGACTTAAATCTCGTTAGTATTGGCAGTGCAGGGATGATGGTAACATACCATGATTGTGTGGCAAAGATTAGAGCCGCCTTCAAAGCTTTCATTCATAAAAAAAATCAATATAGTTATGATAAAAAAACATACTTTAACCCGAATCACCCTGAGTAAATTTTATTTTAAACTTTCAGAATAACCTGTTAACGCAAATATAAAATGGGTTTAACTTAAATAAGCACATTTTAAGTGTTTCGGTTTTCGTTGCTATATGGCAACGACATGGTGTTTCAGGTTAAAGTTAAAAATTTTAAAATAGAAATTTAACTCATTTTTGTTTCTACAAAACAAAATTTAAAACAAGCGTGTTTAATTTTCAACTATAAATTTATTTTTTTTTTGTAATATTTAATCTTTTTATTTCTTTCCAATTTCAAAAATACGTTGCTGTCAGAGACTAATTAAAAAATTATGTTCAGTAGAATCATTGAAAATTATTGCCAGACATCTGAGACCCCGATTTTACATTTGATTGTGTGAAAATATTTTTGAATAAGTCTTACAAATATTGAACATAAGATGAAATAAAACCTAATTAATTTTATTGATATTTAAAATATTTCAAGCAGCTATAAAATGCAAAACTTCATCAAATGAAGTCAAAAATTTTGTTGTTCGGGGGGTCCCAGGGGTCGCTAATCACGAAACTGACTTCCAAAACTCTAAAAAGTTAAAAAGTGGCATCGAAAAAGTGGCGGTTTAATATGTTTGTCTTAAATATAAAAGTTTTTGCAGTGTATTTTTCGTTTAAATAAGTGTGTTTAAACTTAAAATTTTTACAATGAAAGTATATTTAAAAACATTGTTTAAAAACAAAAACTATGTTTTTTTTTTAAATTAAACCTTAAAAACATTTGCGTTTAATTCAATTGAAATTGTTTCAAGCTCTACTTCAAAAACAAATTCGTTTAATATAAATACAATTTCATTTAATTTTAACACACATTTACTTCGGTAAAGTTACTTTGCTAAAAAGTTTTTATTTCTTCCTTTTTAAAGAAAATTATAAATTTTCGAAATAATTCTACCCATTCTTGTAACGCTTCTTAGTACCCTAGAACCTTTTGTAGAATTCTGCCTACTTTCTTGATCGTGTTTTTATAAGAGTATAATTCCATATACTCTTGCAAGAAATTTCAGTAGCCCAGTGTCAATTTTAACTTAGATACAGTGTGTTTCTAGTAGTGACACGCCTTTTCTAGTATTTCGTTCACTTTTTTCATCGTGTTTTTTTATAATTCTACCCATTCTTGTAACGAATTCTATTACCTTAGTGTCAATATTATTCGAGATAAAGTGTTTTTCTAATATTGCAACGCCCTTTTGTCCAATAAAGCCCACTTTCTTGACCGTACATTTGTAATAATTGTACCTACCCCTGTAATTATTTTCAGTACTCTAGTGTCATTATTATTGGAGACACAGGGTGTTTCTAATATTGTCACGCTCCTTGTCAAATTTCGTCAATAATTCTACCTATTATTGTAAAGAATTTTATATCCCTAGTATCAATATCATTCAAGATACAGTATTTTTCTAATATTGCATAGCCCTTTTGTCCAATAAGGGTTTTTGTTGACAGTAGTTTGTAAAAATTGTGCATACCCCTGTACTAAATTTCATTAACATAGTGTCAATATAATTTATTCCCCGGTTCAAAAACGTTTAAAACAAAAATCAATAAAACACTCCAACTGAAAAAAGAACCTACAATTACTGCACTTAAAACACGATTGCAGCTAAGCAAATTTACCACCAATTATTGAAATAGTAGGTCTGTTTCCGTACTAACTTCAAGTTATTGTAATAGAATAGAGAGTGACATTTTGCATGCTATTCTTCACTCTGGAGCTTCAAAAGTTTGTAAAATAATGCTTTCAAGCAACTTCAAGTTACTTGAATCGAGTACGGATTCAGACCTACAGCCCTATTCTGGCAAATTAACCATTTTTAACCAGTATTTTTTATATTTCTATATGTTTTTTGTTTTCAAAACAAAATTTTAAGCTCAAAAAACAAAATTTTTGAATGAAACTAACAAAATTCACCCTGTCACTGCACTGAAAAGCAGTTGACAATTATTATCAAAATTTATTATTTTTGAGCTTCGACTTTTGTTTTGAAATAAAAAAATTACAACAAATACATAGAAATATTCAAAACACTGGTTAACAAATGTTAATTTGTCAAAATATATATTCGGAATATATGAATATATGACAGTATGTACAAATATATATTTCGGTACCGTTATGTGTTTAATTTTGTTGCTTTGTTCAATTGTTCTCATTCAAATTTGTAATAAAGGTGATACAACAATAAATGTTAAGAGTAGTGTCCGACCGAATATTCGGTTTCGGTTACGGCCAGTTTCAGCCCTTTTAGTCAGTTTTGGCTAGTTTCGGTTATTCGGCCATATTGGGGCCGAATTGGGGAAACTTTTGGCGAAAATTTCGGAACATTTCAGGAATAGCGACAACTGTAATTTGTAATTATTTTTTTTGTAGATTATATGGATTTTGGCCTCCTAGCTCGCAATGGGCTTAGAAATTATAGGCCTCCAAAGTTGGAAAAAAATGGCCCACAAATCATGGTATTTTTTAAAATTTTTATAACAACACTACACTTACTCGTATCATAAGAAAGGTAATTTAAATACCTATTAAACAAGGTACCAAACATGAAAATCCATGCATAACTTTTAAAGACAAACATTTTTAGTGTAGTGCTTTCGTAAAAGGAAAACCACTAGTTTTTCAGACAAATTGTAAATATAAGAATAGTTATATCCTGAAAAGTTATGAATAGATTTACATGTTTGGTACCTCGTTGAATAGGTACTCTCATTACTTTTCTTTTGATACCCATAATGCGGAACACTAAAAAAAAACAGCAAGATTTCTAGGCCATTTTTGCAACTTTGGAGGTCTATAACTTCTAAACCAATTGCGAGCGCCTGAAGTTTTCCAGAATTCGATTTAGGAGGTTAAAATCCGTATAATCTAACAAAAAAAATATGAAAAAGAGAGTTGTCGCTATTCTTGAATTATACCATCAGTCATTTAATTCAAATATGTAAGTTTGGTTTAATAAAAATATTAACAACGCATTGTACAAAACAAAAATTATGAATTCGTCTATAATTTGATTTATCGTGTTAACGCAAAACATTTTGGTTGATTCTATGCGTTCGATACTAAAAATTTCGATTTTATCATCTCTATGCATTTAAAACTAAAATTTTTTAGGTACTGAAGCCAAAAATTTATTATTTATTAAACTTCCGAACGAATTCTGTGTTTGTGGAAAAAAAGAAAAGAAAACGAAATATTTCTATTTTTATAATACTAAACCTATGAAAAAACAGAAATAATTTATTTTGTAGTTCTTAAAAATTTACATTGTGGGTGCATATTATTTTGAGTGTGCACGGAAGTGCGTAATAAAAAATAAAATAAAAAATGATCTTATTAATTATTATAGTAAACTTCAATATTCAAATAATCCTTTTTTTGTACTAGTAGTACTTTTGTTTCCTTTTAATAAAAAAAAAAAATCATTCGTAAAAACTTAAATTTTCATATTAATAACCAGTTTCGTTTTCGGTCTCGGTTTCGGTTTCGGTTTCGGCCGAATATTATAAAATGGCCGAATATTCGGTTTCGGCCGAAATTCCTGTTTCGGTCGGACATTAATTAAGAGTAATCACGTAAAATATTTCCTTTTGCTGATTTCTTAAATGCGGCTAAGCAAATTTAGCGCACTGTATGAGTCGTTCTGAACAGCAGGCTGACATGGAAAATCGATGTAAAAGAAGGGGTGAAGATGCGCAATACACATCCAAGAAAATGCTAGGCAGCACATGGAGTCTCTCGCCCTTTCTGATGCACTGATTCTATGGAACGGTAGTTCGTCCTAATCTACTCTATGGAATTATTGTGTGGTGACCGGCTGTGTACAAATCAACATACCTCAGTCCCATGGAGAAAACTCAGCTTCAGGCAGCGCTATGTATTACGGGGCACTGAAGTCAACTTCAACTAAAGACATTGAAATTATTCTACGTAAGGGCCCCCTGGGCACCTACGATGTACTAATTATTATTTGTATTTATTTATTATTATACTCAAACAATTAGTACAGTAAGATCTATGAAAGTCTTTTAGCGTACAACAATTTAAAATATTATAATCAACAAAAAACGTAAAATAAAGCTAAAAGCTAATATAAAAATTAAACAAAGCAAAAACAATTTAAAAACTTAAAATGTAAAGTTTAAAATTTAAAAATATTTTAAAATTTAAAATTTAAAAACATTATACTCAACAAAAAACATAAAAAAGCTAGGCAAAAAAATGAGGAAAGGAAGTTAATAAAGCAGTATGGAAGGGAAAGGGGAAATAAATTAAGGATAAGCGAAGTAGGCCATAATTAATAGCTTAAATTTGTTCATGCTAACAATACTTTTTATGTTTGAAGGAAGCGAGTTCCAGAGCTTGATGGCGTTGATGAAAAAGAGCCGCTAAGAATGTAAACAAGAGTATCTTGGTAATATTAAATTAAGACTTCTGTTCGATGCACTGAAACAAAGTTTTTCGAAAAGGTATGATGGAGATTGCCAAAATATTGTTAGTTTAAGTCTACATTTACTTTTGCTTTAAGAGACATGTAGTTTTTCTTACAAAAATTTAAGCATTTTGAGATCGTGATTTTCGACTGTTTTCTCAAAAAACAACTTTGTCCTTGCGGGAGAGGAAAAGATCTTTATTTTTTTCTAAAAAAATTTTGGGAGATCTTGACAACCCTATGCAACTTTTAAGGCCTCTTAGACTGTGAAATTCGAATAAAATTGTAATTCGATACGCCCTAGTGGACATACACTAATCTTATATCAACATTTTTGTCGACAGCCAAGCAGCGATCAAATCCATGCGCTCCGCTTCCATCAAGTCCAAAAGAGTTCTGGCTGGCAGAAATGCACTAGATTTACTATGCGCTTCGAAGAGAGTGCGCACCTATTGGGTCCCTAGCCACCAGGGCATTTAGGGGAAGGAGATGACAGATGGTTTAGTAAGCTGGGATCACACTTTGTAGTACATGTGCCTACTCCGCTCCAAGAGCTGTACAGGAACCTCGAAAAGAGATACAAGTTAACGCCAAACACATTTTTTTGCATAAACCTACGTTCAGCCAACACGCACATCCGTTCCAGACGAAATACGAGAACGGCACGTGACAAATTGCAGTTGCAACGTTCCCACCACACAATAGAGCAGTGTCAGCAGATAGCAGCTACTCCAGCAACAACAACAATAACAATAACCAGTGCAGCAGCAGAGCTTAACTTATAATTTTAAGTTATAAAAATTGTTAAGTCAGTTCCTAATTTTGTTTCGAATAATAAAGGTCGCAAAGAGCAAAAAATATTTTTTTTAGTATTTTTAATTAAGAGGTCATTAACTTATATAAGCAGTCAGTCGTAAGTGGAAAGATACGGCATAGTGCAAAATATCGAAAATCACATGCAATGCGCATTGCGGAGAACGAAGACTGTTCATCCAAAATTGTATTAAAATAAAATACTGGCCAAATATTAAAATTCAGTTTTAATAAAAGACGTATTGAAATTTAATGCTCAGTTTGAATTAATTTTTAATACTGATTTTATAATAGTAAATGTAGTAACAAACTGATTCCAAAGTGTATAAAATATCGTTGTAATATTTTAAATGTATTAACATTTAATAAAAAATTCTATTGAATATTTTCTATTGAACAACATATCTTAAAAAATAAATATAATATCACAATAGTACCTAATTAATCCAAAGGTATAGAATATCGTTGTAATATTTAAACTGTATTAAAATGTAAAGCAAAATATATTAAAAAAGGTTTTAATCAATTGAGGATCATTAAATTTAATACATATTTTGAATTAAAAAATTTTTGCAATACTTTGCTTGTATTAAAATGTGTTCGAAGATTTCTAACCGTGTACGCTTATCGAGGATCCTGTCGCTAAATGATGTAGCCAAAGTATCTCTGGAATGCCTGCTAAGGTTTGCGAATTCAACGCAAAAGAAGGCATCCGAATTCACCTATTATTATCTAAAAATTGTTTATATTTTTTCCACACAGTTTTTTACAAAATTTATATATGTAAAATCTTTATATGAAATTAAGACAAGTATTTTTATTCTTAACGCATTCATCTTGAATTATATATAAATTCTCAGAGCAATACAAATACAACCAGAACTCAGCTTATTTAAAGTGCTTCTTTTTTTAGACACATAAAACTGGTGTATTCCTTGAAAATCATTTTAATACCCCAACTCAGAGACAAACGCTTAATGTTACTTTGCAATTAAAATAAAAATAAAAATTCTTAGAAAAATATTAATGTCAGCAAGAACGCAGCTTATCTAAAGTGTTTCTTTTTTAAGACACATAAAATTTATGTAGGGTAGGAGGGGATCATTCGCCAGGTTTTTTCGAAGAGACATAAATAAAGTGTTAAAAGGTATTTCGAATGTGCCATAACCATGGAGTAGGTACGCCAAAGAAGGGAAATCTTTCGCCATAGCTTGATTTTTAAGAAAAAAAACTAATATATAAAATTTTTTTTATAAAAATAAAGTTTCTATTTGATAAATTTTATAGTATTAGCTAGACATTTCTGAACTCATTTATATCAATATCGTTTTCTTTACAATACTAAAAAATTCAGTGTTTTTTAATGCGATCAACAGTTTTTATAATGATTAAAGTGAATCCAATTGCTTTTTACGTTAAATAAAAAAAAACCATAAAAAAATAAAATAAAACGTTAAAACAAATACAATTCATTTGCTATACTAAGACGATTTTGCTTACAACTAAAAATAGTGTTAACCAAGGTTCAAATGTCTTTCACAATTGGGTGGTAAGAACGGGTTATCATCTGTTTTATTTTTCGTATAGACTCAGGTTAGGTTAGGTTAGGTTAGGTAACGGTGGCTGAGCCGATAGACGACTCGTACACTTAGGCCAGTGCAGGCCCGTTGTGATACCACATGATCTCTTTAAAAACCTAATAGAGATTTCCCTCCAGTCCAAACCAGTTCGAGCGGATAATGAAATTGAGTATATGCTTGATTTCCAGGCATGAGACTTCGGCAAGTCCGTTTAAAAAGGGAAGGCCCAGAGTTGCCATTCTCCTTTTAGCTAGAGCCGGACATTCGCAGAGGAGGTGCTGAACGTTTTCTACCTCCTTCTCACATCTGCAGCTTCTGCAGAAATCGTTTGATACAACTCCCTACCGAAGGGCATGCGCTCCGATCAGGCAGTGACCCGTTGAGATTCGTACTATTTTTGACAGGTTTACCCTGCTTAACTCAAGCAGTGAGTTGGTGCGTTTTAAATCGTAGTTAGGCCATGTTAGCTTAGTTATCCTACATGTATCAAGGCGTTCCCAGCGTTCTTGTGCAAGACCTAGGGATCTGTTCTTGCACTGGAGTTTATAGGAGGAAATTGGTATACCAATAAAGTCCTCATTTAAGAGGGTGTTAGAGGTCGTACCCTTCCTTGCCAATTCGTCGGCCAAATTGTTGCCCTCGATATCCCTGTGTCCATGCACCCATATGAGGTGAATCCTGAGTAGCCTTGCCATCTCGTTAAGAGATTTGCGGTATCAGTGAGAGTTTTAGAGTTGTCAATATTTGAGTTCAGTGCTTTCAGTGCAGCTTGGCTATCTGAAAAGATGGATATACTTTTTCCTTCAAGGTCTTTTTGACCTAGAATCCTAGTGGTTTCGTGAATAGCCATCATTTCCGCTTGGTAGACACTACAATAGTTAGGAAGTCTAAAGGACGCTTCGATTTCGAGATCCTGGGAGTAGATACCTCCCCCTACTTGTTCTCGAAGTTTGGATCCATCTGTAAAGATTTTTATGGCGGAGGTTTTAAGGGGGATTTTGTTTGCCCAGTCTAGCCGTGAAGGGATGAAAACTGCATAGTTCTTTTCAAGATTTAAGCAAGGCACACAGTAGTCTGTTTTGTCGGGTGCAGACGAGTTCAGAATAATTGTGTGGCCGCAGTTGTTACCTATCCAATTACCAGATTCTCTAAGTCTCAGGGCTGCTGTGTTGGCACATTCCCTGGCAAAGATATCGAGAGGAGGAAGGTGAAGCATGACATTGAGGGCGCTAGTTGGTGTTGAGGACAGTGCCCCCGTAATACAAAGACCTGCGCTTCTTTGCACGTTTGCAAACTTCTGAAGTGCGGTTGCCTTATCAAGGGCCCTCCACCATACCAGTGAGCCATACATTAGTATGGGGCGGACAATTGCTGTATAAATCCAGCGTACTATTTTGGGGGAAAAACTCCACTTTTTACCTATAGCTTTTTTACAGGCAAATAGTGCTATGTTTGCCTTTTTAACACGTTCCGTAATGTTAACATTCCAGATAAGCTTCTTATCCAGGATAACTCCTAGGTATTTCGTGCTATCGCTAAAGAGCAACCTCGTGCCGTTCAGACGCGGAGGTTCTAAGTTGGGGGTTTTATATTTCCTAGTGAAAATAATGAGATCTGTTTTCTCGGGGTTTACACTTAAACCACACGTGGATGCCCATCTCGAGAGAATTAAGAGTGCTCTCTCCATGAGTTGACAGAGAGTCTGGGGAAACTTTCCGTTAAAAATGATTGCAATATCGTCTGCATAAGCAACAACCCTGTAGCCTTCCCCCTCCATGATGCGCAACAGCTGGTCAACCGTCACAAACCACAGAAGTGGAGACAAAACTCCTCCCTGCGGAGTGCCTCTGCTTACAAACCTACGAGTGGAGGATCCTCCCAGTTCTGAGTTCACCACCCTGCCCAAGAGCATCTGGTGTATGAAACTCACGAGAAAATCCTCCACCCCCAGTTCCGACAAGGCCGAGGTGACTGCACATGGAAGGACGTTATTGAATGCCCCTGCTATATCTAGAAAAGCAGCAAGTGCGTATTCTTTGTTCTCAAGTGATTTTTCGATGGTAGACACAAGAGAGTGCAGAGCTGTCTCTGTAGATTTGCCTTTAATGTAGGCATGTTGGGATTTTAGAAGCCTATCAAGTTTCGGCTTGAGAAGAAGCCCGTATAGACTCAACTTCATATGAATTTCTGGAACATGAAATAATTCTCCCTACGAAATATTTTTAGAACTTCTTTCCGTTGCCAAATTTTACGAGAATATACGCATTTATATTTAAAATGTCATCATAATAAATTTGGTAGCGTTCCAAATCATCACCATTCTCTAAAGCGCTGTCGGTATCTACGAAATTTCCAACTTACTTATCTGAGTCATCAAAAATGATATGATTAAAGGACGATAACGATGACGATGTCACATTTTTTGCGCATTGAAAGGTTTCGGTGAGATTTCCTGTCTTTTTTTAAAGATGCAAAAGGTACAGGCTTACCTTTTTGGCAACCAATTGCTCAACTTTTTTTTTTGTTGGGTGTCGATTTTACGATCTTTGAGGCGCCTTTACATGTACTCTTAGGCTAGGTAACTATTTTACGCAAACTTAGATCCTTGTTTCGCTTCATGAAGCCTTGTAGCCAATCGTTTCGTTAGTATGCCGGGAATCAGGACACTTTATGTTGATTAAGTTAGCATAGACGAAAACAAGCTTGCGCGCATACGTTAAGCCATATTGCAGATTCGAGCACTCCTTAAACTAAGACGAAATTTTTTTTTCCTGCGGTGATGTGAATATTTGCTGTGACGAATATTTTAATGAGTATTTTAATCCTTCTTCTTCAGATGAATTACTGAAATCACAGCAAAAGCATTTTTGTTCTCTAACTTTCTTAACACGATCGCTTTGAGTTTCCCTAAACATACTGTAAAATTTTGCAGATCTACTAATTGTATTTTTAGTAGTTAAAACCTCTTTAGGTTATAAAAACACGAGGCGCAACTGCCCCATGATACATTAACTGAAATAAAAATGCTATCACCCTTACAAGCTTTGATAATGGAGCAAATGTAACTATATTTACAAAAACTCACATTAAAACCACACAATACACAACAAAAATCACTTCGATACGTCTGCTCGCTACAACAATCACAATTGAACTGTTAATTTTTGTGTGGTAGGGTTGCATAAAAATGTGCATTAAAAGAACTTTATCAGGTTTTCATAGCATCGTTAAAATATTGAGTGGTGGCGGAGCATCCCATGCGGCGTATGATCTCCCTACTACCCTATTTCTTTAAAATCGTTTTTATACCTTAACACAGAAACAAAAGTGTAATCTTACTTTGCAGTATCTTTTCCATCTACCATGGGAATTAATTAATTTCAAATTTTATTTTTTGTCACATAAAAGAATCCCTACGACTTTCGAATAAATTAAAGTTCGAAATATCAGTTTCAAAGGAAGTGCCTGTGGCTTGTTTCTTCAACAGTATTTTACTTATTACAACAACAATAAACAACAAAATGTTAAATTTGTAAAAAAGTTTGTGAGATTTCTCTGAATTTCTTTTGTATTTGTTTCATTCATCATTCAGTAAATAAAGTTATCTAAGGGTCTTAGACTTTAATATGAAAGCTTGTTTCTTAATATTGAAAGTTATATTATTTTTGTGTAATCAAAAAGATATATGTATATTTAACCCTCAATTGTCCTCCCTGAGTCCAGGGGACTCACAACGAAGTTCGTTTGGCGTTTGTTTTCTAAGATTTTTGTTTTCTGTAAATAAAAAGTGCACTTTTTCTTAAGTTACATTAAAATATAAACTGAATTAAATAAAAATTTTCTTGATGTGCCATAAAAAAAAATAAAATAATGTAATAATTTAAAATATGATGTACTATTTTGCAAAATATAAATTGTGAGTCCTGGTAGTCATGGTGGGTTTTTGTGGCTATAAGGAGGATAAGATTTTTTATTTTCGGGCATTTTCTATTTCCTTTTTATCTAAAAACTGTAAGGCGGGTTCAAATCCGGTCAGATAAGGCCACAAAATTTAACTTTATTAATTTGAATTTTTTTTTCTCTTGTTTTTACTTGCATTATTAAAGACATAATAGAATTTATAAAAGGTTTTTCACGTTTCCTTGTTAAAATTTGCAGCGGGAGAGGAAAAAAAAATTAAGAATAATAATGTCACAAGGAGAAAAATAGCAGATAGAATACGGGTACAAAAAACTAGTGGAACCCGATCGACCTCCCTTGACAGTTTTTTTAAACCTGGGAAAATTGTGTAAATTCGTTTTTGTTTTCAAATATTTAATATTATTAAAAAGAGAAAAAAATAATACAAATAAGCCATCCAAAACCGAACTTCGTCAAAGAAATATATATGAAAAAAAAAAATTGGATAAAATAAAAACATCCGAAATAAATCGTTTTCCACTCATTTCAATAGATAGCTAGTTTTTTTGTGACAAGCAATTTTTTTCTCGGTACCTAAAAACTCTTGCAAGTAAAAATTTCACTAGCAGTAACTTGTAGCTATTGTACTTTTTTCTCTCTCACTTTTAACGCTCTCGTTGCGAGTTTTTTCGAGTACGTAAACGCTTTACTATTAAAAACTTATAATCCAAATCACTTTGTTTACATTTAAAGCAGATGTTTATAGACTTGTGCTAACATTTTTAAACTTAATATACAGAGACTAAGTCTAAACATAACCTTTTGTTAACGCCACCTAGCGAGAAGAAGATGCATTAAAAAATTTTCTTTTAAATATTGTTTTTTATATTATTTACGTACAAAATTTTTAAGTCTCTATGTATTACAGTCTTTTCACAATAAATACCAACGCTAGTTGAATTCACTGATTCATTAACACTTAAATTTTACGCCATAACTTCTGAACCCTTGAAGAGCACGTTTTCATTTTATATCGTTGAAAAGGTAATAGAACGTAAAAAATGCAAATAATGAAAATAAAAAATTCGTTTATTGACTATTAACAATTAATTGCTCTAACAAATTTTTCCAAAGAAACAACAATATTTTCAATATGAAAAGGAACACATCAGCTGATTTTATTGCAATTTCCCTCCCTGCTACAGGCTTCATCAGAAATCTTTGTGATGCCACACCACCGGGAATCGAACCCGGGCCATGGTCGCCGTGCAAGCGCATTTTAGCGCACTACACCAACAGAAGCGATGAGATTTCAGTGTAAATTTCTCTGTTTTTCTCCCTTTCATATTTCCTGTTGCTGTTATTTTTTTGCTTTACTTTAGCTTATGTTTACAATATTAGATCACAAACTATTAATTATGCACGCTAAACATTCAATAAATATTGTTGCAGGCGCCTTTCAAAGATACCACTTTGTTTTCGAAAATAGCATTTCAATTGACTGAGCTACGTTGTCTCAAAATAGACCAAGTTTTGGCATTCGCATGGCTGTGGCAAAAAAAAAATCTTAAGATCTCAAACTCCGGATTTGGTTTTCTAACCAATAAACCAATATAAAAAAAATTCAAGCCAAATCGGAGATGGTCACTGCAACTGATATTACTTTTCAATGTGAAATTAGCGAAATATTGAAAACAATTAGTTACTACTTTGACGAAATTTGTTTAACCCTCTACTGCACGCATTATGATCCAGCTAGAAAAATTGGATTTATATTTGAAAGGGGATAAATAGATACGCAAACAAAATTTTTTTTCAAAAAAGTAGTTCCGTTTCCGTTAGAAGTCATATATGGCTGTTCGAAAAAATGCGTGATTTAATGAGTTCTATATGTACAATTGAAAAACAATTACACGGAGAAAACTGTTTGCTAAATTTGAATCGTGGCTAAGTAAAACTTGCGCTTGCATCGCAGCCACTTCAGCAAAAACTAATCAAACTTCTACATTTCAGCAAAAACTAATAAAAATTTGCTATTCCAGTTTACAATTACTTAAAAAAATTTTGATTAAATTCAAGCAACATTTTGCTAAGTTATTACAAACTGCAAAAGCAAATTTCTACTTAATTCAAGCAAATATTTGCTAAGTTATTATAAATTGGAATCGCCAATTTTAATTAGTTTTGTCTGAAATCTAGCATATTTTGGAAGTGAAATAATTATTAACATTAAATTAAATTGAAAAATTACCATTATTTGGAGAATTGAACCTTTACCGCGTGAGTGTAAGTGCATGGTTTTATCCATTCGACTATCGCAGTTGTAAACTAATCGTCGCCTAATTTTCTTCATTAAGAATAAAAGTGTGCCCGTGTGTTTAGAAGAAATTTGCTTGAATTTAGTTAAAATTTGCTATTTAAGCTTATAATAACTAAGCAAATATTTGCTTGAGTTTAGTAAAAATTTTCTATTTGAGCTTATATTAGCTTAGCAAATACTTGCTTAAGTTTAGTATAAATTTGCTATCAGTTTATAATAACTTAGGAAATATATGCTTGAATTTAAAATTATTTCGTTTTTTCCTAAATACATGAGGAGTGATTTCAATTTAGCACTCTTTTTCTAAAATCACACCGTGATTGAACAAAGATTTGCTTTTAAGCAAAACATTTGCTTGATCCAAAATAAAAATAATTAATATTTATAAAAAACAAAATAATAACAATAATAATTATAATAATAATATTGCAAAAAAATTATCTGCGTGCACATAAACATTAGTCAGAAGTCTATAAATTCTATAAAAAAAATATATAAGTAAACTTACTTACGTAAACTTAGAAAAAACAATGTATTATTTTCTGAATGCTCTGTTTTGCTGAATTAAAAAAAAACCACTCGCACTGATAAACTAACCTGAGATTTTCTTGGCAGCTGTGTAAAAAACAGAGGCAATAGTATTTACCACACATTACAGAGTGTCTACTAATGCATTAACTAATGCAATAACTGTTGTTTTTAGTAACTTCTAATATCCGTTGGAAATTCTAATTTTTAGTGAAATACCATACATGGCTTCGTGGGCAGTAGAGGGTTAATGAAAATTTTTTTTTACAAATTGTGGTAAAGAAATAGATTGAAAAGACGTTTTAAATTTTGTATGGAAAAAACATGCATTAAAATTAAAGGCATTGTGTTGAATCTTAAAATGGGATATTTTTCAGTGATTTTTATTAATTTTGACCAATACTTTGTACCCCATATTTGTAGGATTTGCTTGAATCAGACAAATCGACCGGCAACGTTTATCGAATCCCTTAATTTTTGCGATACAATGATATATCCATCAATTAACCGATTCCTGAAAGTTGATGAAACGTTGTCAGTTTCAGTCACTTAAATCAAACTATCGTTTTCGTCGCTTTGAAGACTCAAAACATACATGAGAATTAAAACTGGAGAAGAGAGGCTCAATGGGTTAGCTTTTTTTAATGTTCACAGTGTTGTCGCACTGACCACGGAAAAAATTTTAAATGCACTAGCCAGAAATAAAAGAAGACTAGACATTATGATTAATGTCCCACCGAATATTCGCTTTCGATTACGGCCAGTTTTTTCCCTTTTTGTCACTTTCTGCTATTCGGCCTCAATATGGCCGAAACTGACAAAAAGGGCTGAAACTGGCCGTAACCGAAACCCAAATTGTATCGTTTTTTTCTTCATGAATTATGAAACGTTTTGAATATATTTAATTATTTAATTAAAATAAAAAAAAATTAACAAAACTGGACAAACAATTAAACATAGTTAAATAAATATAGTACAGTACATTCTTTTTAAAATAAAATCAAAAAAAATGCGACTTCCTTTTCTTCAACAGAAATGTTTTCAAAATGCAAACCATTTTTAATTTTTATGTTATAGCTACATTGCCAAGTGGTCTTTAACAAATTTTTTTTTTTTAGTTAAGGAAGAAACTGAATCAATATGCAGATGATTTCTGCGCATTGTTTTGAATTAATTTTGAATCGAAAATATTCTTTCAGCATTTGCTGAAGAATGTGAAATTGATAAAATCCCCTGTAAGATTCTGCAAATGTTGAAAAAAGTTGTCCATTGAATTAATTTTTAATAGATTTCACATTTTTCCAAAATTAACATGTAGAAAAAGCTTTGAATTTTTAAAAAATCAAGTCGATATGATGAAGATCAAATGTATGAAAATGTACTAGAAATGTCTTTGTAGTACTTACGTACTTTTTTCAATAAAATTGTACTGAAAAATCCAACCCTAGTGTGTGTTTTATTTTCAAATTGGTACGAAGCTTATTAACTAAAACTGCGCAACTATGGTGTCGTTGCGCAGTTTTATTTAATAGGCTTCGAACCAATTCAAAATAAAACACGCTGATGCATTGCATAAATGCGTTAACGAAGTCAGCCAAGGTCTGGTCAAAAAATGGTTTGCCCCATATAAGTTTATGTTTTGGATTGTTTAAATTTTTTTACATATTTTATAACATAGAGTAATATATCATATTAATAAATAGAAAAGGAAATTAATATAAATGTTTTTTTTTCCTTTTTGTGGCAATATGTGCAGGTGGTTCCACCTATCTGGCAAAGCGATCACCACTCAGTACCTGAGATAATTTATACAAATCCACCCAAAGGACATCCATCAGCTTACCTACATGGAGCCCCAATTCATGAAACATATGGACCACCCGCTGGACTTGAACACTATGGCGGTGGCTGGGAGAATTCAGGACCCGGACTTGGGTCAGAGTAAGTACAACATATATGCTTAGTCAATTAAATACAGCTGTATTGAAAATTAAGGCCTACCTAAATGAAAACTTTGAGATGAACTGAACAAAAAATAATCACTTTCGGTTCATTTGTTTTAAAGAGTGGTTTCAAGTAAAAACCAAAAGAAAAGGTCCTAAATCTTTTTGAAAAAAACACCAGATTATTATCTCGACAATACTTCAAGTGAACTGTAACAAAAACAAAACACTCTTATATATATATAACTGAGAAAATCTCTAATCAAACGTAGATAAACAGACATACCAGTACAAAAAAAAAGGAAAACAAAACCAATTCCGATAAAAAACATAATGACAGTTTTGCTACAAAAATTGCTAAGCAAACAGCCATTTCATGCTGAATGCTAAGTCACTATACAAAAGTTTAGCGATAAACACACAATCAAAATGACAGCTAATTTATTGGATGTTATGCTATTTTTGTTTTGTACATCTGTCTACATTGCATATGCAAATGTTTTAAATGCTGCTCCCTCGTTCTGCGAATTATTCGAAAACATGTAAACCAACACTTCAAACGAAGCACTTCTGAAGACAGATAATGGATATTAGTTGCTGAGTGCTGAATGGATATTAATTGAGATAATGTTTAAAGTAAAAAGGTGGTGGGCTACAGAATATAAAAAGTGATACATATTATCAACAAGAGTAATTTCGTCGAAATGTTGATTTTGCTTTAGTTATATGAAATGCTACCAACTTATGTTGTATATACTATATACCAACTTATAAAATAATATGCCTATGTTATTTTTTTAAATAGGTATACTTGCTTCTTAGAACACTGAAAAGTAGTACCGATTATTGAGTGTAAATTTAAAAAATTAGTATAAGTAAAGTACATAACCATCGAAAAAAAATGTAATATTTTCTTGATATTATTTACTACTTCAAGAATCAATGGAACCCACAATATTCCTTTAGTATTGACACGCCCCCTTTTTGTTCTCCTTACAAAGTTTTGTGTATATTTTAAACCAAAAAGTCTTCCTATAAAAAACAAAATGTTAATTTACACAAGGTTGAAAATCTTGGAATATATTTTAGTCCAGCGAAAATACTGCAGCATATTTGTAACCTTGAGGTTTAAAATTTAAGCTTTCACAAATACTGACCCATAATTAAAACTTTTCTGTACTAAAATTTAAACAAAACATATTGCAATATTGAAACTCAATAAGGCTATAAGGTTCATATGCTTGTTAATTACCTTTGTCTCGTATAGCGAAATAGCCCAGTGGTTAACGCAGTGAGCTTACAGGCTGGATGTCCCTGGTTCGAGTCTTACTGTGTTCGTTATTCTTTTTTTATATTTCATTCCAAGCTTGTATTAAATTTTAAACTAAAGCTGTATTAAAACGATTTTTTAGTAAATGGCAATTACTAGATTTGAAATCAAAGCTGTTGTGCTCATATATAAAATACAGAAAAGTTTCAATATTACTCCAAGATTTTTAACCGTGTATATTTGCAGTTCATATATATTTCTAATATAAAAAATACTTTTAAAACAAGCACAAGAATCAACTACCAAACAACTACAATTTGTATTAAAAATTAAGTATGATTTAAACTATCAAACATTTAGAATTTTTATTTAAATCATAGAAAATCAACATATATAAAAATTTTAGAAATTCTTGCCATGAATGCAAGCACTCAAAACCTTTGCAACGAAATCGTAAAAGTGAGGATCGGTTTAATAATAATAAAGTTAGTTCAATTTTAGTGAAAATAAATTTTAAAAAAAATCAAAAATCAAAATTATTCTTAATGTTATCTATCACAAAACATGAATTAAATTGCGAGCTTTAGAGCAAGTAAGTTTGTAAGAAGGCAACAACAATAACTCTGTATTGAGTCAATCACTTAGCTGACTAGACAGTCTGTTTCGCAAACCGATACATTTTCTTCTTCAGTAGTTTTTGAGTGATTAAGCTGTGATTAACTCACTGCTTAAATTTGTGTATGATTTCACACATTTAGGAACTCATTCATTTGAATTATACAGAACATATTGAACGCTCAATTGGCTACTAATCATATGACATCTTAAAGCAGTAGGCTATTTATAGATCACCGCCATCAACTCTACCAAGGTTGCCATCTGTTCTAGTTACTTCTTTATTTATTTCCCTATTCTTAAAAACTTACTTGATCTTAAGCTCGCAATTTAGTTCATGTAATAAGTTATTACAAAACTTTAAAATTTTTGATTTAGATGTGAAGAGCCTCTTTCGGCCTTTAATATCTGACAGTTTATTTTTTTCAACAACTATTCCACAAGCCAATTTATTTACGAAAAACATGATTTTTGGAGGTTTTTGCAAAATGTTATAGCTCAGTTGCCGCTGTCGTTACAGCCAAAATATTTTGGGAATCGTTACTAAAACAATCATGGTAAGTTTTTAGAGGGGTACAAATGGAATTTTTTTCATTTGAATAAAAAATATTTCATTAAACCCCGCCCCCCATGGGTAAATCCTGGCTACGGCCCTAAAGTATGGCACACTTTTTCGAACGTGACAAACCAGCCAGAAGTAAAACACCATTTGTCTCGCGGACAACGCACAGTGCGAAATTTTAACAATCTAGGTGAACAAAAAGTGGGAAAAAAGTAGTCAAAAATGGTTTATTTTTACATCTATTATAAAAAATATATCCCACTATTACGTAAATGACCAAAACAAAGCAACAACAAAAAACCATCATAATTAAGGTAAATGAACACATTTGTACATGAATATAGACATTTTGTTTCCATTGGTTATAGGCTTTCACATGAAGATGCGGAAACATATTATCGCAATTTAATTGAAGCTGACTCTGAGCTTCATTCATTCATTCATTTCATCATTCATCAGAACGGTAACAATCATTTATTGATCAAATCAAACGTGGACTCAGATTTGGAAGTGGGACAGTTCAAAGTGGAGATAAATAACGAAATGAACAGCGATAAAGGAGAAAGCGCAAATATACAAATAACAGCTAATTCAGTATTTTTTCTCTTTTAAAAACGGTGCAAAATGGATGCAAGCATCCTCAACCCATTAATCGCCAAGCAGCTCGTAACATACTTAGAGATAAATCGTTTATGGGACCTTATACAGAATAAAAAATCTTTCAAACGGTAACAAATTTAAATGCATCTTTAGCGCTCATATAAGAGATCTAATATGTAGATTAGACCGTCCCATTTTTTTGACTTTTTCGAAAAGTTCCCGGAACGCGTTGATTTCTGATTCTACTCTTAAATACATGAATTTTGGTTTTAATATTAACTAACGGTAAATAGTCGCGCAAACGGCTTAGAAGCTTTTGGATAAAAATTCATTTTGTCGAAAAAACAAGAAATTTCGATTGTTTTTTTTGTTGTTGTTATTTTAGATTGTTGTTGTTTCGAAGAATGATCAATATCAGATCAATAGCATAAAATCCGTGGTCACAAGGAAGAATGACTAAACTCAAGCTATTGTAAAAAAACAGTACGCCATTTTCTTTATTGCCAATCTTTGGAAGGATGCAGGAAAAAACGGTTCATATAATTCGGGAAAAAGGTCGGAGTCAGTGCAATAAAAATATCGTTTTTTCCGATACTTTGAGCTTAGTCATTATTCCTTGTGACCACAGAAATAGTCATTTTAATAATTGATAACAAAAATAAAGTTGAATGTCTTGCAATTAAAGATAATATCATATACATAAAACTTTTACATACCTACTTATATAGCTACATTTAATAAAAAGAAATATTTATTTTTTTTCTAAAAAATTCAGTGTGCAGCTGTTTTGCATTTTTAAAAAAAAACCTTATCATATATCTTCGATTTATACATAAATCTTAAATTTGCCGTAAAATTCCTCGAAATACGATATTTCCATAATCTAAAACTTCTTATTCATGTTCTTGAAACGTGGGAAAATGTGAGTTGACGTTATCAAATTTTCGAAAAAATTTTAATCAAAACTTCACTTTGCAGAGTTTTTAAAAAAAATGTACTGAACAAAATGCAATTTTTCTTATAGATGGAAAATCTTATAAGCTATTAAATAAGTATAAATTGACAAAAATTGTTTTCTTACCTTCATAGTTATATGAAAAATACTGAAAAAGAAATTGCTTGTTTTTTCGAAAAAATTAATTTTTAGCCAAAAAGCCTTTTGCACGACTATTTACCGTTAGTTAATATTTAAGTGTTTTATACCAAAATTCATGTTTTTAAAAGTAGAATCAGAAATATACGTGTCCGGGGAACTTTTCGTAAATTGTTGAAAAAGTGGGACGGTCAAATGTAGATATTCTAACAAAAAAGCTGAGTTCGTGTATGCTCAATGGAATGCAAGAAATTCAGATAAGCCCCCACGATCATGGCTACTAATTACGGATGATGAACTGCTAGCTCTTATTGGAATATTGCTTTTCGCTGGTTGCCATATTGCGAGTCAGGAACCAGTAACTGAAATCTGGAATAAAAATGCTTATTCACTGCATCGCACAACCATGTCTTTGAATAGGTTTTTGGACATATTGACATGCTTTTAGAGCTTAGGACATCTGGGAGATTTGGGATATTTTTCGAAATGACAACGAGTCCATAGCAGTAGATGAGCAATTATTTGCATTTAGAGGACGACCTACATTTACCCGATAAATATATCTGGTGGGCCTGTGATTCTTACAGCTGCTATCCACTCCGGGGGCAATTGTATACTGGAAAATAAGGCAACGTGCGGGAAAAAACCAAAGCGAACGAGTTGTAAAGCACTTGTTTGCTCCACACAAAGGCTCCAGAAGAAATGTAACAATGAATAATTTTGGCAAAGGAGCTGGAAAATTGGAGAAATGTCTGTTTTGGGTACAGTAAAAAAAAAAAATAAAACGTATGTGCGAAATGAATTTAAACAGTCACGCACTCGAGGAAGGTTATTTGGATTTGCGAAAATGCTAAAACTTGATCTTATATACTAGAGTTCGCAAACTATCGATAGTCGCGACCATTGAAAGTGGGCAATAGTTTTTACTAACCATCAATAAACTATTGATAGTTTTCGATAGTTTTTATGTTAATATGTAGTATTCACGTATCTGAACAATATTATATGTTTGTTTCTTGAAAAAGTACCTACATATGTTTTGTTTTCTAAATGAACACGAGATTAAACAAAAGACTTACGACAGAACTGAGTTGTCGATGTAGCTGTGTTCCACGCAAATAGCACTATAAATACACAAAATCTTCTAGCATGGCCTTACCCAAAGTCATGACACAAAAACGAAACACCCTTTCATTTAACTGATATGGAGATTGAAAACTTTGAAGCAAAACGAAGACCGTTCATATCTTCGATGTGTCGAAAAAATCGGGCAATTGACTAGGTTTTTTAAAACGATGCAAAAATATTTTCCTCTTGCTGATTTTCGCATGATATGCACCTCATGCATCGGGCCAAAAATAGAGTACAATCGCACAGGCAGGGGCTTCAAGATCTTATTTGAACCTTCTGGATCGAATTCAATGTCATGTAATATTACAAGGTTAAATTGAGCTTTAGGTCAAGAAATTTATGAAAGAAAGCAACAACAACAAATCTTTAAAAGCTAATCACACAGCAGCCTGTTTCGGAAATAGCTACATTTCATCTTCAGTAGTCTTGGGTAATTCAGCTGTGACCAACAAACTGTTTTACGTACATATGATTCGACACATGTAAGAGTAAGCACATCTGAACTCCTATGACGCTGAATTATTATTGAGGAGAAGTGGATCTTATTTTTCGTCAAGCCTTAAACTTTATTAGAGTTGCTGTATATGTGCCAAAGCGGCTCCTCCGTATTTTCATGATCCCCCTCTCTCAACTCTATTGGGCATCGACGTAATTTTGGTTGCCTCAGCCTTCTGTATAGGTACTACAATAGGTAAGTGTTCAAGGGTTTTTGACGCCACCAGCCTATGTGTTTTCCAGGTTTATTCTGTCCAAGACCATTTCTTTACTATTGCCTTGATGGCCAACAGAACCTCACATTACCGCGATAATTCATTCTGTAATAGCACGGTTAAGTTGTGGAATAGTATCACTGCGAGCGTATTTCTCGCAGTTTTGAGCTGTGCAAATTTAAAACAAATCTTTATCGAAACTACTCCATCTGTTAACCCTCCAACTAACTATCAACTATCATAAATCTTCCGAATAAGCACAATGCTTATACATTTATATAAGGCGTATAAATAGTGTTGTCAATGAAAAAACATTTAAATACTATCGTAAACCATCGATATGAAACAATTCCCAATTTTAATCAGTGAACATAAAGCCTTTTAAGATTGAAACAAACGTTGCTGAATGATTCATTCACGTTGCTGTATGGTTACCTGGGTGGGTATTGGTAATCCTAAGGTTAAACGATTTAATAAAAATGATATGAAAAACTTCGAAGACAGTTGGAATTCAAAATTCGAATATGTATATACTCCGCCTTAAGCTTTGATTTCAGTGCCTCAACCTGCCCTTGCTCAAAATGCTAACCAACCAAGGCGTGTTTTAATTTAAATATTTGTACCAGGCGCGTACTCAGAAAAAAATTTCGGGAGTTTTTAATTTGGTTTTTTTTAGACTTATTCCAATTTTTTTTTATATAATATAGAAGAATAATATCGAGAAAAAAATCTTCTTACCTATCGAGAAGAATATGCATTTAAAAACAAACAAAATATTAATTTTTAAATATATTTTTTATTATTATTTACACTGGGAATGAAAACATACTTTAAAATTAAACAAACAATTTTAAAATAGAAATTTAACGCTTTTGCGTTTCAACAAAACAAAATTTAAAATAAGCGTATTTAATTTTCAACTAAAACTCATCTATTTTTTTATAATTTTCTCTTATTATTACTTAACAATTACAAAAAATACGTTACTATCTGAGTTTGAATTGAAAAACTATGTTCAGTAGAGTCTTTGACAATAATTGCCAGATGATTAAGACCAAGAAATGGCATCTAAATATCTTTGTCGTGACCATAAACACACAACAGCTACCATGTTGTGCTGAGTGCTTATCTCTAAGCTCCTTAAAATTCTTTAATTTCGGGAGGTTGTAACCACCAAAAATCCCCCCTGCGTACGTGCCTGATTAGTCCACATAACTATTTGAACTAATTCCCTACATAACAGTTCTTCCATTAGGAATGCTTACAGAGGAAGCCTGTGCTTCCTGGAATGAAAGACTATCTTCAATATCGTCTTAGCCACTCAAGAAAATGCAGCAGAAAATCCACAAATGAAGATGTAATGAACCTTCTTATGGCTTCTTCTCGCCCATTTATTAATAAATTTAGAACTAATCCAAAAGATGAATTATTAGTTATTCACGATGATGAATTGGATTGATTATTGAATTAAAAGCATTTGTTTTAAAATAGTTTCTATAATGTTTCCGCCTGGAGGCAGGCGGATTTGCAAAATTTTTTGTTATATAGTTAATTTCAACTTATGCATATACCAAAATTTATTGGTATACGACTACTCAATCTTAATGCTATTCAAATATCGTAAAAAAGTATGGGAGGTGGGCGTGGCCATTTTTTTTAATCTACATATATATTTCAGATCCTTGAGTGAGTTGTTTTTGTGTTATATGAAAATTTTGTGTTATATGCAAGGTAGGTGTGTTTGTGGGCGGATTTCAAAAATTTTTTAATATCTTCTAATAAATGTAATTCCGACTTATGTACCAAATTTTATTACTCTACGACGACTCTTTCTATTTTTTCCAAACTTTGTATGGGATTAAGCCACTGTGCGGTGTTGAATATATATATTATAAATAATTAATTTTTCCAATCTAATTTTAAGCGAAGTGTAGGTGTAGAAATATAATTTAATGAGTGTGTTCACTCGTACATCAAAATTTAAGCAATCTAACACCTTAACAAGACTACCTCTGAATACCCTTATTATAGTGTCTTCATGTATTACTCTTTGGCTAGAATGCATAAAAAGTGAGCTTGTGATCTGACTCGATTTTTCAAGTAAAATCAAGAGAGTTAATGAATTTTTTGGCTAGAAAAATTGAATCGAAGCAAAAGATCACTTTTTATGCATTCCAGTCATTATCCTTCTCTCTCGTCTTCATTTTTTCGTCTTCTGCATCAATTTCTGTATCTTTCTCTTTCTATCTCTTACTTTTTCAATCTCTGCCTACTTACAGATATATTAGCGACATAAATCGCGTTGCACAAATCGATGGCAATTCGAATTATTTTAAGCCGCATAGTAATGATGCAAACGAGATAAGCACCTGGGGTCTGGGAACGACACAACCAAATTTACAACAGCAACAACAACAACAACAACAACAACAACAAAATCGCATAGCGGCTACGCAACAGCAAAGACCACCAACACCTAAACAACATCCACAACAACACCATTCAACTCATAATTTCAATCCATTTATTAATTCAGACAAACAAAGGTACTCCAACTCACACATTCGTGGGAAATACACTCCATCATTCACACACTATACTCATGGTTTTATAGACTTTGTTTTAATTACTTTGTTACATGTTGTAATTTAATTACTTTGTTGTGCTAAACCTACCTTTTTTGACAGTATTTTTGGCACAAACCTAAAACTTGGTGCACAACAGCAAACACAGCAGGGATCGAGACCAAGTCCTGTTTATACACCACCACGTAATGTTGGCCTTAATGCAGCTCAAATTGCGGCACAATATAATCCTCAACAACAACAACCAAACCATCAAGCACAACAACAGCAACAATCGGTGAGTAAATAATTTACAAATGAAATAATTATTTTTTTTATGGACGACAAATTCATGTTAAATTCTCAGCTTAGATAATCCAAGCCAAACAAAAGGCTCTTCTTGAATTCACCCCATTTCGAATTGTCTAAAATAGCGGTTGACTTTTCGAAAATAAACAGTGCTTTAATTTATTTTTCTCGCCATTTTGCGGTAAGTTCTGCCAAGTTTGCCAACGTCGTCATACAGAGGTAATTTTCAACAAATTAAACGGTGCTACAAAAAAAAGCATGTACTTTCGAAGTGACATAGCACAGGTCGAATGTAAAATGACACTATACACTCTAACAAAAATCCAGTTATATTTCAGAGAGCCAAATTCAAAATACTTCACGCTAATCAGTTAATTTGAATAATTAGGCTGTGACCAATATACTGTTTAAGTTTTATATAATGTGACACTTGTTCGAATAAACTCTTCGAAATCAATATCGTTCAAGAAAAGTTTTTTATTTTAGGTCAGTGGTCTTCAACGCAAGGTTCAAACAACAACAAAGAGAGCTTTCCGAGTGCACAGCTTTACACTGAAACAAGAAGTTGTTAAAAGCTCTCGCACCATTTGGTGCACGGAAACATTGCCGAATGTTTGTTTTCCAATAAGTTCTCTTTTTTATTTTTGTGTTTGTTTTTCGCTACTTTAACATTAGGGCTGTTCACATTTGCTGCACATCTGCTCATCAAAACGATCATCAACTGATTTGCCCAACACAATTTGTATAGATTTGATGCCGATATGACGAATGTTAACACTCATCAAATCGTTGGTCAAATCGTTTGATGAAAATCAAAATTTTTTAGGGCTGTTCACATTTCAAACCACTAACCAAATCGTTTGTCAAATTCAATAGAACAACGTTGGAATTCCATGGAAATTTCATTTTGTTCTATTGTATTTGACAAACGATTTGATGAGCGGTTTGAAATGTGAACACCCCTGTTGACTTTTCTGCTGATTTGACGAACGATTTGACCAGTGCGAACACTCGTTAAATTGTGTAGTACGGTTTGTCAGTTCAAACAAGTTTTCAAGCTGAGCACACTGTGGCAAAATAGGGAGCGGAAGAAAATAAAAACAAAATAATAGTAAATAACTGTTGCAAATAATTTATAATAATTTATAAAATAATTTCTTCATCTTCCAATACGATTTTAATAACAAGTGTTATTAAAATTTTCCGTCATCGCGATGTGCTTACTTCGGTGCTCAAGATAAAATTAAATTTGACGAAAAATTTGATGAGTCTGAACACTTTTGTGGTCAAACAATTTGAGAAATGATTTGATGAGCGTGTAAAAAAAAGGTAAAAGTGTTAAATAGAGTGTTTAAATGTTTTTTTATATCTATATTATATATTTGTGTTCTAATTTTTTAATTTAAATTTTTCATGTTGTATAGTGTTTCGAGTTAATTTTAATGACAGATTTAAATTAGAAACATTGGAAAATAAAACAGCGAGTAACACACCCACCGCATGAACTCTCAAAGCATACTGACTTAAAATTTAAAACACAGTAGAAAAAACCAATTTTTATACAGTGTACAATCACAGCGAGCCGATTACTTCTTCGTATCCAAATCTCACGACTCCCGCGTGTTATGGGAAAACATAAGTTGATGACCACTGTTTTAGGTTTTCCTTACCAGTGCTGCCAGAAAACGGAATTTTTACCGTTTTGCGGGAATTTTCAACGAAAAGGGAAAACGGGAATAACACTTTTAAAAACGGGAAATATTAGGTTACAAAACAGTAATTTCATCATAAAATTAACAAATTATGCTATATATTTTTTAACATCTTGTATTTAAACACATTTTAAAATTATCTGAGTAATCTTGAGTTTTAACTTAGTTTTGAAGTTTCAACTATTACTATTTGAAATAGCTTATGTGTTAAATTTATATTCATTTGGATTGTCATCAGCTGTAAGCTCACATGTAATTTTTTCTGCAAAAGAGTGCAAAAGGAGTAATTTCGTCACAAAATCCACAAATTATGTTATGAATTTTTTAACATCTTCTATTTTAACATATTTTAAAATTATCTGAGTCATGTTGAGTTTTAATTAAATTTTATTACTATTTGAATTTGCCTGTTTGTTAAATTTAAATTCAGTTGGATTATCATCAGATGTGAGCTCAAACGTAATTGTTTTTCTCTGTTCAGCGTAATATTATGTATTTGCTTGGCAAACTTTGAAAATGGTAGATAAAACTTAGAACTTTTAAAAGATAAAATATACGATTTATTTATTCTCGGTTGAAATAATATCATAACTGCAGAAATTTTTAAGATTTAACTCGTACAAAAATAAGACAAGAAGAATTTTGATTTCCCAATTTACGGAATGTTTATTTTAAATCATATTAATTCTATTTTTATACCATATTTGGTGAATTTAAACTGTAAAAACACCTTTAAAATTTGATTATTTTTGTTTTTAGTATGTAGAGTAAATTTTATCTATAAATTTGGGATACTTTGTCTAATATCTTGTGATATATAAAAAAAATATATACATTTACATATCAACTGAAAGGTTTAGTAATAGGCTTTTTGAATAAGATATTTTTTTTGCATATTAATAACGCGATTTAAGGAGAAAAAAACAGATGCGTCGCATAATTTAATTTCATAATTTAATGGTTTTTTTAATAAAAAAATTTTTACATTTAAAAATTATAAATACCTAATGTTAACTAAAAAAAATAATTTCCCACCAGTAAATTTTATTACCTTACATTATTATTTTACATTAATTTTGAATTATTTTTGTAAATGTTAATGAAATTATTGGGTTTTAATATCTAAAATATCAAACGTATATTATATAGATGTAATTTCATCGATATTTCTAGCATATATTACATCAATAGTTGTCCTAATCTTGTTGTGCAAATATTTGGATCGCTTGTCATTCGCCAACTATATATATCCAAACAGCATTGTTTAAGGCTTAGCATTTTTATGAAACTGTTTTTTTTTATATTTCAAAAGTATAGTCTTTCTCACGTTAATGTCAAATTATAATAGAAGTAACGTAATGTGATCTAATGTCAATTGATCAATGCCTTCTTTCACTTATTGTTTGAAGCAATGCTTTCTTACACAAGTGGTTTTAATAAACGTAACGTAACGTGACGGGACGTATAAATCCGTAGATTTTAGATTTCTACGTTACTTTACATAACGTCTTGTCAAAAAGCAAATGAACATTGTATTTTCACTTCGACAGCCGTTTTAGTACGTGTCGAGCCAGTGTTTCGTCTGCATTCATTCTCTTTATACGCATTTATATCGAAACTACTTTTTTCGGCATGGTGTTGTAGCAAAAACAAAAACTATTTAGCCGAATCATCTGAAATTTAAAATTGCTATTCATAACAACGGTGGCTATCGCTGGAACTAGAATCAAAGTTCTAATTAAAAAACATCGTATATTTGACACTTAATAACCGGCAGAAAACAAGCTGTTTTAAGAACTTAATTTTCAAAAGCGCGTCATTCTGTCAATTTTCATATCTTTTTTTTTCTAGTGCCAACCATAGCTGCACTCATAGTGATTAATAATATTCTAGGTTTTATTTTTCAGATAAATAGAACAGTCAAAATTTACAACACCGCCCATGCCCCTTTTCCTTGAGAGCGTCTCATTGACCACCATTTTGAACAAGATCAACAATTTTTTAAATTAAAAAATATTTTTTTTAAGATGAATGCGAGTTACAATACACCTTAAAAGTTTAAATATCGTTGTTTAATATTTTAACTTTTTAAAAAAATCCTAAAAATACCTTAAATTTTCGAGCGCTAGACGACCATGAACATTCATATCTGAATTCGCAGTTAAAACCCATTTCGATAGTGCTTCCATGCACAACATTGAGTCAAGTTGGACTTCTGCCATTCTATTCGCCATTTTTTCTTAGTATAAATTTATGCGTTCAGAAGGTGCAAAATTTTCTAAACATATTGAGTCTTTGATCAGTATTAGTCTCCGCTACTTTGTGTGCCTGCTGAACGCTTTGTTACATTTTAGGTCAACTGCCACTGCGGCAGAAATAAAATAAAATAACAATTAATCAAGAAAACCTCACTCAACAGTTGAGCAACTGTTTCATGTTCCGAGCGCATCCAATCTAACTCAGTTAAATCTAACTAATAAGTTCCGCGGGGTTTCGTGGATTTAACGAAATTCAACTCAACTCGCGTTTCCATCGGAAGCTAATCCCGAGTCAACCTCGATTTAACTCGCCATGGAAACGTAGTATTTGATCGATAATTGTGATCTGCTGCATTATAGCTTGACTCATTCACAATAGAATATGTAGGGCATCTAATGAACAATCCCTTCAATAAATTCCTGTCATCTACTGCAACATAGCTTCCTTTAATATTGAATGAATCACATGATGTCAGAAATGATTGGTTTGGAGTTGTGGTTAAGGTGTAGAACTCTCGATCGGAAAGCGCGAGTTCGATCCTCACGCTTGCAATGAAATATTTTTAAATTTATATCTTCTTGTTGTATTAGACGGAAGTAAAAAAAACAACAACAATTCTAAGAAAAAGGTGTTTGGAAAAAAGTGTCGTTTTTTAGATTTCACTCAAGCAAATCACAAAACGAGGCGTAAAAAGCTTCGCTTCAAAAATTTTGGATTCCAGGGATGCCAACATATCTTACTCTGCATTGGCGTAGCAGGCCCCCCGCTTATTTACATAATTTAAAAAGAAAACTTCAAAAGTTTTTAAAAATATCAGTTTTTATGTTAATTTGATATGATTTAAATACAAATTCTAAATGTTTGATAGTTAAAATCATACTTAATTTTATATACAAATTCTAGTTGTTTAATAGTTAAAAATCTTTTATTGAGCTTTAGGTCAAAGTTAGAAGAATTAATTGTTCTAACGAATCTTTTCAAAGAAACAACAACAACAACAACAACAACAAAGTGTTTTCAATATAAAAACGAAAAAATCACTAGCTGATTATATTGCAATTTCGGCCATGCTAAAGGCTTCATCAGAAATCTTTGTGATACTCGTGCAAGCGTGCACTAGCGCACTGCACCACAGAGGCGATGAGATTTTAAGTTTCAATTTATCATTTTTTCTCCCATTTCACATGTTACATTTATTGTTGTATCTTTGCTTTACTTTAGTCTTTAATATAAAAGTTTATATTATTATAAAACCTTAAGCTCAATAAACGATTTTAAACTTTCAAGCAACTAGAATGTATAATTTATGTAAACTAGAATTTGTATATAAAATCAGGTATGATTTAAACTATCAAACATTTAAAATTTGTATTTAAATCATATAAAATCAACATAATAAATAACAAGGTCATTTAGAAAAAACTTTAATATCAGTTTTTTTACAACGATAATATTTTTGTATTGTATATTTTGCACTTCTTTCTCTCTTCTCCATAAGCACGCTTTCCGATAACCATTTTCTTTCTCTGTGTTTGCAAAAAGATAGAACAAAATGTAGAGATCCTACTGCAATTCCACCACATTAGTTTAAAAGCACCCTTAAGTATGTAGCTTAACGCTTCTTAATTTCTTTATGCTTTTTAAACTAGATCTTTATGCAGATGACTTTGATGTGAGAGACCTTCAATCGCAACTTAAATTGCTTTACTGTCACAAAATTCAAAGAGTTTATCATTAATAGTTTTAATGAAAACAATTAACTTAATGTCGTAACGTAATGAAAATTTACTGCTGTAAAGATCTCGCGACAAACATGCATTTAAACATTTAGTTTTTGCAAAAATTTTATTCGAAAAAATCATGATGTAGAATTTTCGATAGTTTGAAGCGTCTTAATAAAAAGTTCAGAAAAATTCAAGTACTTTGTAATTTAATGAATTAACTTAGTTTCTGTTTCTCCAACTGAGGTTGCTTAAAGCCTATTTCGCTTGACTGAGAAAGAAATATTTAACTGATTTTCACTAAGAAATAATTTTACTTGTAAGCTCGACCCAGTTAACTAGACATAATTAACAGCTATAATATGTATACAAAGAGCTGTGTTGATTGATGAACACCATGTCAACGTCTTCAAATGTCTTCGAAAATAGGTGTAAAAAAGACTAACTAAGAAATAATTAAGAATCGCTAATCAATGGATGTAACAACAGTGACAACAAACAAATATTGATTGTCAACATATTAGAGTCTACCACACATGAGAAATAAATAAACGCTTTCATAAGGAAAGTGCAACTCCGAGTATGAAGTGCTACAAAGAAAGTTTTAGCACTTTCAGCTTAACAAAGTGAACGAGTCTCTATGCTGAGGGCGCTAAGTTGCAAAAAGAGTACAACATAAATAAATAGAAAATTATTATTTGACTTCAAGATTCAAAGTTAAAGTAAAAATTTGTCTTAACAAAAGGCTTTCTTTGCTGAAAGACTTTGTTTGAATGAAGGAAGTGGGCATGGTGGCTTCATTTATTTAAATGAACAACATTGATTAATTAACTTAACTTTGCAATTTTATGAATACAAATACCGAGTAACTCACCCCATCTGTATCGTAATTAGCATCATTGAGACTCTGAGTTCTGAGAGTAAGTTATGCTGAGGCAGAGTGAAAACTTATAACTGAATATTAAAAGATTCGATGCCTAATAAAGTAGGCACAACGAAGTCTTCATAATAATCAAACTTATTAAAAATTAATTAAAATTAAGTTGCTTTTAAGGGTAATTTATTTTATTTATTCCATTAAACCGAAACGTGAAAAATTACGACTGCTATATTCTGTTGAAGTTAAATTTCTGTGGTCAAAAGCACAAAGAGCTTAAGTCAAAAATTACTGTTTCGAGTAATCTCGTTTTAAAGTTTTCAATCACCATATACATAAGTTGTTTGAAAGGGTTTTTTGTTTTTGTGTCATAACTTTGGCTAGGGTCATGCTAGACGCTCCAGATTTTGTTTGCTTATAAAGCTATATGCTTGAAACACATCTACATAAATTACTCAGTTGTGTCTTTAGTCGACTAAAGCGCTTAGTGCTTTTGACCACAGATTTGTTATGCGGCTTTAAGTAAACCGAAATACAACCGTATCTGAAAATTCAATATTCTTGTTTATACCCAGCACACCAAAGTTAAAGACTTTGTCGAAACTCTGACTAATTCGTAATTGTTTCTTTCGAACTGTGTGAAAAAGATCGAAACATTTTTTCATAAGCCAGATCCCAATTGCTTTATTGGTTATTTTATGTGTTGATAGTTATGGGGCTAAACCAACTTAACGCTAAAATTTCACGAAAGCTGCCCGCTTAGGACTATCAAGTCCCGTAGGGAAGTGCCTTGGTGGAATAAAGCGCTGAGTAAGTTCAGGAATAACGCTAGAAAACTTTACAATAAAGCTAAACACACCGGAGAGATAACTTCGGTAATAATAAAAATATAAGCAAACATTAACCAAATATAACTCTGAGCTTAGAGGTTTACTGCAAGAAGGTCGATAGTCTACCAGCAGAGACCCGCCTACAGAACGCACTATCCAAAGATCATACCAACGGCATCTGTACACTGTTAAAACCTGATGGAAGCTACACTATAAACTCGGATGGAACTTATCATCTTTTACTACAGATGCACTTCTCAAGATGTGTATTTGAAGAGAACAGCCCATTGGATACTGGGGCATACTTTTCAGTGATAGTTGGTCAAAGAGGACTTCCAGGTAAACTTTTTACGTCCGATAGTGTACGTTGGGCCATATCCAAATTTAGACTTGATGGAATCTCCATTATCCCTCCACTCACTCCGATCCTGAAATCCAGTTTTTCATTAGGCCATATTCCTCAAGAATGGACAAAGGTTAAGGTCGTTTTTATACCAAAGGTGGTTGAAAACCCCCGAACAATTGCCTAAATCGTATTGCCTAATGGACCAGCCTAAGTTCTTTCTTTTTAAAGACAATTGAGAAAATACTGGAACTAAACATTAGGGAGACTAGCTTGAAGAGCATCCTTCTAAACAGGTTTCAGTTTGCCTACCTAGCTGAAAAATTCACAGTCACAGTAATACACAGCCTAACTGGCGCCTAACAAACAGCGCTATTTGCCTTCATTGATATACAAGGGGGCCTTTGAAAATACGTCATACAATTCGATTAAAGCAGTTATGTGGATCAAAAATATTCTATCTTTAATCATACACTGGATTCTAATCATGCTTAAAAGCAGAGTCATAACGTTTGAGCTTGGTTGAATTCGTAACACAATCACTGTGACTAGAGGATGCCCCCGAGTGTACTTTCACCTCTTCTGTGGTCCCTAGTCGTCGACAAACTTCTCGAAAGTTTCAACAACCAAAGTTTTAACACCAAAAGATATGCGGATGATCTGGTACTCTCCTAAGTCTGGGCAGTTATGAACCGACAATATCAGACAGAATGCAGAGTGCCATCCGTATATTTTCAAAATGGTGTAAGCATAAATGGGTTAAGCATAAATAGCACAATAGATCCTATGAATCGCAGTGCACACGGGCCCACAACAAACTAACTAACTGACAATGGGGCTTTACGACAAAAAATGGATTTAAATGTAAACAAAATATTAAAATGATGAATAAATGAAGCATTGAAAGCTGGGAGTCTTATGGGAATATATTGAAACCTATATCATTTACAATAAAATCCAATAAAATAAAACCGCATATCGATACGATCTCGAAATATTCCGCTTAGGGATGTGCAACTGTCAGCAAAAGGAGACTTCGACTTTTTCAACCGTTGAAAATGTAAAAGTGACTCATCGACTTTTTGATCCTATAAAAGTCGACTTTTCAACTTTTTTCGACTTTTTTTAAAATATTTTTGTGCCGCTTTTGTAGAGCAGTTAAGAAGCAAATGATTCAGCATGAAAAATGTGTTCTATTGTTAAAAATAAACAAAAACCTGGTACTTCAGTAAAGAAATAAAATACAAAAAAAAAAATTGCAATTTTAGTTCTTATATATAAAATCAGACTTCTTATGAATAATTTTTTCCGGGTAATCGGAAAAGGGAGAATTAATTTTCAAGATAAAGCTTAAGAACATTTTGGAAATTTTTAATGCAAATTTCTTCATCAACCGTCACTATTTATGAAAGTAAAAAAAACAAATGTGATGTCTCTATCTGCTATATCTATATATATAAAAATGGATGTATGTATGTGGGTATGTGGGTATGTGGGTGGGTATGTGGGTGGGTATGTGGCTATATCACGTATAGACTCCAAAACCGCTGAACCGATCTTTATGAAATTTTCAGGGAAAATAAAGCCACATCTTGAGAGTGTTCCTGTGAGGTTTCGTAACGATTGGAGAAGGGGGCGTGGTACCTCCCATACAAGCCAAATTTGCTCCATCGATCACAAACAAAAAAAAAGAAAAATATCTCACGGTTTCAATCGTAAAAAACCAAGATTTGGTGATTTTGTTCAGATAGTTACTGTCGGTAACTGTACAAAAAATGGGCGTGGTCGTTATATAAATACGCCCACTTTTTCGAAATCAAGGCAATTCCGGAGTTCTGCACATTTTTACAGTGAAACTTGCTGTTTAGTTGCTCCAAGAGATGAACACAATTTATAAATGTTTTCACGCCCACTTTTAACGCCCACAAATCAATATCTATATATATATAAAGCAAAACGATGTGTGTCTGGCTGTGTGATGTCTATAGACTCCAAAACTACTGAACCGATTGACCTGATATTTTGGCAGTCGATTTGTTTCAGGTACGAGATGGTTGAGGAAAAAAATTTGCCACACCCCCCTTTTACCGCCCCCAAATCAATAAAAATGTTATATTTCAGTCGGCTTGGGTCGTATATGGCTAAAATTTTGTAATTTAGTATGTACGGTTACTGTCGACAACTGTCCTTAAAATGGGTTTCCACGCCCCCTTTTACCGCCCACAAATAAATGAAAATGGTTTATTTCAGACGGTTTTGGTCGTATAAGACTTAAATTTGGTACTTTGGTTTGTGAAGTTACTGACAGTAACTGTACGAAAAATTGGTTTCCACGCCCCCTTTTGCGCCCACAAATCAGTGAAAATGCTATATTTCATGCAGTTTTGGCCGTATGAGACTAACATATGATACTTAAGTTTGTATGGTTAATTTCGACAATTGTACTAAAAAAGGGCGTCATCGCTATATAGCCACACCCACTTTTTAAGAAACCATCAAAATTGACTACTGGGTCGATTGAGCTAAAATGTTGGCTTAGTTTGTACGGTTACTGTTAGCAACTGTACTAAAAATTGGTCTCCACGCCCCCCTTTTACCGCCCACAAACCAATGAAAACGTTTTATTTCAACGGTTTGGGTCGTATTAGACAAAAATTTTGTAATTCAGTACATATGGTTACTCTCGGCAAGTGCACTAAAAATAGGCCTGACCTACTTTAGTTAAACTCACTTTTCGGGGAGTTAGCGTCCAGTGAAGTAAAGTGCGCCAGGCTTAACCTAAATTGAGCCTAAATTTGGGCAGTCGATTTGTTTCGATTACGAAATGGCTCAAGGGAAACATTTTACCGCACCCCTTTTTACCGCTTGCAAAACAACAAAAATGCTATATTTCGCACGGTTTTGATCGTATTAGACTAAAATGTGGTTATTTAGTGCACATGGCTACTTTCGGCAGCTGTACTGAAAATGGTGAATATATTTGACATTTCTTGACATTTTTGTGTATAGCAGTAAGGCGGTCTGTGGCAGAACAACGTTTGCCGAGGAGATAGATTGTTCCTGTGAGGTTTGGTAACGTTCGGACGAGGGGGCGTGGTTCCTCCCATACAAGCCAAATTTGCGCTATCAACCACAAACCAAATAAGGGATATATATCAGACGGTTTCGATCGTAAAAACTAAAATATTATCATTTTGTTCAGATGGTAACTGTCAGTAACTGTACAGAAATCAGTTTTTCGTCGCAATATATATACGCCCACTTTTTCGAAATCATGGCAATTCCGGAGTTCTACTCATTTTTTACTGAAACTTGCTGTGTAGGTGCTCCAAGAGGCAGTCACGATACATAAATGTTTTCACGCCCACTTTTAGCGCCCACAAATCAATATCTGTACATATAAAAATGAATCGTGATTTGTTCGGATGCTTAAAACTTGAAAACGACTAGATTTAGGAAAAAAGGTTTAGGAAAAAAGTAATGCCACACCCCTTTTATCGCCCACAAATCAATAAAAATGCTATATTTAAGAAGGTTTTGGTCGTATTAAATTATAATTTGGTAAATAAGTTCTTTTGATGACTGTCACTAACTTTAATAAAAACGGGCGTTGTCACACTTCATCTACGCCTACTTTTGGAAATATCACAATACTCCGAAACTATTGGTCCGATTGAGCTCAAATTTTGTAAGTGGCTTTGCTTTGAGTACGAGATGGTTTAAGAAGAAATGCCACACCTTCTTTTACCTCCCATTGATATAAGAACAATTTGTGTTATCGAATAGCGTTATGGGTTGCACAGCTTAGAAATTCGGTATTCGACCACAATTTAGACGTACCGTTTCAGTGATGAAATTTTATGGGAGTTGGACAAGGGGGAGGGGCACCTCTCATACAACCCAAATTGGTGATATCGAATAGCTTTGAATTTATAGGAATTCAGCTTTGGAATTGTTTTTGACCACAATTTACACATGCAGTTTCAATGATTTTTTTTTTATGGGCGTTGGACAGGGAGGCCTGACATCTCCCTTACATCCCAAATTTGCAATATCGAATTGCTTTGAAGTTATAGGTTGACAGCGTAAGAAATCGGTATTCGACCTAAATTTATACATGCACTTTCATTTCTTACATTTTATGGGCGTAGTGAAAAGGTTGAGGGACACTTCCCATACAACCCAACTTTGTGCTATCAAATAGCTTTGGAGTTATAGGTCGCACAGCATCGGAATTCAGTATTCGAACTCAATTTACACATGCAGTTTCATTGGTAAAATTTTATGAACGTAGGGAAAAGGGGAGTGGCACCCAAATTTGTGTTATCGAATATATTTGGAGTTATATGTCGCACAGTTTTGGTATTCGGTATTCGACCTCCATGTACACATGCAGTTTAATTGATTACATTCTATGAGGGGTGATCAAGAGGGCGTGGAACTTCCTATACAACCCAAAATTGTTATATCGAATAGCTTTGTGGATATAGGTCGCACAGTCTCGGAATTCAGTATTTGACCTCAATTTAGACATGCTGTTTAACTGATAACATTTTATGGGCGTTTGAACAGGGAGAGTGGCAGCAACGCGCCGGGTTTCAGCTAGTTATAAATAAAAACTCCCTTTAGTGATTCCCAAGGAAAAATTATTCATAATTGGGCTGAATATCAAGCCCTAACCGCCGAATTAACGCAAGCAGTATAAACCAAAATTTACAAGAGAAGCATTTTCCTTGTTTTTTTTTTTTTTTTGTATAAGAGGTACATGTTAATTTTATTTTTGTGTAAGATATAACTTTAGATCAATTGAACGTGGAGATGTGAAATTTTGTTGACGATTTCGTTGTCATACTATCGTTTGCCATAATTTCGAAAAAGTGGCGCTTACGGTAATTCGACGGTTAGGGCTCGATATATTTGTGCACAAGTAAATGCACAATAAAGGGAACCACATGTCTTCACCAACTGAACGTAGAAAAACCAACATGTTAATGTGTTCTGGTAAAAGCCTGTTTCTCAATTGGTTCGCTATGAGACCAGCATGAGAAAATAACCTTTCGGACGGCACCGAAGTTGCAACAATTGATTAATATATTCCTACCTAGGAGGGGGGTTATATTTGCAATAATTATTTATGTACTGCTGCTTACCAAGGTGAAAGATTGCTTGAGAGCACTCACGAATATTTTGAAATGCGTGCTTTTTGAACCTAGGATCTAGAAGTAATAAAGAAGCGTATGGTTTTTAAACAGTTCAATATTGTAGTTACTTTTTTGTGTGATTTCAATGGCAAGCACTCGTTTTAAATTCTTGCCAATTTGACTAAAAGCAGAACATTCCAAATTTTTCTATAATAAAAAATAATCGATTTGAGCGTAGTTTGAATATTGTGAATACAAATTTGTATTAACTGCCCTATTCTGGCAACGTAACAATTGTTACCCAGTATTCTTAATAATTCTACGTGTTTGTTGTAATGTTTTTTTTTTCAGAACAAAATTTGAAGCTCAAATAATAATAAATTTTAATAAAAGTTATCACCTGCTTTTCAAATAGGGACAATTTCATTAAAACATTTTGTTACTTGTGTAACGTAATCAGATGGTACGCAATTGCTTTGTTACACTTCCACGTACAGTCTCTTTTTTTAATTTTGCCGACCACTACTTTACATTTATCGAATCAAGAGTTTCCAACGCCGCTTTATTTGTTGTTATACAGCTATTTCGTTTATTAGCTTAGAGAAGACAGTTTTCAAATAAGGGTTAAGGCTTTTGTATCGCATAATATGAAAAACTCGAAAGTAAAAGTCGACTTACGATTTTTTTCAATATCAAAAAGTCGATTGCCAAAAGTCGAAAATTATCAAGCAATAGTCGACTTTCGACTTATTTCGACTTCGACTTGCACATCCCTAATCGCGCTATGATTTCGCTACTTAATTTTGCTAGGATTTCGTAACTTTATTTTGTTTCGATACTACCTTAAGCCTTTTATGCCCTATATTGTCTACAATAACATTGCACTTATAGACTTTTAAGGTACGTTACTTTTTTATTTTTGACCAGTTGCTTTTTGCATTATGTAGCCTTATATATTGTGCAAGCTTATAGCTATTTGTTTTATTTGCGTGTCCATTCTACGTAGAATGAAATGGTCGAAATCAAAATCGGAATTTTGTCAGAAAAAAGAGCCTAAAAATATTAAAATAATTGTTTATTTGTTAAACCAAGCGCACAATACAAATAAAGTAAAGTGAGAAAGTTATATAAAAAAACATCATGAAAAAGTGTTTAGTTTGTCCAATAACTGCCCAACGTTGCAAATAAGCAACATTCTGTAACTAACGAACCCGGGCACCAAGGACTTTAACATTTTTATCAGTTCATATTTGAGTTGAGGCCAACACATATCTGACCTTAAAAAATGTGTAGCCTCACCGATTTTAAATCGGACATAAAAGGATTAAGAAGTGTCAATACCTTCATACAATTGAGCTGTTCAGAGCACAAGTGGCGTAAGTCCATTTTTTAGGGAAATTGAGTTAAGTACGTAAAAGTGAAGAGGAAAATGTAACCAATTTATGAGTACGGGCAAGAAACTCCTAGCTTACGTAATCTCTGAACAAAATGTAATACTTTGTTATTGCTCTGACAAATACCATTATTTTTTCAGAGTGGCGTTAGTCCATTTTTGGTAGTTTTGAGAAAATTGAACGTTAAGAAAAATTCTTAAATGAATTCTAAGTAAGAAGAACTCAGTTTTGCTTATAAGCTTGGTCAAAAGCATAATTGGAGCTATCCATATCGTAAAAAATAAACTAATTAATACACAAAAACGATGCAGACTATTGCATATTAGTAAAAACATTTGGAATTGCGCCACTGAAAATTATTTTAAATTTCTCGTTTCCGCTGTAGAAATCTAATATGAGATATTTTTCAAAAACTTTTTGATGACGAATGGCAGCATTTTTACCTAGAAGTTGGACAAAACCACCCCTTAGTGATTATTTGCATTATTAAGGGAGATATAAAATGAATGGACTTACGCCACCTGTCCCCTGAAAATTTTTAAAAATTTCTCTTTTCCGCTGTAAAAATGTAATAGAAAATATTTTAAAGAATTTTTACATAGAAGTTGGACAAAAACATCCCTTAGCGATTATCTTCATTATAAAGGGAGTTTTGATATATAGCTTTTCGAAAATTTACCATTGCTCCAAATAACGACAACGATAACGATGAAAACTTATATTTGTAAAGATTTTTTATTACATTTTTTAATATACAATATTAATAAATATTACATATTATTACATTCCTACTAAATAGAAACAATTGTGTTTAATTGCAGCTGTTTAATAAGACTGCAACTTTAATAAAAATAAATGCATTCTGGCCTCCTCTGTCAATCCTTACCAAAAAATCCTTAAAAATATAGTCCATTACATTTTTACAGTGGAAAAGGGTAATTTTAAAAAATTTTCAAAGGACAAGTGGCATAAGTCCATTCATTTTATATCTCCCTTAATAATGGAGATAATCGCTAATGGGTAGTTTTGTCCAACTTCTATGAAAAAATGCTGTCATTCCTCATAAAAAAATTCTTCAAAATATTTTCCATTACATTTTTACAGCGGAAAGGAGGAATTTTAAAAAATTTTCAGAGGACAAGTGGCGTAAGTCCATTCATTTCATATCTCCCTTAATAATGAAGATAATCGCTAATGGGTAGTTTTGTCCAACTTCTATGTAAAAATGCTGTGATTCCTCATCAAAAAATTCTTAAAAATATTTTCCATTACATTTTTACAGCGGAAAGGAGGAATTTTAAAAAATTTTCAGAGGACAAGTGGCGTAAGTCCATTCATTTTATATCTCCCTTAATAACACAGTGGCGCAATATTCAACTTTTTGACTCCAAACAAAAAATCACTTATCCCAGCCGAAAGTACTCGATGAGAGGAGAAAAGTAATTTCTGGATTTTGCTAGATTGGTTGCCGTTCGTTTTTTATAAACCTCTATAGTTTTTTTCGCCAAATTCGATTTTGAGCACTTTTTTGCAATTTTCTTCTATTTTTCCCATGACCATAGCTCGAAAAAAGCTGTGAATTTTAATTTGCAGTCGTCAGCAAAGTTGTAGTTCTTGACTCGGCCAACAAAAATGCTGAATATATTAAGTCGGAAAAATTTCATCTTCAAGCTCAAAACCCCAAAAATGTCGAAAAAATTACCACTTTTTTCACCGATTTTTTCCGTTTTTCGACTACAGCTCTTGAACTATTGAAAATTTTACCAAATAATCAAGGGAAGAAATGTAGCCTATAAAATTATGAACAACAAATTTTAGTACATACCAACTTCATATGACCACTCCTTGATACAGATTTTGCCATACAAATGTGATTAATTTTCATTTTTTTTTTTTTATTTTATTATTTTTATTGAGTAAAAGTTTAAAAAAGGCACATGTATTTTTTTTGCAATTTAGTATTGAATTTTCTGATTAAAGTGAAAAACATGAAAATATGTGAAAGAGTATGAAAAAAAGTATAAAAAAAGGCATCAACGGGTATTAATTTGTATTTTTTTTTTTTTTTTTGTTAATCAGTATCGTCGATGTCCATTTGGGCTGTCTGGCGCGAAGTTGATGATTTGGTTCGCTTGATTCGTTTGATTCGTCGTCTGATTCTGAGCTTAAAATAGCCACGGCGATATCTTCTGCGTCATTTCCAGTTTGTGGAGTGAATAACGGTACATCTTCTTCTGTATGTCCTTCTTTATCATCCACCGTCAACTCGTGCTCGAATCGTGATATCTTTTGATACTTCAGCAATCATTGCGTCGATTTTCTTACCTTTGAAACGACTTTCCATCGGCATTGTTACCTGGTGGAATCGTATAAAAAATGAGAAAAAGCAACAAGTAACATACATAAAAAACAGTGCGAATGTAGCGAAGTGAATCAACATTAATGCTAAAAAATTAAAAACAATACCTGCAGTAATTTTATCATTGCTTAGTTTTGGAAATATTCCTTTCAAGCAATCGAAAATCTGATCGTTGCCTTTGACGGCCACTTCGATAAATTTTTTCACGATGCCCAATTTTATATGTAGTGGTGGTAGCAAAATATTATCAATATTCTCAATTAACGGTTTGTTGAACAAATTCAAATGCTTTTGATTCTTCAGATCTCTTTTCACCCAATGTGTGGCCTTATAGTGGTCATGTTTATACCGCGAATCCCATGTGCAGTAGAAGCAGAAGAATTTCGGGAAGCCGCCTTTTTCAATGACACCTTGCAAAATATTTACTACTTTTAAGTCGCAGCAAATTTTCCAGTTATGCTGCGTATATTTGATTTTGTCCAATATATCTGCCATGACTTCATAACATTTCTTCATATTCGTTCCGAATGCCAACGGGATGAATGGCATTTTATTTGTAACATGTAATAATACGGCCTTCAAACTTGACGTGGAGCCATCTATAAATAATCTTCAGTCGGCAGCATTATATTTCATACCCATTTTGTTCACTAAGGATTTTATGTCGTTGCAATATGTGAACGTATTCAAATCAATGACGTTGTATAGTTTTTGGAACTCAGCTTGGCGTTCGGTAACCGCTGGCGATAACGTTTTTCTGTGTGAGCTTTCTGCGCTTCATAAATGTAGTGAAAAATTCGGCATCACGCTGCGACAAACAAAATTTGGCCACGAGGAAATCGAATTCTTCTTGTGCTAGTGGCTTTGCTGCATCATCTGCGATTTCAGGGAAAAAATCCGGATCGAAGTCACCATAGTTGGTGTTTCCACTTTCTGATGACATCATTGATAGCATACTGGGACTCGGTGGTTTTGGTACTTCGGCATTATCGGGCATCGGTATTGGTAATGCAGCGGAGTAAGTGGCATTATATACTTTTGCTCTGCGTTTTTTTCTAGTAATTTCTTTGGTAAAATTTACGCAAGCGTAGCACTTGTCTGGACCATGTACCCCGGACGTATTTCTTACCCACAGCATTGGCTTGACATTCCGTAAACATACATTTCTTTTTGCAACCGCCCCAAGAGATTGTCATAACATAATGAACACACCGAAATAGAGTTTATATGCGAGTTTAAAATTTGGCGAGTTTGTTTTCCATGTTTTGGCTCTAGTTTACCACAAACGTAACAGAAACTATCTAATTTCGAGCATCTTTCTATTTTCAATCACTCACTTCAATCACTTATATAAAAAAAGTAGAATGACGTAATTCATTTTATTGTTGAAATTGAAATTGTGGCAGTTTTATTTTTTATTTTCACTTAATCTATTTATATTTTCGATCCAAAAATCAAAAATTTACCATATGCGTTTTCTGACAAACGGTACAAACAAAACAAAATCAAAAATATCAACAACTTCTAGTCCAAAGTCCAACATGTAACAACAACTTGAACAACATTAGTATATACATTTACTTTGTTCTTTCGTAAAAAAAATAACAACAACGATTTAGACAAATACGCATTTATTTCTTTGTTTCGTATACAAAAAACGAAAATAAAAAAAATGCAAAATCCGTATCAAGGAGTGGTCGCATGAAGTTGGTATGTACTAAAAAGTTGTTCATAATTTTATAGGCTACATTTCTTCCCTTGATTATTTGGTAAAATTTTCAATAGTTCAAGAGCTGTAGTCGAAAAACGGAAAAAATCGGTGAAAAAAGTGGTAATTTTTTCGACATTTTTGGGGTTTTGAGCATGAAGATGAAATTTTTCCGACTTAATATATTCAGCATTTTTGTTGGCCGAGTCAAGAACTACAACTTTGCTGAAGATTGCAAATAAAAATTCACAGCATTTTTCGAGCTATGGCCATGCGAAAAATAAAAGAAAATTTCAAAAAAGTGCTCTACATCGAATTTGGCGAAAAAACTATAGAGGCTCATAAAAAACGAACGGCAACCAATCTAGCAAAATCCAGAAATTACTTTTCTCCTCTCGTCGAGTACTTTCGGCTGGGATAAGTGATTTTTTGTTTGGAATTTTTGTGTTGTGTTGCGTAATAAAGATAATCGCTAATGGGTAGTTTTGTCTCCAAAAAATGCTGTCATTCCTCATCAAAAAATTCTTAAAAATATTTTCCATTACATTTTTACAGCGGAAAGGAGGAATTTTAAAAAATTTTTAGAGGACAAGTGGCGTAAGTCCATTCATTTCATATCTCCCTTAATAATGAAGATAATCGCTAGTGGGTACAACTTTTGTCCAACTTCTATGTAAAAATGCTGTTATTCCTCATCAAAAAGTTTTTGAAAAATATCTCCTATTAGATTTCTACAGCGGAAACGAGAAATTTAAAATAATTTTCAGTGGCGCAATTCCAAATTTTTTTACTAATATGCAATATTCTGCACCATTTTTATGTTCTATTTAGTTTATTTTGTACGATATGGGTAGCTCCATTTATGATCTTGACCTAGTTTATAAGCAAAACTGAGTTCTTTATACTTGGAATTTATTATAAGAATTTTTCTAAATGTTCAATTTTCTCAAAACTACCAAAAATGGACTTACGCCACTTGTGCTCTGAACAGCTCAATTGTCGAAGCGATTTCCTAACGAAATCTTAGAGATTCCGCAATATTCATAGTTATTTCGCACGAGTTCGGAAACTTTGGTTTGCTGGCTATTAAAATTCAAACATACAAATAAAACTATCCATTCATTCCCCTCGCTCCATCTGCTTCACCGACCATCAAAGTTAGAAAGCAAATAAGTTTACAGGTAAATATTAATTAGAAATTCAAAACTTGAAGAGAAGAAATACATTTTCCACATTTGTTGACTAATTGCGGTCGAAAACATTCTTAAATTAGGTCATTTAATGTATTTATCATAATATCATATCTGAGAAACGGGGTTAAGAAATTTGTGAATTTTAGTGTGGAGCACTAAATATATATTGTTAATATATATACAATTGTGCGATAGTTTTAGCAACGAATAAATGTTGCTGGCTAGTTTTCATGGCTCAGCTGTAAACAACAAAAAAATAAGTTTGTTATGACTTTATGAAAGAATGGCTATTTACAGAACTATTTAAGAACTAGCTAATATAAAATTTAACAACTAGGTAAAAGAAATAAATATCTTACAAGAAACAGTAACAATTTTAAATAAATTATCTGTAAAACAGAGTATGAATAAATAGTAAATTTTATAAAAGCTTAAAATGCTATAATGGTATTAAAGTTGCCTGCAAATATTAAAAGCTGCGATATCGATGCATACAAAAGTTGTATGATTTCACCAAATTGTTAGAAATAAGATAGATATTGTTTGTTTTATGCTTCATATATCCATGTTTCATACCTATACTTAAACTTTGTTATTAGTTTTGAAATGATATATTGCTTTAAAGTTTAAACATAAAATTTTCTTAAAATTAATTGAATTAGGCTCCGAATGCCTTAGTAAATAATTAATTAAATATACACACAAAAATAAATGTGAATGATTTTGGTTTAAAGCTTAGTATGTTGTAGGAACGAAAATTCTTAGGCATTTAATTCTACACGCAAATTTTTGGTGTAGACTCAACACTAACACATGCTTACCATAACGTGTTTGTTGAATGTGTTAGTTTAACATTATTGTTAAATGCCAAATTTCCTCGCCAAGTAAATGTACGAACAAAGAAAAGACAGCAAAATTTTGACATTTTAACTCTCCAATCATGGTTGTGAACTTGGCTGCATTGGACAAATTTTTTGGTTCAACAGCGTACTAGCCAACGAAAATTTCGCTACCATTTCGCTGTCAAAAATGCAATACATTTCTTACGGAAGATTTATTTTCTCTTCTACAGCATACTAAGCTTAAGCAAAAATCAGATCATTCTTCTTATTTTTAATGTTCTATGTTTTTTGAAATGCATATACCTTATCATTGGCGTCCGCAGGGGGAAAAGGGGGCACTTGCACTAGGAAGTGAACATTTTTTATGTGTCTTCATATTAAATCAAAAAAGCCTTAATTTTAAATTTAAAAATTTTAAGAGAGAAGCAAAAAGCTTTCTAAATTGTAAGGTGCACTTAAACTTAGGGCTTTGAGAACTTTGTGAATAAAAACGTCATTTTAAGTTGTAGAAGTGTAAAATTTTGCGAAACATGTATTTTGATAAGGTGTCAAATGACAAACAATTCTGCAGCATTTAAATTTAAAAAAGTTGCAGCGATCTGGGCGAGAGCAAGGCTTCTAATTCAAAAGCGAAAGAAAAAAGGCCAATTTTGGATCAAGGATTAATTTTTTAAAAAATCTTATATCATATAAGGCATATCTTTATATACATTAGAATTTATAATAGTCAAACGTTTTTTATGTAATAAACATAAATGAGAAACTCGATTTGAAACAACCATTTTTTACTTCTAAAAATTCACGTTATTTAGCGGCGCATACCCAGTTTGAGAATTTTCTGCACTTTTTTCACGTCAAGTGCTTATATAGGATAGGATTCATAATCAAGCCTTGCAGCGAGGTTCTGGAATATGTTAAGAAAATATATGAAACCCAAAACAAATCTAATAAACATGTACCTCTTTATTTATTTATTCATACGTTTTGAATTAAGAAAAATACATTTTTTAAATTATTCAGATAATAGGTATGGTCCGATTGTAGGAACTTGCAAACTGCTAGAACTGATTTATGTTAGAAAAACAATTAAGTAGATTGGTGTCAATGCAGTGTGAGATCCGGTGAAAAAGATCTCCCTTAGCATGCGGGGAACATTCCAAGAAAAGCGACAACTCAAAGTTTTAATTTTTACGAATGATATGGATTTTGACCTCCTTAATCCAAATCTGAAAAATTTCAGTCCCTTTGAAATGAGTTTAGGAGTTAAAGGCTTCCAAAGTTACAAAATGGCCCAAAAATTTAGTTGGATTTTTAAGTTTTACAACAAAAAATATGAAATGTTTGTATTCTTATTTTAAAAGTTGAAAACTGGGGGCTCAATAGTAATTAATGCGATTTTATTTAAGGATATAGGCCTCACATTATTTAATTTTTTAAGCTATTAAGAATATTTGCTTTAGCAAAAAATTACTGAAATGTATTACATGAAAAAAAAATTAAATAAAATTTTTAAATATTTCGGATATGATACGAGCAAGATTTTTACACGATCTTTAAAATATATTAGATTTTCTTATGTGTAAAAGCGAGTGTCAACCGGTGTAGTGTGCATATAATGTTTACAAAATTAGTATTAAAAATCCTAATTGTTCATTCTAAATTCCTTTATGCATTTTCCTTCCCCCTAGAACAAATCCTGCGGACGCCCATGTTCGTCTTTATTCTCAGCATGGTATTGAACAAATTTTTAAAAGCTCTAAAAAATATGTGTAACTTGCTCTTTTACGAGAAATCGGACCAAACTTATATATATTTTTTTTCAATGCAATATGCTTAACGCAGACGTTTTGCAGTGACTTAAAATGAATATGGTCAGTCAAAATTCTCAATACAGTATTGCCCATAAAAATTTGAAAGTTTAATATATTTTCTTATGACATTCAGTAAAAATTCTAAATGATTTTGATAACCTTGAGTTTATAAAAAGAAATAAGAACAGCAAATATCTTATTAAGAAAGCACTAACAAAATAAAATAATTTTCTAATTAAAAAAAATAGAAAGGGTGTTTTTTATAGAGTGATACAACTTTCAGTTAGCATCCTTGCTTTATTTGTCCACTCATTTAACAGCTGATAGTTGTTTTTTGTTTAATTTGCTTTGACATTTCATTATGGATTGACTTACACTAGAGTAATGCGTGAAAATTGTGGAAATATTTAATTAAAATAATGGTTCTGTTCGTCAAATTTATCGTGCACTTCGTCCATTTTATGGCGTACATATATCGTTTTCGGACCACATTTAATGTTACTGATAATGTGCATCCCGTGAGATGCCGAACAGTGCGCACTGAAGAATCTGTAGTCGCTGTACAGGAAAGCATTGAAGATGATCCTAATCAATCAATTCGTCGCCTTTCTGGGGAGCAACTGGGGTTGTGAACTTCCACTTTATGGAAGATTTTACGAAAATATCTTGGCTTAAAACCTTTCAAGATTCAACTTGTGCAGGAATTAAAGCCAAACGACCATCGTATGCTTCGCCAATTCGGCGAATGTTCTGAAGCACAAATTGATATTGATTTTGAATTTCCATGGCAAATTTTATTTTCCGATTCCCAATTCCATTCCCAATCCAATCCCAATCCAATCCCAATCCCATTTTTGGTTGAATGGCCACACAGCGGGCGCTACAATTGATTTACTCAAGGAAACTTTTGACGAAAAAATAATTTCACGAAATGGCCCAATTAATTGGCCCCCAAGATCGTGTGGTGTAACCACATTGGATTATTTTCTTTGTTGTTATATAAAGTCACTTGTCTGCGTCGATAAACCACAAGCAATTGAATACCTGGATATCAACATTCGAAGAGTTATCGGCGAGATACGGCCGCAAATGCTGCGAAAAGTTTGTGAAAATTGGTGTTCCAGATTGAAATTTTAATTTAACTTAACATATTTTTAAAATTTTCTTTTTATTTTTATGCACTGTTTTTTGCTATAAATTTTTTACATTTAAATTTGACAACTTACCCGAGAAACAATTTGTGTCCTACCAAATTACTCAATCACAAAAGTCCTAAGTAGCAGACTCAATTTTATTTTACAGATTTATATTTTAATCGATAAAATATAACCAAAATAAATTCATTTCAAAATCAAAAAAAAAAATACTCAGAAATGTGTTCTTTAAAAACAAAACAGCTAGGGAATGGTAACAACATACTAATTAAGTCATCACATTCAGGTTATAAGAATTCAACTTCATCACCAAATAGAAAGTGTCTCTTTAATTTGTTTAATTAAATAGTTAGCTAAACTAAACAACTTCTATGTTGTAATAATAATTGGAATTTTCAGTGTAAATAGTCTTTTTATAAGTAAGAGCAATGATCGATTTAATTTCTGTCTTAGAGCATTGGACTTAGTCTGGCAATAAAGTCATTTGGTTACTTTTCATTGAATGATTTAATTCATTTAATTGCTTGCCATAAAAATGTTTATCACTTATTTGCTTGTCATGAAATGGCTTTCCACTAATTTACTCATAATAAATGAAAGCGAAAGCAATGATATTAATAACGGCAAGTCTAGAAAAAAATAGATAATAGATAGATAGAAAAAGATAGAAAGATAATAGATTTTGTTATGAAACTTTACAACATTATTATTATTATTATTACTATTAAGGATAATACAACAATATTTAAATATAGTTGTCAAGAACTAAATAAAGTTTCATAAATCGGCATTTTGAAGCTAGTAGCTGGATAAAAATGAAGTGGATAAATATATGTACATTAAATTAACAAATCCACAAAATTTTTTACAATGGGGTTTCTTACAAAAAAAAAAATCCCAGCATATATTACACTATCCCTACCATGCCAGAAATATATAAAAATGTGACTTAAAATTAACTTAAGATAAAATAATATTAAACTAAGCTGAAAAAAAACAAAAAAACAAAAAAAAAAATGGTGCTAAGTTGACTTGTGGCACCTTCACTTAATTCAATTCACTTCGTTAGTCTTCCATAAATTTTCTTAATTAGTAGCTTCTTTTTTTCTTAAAAAAGCCATCTTCTTGATTAAAATGACAAACTGTGCATTTTTTTGTGACTTCGATTTCTTAAGGCTTTTGTTTTTGTTTTATTTAATAACTAGTCTGTAATACGACAGGTCCTCTGCACACTTCCTTTTTTGAGCCTTTTGCCAATAGCACTTTTTTAATTTTTTAAAGCTTTATTTTTTATACACTTGCTTGCTTTCTATGTATTAAGATGTTCATACTTTCAGGCTTAACAGTTTGAGAGATATTGGACACGGAGCAGCGTGCATGCCTTTTATATATTAAGATTTTTTTCTATATTTCTTTTGATTGCGCCAAACACAACTAAACCAATTAGCAAAGAGGGCATACTAAATTAAAAGTAAATGTATTAATCTCTTAATTGATATTTCTGTTAACCAAGTCAATCAATTACAACTCAAGACATGTGAAATATATGGAACTATGTATATAAAAAAAATCGGATAAAAATTTAAAAAATATATATTTATCGAAATCCTATCCATAAAAAAAAATTGATTGCGATTTTCGTGTACAGCAGGCCAAAATCTCTAGAAAATGTTTAGTGGCATATTGTCTTAAAACAACTATCTAGATTTAATTTTAATGAATTTTCAGTCTAAATAAATTTTCAGAGAATATTCCTTACGATTTATACAAACTGTCATATAGGTATTTTATAATTTTTTTTTTTTTTTGTTAATTATTACCAACTCCCATCCCTTTTAAAGCAGTTCAATTTGAAGTGATTTCATAATAAAAATGTGTTCATAATAAAAAGTTGTCAAGCAACCAATAATGGGATATTTAAAATAAAAATTATGTGCTATAATGGGCTATTATGGACTATTATAAAATAAAAAATATGTATGTGAAATAGCTTGAAATTGGTTACGGCAAAAAATAAGATAAAAAATTGTATTAAATGTTCAGTCAGCGTGAGAAATGTGAATTCTTAACACAGATGTTTTTTCATATACATGTATATCTAGATTTACAGCATTTAAAGTCTTAAAGTGCAAAGGCATGCTTTTCACACTTTTCATCCCAAAGAAGAGACAGCAATAACAAGAAAATATCCCAATAAAGATATGCTACCAGTGATGCCAGTGATTTTTCTCTTTGAAGAATTTTTCAATCGTCTTTTAAGCTAAGAAGGGAAAAAGAAAAATATTTTGCTTGGCAGTACAAGAAAAAGGGAATTCTTGATGGCAATAAAGATGGCTAGAGCAGAAAGATTTTAAGACTTGGCTTCAACCAGTAGCTAATGATGTCTTTAAGGTTTTTTACGAGGCGTCACCTTTTAAGTGATAAAACATAAATTCTTCGGCACAGTAATGCCCAAAAACACAAACAAACTGAGCGCAATAATAACTCGTCGCATTGAAGAAGTATTTATCAGACAACTACAAGACATTACAAAAATTGCCAAAGTAGAACTTGCAACATTCTTTGCGGACCACAATATTGCAACAGAAATAGTTAATAAACTTGTTTCATTACTCAAGCAAATGTTTTCTGATTCAAAAACCTTACAAGATTTATCTTTGTGGCGGACGAAATGTTCTTATCTTAAATGACATTGTGATTGCAAATGAATGTGAAAATACTATATTAAATTTAAAATGTGACGAAAAGCGAGGTCTCAGGACACATTGCTTAAATTTTTACCTAAAGCTAAAGCTTAAATAATAAATTTTGATAAAAATTGTCAACTGCTTTTCAGTTATTAACAATTTCATTCAAAAATTTCGTTTTTTGAGCTTCAAATTTTTTTTTAAACAACAAACATATAGAAATATAAAAAATACTGGTTAACAACTGTTAATTTGCTAGAATAGGGCTATAAATCTACAGTCACAATGTATATAAAAGAAGTTTCAAAGTGTTTCTATTACAATGAGCAATGAAAAAAAAATTATTTTAAAAGTATGCCAATGTAGCATGAAATATGCAATTGGTTTTGGGGACTCCACTCGTTTTTTTTTTGTTTTGTTGTTTGTTTTGTAAACGTCGCGTACCGATTATTTACATAATTAAAATGATAACTTTTTGTATTAGTCAGGTGTTATTATTAACTATTTCAACTTTTAACTATTTATTCAACTATTTCTATAAAGTTTACGCAATTCGTGAGAAAACCTATTCAAGAAACGGAGTTACAACAACTTTGTTTTAAAGGGCATTTAAAGTGTTTGAATCTTACTGAATATCCTACTGCGGTATTTTTTTATAAGGTATAACCTTAACATTTAACTGACACATCATTCTCGTACTTCGATTTTGGCTCCGCCTTAAAACTTGGATTTCGGTTCCGACTCTGGCTTCGATAAATCAAATTTAAAACACCGGTTCCCAAACCAGTTCTGGTAAATTAACATCCGCAACATGTTTCGTAAACTTTTTTGTTTTAAGCATAGTACTATGTTTTCTTGCGTGAAATTTCGCTGACAACATTCATTTATTTGTTGCGTGAAATTTCTGACACATATTTTGTTGCGAGGAGTTCCGTTTGCAACGTTTCTCAGAGAGGCTCCTGAGAGTAAGTTGGGAAATTTCATAGGAGCTGTTATATTTTTTTGTAAACATTTAAAACATTGGCTAAAGATAATGAAAAAGTGGTTGAGGCAAAGAGAAGAAAATATATTAAATTTGTTTTTTAATTACGAAATTATATGATTACTTAACTACCTAATTACCTAATTACCCAAGTAAACTATAATGGAAATTTAAGTAACGTAACGCTTAATCAAAAACCTAATAAAAAAAAAACCAGAGAAGATTTTACAATTTGAACATCTGCTCGAAATCTTGAGATTTTGTGAGATTTCGTAAAATCCATATTGAAATCAACAAAGTTCTCTATACAATATTAAGATTTCAAAATCTTGTGATTTCAACAAAATGTGATGGCATTTTCTTTTCTCAAAAAAATTCTGCATTTTTTCTGCCTACTTTGAGAACTCTGCGATTTTTGTGTTCTTTTCTCAAAAAAATGTTGATCTCTTAAATTAAAGCGTGTTCTTTTCTCGAAAATGTTGACCTGAAAGTATAAAAAATGCAGAATTTTCGCACTCTCAAGATCAACGGTTTCAGAGTTCTGCCCTCAAATGCTACCAACTGAAGAAACAAAAAGTGGCATGTTAAGAAAATATTAAACATTGTATTGACATTTTATTAAAGAGTGAGCATATTTTTTACAAACATTTATTATAAGTATAAAAAATATAATATAAATATATAATATAAAAATATAATATAATATAATATAAAAGTATAAATAAACAAAATAGCCACATCAGTGGTCCGTTTTATTAAAAATGAATTACTGGATTGCTATTTTAACGGAAGATTTCTGCAATTTATTTGATGTTTCTCGATATAGCAGAGCAGCCAACACAACATGGAAAACGAAGTTGCATTTTTCTTTTATGTTCTTTTCTCGACTAAGAACAGGTCAACATTTTTTGAGTTGAGGTTAAAATTTAAAAAGTTCTGCGCTCTCAGAGGGCAGAATTTTTTGGCGAGAAAAGAAAACGCCATATTACAAAATCTCATAAAATGCAATGCGGTATCCCTGAAAAATTATATCAGTATCCAGCACTATTTAGCTTATGTAAATTTTTCGTATTGACAATTGGCAATGACAACTTATTAATTATTTAAAAAAAAGCAATAACAATAATGATAATGAAAAATGCAAAAGAAAAAAAAACTGTGAGTTAATAGTAAATGTGAATGATATGTTGATACATTTTGTCTGAGAGAGTAATACAATGCTTGCTCCCGGCATTGGTTTAAATTTATCAAATGAAGTCTTAATTGTCAAATGATATCTAGCTTTCATGACATGCCAGAAGGAAAAACTTAGAAATCATTTTTGCAAAATCGCCAGGATTTGAGCAGTTGGAAACATAGTATTATGTTATTTCAAGCCCTTATAAAAAATTGTATACAAAAAGTCTTGCCCAATTAGGAGATTTTTCAAATTTTTTAATCCAAGTCGAAAATAACTTCCGTTTTTTGTAACGTAACGAAAGCACATATTTTTGCTTATATCTTTAAATCCTAAGGGTCAATTGTTGTTGTTGTTTTAACTTAATATAGCACTATATATTTTACTACGCAGATATAAAAAGCCTTTTTAAAAATTAGACTTTTTTATTATTTTTTTATATTTGTTCGTATAAATCGTCCGTAACGCCAGTTTTGAAATGCCAATATGTAAAATAAGATCGTAATTTCAAGCAAAAGGTTTAAGCGTAAGTGATTGTAAAGTAAAACTGAACATTAACGCCTTTATAATACTGAATTTTTATATAAAAAATTCAGAACTAAAATTACTTCAAGGGCTTATTGCAATAACATGATAAGCCACATGATTTGAAAAATCGATTTTTTGCAATAGTTCTAAAAAGTGAAAAATTTGTAATAGTGAATGAAATAGTTATTTGGAGCAATACATAAATGCCTGCTGACGAAAATGGGTCCATCCGTAAGCTCTAATTTTGGCATAGTTTTTCCAGCAATTCGGCCGGTATCTCACCAATGGCAACTGTAATGTTATCCTCCAGGGCTGCAACTGTTGCTGGCTTGTCCTTGCATACGAGAAACTTCACGTAGCACCACAAAAAATAGTCTAGTGGGGTCAAATCACACGATCTTGGCGGCCAATGGACTGTTCCAAAACTTGTGATTAATTGCTCATCAAGCTCGCCTCTCAATAGGTCCACGGTATCGCGTGCCGTGAGGCATGTGGTGTGAGTAGCCAAATATCAAATAAAAACTTATCAAATTTTTAAACATTTAAACATTTTATTTCGAAGCGGCATCCCTGATTTCTTCTCGCTATTCGTTATAAGTTATAAGTAATTAGCTGTCAAAAAACGTTTTTCCAACGTCACAAATGCAGGCATAAAACTCTCTTTCATAAGCTTACACACATTCTATTACATTGTGAGACGGACGCATATGCAAACGCAGTTAATGAACTTCCAGCTTTAGTCTATTTATGGTGAAATGAAAAACTTTTCTGAACATTTTTGGCTTTGCCACATGTCACAAATCACGCGTGAGGTGTAAAAAAAATGTACACTAAAAAACAAATAGCAAAAAATAGCAAAACACCCACTGCAAAGTGATCAGTTCTAGCAATAAGTCCTCCACTAATATTGTTGATCTTATTTTAATTTTTTATGTTCAAATGCGTAACTAATGCCTTATTCTGGTGATTTATGATTGTAAATTTATTTACAAAGTACTTTTTGTAATACTTTTTTTAACATTTCAAGTTCAAAAAAATTCATATAATTATTTCTAGTCGAGACCTTTCATGTGTTGAAAGTTTTGTCAAGTAGCTTTCGATATCATTTTAAACTGAGAAATCCTTATAATTTTAAATAAATTGGCAATTTTTAATCACCAAAATAAGTCTATAAATATAAGTAGTATATTGTTTTGTTGCTTAAAAAAATACTACATACCTTTATTTATATTCACTTAGTTTCTAATAAATTATATGGAGTGTATTTTTTTTAGCAAATACTTGTGTATAAAACAGGAAAAGTTTTTAAAACAGAGTCATTAATTATTTTTGTTATAACAAATATTATGTGTTTATGTTTACGAACATGTGTCATGGTTTTTAAATACTCTAATTAAGTTTTGTACCTGAAACTTTATACCTAAATTAAGTTATGCTTAAAAGATATTTTTTATATCTCTCAAAATTTTAATAGGAAAAAATGGAAAACAATTTTTTATGTATTTGTTGGAAATTATACATAAATATACGGGCAACACTGTATGCAATTGTTGAAAAAGCAGCAAAAGATGGCACATGTTTCTTCTTAGTAGTATGACAGACAACTGTCAAGACTGAAAACTGTTTAACTTAAATGTGCAGTCAGAGTGGTAAAATATCTGAAGCAAACAAAAAACTGTCTATGAATACAGACTCTTACTGGCTTAAGCCAGTGCACTTGACATTGCAAAAAATGGCTGTTTTTTCTAGGAAAATTGATTGAGCAGCTTGCCTTTGAGCACAACTGCTCAAAACGTATTGTTGCTAAAATAGTCGATTAGCAGAAGTAGCAACAGTCAGCTAAACTGTTCATGACGTGACATACTTTCGCTCAAAACTTGTTCAAAACACAAAATAACAGTAGATTTATTTCTTTCAAAGTGACTTAAGAACGTATTGCTGTTTATTCAGCTGTTGCTCCTTTTTTGGCGCTTTCTTTTGTTATTTTTTCTTCTTTAATACCATAAGGTATTTGAACAAACGATTTAGGACTTATGACCAATGTTTAGAAAGTGTAACTATTTTGGTGTGTGAATGGCTTTTTTTGTTTGCTCAACCTTAAGTTTTGGACAACGTTAATAAAACATTATCTGCTTGGCAGAGAAAATGACAAATTATTTAAAATTACTTTAACGCCGGCTTAACATTTGCTCCAACCAGGGTCGTAGCCTAGGGGGTTTTGGGGTTCAAACCCCCCCAGAGGATCGATATGTTTATAAAAATTAATGCATTTAAATAATTATTTCATTGAGGGCCAATTTTTCAGTGAGAGTTTAAACTCTAGTCAAATTAAACCTAGCTTAACTCACCAAAATTGGACGCTTAGACTAGGTTTAACTAGATATTTTAGCATTCGTTGAAGTTAAATTGACTTAAAATATCATATAATGTGTTTCTTTTTTGCCTAAACGGAGTTTAAACGTCCAATTTTGGTGAGTTAAGCTCGGTTTAATTTGACTAGAGTTTAAACTCGCACTGAAAAACTGGCCCTGAATCGCCTAATTATGTTCTAAAAAAACTTAACAAATTATAAACTAAAGTTGCGTTTACATGTAAAGGCCTTTGTTATGAGTTGATTCGTGTAAACAACAATAGTGAAAACAAATTTATCAGATTTATCGGAAACGTGATACATTCAAAATTACCATCACTATTGCTTTCACTACCGTTGACATCAGCAGTTGTAGATGATGGTAATGATGTTAACACTGAAGCCCACAATAATGATATATTCTAGAATCGCCAAGAAAGATTTCAGCCAACAAATGATTTTAATTTTTGTTTATTCATTTAAATTTTTTTTTTATTTTTTTTTTTTTCTATGTGTCCTTGCTATTTATTATGTTGATTTTATATGATATAAATACAAATTCTAAATGTTTGACAGTTTACATCATACTTGATTTTAAACACAAATTCTAGTTGTTTGACAGTTTAAAATCGTTTATTGAGCTTTAGGTCAAAGTTAGAACAATTTATTGTTATAACGCATCTTACCAAAGAAAAAACAACAACAACAAAGTTTTTTTTCCTTTTCCTTCTTTGGAAAGATTCATTAGAACAATTAATTGTTCTAACTTTGACCTAAAGTTCAATAAACGCTTTTATACTATCAAACAACTAGAATTTTAATTTAAAATCAAGTATGATTTAAACTATCAAACATTTAAAATTTGTATTTAAATCATATAAAATCAACATAATAAATAACAAGGTCATTTAGAAAAAAACAAAAAAAAACTTTAATCAAATGGAAGAGCACGACCAAACAGAAACAAGCTGAAAATATATCAGCAAAAATCTAAAAACAACTTCAGTAACCATGCTTTGTTAGTGGAAGACTTCCAGCAGACTGTTGGACTCCATAAAAATAATAAATGCATAAATACCAAAGTAAAGCAAAAATACAAAAAGAAATGTGAAATTATGAAATGGGAGAAAAACTGAGGAATTGACACTAAAAATCTCATAGCCTCTGCGGTGCAGTGCGCTAGTGTGCGCTTGCACAAGTATCACAAAGATTTCTGATGAAACCTTTAGCAGGGCCAAAATTGCAATAAAATCAGCTAGTGATTTTTTCATTTTCATATTGAGAAAAAAAAACTTTGTTGTTGTTGTTGTTTCTTTGGAAACATTCGTGACAACATATAATTGTTCTAACTTTGACCTAAAGCTCAATAAATGATTTTACACTATCAATCCACTAGAATTTGTATTTAAAATCAAGTATGATTTAAACTTTCAAACATTTAGAATTTGTATTTAAATCATATAAAATTATCATAATTTATTTATTTATTTAAAGCAAATGTTCACAAATAAGACAGAGTCTTTAAAATGCAGTAAGAATATAGATACATAACAAAATAGCAAGTGATAAACAACAAAAAAATAATTAAAAATTTTACGCAATACAATTAATACTATTTACCAGAAAGATCTAATCAAAATAATAATTAATTCAGAACAAAAATCAAAAAATTGACAAAATCAAGAATTACAACAAATAACGATTAAATAATTTTAATTAAATTAAGGTTTTTTTAAAAAATACAATTGCATAGAATTAGTGAAAGAGAGAAGCTTAAGAGAAAGGTTGGACAATTACATGCTTAAAGTTGCGTTTAGTTGTAATACTTTTTATACTTAAAGGCAGTGAATTCCAAAATCTGATGGCGTTCACGTAAAAGAGTCTGTTAAAGTTTAAAAAATTAAAAGCAGGGATTAAAAGATTCAGATTTCTAGTTGACCTACAAAATTGTAGCTTTTCAAATAAGTAATCAGGAGTGCGAGTAAAGATCAGGTTGTGTAAAAAGATGCAGTTTCTAGCATCCAAATAGTGAAGATGTTGCATCCGAGTCCTTTGTTGCTCAAGTGACTAATGCGGTCAAACTTTCTAAGACCAAAAATGTATCTTACAGCATTATTAAACACAAGTTGTAACTTAAGCTTGTATCGGGAATCAACTTTACTATACACTATATCTGAGTAGGAGATAATTGGCACAGTCAGCTGAATTACTATTTTTTTCTAGTCTCTACAGGCACAAATGATGCAGTCCACCTAAGGCTTTGGAGTACATAATAAAAAATTTTCTCTCGAGCTGTTCTCGAAAATTTAAATTTCAGAATCCATGGTTTTGTCGCTGGAGTTGATTGGCTTACTTCAAATATGCAAATAGAGCTTATTGTTAGTTCTGCGTTTTCTTTAGCTCTTCTTATGGGCAGCATTACATCATAGCCTCTTCGTAATTTACGGTACAAAAAGTTTTTATTAAATAAATTTTGTCTGCCCCTTTCTTTCATTGTGACTCTTTTATGGTCAAGAGTTTTTAAACAATTAACTTTTGAATTAGTGATATGAGTCTATACCTAGTTTAATTTTTTAAGGAATGTTTGAAGTTACTCATGAGTTATAAAAGGATGACTTATATTTTTCAGAATTCTGACCCGAGGAAAAGTTTACAGACAATCGTTTAAGTAATTATGTGAATTTTTAGGTTTTAAGATTTTTGAAGTTCATGTAAAAGTTTTTTCTGTCTTTAAAATTTTATTAATTTGAGATAAATGAGATATCGTACTCATCCCTAAATTTTTTTAAAACATACCTCCGTAATTCAATGGCCGAGATCCGTTTGAACGGAGGTGCATTCTTAGCATACACAGTGATCGCACAATAACAGACGTGTTGGTCTGTAACGTGTTGATAGAATTTGCAAAAAAACAAGACTTAATTTTTGATATTTTTTTTATTTCCATACAAAAATTTTAGAAATTCACATAACTTCATTTTTATTGTTTTTTTTTAATATCTTAAAATTTTTTTCAGAAGCTGCTAGTTTTATAATTAATTTTATAATTAATTTAAGCTTTAATATGTTTACATTTTAGAAATTCTGGTCATGAATACAATTACTCAATAAGAATCACAATAGTTAGATTAAAATCACGCTTTAGAAATAATGACGTTGTTTCACTTTAAGTGAAAATAAATTAAAAATAATTAAAAAAAGCAGGAAAAACAGTGTTATATTTATTTAATGCTATTGCAAAACTCAAAAATTTTTTGATGCAGAGTTGAAGAGCCTTTTCCGAACTTTAATATCTGACAGTTTATTTTGTTTACAACTATTCTACCTGCCAATATATTTACGAAAAACAAGATTGTTAGAGGTTTTTGCAAAATGTTTTAACTCACTGGCGGCTACCGTTACAGCAAAATATTTTGGGAAACTTTATAAAAAAACAAGGTTAATTTTTAGTACAAATGGAACATTTGGAATGGAACCAGTGAATAAAAAAATGTTCATCGAAATCCCCCCATGGGTAAATGCTGGCTACTGCCCTGGCTCCAGCAACCATGCATTATGAAGTTGAAAGCTATGTTAGTGCATTTTATTGCATTTCATTTGCTTATTTGCAACATTTAATTACATAAAGAAATTTATTTCGCTCTCTACGAAAGCTTAAAGCGAAAGTTTAGGGTCGAAAATTTTAAAGACAAACTTTTATTTTTATTTATGATATCATAACAAATTCTTTCCACCGATCTTTTTTGTATGTAAACTGTAAGCTTTGGCTGTGCGAATAATCGCCCAAAGAATCGGCAGACATTTTTGGGCAATTTTTTGTTTTGATTTTGGGCGATTGTACATTTTGCTTTTTGGGCGATTGTTCATTTCGCATAGATTGCGCTCCACTGTACATTAGACTGGGTGGATTTGTATGGTGGTAAGAAAACTGATGATGTCTGGGCAAATTTCCGTTAGGGCATAAAAAGTTATTTAAAGAAAAAAGAAGGGGGTTGGCGTGCAGCCCTAATTTCTATTGTCGGTCCATTTAGTTTTCCATAACTCAAGTTGGTCTCCCAACTTTTCTTTATCTATTTTATTTGGATACAAGTCCCTTATAGAAGTTTAAAAAATTTTATATTTAACTTATTTAATTATTTTTGAAGGACATATGTTATGTTTTAAAAATTTTTAATTGTTTGAAAGTGCTTTGGGAATTGGAATTAAATTTTATTGTAAAGCTTAATTCGATAAAAATCCTCTTATGTTTCTACCACTACGTCTTGATAAGTGAGGATTACTTATTTCCATTTCAAGTTAAAAGTATATCTCAGTTTTATTAAATATATCCTAAATTGCTATTATATCGTTATTTCGTTATTATCGTATCGTTATTTCCAAAGTTTCGACTACAAGTGTCACCGATAGAATTTGAGATAAAAAGTTGTTTTAAGCACTTGACGATACTCACATATAGCTCAAGCAATGGTGCAACTGACAAATGTGCCAATGAAATTCACTTTTGCGTAAACCGATTTTGTACCATGTAGAAAATGTTTTAATTTCTTAATAAAATTTTCATTTAAAGCTAGATAGAAATAGGCTAAAAATAAAGTTTGGACATTTTTTTTTACCCGTGGTTTTCCGGAAAATTGCTGTTCGAGATCTTGACCGCTGAGATTATTATTATTTTTTATTATAGTCTTCATTAAGACTAAGTCTTTTATAGTACTACATTAAATATAAGCATTGAGTGCAGTGCCGGATTAACCCATAAGCAAACTAAGCAGCTGCTTAGGGCCCCCGTAAAATTGGGGCCCCCAATATCAGGCGTACAATTTTTTCTAAGTTTTAAAAATAATGAATTTATCAAATTGCACAAGCAAGAAATACAGATGACACAGACGCAGAAACAGTAATAGGCAAGAAATAGCCACAGTTCACGTCACACACGACAACTGAGCACAAAAAGCAAATACAACAATTATAACGGACCTGTTCTTATTCATTCATGACGTTGTACAACGTACAGTTTCCACGTCGTGGCATATTCGAAGTGATCGCTCTCGCTCTCTAATAACAAAAAAAACATTTTTGGAGTTCCCCGAATTGCACAATACGTGTATGTCTATTAATTTTTTTTTAGTATAACAAAAAGCGTCCCAGTGGAAGGTTATATTTTATGTTTGTAAGTTAGTTCTTATTGAGAAGCGAGGACGTTACATCTCCGGAGTTTCTTTAATATACATATAATACAATAGAATAATAATAAAAATGAAGAGAATTTATGTGAGTGGATCGCAAAAACGGAAACAAGCGGAAGAAAAAAAACAAAAAGATGAGGAAGTCGTCAAGAAATTGCCGAAATTAACTTCATTCTTTCAAACCAGCACATGGCTGTCGAAAAATCCAGATGGTGCAACGAACGTGGCAGAAGATGACGGTGGCCAAAAAATTCAGGAACCATCTATCGCTGTTGACAATAATAATGATGCAACAATTCCTAACCTCGCACCCCAAGGAAACAGGAACAATGATTCTGGAACGTGGACTGAACTAACTGCGGATGATATTAGCTACTGGACAAATGAGGGGCCACAAAAATGTCAACACCACTCTGGTTCATTCAAAAACTCGCGGAGAATTTTCCAAGATGGAAAACAAACAAGATTCTGCTCTCGAAACATTTTTAATGGAACAAAAGCCAACGGTGAAAAGTACACTCGCGAATGGTTGCTGTATTCTCCATCAAAGGGCGACGTTTGTTGTTTCGTTTGTAAACTATTTTCATCTAATGTATCATCTCGACTGGTATCTGGATTCAGTGATTGGCGTAACACTTGTGTCATTGATCAACACGAAAATTCTCAGTCTCATAGAGAAGCAATGCTCGCATATTTGATTCGAAGAAAGGGATTGGGATTAAAAGCCCAGTTTGATGACCAAATGGAGGAAGAATTCAAATACTGGAAGTACATCTTGCACCGAGTTGTATCTGTCATTCAAACATTGGCAGAACGGGGATTGGCATTCAGAGGTTCAGATGAAAAATTTGGATCCGTGAATAACGGGAACTACATAGGATTGCTAGAACTTGTCGCTAAATTTGATCCGTTTTTGGCCTCGCACATTTCAAATTATGGAAACAAAGGGAAAGGTAATACTTGACCCATGATTTAAATTTTGGATAAATTTTTCCAATGTATTGTCAATATATTATCAATGAATTGTCAATATATTATTAATATATTACCAATGTATTGTTAATATGTGACCTTTTTCAAGAAAATTCAACATTTACTAATAGCATACTTTCTGTGTTTTAAAGGAAATGTGTCGTACTTGTCGAAAACTATTTGCGAAGAGCTAATTGAACTAATGAGTCAGGAAGTCCGGTCTGCGATTTTAGATGAAATAAAAGCTGCTGGATATTTTAGTTTGTCCGTCGATTCAACCCCTGATCTTTCTCACATTGATCAGTTGTGCGTCATCATAAGATACGTTTCGCCCTTTGATAATTTGCCAGTAGAACGATTTTTAATATTTTTAGAATTGAAAAGTCACGTTGGAAAAGAAATGGCTGACGCAGTTTTGAAATTCTTGATCGAAGACTGCAACATTGACTTTTCGAAGTGCAGAGGGCAATCCCATGATAACGCAGCAAATATGTCCGGTATTTATAAAGGGATGCAAAGTGTTATTTTACAACTCTACCCTTATGCAATATACATTGCATGTGCAGCACATTCATTGAATCTTGTCGGTCGTAGTGCAGTCGATTGTTGTTTGGAGGCTGTCAATTTTTTTTCATTAGTGCAAACACTTTACGTATTTTTTTCTGCTTCTACAAACAGATGGAAGGTACTAAAGGATCATATCAAGGATGAAAAACAGTTAAAGAAACTCTCAAACACGCGGTGGGAAGCACACGCTGTTGCCACAGATGCAATTTTAAATTCGTATTCTCAAATTCTCGACGCGTTAGATTCTATTTCTGAAGATAGGAATCAAAAAGGAGAAACTAGACAAGAAGCAATGAATATTGCAAACAAAATGCAAGAGTTTGAGTTTGTTTTTATGGTTACGATGTGGAATGACATTTTGCAACAATTTCATCGGACATCACAAGCCCTTCAGAGTTCAGAAGTTAATTTGCAAGTGTGCGCTGATTTGTATAAAACGTTGACTATTTACTTGCAAAATCTCAGGGAAAGATTTGAAGAATTCGAAAACAATTCTAAAGAAATTTTACCCGACGGTGATTATAGAGGAAATAGTAATCGAATACGTACTCGGAGAGTACAAGTCAATGATGGTCCAGCGGAAGATGCTATTTTATCTGCAAAGGACAAATTTCGCATTTCGACTTTTTATTGCATCGTCGACATTCTTCAAGTCGAGATGAAAAGAAGAGGCGACGTTTATCAGAATCTGGCAGAAAAGTTTTCATTTTTATTAAACATGAATTTAACCAACGATGAGATACTATCAAAAGTTAAGTCGCTTGTCGCATCGTATCCTGAGGATTTAAATTCAAATCTCTCTGATGAATTAGAACAATTTCATCAGTACGTTCGTTTGAAAATGGAAAAAGATAAAAATATTAGTGCAAATTTTACTGATTTTTATAACATCATTGTAAATGACCAACTTCAAACAGTCTTTCCTAACGTGGAAATCTGCCTCAGAATATTTTTATCATTAATGATAACAAACTGTTCGGGAGAACGATCTTTTTCGCAGTTGAAACGAATAAAAAATCCTCTGAGGACGACAATGCGACAAGATCGACTAAGTTCGTTGGCTCTTCTGTCAATTGAATCAGATGTTACGCGTCGCATGAATTTTGACAATTTAATCGAAAACTTTGCTCGTCAAAAGTGCAGGAAAAAGAAGGTTTAATTTTTAAGCGATTGTTTTTATGTAACTTTGTATAAATGTAAAAACACAGTTTTTGACTATAAATAAAAATATAAAATAAAAATATAAAAAATTAAAGAAAAAAAAATTGTATGGCCCTAAGGGCCTGAGATTTTGACAGTTCATTTTTGTCGTCGCCACGAGTCTGCCTGCAAAATTTCAGCTCGATTGGATAACGGAAAAGGGTTAAAAATCGACCCAAAGTTTTGGTACAGACCGGCAGACAGAGAGTACGAGTTAATATAAAGAATTTAAAAAAATTATGGGGCCCCATATCTTTCACTGCTTAGAGCCTCACAGACTGTTAATCCGGCACTGATTGAGTGTATAAGAAGTAACTAAAAACTAACATTACATTAGAAATATTTCAATTAACAATAAAATTTTAAAGGATATGCAAAAATATAAAAATACAATATGAAACATTATAAATGAAACAAATATTTGATTACAATTAAGGGTCTTATTGACTATCAAGTAATAAAAAAGGCAATTAAAAATAAGTAACTTGCATCGAGAGAGATATTTAAGATTAAAGCATAGATGAGATTAGAAAAATAGAATAAAAAATAATTATAGGTTTATTGATTTAAAGTTTTGTAATAATTAAAAAGGGCATGTTTCAAGCTGGTTCGAGATATTATTTGTTTAAGAGAGTTAGGTAGTGCATTCCAAAGGGTGCTGATGAAGAAGAATCTGCTGCTATTAAGGTAGTTATATCCAGGAACAATTAGGTTAGTTAACCGCTCAGACTGAAAAAATTTGAGTTTTACAAAAAGATATTCTGGGCTATGGGTGTCATAAATTTTCTATCAGTAGAATAATACGAAATATAATAAAACAAATTTTCGACAAAGTTAATTATTATAATAAAAATTAGGGACTGGAATCTAATGCAAATGCATGTTTGCAGTGGTCACTATGTTAAGAAAATGAATAGAATATCTTTGCGATTCAGAAAATTTCCTTTAAAATGGCATTCAATCGTTGGTGCATATTTTTGCATATTTCTTTTTAAGTGCATATTTACATATTTACATCTTTAAAATTCACGTTTTCTTTTAATAATTTATAAAATTTTTTTCTTTTTTTATTTAATTTTCTTCACGTTCAATATTTTTCTACACAACATGAATTAAGGTGGATAAAAAAAAACATTTTTTTTGACAATCATATTCTAGGAGCTGGATTCAAGTAGATCTTAAATTAGGGCTGCCAGAAGTCTGAACCCATCGACCAGGACCCTTATAATACAAATCACAAACGAACATTATTTTGATACATGTATCAAACATATATTTTAGATTCAACAATGGGTACAAAACTTAACATGTATTTCATACATAACAAAACTATAAACAGACATAAAAATTCTTTTAAAAAGATCCTTAAAATATTATAAATATGTATCTCAATACTTTTGTGAAGATTGCACTTTCTGTAGAACTTCGTCCTTATCTTTTATATAATTATAAAATTCACAGCATGTCATATTAAAATTAAATTTACACTGAATAATGCTTTCCAGTGTTTCAGTCTTTAAAGAGTTTCTTTCTTTAGTCCATTGTGCAGATATTAAAGAAGAGACACGCTCTACGTGAGCGTTATGACTCGGCATTGCGTATAAATATTGTACCATCATTAATAAATTTTTCTTTCTTTCTTTTTTGTTCAGAAGTTTTTTCGAGAAAATATAACCACTTTTCTAATGTGTCTTTTGTTTTTAAAGCTTCTTGATTTTTATATAAAAATGATTTAAGATATAAAACTTCTTCGAAACATTCATCAGACATGAGTACATTTTTTTCATGCAAAAAAGTAATTGTTTTTTGAACGTCCGTCCATTCAGGAATATTATGCAGTGTCATCCAATTAAAAATTTCATATCTTGTTAATGGGGATAGCCAGTCTTCTAAGCAAGCAATTGCAGTTGTAAAAAAGTTTTTAGTATCCTTTTCAAAAGCTGGTATTTGGTTTTCACCCAAAGCACTTTTTTTAAGACATTCAAAGCTATTTGTGTTTGCATTCCTATAAAATTGTTTTTGAATCTCTCTTTTAAATAACGTAGAGTATCATTTACAATTAATTGAACTTCCATTACCGTAATATTTTCTTTTCAATTTTTTTAATTTGTTTTTCAATAACGAATGCTTGACTGTGTACAAACGTAAAGTCTATTTCTGCTAACGGATTTGAAAAAAAGTCGGTTATTAATTTAGGTGCTCCTTTTTCAACTTCAAAAAATTCTTTAAGAGGTTTCCAAAGTTGCAATATACGCTCTATTGCAGGCAGTAATGACAACCACCGAATCCTTGTATGTGAAAGGATTGTGTTAAACGTAATTTTTGCATTTTCACAGAACTCTTTAAGTCGCTCAGTTCTTACCGTGTATATACAAAAATACTTAAAAATCTTCAGGACAACTGATTCAACATCAATTGAGAGCACATCTGCAGCACTTGAAAGCGTATTATGAAGAATATGAGCCGAGCAACCAATTCCCTCTATGTCTCTACCCAATACGCCCTTCAACTTGTAAAAAATGTTATTTACGCCATGCCTTTGTCTATCCTGATGTTTCATTGGGCAATGAGCTTATTTTTAGTAGTCTAATGTTTAAGCCATGCGTTTCGGTGAAATAATGGATAAGAAGAGGGAAGATTTTCTCAGCTTTGTGGTTACTGGAATCAGTAGATATTCCATAGAATGGAACATATCTAAGCACTGAGATAAATTCTGCAACTGATTGTGGTGCCAAAACATTCCTTACAAGAGCAGTAGCTTTGGGTCTGGCGTTAGATTGTTTTGAAGCAATTTCTGAATCGGGATATAATAAGGAATCCAGTTTTGTTGAACAATCCATAGAGTTGAATGACTGATGATGATTTATTATCCTGAAGGCGCTCGTTAGTTCTGCAACATGTATCAAACGCTCAAGTTTTGTATTTTTTTTAATCATAAAAGAACAAATTTCTTTTGACTGTGATGCAATAGATAACTTGGATGAATGTTTAGCGCTTTTGATATGGTCTTGAATGCTTGCCTTACCGCCATTGCCAATGCAAATATCACTTCCACATACCATACAATGCGCTTCATAATCATTTTTGCCTCTTTTTATAAAACTCCACTCAGTCGTGTACCTGTCCAGGAACTTGCACTGTCTTTTAGGCATTTCCTTTAAAATAAAAATTAATGTTTTAAGCAAATAAAATAAAAATAAATATGAAAACTCACCAGATATTGAAACTCCAGCTCAACGCGCAACCAGCAATGCACAAATGAAAACAGATGTTTAACATGTTAGAGAAAACAATTTGTAATCGGTTTTCGATAACTTATAAAAGTTGCTTACACGGTGGACATTTTTACAGCAACTAGTGGAAACAATATTTGAATCAGAGTTGTCTCTCGTTGAACTTTATTGAAATCGATTAGTTGCTTCACGTAAACATCGTTATAACAGAAAGCTTAAACTCTGTTCATAACAAAAATCAGCAAAAATAAAATTTTTGTCTGCATTGACCTGTATCAAAAAACCAGGACAATTTAAGGGTGGACCAGGACACCAGGACAATTGGTCTAAAACCAAGACAATCCTGAAAAACCAGGACGTATGGCAGCCCTATCTTAAATCCAAAAGGATATCGAAATCGGTGGAACCGCCATCCAGCGGTTTTGATTTTAAAAAATCATTTTTTTGCCAAAAATCACCGGTTTTGTCGCCGTAACTTTTTATCAATTTAAAAAACCTACCTAAAAAATGGGTGCAAATGAAAGGTATCTGTTACACCTAAGTTGTAAGTAGGAAGATTTTTAGATTCTAGAAATTTTTTAGTGCAACAGTGTTCAGAATTCGGTCAACATTTTGGATACTTTCACTAAAATCGCTATTTGAAAAAACATTTTGTTGTCTCTGCTAACAAGGCAATATCTGTGGAAAAGTAAATTAAATATATGAGGCCTATAGAATAAAAAATCTACTCTTTCACTTTTAAGAGAACGAGATAAGTATGAGCGATTATTCTCAACAGTGGTCACCATAATTCAGCTTTGAAAAAAAATTGGTTAAAACATTTTGTGTCTGCTTAATTTGGATCGATAAACAAATTTTCAGATATGATTGGCTAAGTGAAGAGTTTTGATTCCATATCGCAAAATTCATATTTATAATTTTGTTAAACTTTCTTCTATTTTTTAATATATTAACTATTTTTTGTTAAATCAATAACTGTTATTTTTCGTTGCTGGTTTAACTCAGAAAAACATACCAAGAGACATTGCACAGTTCAATTCGAACTTTAATGAGTGTAGATTCATATTTTGATTTTATAGTTCGTGTTGATTTTGTTTTCCGTATTAAGTTTAAACTTGAGCTTGAAACGAGGAATGAAAACAAACTAATAACTAATTGGCATTAAGCTTATATATAATTCTAAAAAATAATTTTTTTTAGAATTATTAAAAACAATATTGTAATTAAAATATGCCATCATTAACTTTTCATGTAAACACTGGTGCGAGCCCGACCTACGAAAACAAGTATGTTATTATGTCTCTACACATAAAACAACTTTTTTCAAAAAAACCTTCTTCACGCCTTCTATGGTTTATACCAGCAAACTGTTGGAGCCTAGATTGATTCGTGATAAAGAAGTAAACAAAGAGCACAACAAACAAGTCTTTGCAGAATCAATGCAGTCCCTTTTTTGAACCTTTGCTTTTGCAAATTAGTTGAAAAACATTGCTTTGAAAGGCGACATACAGCACATAATTCTGTTTTAATTTAACAGAAGGTGTTAGTATAAGCTTATCAAAGTGGATGGTGGTACTGCAGAAGCCACAGAAGACTACTGATGTGTTGATGTAGCTATCAACGAAACAGCTGTCTAGTCTGCTTGGTGGTTTGTTCTGCAAAGAACTTTTTGTTGTTGCAACCTGTTGCTTCATGAACTTAATTGGCAGTAAGCTAATATTTACAAATTTTTTTTTTGAGCTTTATGTGTTTTTTGGTAAGTACATGCATATTTATGTAATTGTTTGTCAAAAATATTGAAAAAAAAAAATTTTTTTAATGCATATTTTAAGTGCATATTTTCATAATTTTAGGTGCATATGTATGCGCATATATTGGATGTTTTTAGTGCATGAGATTCCGGTCCCTAATAATAATTATTATGAAAACGGGTTACTTAAGATTAGTAAATTAATATGTAAAACACTGGTGTGGAATTGTATTCCATTGGACCGAAGTTAAAATACTCCCACAGCCGTATTTTTATGATGACGTCACTTTTATAGACCGTACTTTTTCCAAAATATTTCAAATTTGAAAATCAGAATTAATTTTAATTGTGAAAACTTATGTGTAAAATATAAAGTATAAACAAATATATTTTTTTAATTTTTGACGATTTAACTATTACAATGACGTCGCTTTTTATAGCGGAGTTTCCGGTTTTTTACACTAAACTGCAAACATCGAATACATAGTTCAAATATCAATTATTTGTAAAACTTGAAGCCATTGTATCCATTTTCGTGGAATTTAAGAATATTGTACCGTTTTCATAAAGTCATTTTGTCAGGAGGTAGGCTTGGTTTTAATCCAATTCGGCGAAGTTTCAAACTTTATCTCTATTTTTGATTTAAAAGTTTATATATTGAATTTCGTAACGAAAAATCTAAAATTATAGATTTTATAGTGATCGCAGACGGACAGGCATACAGACGGACATGACTTAATCAACTCAGGCGGTGTTTCCGATCAAACATATATATATACACTTTTCTATACCTGTCACGCCTCCTTATCGTCGTTACAAACGGAGTGACAAAGTTAATATACTTCAATTTTCGTAAAATTTTCGTTCCTACAGCATACTAAGCTTAAAGCTTTTAGGCATTTCATTCTACATGCGAAATTTTGGTGTAGACTCAATACTAACACATACATATCATTGTCTTTCAGGATCCCGGGATTTTTAAATAAAAAAATTCTTTTACAAATATTCATGTAAATGCAAAAATTTCATTTTAAGTTGATATGAATATAGAATTAGATGAACCTTTTATTTCGGCTGAAAAAGATTGTTAGGACGATGAGTGTAAATCACTGGTGCAAAGACTATGCAAAGTCTTAGAAGAATTGCTATGTATTTCAAAATTGTCAGATATTCTGACTTAGGAAATAATTTCTTTTGTGGTGAAGGCAGTCGTGATCGAAACATACAAATTGCTTACGATTATCGTACAACTATTTCTACAACTAGCATAGAATCGGAACGGTGCATCTCATCATTAATAACATCCGAACAAAACTCTTCAATAAAAAATAAAACACGTTGATCAGATTTATGATTACTTTAAAAATAATTTAAACAAAAAATTAAATTTTTCCAAAGTCTTTTTCCAAAGAAAAGAAGTCTTTCAAAAAAAGGTGTAACCTATATATGGTAATACCTTAATTTGTTCTGTGTTTTATTTTTTTCTATATTTTGTTCTTTAACCCATTCAATAGCTAGGCTGAACTAAGAACAAAATAATTTTTTGAGGTAATATTCTTATCATTTAGGTCCTTAAACCTTTGATACCTTTGATTTTAGCATGCACTACTTACGTTTTGCAAGCTTGTACAAAGAAAAAATTATTTTGCTCCTGGTAGGCACAAAGTCTTTTTTTAATCCCTTAAAGGTTTTTCAATCCTTTAGATCTTTGTTTCTTAAACTCTCTTGATATTCTTATCATTAAGGTCAAAAAAGATAAAAAAACATAAATTTGATTTTTGACCGGTTCATTTTTTCTTATAAAATAGGCCGAAAAAATTTTTTTGCTTTTCTTCGGCACAAAACCGAAAATCCAAATTTTATGTCAAATATCTCTCTAGATTTATTTTTATCATGTTGGTTCCTTTTTTTTAAAGAAAAGCTTTGCAAAAAAAAATACATATACAAAGGACTTCCTGATGTGTCCAATATATTGGGCAAATCCACTGAAAGGGTTCTATTAGTACAATTTGCTAGTCATTAATATAATTTAAGTTTTGTGTGTTTATTAACAATAAGGGTATTCACAATTGTGTGGTATAGTTTTATTGTGTTTTTTTTTTGCCATAGTTGTAAATCACAATTTGAGCACCCTTTAAAGGAGAGCGTGTGCTTGGGTTCCCACTATAGCTTCCCACTATAGCTTTTTGTTACTAAACAAATAAATTAACTATCCAATTTGATATATTTTATTAATATATGGCATAAAAAAGCTTAACTTGCATTTTGAGCTTCTTTCATTTTTGCAATTAGAAAATAACTGGCAACCGATCAGTTGTGGATGGAACTTTAAAAACCACGTTCGTTAAACATATCTTTGGGCTACTTAAAATGAACACACTTTTGGTTTTTAGAGATTTCATGTAAAACAACAAAATATATAAAAACCGCTCGGTAAAGTGTGGTATCAATACCACGTGATTTTTTAACTACACTGAAAATAACGCAATTGTGAATGACCTTAATGTGATTTGTTTTTGTTACTTTATAAATGAATTGATTTACATTTTAAGTTTCAAGTAATACACAACAAAAAATGGTTTTAAAAACGTTTTAAGTTGTTTACTTCTTTAATTTTTCTATCCCGAACTAATCCCGGGATCCCGGGATTGAGATTTTCAATCCCGATAATCCCGGGATCGAGAAAAACTTCCGGATTGGACTCCCTAACGCACATACATATAAAAGACAGCGAAATTTTGATATTTTTACTCTCCAATCATGGTTGTGAACTTGGCTGCAATTAACAATTTTTTTGGTTGAAGATATTACTAACGAAAAAAAAATTTCGCTGATTTGCTGTCAAAAACGCAATGCATTTCTTACGGAAGATTTCTTATCGCTGCTACATATTACCAAGCTTAAGCAAATACATGTCTTGTTACTTCAAAGGCTTTTTAAAAAAAATGCTGATGTTCAAGAGAAAAATTGAGAACGCAGTTTTACCATCCTTTGCCTCTAGTGCAACGTGTATACAGTGACACGTATTCGTATAAACGCACTCTTAATTTTAAATTTGCTACCTTCTCTCTCTTTTATTAATGCATTTTTCAAAACAAATTCAAACTCATATTGTTCACTAAACTAACGGAAATTTGTACTGAGTGCAAAAAGCTGTTTTCGTTGTTGTTGTTTTATATAAATCAGTTCAGTTTAAATATTTTACTAAAAACAAGTACACATTCCTTTAAACGCACCTGAATAAGGAGGTCGAAAATATATTAGTGGTTTAAAGAAATAAGTATTTTCTTGTATTTAATTAACAATTGGTAAGTTTTGTTTAATTTAAATGTAAAAATATTTTCTTAATGATATTTTTTTAAGATTTTATCAAAATGCCAAAGGGAAAATACCTCAATGACACAGAAAAAGTCCAAATCAACCTGTACCATAAAGAGGGTTATTCAAATCGGGAAATTGGGCGGAGACTAGGAAGATCAGAAGCAGTCGTTCGCTCTTTTTTAAAAAACGGTGTTAATTATGGAGTAAAAAAATCCACGAAAGGCAATCGAAAACTGAGTATTCGCCAAGTTAATCAAATTAGGAAGGAAGCCACCACAAGTTTTTTGAACTCAACTCAAATAAAAGAAAAATTAGATCTTCCAGTGACAACGAGGCACATTGCACACATTTTACGTAACTCAGATAACATTAAATGGAAAAAACCGGTGAGCAAGCCTGTGTTGAAGCCGCATCACAAAAAGGCGCGCTTAGACTTCGCCCAAAAACACATGCAATGGTCAACTGAGTGGGACAATGTTGTGTTTTCCGACGAAAAAAAATTTAACTTAGATGGCCCAGACTCTTACAGCTGTTATTGGCATGATTTGCGAAACAATGACGTACGTATGTCAAAAAGAAACTTTGGTGGTGGCAGCGTTATGGTGTGGGCGGCATTTTCATCTAGAGGTAAAGCAAATATCTGCTTTGTGCCGCCCAAAATGAATTCTAAAAAAACACGGAATTGTTGGATGATGCTCTCATTTCATTTTTGGATGATAAAATGGATGAAGACAGTATTTTTCAACAGGATAATGCTGCCATTCACGTTTCTAAAGAGGCATTAAAGTGGTTTGAAGAGCACAACATCCCACTTATGAAATGGCCTGCATTCAGTCCCGATTTGAGTCCGGTGGAGAATCTTTGGGGATGCATATCACGCAAAATCTATGGACAAAAAGCCCAAGGACACCTTTACAAAACCGTGCTAGAGCTCAAGTTGGCCATTAAGGAAGCTTGGGAAGATTTAGATCGTCAGTTGCTGGAAAATTTAGTGAAGTCGATGCCGAATCGTATATTTGAAGTTATAAATAAAAATGGTGTACCAATTAATTATTGAAAATTAAATAAATACCCATTCCTATTTTAAATTAAGTTGATGCGTTTAAACGAATATGTACTTGTTTTAAGTAAAATATTTAAACTGAAATGATTAATATAAAACAACAACAACGAAAACAGGTTTTTGCACTCAGTACAAATTTCCGTTAGTTTAGTAAACAATATGAGTTGGAATTTGTTTTGAGTAATGCATTAATAAAAGAGAGAGAAGGTAGCAAATTTAAAATTAAGAGTGCGTTTATACGAATATGTGTCACTGTATGTATGTTAGTACATTAGAAACAATAGGGCAAAAAATTGTAAAGTAATATGCTTATATTGTATTATATTTGGCAAGAAAATAGGTTTATATATTTATAGGTTAGCAAATAATTAAGTTTATTGGCGTTAGACAAGTGGGCGTGGCATTAATATTTGCTAACCAAATATACAAAATTCTCAATTTATCTTAATGTTGTGGCAAAATGAGAAAATTTGGAATATCTGTGTTTTTATTCAATATAAAAAATATGTTGGATTGCTAAGGGGGGAGGTGTTTGAACCCCTGAACTACTCCTTATCTACAGCGTTGATACTAACAATCAGAAGGTTTGAATATTTATTGTTAAAAAAACGACGTTACTTAATGTAAGCCTATTCGTCCTCCTGTGAACGGAGACGACTGTTTGGATTTGTCAAACGGATCACCAACTGATTTGCACGTTCCACGATTTCTTTACGTTTTTTTGAAGAAACACCATAAGCGATTTCGCCGCAATAAACACGGTTTTGCATCATCAAAACTTCCAGCTCCTTGATGTTGTGTACAACAAACTTCTTAAAGCCGGTAGGTAACATATGAAGAGTGCGTTTGTTGGAACCATAACCAATGTTTGGCATCAAGTATTGACCCTTGAAGCGACGACGTACTCTGTTGACAATACCTTTTGATTTGCGCCATTTGTGAGACAGCTTAGCATAATGATCCGACTGATGACGGAAAAATGCTTTGTGCGCTTCTTCACAATTTTTGGCGTATAAGCTGGGCGAATGGTCATCTTGGGCAATTTTATTAAAAGAGCACGTCAAAAAGAAAGAACGTACTTCCAGCACATATCATCAAAATCTGCCATGCTCAAAAACGAAATCAGCTTATCAAAAAACTTTTCTTGCAAAAATAATTTTTAGCACAATTCAACAAATTATTATTAATTTCTTTATTTTATTCACTTTTTTCCGTAAAAATTTTATTATTACTTTTTTCTTTTAATTTTATTATTATTACTTCAAATTTCCGGCAGACAAGCCTTAAAGGCTTCGCGGGATACATCAAAAATTGTAAATATTATTGAACTTTTGAATGAAATAAAACTTATTTACTACTTATTCTATGTGGTCCAAAGTCAAATACCACCACTTCCATATTTACGTAAGTATATTTGAAGTAGTGAAGGGTTTTGTTATTTTGATGGCGTCACTTTGTATGAAGGATAGGTGTTGTTTTCATTCAATCATATCCAAATATCAAATTTCCATACCTAATGAGCAAGGTCTTCTTTTGAAATACTTTCAAACTCGCAATGCTATTCAAAACCAAAGCTAAAATTTAATAAATTTCTTCTATTCTACTCTCTGATTGCCATTGATTATATCTAAGCAAATAATCAATTTGACCAACTCATCTTCCTTTCTTTCTTTCAGCCAATTATTTCAGTACAATTGCAGGAAGCTCTTCGTATTCAAGCAGAACAACGCATTGTAGCACAACAGCAGAAAATCCTTGAAAATCAGCCTTTTGTGCAGGACGGTCAGGTAAAAATATTTTAACTTATGGTTAATTTAAGGCCTTACGTAGCGTAGCGGTTCGCGTAAACAAATTATTTCTCTTATATTGAAAAATCATTTTCCTTGATTCAAAAACATGTCAAATCAGCTCCAATTTACTTGAATCAAGCATTAAAAACTAATTATTAGAAAGCAGTTCTTATAATATATATACAGTGGCTCACAACGAAAGTCGGTCAGGCATTTCTTAGCACTTATTTCTACGTTATTTATTGGTGAACAAAATTAAACAAAAAATAATTAAAAACTTAGGACATAACGGTGAAACAAAATGTAATCAAAACAAGCCTATAAAAACAAACTCACATTAAAAGTCGGGCTAAAATTTAGAATTGAATATTTTGTTGCCAATTCATTTTGTTTCCTGCCAAAAGGTTGCATACTTTTTGGCATGGATGCAACCAAATTTTTACAAACATCAGCTCCAATATTATTCCACTTAGAACACCTTTTAATTTTTTTTTTAGTAACCCATCTTCGATACTGCACTCTGGGTCTAAGTTCATCCAATAGATGCTCTATAACATTAAATCTGGGCTTTGTGAGGTTCTTTTTATATTTGGACAAATATCAAGCAAAGCATTCTTTACCAAGCGCGGCGTATATTTCAGGTAATTGTATTGGTAAAACTCAAAATTGCTTGCAATTCCTAATTTACGCGCACTTTCTATTACATTCGCCATAATAATGTCAAGGAACAAACTTGTGTCCATTAAACCTTCAATAAAATGAATCCTTCCAACATCAAACGCAGCCCAAGCCATGGCTGATCCTTCATATGCTTAACCGTATGTTTCAAATTCTTATTGCAAAATTCTTCATTTGGTTTTCGCCTTCCACACTCAGAAAAAAATCCTAATTTGAAATCAACATTTAAGCATTTTGAGAAAAAACTTTTGATTTTACTATAAAAATTTTGAAATCAAGGTAAAAACTTTTGTATCAAAAATTAAAAATTTTGAAATAACAAATAAAAATGTTTTCTCAAAACCTAAGTAATATTGATTAAAAATGCTTCAAAATATTGAAATAAAAATCTTTGAGAACAAGCTTTTGATGCTTAAATGAATAAAAAAAGTATTGAATCTAATATAGATTTGTTATGTCCCACAGATATTTCATTTTATCTTTAAATTCTTCAATCAAGAAATTCTTTAAAAAAAAATCAAATGTTTTCACGACAATCAACAGGTAAAAATTTTAAAATAACAGGTCTTTTTTTTCTTTCATTCATTCGCTTGTTTTCAAGCAAAACAGTTAGAGCAGAACATTTAAAATTTTAAAAACAACATTTTCTAGTATTTAGTTATACTATAACCAAGTAACCAATTTTGTATCAACATTTTTTTTTTAAAGTCTTACATATTGTTTTAAAAAGGAAAAAATTTTTAAAGCAATAACTTCAGCTATTTCCATTCAAAAGAAAAACCTTTTGAGCATGAAACAAAATGTTAAGTTATAAGATATACCATTGAAAAATTTTGCTCCAGAATGAAAAGTATTTGGACGTTTGCTCACGCTTGAAATAGAGGCGTTCTCTTATGTTTTTCTTTTGAATACATGTCTTTTTTCCTGCTACTCTCTTCCATTTAAACAATTTTTTCGCAAAAATCTTCCAATTGTTCCTAAGTGTAGACTCTTTTCCAAATTGAGTTTTAATATGACCGCTAGCTATGGTGCAGATATGGCCTTTTTTAATTTTTCTTAAAACATACCTTTCATCTTTGGAGCTAAGTTTATTTTTTTGAAGCGAAGCTTTTTTAGCTATTGTACGTTCTATATTGCATATTCTCTTATCTTGTTTATAACGCTTGATTTAATCGTGAACTTATGATTAACTTTTTAAGACGATTTGTGATATTTGTCGCTCGGAGCTGCCTTTCTGCCAGTGTTGATTGATTCACTTTTCGAGAAATGTTTTTTTGTTAAAGTTTTACGTTTAACTGAAGTTATTTCAACAGTAGTAGCAAGTTTTAAGCGGTAATAACAGTTTACAGACCACGATGCATTTGCATTTTCTTTTCACTTGTCCGACTTTCAACATGAGCTCGTTTTTATAGGTTTTTGTGGTTTAATTTTGTTTGCCGTTATGTTCTTATTTTTTAATAATGGTTTTGTTTAATTTTGTTCACCAATAAATTACGTTTTGAAAAAATATTTGCTCCAAGTTTCTTCTTACAGTTTCATTTCTAAAACAAATGCGAAAGTGCTGAGAAATGCCTGCCCGACTTTCGTTGTGAGTCACTGTATGCATATAAAACAGTTTGTCCTTATTAACTGACTCATCACCGCACAGCCCAAACCATTAGACCTAGCTTGATGGCGAATGTTTTTTGGTAGTGCAGTCGCGCAATTAGAAGGAATTTCTGAAAATTTTACAACTAATGGTCTCAAAGGGTTAAAAACCGGTATATTCTAAGATGTCTCGAGATATGTTATTTACTTTTTTTTTACTTTTTCTGATTTCGTGCATTTCGTTTAACAAAATTTACAATCCTCACAAAAATGTATACTTGGTTTCTATGTCAAATCTTGAGTTATTTTAACTTATTAAACAAATCAGAACAAAATCGATTTAAGAATAAAAGATTTAGCCCTCCGATGCCTGACAAATTTCTAGTACGTTGTTGAATGACAAGGTTCTCAGGTACCCAGGGACCTTCTTTATGAATGTGGGGTAAAGTTTTGGAATCATAGGTCGCACAGCCTTGGAATTCTGTATTCGACCACAACTTACACGTACCATTTCACTAATAATATTTTATTGGCCTTTGGCAAGGGGGCGTGACACCTTTTCACACAACCAAGATTTGCAATATCGAATAGATTTGGATTTAGAGGTCGCACAGCCTTGGATTTCGGCACTCGAGCATAATTTACACGGGCCGTTTTACTGATAGAATTTAAAGGTCATTGGAAAAGAAGGCGTGTCACCTTCCATACCACCTTTTTTGAGAAATTGAATAGCTTTTGAATTATAGGTCGCACAGTCACGGAATTAGGTATTCGACCACAATTTACAAATGCAGTTTCACTGATAACATTTTATGGGCGTTTGGCAACGGGGGCATGGCGGAAATGTGCCAGGTTTTAGCTATTATAGCCATAAAACACAAATTACTAACAAGAAAATTCCAGCAAAAACAAAAATCATGAGCATATAGTATGAGAGCTTATACCGAGCATATAGTAGAGCAAAACCGCCATAAGTGACTTAAACACGACCATTATACTGAAAATTTGTACGTTACTGTATCGTATCTTATTTCATTAGCATTTTAACATCACATTTAAAGCAGTCAGGAAGGCTGCGATTTTTTTGGTGAATCATATTGAAATGCTTCATCGTTGAAAACTGCATAGGCCCCAGGGGACTGCAAAACTGCATAGGCCTCGTCAGGCATCGGAGGGTTAAATAAAAGGTTTGTTTCCATACTCTTTTAAAGTGTTGTAGCATAAGGCCTTAAATAACTTGCAGTGAACTGTAAAATGACAGACATTTCTATCAAATTGCTAAAAAACTAAATGATTTTACAACCTTTTGTTTTGACTAACCTGCTTTATTTTATTTTCATTACATTTAAAAGCCCATCATGCCGAAGAATTACGATCCATTCTATAGTCCCATATTGTTAAAAATCGATAAAATCTTGGAGCAACTGGGCGTTAAGGATGATTTGTGCAAGGAACGCCTAGTCTGCAGCATGTACAAGGATCCAAATCGATATAGTCCGCACAGCAACTTTGTGTCGGCAGAGCTAAGTCGGTAAGTTTGAAAAATGATAAAAAATTAATTTATTCCAAAAGCATAAACAAAATATAATAAATAGCACGCATAAAGCAGGGTGACCGGCAGTGAAGCTGAGTGTGAGTATCAAAGGCTAGGCCAAAAGTTGTGTTGTTGAACTTTGCTTGTTTGAAGCTTTCCTGTTAACATTATTGAATATTTTATGCATTTGAATGAGTTTCTCTCGCTTTTGAACCGAAAAATAAAATGGAATATTTATGAAATTAGTATTTTCTTACGAATTATCTAGTTCAACGAAATAAAGAATTTTTTAAGACTTTTTTTATAATATTTCTAATAATAGCCAGAGACAGCTATGATTTTTATAAAAACATTCATAAACATTAGGGTGGAGTGAAAATTTTGTGTTTCAAAATTTAAGATGCCCGTATTTTCAATCGCTGAGACGTAGTATTGGAAGTATTCAAGCAAAGTTGCAGCTATTTAAGTCAATATATTAAGCTGGTGCATTAGATTTGAGCTTAAAAAAAAACTTTTTTGGCTTACAAACAGAACTTTATGTCTGTATTGCTTTTTAAACTACAATATTTATACACAAAATGACTTACTGAATAACGAGCTATGAAAAGTACGTTTAAAAACACCACAAAAATTCGTTTTAACCGAAAGTTTCAGCAACATCTTTTTGACAAAAATACTGAGATTTCGTCTCAAAATGTGGTATGTCTTTCCTGGCTTTCATCCTCGTACGAATCAAACCATCTCTTGCTTCTGGTCCACACACAGGTAATGAAGCCTCTGTAACGAGTTTCACACACCTCTCTACTGCCTGAGTGTGATAAGGATACTTTTTAATTTCAAGCAAAGTACCTCCTGAAGAAATGTTTGAAATTTCAATGTCGGCGTATTTCATTGTTATTGGAGGTTCAGGTATATTTTTTTTTTCGAATCTTTTAAATCATAGTAACTAGACGCATCAATCTTTAACACTTTAACACACAATCGTTTAACGCTCTCTGAACAGCCAGTTCTCTAACATGTGATTCATCACCTTGTAACATAGCCAGCGACACATTTTCTGGGTGTGCGAAGAAGGCAATCCTTTGAATAATTTTTAAGCCGGTGCATTTCAGGTCATCTCGCAAATACAAACACCTTTTAATCATGTTACATACATGTATCGAACCAACAAGACGATTTTGTCCTGATATCAAACCAGGATGGAGCGTAAACTCTCATGATAAAAATGGCTAGTTCTTTAAAAAATTTTGTCGGATTAACTGTTCCAATATATAAACATGGAATCCTGTTTGTAAAAGTCAACCATCGAGAATGCACCAGTTTTCTTGCCTCCTTGTTAGCCAAAACTGTACCAGCAGTTAGATAAAACTGTACCAGCAGAAACTGCGGAGCATATCTGATATAAGTATTTTTGATCGGTGCTTAAGAAGTCAGTGTTCAGATCTGGCAATTCTATGGGAATTGGTTCAAATGCTTCTACTGTCAAGTCGAGACATTTGTCGATATTCTTTCCTATGATGCCAGAAAAACTATTAGGGCCTGTTGTAGTGCCGTCGAGTCTGCAGAACAAATGGCGAAGTGGCAATTCGTTTCTGTGTAACAAGCACACAAACCATTGTAAAGGAGGATTCAGGTGCTTTTCTTGTAAGACAATGACTCCATTTTTGTGTCCCGTGTTTACAGTGGTGCCATCACAGCCAATTGCGACCAAAGTACAATCAAATTTTAATCTCATTTCAAGAAAGTCAACAATATTATTCTTAATCGTAATGGCCTTCCCCGAATCAATAGAAAAATTACCGATATACTTACAATCTGGCTCTGATATAATTGAAATATGTTCATCAGTAATAGTCTTCATATGTGATGTATTGCCATTCTAAGTCATGTAGTGTTGGGTAGCTCATACATGAAGTATTTACCTCAAATGTCCCATACATCAACATTAATTTTACCATCACCTCAAAAAAATATATTGAACCGCTTCAAATTTTACCACAGCTCAAATTTGACAATTAAAAGTTTTGTGTTTTTATCATTCAAGGCATTATAATTTTATGATTTCACTTTTTAAAATTTAAAACTGATATGTATGAACAAAACCATACATATGAATTTTTTAATAAAATTAAAAGTTTCTGACTAATTTTTTCCGATTTGATCACCTGAATCTTCTTCTCAAACCGATTTCTTCTTCTTTTTAGTCTTACTTTTTTTTGTGGAGCCACGATTTGAATTCAGATTTTTTTTTAATCTAAAGTTTGGACTGATTTTTCTGATTTGAATGGTTGAAAATAGGTGATTTCACTATTTGCATGCAGTTAAAGTTACATTTCTATTTTCCCCATCTTTATTTTACTCATAACAACTTCTAATACCATACAGAACTTTTAACACCTTGCAACCTCTTTTTAAACGACATAGCCTCATTTTAGTCCACTAATACCTCGTTTGAAGTGGGACACTTACCACCTTATTTTTTAAAATGAGTAACTCACCTCAAATCTGTTTTGTGCCCATCACTATAGTCATGGCTAAAGTCTTGTTTTTTCGACCGTCTTAGTAAATAGCCGATATTGGTTTACTGCTATCAATATCTTGCAAATCTTTGCGTAGTTTTTTTGCGCTCTCGACGTATTTTGCTTCGATCAATTACTTTTGATGAGTTATCTGTATGGATAACATTCAAACCAAGCAATGTAGTTTTTACAATAAATTCAGCTGATCGATCAGAAATTCCAGTTATATCACACGCGGAAGCTAGATTTTGCAGCTTGCCTCTTATCTGTTGAGTTTCTTTGTTAAATCTTCTCGGCGTTGCTGATGTGCGAAAATCATCATTATCTTTATCTGATATTTCAGTAGACGAACTGCCAGGCGCTTCGACTATCAATGAGACAGACGAAGAAGTACTTGAAGGGTGAACGGATTTTTTCACAAACTCATCATATATTCGCTTCCTTATTTCACAATGACGAATAGATTGTGTCATCACCTTATCCACAGAACCAATATACATTTTACGATCATTTCGTTGGTCTGTTAAGAAGCTTTCTTCAGAAACGGGAACTTTAGTTAAAGACTTGCATACTTCTCTAGACGTACATTTACATGTTGCGATATCAAACAACTTTTCAGAGAACCTTCGTAAAACATTAGTTTTTTGGCGTCATTGCGCAATTTTTTCATACTTTTATACTTGTTATAATACAAAACTAACCTTGCAACAACTTGCTGATGGCTTATTCAAGGAATTGATGCCTTGATCCATTTTGTGTCTACTTCAGGAGCAATAATTTCACATAACTCTTTCACTGAAGGGTCTTTTCCGTTGTTCAAGTCAAGCATATTTTTTCTTACCCACAAATAATTTTTTATAACATCACAGTAAGTTGGTAACACATTCCACTTAGTTTCAGTGGATTACCAAACACAGGGCACTCCAAATATTCCCGAGTTTTAGGCATATTTTTAGCATTAAGTTCACTTCTCTGTCGGCAGTTATTATGAAGATAAATTTCTAATATGCAAATATTTGCAAGACCAGTTTATGTTATTACATTACAAAGTAATAGCTGCATTCACGTGGCACTGGATCATATAAAATCTCTGTGGAGCAATTTTAGTTCAACTTTTTGACAATTTGGCACAACTGTCTTGAAACAGCTGTTTGAATACCAATAACAATACGATAAACTGTCAAAATACGAATACGAGCAGTGAAAACGAAGCGTTATTCAGATTTGCCAACTTTGTTCGTTTTGAAAAAAATGCTTTAAACTTGGCAGCATTTTGAGATCAGAAATAGAGCCAGAAAAAGAGCTATTTCAAATTTTTGTTTTTGCATTGTGAATAAAATAGAGTAGCGCTTTAGATCAACGACCACGGGAATATAGCTAATAGGAATGCAGCAGAGAATAAATTAAAAGTAGTATGTTTAGCCCTTTAATTTATTTGGCGAAATTTGATTTTTTCGGAGAAATTTATATTTTGTAATTGTTTTTTTTATATTTTCTTACAAAAAAGTAAAATCTTAAAAAAAAATTATGTGAAAAAATTACCTCAATATCTCTTCACAATCAAAAGTTGTGGCTAAAAATTTATTTTTTCATACCATTTCAAAACATTTCGACAGAGGCGTTCCCGTCTTACGATTATTTTCGAAATGTTTTCCAAGGATGCAGTTTTTCGTCTACAATAATTACAAACATTTCGGTGTATAAAATCGTTTTATCAATATTCTTGCTAGAGAAAATAAAATTCGTTAAAATGTTTCCATAAAAAAAAATTTCATTGTTTTACAAAATTATTAACAAACTTCTTTGTTCAAATAAAATTAAAATAATTTGTTAACATTAGCATTTCTTTTTAAGCATATTACCGATATGCAATAATAAGACAATTTATGATTGAAAAGATTAATTTTTGAGTGCCAAAAAGTGCTTTTCTATGGGTCATTTTTTAACTCGTTTTTTGAACAACAAAATGTTTGTTATGAGAGGCAATTCCTGAGTTTTGAGGCAAAGAGAGCCTTTGACAACACTTTTCACGAGGGTGTGAGGAGTAAATGATATGCCTACACAAAAAAGGAGTAAATGATATGCTCAACAGATTGATATGCCAAATGCTTAGTACGCAAGAAACAAAAGTGGGTACCATCACGATAAGAATTAAAACAACAAAAGACTACCCACAAGGTGGAGTCCTTTCCCCACTGCTGCGGAGTATTGCTGTGGACGAACTACTATCGAAGCTAACCGAGAATGGCATCGCAGAGAGGGAAGTTCTAGGATACACTCTGTGATATGATACAGAAAGGACTGTCAGTAACTAAGGAATGGTGCAATACAGTGAGATTAAATATCAGCAAAACAAAAACCACCATAGCACCTTTTTCTAACAAAAGAAGCCAGCAGAGATTTCTCCGACGTATGAAAATGGACGGCACAAAAATTCCCTTCAAAGGAGAAGTAAAGTGCCTAGGACTCATACTAGATTCAAAACTTCTCTAAACTGCACTAATGGTATGTAGATATCTGACGGGGAAAAGCTGGAGTTGCAATCCAACAGTTCTCCGCTGGATATACCATGATGGTGAAACCCATCCATAATGAGAAATATGCTAACAAAAGTGCAGAGGCTGGGATGCGTATATATCACAGGATCACTAGAAGTAAATCTTGACCTTACCCCCTTACACCTCTTTATAGAGGGAATAGCTTTGCGAACTCTGCTATGCATCGCTAAAGAGGGGATAGGTTTAGGTAAAACTATTAGCAGTAGAGAGAAGGAGGTTATTGCAAAGCAAATAACTTACATCGATCTACCAAGAGATGATGTAGTGAAAAGGTACAAGGTGACGCAAAAATAATCCTCCTATCAGAAAATGCTATAAATTTTGCGATTGACCCCTTAAATTTCTGTTTTGACATTTGTGTAGTAAACACATGCGAAATACACGTTAATAAACAATGTTACGCTACACTGCTCCAGAACGCGGAATATTGGTGACTATTTATTTGACCAATAATCGGTCGGTGACTTTGGCACAACGTGAATTTCGTCGCAGATTTCCTGGCCGTCTAACGCCTGCTGGTGAAACACTGCGACGTTTATCCGCTCGCCTCGAAGAGACTGGCACAACACGAGATGCTGCCAGGCGTGGCAGACCCCGGAGTAGCCGTTCTGCAGAGAATATTGCTGCTGTAGCCGAGGATGTCATGGAAGCGCCGTCAACATCGACCAGACGACGTGCCACGCAAATATGTATCAGTCGACGGTCTTTACAGCGAATTTTGGTAAAAGATTTGAAGATGTTTCTGTAAAAAGTCCAGACGGTGCATCAGCTGTTAGCTGCTGACCGCCAATCGCGTCTAACATACGCTCAAGCCATCCTTAATCACCACCAAGAGGAAGATGATTTTTCATCAAAAATAATCATGAGTGATGAGGCCCATTTCCATCTTAGCGGGTACGTAAATAAGCAAAATTTACTGAAAATCCGCGTGTAACCCACGAAGAGCCATTACACCCGCTCAAAGTCACTGTATGGTGTGCTGTTTTCGCTGAAGGAGTCATCGGACCTTTTTTCTTCGAAGACGTCGCGGGCCAAACGGTTACTGTGAAAGGTGAGCGCTACAGAGCAATGATTAACGAGTTCTTTTTGCCGCAACTTGATGAATTGGGATTGGAAAATATGTGGTTCCAACAGGACGGTGCAACGGAACACACTGCACGTGCCACAACCGATATGCTGAAGGATGCATTTCCCGGGCGCCTAATCTTCCGTTTTGGCGATTTGCACTGGCCAGCAAGATTGCCTGATTTGACCGCTCCAGACTTATTTTTGTGGAGCTTTTTGAAGTCGCGGGTTTATGTCAACAAGCCTCAGACTCTTGCAGCTCTTAAAGACAATATCCGTCAAGAATGTGAGGCCCTATCGCCGGAAGCTTTGGCCGAAGTCATGAAAAATGCCATAAAAAGGGCTCAAATGACAATCAACTGTGGCGGCGGCCATTTATATGACATCATATTCTCGACTTGATGTAAAAATAATCAAAAGACCAAATAAAAATAATCCACAAGAAGAATCAAAGTTTTTAATTTTTTTTTTAAATTACAGCCAAAAAACATCGCAAGGTTACTTTTGCGCCACCTTGTACAACATACTTCGGTATTAAGCTCAGTACCAAGAAATAGTAGAACAGCGAGATAATATCACAAGTCAGGAAACCAGGAAACCACATAGTATATCATGGTACACAGATGGCTCCAAACCATAAAAAGGTGTAGGCGCAGGGGTGTACGGGCCAAGAACCCAGCACTATGAATCTATGGGGACAACACCCAGTATCTTCCAAGCGGAAATTCTATCAATACAGCTGTGTGCACAGTTCAACCTAGACCGGAAACACAAAGGTCAGGCTAAAATCGTGATGTCGGACAGCCAACAAGCAATTAAAACACTAGTTTCGTGCGAAATATCATCGAGAATAGCCTTACAAAACCCAACAAACTAGGCAAAAATAACACCGTTACTATACTCTGGATCCCAAAACACAAAGGAATACAAGGTAACAAAGTCGCTAATGACTTAGCGCGACAGGGCTCAGCCACAAAATTTACAGGACCAGAACCATTCAGCGGATTGGGCACAAACTCTATAAAAGAAGACCTAAGAAGGAAGGAGAGAAACAAACGATCAAACCTTTGGAAAAAGCTCGCAAAGCTAAGACAATCCAAATTGCTCATTTTAGCACTCGGAGAGCAAAATTAAGTATTAGCTTAGGCAAACAAAATCTAAGAATTATAACGGGGTTTTTAACAGGACACTGCAAACTTAAAAATTACCTGATGAAATTGGGCATCGAAACCGATAGCAACTGCCGTTTCTGTGAAGAATCTGAGGAGACTAAAATACACCTTCTTACAAACTGTGGCTGTGGCAGGCGTAAGCTAACTCTGAGGAACTATGAGCGGAGTCTAGAGAAAATGTCATCCCTTGAACCTTAGAACTTACTCAAATTCATCAGAGAACTGGGTCTGGATGAAATTCTGTAATCTGCCAACCTAGCGTAGCCTTGAGAAGGAGGTACAATACATCTCACAGGTCACAGTACGCATCTCCACCATATTACATTAACATAACATTCCATTTGTAAGACCAAATACATAAAACAAATATATTACATACATAATGATTCTTTTTATATTTTAAAAATTTTAATTTCTTAGCATACATTTTTTTATATTTTTTAATGGCGTCGATACACTATTTAAGATTTTATTTAATCTTAGAAATATTTTTGAGGCTTCCGAGTTGGAAATTTAGGGTTGGTTTATTTTTTTGAATCTCAGTTTAAATTAATTATAGTAATTTTATGCTTTTCTTCTTTGAGTTGTAAAATCTGTTCTATTTCATTATTTTCATTCTTCTAATTTTAAATGTTAAATTAAGTAACTTTAGTTAATTAATTTTCAGGTTAATTAAATTGTATATGTCCAGGTCAATTGGTTTATTTGAACTTCTTTGTGTTAGGGCTAACGGGCAGTGGGCTCATTACAAAAGCTGAGTGGACAAAGGTTAATATGCTTAGGATAAACCCTTTGTAGTCATATGTTTTCTGTTTAGGCGATATCTTAGATATGATCGAGAATTTCCTATTTCTGTTATGCTACGTTCACACTGAGAGCTAAATGCGCATTTACTAAATCCATATTTAGGAACGACCTTATACTCGTTGTAAGAGTAACAGGGACAAATATATATAGTAAATGCTCTAAATGCGCATTTAGCTCTCAGTGTGCTCAGTTCTCAGCTCAACTGACTTTTTTTTAACTTTTACATATGGCAGTTTAAACATATAAAATATTGTTTCCATCTTATAATTGTTTTTTTTACAAACGAATGTTTATTTGTATTATAAAAATATACATGCTCTAAAGGCATCATAAGATTTATAGTAAACTAAATTTAAAACTTAAATAGGAAAATTTTAAAACTTAAAAATTGCATGGCTTTTCAAAAAGGTTAAAAAATAATCTTTAAAAATGGACTAGAGTATTGTTAATATTCTACTAAAAATTCGCTGAAAATCTGTGAGCACAACACCTATATATGTCAAAGCCATATTTAAAGTCATGGGCGTAGTAAGGATTTTGCTCAGGGGGGCCCATTTTTGGTCTCATGTATCTAAAAAATAAAATAATTTTTTAATATTGGCTTTATTGAGAAAAATATAAAATTAAAATGGAAACGAAATTAAATTACACGCAATTTAACAAAAGCGGAAATCAAAGGCGCGAATCTTCAGTAAAGCAATTTATAAAAATCATCATTCAGCTTCTCTTTTTGCTATTGCATCAAATTTCTGTGCACGCTTTTAAGGAATAAAAACGCAGTTGTCAAGATGATTTTAATGAGTCGAGATATGGTATGAAAAGGATCACCTTCTAATATTCGAAAGGTAATGTTGCTTGATGGATTGTAAGCTGATTTAATTTTTGCGTGAAGCAGTATTTACTAAACTGGAAGATTGGTATTTTCCACGAACAGGCAAGTCGTGAGATTCACAAAAAAATATAACCATAATAATCGAAAGCAAGACCTTTCGCTTTTATTCCAGTCATTTCTTGTGCCCAGATAGCATCATTACATCAACAAGCAGGTCAGCAATAAACGCGTGAGCTGCTTCTGCTGATCCTATGTGCCACTGACTTGGCTTCTACAAAACTCATGCACATTTTTATATTTTGTGAAAGGCTTTATAACGAGTGATCCTAAAATGGTTTGAACATTTTTAGATGGAAGGTGGGAACAGTACAGTGCACCGTTTAATTTGTTATAGTATATTAACCACTGTGTAAAGGCTTGTGGCCAATTGTCCAAAATTTAAGTTTGGATCCAATGATGTTCTTTATAAAATCATAGATTTGATAAGGAATCCTAGGGCATTAGACTATTTGCAAATTCTGAGATGTACTCATTAAAACACATTGGCGAACCCACTTACCGAAGTCGTTTTCGCTCGTAACGCTCGTAAAGCTCGTAAAAGCTCGTAAGCGGGTGCAAGCAACTTATCTTCCTCTTTCATTCTGCTCTCATTGCCACTTAATTTTCTTTCCTTGACTGCAAAGAAAATTGATAAACATAGACCTAGTAACTTAATAGAAACTTACCACCAAAAAACTTTCTTATATTTCCATCTATATAAAAATATATAATTTAAAAAATGCACAAATAAATTCAATCAAAAATTTCATTTTGAACAGCTGATTTGGTTTCGTTTGGCAACAAACATTAGTGTTGGCGAAAAATCGACTATCGAATTTTGCAGCAGAATGTAATATAAGTATATGTCAGAGTTACCATTAAATTTAAATTAAAGCTATTCATATACTTTTTTACCAAATAATAAATGTGTCAGACCTAAGTTTAAAATACAAAATAAAATGAGCTTTAATAAATATTAAAAACTTCAATACTATTTTAAGTATAAGAAAAACTGTTTTGCATTTCTAACTTAAACACTAAAAAAATAATTTTTCTAAAGTTTTGGGGGATACGGCCTCCTTCTCCCTTGCTACGCCCATGTGTAAAGCTATAATACTTTTTATGTTAGTGTCATAAAAAGTTAAATTTAGGGTCAACGTAAACTTTTCAAGCTCCGATAAATATATAATAATTTCTTTAAGTGCGCCTGCCAAAATTCGTTTAAATTCTGTGTTGGATCTAATTTCGTTGAATTTGAAGTCAAGCTCTCATAATCGCAGCCATGTACATATAATATAGTTATCTATTATCACACATGCACACACCACGAAGTGTGAGTTTTCTTAATTAACTATCTGTTATTATTCTTCTTTCTTCACCTATCAACTAATATTAATTATATCTCTTTTTCACACAAACAATTTTTTTATTTGCGCTAAGATTCTTGAGACACACGCTTTGTCCTGATAGCTTTTATAGCATGATACCTCCCCTAAAGGCACCATTTATAATAAATGAATTTATGAATGAATAAGTACCTAATAAAAATGATAAACTGTTTTGGTGTAACAACCTTTATTATAATGTTGTTGTTGTTTTTGGTGTTTCTCTCTACTGTATTAATGAGTAGCAATATCATCTTAAATAAATTGCATTAATCGCAAAAATTAAGGGATGCAATAAACATTACAGGTCGATTTGTCTGATTCAAGCTGTGCCTACAAATATGGAGTACAAAATATTGGTTAACATCAATATATACACTGAAAAAAATCATCACGTTTTAAAATTCAGCACAATGCCTTTAATATCAATGCATGTTTTTCACACAAAATTTTAAAAAAATGTTCAAGCAATTTTTTTAACTGAAAAATTCTAGTAAGGTTGTAGCTACATGACTCTTATTAATATGCACTTTGATGTTTTTGTTTCTGATAAATTGGGATCAATATATCTTGACACCGGCTAAAAAGGACTAATTTTTTTATGCCACCCAGCGAGAAGAAGATGCATTAAAAACAAACAAAACATGCATTTTGGAAAATGGTTTTTATATCATGTACATAAAAAAAATTTAAATCTCTATGTATTATAGTCTTTTCACAATAAATGCTTTAAATGGTATTTTTTATTTTTTTCCCATAAACACACAACGGATGCCATATTGTGCTGAAAGTTGATCTCGGGGCTCGTTAAAATTTGTTCATTTTGATGGGGGGGGGTACTAAAAAATTAAATAAACAAATTCGGTAATTTAAAATTTAATAAACAAATTCGGAGCATTTAATTTTCCGGCTCCGTTTAATTTTTCATTCAATTCTTTATTCAAGCAGGTTTATTAAAATATGCAAAACCTCTAAATGTTTAAATCATACTTGATTTTAAATACAAATTCTAGTTGTTTGATAGTTTAAAATCGTTTATTGAATCGTTTATTTAAATACAACAACAAATGTGAAAATATAAAATGGGAGAAAAACTGAGAAATTAACACTTAAAATCTCATCGCCTCTGTGGTGCAGTGCGCTAGTGCACGCTTGCAAGGCGTATCGCAAAGATTTCTGATGAAGCCTTTAGCAGGGCCGAAATTGCAATAAAATCAGCTAGTGCTTTTTTTCCTTTTCATATTGAAAAAGCGTTGTTGTTGTTTCTTTGGAAAGATTCGATAGAACAATTAATTGTTCTAACTTTGAACTAAAGCTCAATAAACGATTTTAAACTATCAATTAACTAGAATTTGTATTTAAAATCAAGTATGATTTAAAATATCAAACATTTAGAATTTGTATTTAAATCAACATATAAAATCAACATAATAAATAACAAGGTCATTTAGAAAAAAATTTAATATGCAAAAACATTACAAATATTATAAGTTCAAATGCAGACTTGTAAGGATTCATAAATTATTTTGACTTAAAGACGAGATGAGGTTTTAAGTGCGAAAAAATGCATATTTTCTTGATTTATTTTTTTTTTTTGAGACAAAAATAACGTTGGTTCATTTATTTTTTATGGACGTTATAGTACAACATCTGAAGTATCTTTGGAGATATTTTCAATTAAAAATATCAATAAGTTACTGACAGCGAATTTTCGGAGTCGCCTCGAAAAAAAGTTGTTGTTTGGTGACACCATAACTCGTTACCGGATCATCTGTAACAAAAAATCTAAATGCGTTAAAAAGATAATATGTTTCCCAAAGTAGTGATAGAGAGTTTGTTTTAATATTTTTCTTTTTGGCAGCATTTGGAAGTAAGAAACGAGATAAAAATTTCGGTGAATTTGTTATTCTAAAATAAAAAAAAATTGGTAAAAAAATACTTTCCGTGAGTACCTGTTGAATTATGTGTGGAAATAGTGTTTAAAATTTCAACAAGGATCGGTCAAGTAGATTTTGAGTTCTAATCAACTTTATCGGGAATAGTTTTTCATGCGGAATCGCAAAAGGGAGTTTTCATTTTTAAAATAAAGCTGAATAATTTTAAAAAATTTTTTTAGGCAAATTTATTGATAAACCGTTGATAAGCAAATTTGTTTTAAAAATTTCCAAAATCTTATTGAGCTTTATCTAAAAAATGAAAACTTCCTTTTTCATTTAAAAATCGAGAAAATCTATTTAAAGATTTTTACTCTCGAACATCGCAGTATGAGGACCGGTCGCTTGAAACGCTGTATCTTCGTTATGCTATGTTCACATTGACAGCTAAACGCGCATTTACGAAATCCACATTTACCAAAGGTTCTTTACTCACTGTAGGAGTAACAGGGACAAATATATATAATAAATGCTCTAAATGCGCATTTAGCTCCCAATGTGAACGAGCATTAGTTTTAGCCCAAAATTTAACACAATACTCTCGACACCTTGTACATTAAAAAAAAAAATAAAAGAAAAACTGTTTTAAAACTTTACCCCCCCCCCCCCCCCCCCATTAAGAAGAAAATTTTTCTCCAATCCAGAATTGGTGGCAGATATTACCTATGTGCATGAGGAACTTTTAGACAGACTTCGTAGAATATTACAATGTACAACTTGTAGAGAATATATTGATGCCGATAATTTTGGTGATTTCGCCTATAAAACTGCTGAATGTTTTGTTAAAAATTATACTTGGTATTATATGCTAGTTACAGTCCATAAGATTTTATTGCTTGGCAGAGAAATTATTCAAGCAGTAATGCTACCTTGAAGCTCGGAACAAGGACTTCCAGAAATTTAGATTAATGAATTCTAGAAAATGCACCAGCTTCCAATATCAATTGGTCCGTACATCACAAGTCTAAGACATGAACCAAGACAAAAATTCCTTGATCAAGATATTGTTGTAAAAAATAATGACAGTACAAGTCTAATACTCATTGCTGGTGTGTTATATTTCTGATAATTATATTTTCATTATAGCTTTTGCTCCTTACTTAACAATAAGTAAGCTTTATTTTAATTATAAAAGTATATACAATTGTATTTGAACTCTTTAAATTATTTCAAATTAAATCGTAAAATATAGACTGCACACAGACAACATCAATGTCATAGCTATTAGCAGAATTTATGGTATTTATTTCATTTATATTTGCAAGCAATGCAGCCCTGTATCGGGTACAGCGCACAGTGTAACGAGTGCGGGCAAAAATACAAAAAACTCAAAATCAAAATGTTTTAAATCTGTGTTTGAGGTTTTTTCACAATACCCCAGGTAAGGAATTTTTAAAATATTTTGAAAAAGTATATATAAATGTAATTGATATGAGTTGAGAAATCAGCATATTTAATTTCATATCATTTTGCCCGCTTTAAAGCTTTTTACCCGCTCTTTAACAGTGGATTATTGACACAAATATTGATACCATGGTAAACCTTTTTTAGAAATTCAAATATGGCAACGTTTTCAGCTTGGCAGCACCATAATTAAAGCTTTTTTTTTCTGACGTATAGTTTTTACCGCTATTAGAAATAAGTGTCAAAAAAGTGAATAAATTGAAAAACTCATATTAAAACGCAAATAAATAACTTTAACGAAAAAGTATTTTTTTTTTAATGTATTGTTTTTACAAGCATGTACATCAACATATTAAATATGTAGCAGAAAAAACCTGCAAGTTTTTATATAGTTAATATATAGTTAAATATAGTTAAAATATTTGTTGAACAATTTAAAACAAAATTGGGAGAGAAACAGACAGAGAAATTAAGGCTTTTACTTCTTTCCTTTAATTCAAATTGATTCATACCATTTAGGATAAGAGCTAATTTTGAAAGAAGAAATATTCAACTGCTTTATTCTTTTTTCATATATGAAGAAGAAGAGTTTTGCGTTGTAAGTCTAAAGCTTTGTGTTTATGTTTTGTTGTTTAATTCTGATTCCTGTTTTAATTTCTGTTATAAATATAGAAGCCAAGTACTAGCAGAGGCAGGCCAAAAATTCTATACGAAGATGGTTTATGCGTTGTAAGACTAAAGCTTTGTTTTTATGATTTTTTGGCTGTTTTGTTGACTGTTTTGTTGTTACTAATTCTTTTTTTTAATCTTTGTTAAAAATTAAAAAGCCTATTACTAGCAGAGGCACAGGCAGGCCATAAATTTTGTTCGAAGATGGTTGTGAGAGAACAAAAAGAAGGAGAGTTGAAGAACTTGTTACAGCAAATTCCCCAGAAGAACTGCAAAGAGCAGCTAATAAAGTGTCAAAACATGCGGAGACCACATCAATTTTTCTTCAGAAAGCTTTGGATCTGTATGTTGATATAGATCTCTCAGTAAGGAACTATAATATGATGAGATCAGTGATGAACTCAGCTCATAATAATTGTTTACCCTCGTATTATGCACTTAAAACTGCAAAGCAAAGCTTTCTACCAAATTCCATTTTAGTGGGTGAAACATTTAAAAATTGACTGATTGCAATTTAACGGATGAATTCTCATTTGTTGTTGCATTAGTACCCTTATCATTTTTAAATTGAGCAGATAAAAACTTTATTTGGGAAAATAAAAACCATTCATCTACGCGATTTTGTTGACCTATAAAATTCATTTTTTTCGAAGAAAAACCCAAACCTTATCAAGGAAACGGAAGAGAGTATAAACTCTTGAAATAAATAATCGTTTGACTTATTTCTGCAGTTATGAAGACAAAAATATAAACATTATTTTTAGAATGACTTTAACTATGGTCGACGGAGCTGTAATCAACGTATTGACAAATAATAATACAGCCTGTTCGTGCTTTTTATGTGAAGCAAAGCCTAAGGAAATTAACTCGGAAAGAATATCGCAAAGAGAAGTTAATTATAGAAGATTATTATAAATTTGGTCGCTGTACTCTTCACGCATATATAAAATGTTTTGAGTGCTTATTTCATATTTCATATCGTCTTCCTCTTAAAATGTGGAGAGTTAGCGAGCAGAATTCAATTTTTATGGAAAATAAACGTAAAATTCAATTAAAATTCAAAGAAGAAATGGGTTTGACTGTTGATAATGTGAGAACTGGTAATGGTACTTCAAGCGATGGTAATACTGCCGGACGATTTTTTGGAAATTTTGAGACTTGAGCAAGTATAACAGGCGTTGATATAGGCTTAATAAAAAATTTTCATTAATTTTTAATCTTATTTCTTGTGGCAAAGCAAGTAATGAGAAAAATTTTCAAGTTCTTTTAAATGAAACTTCTGCATTTTAAAGATCCTGATATGCCTGGTACTATATGCCTGCCACCATATACTTTTAATTCATAGTGCCAAAATTGTAAAATATACATCATCTCCAATTGGGATGTTATCTGAAAGTACGCACAAAATAATAAGAAATAATCGCTTAAATCATGCAAGAAAAGTAAGAAGAGAGCTTTGTAATAGAGATCTGTTTGTTAGTGTATTGTTGCAATCAGAGCGAAATATCGTTATAAATAGACAAAATACAACAATAAAAGCAAAGCATGAAAATGATATCGAAAAATATATATTACTGGTGCGGAGTGAAATAGAGTATGCCAAAAATATAATTCTACCAAATTTAGAAAATAGCAGCGATACTATCTCATCATGTGATTAACGTTGATTTTTTATTAGATTAAATGTAATTTCATATTTCAAAAGGTTTGTTCGAACAAGAATATTATATGATATATTGAATTTAAACTGAATTTAACAAATAACAAAAACAAATAAATATTTTCCAGCTTAACTGCGGATTATGTTTATTTATGACATTTAAGATATATTTTATCTTTAACGATAGTTTTAAAGATTTTATATATTTCTATGTGGCACAGAAAGTTTTAGCTTTCCACATAGAGTCAAAGGGATTTTAAACAACTTTTGAAATTTTGTTATTTGGGACGAAGGTGTGGTAAAGTCACTTTGTATGTGAGGTGAGCGTGGTTTCCATCCATTTTTTCTTATTTTCGTACATAATATGCATTTTACACATTCAAGTTGATGTGCAGAATTTCAAGCAATAATATTGGAATTTCTGAATTTTAAAGAGATTTACCATATTTTTGAGGTCACTTTGTAGGAAAAGTGGGCGTGGCTTCCACCTGATTTTGATAAATTTCATACACGATTTGTATTTTAGACACATAAGATGATTTGCAAAATTTCAAAGAATTATGTTGAAATTTGTGGATTTTAAAGCGAATTTACCTTTTTTTGAGGTAGCTTTGTATGGAAAGTGAGCGTGGTTTCCGCCCGAATTAGATAATTTTAATACTTGGCATGCATTTCAGACACTTAAGATGATTTGCAACATTTTAAGAAATACTATTAAAATCAGATGATTTTAAAGCGATTCTACGATTTTTTGGAGGTTACTTTGTATGGGAGGTAGGCGTGGTTTTGGTCTGATTTTTATCAAACTTGGTGTGAGCATTTATATGATCGAGGAATGCCTACAATATTTCATAACTCTACAACAACTCCTTCTATTTTTGTCCACTATTTTGTCCACTTTATGGCCTCGTTACAATGCTAAACATGCTAAAATTCTGTCCGCATGCTCTGATCGTTTTGAAAAATTTCCTTTTCATAACTTAAATAAAGTCATTTTGCATAAAACGCATTTAAAATTTTCAGTTGGCTCACACCTTGTATGAAGAGATAGAGGATATTTTTTCTTCTCACGATGAGAAAATTCATAATGTAAAGAAGCATTCTGCATCATTAACCCAAAAATTTTTTTTAGTTATGACGTTATTCGAGCAAATGAGCGAATTGTCTTTACATCAGTGTTATAAAAAAAATCTGAACCCTTCTTGAGATCTTTATCGTTGGAAGTGAAAATATATTTCGTACGTTGAACATACCCTGTGCCTTGCGAGCTTTGAATGTGATGTATAGAGCTGACATGCCTATAAAACACTCACATATTGAAGATGTAAAAAATTTTAAAACTAACGAAAACTTTAAACGCTTTAATAAGTGCTTTAACGTTGTTATCAATGAGTTGAAAGCACGCTTTACAAAATTAGCGATATTTTTATTGCGACATCTTCTGTTAAAAAACTAGACTTTAAATCATTTGAACCACTTTAAAAAGCCCTTCGAACTGCCGGAAAAATTGGAGATTTGATCAGCAAAATCATTCTTCGAAATGCAAAAAATTTAAACAAAACAAAACAAAAAAGCAAAAACATTACTATTTTGCATAAATAGCTATTGTGACGAAATTCAATACATAAGCTTTTTATTCAAAAATAAAGATCAAGTTCGAATATAAGTGAAATCGACAAAAACCTACGCCTACATTCCATACAAATTGACTTTACCAAAACGTAAAAATCTCTTCAAATTCTAAAAATTACGTCAATTTTTGCATATAAGCTTTAACCCATAATATACAGTTAGAGTATGAAATTTGTAAAAATGGAAAGAAAACCACGGCTTCCTCCCATACAAAGTATCTTTATGTAAGTATCTTTAATAAAATATACTTAAATTCCACGAAAATAAGTACAATGGCTTAAAATTTTGTAAATTAATTTAAATCTTAAGTATACGCTCGATTTTTTTTAAATTAAAAAACCTGAAAACTCCGCCCACCTCCCACACAAAATTACGTCTTCATAATAGTAAAACCTTTAAAAATTCCAAAAAAAAATTAATGTTTAAACTTGATATTAGGCTTATAAGCTTTAATAAATAAAAAGGACTCTGAGGTCCAAATTTCGAATATTTGGATAAAAACCATACCCTACAAAAGTGACGCCACCCAAATAAAACAACATTCAAGACTTCTTTTAAACTGAAATACGACCGTGGGGGCATTTTAACTTCAATCCAGTCGAAGATAATTCCTTACTAGTTTATATTGTTTTTGTTCTTTTAAGCATCTTTTGATAGTTTATTTCTTCTCTTTCTCTTTCAACAACAGTGATACCAGCGAGCTGCAAGCCGTGGCGACTACAAATCAGGCTGTGAATCGCTTCTATCGTCTTATTCAGGCTGCCCGTGATGGCCAGGACCAAAAGAACTGTCTGAGCATCTATTCACAATGCAACATCAATACGGAGTAAAGAGGGCATGAAAAGCAAGAAGGAAATCGAAATAAAAACTATCATAAGAAAAAAAGTAGCAGGAAAATTCTAAGAAAATGTCTGAAAAACGATAAACAAAAGTTATAGAAAGCCAAATTGAGAAACAACAACCACTGAAACTTATTGTGTTACACTAACAAGGAAGCGGAAACGGAAGTTGTTTGGTTTGCTTCATAGCATATGTATAAATCATTCTCTTTCCTACATATTCTTTTATGGAAACCTTCCATGCAAGCACAAAACATAGTAAACGCCATTTCTAAGATTTCACTTTATGATGAAACCATAGTAAAATTAGAGAAGGAAGAAGCATTTCGGACAGACTACCGAAACTGTCAAAACGAAGTTGACAACTTATAGAAAATCTGAAACCGATGAGAAAGTGAAAATTGGCCACTATTAGAAAAGTCAACTGTTGTTAACTGTTATGGTAGCGATACCGTAGAAAAGTTGACAATTATTTAATTAAATTATTATAATTATTTAATTTTGTAAATAATTTAATTGCAAAGGTATCTCACTCAAATTTTCAGCGTTCTTTCAGTGTTTCAGCGAATTTTAACACAAGAGCCGATACCAACTGTTGACTGCGCTGAATGCGGCCATCGATTTCCTTTTGTTCTCATTCGTAAAAAACTGACTTTGACCATTTCGGATACGAGAAAGAGCACGCAGTCGGAAATGCATGATAGAACCTTCTCTAGTTATGCCATGGATGAAACTTAAATATGATTTTTTTTTGCTCTATCTAAAACAGTCACTCTCTTGTCTTTACGATGTATAGTTTTTGAGATTTCGTTGACTGTCTAAACATTGCATGCACGTACTATTTTTGATATTGTAAATCTATTCTTTTTATATTTTCAAAAAGGTTTTCAAAACAAAGTAAATAATTTGATACTTTAACACAATATTTTGCAATAATTTTGAGAGTTATTCCCGACTTTAGAGCATTTTTGATACTTTTTAGCTTTTTAAGTTTATTAGCAAATCAAAAATTACTAAAACACAGTTATGAAAATGGAGATACTATGTTTTGACGTTGTACGGGAGAAATGTACAAGTATCGACTTTTGTTTATATGATGGTGTTTGTGTTTTTAACCGACGCTACACTCATTATATTCAAAATTTAGTCATATATTAATTAAACCTATTTATATATTTATAAATTTCTAGTGAAACCTTTTTCATTTAATTTGTTAATTAGGTTGATTCAAGCATAGAAATTATATTTAAGCCAACTCAAGCATTAATACTTTGAATTGTTAATGAATGAGAATATGTTTGTTATTCACGAAAATTTACAAACACACACTCAACATAAATATTGTACTGATATATAAATATTCGACATTACCACGAAATGTAGTCAAATTTTCTTCAAATTGCTTTGAAAATGTTAAAAATAAATCACTGTTGTTTTTTATTTATTATATTTATTACATTATGATATTTAGTTGCCTTCTGAGGCATCTCTGTGCTTTTAACTTAAAACTATTTATCCTATCTCGGCCATTTGCAATTAATGAATATAACTTTGAGCTTAAAGCCCAATTTACTTTTTAAGTAACAACTACTATTTTAAATAAAGGTTTTAAATATTTTATGTAAGTTTAAGCACTTTTGTTTTTACTAAAGCCAAAATATTTTGTAAATTATTGTATTTATGTATTAATTTATTTTTTCTTGTTTTTATGAAGTATTTACTGTATTTAATTGAGTCACATAGCAATAAATAAATATAGCCAATTGTATGCGTGTTTTTTTTTTTTTGTTATGATTTGAAAAAGTATTTGAAGAAACCTGTGTGTGATTTTGCTATGAAATTTAACAATTGTACTAAGATAACAATTTCACAATTTAAGATGAAAAGTACACTCCGCGACAAAAAGATAGCACATTGGAATTTTTTTAAATATTATTGAAAGCGATTAAAATTAAAAATTTATTTTTGCTACAGAGTAATTAGATTTAAAAACAAAATGAAAATATATAGAAATTTCATTAAGAAATCGAACTTGTTGTTCAGAAAAAAACAAAAACATATTCAGTAGTACGACAAAAAGATAGCACAATATTATTCAAAAGCAAAGAATTATAAGAAATCAATTTTTAATTTTTATAATATTAGTAATTAGTGTTGAGTGGAGTATACATTTGTTTTTTAAAACTTCAGTACTGCAATTTGGTAGTGATTAAAAAGATTTTTGATGTATTTTCTCGGTATCGTTTCCCAATTCGAAATTATGCTACTTTTAAGTTCCTGAATGTTATTACATGGCCTATTATCGGCATAAGCTTCCCTTGCAAGCTAACATGAACAGTTTTCAATAATGTTCAGGTCAGGTGATCATGCGGGTCACTCCTATATTTTAATATCATGTTTGATTTGTATTTGGATTATATTGTTGACAAATAAGATTAAATCTTTTGAATGCCACATAGATGTAATGTTCTTGAAAAAATTTTTTTACTATTATTGCTGTATGTACAGCAGTATTTTTTGTTGAAATATTAATGAAGTTTTAGTTAATTGTGACTCACGATTAACTATTTCATTATCAATTAAATTAAGATAATTTTGGCGATTCATTCTTGTGGGAACAAACTTAATTTCAGTCCTGTCACAATGGCCAATTCCAGCCCATACAATTACTCATCTACCCTCGTGTTGACGACGACTTAGGATACGCTCTTTCGTATCGTGGTAATAAAAAACATACCATCCGGGCCGTCGAAATTAAATTTTTTTTCGTCAGTGATTAGTACGCATCGCCTTAATTTTCTAAATTTAAAGTGATCTTTTGCAAACTTCAATCTTGCTGCTCGATGTTTCGATGTAAGTGACGGTTTGATGGAGTTTAATTGTAGTTGATTTTTTTAAAATCCTTTACACGTTGCGTACATGTGTTTTGGCTCCAGCTGTTTTTTCTAGTAGTGAGGCTAGAATTTTCTTAGAAGCTACACGCAAAATGGCGCACTCATCTCGGCGTGTAACCACTCTTAGACATCAACTGCTAAAGGTTTTACCATAAATTTTAAGTTTTTTAATAAATTTGTACTCACTTTAGGACTTTTGCGTAATTTTTTACGATTTCACTGATTTTCAAGTTTTTAAATAAATGATTAAACTTTAAAGCAACTTACACTTCCGCACTACTAAGCCATTTTCAAAGTCCCCTTTTAATTTAATTTGAAGTATTTTTACTTAGTTAACGTGACAACTTTACTTTAAAACCTAAACTTGTTTTTTTATCGAATTATTAACACTTACTGAACTGAATCCATTATAAGTTGCCATCATTTTGTTGCAGCATTTTTTAATATTTTGTAAACTACCGGTATTTCTCTCAGAATTTTTAATCATTGTGTACATAAATACCTAAAGAGCACAAAAACATGACTTATTACACCTAGAGAAATAGCTTAAAGTGCTAACTTTTTGTCGTGGAGTGTACGTACGCACATATTTCTATGTTTTTATACTCATGCATTACATTTGTAATTTGTGGCCCACATAGACCAGATATTTCGTTCGTTGTGATACCACAGTGAATCTATTGCGCCCCTCCTACTCTTCTAAGCACCACCGTGGAACCAACCTGTACAAAGCAACCATAGCAGTAGATGCCTAACATGTACCTTCTCAAGTCCCTGATATCATCAAAAAAGAGGCTACCTAGATGGTAATGACTTCTGCGGGATAAAGCAGGGCATGAATAGAGGAGATACGATATCGTCTCATCCCTCATCTCTGCAACTCCTGCAGAAGTCATTCGCATAAGCCCCCATTTTTAAGGCATGCCTATTTATAAGACAGTGCCCTGTTACAACGCCTACCAGAATTGAAAGATCTTTCCTCGAAATTTAAGTGAGCTTCGTCGTCGTTCGTTTTTCAGTGCAACTAGGTCACATCTGTCTAGCATTCTTAAAGGTGGTTATATGCTTTCACCTAAAATTAACAAGTGGCATGTTGTCTTAGAGCCAGCATGTCAGGCAGCAGCGTTGCCTTTGTACCTTCTCTAGCGAGTTCATCCACTCTACAGTTTCCAGGAATGTCCCTATACCCTGGTACTCAGACCAGATGAATGTAGAACTTATCAGCAATCTCATTAAGAGACGAGCGACATTTAAGGGCTGTTGGTGATGTTAGGAACACACCAAGGAAAAACTACCTTCAATGTAAGTAAACGGGTCTTACCATTAAGTTAGTGCAAAAAAGGGCATCCCTGAAACATGGTTAAAAATTTCCTTGTTTGAAGTAAATTCGAATTCTATCTCTCTGATATGAGTAAGCACGGCACGGTGCATAAACTCAAATAGCGTTATGTATCTATCTATATGTGACCTTCTCTGAAAAAAGGGACCTAGTGTGTCAAAAAACGGGCTTGGACTTAAGAGTGCATTCTAGTACCTAAAAGGGTGTAGAATAAGATGAAATGAGTTAGATTTCTGTTAATCATAACGAACCATACCAAATCGCATCTCCTACCTGAAGGTGTGTTCACAGTGATAATGCGTTATGAAACTTTAAATGCGTTTTTCTCAAAACTTCATTTTCACACACCAGGTCAATTTTCTCGGAGAAATTCACATATGTTTGTATGGTTGTATATCACGTATAGACGCAAAAACCGCTGAACTGATCTTTATGAAATTTTAAGGAAATCTTAAGGACATCTTGAGAGTGTTCCTGTGATATTTGTTCTTCGGAGTGTTTGGTGTCGATTGGACAAGGGAGCGTGGTACCTCTCAAGCCAAATTTGCGCTATCGCTCACAAACCAAAAAAAAATGGTATACTTCAGACGGTTCTGATCATAAAAAATTAAAATTTAGTAAGTTTGTTCAGATAGTTACTGTCGGCAACTGTACAAAAAATGGTCGTGGTCGCAAAATATCTGCTCCCACTTTTTCGAAATCAAACCAGTTCCAGAGTTGAACACATTTTTATAGTGAAACTGGCTTTTAGGTGCATACCAGGAGGGTTTTTGCATTGGAAAAAGGAGCGTGGCACATTATTTATAGCTACAATTTACGATATCGAATAGCTTTGGAGTTATATAGGTCGCACATTCTCGGAATTCAGTATTCGAACTTAATTTACACATACAGGTTCACTGATAATATTTTATGGAAGTTGCATGATAGAATAACATGTCGCGACATATTGTAGAAAATGTTTTAAATTATTGTTGTTGCCTGCATCATTTCACGTTTATGGCTCAGCTGTTGTTAAAACTGTTAAAAATAGTTGCAACAAATAATTCGTTAAATTGTCCATTGAAAATGTTTATTAATAAACTTTGACAAATGATACGGCGTACAGGTCACAAAAAAAATTTTTTTTCAAATAAGATAGGTTCAGGTAATAAGGCCTATAGGCTAATAAAACCTAAGTAAAATAAAACACTTTAAATAATCGATGTCACTAAAGGTCACACTCACAGGTAGCTTGACCTCACTTGTCGCGATGAGTCTCGGCCACCAAGACGGCAACATCAATTGTGATATTTTTAAAGTTTTATTTTATTTGAGGTAATTTTTTTTTAAATAAAAACTTAATAACTTTTAATGAAAATTTTTGAGTTTATGGATAGCTAATACTATTTAATATAGCAGGAATCTGCAAATGAGCTTGTTCAACTAAAAAAAATATTTTAGTTTCTGCTGAAAATTTTTGAGTTTTTAATGGAAGATTTTAGAAAAATGTGGATGTTGAAATGGTAGTTGAAAATTCGATTTGTGACTAAAAGCAATTCTTTCAAGTTATAAAATAAAAAGTTTTCAGAATGGCATACCATTTTTTGTTGAGAAATAGAGTATAATTTTTTGTACTAATAAAAAATAAGGAGTTATCAACCCTGCTTGATGTTCGGCCAAATGCACAAATTGCTGTTTACACCGCCTGAACATACAAGATGGCGGCCAATGTTTTTTTGCGATTGATGTTTGTGCGGTCTAGACAGTACTCCGAACGATGAATTTATTGCAATAAATTGTTCGCGATAAATTTTTCGTTCGTTCAGGCGGTCTAAGCCCACAGTGAAATCCAGAAAAATATCTAAAGCTAGAAAAATATTCTATAAAAAAAGTATCAAATTATTGTTTAATACAAATCACTACAAAGAACTTTCTCACCAAAACAAGCAATGGAAATTTTTGTGAAAAAGCAATATTTTGAAATTTCACATGACTCTTTTTCATCTTTCATTTCTAGCGGTAGAATTCAGCCTGACATAATTTCCTTAGATGTGAGTCAAAACTGTAACAAAACTCAAACTGTATTTAAGGCAGGCCGGTGGTCCAGCACTAAGAAATGTAAGGTATTTTCAGGATTTTTTAAAGTGTAAAATATGGAACAACGAAATTTAAACATTTCAGGTATATTGTAACACTCATTTAAAGAAAATTTAAAAAAAACACATAAGAAAATTATGTGTTACAGATTGTAACACATAAGAAAATTTAAAAAAATTGTTGATCATATTTGTAATGGTGTACAATGAGACCATCTCAAAGAAAAGGGGGCTGGGCGGTGTTGTAGATTTGACGCTGAATAATTTTTGTTTTTTCTACAACACCATGCCGAAAAAAGTAGTTTCGAGATAAATGAGAATAAAGATAATGAGTGTACATGAAACACTGTGGCTCGATACCTACAAAAACTTCTGTAGAAGCAGAAATAACGTCAGTGTCCTTACAAAAATTTAAAAGTATACTGTCGAAAGACTATATTTTTTAAATACACAGTGCAATACGAAACAAAATAACCATATACGGACACTGTTGACGCCACTTTCTAAAAAAATACACCTTTTTACTTATTATATAATGAATTATTCTATTACATTTTAATTTCCATTTCTTATATCTCACGAATGTCAAGCATCAAGAAAACCAAGAAACGGAAGCTAAACAGATATAAAAGAAAAGTAAATTTCCGATTACTTGAAATCTTTCCTTTTGCTAACACGAGATATTGATGCTGGACGTTCGATTGTTGTTCTAACAAAGTTTATTCTGGTTTCTATACCACAAAGTATGTGCATTTTATACGATTTAAATTTAAAATATTTTCAATGAATTATAAATTATTAGGAATTTTAACCTGTATTTAAGTTGGACAAATCTATATGAATACAATAAAATTCTTAAAGAAACTGAAGTGTTTCTCTTCGACTTGAAATCGGTTCAAAATCCCATAGAAGCTGGAATAACAAAGGGCAAAATTCCTCCGCAACGCCTACCCAACTTTGTGTTGCCTACAGACACCACTACTTGATAAAAGATAAAAAAAAGACTTCTGTCTCCCAATTTTGCCCAAAGTCCTCCAGTTTTTTTTTATGGGCCCCCAAAGATGTGGGGCCTCGGTGTCATTTTTGCAAAAAAATGATCAATTTCTCAAGCTCATATCTTGCAAACCGTTCGGAATTTTGATTTATTTTCTGAGGCAAAGTTGTAGCTCTTATCATAAAGAACAAAAATTGTGAATAATAAAATCAAAAAAACTTAATCCTCAAGATCAAATCGCAAAAAACTTTAAGAAATTCAATTTTTTTTACCTTTTTCCCCTGTTCAGGTCCATAGGTAGCAAACCGTTAAAAATTCAAGGAAATATTTAACTACAAAAATGAACCTAAGATCTCAATAAACACCTTTTTTGGAACATATGAACTTCCTAAGAATGATTCTTAATACCGTTTAGGTAGCGCTTAGGTCGCCGCAAAAGTGAAAAATTTCCCGAAAATTTTTTAATTTAATTTATTTTTTCTTTACTTCAATATTGAGAAACTATAAAGCCTTCTCCCGTAAGTGAAAAGGCATGTTGCAGGTTTCATTGTTATACTGTTACTGATTTTATTAATCTTAGTTCTTAGGTGGTATGGGTTGACATTTAGAGTTAGGATTGTTACAAAGAGTAGTAGCATACATATTTAGTAATAATGATTCAGTGTTGTAGGGATAAGTAGTCTCAGCAGGGATGGTGCTACAATACTATGCTATCTTTTACAAAAATTATAAAAAAAATATTCGTTTTATGTTTATAATGCTGATGGCCCTGGACTTGCAAATCGCACTCTCTTTAGTTGTGGAGAATCGAGAATCCAAATCGTCGTCCAAATCGTCCGAATCTGACTCTGATTCAGAAATTATGGTGTCCACAGGCACGTTACTTCCAGACTGCCCTCCATCATCAGCTTTTTCTTCTTCAGATACTTCATTAACATCATACAGGGTGATCTTGTGACTCCACCAATATACCTGAAATGAATTAGAAAAGAAATCAAAAAAGGAATGCAAAACAATGCATCAATAAAATTGATATTACCTCTGCAAGCAATGCGTCGAGTTTTTTTCCTTTGTACCGTTTTTCCATGGGCATTGTGGTTTGGTGAAACCGTTCTCCTTGCTCATCGGATTCGGTAGGGAGTTGTTTGGTAAAATCGTCAAAATTAAATTAAGAAAATGCAGCTTTAATGTCATCGATGTGCCAATTTTCTCAAAATAATACAGCATTTCTTTCACCCATTCTCTTGCTTCCGGTTCCGCGTCTCGATCCCCTCCCAAGATTCTTGTGCATACACGCTGAAGGTAAATCCATGCCATTGAATGATTATAATCATGAAGCGATGATTCAAAGTTGCTCTTGAATAGTTTTCTAATGTCAGGGTCATTAAGTACGCCTGTTAAATGAAGACAAAAAATAAAGACAGAAAAGAAAACATTAACAAAGTGCAAATAGTGCAATGAGGTGAACAAAAATTCGTTTTAAATTTACTACAATACCTTTTTTAATTTTGTCATCGCTACGCTTTGGGAAAACGCTTTTCAAATAGTCGAATGCTTTTGGGCAATTTACAACGGCCACTTCGATGAATTTTTTAACAATTCCCAATTTTATGTGGAGCGGTGGCAGCAAGATGTCTTGAGTATTGTCTATTAAAGGTGCATTCCTCAGTTTATGTTATTTCATTTGTTCCTCCACACTTCCTCTTGGTGTCCACGAATTACATTGGTATTGATGCAGAGGTGAGCGCGAATCCCAATTACAAAGAAAACAAAAGAATTTTGGAAAGCCGCCTTTATCGATGATCCCTTGCAAAGTTGATGACCTTTAAATCACAGCAAATCTTCCATTTATTTTCGTAGTATTTGATTTTTTGCATTATATCTTTCAATGTTTCATAGCTTTCTTTCATGTTAATTCCCATTGCTAGCGGAATGGAAGGTTTTCGGTTCGACACATGCAACAACACTGCTTTCAAGCTTGAAACAGAACCATCAATAAATAATCTCCACTCACTAGCGATGTAGTTCATTCCCATTTTTACCACCAAAGCTTTTACATCGTTGCAGTAAGCAAACGAATTGTCATCATTTTGAGTGTAGAGGCGCTGAAATTCAGCTTGTCGTTTGCGGTACGCCGTAGAGCTCACATTACCATGTGTGAGTTTTTTTTTTTGCTTTAAAAACGCTGTCAAAAATATGGCAAGTCACTGCGATAGTCCCAATATGGCCACAATGAAATCCATTTCCATTTGTGTTATTAGTTGTGGTCCATCTCTTCCCTGTTGGGGCTCATAATCGGTATCAAATGGATCTTCACAAGTAATACCACTTGCTCTAGTCATTCCTGTACATTCTGTACTCAATCTGGAGTTGGCGGCCTTGGTGATACAAAATTTTCAGGTGCAAGCACTGGTAGTGTGGCTGTTACAGTTGCTTTAACTTTTGTTCCTCTCAGCACATCGATGTGGTCAACCATGTGGTCTAAATGTTTAATTTACGCATGCATAGCAACTGGTTTCAACATGATCACCTGGGAGATTAATCCAGTTGACCGGCTTACAATACTTCATACTATATTTGCCTCCACTCAACCATGCTATGAGATTGTTATAACATTGGCGACACACTGTATTAGGTGTGTAATTTTCACCGGTCAAGTCTACTTCGTCCAAAAACAACTTATATGCTTTCTTAAATTGACTAGTTAAAAGATTCTTTTCCTTTTGCAATGTTGTAGAACTTTTTTTTCTGATTTGATGACCGCAAACGTAGCAAAACAAATCAATATTTTCACACTGCATATTGAAATTATCCGTCTCCAATGTTGTGTGCGAATTATGCTGTAGCACTTTCACTTTTTTTACTTTCACTTTATAAGTTTCACCGCTGAGCTCTCGTTGACGTCGTGCTGTGTAATGCCTCGATGTGAGCGTCGTGTCGCTTTTATATTGCATACTGCATTGCCTGTGCTGCTGCGGTCGGTGCGTGATCGCGTGATACCTAAGCGCTACCTAAACGGTGTTAACCCTTGGACAAACACATGGTTCTGGCCAGGCATATTTCATATTTGAGCGTTAATTAAACATACAAGACATTAAACATGACAAGAGCTACAATGTGAATGCAGATGTTTGCTTCCAGGTAGTTTTTTGATAGAAGCTTTTTTGATTTTATATGTTCACAATTTCATCTTTATGACAAGAGCTAAAATGTGTTTCCAGGTATTTTTTATATTTTGGGTTGTTTTTATGTGAATTCAATGCAGATGTTTGCTTCCAGGTAGTTTTTTGACAGTTTGGGCACGGGAACTCACCCACCAGCTTGAGAATTTTTATTAGAATGCATTTGCTATCAGTGAAAGTACAGTGCACTCACACACTCCTCAGTGAGTCCACACTCCTCCACTGACTCCACACTCCTCACCCACAATCAGGCCTCCTGACTGATAATAATTTACGTTCAAAGTTTTGAAATCAACTTTTTTTTAAGAAATCGCTTATTTTCTTACACTTCAATTGTTTTTTTTTTTACTAGGGCTGTTTTTGATTTTTATAAAAAAATTTAGGTTAAAAAATCTTTTTTTTAATTTGCCGCAATGAGTTAATAAGAATTAACATATTTATATACAGATTTATAGCGTTTTCAAAGGTCTTCTCAACGATACCCATCTCAACCAGATCGGATAAGAAATGGGTGTGATATAAGCGATTATATTGAGTATATACTCAAGCTATAAAGGCCTATATCTCAAGAAGTTGAAGCGGCTTCCTTAAAAAAACTTTGGGGTTTTAATCAGCGCTGTAAGCCCTACCAGGCCAAAGAAAATTGGCGCATTTTTCATAAAAAAAATTTGTTCGTAAAAGCGGAAAATAAAAAAAAACGCTTTTTGGGCCATTTTTCGATCATTTTTTAAAGTTTTTTGGTATTTTGACCTTGAAGATGAAGCTTTTTTGATTTTATATGTTCACAATTTTTGTTCTTTATGACAAGAGCTCCTCAGAGAGTAAATCAAAATTCCGAACGGTTTGCAAGATATGAGCTTGAGAAAATGATATTTTTTTTGCAAAAATGACATCGAGGCCCCACATCTTTGGGGGCCCATAAAAAAGACCTGGAGGACTTTGGGCAAAACTGGGAGACAGGGGTCTTTTTCTTTTGTCTTTTATCACGTAGTGATGCCCGTATATGGTTATTTTGCCATGACTTAAAAAATTACACACTGTGATATCTTACAAAACAAAAAATTGATTTCATAAAAATTCTAAACCACCTGCCTGCCTTAAACAAAAAAAGTATAGCAGTGAGAGGACTGCCGACCGAAGCGAAAACCTACAGTGTTGCGCAAAACAATAGCAACAAAATAAGTGCGCTGCAACAAAATCGTGTATCTTTTTTAATATTGGGGACACACAAAAATGATTATAGGCATCAAAGCATATATTCATACATCATACATAAAACAAATCAAATTAAAATTTAGTTTTGTTTTTTTTAATTAAATTTCAAATTAATGTGGCTACATTCAATTTGTCTGAGCAAAACAAAAGCAACAAAACTTGAAAAATGTATAAAGAGAACAGAAGTTCCAAGAATTACCGGCAAAAGTTCCGTTATTGTAAAGCACGTGTTGTTTGTAAGTCATAAACATTTAAGTGTAGTTTTGTTTTTGCGCTAGTTGTGACATTGACTGTTCCATTTATAATGGCACGTTTTAAATACTGTGAAGCTCTTAAATTGCAAATTATTTCCGAACATAAAAACGGAAATTCTCAAATGTCTAACGTGAAACAGTTTGATATTAATCAGTCAATAGTTTGCAGATTAATAAAGAAATATACCATCACAAAAGACGTAACAACGGTGCATTAAAGAGGGCGGCCGCGGAAGACATCGCTGCGTGATGACAGGAACATTTGTGGCGTGTTCAAACAAAATTCAATTGCCACATCCAAAGAGGTTGTTCGGACACTTGATTTAGATATCCATCACAGCACTGTTTGATGACGAGCCGTTGAGAATGATTAAAGAAGTTACAGACCGGCAGAGAAACCTTTGCTTACAGCTAAGCATTAAAAACAAGGTGAAGTGTTACAATTTAAACAATTCTGTCTGAAATCGAGACAAGTTGCAATTTATTGTTTTTAAGACTCAGTCTTGCAAAAGAGCACCTAAATTGGACCGTTCAAAAATCTAAAACCGTTATTTAGCGATGAATCAAAGTTCAACTTGATTTATTTCAGATGGGATGTGTACGGTATGGCGCCACCCAGGTACACGACTTGAAGTCCGAAACTGCAAAGTAAATTTTAAGCATGGAGGCGGTGGCATTATGGTCTGCACTTGTTTTCCCCATAATGAAGTTGAACCATTTCAAAAAATCGATGGAATTATGGATCGATTTGTATATAATGACATTTTAGAAAGCAAGATGCGACCAAATTCGGAGTGGAATATGTCGCTTCAGTGAACGTTTCAGCCCGATCACGACCCAAAGCACACTTCAAAGCTCATCAAAGATTGCATTAGAGGCAATGGGATTCAAGTCCTTGATTGGCCGGCACAGTCACAATGGCTTGAATCCCATTGAAAATCTTTTTGGGATTTTGAAGGTAAAAGTTTCTGGTCAAAGGTTCTCCAATAAGACTGCACTGTAAGAAGCCCTGAAAGTTAATTGGGAACATATACCGAATACCAACATATCTAATTTAATAGAGTCGATGTCGCTCAGATGTGCAGCGGTTATGAAGAATAATGAATCTTACACCAAATATTAATTATGTTGCTTTTGTTTTGCTCTCAGACAAACTGAATGAAATAACATTAATTTTAAATTTAATAAAGAAAACCAAACCAAATTTGAATATGATTTGTTTTTAATATGATGTATGAATATATGCTTTGGTTCCTATAATCATTTTTGTGTGTACCTAATATATAGAAAGATACACGATTTTGTAGCTGCGTGCTGATTTTGTTGCTATTGTTTTGCGCAACACTGTATATATAAAATATTAGTATTCCCTGGAAGCATACATGGGCACACTGCAGTAAATATTTACTGCATTACTAGAAGCAGTAATCAGTAAACTTTTACTGATAATGAAATTCAATTTGCATTACCTGTAAATTTTTACTGATTACTGGAAAAAATTGCAGTAAAAATAAATTTTTACTGATTACTGGAAAAAAATTGCAGTACAAATAAATTTTTACTGATAATGAAATTCAATTTGCATTACCAGTAAATTTTTACTGATTACTGGAAAAAATTGCAGTAAAAATAAATTTTTACTGATTACTGGAAAAAAATTGCAGTACAAATAAATTTTTACTGATAATGAAATTTAATTTGCATTACCAGTAAATTTTTACTGATTACTGAAAAAAATTGCAGTAAAAATAAATTTTTACTGATTACTGATAAAAATTGCAGTAAAAATTTATTTTTACTGATTACTAAAAAAAATTGCAGTAAAAATAAATTTTTACTGATTACTAAAAAAATTTGCAGTAAAACTACATTTTTACTGATTACTGAATAAAATTGCAGTAAAAGTAAATTTTTACTTATAATGAAATATCATTTGCATGATAAGTAAAATTTTTACTAGTTACTGAAAGTAGTAATTGGTAGTTAAAAATCAATGTACAACCACTAAGGGCCAGTTTTTCAGTACGAGTTTAAACTTTAGTCAAATTTAACCTAGCTTAGTTCACCAAAATTGGACGTTTAACCTCGGTCTAGCTTGATATTCTAGCATGAAGTTAAATAGACTTCAATTATCATATAATGTATTTTTGTTTGACTAAAGTTTGAAATCGTGCTGAAAAACTGGCCATAAATGAAATAAATAATTTAAGAAAATTAATGCTCTTTACACATGTATTATATATGTATATTATTATGTATGTAGATATGTTTATACAAGTATGAACTTGTATATACTTATGAAAAAGCTACACGCTGTTAGCTTTTCTTTAAACTAGCATTTCAAAATTATCATCGCTGAGTTTTTGCCTTCTGGAACAATTCACAATTCCAGCGAATGAAAATAACCGTTCTACAGGTGCCGATGAGGGTAATGTGGTATTATATTTCAGAAAAACATTTTTTATGGCTGGATGGTTTCTTAGACAATTTGTCGTTGTGTCTCGATCGACGAGGTATAAAATTGTTTCTTGGAGATAATTTCCCGAGACATTGGAAACACATTGTATGCTAACTTCTATTGAAGGAGATGAACAAATTCATACATAAATACTAAAATTTAAAGTAAATTTAAGTGTAAAATCTTTGCCATTATCCCCAAAATCAAGAAATGATTTTTGCGTTGTCTGCGTCAGAACACGAGTTTTGGCATCGGCTATTTTGCCATACTTCATCACATAAATGCTGAACATTTTTTTTACTTCTTCTTCTGTTTGTGTTGTTGCTGTTTCTAAAAGACCTTTCAAAAATCGCAATTTTATGTCAGGAACACATATAGCTGCAATAACAGCATCCCAAGCTGCAGGCTGTATCAGGAAATATTTTTTTGAAAGCCACAGCAACCACAGATGGTTTTATGTTTTTTCCATGTGTTTTTTTATGTGGCTGCATTGATCAGTGGATAGTGCGTTCAGTTTTTTAGTAATCAGTCAAAAATTGTTTTAACTGCCGTTTTTTTCAGCAATCAGTAAAAACTTTATTTTGCTTCATTTCATTTAAGTAATTAGTGAAAACTGATTTTTACTGCAATTATTTCATGAATTAAGTAAAAATTTATTTTTACTGCAATTTTATTCATTTATCAGTGAACATTTATTTTTAACTGCAATTTTATTCAGTAATCAGTAAAAATAAATTTTTACTGCAATTTTTTCAGTAATCAGTAAAAATTTATTTTCATTATCAGTAAAAATTTATTTTTACTGCAATTTTTTCCCAGTAATCAGTAAACATTTATTTGTACTGCAATTTTTTTCAGTAATCAGTAGAAATTTACTGGTAATGCAAATTGAATTTCATTATCAGTAAAAACTTATTTTTACTGCAATTTTACTGGTACTGCAAAGGGCCCATCTATGCCTGGAAGACGTTGTCCTGCCACGGACCGCCTTACTGCTATATAAGAATTTTCATGCTACACTCACAGAACTGGCGATGCTATCAAAACTTCGCTTCTTCTAGCCGTAATATTACGGTTCTCAAAAAATTTAATATGCGAGGCTCTGACAACTTCCATAAGGGCTGTTAGATTCCTGTTTAAGAGATGCTCTGCCGGTTTTGACAACCTCACAGAAAGTTGTAAGAACTTTTAATGGTGAGAGGAATTCGGTTTTGATAGCCGAATTGTGGAGAGGTCATAACAGCGCCTTTTGCGATGGTGAGAGGAATTCGGTTTTGACAGCCGAATTGTGGAGGGGTCATAACAGTGCCTTTTGCGATGGTGAGGGGAATTCGGTTTTGACATCCGAATTGTGGAGGGGTCATAATAGCGCCTTTTGCGATGGTGAGAGGAATTCGGTTTTGATAGCCATAAATCCTTATGTTGAGGTTGTCAGAACTTTTTCTATTTAAGCTACTTACCTCTGCGCTTTTAAGGTTATCACCAATTTCTTTATGCCGTTTGCTTAATAAAAGTGTTATTTTTAAATAATTTTTAAATTTTTATTTCAAATCATTTGAAAAATATTACTTTTTTGATCAAATAAATATAAAATTTTAATTGTTCATAGAACTTTACAAACTATTTTTTTTTAAAATTTTTTTTATGGTACTTTGAAAATCGCATATTATAAACGAAAAACCATTAACATGCATATAAAACATGCTTACAAATAGTCCTAGACAATGGAATTGTAAAATAGTCCATGCCTTTTTCAGTACAATAGGCATAATATATATCATAAAAATAAATCGATTATCAAAGTAAATACCGATTAACTTTAAAAGCAATTTTTTTTAATATTTGCCAACAAGCACACTGCAAAGCCAAAACTAAAGTGGAGAAATTTGTCTTTTGTAATTTAAGTATCATCAGTAAAAGCGTGAAAACCGTATTGAGGCTACAATAGCCGTATTGGAGTTTCTCTACACGCAAGATTTAAAAGTTGGTTGCAGTAGCCACAATACTGAATGTATTACAACTGTAACCACAGTTCTTATTTTCAAAAGACGCTCAACATAATTTTTGTTTTTTTTTATGATTATTGCAGATTCAATTAGGGCTATAAGAGCTCTAATAAAGTGCTTGCAATAAACTTTCAGCTAAGGTGACTTCATTTCATATATTATAACTCTAGTTTGGCTACTACAGCCTCATCTTTTTCATGGCAGCCGTGTACAAAATTCAATAATTCCCTGAGTGTAAAAATAGAATATTCTAAAATTAAGAAATATCTATAGCTTATAAATTATATATAATTCATATAAAAAATCAAAGCTAAACAGTTTTAAAAAATAGAATGCTTATGATAAGCAGACTTTAGTTATTCAATTACTACTGAAAATATTAATTATTTCGCAGGTTTAATACGTAATTGTTATTATATAAATATACATAAATATACTTTAAATTTCCCCAATGAGCTAAATTGTTCATATATATGAACTATATATATGTAAATATGTATAAATATATATATAGCAAAGAAAGCCAATATATATATATATATATATATATATATATATATATATATATATACATATATATATATATATTTATATATATATTAGGGCGGGTCAAATTCTGGCTCAGCGAAATTCGTAAAATACATGTAATTTCAAGACTTTTTCTCCACTACAGCATATACAAATTCTGAAAAAAAGCTGTGCGGACTTTCGTAAATAGATTTTTTTCTCAATTATAAAATATGAATGTATGAAATTTGAAAGAAGTGTATAAAATGTGTATAAAAAAGATTATTTGTGCTGTCATTTCTAAGGTAAATTTGGGCGCTGAATCTGAATCTGACATTAAAAATACATTAAATCCAACTATCAATAGAAAAAATCGTGATTTTTTATCAAAATATCGCGATTTTTGGTCAAAAAATAAAAAAATGTTGGAAAATTGTCTTTATTTTGAAAATTTGAAATTGAAATTCCTTATATTTTATTTTTAATATTTTATTTTTAATATTACTTTTCAGAATACAAGCTATATCATGGAAACCTCACCGTCATCATCACAACCCGAGCTGGACCGTAAAATAACTTCAATATTGCAGCATGATAAAACTTTATTTGGTGAAGCGAAAGAATTGAACGTTGAACGTCTACCGACGTATGGCGATATTTTGTTACATTATTTTTTCATGCAAGAGCACTATTTCGAAGACAACCCACACATTTCATTCCAATCAATTACTCGTCATGTGGCGGATAAAATTGTTGAAATTTGGAATAATCTTCCAACGCCAATTATTCAGAGAAAATCCATTTGCAACAAATTAGACCGATTCATGGCTCAATATAGAGAAGCATCAAAAAACAAATCCAAATCACCCGATGTTATTGTTGATTTTCGTGGTTTGCTAGGAAATTTGTTTTGGGTTTCAACATGTAATTGCAATTTATTAACAACGGATTGCAGATGTCAAAATACACCACTACCACTATTCATGAAAACATTTTTTGTAGACCAGATGACAGATAGAAATGTCACTATTACTGAATTTCTTCAAACGCTACCACAACCAAGTTTAACAACAGTAACAACTACAGAAGTGACTAGATCAGAGGTGGTTTGGCAACCTGAATTATCAATGGGTGCAAGTAGTATGGATTTTGAATTTGAAGAAGGAGTGGCAGCTCCAGGTGCTGTTCGAGGGCCGTATATGCAAAACGTAACCTTATCAAACTTTGCTATGGAATGCGATAGATACGGTATATCAAATAGAGCTGCGGCTGTACTCGCATCTGCACTTTTGAAAGATTTAAGCGTAAAAGATAAAAATGATCAAACGTTAATTATCGATAAAAATAAAGTTCAAAGAGAACGCAATCGTTGTAGGAATGAGGTCTTGAAAAAACGATTAGACACTTCCACGTTATTGGCATTTGCTTTCGATGGCAGAACAGACGAAACATTAGTTACCGAATTTATCAACAATAAAATTCAAACACGCAAAATTAAAGAACCGCATATAGTTGTTGTAAGAGAGCCAGATTCCAGATTTTTTGGCCATATTATTGTGGAAGAAGAAACCGCAGAAGCAAAAACGCATAAACTTATTGAATTTTTTGATAAAAACGGCTTGTCATTAGATAATTTGGTAGCTATCTGTTCTGACGGTGAACCTGTTAACACTGGAATTAGAAGTGGTATAATAAGACTTTTCGAACAACATTTACAAAGGCCATTACATTGGAGTGTATGTTTGCTGCATTTCAATGAGTTACCGTTTCGTCATTTATACAATACACTAGATAAAAGTTTCACGAAAGGGCCAACTACGTCAACAGGACGATTAGCAGCGGTTTTAGGCATTTGCGATACGATACAAGTAAAATACGATTATTTTGAGTAAATAAATTATATAATTTAACGAATTAAATAAAAATTCTGCTTTTCAGGTTGTCAATAATTTTGAGATAATTTCACTCCAAAATATACCACCATCATCACCAGATTTTGATGAACGTTCTTTCTCAACAGATGCAAGAAATCTTCTCAAATTAGCAAACGCGATTTCAACTCGCTCAGTATCAATTGATCTAGCAAACATCAAGTTGGGACCAATACATCATGCTAGGTGGTTAACAAAAGCTGCTCGAATTTTACGTACGTACATAACTACGGACAAACCGTCAAAAAACTTGCGAATTTTGGCCACATACGTGATGAAAGTGTACATTCCAATGTACTTCAACGTTAAATATTACAATTCAATGGCGTACGGAAGTGTTTTGTTCTTCAAATTTATACAATGGACGAATTATCTGCCACCGAATTTACTTTCCGTTGTTCATAGTGTAATGTCAGCCAATTGCTACTTTGCTAGCTCTGAAAATGTTTTGCTAGCAATGGTTTGTCACAATGTGAAACCTATACGTCAAATGGCAATCGACAAAATAAAACATATCCGAAGTGATCTCTATCGGACAACATTGAGAGAATACAAAAAACCGAAAATCAATTTTGACTGCACCCACTTTTCCAACATGATAGATTTGAATGATGATGATATTCTACACGAGCCGCCATACACAAGAGACATTCCATTGCAACATTTGACTGAAGATTATTATGATTCTGATGAGGTTATGATTAACGTCGAAATACCATGCCACATTCAAAGCACCGAACGAAATGTCCAAGAGATGACTAGAGCATCCAAACACGTTACTGAAAAACACAAAAGTGGTTTTATTGCGACATCGATGGAATCGAGAGAAAAAAGGCCCAAAACTGAGAGCAAACGAGACTTGGAGTACCAGAATTGGTACTAAATAGTACTAAATAGTAAACGAGAATTGGAGTAATTTAAATGGGATATTTGAATTCAGCGCCAAATTTTCCAACATTTTTTTTATTTTTTGACCAAAAATCACGATATTTTGATAAAAAATCACGATTTTTTCTATTGATAGTTGGATTTAATGTATTTTTAATGCCAGATTCAGATTCAGCGTCCAAATTTACCTTAGAAATGACAGCACAAATAATCTTTTTTATACACATTTTATACACTTCTTTCAAATTTCATACATTCATATTTTATAATTGAGAAAAAAATCTATTTACGAAAGTCCGCACAGCTTTTTTTCAGAATTTGTATATGCTGTAGTGGAGAAAAAGTCTTGAAATTACATGTATTTTACGAATTTCGCTGAGCCAGAACACCAAAAAAATTTGACCCGCCCTAATATATATATATATATATATATATATATATTTCCGATACGGTAACACTTTTACTAAAATCAAATAGATTTACCAATATTATTTATATTCTTTAATTCATATGTATAAACTGTTTTCTAAATTAGTTCGATGTCATATGTTGACTGTAGCTACAAATAAGCATCCACAAAAAATTAAAGCTTACTGTACAACAATAACTACTTAGCAAATTTACAACAACAACGCAAAGAGAATTAAAAGATCCCAGCGGTTTTTAAGAGTTTTTTAAAATTACAATATTACAAGTTTACGAAATATGTTGCAAGTACAAGCTCTCGAATTATATATGTCGCAAATTGATAAAATGCAAATAAAGTAAAATATTTGCGCTAAAACACGACCGAAATGTGAAACGTCAAAATTTGTAACTGTCAAAATTTCATCGTCCATTTGACACAGCAAAAAAGACAAATTTATTACAACACACACAAATTTTATTCAACTTGATATTTTCTATCCTACCACGACTGAAAACTTTCCGATTGACACACAGCCATAGTTGACAACTCTGAATATAAAATGCCGCAGTGGTGAAAATAAAAAGCCACTGACAAATACAACAAGTATGAAAATTGTCAAACTTTGTTTGAAGATATGTAATAAAATAAGAGCATGCATGTAATTATTTGAATGTTCAACATACATATTCCTTTATCACAACTTAAAGATTAAAATGTTAAAACACTCAATCCATACATTATTTATCTTGTTTGCAAACGAAGTTCCAGCAGAAAAAAGCAGAAAGAGAAGAATATCGATCCATTTTTAAATCTCACCATGAATAGCAGCTGTTTGAGTAAAAGCAAATTTTCCAAAAATGTTGACAAATACAACAACTGAAGAAATTGCCAAACTTTAAAGGCATATATATACCAATATAAACCGAACTAATAATAAGTTTTGGTTGCAAACATCTTATTGCAACCTAACTTAAGTCTTTTTATACTAACAAACAGACTATATGCATTAATTTCAGGAGTTTCTAAGTGATTTCTTTGTGAGCTTGCGGCCGATTGTGGATGATTTCCTTGGAAAAATACGATGATGCAAACCAATGATTTACCCTCTACCAAAATCGTTCAACGCGCCTAAAGAAGTTTTCACTTCAAAAATAAAAGTAGTTTCTTATTGGGCCATTATCTAAAAGGCTGAAAAGTTTTTCTTATTATTTAAAAAAGTCCCCCCAAATCTACGCAGAAAAGTTGCGAAATAATTTAATTTTGAGTTGTATGACAATAAAATATAAAAGAAATCTCTTAATATATTTTCAGCATTGCAAACATTTTGGTCTTCTACCCATCAGTAAACAGAACTTTCAGCCGAATATAGAAAAGTTTCCCTTTTATTACATTGAAATTTCTCTCCGCTACGCTTTTCAAAAGCTTAATAAAAATTCTATTATGACAGTAGGTATGAAAAAAAATCAAATAGTCGACAACGAAACATCAAACACACAAAACTAACCAAATGGCTCAAAACTGCCCAAAGAGTCAAAATCAAATTAAATTATTTCCTCAATAGAATGTCAATAAAACGTTCAACATTGGCTTTGAAACGTCTTTTCAATCTTGAATATTTATCAAAATATAAATAAAAACTATGAGTTCAGACTGCAGAAATGCGTTCACACAATATTTGGTACTATAAAAGTTGCCACGGTGCGGTTGACGAAGAAAAAATCAAATAAACGTTAAATTTTATATTCTGAGCACGTCCCAATGATTTCCCTTCCAAAGCTTGCAGCTTGGGTTCACAAGCAAAGCGTTGCTTTCAAGTGCCAAAAGAAAATTAAAAAAGACCGTTACATTTAACTGGACTTAAGTAACTTTCGGAGCCTTATCAAGTTTTGATAGCCACCGATAAAAAAGAGCATAGAAACATAAGCCACACAAACAGACGATATACTAACAACACAAACCGCCAAACAAAGTGTTCACATTGTTGACATTTTGAGGTTACATTTTATTTAACCATTTCACAGTAAGCATTAAGCAGAAGAATAGAAAACTGTTTTAGGACTTACGCTAACTAAAGGAAAATAGATAAAAATAAAGAGAAAGAGAGGTCGCTTTTGAAAAGTTAGTATGTGAAATAAAAATTTGCAAACCCTTGAAATTTAAAAAAAGGTCCCCGTTAAGCACACTCGTGTGTACCTAAAACAATAAATGTCGCTGTGAGCCTTATTTAAGGACGAAATTAAGTAGGGATAAGATCTAAATTGGTTGTGAATGGAACTGCAAATAAACAAACATTTTAATTTTATTATATTTTATTTTTGTAAGCATTGTATTTCTAAAAGTCACTTTAAAAGTTTAAAACAAAATTGGAATATTTTTGCATAACACTCAGAGAAAATTTGATTGCTTACTGATTTGATGACATCATCGTTGAGCCTATTTAGTACTCTGTTAAAGAGTCAAAATATAAACATTTTAAAGTCACTTAGTAAAACTAAACATGTGTGCTAGTTCAAAAACCTTACTGCTTCTAGTGATATGCACATGGAGATAAGTATATTGCTTGAATCAAGCAAATGTTTTGCTTAAAAGCAAATCAGCAAAACTTTGCTCAATCACGGTGTGATTTTAGAAAAAGATTGCTTAATTGATATCAGTCCTCATATATTTAGGAAAAAGCAAAGTTATATTAAATTCAAGCAAATATTTGCTAAGTTGTTATAAGCTTAAATAGCAAATTTTTACTAAATTCAAGCAAATTTCTTTTAAACACACGAGCAAACGTTTATTCTTAATGAAGCGAATTGGGCGACGATTGGTCAACAACTGCGATGGTTGATTTCTCAAAAAAATCACTGAATACTTTAAAGTTATTAATTATTTTTTTTTTTAATAATCAAGTAATAAATTTGTGTATGATTAATTGTAATCAGAAAATTTTTTATAATCATTACACGAAAGTATTCATTACTAGCCAACCCTGTAAACAAACCACCACTTAGTATGTACACAAACCAATTTCAAAGACAGTTTAAACGTTGCTGTAGCTGTTGAACTGTTGAACAAAATTTTAAAAATATATAATATTGTTAACAAAGTAAGCTGTTATGTCAAATTTAAACAACACAACAAGCATTGACTATGTTTGGATAGAATCATGGGTTGCACGTAAAATTAACTGATTTCAATATACTTGAATGTACTTTGCACTTCGATTTGATGAACAACTTAACTGAACGACAGTAAAAGCAAAATCATAGATTTAAATAAATAATGTCTTTTGAAATGAAAAATAATTTGGCAGTTAGAAAAATCACGTGCACCCATTGAGACTGTCTTGTGTTGAATAATTTAAATTACAATGGACGCTTCAAATAATGCTGAGATTCCTCTAATAGAGGGTATTGCGACAAGTATATTTAAAAATTAAGGTCAAACAATAGACTATTCATTATTTTGTAAAAAATATAAAAAAAAACATTTTGGAAAAAAAAATGAGGCCAAACAAGGAGCCAGCCTTTGATGTTTTGATGACAGAAACAGCTTAACAATTTTTGCTCAAAACTGCAAATTTTTCGAATGTATATTTTATCATATGAAAGGTAGTCAGAAATGCAATTTTACTTGTTTTTATTTTTACCACAAAAGCAACTTTTAAGTCATGTTTTAAATAAAAATTAAATAGTTTGAACCCTTTTTAAATAAAAGTTCAAAAATATGTACACTGACCCAACTTCAAACTATTTGTGTTAAGTGCTTAGATTATACTTTTTAACAAAAAAAAAAATCAAGTTAAATATATGTATATAAAAACAGGGGACATATTTGCATCGAATGTCGAATATATTGATTTTCATATTGATTTTTTCTCATTCTTAGTTAACAGATGTTTTATGAAAAAGTCGTTATACTCAAAATTGTAACAGTTTTCTGAATGTTTCACTTCTACTGTGCGTGTCCGGTTACTCACATACCTCTTTTTTATTATCTATATTATATAAAACAAAGTGACAAAAAGCGAACTTTTCCGTCTGCTGCCCATAATATTCAACCAATTCAGTTAGATTTTTTTAAAATGTAAATAATAACAATAAGTTTAAGGCAAAAAAATAAATTCAAAAAATATTCGAAAACATTTTAAATAAAGGTATATAAGTGATAAATATATACTATATTTAATTCGTGCAGCAGTGATGATGATGCGTTTGATATTTTTGTATGCATACCAGCCAGTGATGCCAACCCGAAGAGAGTAAAAATCCACAAATGCGACATGAAAAATCCGTGTAAATCCTTGTAAGCAAATTCAATTTTCAATTTAAAGCTAACAGCTAGTAAATTTATCAATCAAAATCGTTGATAGTTTTTTAAAAATGTTTTGAATATTTTGTTTTTTCTTCAAAATTTGCATTAACCCTACTTTCCTCTTTTAAATGAGTCCCTATTTCTCTAACAGGGTCAAATTTGATAATATTAAAAAAAATCAAATAAATAAATAAATATTTTATCTCAAATTAAAAATCTGGATTTTTTTTTTATTTTAATTTTTACTTAATTAATTTGTGATCTATTAAATTATTACATGAATTTAATTGCGAGCTTTAGATCAAGTAAGTTTCAAAAAAGGCAACAACAACAACAACAGCTCTGTATACAGTCAATTACTTAGCTGACTAGACAGTCTGTTTCGGAAATCGCTACATTTCCTCTTCAGTAATCTTAGAGTGATTAAGCTGTGATCAACTCACTGTTAAAGTCATATTTGATTTCACACATTTTGGAACCCATTCATCTGAACTACACTCAGAAAAAAATTTCTAGAAAATCTAGAAAAATAGCAGCCGGACTTTTAGAAAATCGGGCTTCGTTTAGCGCCATGGCCGATTTTCAAAAATGAAATATATATTTTTCGTTAAATTGGCACCAGAAGTGTGAAAAAGTTTAGGAAAATTAAAGTTTTTTCCTAAATGACCTCTATGTTTATTATGTTGACTTTATATGATTTAAATACAAATTCTAAATGTTTGATAGTTTAAATCATACTTGATTTTAAATACAAATTCTAGTTGTTTGACAGTTTAAAATCGTTTATCGAGCTTAAGGTCAAAGTTAGAAACAATTAATTGTTCTAACGAATTTTTCTAAAGAAACAACAACAACAACAAAGTTTTTTCAATATGAAAGGAAAAAAAACCACTAGCAAATTGATTTTATTGTACAATTTCTGCGTGCTAAACGCGTCATCAGAAATCTTTGTGATTGCCCGTGCAAGCAATTAAGTATGATTTAAACTATCAAACATTTAGAATTTGTATTTAAATCATATAAAGTTTAGGAAAATTATCCAACCATTTACGAACTATTTTGCTAAACTGAAGAAACTTACCGCAATTGTGTTGAAATCTTATGACATTTAGGTAAGTTTTTCTACCGTTTATTTATTATCGGCTATAACTACGAGAAACATTTTCTCTGAAAATAGAAATTTTCTACCGTTTTTTAATCATCGGCTACAACTAAGAGAAACATTTTCTCTAAATATAAGAAATTTTTCATCGAAGCCCTGGAAAAGTTTTGTAATTTTTGCAAAAATGAAAACCTTTTTTAAGATTTTTAGTAGCATCCTGTGAGAATTCTGATTTTTATACTGACGAAAAACTGCTAACATCATTATTATTAACATTAAATTCAATTGAAAACTTACCACTATCTGGAGACTTGAACCTCGGCCGCCTGAGTGTAAATGCATCAGCTTATCCATTCTACCATCCATTCTACCATCGCAGTTGTTAAACAATCGTCGCTTAATTTGCTTTATTAAGAATCGTATGCTTTGTGAGAAATTTTAAAGCATTTTTTCTAGAAATATAAGAAAAGCATCCTTACAATAAATCACTTGTGGTGTCTAAAAAAAGAAAATCTTAGATGTATTTCTATGAAATATTCAAGTTTTGTAACTTATAATTCTCTAAATTTACGAAATCATGCTGTAGAATGTTGCAACCGGACCTGACATCAATATAGTTTTTCTTCAAATTATTTCTACATTTATACAATTTTTGAAAATTTAACTTTAATCATGCCTTTATTTCTAGTATTTAAGTAAAAACTTTTCTTCAAAACTAAGAAACTGTTTTGATAACGTTGCAACGAAGTCAAGACGTGAGGTCGTTAAGTCATGTAAAAATTCTCTCTATTAAGGAAAAACCTATATAGAATATAGAAAAACCCATGCCAATGAATTGAAGCACAGTTTCCTAATCTAAGAGAAGCAGATTTTTTTGAGTGTATATTGAACAAATTGAACTTTCAAATTGGCTACTTAATCATATGATTAAGTCCATCAGTGGACTCTTCCAAGATTGCCATCTGTTCTAGTTGCTTCTTATTTATTTAAATATTCATTGGTGTTCGACAGTTTGTCGAAATGCACCATAGAAATGAAACGAGTTTGCTAGAAGCTAGTGTTTTAACTGAAAGGTGGCTATTTTCACAACCAAATGTTTAATTACACATGATTTTGACCGAAATCGATCAATTATTGTATACTGAAGAGCAGTAGTTTCCGTAGTGATTTCCGAAATAGACTGTATAATCAGCTATGTAATTGACTCTATACAGAGTTGTTGTTGTTATTGTTCTTGCCTTCTTAAACACTTACTTGATCTAAATTTTATTTTTTAATAAACTTTTATCATTTTTTAATAATTATTTTATTTTTTTATTATTATTTTTCAAATTCAAACAAAAAACCGTAAATGAAGGCAAAGAATGATTCGAAATTAAGCTTCGTTTGCGCGCAATAAACATAACTGACGAAGTGCGTGTGTGTCCAAATATTTCATGAGATATTAATATGAGATGGCAGTATCATTTTTGATACTAACTGAGAATTTGGAAATTTTTTGTTTAGTGCGAGAAAAATTAAAAAAAATACTCATTTTTATTTTCGAGTGTATCTGCCCCTAAAGCTAGAATACGAAATTTTATTTTTGAAATTCGTTGACTCGTGCAAAGAAAAAACCAAAAACAAAAGTATCAAAAAAGATAGTATGGGGAAGTAGGGTTAAACTTATAAAAAAAGAAACAACTTAAAACTACTAGAGGTTCAACGTTAATTCAATTTAATAACATTTATTATTCTTATCTTTACGTAAAACGAAACAAAGGCTGAACGAAGGCTGAATTTCTCAATATTAAAAAATATTGCCGAAGCGAGCGGCGTTCTGCGTTCGTTTCAAGGAGGTCACTGATTTCGAATCTGAAGTCAGAATTGTAAAAATCCATTTGGTTAATAGGGTTGCCACTTATTTTTTTTATTGTAACGAATTCGATAACTTTGGCCGCCTAAATTGGTCAAATATCCCAATATGCGCTACCTTCCATAATTGCAATACCACATTAAAATATACGGAAAAATAAAAGCTTATACGCAACAAAAACACAAACAACAACATACATACGCTACTGATATTATATAACAAACAACAATATGCAAAAAGTTATGACTCACGCCATGATACATAAGAAAAGCAAAGCAAATACAAATTATTTGTGTAAAAACACGGAGAACATGTATTTTTTGAGAAATGAGACCCAGTTAGATCGATTTTTTGACCCCGTAAGCTCCTATATTGAAAGTTTCTTCGAAATCGCTTTGGGATATAAATTTTCCTGTTGCCCTAATTAGGGGTGCCAGCAGTTATTATAATCCCTGGATTTTTGGAATCGAATTTCGGGTGCACGGAGATAATTATTTTGCTTGAATCAAGCAATTGTCTTGCTTAAAAGCAAATCAGCAAAACTTTGCTCAATCACGGTTTGGCTTTAGAAAAAGATTGCTAAATTGAAATCACTCCTAATGTATTTAGGAAAAAGCAAAATTTTGATTAAATTCATTTTTAAAAAATTTTGCTCAGCTATTATAAAATGCAAAAGCAAATTTCTACTTAATTCAAGCAAACATTTGCTAAGTTATTATAAACTCAAATAGCAAATTTTTACTTAATGCAAGCAAATTTCTTCAAACACACGAGCACACGTTTTTTCTTAATGAAGACAACTAGGCGACGATTGGTTAACAACTGCAATGTTTAAATGGATAAGCCTATGCACTTACACTCATGCGGCCGAAGTTCAAATCTCCAGATGGTGATAATTTTTCAATTTAATTTAAAGTTAATAATTATTTCACTTCAAAAATATGCTAGATTTCAACAAAAAGCAATCAAAATTTGCTATTCCAAATTATAATAATTTAGCAAATATTTGCTTGAGTTTAATTAAAATTTTTATTGGAATAGCAAATTTTGATTATTTTTTTCTGAAGACTAGCATAATTATGAAGTGGCTGAGAATCAAGCACAAGTTTTGCTTAGCCACAATACAAATTTAGCAAACAGTTTTCTCCGTGTGTGAACACTTTTCGGGATGCACGTAGGGGTATTTAACCGATTTGGGCTGCCAAAAGTCAATTTTATCAAACACAGATTTGATAAAAAAATTTTTTGCAATGTTAAATATGTCCAAATGGTCGTTAGTTTCGGCGAAATAAATGAAAGTTTTGAGGATTTTTCACGTTTTTCAGAAAAATTTAAAAAAAAAAAACCAAACTACTTGCACATTTTGCTAAGTAATCAAAATATATTGTAAGTTTTGATATTTTTTGCTTAAAGCCTGTACTTTTCCAAAAAATAAGATATTATTGAAGAAAATCTATTAAGAAAAGGAAAAGTTGTAATTAATTGAACGAAAGCACCCAAATTGAGTGAGATTCTATTTATGCATTACGCCTTATTTTATATAAAATAATTAAATAAAATTTGTTTTATTTAATTATTTTTAATTATTCTTTTGTTATTTCATCACTTATATTGTTTTTTACATAGTAAATGTATTTTTAATTTTTTCGTTATTATTTCATTTTTATTGTTCTTTTAATTATTTAGCAATTATATTATATATTATATTAACTTAAAAAAATATTATTAATAAAAAAAAACTTAATAATACAACAAGGTTTCAAAATCATCAGAAAATTTATATTAATTGCGCTTTTTAAGCTTACGTTTATAAATAAAAATATTATGACTAAGTAATACAAAATGATTTCAGTTTAATAGTACAGATCAGTTCAGGATTCAGGATAAGTACTATCATAAAATTTAAAAAGCAAAATATTATAAATAAGGATAATTCTTTTACAAATCGCAAACCTTACAAAAATGTTGTGTCTCAGATTTGGGCAAATATTTTTTTTAATTTTAATTATGTCAAATAAGTTTAATACCGTTAAGTCAAAGTTTTGAAAAACTATACAATTTGTTCAATGTCTTTGTTACTTAAATAAAAATTTTTCGGGTTGTGGTGGCCCGATTTAGTTTAATTTGTTCTCGTTGAATAGATAATTTGCTATACTTTAATTTTACAATAAAATTTATTTTATACAATTTAAAATAAATGCATAAACATTGAATGGACCGTGATCCAGGTAAATGGCATTTTTATCATCACCAATAAATGCGCCATACATATAAATATTTTAAAAATTACAGTTTTTAAGATATTTATCGCGTGAGTGTAGAACAATTACTCGGTTTTTTTAATATCTATTCTACAAATCTAACAACGAAACCGATAAAGAGAGAATTTAATATACAAATATCTTTTCGCACGCCCTACTATTATTCAATGTGATTGGGGCAGTTAAACAGGTAACAAAAATCGAAGAGAGACAAGAAATTGAAGAAGGCAAGACAAGTAAAAATAAAAACACCAAAAACAAAGAGACAAAAACAACAAGAAGAACACGTGTTATAAAAAATGGCAGTAAGACATAAACTTAATTAATTTATAAAGTACGGTCGTATAAAAACCGCTGACAGCCCATTCCAGATTTACATATTCGAATTCAGTGTGCGCGAGCGCAGACACGTTGAGCAGCGAACGATCTAGCCAACGACTGACCAAGCAATAAAAGTTTTTAACAAGGAGCATAGCAACTTCAACGTTATGAACAGCTACATTATTACCAGCCTGTTTATGGCCCTTACCATAAGTGGCGCTCTTGCGCAGTCGCCACGCTCTGCCACCGATTTGGCCTTTGACATGTACCACTCTTGCATCAAGGACTTTAGCACGGCATGCGTGCGTCCCAAGGCAATGCAATGGTTCGATGAAGCGGTCTCACAAAATGAAATCCTGATCACCGACAAACTCTCTATTGTGCGCACTGGTAACACGGCTTCCACTCAGCAACAGCGTTCCACTGATGCAGATGAGGAAATGTTCAACAACATTGACAACTTCTTGGCTACACACGCATTACGTATACAGGCGCCGGAATACTTTAGGACGGCAGAAGCACGATCACTGGTACCAGATTTCTTGTTGGACAATGCATTGACACGCGGTGCATTGGTGCCGCTTGCTGATCGACCTGCCGAAGGTCGTGGCTTGGTGCGCAAGGTTGTTTTGCCCTTTCTTTTGGGTCTGAAGTTGAAGACAACTGTCTTGGTGCCGCTGGCTCTGGCGCTTATTGCTCTGAAGACATGGAAGGCCATGACACTGGGTTTGTTGTCATTGGTACTATCAGGCGCATTGGTAATCTTCAAAATTGCCAAACCAAAAGTAAGCCACACATTTAAAAAAACTTCCCCAGAACTCATGCCGATTTAAAAATTTTATTTTTCTTTCTTCCTTAGATTGTCAACTACGAAGTCGTGCACTACCCACAACATCATGTCGACCATATTGAAGTGCCCCATCATATTGAGCACAGTATACCACATCATGTGGATCACATTGTGCCACATCATTTGGATCATCATGTGGATCATATCGATTTGCCACATCATGTGGACCATATTGAGCATTTGGAACATTCCTCACCCGCTTGGGATCCACATGCCTGGGCGCGTTCTTCGCAAGTGCCACAGGATGCTCAGGAAATGGCCTACAATGGCCAACAGAGACGCTAGGTAGTTGGCGTTTTTAGATATTAGTTAAACGAGAAACCTGATCAGATGACAACACGAACGTTTGAATTAGTTTAAGACTACAACACAAATTTCCAAAGATTTGTATTTATTAATGATTTTTATTTATATGTTAATTTAAATATTTTATTGTATTGTGTACAAAACTTATTATAATTAAAATTTTATTTATATAAAATTTGTGTGAGTTTTTCTTGTGTTGAATGTGGATCATGTGTTTCTTTAAGTTATGTCAAATAAATTGTTGCTGTAGGCAGTGTGACCAGATAGTTTTTTGAAAACGTGCCAAATACAAAATTTTTGTAGCTCAAAAGTCGCCCAATTTTTCGACTTTTAATATTTTGTAGCCCAAAAAAGCGCAAATTCGGAAAATTTGCAACATCCCAAACATTCTTATTTTAACTCATTTAAAAAAATTGTTTTTCATATCAATTTTTCTGGAATGGATAAAGTCTTATATTAGTGGAAGAGTTTGTTTTGTCTCGATTGATAATACGCATTCATATTTCTATCCAGCAATCTCTGGTGTCCCTCAGGGTAGTATTTTAGGACCTCTGTTTTTTGTACTTTATATTAATGATATAACACAATGTTTTCATTTTGCAAATTATCTTCTTTTTGCTGATGATCTCAAATTGTTTGCGAAAATTAACTCCTTTGGTGACTCGGCCTAACTGCAAGCAGATCTGGACAATGTCTTTGTATGGAGTATCCGCAATGGGTTACCTCTGAACATAAGTAAATGCTACCATGCCACTTTTAGTAAATCTAATAATTTTATCTTGACTTCTTATTCCATTTCCGATATACCTCTTCAAAGAGTAAATACAATTCGGGACCTGGGCGTCATCTTTGATTCCAAATTTACCTTTGTTGAGCACTTAAACTTCTTGTTGCCTAAAGTTTTTTCCTTGCTTGCCTTTATTCGTAGGAATAGTCAAGAATTTAATAATCCCTATACATTTAAAGCACTCTACTGTTCGCTAGTCAGGTCAAGATTAGAATATGCTTCTTTAATTTGGAACCCTTCAGCTACATTCGTTGAGGCTCGAAAAAGTTCAAAAAATCGCTACAAAGTATATGCTTTATTGCACTAACTTTAGATTTGACTTACCCTCTTATCATGTGCGATGTCTACTGATGGGTTTTAAGACGCTCGAAATCAGGAGGAAAATAACCTCTTTAATCTTCATCTATGATATAATATGCAGTAATATTGATGACCCTATGCTTTTGAGTTTGATTCATTTCAATATACCACCAAGGCAGTTGCTTTTTTAAGCTATTTTTCATTAAAATCCATCGAACGAATTATGCCTTAAATGGGCCTATAACAAGGTCTTTATGTTTATATAATGAATTATCATCTATGTACTTGTTTGATTTTTCAATGTCGAAATCATCTTTTAAAAATTTTGTTACTAGTTTGTTTTAACATAATTTAAGCTTAAAATTGTGTTTTATTATTTTTATTATGATTATTTTATTAAGTGAATCTAATTGTTATTTTCTCTAGTCTGTAAGGAATTGAATGATCCATTGACTGAATAAACTAAACTAAATTTTGTATTTGTTCAAAGAAAAAATATTTTTTAAACTAAATCTTTTAAAGCTTTATTGTTATAATTCCTTGTCATGTATTTCAATGGAAATTCACGGCTTAATGCTTACTTAGTATAATAATCAAATTTTCTTAATTTATGTTATAAAAGACAGATTGCAGATATAAGCAAAAGTTAACAAAAAAAATTATATTTGTATATATGGCAAATATACAAAGTGGTAAGAAGATATAACATAAATTAAACAATTCTTTTAACAAAAAACAATTAAAATGTAACATTAACAAAATGGTTTTTTTTTTAAAAACAAATAGTTAAAGCAATTAGAATATTTTTTTTTATTCAAAATTTAAATATACAAGTTTTGTTTCATTTCATTTTCAAGTTAAGGGGCGGTTCTAGTAGAAATCGACGGAAAATTTTAGTTTTTGTTTTTTGCTTTATTTTTATTCTTAGGATCTTGAAAATATGTGGTCAAAATTATATTTCCCTATCTAATTTATTATACAAGTCATAGCGAGTCATTGTCTCGTCAAAGTCATTTGACGAGAGAGTGCGTCGGCCGAGAAACAGGTATAAACGCGTTTTTCTCGAAACAAATTTGTTTCCGCGTTGTACTTCCATTGTACTTCCGACTTCAACGACTTGACCGATTTCAATGTTTGACGGCTCAAATTAAAACTTGTTCAATTTAAGGGGCCTTCAGGAAGCGTTTTTTTCCAAAAAATTTATTAAAAGGAGGGAAAAGAGGGGTTTTTAGAGGGCCGCCATTTTTTTATAAAAGGGTTTTATTAAAATCGAAAATCTACAAGGCCACCCAAATTTTATTTAAATAAATTATTTTTTTTGTCAGATCACTTCACAGGGCTGTAGAGCAGGGCTGTAGCCAGGGGGAGAAGGGACGGGGCAATGCCCTCCTTTTACAACCGTTTGCCCCCTGGCCAAATCAGACAATGAAAAACTTTAGCATTTTGTTGATATATTTGTTTATTGCTTTAAAATTAGCTTAGTTTAAAATAACAAAAAATATACACATTCACCTTATTCATGACTTCAATATGTATATGAAATTTGTTTAACAAAACATTTCAGGCAAATTGTTACAATTTTTCAAATTTCTACTGGGTCGCCAACATTTGCTACCAAAAAATAAGATTTGAATTTTAATAATTTTTTAACCCGCATCTATAGGAACTTTCTAGAAAGGAAAAGCACGCTGTGCATCTATTTGATGCAGATACAAAAAGAATATATAATTCATTGAAATGTTTTTAATTTTTAAATTTTTTTTATGCATGATTAATGTTTATTAATTTTAAAATAAGAAAAACTGCAAATCTTGATTCTAGAAAAAATTTAAAGAAGCAAAAGATTTAAATCAAAACATGCATGTTTGTTCTTAATATATAAATCTGAATTAAAAATTTGCATAAATTTGATGCAAGTGACGGATGCGGGTTAATTAAATTTTTTATTTGTTTTATTTAAAAAATGTCGTATACATATGTTAGCCCATTTCGCTACTCTTTCTTATATTTCTAGCCATTTTAAATAAATCTTTTTTTTTACCTTCGTTTTATTACAAAGTCCTGAATTAATTTTTATATTATTTTTTATGTATTAATCTCATGTATAAAAAGATCTACATATCCATGTAAATTTTATACAATTGAGTGTTTTTTAACAAATATGTGTAAAAAAATGGTTTTTTTTTTATTTAAATGAAAAATTAAAAAATTTAACCCCCAAGATTCATGCCAGCCCCCTCTGTATTCTTGATCTGGCTACAGGCCTGCTAAAGAGTGTACAGCGCAATCGGCTATCGCCATGCACGGCTTTGATCAGCGTGACTTTCAGCCGCCATTTTGAATTATTATTCATCGAAAAAATTGTATAATGTTTTTGAAATATGCACTAATAAATGCCACAAAAGATTTTTTTTTTTAAAAAGATTTAAGTTCGCTGAAAAAAAATCCTGAAATAACGTAACGTGAAATTACGTTTTTACTAGAACCTCCCCTTAAGTTTTTTATATATTATGTATGTAAGTAAATATATTAAAACAACAATTTACCTTGGTCTATTTTATATCGATTCCCAAAATATTTTGGCTGTTACGTTATCCACAGTGAGCTAAAACATTTTTCAAAAACCTCTAAAAGTCATGTGTTTCGTAAATATATTGGCTGATAGAGTAAACTCTAACAAAAATTCACGAGAATTAACTGCAATAATTGCTGGCAACTGATTGCCTACATTTATTGACGTTAAATCCCACAGAGCAAAATAGTAAAAATTTATCGTTAAAAATGCGTGAATCCTCTCACCTACAATTATTTCTTACGCTCTCTTGTAAAAAACCTCTTCTAAAATTATTTCTTTCAATCTTGCCTGCGCTTATAAAAAAAAGCTAGAAATGCGTGAAGTCTCTCAAGAAAGTTTTGAACATGGCAACAACAACAACTCTGTATAGAGTCAATAACTCAGCAGAAGGCGCTACTCTTTCCGACTTCAGTAGGCTTGAGTAATTAAGCTGTGATCAATCTACTGTTTAAGTTGTATATAATTTGACACTTGTTCGAATAAACTCTTTGAAATCATATGGCGTTAAAGCAGAGGTGTTTATGTAAGGACAAGCGTAAAATACTGCTGCTGGAGCATTTTTAGGAGTATCTGAGCGAGAACACGCTGAAATTGTGTGAAAAGTAGGGAAAATATACATATTTTAAAACTCTCTGAGCGAAAACACGCTGAAATAGCGTAAAAAGTAGAAAATATACACATTTTAGAATTCTCTGGGCGAAAACACGCAGGAATAGCGTGAAAAGTAGAGAATATATATATTTTAGGGCTCTCTGAGCGAAAACACGCTGAAATAGCGTGAAAAGTGAAGAGGTATACAAATTTTAAGACTCTCTGAGCGAAAACACGCTCAAATAGCGTGAATAGTAGAGTAAATATACATATTTTGGAAAAAGACGCTGATTTTCAGACAAAATTGAAAAAACTCTCTGCATAGCGTGGTTTTTTACACAATCGAATTTACAGAGAATTTCCAATCAGTTTTTAGAGTGTAGTTGTAAAAAAATGCTGTTTTTCATGCCTTTTTTTTAATTTTTTTTAATATATTTTTACTAAAATTGAAATAACTTCATTATTTCTCATTTCTTCATTATTTATCCTCACTCTCAAGATATTTTTGGACAGATTTTGACTAAAATTTTTACATAACTATCAGCTTAACAAAAGTTCCTTCACTTTCTCTTCTTAAGCTTGCAAGCAGAATAGGACTGTAAAGCTAAAATATTAATTATAAAATAAACACCCTCTGAAAAAAATGTTTTTTTGTTTGACAAAACCATTGAATTACGCAGGTATGTTTTAAGAAATTTTAGGGGTGAGAACGATGTTTCATTTATCTGAAATAATTAAAATTTTAGAGACGGAAAAACTTTTACATAAACTTCATTAATCTTAAATTTCACAAAATTACTTAAACGATTGACTCAAAACTTTTCTTCGGGTCAGAATTCCGAAAAATTGTAAGTAAACTTTTTATAACTCATCAAACATTCGTCAAGAATTAAACCAGGTTTAGTATAACAGATAACAGTAGGCGGATTTTAGTATTTGCTATCGCTAAAACTCTAAAAATCGCTAAAATGCTTAAAATCTTATGTTATCCAAAATTTTAGCGATTCTGCTAAAATACTATTCTAAGCTACACATCGCTTAGCTAAAAACTAGTTTGAAGACACAAGTCTTTTCATGAGAACTGTCCTATTTTCTGTTAATGTGTGCAATCATTGAGGTTAAAGCAAAACTAATAAAATTTGAACGAATCTGTGTTCGAGAATATTTTTATCATAATTATTTAAATTTAAATTATAAGGCAAATTATCCTTCCCCTCTAAATTAGGCTCCTCTAAATTTTGGACTAAAAAATGTTGTTCTTTTGTTACGCGTTTTCTGTTGGCGTCCATTTCCTTAAAAACATTTTTGATAAATTAAGTTAGGAACTGAGAGTTTAACGTTATTAATAATTAAAATTTACCTTGTTTTTAATGCTATTTTATTATTAAGTGATGTTTTAAAATTTTAGCGTTAGCAATAAACAAATGTCAAAGTCAGCTGTTTTTTTTCATCCGGTTCATTTTGTTCATGGCTTAATTTTAGCGACGAAAAATAGGAGCTGATTTGTGAGTCAGAATCGCAAATGTCTCCAAAATTCGCTAAAAATGATTTAGCACTTTTTAACGATCGAGATTTAGCGATAGCAAATCCTGGAACCCACCTACAGGTATGTCTTAAATTCGAAAGTTAACTGTTTAAAAACTCTTGACTATAAAAGAGTCACAGGCGTAGAAAAATGTATTCAATAAAAACTTGTTTTGTGCCTAAAATTACGAAGAAGATGTGATGCAATGCCGCCTTACAGTGCACCCTAAACAAGTGCGCGTTGCGCTGCGTACCCAAGCGCCACGCAACTTTATTTTACGCTTAACCTAAACAAGTGCGCTGCGGAAAGAACTGCTGCTCTCGAACCAGCTCAGTCTGATGGTTTAAAAATCTTAAAAAACTTTTAGTATTGTGTAAAAATCTATTAATATTGCAAATACTTCCATTTGCAATTGAGATTAATTAATTAATAGCAGCCGATTGCTCTTTGTTCTAATACTTCGGTTTTATGCAGCCAACTTCACATCCGAACGCACTGTCAAAATTGGAAATTCGATTCATGTTGCGGTAGTCCGGTGCGTGTTTCGGTAGGCTTCATACAAAATGTATGTGCATGAGCCGATTTTGACAGTTAAACCACGCACGCGCACTTGTTTAGGGTGGACTGTAAAGCAGAGCTAAAGAAAACGCAGAACTTACAATAAGCTTCATTTGCATATTTGGAGTAAGCCAACCAACTCCAGTGACAAAACCATGGATGCTGAATTTTAAATTTTTGAGAACCGCTCGAGGGAAAATTAAAATCAGCTGTTTGCTGAAGTATATTTTAAAATCTTTCTAGGCGGTTCGAATTAGAAAGGTTTTTTCAGTATACATGTGTATGCAGGGTTGCCAACACATACCTTTTCGCCCGGAGACTTCGGGCCTGAGGGCCGATCTCCGGGCTCCGGGCCTGGCACATTTTCTCCGGCTTTCGCTCTAATCTTTATTTAAATCAAGTTTTTCTTACAAAAAAATTTGTTTAACTTATTTATTAGTGTTGATTTACGCTTTTTTTAGTGAATGTTTGAACCATTTGTCTTAATGAACGCTAACTTAACTTTGACGTTCTTTCTATTTCTTGAACTTCGTTTTTGAAGGAACGTCGTAACCAGTCGTAACTTTTCTTTTGGTAACTTGACGAACTCGTTTCTGTTTTTCTTTTTCTTTTGAGTTCTGCGGCCAAGGCTCATTTATCAGGTTCTGGCACTTGAGAGCGAACTCGGTCGAACTGTCAGAATGGATGAAAAGAAATTATGAAAATGAATGCTTAGAACAAAGAAAAGCGCAATGACAGTTCGAGCAAAGGCTGGAAAAAAGTGCATTTCTCTCAAGTGCCACAACCTTATAAATTAACCTTGTCTGCGGGTGAATTTTTAATTAATGTTTGCAGTTCAATTTATGTAAATTCGGTCAATAATTTATGTTTTGTGTATTAACTGATACAAAACTATTTTAGAGAACAGCATAATGGAATCTAGTTGCAAGAGAAAACATTACTTAACATCTTTTAACAACGATTGGCTCTCGATACCAAGCTACAAAGATTGGTTGCTGAAAGAAAACGAGTTCACGGGAAAATGCAAGTTGTGTTGTGTCACATTTGTTGTAAACATGATTGTTAAACATGACTATGTATGAAAAAACCAAAGAAAAAATTAATTTTTTAATTAAAAGCAAGCAGACCATAAAAAAATTATTAAATAAAAAAGCTCCGGGCCTGGGCTTTTCAAAAGTTGGCAACCCTGTGTGTATGTCATTCTTGTTATCATCACTACCATAATCTACAAATGCCGATGTCAAGAGTAGTGAAAACAATAGTGAAGGTAATTTTGAATGTATCACGTTTGATCCGATAGATCACGATGCATCCCAAAAAACATTTTAGTTTCCAGAAGGTTTAATTTTTAAATTTATATATGTTCAACCTCCATATCGCTTCTAATGCACTTGGGCATGGAGGTTAAGCACTTAGTTCCTCGATAAGGCTTCCATAAAACTTGTGAATGCGGGTTTCAATCATCGGAGCATGAACTCATTTCGGTTGTTTCGATGAAGCACTTTATTGAGGATTACATATTTCCTTGCAGTGAACTTATGTTTGTTGCTTCGAGGAAACCTTTGCGAAGCACTTTATCGAAGTTATCTGTAGCTCGTTCTTGTAACTCGTAACGATCGCAGTTACCGATCCATGTTACCGATTTCACGTCACTCTGACGTAATTCTCACCTACACTGTTTGTGAAATAATCTGAATCGATTTCTGTTCTATTCGTTTGTTCCAAATCGATAAGTTGTCACATGGTCCGATTTCACTTCAATAGAATCTTTAAAAAAGTGTTTGTGTAAGAAAAGTGAATCGTTAAAACTTCATGTTTTTCTCACTCACTCTGCGGAAAGTGAGAATTCTACCGATCTGTATAAATGACAGTAATTGTGTGTATATATTAAATATCAAGTACTCGCAATTAATATTCTAAAACAAGTACTTTCGCTTAAGCTACATTTTTTTATTGTAATACTCTGATTATAATACTGTTTTTGCTTTAAAACGTTTTCACTTTCAACGTAATGCGATTTAAAAAGAATGTCCATTTACATAAAAGAAGTAAATTTAAGAAACAAAGTATTTGTTAGAGCAATGCAAAAGAGCCCGGTTGCAAATATTTGCTAAGTTTATATTACAGATTAAATTATTTTTGCCAAATTATTTGCCGATTTTTTTACACGAACGAGCTACTGGCTAACCAATTTAAACTTGTGACAACAAGTTTTTTTTTTAAACTCATATCTCGCTTGTAACAGCAAGTGTTGTAGAGACTGTATGACGCATAAATGAAGTACGACGGCGTCTGCTTGCAAAAACAAGTATTATCGAGGTACTACGCTGTTCAAATCAGCACCGCCATTTTTGTCATATAGAGTGAATAGTCATCGCGTGCATACGTAAAATAAATGCGCTTATAAATTATATAACAAATTATTAAAAAAAATATAATATATTATGACTTCTATGTGAAAGAAACTACGATGATTGGGTACGTTTGCCAGAAAATAAAATAAAACGCGAATTCCATCAAGCTTTGGTGAGTTTGTTTCTAGTCACATTCCACTGCATTTTTTTACTAATTGTATTAATATATCCTATTTTCTTCTTAGATACTGTCCACTAGCTCTTTAAATTTCAATCCGTTTGTGGTCCAACGAGTCGGTTATGTGGTGAAACAATCAGTTACAAGACAGTTGATTGTAGTCTATTTTTTACGAATACATCTTGAACCGGCTAAACACGAACTCATCAGCCCAAAGGAAAGTTCAGTGCTTTTACCAAAACCGCAAATGCGATGCGAATTATATAGAAATGCAATTGCAACTTTTTTTTGGAAAATAATGGACAATTCGGCACGGAGCTACAAAGATAGTTTGAACCAAAACACGGATAAGCTACTTTCTAGCGTTAGAAATATCACCGCAAGGAAAAAGAGCAAAGAGATAAGGAGGGGATTAAGGGTGAAGAAGGAGATGGTGAAATGGCGGGAAAAGATTCACAATCGAATGCTTTGATTTGTGATGTTATATCGATGTTCTTTTATCGGATGCTCTGTGAATATGTATATATACGTAATTATATTTTACGATTCTTAATCAGAAAAAAATAGATATGTTACAACTTCTACCCCTTGTTACTTTTTTTCAACCTCGTTAAGGTGCCTTAGCGAAGAGTAAACGAGGCACAGCTAGCTTCAATAAGTTGCTTTTGGAGTGATTCGCTAAGTTTCGGTAATTTGCTTCTGACAAGGTTCGATAAGTTGCTTTTAACGTGCTTCTGACGAGCCTCGATAAGTTGCTACTGACATCCTTCGATAAGCTGCTTCTGACGTGCTTCCGCAAAAAAGCAATATGGAGGCCTATTACGATAGCCAGGAACCTGCATAGTGTGCCAAAACACCGTCCAGAAAGCTTCGCGTTGCTGTAAAAAGGGGAGTGGAAATGCCCTCGATAAAGCCTTCTGGAAGCTGAAATGTTTATTGGAATTGGTTACTACTATTGTTGTTTACACGATTTAACTCATAAGAAAGGATTTCGCACGTTTTACAAGTTTTTTTAGAACATATTAAAGTGATTCAATTAAATAAATATTTCAATGCATTAATTTTTATTAAAATTTCGACATTTGGGGGGTTTGAACCCCAAAAATCCCCCGTTGGCTACGGCCCTGCCTCTTCGCATTCATCATTTTCCTCTTCTCTTTCATCAATTATTCGCAAACATAGGGCTATTTCACTAAGGGCCAATTTTTCAGTGCGAGTTTAAACTCTAGTCAAATTAAACCAAGCTTAACTCACCAACATTGGATGTTAAAACTCGGCTTAGGAAAAAACTAAACAAATTATATGATAATTTAAGTCAATTTAGCTTCGACGAATGCTAAAATATTAAGGTGATTCGAGTTTAAACGTCCAATTTTGGTGAGTTATGCTAGGTTTAATTTGACAAGAGTTTAAACTCACACTGAAAAATTGGCCCTTACAAATCATATTTTCTGTAACAAGAAGAGTCTTGCAGCAAACGCTCTCGTGTTTCATGTGACATTTTATTCGTATAATAGATGAAAGAGATTCGTATAATAGATTAAAAAACGATTTCTCATATTCGTTTTAGTAACACTCATCACAGAAAATACTCTTTCAATAAAAGCGTTTGAGTGAGGCAGCGATAATAATATAAATGCCAGCTTAGAAATATTTTCCAGCATTTTTCCTCCACCAGCATTTCTTAAATCGTTTGCTTTCAACCAAAATTCTTCGGTACCTGTCGGAATGCTTTTTTCAAAAATATCTTTCCATGGAATAACAAATAGCGAATCGTATTCTAGAGCTGCTGCATTAGTCCGATTATTTCTATTATTTCTATTTGACCGAACATTCGGCTTCGGCCAAAAATCCACATTCGGTCGGATAAATATTAGCTGCGCTCCATTTGCTTCAAAATAATCCAAATTTTTTTTTTTTACATGCAAAGCAAAAACAAAAATAATAATCCTATAACAAATAGGATTATTTTTGCTATCCATATAAAATTGTGATATAGCCTTTAAAAAATTTGAAACACAGGTGCCGCACCTGTATATTTTTATGAGCTGACATTTAATTTTTTGAATTATTTGTTTGTTTAATACAATGACTTTTAGATAGCAATGACAGCTACCTATTTTCGCAAGAGCTGCGACCATCGAATGTTAAACAAAAGATAACAAAACAAACCGCGTGTGCCACACACATTAGACGCATTCAGCGGAGCCAAGAATTGCAATTAAATTATTTATATAATTGCATAATATTAATAATCAAATTAAATAATTTATAATTTTTCTGACGTTTAGAGTTTCAGAGAAAAACACCGTTCACTAAGGTATCGCTTCCATAACAGTTCACAACAGTTTTGAGCGACACACGTTCTCATGACACCTAATAGTTATTGTATCATGATTGCTTGTTTGAATTTAATTTTAACTGCAACGGTAGTGCCCTCTACGAGTCGTTTTACTTGACGTTCCTTTGAGAAAATTTGTTATCGCGATTATATTAAGGCGAAAGGAACGCAGCTAATATAAAGACCTAATTTTTTCATTAAAAATAGCTGTATTGTGTTTTGAAATATTCTCCTATATGATTAATAAATTGTTGCTTGCGTTCGTGTGATTATTCTTGACAAACTAAAAATGGGCGTGGTCGAACTATAATTAAGCCAACTTTTCAGAAAACATTATAATTACCGAGTTAAGCATATTTTATAATGATACTTGGTGTATTTGTGCTATGAGATCAAGTAGTGGTCACTATATACATAAATTTTGTCACGCCTACTTTTACCGCCCTTCAATAAATACAAAATCGTTCGTATGGTGTGTCTTAAGATCTAAGGAACGGTAATATCTAGGACCACTAAATATACAACATATGTTATCTAAGCTAATATCTCAAATAATAAAAAAATCAAGTCGTCGCACCCACTTTTACCGCCCACAAATCAATAAAAATGCTTTATTTCAGACGCTTTTTATATTCACGAATTGAAGTTTCATAAGGAAACGTGTGGCATGTGTGGCTCGAATGGCGCGTTGTTTGGACACTTCCACACTTTTCAAAAATTTAATAAATGGTCACAAGCAAATTAACTGAATTGCGGCAGAACAACGTTTATCGTGCCCGCTAGTTTATAATGTAATATATATAAATATAAATACATAGAATATTATCTTCATTTATAAATTTTGCATTCAAATATTTGTTTAATAATTATTTTAACGTTCTTCTTTTTAAATTATTAAGAACGAAAAAATATGCGTCGACTACTTCGCATTGTTAGATTTTTATTTTAATTTAACAAAGTTATTTGGTGTCATTACCACTTCGCTTCTAATCTCAACCGTCGCTCAGGTGCGAATACGAAGCAAATTCAGGCTTCAGCTAACAGAAAGCGCTCATAAACGTTTAGCAGCATTACACCTTCACTTCTAAACTCAGGGGCATCTTCCGGTCTGAGATCGAAACAAAGCAAAATGTTAAATTTTAGTGAATTTTGATAAAGCTTGAACGAAAATGCTTATTCTTAAATCAGAAATGATATCATTCCCGAATTTTCAAACCAAAATAGATCTTATTTCACACCAGATTTCATCAGATATTACAATCGCTGACAGCTGGGTAGCTAGAGAAGACAAAGAAAACACAACCACAGGGTAGGATGAACCAGTGGTGTAGATTTGGCTGTCTTCGCGGGTCTGTCACTATCTCACTTTATTGTGAATTGATTTTATTAAGTTAACTCCGAATCCAAATGTATATGTATTGCCAAAAAAAGATTGCTGAAGGAAATTCAAGCGGAGCAGACTTTTCTTCTGACATTGATGATTCTTTTAGATCAGACCCAACCGATGAATATGAAATAGAAGAAGACCAGGATTCAAACTCAGGAGAGGATTCGGATGAGGAAATGGATGTTCCTTATATTTAAAGAAACGATTATTATAAACCCATTTCTACAGGTGAGACTCTTAATGGTAATGTAATTTGGACTATGGTCAACGGAGTATTTGTTCCCAAATAAAATTTTTTCCTTCACGACGTTATAATGTATCAAAGTCTATTCACTGATCATCCTCAATTCTTCAAATTTTCCACAAGCTATGGCCAAAATCTGTCTATATATATACTTGTATATTGCTCAGTGCACAAGCGAACGTTTGAATATCCATCGAAAATCTACAAAAAATAAACGATGCAAGACCATGGGACCCTACTAACGCTGATGAAATAGAGGTTATTATTGGATGTATGTTCGCAATGTGCTACAACCGAGTGCTTAGTCTAAAGGATTATTCTGCCGTTCTAAAAAAGAAAGTCACAAACGCCAAAATGCTAAAATTGAGATAAGGGCAAGTAATTGAATAAGTTTCTTATTTTTGTGTTAAGCTAAGATTACCTATTTTCAACTGAAAATGACTGAAAAACGTTAAGTAAAATGGTCATTTTAGTGTGTTTCTTAGAAAGATAAAAGAAAAAGCTGAATATCTCAAAACTACTCAAATGAAGATATGACTTTATTTCTTAGGAGGGCAGTATTGGTCATCGCACTTATCACAAGGTAACCATGAAGTTAAAAATGCAATAACTCCCGATCGGTTCCTCATGACTACACCAAAAATGTATTTCTCCCCACCCGAAAAGGCATCTGAGAGTTCTAAAACGTGCTACGTGAATGATTTGGTTGAATGCTTGAAGAAAACATTTCAAACCTGCAGGCAAGTTAGTGTTTACCAGAGCATCGATGAGTCCATGACCAAATTCTCTAAAACTGAATTCTCTAAAAATAGCTATGACTAATTCTCTAAATTCTCAATGCCTCTATAACCTGTAAAACGAGGAATTAATATGGGTCTTCAATGTGATGCGCTATCTGGGTTTCAATATTTACAGTGGAAAGGAATTAAAGGCTCTCGAAGGAAGATTGGGCGAAAGCGTAGTAAATAAATTTTCTTGCACGATCAAAGAGCAAGATTCCAACCTATGTTTCGACCGTTTCTTTCCATATGTGAAATTATTGGAGTCTATTGTATATCCGTCAGTTGAAACTATAATGTTCAATTGCAAAAACGTTCCCAAATTTGGAGCAAAGCTGCAAACGGGGGAAGCAGAATTCAAAGATTCTTCTGCTGGTCTTTTATGCATGAAATGGCAAGACACAAAAAAGGTTTTAGTGCTGAGCAAATGCCATGGCAATGAAATGAATGCCGTCACAAAAACCTTGAAGACAGGAGAAAAAAATTCAAGTTCCGTGCCCACAATGATCAAATTTTATTGTGAAATAATGGGAGGCGCTGATCTGGCAAATCAAATGAGTGGGGTCCACGAATACGATCGCAAGTCGGACAAATGGTGGAAGAAGATATTCTACAGATTGATAACACCGTGTTACACACATTCTGTCCTATGAACCAAATTTACTTTTTCGGAAAGGGGATAAAAAATAAAAATACACGTGTATCGGCGATTTTCATGTACACGTCAGAATTTTTTTTTTTTAAGTTTGAAGTATATATTTTTTTTTTAATGGTTATCGTTTTTTTTAAGGTTTCAGTTCGTTAAAAAAACAATTTTTTTATTACTTTTGTTTTATAAAAATAAAGAATTGTTACATTAAAAATTTTAATGTTTTTAAAGAAATTTAGAACTTATATTTTTGCGGTTGTAAGCATTTGCTTCAGTATCGCGACAAAAAGACCAACAGTATTCGCCAAGCATATGCGTAATGTCTTTTCCTTTAAAGCGCTTTTCAATAGCCGCAACGTCCTGATGGAACCTTTCGCCACGCTCATCGCTACAAGCTCCTAAATCATCAGGGAAAAAATCTAAATGATTGTGAAGAAAATGGATCTTTAGCGTCATTAAAATGCCCATTTCGCCATATGCCGAAATCATTTCTGCGACAATATTTTTATAATTGGCAGCTCGTTTGTTGCCAAGAAACTGCTCAATAACGGCAACTGTACCTTTCCATGCACGTTGTTCGATAGCATTTAATTTTGATGAAAATTCAGAACTTGCAATTATTTGTTTTATCTGCGGACCATTGAAAACACCTTAAATCAAAACATAAAGTTACTGAACATTTTTTTTTCCTAACGCTTTAGTAGTTTAAAAATTTGGAGTCCCTTCAAGTTATGCTAAGAAAAGTGAAAAAAATATTTTTTTTTTCAAAAATAATAAAAATTGGGGAAAATCTGAGAATTGATAAAAATTGTTTTTAAAAAATTTGACGTGCTACAGATATTTCCACGAGTCGGCCTGCAAAAAATCAGCTCGATTAGATCACTGAAAAAGGGTTAAAAATCGGTCCAAAGGCTTCCACACAGGCCACTACGAGCTTTATACTTCAAACTTAAAAAAAAAAATTCTGACGTGTACGTGAAAATCGACGATACACGTGTATTTTTATTTTTTCCGCTCTTTCCGAATATGTGCATTTGGTTCATAGGACAGAAAAAAAATTCATTTTTTGTAACACCGTGTAATGCTGGCAGCAGTCAACGCATGGGTTATTCACTCTGAAATACACCGGAAAAAAATGCCATTCAAAACATTTTTGGTAAATTTGTCAGAGGACTAGATTGCTCAAGGATTAGAAAAAACTGCTGTTCGTACATCAAGCCATCAAGGTCGTCAGTCAGTTAGAGGAGTAGGATCACATTGTTTTGCACCGTACCACACATGATATATGCATTTATTCATAACTTATGTATATATAATCATAAAATAATCATAAGTTATCTAATTTTTACTTACTGAGTAAAGTGCTGTATTGTATTTTGTGTTTTACAGGACGAATGGTACGCAATTGTACCACGGAACCACCCGAATGGTACATATATGTGCCAACGCCCCCCCCCCCCCCCCCGGCCACGTCTGTCAAAAATGCCTTCTTTTTTTAAGGATTATGCTACTAAAAAGCACCTTAACTAATTCCAAAATGTAAAATTTTCATAACTTCATCACCTGAATTGCGTCCCGCAAGGGTTAAGGATATTATATTTCTTACGGACCCCTCACAACCAAAATCTATTTACGCCACTGGCATGAACAAAAGTCATCACACAAAAGTATGTAACACAAATAAACAATTGTTGTTTGCAAAGCAACAATTATAACATATGATTGAAAGATTAAGTTTTATGTTAAAAAAATTAATAAGTTCATGAGTAAAGTATTTCAAATAAGAACTCCAATTTCTCTGGAGCTGTTTGAAGGTTACAAAACATTTAGTATTTAGGTCTGAAAAAACGAAAACAAATAAACCATTCACTTATATATATATATAGATAAAAAAATTAAGAGTTATAAAAATCGTAAAATTTTAAAACATAATCTGTCTATAAATACATTCGTCAACAACCGGATGTAAAGCCTTTAGTGCTAAGTACTGATATCCGCTGCCTTAAGATTTAATTAACCTCTAACTATGGAGGTGAATATTTTTGACATAGCCTGTGACGTGTTGGCAAATTTTACCCCATTTTAATTTTACTAAGAACTTCTAATAAAAAGAGGATTTTTAAAATTATTTCTTGTTTAAAAGCAAGTTTCAATATTTTTATTTATAAATACAATAATATAACACAACAATATAAATAAATACAAATTTTTATTGATTTTTTTAATTTAATAAAAATGGCAATTTATTTCACTAGCCCTTTTTTAAAGACGACAAAAATATGTAAGAAGGGGGTAAAATTTACCACCACCTTCACAGTTAAAGGTTTAACTCTTACAATATTTAAGCCAATAATCAATCCGCTGCCCACTGAAGAATATCGATTTCTTTGTATAACTTAATGCAAGTGAAAGTTGCTGACGATGAATTAAAGTTACTATCGATGGTTGAGTGAAATATGTCAACAGCTTGAAGTTGATTGCAAATTCCAGTAGCTACGTACTTGCAACCCCATAACGCCTCTGCTGCTTCATTCCTACTTTTGTCTATCTGTCTGTCTTACTCCTGAACGCACGAATGAACGATTGCTTGACTGCAAAATGCGAGAAATCCAAAAGTTGTCACCAAGTATTAACCGCAAACTGAATTCCCTTTGTGGCAATTAAGTACATTTAACACGTAACCAAAGTGCGTGCAACAATTCGCAACACTGAGCGCCCAACGTCAGTTAACGCACCCATCATCTACCTATCGACCAAAGCAAAAAGTATTCCAACTACAACAAAAAATGTCATGATTGGTAGGAATTGGAAATTTCAACAAATGCTTCTACCTTTGATTGCTGCCCGAAAATGGCTAAATTGCAACTACAATAACAACAACAGCGCGATCACCTAGTAAAAAACAAAGTTCCTCTTTGATACACCCCAACTTGATAACGTTGAGTCCACAAGTCGATTGAAAAGTACACTGGACTGTGCGTAGCATATTAAATTAAATTTAACTAGTTTTTCTGCAGTTTTGCCTCGTTTCAATTTGAAATTTATATGTACATGAAATTATTTTCAATAAAACCAGCATAAAACGATCCAAAGTTTATAACCAAAAATCAATTCGTGACTTTCAATTCAATTGCCTTGATTTCACTTTCAGTTTCAGTTTTCGAATTAAATATCTTTTTTGAAGTTTTATTTTGGAGAAGCACTTTCACTTTATGTCATTTAAGCTATGATATCGAATAGTTAATTTCGTTGCGTTATTGTCTTACTGTAGATGCAGGAATATTTTTAATTGAAGACTTCCTAATGCTTTCGTAATCGAAACAAAATGTGCACCACATTTTAATGTAAAGCCAAAATTTTTAATTAAAAAAAGTCCCTAAAACGACTGACCTACAAGAAATATTTATTAATTTTTTTAATTTAAAATAAAGAAAACAAAATTTATAATAACAAAAAGAGTTTTTATTTGTAATTGGACCTTGAGCCCGAAGAAAGCAACAAATATTAATTTTTTTAATATTGATTTTATATTCAAGGACGCCAAAAACGACTATTTTCACATTTAAAGATTACAAGTCCAAGCATGAAAAGTTTTTGTTACATAGTTACATTTAACTATAGCGATTTTTTAAGATCAAAATCCATTTAGCGCTTTACTGCTTCGCACACAAGGACGAGTAGCAAAATGACGACGACAAAACTATTTTTATACCCCCACGCATACTGCCGATAAGGAGGCGTGCCAGGTATAGAATATAATATAATTTTTTATCAGCATCACCTCCTGTCTGCCTGTCCGTGTGTCTGTCTGTCCGTATGTCTGTATGTGATAGCGATAACAACCGTAATTTAAGGGCCATCGTAACTAAATTTGATATATATGCTTTATATTCAAAAATAGTGATCAATTAAAAAAAATGAGCCAAATCGGATAACAACCACGCCTACCTCCCATACAAAGTGAATTTACCACAACGATAAAATATCTTTAAATTGTAAAAAAACTAATCAAATGACTTCAAATTTTTCAAATAAGCTTTTATCCTTAACATGTACTTTGAGTATGAAATTTGCCAAAATAGAATGAAAACCGCGGCTACCTCCCATACAAAGTGATTTTATGATAGCAGTAAAATCTCCATAAATTCAACAAATATTAGTTGAATTATGAAATGAATAATAAAGTTTGTTAAATAAACTGAAAACTCCGCGTACCTCCCATACAAAGTGACGTCATCTTTATAGCAAAACCTTCTATTCCACAAAATTAAAAAAAAAATATTGGTTTAAATTTGATATTATGTGTAGCTTCTACACATTAGTAAAAGCTTCTACCATTTACACTCCCTGAATTTCGAATTTAAAATATTTGGATAAAAACCACGTCCTATAAAAGTGACGTCATCAAAATGATACAACATTGGAATATACTAAAATGCGGTTTTGGGGGTATTTTAACTTCGATCCATTCGAAGATAATTTCTTACTAGTTTTAATATAAACTTAATAGATTTTAATTAAACTTAGTACCAAGGGGATTGCGAGGTCTTTTAATACAAAAATACGCTTTTGTTTTTTTATAGGTTTTTTTTGGGTACTGACAAAGGCTAAAGTTTTCGAGATATCGTCATAACTTTTATGTCAAAATAAACGGAATTTTTTAGAATTTAATATTTGTAAAAAATTGCATTATTACAATATATATTCACACATTTACATAAAATTTGCTTATTGTAGGATATCCGTAAGAGATAGCGAAAAATGTGTTTTGTACATTTTATTAGTGTCTAATACTTCCTCTTACACCATGTTCTTCCGTTTCTTATAGTTTAGGTTTTACCTTAGATATATTGTTTAAACACTCATATTTTAGGTCAAAAGTCACAAAAATATTCGGTGAACTCTTTCTCCCTACTTTAATTTATTTAAAAAAAAAAATTATCAAAATCGTTTCAGAAACACGGAAGAACTGTTTCTCCTACGTCTATCTCTATATAACGAAATGGCTTAAAACATAGATTTGTGTATATAACTTTGGAGTAGCTCAAAATAATTCAAAGAATTTTTTACAGAAATTATTTTTTAAGCTGTAGAACTTTATAAAAAACATAAAAACAACATTTTGAAAAATTAAATTTTCATCAAAAAAATCATACGGAAGTAAGTGTAGCTCATGAATTTCGATGATAGCAACTGTTTATTAAAATATGTGTCAAAATGAGGCAATTTTTACACATAAATGATATGTCATATGAAAGAGTGTAAAAAAAATGTAATAAGAAAAAAAATTACAACAAAAAACGTTTGTCTTATTTTTTGAGCAAAACCTAAATATTTTAAAGGTTTTTTTAAAACAATATAAAGCACTAAATTGGTGAGATAACGGTTAATCTTTTCTTATTTCTCCGAAGTCATATACTTGATCCTTCAGACAAAGAAAAGTTGTTGAAAATCTATTAAAAAATGGCTGAGATATTTGATTGCAAAGTTAAAACTTGAAATTTCAATAGTTTTTTCTCATTCTGAGGCAATGGCCTTGCTTCTAGAAAATACGTTGTACTGAGAAGATATAAATTTTTCGAGATATCTAAATAATTTTAGTGTCATTTTAAGGGGATATTTCTTTAACATACTATATAAATATTACCAAGAAAGCTTTCCTATACTGTTATAGTCCTCAACCAACGACTATTCATACAAAAATACGTTGAACTGAGAACATATATAGTTTTCGAGATATCGCTATGATTTTTATGTCAAAATAACGGAAATTTTTCAGACTTTACTATTTGTATTAAATTTCCCCATCACGAAATATATTTACTCGTGTTGTATAAAAAAATGCATGTTGTACGGTATCCGTATGAGATGGCGCAAAATGTCGGAAGTAATTTTTGCACACCTTATCAATGTCTAAAATTCCCTTTTACATTATTTTCTTCCATCTGTGGCAGTTTAGCTTTTTAATAAATGCTCTTTTTACGCTCATATTTCAGGTCGAAGGTCATCAATCTTAAATGTAATCATACTGTTCTGCCAGATCTTTCATTTGATACCTCATTCACCATTCTCCCTAGCCCTAAGATTCCTTACTAAAAATAATACAAACTTTCAACGTTAATACTTCGGGTCAGAGGTCATAAATTTAAAATCTAAAATGATTCTGCACGCAGGGCGCAGTAAAGGGCGCAGTACCTTTCGAATAATATAAGTTTAATTGCCATTATTCTAAAATTAATATCGAAAAAGGGTATAATAATTTGATGTTTGCCTATTAATATATATGATTTGATGAAATTGTGCTTTAATTTTTTAGATTTTTTCGGTTGTGTGGCTCAAGAAAATCGACTCTCTTAGTAAAGGGGGGAAAAAGGTACCAACACTCGACTTTTTAATACAAATTATATACTATTTGTTCGAACTTATAAAGAAATATCGTGGAACTTTGTGGAACACTTTTTATAGCTCTAGCTAGAATAAATATTTCAATATTTTTCAAAGGGATACAGTATATTCCATATTTACTATACATAATTGTTATTTTAATAAATTTTTTATATTAAGCTACATACATGATGCTTGAAGCTATGTATAGAAAAACTAAAAATGCATTTTTTTAAAAATTGGCGTGTAAAGTAGCAGTGCAATTTTTCATATGCAATTTACCGATATAGGTGTTTGAAAAGAAAATTCAACTTTGCATACACGCACAGACTATTGTGAAGCGTGAAAAAAAGAAAAATTATAGGCTTTTTGCAGACTGGTATATAGAACATATAAAGCGTACTGGTGGTTATATTTGAAAAAAATTTTTACTTTTGTTATTATGTGCTTCGCGTTGTCGATCTGCAACAAACCGAACTAGTTGTTGAACAACAACTTCGTAATTCAGTTTAATCAAATAACAAATTTGTAAAACAGCCCCAACCTGGAGGACAAGCGCGTCGGAAGCGAATTTCATCTGGGGGGGGCAGTACATATGGTGGTGCAAAAAGAATTCCCCAAAATTTCTTCACATGAAACATGAAGAAGAGAGAAAGAAGAGGAAAATATATAATACAAAAATATTATCGTTGTAAAAAAAATGATATTTTGAATAACTTTTCTTTTTAAATTGTTTATCTAGCTAAAAAAGTGAGGGCAACTGTCCCCCCGCTTTCTACGCCAATGCTGGAGGATATCTATACTATTATATAGAAGGAGACTCATATCATATCAAAAGTCAGACAATAAAAAAAGCAGCAGTTTTTTGAGCTAATCATATATGTACAGTTAAAATTCATTAAAAACACATTTTCGTAGATGTTGTCGAAAAACCATTTAATTAAGAAGTTTAAAAAATATTTCGATAAGACAAATGGATAATAACATTTTCTAACAAATAGAAATGGTTAAAATAAGGAAAATCTGTTCTTTATTTATTAAAAACAAAAATATAAGGTTCAGCTTAAAGGCTCTTCACAAAATTTGTTGAATTTTATAATTAAAATGGAATTAAGAAAAAAAAGCTATCAGTTGTTTAATCTTTAAGGCGAAAAATAATTAGTTGCACTGTAAAGGGTCAGTGCAATTATTTTTTATCCTTATTTTTTTGTCCTATATAAAAATGAATCATTCATCGAATTTATTTTATAGATATTTTTTCAATCTAAATAAAACTCAATCAATAAACTTTATTTTTTCCATCAAATTTAATATTCAATGGCTTATCTACATGAACAATATCGATCAATTAGATAGAAACCAATCATTGGCGTCGGAAGCGGGGGGAAAGGGGGGCAGTTGCCCCCGCACTTTTTTAGCTAGATAAACAATTTAAAAGGAAAAGTTATTCAAAATATCAGCTTTTTACAACGATAATATTTTTGTATTATATATTTTCCTCTTCTTTCTCTCTTCTTCATGTTTCATGTGAAGAAATTTTGGTGAACTTTTTTGCACCACCATTTGTACTGCCCCCCCAGATGAAATTCGCTTCCGACGCGCTTGAAACCAATTAACGATTGATTGAACAAGTGAAGAATTTGTATGGGAGGTGGTCGTGACAGAAATTTTTTTAATTCTACACATATCGAATCCTTCCGCTGTATTAATGTAAGCGCCAAAACAAAATTTTACAGGAGAAGCATTTTTTTGTTTTGTCTGCACGAGCGTACATTAGAGTCAGAGCCGTAAGCAATGGGAGTTTTTGGGGACTCAAACCCCTCCCCAAAAATTAATGCATTTAAGCAATTTTTTCATTGAATTACTTTAATATGTTCTAAAAAACTTAACAAGTCATAAACTGAAGTTGCGTTTACGTGTTAAAGTCTGTGTTATGAGTTGAATCGTCTAAACAACAATAGTGAAAACCAATGTATCGTTATTTTTCGGATCTAACGTGATACGTTAACAATTTTCATCACTACCCTTGACATCGGCAGTTTTAGATGATGGTAGTGATGATAACAGTTAAGCCAACAAGAATGACATATATATATATATATATATATATACTGAAAAAACCTTTCTAATTCGAGAGACTTTAAAGTATACTTCAGCCACCAAATGATTTTAATTTTCTCTCGAGCGGTTCTCGACAATTTAAATTTCAGCACCCATGGTTTTGTCGCTGGAGTTGTTGGCTTACTCCAAATATGCAAATGAATCCTATTGTAAGTTCTGCGTTTTCTTTAGCTCTGCTTATGGCGGCATTGCATCACAGTCTCTTCGTAATTTTCGGCACAACAAAAACTGTTTATAAAATAAAATTTTCAGCCTCTTTATTGGGACTATTTTATAGTCAAGACTTTTTTCCAATTACCTTTCGAATTAAAGATGTCAATCTAAACCTGGTTTAATTTTTATGGAATGTGTTAAGTTATTCATGAATTTTTCAAAGTAGATCTTACAATTTTGATTTTTTAGAATTCTGACCCGATGGAAAGTTTTAACTCAATCGTTGAAAAAATCATTTTTTTTGGTTTTATGATTTATGAAGTTAGTGTAAAATTAATATACATATTTCAGAGAAATAAAATATAGTTTTCATCTCTAAAATTTCTTAAAACATACATCCGTAATTCAATGGGCAAGAACCGTTTGAGCGGATTCCAATCCTTTAGCATACACAATGATTGCACAGAAACGGAGCAAGACGTCCAGGAAGAATTCGCAAAAAAAAAGAAGGCTAAATTTAAATCTCTAGCAAATAACTTTTAAAATGTTTATTAATGTAAACAAAGATATCTAAAAATATTTATTAATACATATAAAAATATAACTAAAAATGTATAACATTAGGGTGCCTTGAAAAAAGTTCCATATAGGCATTTCCGTTGCTACGCACGTGACAGACGTACGACTTTAATGAGTGGAAAAACAAAGAAAAATTAAACTTTGAGTTTTCTAATTTTGATATTGCAATAGCTTTTTTAAAGCACAATACAAGGTCAATTTGGATCTTAGATAGAAGCCACCAAAAATGATACGTTACGTGACAAAAAATAGAAGTGGATTTTGTCTGCATCAATACAAACAAAAAAAATCTGCGGAGTGTGCACTAGTTTTTTTGTGAAAGTTATTTTTAATATATTCTGTAATAATGTTGCTACGTATAATTTATTGTTTCGTTGAAAAATCTTTTTTAATTATTTTTATACAAAACATAATATGGTACGTGATATACGTTATATGACCGATTTTTCCTTTCAAAAAGTGCAAATATTTTATAGTTTTATTTATTTCATTGAACTTAACTTTGTACTATACGAGTATTTTTTATACTTACAAACTTCCAACTTTCGTAAAATCTTTCAATATTTTTCACCATTTTTCAGCTTTTATTGTCCTTCACGTTTCTTCACGTCCTTCATGTCTGATGTCATTTTTTAAAAATTCTAATTGAGATCAGCTTTCAGTACTCTGACAATATTTTTTCTGACAATATTTAAATATTTTTTTTTTTCTTTTATGGAGGTTTAAAAGAATTTTAAGTAACATTTAATTTTTCAGCCGCGGTAGACCTTTTGGCGGAAATGCCCATATTTACCCCCTTAAAAATGAGCCTTTCTCTATTTTATAACGATTCCCAAAATATGTGGGCTATTACGCCAGTCAGCTAAATCATTTTGCAAAAACCTCCAAAAATCATGTTTTTCGTTTTTCTATTGGCTGGTAAGAAATAAACAGTCAGAAATTATAGGCTGGAAAAAGTTGTCTAAATCTACATAAAAAAATTTTAAAATTTTGCAATCGGATAAAATTTTAGTATAATGCTGTTTTTCATGTATATTTTTAGTATTTTTTATTTTATTTCCTTAAAAAAATTTTTAAATTTCAAATAACCTCATTAGTTTATTTATTTAGGTGTTTGCTTTATAATTAATATTTCAGCTTTAAAATGTTTAAATTTTCAGACCAGGCAATTCAAATTCAATTCAAATTTTTTTATCATATTAATAATTGGCTTCAGTGTTATAATTATACAGATATATTTTTATTATTTTGTAATATAATTATATAAAAAAAAACCAAACCTTTCCAAAGATATCTTGAAAGTGAGGATCGCATAAGAAATAATGAAGTATTTTAATGTAAGTGAAAATAACTTTTAAAGAATTAAATAAAAATCACGAACAACAACATTATCTTTAATAGTATTTCAAAACTGTAAATTTTTTATGGAGATTGGAAGAGGTTTTTCCGGCCTTCAACTTCTGGCAGTTTAGTGTTCTTACAAATTTTACACCAGCTAAATTTATGAGAAATACCATCTAATACCATTTAATACCATCTATACCATCTAATTTGAGAAATTATGATTTTTTTGAGGTTTTTGTAAAATGGCTTCGAGCTCACTGGCGGTTATCGTAAAAGTTAAAAGATTTTAAGAATCGTTATAAAATGGACCAAGGTTGATTTTAAGAGAGGTACAAATGAAGCTATCCCCCACCAGTCGAGGCACCTTAATATACATATATAATACATAAAAAACTTAACTTTAAAACGAAATGAAACAAATGCTTGTATATTTTAATTTTTAACTTAAAAACAAAAATTCATCAAAAACCCAATGGGTAAATCCTGGTTCCGGCCCTGATTACAGTGGTTCTTATTTCTTTTTTTTAAGGTAATGAAAGTACTCCATAGCTCTATGTCATATGTCCAGATGGGCTTTAGTATACACTTGTAGAGTTGCACTATATATTGTAGGCTAAGTTTAGAGCTTCGTTAAAGAAGCCAATTGAGTTTAATCTTCTTCAATTTAATTTGTGTAATTTTCGCCTCGATATGCTTTTTTCCAAGTGAGCCTGCGGTCTGCGAGATGCATTCCGAAATATTTAGTTTCGGAACTTTGGAGAATAGCTGTATCATTGACTTTGAGCAGTGGGCAAGTTTCTCTTCTAAGAGTAAAAGTCAACTTTAATTCGCCAACGTTCAAGCCATATTGCATTGTATTCAGATGACCTTGCACTTTGTTAGTAGCGATTACTGGGTTTGTACTTGAAGACAATATGGCAGTATCATCCGCAAATGTTGATATAGCGGTGTGGTCGCTGGTGGGCATGTCAATGGTATATAGAGTATACAACAACGGGCCAAGAACACTTCCTTTGGTACTCCAGTCGATATTTCGTGTTTTTAGAAATTACGGTTTTCTGCTTTACAGCGAACTGTCTTTGAGAAAGGCAGTATTCGAGTAGCAAATAGATATTTGCAGATAAATAATTTTTAAATTTTTGTCATAATCCTTTGTGCCAGACCTTGGCAAAGGAAAGGAAAACAGCTGAGCAGTATTTTTATTTTTCAAATAAATGTTTGATAATGTTCACAATACAATGAACTTGCTCGAAACCATTGTGATCTGTGAAAGCTTAAATTGTGTAGGGTAGTGTCCAGTGCTAATAATCCCAATACATATATGAAGCAAGTGGGTAATGGCAATATTCGGCAGTTTTTTAACCATTTTTGCCGTTATTAGATCGTGACTTGGAACTTTTTTAGGGTTCGGACATTTACCAATGGCATCTAGTACTAGAGCTAATTTTCTGATTAGTAGAGTGTGTGAGGGTTGTGTTTCAGAAAAGTATAGCGAGTGATCAGCAACTGGCGTATTTGGGGTAAATTATTGTTGCAAGTGATTAGCAAAAGCATGATCTTTTTCAGCTTCACTTTTTGCCCAGCCTCCATTCGGTAGTCCAATAAGAGGTTCAGCCACAATGGGCCTTTTAATTTTTTTTGCCGACGCCAAAGAGTATAATTTTCTAATTTAGTCGGAGAAAGCGATTCTTTAAACAATTCTAAGTTTTGTTGATTTTTTTTATTTAAGTTTTTTATGTTACTCATGAGTAATCTGAGCCAGCTTTTTTTCAGTTGTGGAGATCTGTGCTTTTGCCATTCACGACTGATTTTTCTCTTTTTCTTAAGGAGCGTGTCAATGTCATGGGGTCTGCAAACATTGGCTTGGACTAAGCTGTTGGGTAGGGGTGTTGAAATTTCGTGAAATTAATTACTGCCTGATTTATCTCTTCTTTGTTTAAGTATTAGTGAGATATTGAGGTCAATATGTGAACTGATAAATTTATGGGATGTAGTTTGTTGTAACAATAGTGAGTTAGTAATCAGATGAGAGTTCAACTGATGTTTCGATATTCAGTTGGGATCTTTTGAGCGTTTTAATCACACCGAAATCAATCACGTTCGGTATCTTACGTTTATCTGAAGGCCGAGTTTTCTGATTGTATTCCAGAGCGATCTGTCCTTGGGTGTTATCAGTCGGGAGCCCCAATGAGTGTGTTTGAGTAGTACTTCGTTATTTTACACTTAAAAAGTTTGGTAGCCGACTCCATCAGCAATTGGATAAATTGTAAGGCAGCTTCCATTATACAATATTTGTTTTTCGCACAACTTATCTGCCAGCTTAAAGCGTACATCAGCGCAGAAAATAGGGTCATCTTTCTGTGAGTAAAAAATATCGTAAAAATTTACCTAAAGCGTTTTTTCACAAATGATCCGATCTCTCATGAAAAAAACGAAGCTAATATTTGCATTAGTTTTAACCAGTGCGCACGGTGCCTGTTTTTTAATTGAACTCCGGTTAGAAGTTTTAAGTCGACCTTTCGACTTGGCCCCTGAGGTCATAGTTTGTAAATTTAAATTATCAGAACGAAATAACTTATAGAGTCGAAATCACGCGAGAGCAAGAAAGGAAAAACAAATAATGTAGACTCAGTACGTAAACTGTAAATAATAACTTCAGTTTCATTAGGCTTCTCTGTTATTGCCTTTACCAATTTGTACATGATTTTTACCTTAAAAATACCAAAATGCTACTTTCTTGCACTACATATACAAAAAAATTCAATGATATTACCGAAGAAAAACCTGAATGTGATTTTAAAAAATTTTAAAGTAAAAACCTTTCTAAAACTATCTGTACAAAATAACGCAATGTGAAGAAATATTGAAATGTGGTTTTAATGATACAAAATTAAAGTCTTTTTTAACTAGCTGAATAAAATATGACGTGATACTACCTTGGAAGTGCCAAAATATGACCTTAAAAATTAAAAAAAAACGTCCTTAAACACGCTGTACAAAATACCACAAAATTCTTACTAAGAAATAGTAAAATTATTATACTATTATATATTATTTTTTAAATAATTTTATGCACATGTAAAAAAAACTGAATGCTACTAACTAAGAAAAACCTGAATGTGATTTAAATAAAAACCTTTCTTAAACTTGCTGTACTAAATAAATAACACAATGTGTTAAACACATGATACTTCATTAAAAATACTGAAATGTGATTTGAATAATACAAAATAAAATTCCTTTTTAAATACTTACTTACTTACTTAGTTTTCGCTACAACCGTATGTCGGTCTTGACCTTATCTAAGAATTTGCGCCAGCTATTTCTGTCTTTCGCTTGCTAGCGCCAGTTGGAAATTCCAAGCTTCGTCAGGTTGTCCTCTACTTGGTCTTTCCAACGAAGGTGCGGTCGACCTCTTCTGTTTTGACCGCTGCTGGGTACCGAATCAAATGTTTTATTCACTGAAGCATCGTCTTTCATGCGCTGAACATGACCAAGACAGCGAAGCCGCTCGATTGTTATGCGCTTGACTATGTCGATGTCAGCGTACAGCTCATACAGTTCATCATTCCATCGTATATTGAAAATGTAAAAACATATTTTTTATTTATTTAAATAAATTACAATAAATTAGAATTCGGTACTCGCCATTGACGCAGATTGGTCCGTAGATCTTACGAAGAATCTTTCTCTCGAATGCTCCTAAAGTCTTTTCATCTGAACTGCTCAGCGTCCAGGTTTGTGATGCATAACGTAGGACTGGCATGATGAGCGATTTATAGAGCGTGATTTTCGTTCGTCGAGAGAGGGCTCTGCTTCTAAATTGCCTGCTGAGCCCAAAGTAACACCTGTTGGCAAGAGTTATTCTTCGTTTGATCTCAATGCTGATGTCGTTGGTTGAGTTTATGCTGGATCCCATATAAACGAAGGCGGTGGTAGACAATCACCTCTTCATATCTCTGATATTCAATATCATCGATTGGAGGAGTGTTTTGAAGCAGGAGTGAGAGTCGAGTGGCGAAAGCTTCGGCTGTCTGTTTTGATTGGAGCTTGTCGACGTCTAGCTTTCTCTGTGTAGGGTTGCGTGTATTCCTAGCTGCGCACAATCGTGTACGGATCTTGGCTGCAACAAGATAGTGATCCGAGTCAATGTTTGCACTAATGATAGTGCGTACATCCAATACATTGAAAAAGTGCCTTGCGTCGATCAAAACGTGATCAATTTGATTTTTGGTTTTTTGATCTGGGGACATCCAGGTGGCTTTATGAATTTTGAGATGCTTGAATTTAGTGCTACTTACGACCATGTTTCGTGCTGTCGCGAAGTCAATCACCCTCATTCCGTTATCGGAGGTGTTGTTGTGGAGGCTGAACTTTCCGACTGTTGGACCAAATATATTTTCCTTGCCCACCTTAGCGTTGAAGTCACCAAGCACGATTTTTATGTCGTGACAGGGGCAGCGCTCGTAGAAAATTTCCTTGATCGTATCGTCCTTGTCTTCTGTCGGAGCGTGCGCACATATTAGGCTTATATTAAAAAATTTAACTTTGGTGAGGATTATGGCAAGTCGTTCGTTCACAGGAGTGAATCGCAAGACGTGGGGCCATAGTCTCTTGCCAACTACAAATCTGCATCCAAACTCGTGCTTCTCCGCATGGCCGCTGTAGTAGATATCACAGGGTGTATGCCAAATGCAACCTTGTCTCTTCCATGGCATTTCTTGGATAGCAGTGATATCAGCTTTGTATCTTTCCAAGACATCAGTCAGTTGGATAGAAGCACCTACCCAATTAAGGGTTCGGACATTCCAGGTGCATATCCCTATGTAATCCATTATCAGTTTTTCGTTTGCGGTAATCGCCATCAGATTTGGGGATCAGTTGTCTTCTATTCTTATTATTTTGCATTGAAATGTGTTTTTACGGGTGGGCTTCAAACTCGACGCACAACCTATTTTAAGCCTAGGGGAACCCGCCGCTCAGATTATCTGCCAAACTAACTAAATTGTCCGTTTTGACGTTGCCCAGGAAACACCACGTGGAGGTTTGAGTCGACTTGAGGCGATTTCACAAAGATTGTGCTGGCCTCGCCAGGTTGAGACAGTCAGACATGTTACCTTGTAATAGTAAAGGGGGCGAGCCTTTAGTTTTTTTTGTAAGTGTACCTCAGACCAGTCGTTTTTACCATTATCGTGCAAATGGTTGCACGTTGCCACAATTACTGAAGAATTTTTTCAACTTTGGTAAACTACCACTATTTATTTTACGATTTTTTTGGGCAACTTGTCACGTTTCATTAACAATTTTGTTTTAACAATGTTATTGCTGCGTTCTTATACCTAAATGTTTGAAAAAATTATTTCTAATTTAATTTCACTCTTTAATTTTAAAAACTATTTCAGTTAATTTCCCCATTTTGTTTGATTTAAAAAAAGGAAGAATTGCTTGTTTTGAACTCTTATAACTTAGTTGTTTTGAAAGTTATTAAATTGTTTTTTTTTTGCAAAGAGTTAACAATTAAACTGTTTTTCATTTTATGAGACAGAAGGAAGTATTTAAAGTGAGGTTAGTCTGCTAACGGTGCTTACTAGTCGAATTAGACTTTGGAAGTGAAAACTGTCTGATAAGGAAATGTAAAATTTATTAAGCCTTTTTTAAAGACACACGACTTTTTAAGATCGGACATGTTATACTAAAATTATGAAAAAATACTATTTTGGCTGTTTTTTCGATGGTCCAAAACAAAAATTTATTTGTTTTTGGAATCCTCTCGAGGTCAACTTTTATATACCTTAGTAAAGTATTTATATGTGCACAAATATTATTTATTTTTTCACCCTTGTGTATAACAACACAATATTTTTGAGTTAGCCAAAATTTTTTTTAAAGGATGTAGTTTATTTGTTGAACAGAGAATTCTTCTCTTCCTCAACCCTTAGTCGAAAATAGTGCAAAATATCGCTTCTGCAATAGAAAATATTTATATGTGCACAGTTGCTGTTTTTGTGTTTTAACTGCTAAAACGTAGAAATTACGAAATTTTTTTGATAACCTTAGTACGAAAGCCCATAAACATAGCGGTAATACATTTTTGGAACAAAATATGACCACATTTTAGAGTTATTTTACTTTTCAAATAAAAATGCCAAGTTTCACCACTTTATCTGAAGAAAATCGTTGAAATATAAAAGGCTTAAATAAAGCCGGTATAAAAGTAGGTGCTATAGCTACTAGGACAAATCGTCATCGAAACACTATAACAAATTTTTTAAAATACCCTGACAACTATGCTATAATCAAGAGTAGTGCATGTTTATTTTCTGAAGTCTAAAGACGAGGTTTTCGACAAATTTGTTTGGCTTAAAAATTTAACTGAACATCAAACTGAACGAAAAATTAAAGTTTTGGGAAGCAATAAAGGGCGTGAATTCATAAATAAGGCATTTGATAAGTATTTGAACGAAGAAGGTATAAAGCGACAATCAACAGTTCCTTATACACCACAACAAAACGGTATAGCGGAGAGAGCAAATCCCACCCTCATCGAAATGGCCAGAAGTATGCTGGAGCATTCAGGAATGTCGGAATCGTTGTGGTCAGAAGCCATCTCGACTGCAGTATACTTGCGGAACCGGTCACCGACAAAAGCGTTGATTGACAAAACACCTTACGAAGTTTGGACAGGACGAAAACCGGTTGTAAAACATCTTAGAGTTTTTGGGTCAGTAGCTGTGGCGCTGGACAAAACACATCATGCTAAATTTCAAACGAAGGTTAAGGAATACAGATTGGTAGGGTATTCACTTTTATCCAAGGCGTATCGACTATATGACGCAGACGAGCGTCGAATTGTCGAAAAAAGAGATGTCCTTTTTGACGAAATTTGTTCAACATCACGTGAAGTCACAAATAACGTCATATTATTTGCCCCGGATGTAGTTGCAATGAGTGAGGAGCAAGCCAATATAAGTGAAGCAGCAGGTGTTCATTGTGATGAAAACGTTGATGAACATTCGTCCTGGGAGACCAAAAACTATTCGTACTGGGAGGCCTGGCCGGCCAAGGAAGGTGTATAATGTTTTGAATTCGATGCAAGACAACACAAGCGACGTTGATATACCACAGATAGTATTCGAGGCGATCAGCAATAAAAATTAAGGAAGAGAACTATGGAAGAGAGCAATGCAGAATGAGTATGATTCACTAATAGCCAAAAAGACATGGTCGCTGTTCGATCTACCAGTGGGTCAAAATCCAATCGGTTGCAAATGGGTCTTCAGCGTGAAACGTGATCAAAATGGTGGCATCAAGAGATTTAAATCGCGTCTGGTGGCAAAGAATTGTAGTCAAAAATTTGGACTCAACTATTGTGCAACTTTTTCACCAGTTGTACGTTATGCAACAATTCGTATGGCGTTGGCGTTGGCAGTTGAGATGAAAATGTACCTGCGTCAGATGGACGTATGCACAGCATACTTCAACAGCGATCTCAAGGACAAGGTCTACATGGAGCAGCCAGAAAACTTTAAGAATGAAAAATTTCCACAGCGGGTGCTGAAATTAAATAGAGCTATTTATGGACTGAAAGAGAGTGGCAGAGAGTGGAACTCGAAACTTGACGATATTCTCAAAAGCATTGGTTTCGCTGCTTGCAGTAGTGAGCCATGTTTATACAAACTCTACACTTCTATAATGATAAAGAAATACCAATGGCATAAAAGACGAATCCGACGTCTTGCTGTGCAGAAAGGGATGAGTTCTGGTGAAATTGCTACGCATTTGCATCCAAGGGTTACTAGAAGCAGAATCCAACAAATTTGAGACAATGCTTTAAATTCGGGAATCACTCTCAAAACTATTGCAAAATATTCTTTTATAGTATCAAATTATTTACTTTGTTTTGTAAACCTTTTTGAAAATATAAAAAAAAAACAAATTTACAATATCAAAACATAGTATGTGCATACTATGTTTAGACATTCTATTATCTCAAAAGCTGTTCATCGTAAGGACTAGTGGGTGACTGTTTTAGATAGAGCATAAAATTCGTTTTTAAGTTTTATCATAAAATGAAAATCCTAGAAATGGCGTTTACTTTGTTATTTGCTTGCACGGGAGCAATGTTATTATGTATATTATTTCAACAAAAAAATTACAACAGTGCGAATGGCTTAGTTGGCTTAGTAGGGCTTTAATTTTTATTCATGTATTTTGGAATCGGGAGTAGTGGGTTCAAATTTCATCAGAGACATAATTTTTTTTTTGAAGCGAAGCTTTTTACGCCTCGTTTTGTGATTTACTTGAGTGAAATCTGAAAAACGACACTTTTTCTCATACACATTTTTCTTAGAATTGTTGTTGCTTTTTGTGTCAATTGTCACAAGAGAATATAAAATTAATAAAAATATTTCTTTGGTAACATTGAGAATCGAACTCGTACCCTTTCGATTGACAGTCCTATAGACTACCAACTGATCCAAAAACCTTCGTTGACTAAGATAGTTTATTTAATATTAAGTATTAACTGGAGCTATGTTGCAAAAATGACAAGAATCTATTAAAGGATTGTGCATTAGCTATCCTGCATTTGAATGCGTGAAGCTATGGTTGCAGATCACATTAATCTATTATATACAAGGATTGTGTATTGGCTATCCAAACAACAAAATCAGCAAAAAATATATTAAAACAAATGTTGCTTCTACTTGCTACCATTGTCATTAACATCAGTTTAACATCAATTAAATTAAGTTTAAAAGTCAATTGTCTGTCTCAAATGTTCCGTCGTGTGCTTTAAAGTTTATAGTGCGTTTTATTTTTTGTTGTTTTTAATGTCCGGCAACGTGTTTAAACTAAATGTTTTTTGTTTAATAACAATTCAATTAAAAAACAAAACAAACATAACAACGTGTGTTTTGTGTAACAAAGAATAGAAAAACTAAAAAAGAAAAAAAAAAGAAAAAATAAACAACAACAACATAACAGCAGCTTCAACAAGAACATCATCAACAGCACAGCAGCAAAACCTGTTTCAAAGAGAGCCGCTAGCTGCAGCATCATCATCGCTGGACAGCAGTGCAGTTTTTTTAGATGACCACGCTAGGGGCTTTTCTATGCTCCTCGCAGTGTAAGTTATTGTTGTTGTCTTCGTTTCCGTCATCTCCGATATCCTCTCCCATTAGTTACGTTTGTAAGTAGGGTTGCACAGTATGCTTAATTCTGTGGTCAAAAGCACTAAGCGCTTAAGTCAAAAATTGCTGTTTCGAGTAATCTCGTGTTAAAGTTTTCAATCGCCATATGAATTGTATGAAAGAGTCTTTTGTTTTTGTGTCATAACTTTGGCTAGGGTCATGCTAGAAGCTCCAGATTTTGTGTGCTTATAAAGCTATATGCTTGAAACACATCTACATCAATAACTCAGTTTTGTCTTAAGTCGACTTAAGCGCTTAGTGCTTTTGACCACAGAATTGTGCTGAAGTAAAGGCATAACACTTACTTCAGTACTTTTGTATTGCTCATGTTGTGCAGTTCTCTTGCAGCAATAACTAATTACCTTACTTTATATGCCCGTATTTGTTTAATATTTGCATGGTGCGGAAATGTTGGGTCATTTTCGCATAGATTTTTGCAATATTCGTGGACTGAGTGTGAATTTTTTCTCGGTATATGTTCATTTTACTCTACATAGGCCTCAAATAATGGCACTAGATCCACTGGATTTTCGTATACCTGGGTACCGTTTACTGCCATTATTTTCTTTGCATAAAGGCATCGCCCTTTTTATAAGAACGGATGTAGCGTACCAGTGTAAGAGGAGTCTGAAGGTGACCGATCCAGAGTTTAGCTCAATGTGGTTTAGGTTCAGGCTTCGCTCTCACTTGCTGCATTTTTGTTTTATTTATAGAAGCCCGAATCTAGGGAGAGAGCCCACTTTTAACAAACTGGACTCTCTCGCACACTGGACTCTCGCAAAGACAAACTGGAATCTGATTCGATTACGCATACTTTGGGGTTGTTTCCTGACAGTGAGATCGTTGTAGCAGACGATTTCAATGTCCACAACCCGACTTGGTTACGTCACTCGGGCCCATTGACACCTGTTGGGCAATTTGTTGAGCTATTTTCTGAATCAAACCAATTGATTCAACTAGTCAAGGAACCCACTTTTTTACCTCAAAGTGATATGCATAGCCATAATACCCTTGACCTTTTTCTGACTTCACATTATGAAAAATATGATGTGAGTGTCAACGCACCTCTTGGTAACTCGGACCATTGTACCATCTCCGCTGTTTTTCCATATTCTAGCCCCTGCACCTCTACGCCTAAAGCCCCGAAGAGGACTGCATGGTTTTATGGAAAGGCAAATTTGACTGTGTTAAATAATTTTTATCGCAACTTCAATTGGAAATTATGTTTCGCTGATAGAAATGTGAATTCCGCGGCTGTCATGGTACAAGAAATTATCTTATTGGGTATGCGTCCTTTCATTCCCAATAAGATGAGAAGCATTAAACCAAAAGACCACTCATGGTTTAATGAGACTTGCAGGATTGCAGTCTGGTCCAAAGAGGAAGCCTTTCAGAATTGGCGTTCTTACAAGAATGCTAATAATAAAAGACTTCGCATCGAGGCAAGGAATCGCTGTAATGCAATTTTAAGACGCGAAAAGTTTCTGCACGAGAACAGGTTCTTCTCTGCCTCAAAGGGAGCAAAAATTTTTGGTCATTTGTTAAAAGAGTTAAGAACCAGACATCGTCATCGATTCCAGCTCTTTTAAAAGATGACCAAATCTTCACTGACTCGGCTGATAAAGCGAACCTATTGGCTAGATTGTTTGCACAAAATTCCACTCTCTCGGATAGCAATCAACCACTGCCCTTTGTTGGGGTGGATCTTCTGCAATGCAGGAGATATACTTTCGAACGAGAGCAGTTAAAAGAGTCCTTACAAATCTCAACGTAAGCAAAGCCTCTGGTCCTGACGGCATACCGCCAATTGTGCTTAAAATGTGTGCTTCTTTGCTGGCTCGGCCTTTGCGCAACCTTTTCAACGTCTCCTATAGAACAGGAGTATTTCCATCTTGTTGGAAGGTGGCAAATGTCCAGCCGGTACCTAAAAAGGGTGATGCCACCGAACCCTGCAAACTACCGACCCATTGCGATATGCTCTACGCTTTCCAAAGTTATGGAGTGCGTAATAAACTTCAACGTTGTGAACTATCTGGAGCGCAACCAACTGCTCAGTGACCGTCAATATGGTTTCCGTAGGGCTCGCTCTACCGGTGACCTTATGGCGTTCTTAACCGAGGAATGGAATAAATGCGTTCACTTTTTCGGCGAGAGCAGGGTTGTTGCTCTTGATATTTCTAAAGCGTTCGACCGAGTGTGGCATAAAGCGCTCGTGTCAAAACTTGTTGCATATGGTTTTGGTGGTAACTTTGCTCGATGGATCACGTGTTTCCTCAAGGACAGAACGATTCGAGTCGTAGTTGACGGTATTTCGTCAGAGGAGTACACCATTAACGCAGGAGTACCGCAGGGTTCAGTTCTATCGCCAACTTTGTTTCTGGTTTTTATCAACGACCTTCTGTCGTTGACGCATAACCCAATTTTTGTGGACGACGCCAGCATTTGTCATTCTTATTCATTTAAAAAACGCCCAAGCTCTATGGAGATTGAGAGAAAAAGGCAAAATATGAATGACACACTCCTAAATGATCTACAAAAAATCTCCGAGTGGGGTCTTGCTAACAGAGTAGAGTTCAATGCAAGCAAGACCCAGTGCTGTATGTTAACCCACAAGCGGATGGATTGCCCCTTAGCACCCCTCAATATGAATGGTGTGAATCTTGTGGAATCAGCCACTGTTGACGTTCTGGGCATATCGATCAAGTGTGATCTTCGTTGGAATGATCATATCTTTGATGTGTCGAAAGAAGCAAGGGAGATACATGACCTGACGCCACCAGCTCGTGTGTTTCCCAGATCCACTCGGGCAGCTGTCCAAGCCCACCCCTTTACCATTGCTTCGATGTTCAATAGAACCTCACATTACCGTGGTAATTCGTTCTTTAGTCGCACAGTTAAGTTGCGGAATAGTCTCCCTGCGAGCGTGTTTTCCGGCAGTTTTGAGCTGTGCAAATTTAAAACAAATATTCACCGACACTACTCCATCCATCCACCCTCCAACTAACTATCACCCATCTCCCGAATCAACACAATGCCTACGCATTTATAGTGGGCATCCCCTGAGCGTTGGTTTAGTCTAAAAAAAAAAATATCGCTAAGTACGTGTTTTCTTTTGTTGATGAGAATAGTCTGTTCCCGAACTAACTTCAAGAACTGCTGAAACTTAAATTTTATGAATTGACACAAGTTATGCGGTAAAGTAATAAACAGTTTTCGTCATTGCTAGCGAAGATTGGTGATGGTAAAAAACTTGAGCAAAACGAATTACCTACTTTGAATAGAGAGTCGATTTTTTACGAAGGAAACTGCATCCACCTGTGTCCAAATGGAATTAGATTATTTTTTAGTAATGCTTTTGTAGATTTATTTAATAATTCTATCTTACGCGCAATAGAACACAACAAAATTTCCTCTGCAGTAGATAATATTAGTGGATGTAAAAATAATGAAAAATTACAAGCATTTAAACAAAAATTGCATAATTTTAAAGTCATCGATACAGGTGGTTTACCTTCTGAAATTGTTTTTGTCATCAATAAACATTATCTAATAACAACAAATATTAATGTTAGCAATAATTTGGCAAATATGGCTATTGGTAAACTAGTGCACATTGAAATTGACCAGAATGACCAGGTTAAAAAAGTTTGGCTGGAACTCGATGAGTCTAAAATTGGTCAGAAAACAAAAATGAAAGCTTCTGGATGACGCTCAATCGATTCAAATTGGAAGAAGGGCTGTGCTAATACTACAAAAAAACAATAGCATACCTCTTAATAAAAATATTTCAATCATAGTTACAAGAAATCATTTTCCATTAATTCCTGCAATGGCTGTAACTATTCATAAGTCACAGGGTGGATCATTCGCAGATTGCTTACGAATATGACAAAAAGCATTCCTTGCAATTACTCTACATCGTGATATTTCCGAGTTACTCGTACATTTTCGAGTATTTTCTACTCAATGCTTGTTTTTTTATTCCATGTTCTCAACTTCACTCTAAACAGGGTTGCCACTTCTCTTAGAATACTTATTATTTTGTAAAGATAAGTTGGGTTGAAGAAAACTATTTTTTGCCTAGAATTCTATTAAGTCAAGAAGTCAAAAGAATAAGATAGAGAAAGAGAGAGAGAGAAAGAAAGATAAATACAACTGCATTTGTGCATATGAATTAAATCATGATTCTTCATTGCTGAATTGTCCATACAAATGAAGTAACAATCTGCAAACTAAAAATTTTTATGTAGAAATAAAAGTCATGACACCATTTGTGATATAAGAGAAGACTGTTTCTCATTCACAAAATCCAATTTATCGTTTCAATTTTCATGGGTCTCATTGGTGTTTTCTAAATTGAATCAATTAAATTTCAGTACCTTACTCTGTCATTGTTACACTTTATAAAAATAAACTATAACAAACTTGAACAACATTCACTAAATGTAAAGCACTGATTATAATAGACGGAACGGAACGTAGTCAAAACGTTACGGAACGCAGCGGAGAAATCAAAAATCTATAGATCTCAACGTCGCGTGCCGCTCCGTTCTGTCTTTTTATAATCAAACTCATAAGAAACTCATATTATAGATTGAAAAGTGACATTTCTCAACAATCTATAACGTTCCGTTCCGTCTTTTATAATCAGTGCTTTTGTCCGCATGCAGCAGAAGTTGCGCTCAAGAAGTTCGAGCAACATTTGTGGTATCTTGAAGAAGAACTGGTTAGTTTTGCATTCTTTGATCAAACTTTGACAACAAACACCCACAAAATAATGGCAGAGGCAATAACCAGACCAGGAACCAATCTCCTTTTCTTCAAAAAATCAAATATTTCTTATGAGTATTTACAAAATGACCCTGCAGAGTGGCGTAATAACTCAGCTTATCTAAGTGCTCTAAAAATAGTCGCACAGCTTAAAATAGTTAATGACTCTGCAGAGAGAGCTGTGGCTTTGATTTTCAAATTCAACAATTAAATTACAGCAAATGAAGAGTAAAAACCATATTTTCTGCAAGTGGTAGATAACCACAGCAAAATTTTAAAAGATATTAAAAAAAATTAAACATATAAAGTTTTTACTTTTTTTTAAACTTTTTGATCACCGAAAAAAATATGATATACTGAAGTTAAGTTTAAGTTTTATCCAAAAATACAATATTACAAACATAATATTGGTGGAGCGAAATAAGAAAAAAAATTGATGATACAAAATGAAAAAAAAAATTTTTTTTAAAAAACTTCAGGATCCAAATTTCACCAAAAATAATCAGACCTGTTTTTAAAAAAGAAAAAAAAACCTAAATTAAGTCCAAAAAATTCTTGAAAATAAGTCATCAAAATAAATTTAATATTTGTTTTGGTTTTGACACCATATTTTATAAGGTGGTAAGGTGGTTCAGGTCCTGTATATTTTCAAAAATACCTGTAAGAGATTTCTGGAACGATCAGGGGTCAAATTTTTTTGGTTTGAATTTATTTCTGTGTTTACTAAGGGTTGAACTTTTAGAAAGTTGACGCGCACCAAAGTATTTTAACTGTTTTGTAAAATGAACCGTTCTAGTACTCATGCATGTTTCTTTAAATACATTAATATGAAAATAAGAAATATATGAAAAAATCAATCACCAAAAAAAAATTACATTTTTTAATGGTCTAAATTTCCCATATTTTTCCGTCTTTCTTATGAAAAGGGACTTAAAGGTTCAACAGAAGACTTTTTAATAATAAATTTTCAAATTGAGTTTTTACGTCATCGAATTCATAGCCATTAGAGCTCTATTCTCCAACTAGAATTCTACCCATTTCCGCAGAAGATTAATTTTATTTAGTAATCACATTGTAAGCTGTAATACTTTAAGTAAAAAATGAATGCAAATCATTTGGCATAAAGTGTGCTAATTCCGTGGCCAACCTACATTAAGTTTCAACATGAAAATGCTAAATTTTCATATATAAGTAAAATTGCTAATAAAATTATTATTATATTTTTTTACGAATTTATTTATTTTAAAATAGAAAAAAGTTTCTAATTTCGTCTTAGCCGCACCATAAACTCTCTAACCAAAAATGCCGACTATTTGGAACAATTGCTGTCAAATCAGTTGAAAAAAAACACAACAGCACAAATTAAGTGCAGACATATTTAATTATACAACAAAGTTGCTGCAGAAAAATCTGTTAAACAAATGCTTAACATTTGTATGTTTATAATTTGATCACATCAACGCAAACGTGCAATGCATAGCATATTCAAATCAACGAATTGATTAAAAAGCACCGAAAACTAATGAATGAATGAACATGGCTTCAAATGTGAATTAAAATTACGCATACGACAGAGTGTGCTGTGCATGCGTTAATGATGCCTTTAGCGACACACGCACAGAAGCACGCTTGCATGCTCTCTTAGATAACGCGCTCTGTTGTATTGAAAAATTGAGAGATCTTTTATGGAACTTTAACTGCTCTCCGTTTGGTTTGGTTTGGTTTTTTGTCTTTTCTTAAAGGTTGTTCTGTTTGTATTATTATGCTCTTCTTCTTTTGGTCAGCCGTTTATTTATTCATACTCAAAATAATTGTTGGTGCAGGTTTTTGTTTTTGGCGGCAATCAATTGTGCGTTCGTTTGGTTGGTCACTGATTCGTTTTTGCATTTCGGAAGTGGTTGCAGTATAAAATCGATGTCCATAGAAAAACAATTATTATTCGCTGTTGTTTCACCATCGAGTAGAGTCAAGCATAGACATATTCGACTCGTGTGAGAACGTGATTGATCTAAGTTTGAGTGGTTGGATTTATTTGTTTGACACGTCATCATCGACATCATGAAAACATCGTCCACAAGAAATTTAATCCTCGCAGCACTGCTGGGCCTTGCAACGGTTGCAAATGCTGCGCACGCAGTGCGTCCCACTAACATGCAACATATGATCGATGAGGAGAATAGCAAATGTGAGAGTGGCGATGATTCCATGGCATGCATTAAAGTGAGAGCCATGCGATTTGTGGATACTGTGATCAGCAAAGATAACTTTAAGGTAAGTGCAGCATTACTTTAGGCAATCATGAAGTTGTAAAAAAAATTGCAATATTTTCGAAAATAATTTTGACCATAAATGTTTTGCTAAACTTAGATCTCCGATGTTGAAGTTCACTCCAATGGCTTTCAGTCACCTTCTATTGATTCCCAGGCACGCTCTCAGGCAAGCGACTTCTTTGACACCCTCGAAAATTACATTCAGGGACATGACGTAACCATGAACCTGCCCATCGTTGATGCCAAGGTTACAGTATCCTCGCGCAATCTCAACAATGATGAACTCAGCCTGAATGTTAAATTCGCTGATGATAGTGATGTTGTTGAAGGCAAGGGTAAGAAGGGAAGCATCTTTAAAAAGGGTGTGTTAAGCAATTTTTTGCATATTTTTGGCAGAAGTTACTAAACTAAAAAGAAACACAACCATTTTTGCATATTTTTAGGCAAGAAGCATCGTTTGCGTAAGCTTGCCATGCCCATCATGGTTCTCATTCTGCTTAAAGCTATCACTGTTATTCCCATGGCCATTGGTATCTTGAAGATTAAGGCATTCAACGCCTTGGCGCTAGGCTTCTTCTCATTCATTGTATCGGTTGGTTTGGCAATTTTCCAATTGTGCAAGAAGGTAAGCTAATACATTTTTTTTTTCTTATGATTTTAGGCTGTCGTAGGATGTTAATTTGAGTGAATAGACAAAAAAAAAACTCTAAAAAACTAGCCTATGTGTGTATTGGCATAAATTTTAACTTGAATATGATTGTAGCCTTCGGTAAGTTTTTCAAGTGAAACCCCAAAACCAAAAAAATCTCCATTGAAACTGGGCTAACATTTGAAATCAGGCATTCGGAAATGGTGTTACCATGTATATATGTACAAAAAATAATCCTTTCCTGAGAACTTAAGCGAAGTACTTGTCAAAGTCTCAGGAGACAAAATAAGTCAATAAAAAAGCACAATTTACTTCTATGAAGTTCTTACTAGTTTTTGTCATCACTCGCTACTGATTATTTCTTTCTGGAAACAATAAAACCTTTCCTAAATAAAGAAAGGCCTAAGCTTGAATTTTTTTCAAAAACTTGTTTTTTTAAGAATATCGGTAGGTCTGATATGCCGACGAATAAAGGTTGTTATTATTAATATAACGAGATCTGCAATAAGAAATATTTTTAACAGCATTTTAGTTAAAGCCTTTATATACTCAAGTAGCGAAAAGTATAAACTTTCTGAATTCATTTGTAAAGAAGTAAACCACCAAATTTAAAAATTTATCTGAAAGGGATTCAGTGTTAAAAACACAGAAATTTAAAATTAAAAATGAAAAGTCCTACAAGCAAGAAAAGTCCCCAAAAATTTTATTATTACCAATTTTATATTTAAAGTAATCATATGAGACATTTTCTTGCAAAATTATTAACTAAATTATTCTACTTGAAAGCTTTTATTTTAATTTTAAATTTCAGAGTAAAGTACTTCTTTTTTTTTGGCAGCGGAAAAACATAATTTTAATTAATTATTTCAAGATTATGCTCAAATTTTTTCTCTTAACCATTAGTTTCCACGGAGACGGAATTTTGAGCTCTTTTCTTGCTTCATTCCTGAATACATCCCTGAAAAATTGACACGTATCCATTCAAGAATGAAGCTCAAAAAGAACCTCAAATTGTCTTCTTAAACGTTAATCAGAAAAACGTCACAGAGTATATTTTTTGTCCAACAAAGTCAACCATAGATTTTTATTATTATTTAAAAAAATCTCTTTATGTGCCAAAAATTTTTGCTGTTAAATTTAAAAAAAAATATTTCACTGCTCTAACGATTTCTTTAAAATTGTGTATTGGAAATGTTATACTTTGGTTTCTAAAATTAGTTTAAAAAATTTTTTCTTAGACAGCTAAAGATGTTTTATTAATTATTCTCATAATTTGTTCAATTGCTGTTTTTAAATGTTGCTTTCTTGCTTCACATACTCTGACTTCTGTTAATATTGTTGTATACCTCCGAACCCTATTGGATAATTTTAACCCTCAAAAACCCCCATTTCTAAGGGCCTACTGGAAGACCTCGTGTATAGGAGAGATATATTAAAATGAAAAATTGTACATCTTTTCTAATATCTTAAGAGAAGAGATTTTACTGCATGCATTTTAAAATTTTCATTTATAAAATTTTAACGACATCTTCTTTAAGGTTACAAGGAGTGCTCGACAAAATATATAGTTTTTAATTTTTTACTTACAAAATTTTAGTAAAAGGAAAAAGTACATCATCTGCATAAATGTTCACTAAACATCATCCGAAAACATTTTCGTTGCATAACTTTAGGGAGATTTTAAATTAAGTTTACTAATTTTATCAAAAAAAGTATGCACTACAGAGAAATTTTGTCCAAAAAATCTTTGACAAGGACATTTTACATGAAACGATTTTTTGAAAGGGTATTTTTCTAGGAACAGTCAGAATATACTCATAAAAAATGGCACTAAAGGATTCAAATACTGATTATTATAATGTATTATATAAAATGTATTAGTGCATTATCAAATAAAGTGTACATTTTAGATCTATACTAAAAATCACTCTACCGAAATCCATCGACCAAAATCTGTAATTTTGGAAAATGTTCATTATTGTGTTGTGCTAACAGTGTTATTGTTTTAAAACAAATTAATTGAACTCCTTTAATCTATGGGATGAATCGTGTTTTAAAGTTAAGATTGTGTCTAAAATTTTTACCGATACAAAGTTTGATAAGCAAAATACAACAATTGAAGGGCTTATTGCAATAACGTGATAAGCCACATGATCTAAAAAATCAATATTTCAGGCTGAATACGTCACTCAATGCATTGCCAACAACCACTGAAGAGATTTTGGCTATTTGTTCTTAAATTTATCTAACTATTTGTAGAAGTTTCCGTGTTCAATTACATTTTTTCGTATGAATTTACATTTTTTCAAAACTTTACAGTCAATTATTTCAAAATATTTTTTATGTGGCTTATCACATTTTTGCAATAAGACCTTCAATTATAGAAAATATTTTTAAATTTAATTTTGAAATATTTTCTTGTTTTTTTTTTTTGTTAAATGCTCATTAAGTTGAGTTTTTTCGAAATAACTTTTTTAAAAGCATACCATGATAATTTAATTTAAGCCTAAGTGTTATATTTCAAATGTCTCTTTCTCTCTCTATCTTGCTCTCTTTCTCTCCCCCCAAATCTGTAATAAACATATCAGGAAAAATAAACCCAGTTAATCTTATCTCTTGCAAGGTTAAACTTTTTTAACAACATCGATTTCGTTAAAATGTTTTTGTGTAAAGTGTAAAAATCGTAAACGTGATTCCTTAACATTAACAAAATGAAACTTTTCCACAGCATCGTGAACAATACAATAAGACCCTTTTTTCGAAAGGGTCAAGCATCATCTTGAAAGCAATTAATGTATCCCTTATTAATCGAAAATATCACCCATTTACGAAAAATATATAATTTGTTTCTTTATTTCCAATAAAATGTCGAAACTTTTAAAGCCCTTGTAATACAAAATAAAACATTATACGAATCCTTTCATCGCATTCAAATGAACTTCATCCTATTTAAGTATTTAAGCTCATCTTAATAGCTGCTATAAAGCATATCGTATAAAAATAGGTTTTTCTACTTTATAATCTACACAAAGCAACTTTTATGACTCAAACGTACACACATACACACACAAGAACATATTCTATCACGTTTTACTATTGCAATTACAATTCTTCTCCTCGTTTATTTGTTTTTATAGATTGCTGCCGAGCATCATCCCGCCCACATTTCCGCCCATGGACCTTGGGATGGCCGATCAATTGTATATAACGTAGCGCCGCAACACCAACAAATCGAATCTGCACAAAATTTAGCCTACCAAGCTTATGCCTAAATACCACAAAACAAACACCGAAACTCACCAACCATCAAATCATCTTCACAAAAACAGAAAGACAAAACACACATGTTTTCGGCTACCCTAAATGTATGCTTAGCAGCGCGTATAAAAAGTTGTAAAAGGAAAGGATCACAGCATATGCTGTGATGTGTGAAACATGAACGGAAGAGAGGAGGGACGTAGTAAGAGCATGGTCGCCAAAAAGCACCAAACTTATGTTGGCTTAATTTGACAAAGCAAAAATAAATAAACACTGTTTTTTAATACCATTAAACTCGTTACAAACAGCCGCATTTGAGTACCAAAGAGACACTTCAAAGCATAAAGGACAAACGCATATTTATTTTTTTATTTTTTTATAAAAAAAGACATAAAACTAATTTAAGCAGTTATAACTAGTTAATAAAAATTATTTATTTCTATTTTATTTAAAAGAGAAATCATTGTAAAAAGCAAAATATAAACACTTTCTTAAAAAAAAACTCTAAAATTATAATAATAACTTCGGCCAGGCTAAAAAGTGTGCAAACTCTGACAAAAACCAGTAATGCCATGTCTACACAGAGAGTTTAGTTTGATTTAAGACGAAGCTGTTCGCACAGAGATGCCTCGACAGGATTAAGTTTAGTGTGACGTTTCTTGTCATCGTTCTATACTCTGGATGTACCTTGTAAGCTAAAAAGATGCATCTGCAGAACTTTCCTTTTCAAATGAACATTAGCATACTTTCAGGTATTTCTCAAATTGAGTTTTGATAAACTCAAAAAGCAAATTGTGTGTAATTGAGCTTCATCCTGCACAATTTTACAGGGAATTCAAGAGTTTATTTTGAGTTCAATGGCAAAACTCAACTTAGTACTGGAAACTCAAACTTAACTCTCTGTTTAGACATAGCCATCTCCATCTATCTACCCACCAACTAACTATCACCCATCTTCCGAATCAATACAATGCTTCTACATTTATAGGGGCATCCCCTGAGCGTTGGTTCAGTCAAAAAAAAAGTGGAATTAATTATACTCGTACTGCAAGTATGCTTCTGCTTGACAATTTCACTTAAACAATGAGACCAAAAGCATGCTGCTCTAATGTGATACCATCTTGACTTTTTTGACGCCCTATTTTTACATAACTTGAATTTTCCTAAAAATGTCAGCAGCATATCGTTTTTTTTTTATGCCAGTTAAATGACTATTTTGAATTATCATATAATTTTTGCCCTTATTCCCGTCTTGTCACCATTTTATGTAGCCAAATCACATGAGTAGCCAATGTATATAAGTAATTGAATGCATATAATGTTGTCATTAGCAGTCAAGTGCGTCCCATTTGAGTCCCTAAATACATCTACTCAAGTATAACTATCAATTAATATATTCGTAAGTATTTGTCTGTTGATAGCTTTGAAAGCTTTCTTTTTGTCCGTCCGTTAATTGGGTTGCAAGTGAGCAATTAATTTCTTTATTTCAAAAATTGCATGATATTAATAATATGTTTACCTGTTTTTGTTATATAAAATGTGTTTGTATGTATACATCTTCCGAGGAAATCAAATAATTACTTCAATTAACGTGCGTATATTTGTATGTATCTGCCAAATACCTCACATAACAGCACTCCCATCTCATACATATGTCATTTAATATTCTTAAAGCGTTTCGTGAACTGTTAGAGAATGTTATATTCCCAGTAGGGAATATTTTATTGAATGCTGAAGCAAATGTGACAAATTGTCATAATTGTCAACCACTACTCAAGTTTTCGAATTTGAAAGTAAGTTAGTCACCTTAGAATTAGCAACTGTTTCAGCTTAAAAAAAATTAATGTCAAAGGAAAGTTAATTATATGTGCAACACTTCAAATGCAATTCTAAGCAAACATAACTTCATTAAACATAACAACATAAACACTGGTACTGGTACAGCAAACTGTTAGAGCCTAGATTGATTCGTGATAAAGAAGTAAACAAAGAGCACAACAAACAAGTCTTTGCAGAATCAATGCAGTCGCTTTTTTGAACCTTTGCTTTTTTGAAAACAAACCACCAAGCAGACTAGACAGCTGTTTCGTTGATAGCTACATCAACTCATCACCCAAAAATATATTTTTATATATAAAAATATATTTTTTAGAATTATTAAATAAAAAAAAACAATATTGTAATTAAAATATGCTAGCATCAATTTTTTTTATAACTTCATATGTCTTAATATTATTTTTTTATTGAAATAGTATTGGGGGTTGGAATTAGTTTTAAAGGTTTTCTAAGAGATGGCGTAACTATAAATAGATCGCATCGGGCACACCTGTGACTATATTCATTTCAAAGCACATTGTCTAAGCTTCATTTTTCAGTATGTGTCATTCCACTGAAGTGTAAACAACATATATTTTTTTCTCTGTGAACATGTCGACTTTCGTTCCAACAAAACGCAATTTGCGGGAAGGTTTACTTTTGTGCTTCCATTTGAAGAAAAAAGCGGTTGAAGCACAACGCACGCTTACTGAGGCTTACGGGGACTATGCTCCATCGATTTCTACTTGTGAGTACTGGTTCCGTCGGTTTAAAAGTGGTGATTTTGATACGGAAGACAAAGAGCGTCCGGGCCAGCCGAAAAAGTTTGAAGATGAAGAATTGGAGGCTTTGCTCGATGAAGACCCGTGTCAAACCCTTCAAGAATTGTCAGAATCATTGGGAGTCGACTTATCAACGGTCGGCAAACGCTTGAAGGCCATGGGAATGATTCAAAAGCAAGGAAATTGGGTGCCGTACCAGTTGAAGCCGAGAGACGTTGAACGGCGATTTTGCATGTGCGAACAACTGCTTCAACGGCATAAAAGGAAGAGTTTTTTGCATCGTATTGTCACTGGCGATGAAAAGTGGATCCATTACGATAATCCTAAGCGAAAAAAATCGTGGGGACCACCCGGCCATGCATCAACATCGAGGGCCAAGCCGAATATTCATGGCGCCAAGCTTATGCTGTGTATTTGGTGGGATCAGAAGGGTGTCGTGTACTATGAGCTGCTAAAACCTAACGAAACCATCACTGGGGAACACTACCAACAACAATTGATGCAATTGAACCGAGCATTAAAGGTTAAACGGCCGGAATATGCCAAAAGACACGACAAAGTGGTTTTTCAACATGACAACGCACGGCCACATGTTGCAAGAACCGTCAAGGAAACGTTGGAGGCGCTGAATTGGGATGTGCTACCCCACCCGCCTTATAGCCCAGACATAGCCCCTTCCGACTACCACCTATTCAGATCGATGACGCATGGCTTGGCTGAGCAGCGCTTCACTTCTTACGAGGATACCAAAAAATGGGTCGATTCGTGGATTGCCTCAAAAGACGAATCGTTGTTCTGGCGCGGAATCCATATGCTGCCAGAAAGATGGGAAAATGTTGTAGCTAACGATGGACAATACTTTGAATAATATACATTGTACCGTTGTTTCTAAATAAATGCTCAAAAACCGAAAAAAAACCTTTAAAATTAATTCCAACCCCCAATATTAAGGAAGTATATGTAAAATAAGATATATCTTATTTAAAAAAACTTGTTGTTATTAAAAAAATTATAATGTATTAAAAAAGTTCATAGAAAATATTTATATGTGCAAAACCTATTTTTAATGATTTTATGGAATAAATTTTAAATGTATATAGATTTTATATAAGAATATGTCTTCTTTACTTATATATGACTTGGTTAAGCGTGAAAGACATGAAGTACATCAACGATCTGAGGAGCCATCAATTTTCTGCCATTCATCTTAAATAACTGTTTTCAGATGCTTCATCAGGTTTTTGATAGGATTCAAGTCATGACTAACAGCAGGTGACTACAGTACGGGTATAGTTCAGATTTATTGAGAGTCATTTTTGGCTCGGGAAGGATTTGTTGGTGCGTTTTCATGCTGAAAAGTCCAGTTATCCTGATATTTATAGCATGTGAACTCAATAAACACATCATCTAAAAACTCAATTTACATTTGTGCATTCGATTTGCACGAAATAAATAACAGGAGAGTCTTTCAAAGTATCTGAAACCGGCTGATATCATCAATGATCTCCGCCCATGGTTACGCGCATACCTAATTTGTCGTGGCTATCGCAAATTGTGCCGGTATTTCTGGCAACCGTTGGGCCCGTCAAGGTTGAACCTTTTCTCATCACTTAATATGACATTGCCAAATTCTTTCTCACAAAATTTGTATTTTTCGGCAAATGCTAGACTGGCCGCAATGTGCCATGGTAGAAGCCTGGGTTGACAGAAGGGCGATTCATAACTGACGTTGGCATTTTCATCCCAAATTTGTTGGATTCTGCTTCTAGTAACCCTTAGAACCAAATGCGTAGCAATTTCACCACAACTCATCCCTTTCTACACAGTAAGACGTCAGATTCGTCTTTTGTGCCATTGGTCAATCACGGATTTGCTTTCACTACTCTTCACTATTAGACTCAGTGGGTCTAGAAATCTTCACTGCTTGAAAAATCATCATCAGAGTCTTTTTTTAATCTTTGTTGTGAGTTATATGTTGCCTTTAGTTTTTTCTATTTTTTTCGCTCGATATTACTTTGTCTTTTCAATACAGTTATGGCACTTTCAATAAATTAATTAGAATCCCTGAGTGTTATTGAAGTCTATTAAGACGCTGAGGTTGATTTTTCAAGCAGTGAAGACTTGTATGACCTTGCTGGTTAAGTTAAATTATTCCAAAAAGTACATGACTTAAAGTGGGTTTTCGTAAACTCTAAAAGTGTAAGTAAAAAAGCAAGTTCTCAAGAGTTGTTCACAATCTTTCTGGCTACAAATTTTAAGTTAATTGGTCTATTAGAACTTGAGATATCATGTTAACCGTGTTGGAGTAATTAGTTTCGAAAAAACGCGTTTAAAGTTTTTAAGTAATAGCCCGCATATGTGGCATTCTACCTACACTGTGACATGAAATCGCTTTCGTTCTCAGATGAGCGTAGAAAAGGGTTAAAAAGGAATCTATTTCTATTTTCATTTTGCCGCTCAGTGCTAACCAACAACTTTTCATACAAAAATACGTTGTACTATAGAAATATACAGTTTTCGAGATATCTTAATAAGTTTGATATCATAATAACGGGAAATTTTTTGATATAGCATCAGTAAAAAATATTGCCAAAAAATCGTATTCGTATACCGTTTAAGAGTCAAAACATGACTTTTCATACAAAAAAACGTTGTACTGAGAAAAGCTTCAGTTTTAGAGATATCGTCATAGTTTTAATGTCAAAATAACGGGAATTTTTTAAAATTTACTGTTTGTAAGAAATTTTACAGTCTCAATATAAATTCGCATATGTTACATAAAAAATGCTTATTGTAGGGTATCCGTAAGAGATAGCAAAAAATTTACACATCAGCAATGTCTAAAATTTTCCCTTACACCGTTTTCTTCCATCTTTTATAGCTAAGCTTTTATTTAAGAAATTCTGTTTTGAACGCTCATATTTCAGGTCAATGGTCCTTTAATCGGTAGAAAAACACAAGAGAGAATGTTATCGAACTATTTACATATAGATTATATATTCAAAATTATGTTCTATAATTCATATTACAATATAGTATTATTAAAACTTCTTCTAAGTTGTCGACGTTGAAATTTTGACGCTTTTAAGAAAATATCATTTTGTAGCCATAAAACCCTGCATCTTTTTGATGTTCAAATTTCTCGCGCAGTTCTTTCAGCATTAAAATATCCAAGATAACTAGTAAACTGTACAAAATTTTTATATACAATTTACACGGGCTGATTTTTTCGCACTCAGAAAATCAAAAATATTTTCAACACGTAAAATTTATACAAAAAAACAGTACATTATTAAAAAAACAGTACTTTTGCGTACTGTCTTGGGTGCATGTCAATAAACAGTACAATGTCCAAAAAAACAGTACTGTACTGTGCATCTGGCATCTTTACCCTCTGAAAACGTTCATGTCTATGATAGAAGTTACGAACATACATTTGCGATAAAATGGATTTGCATAAATTTTGCATAGGCATATAATATGCAAATATGCAATTTTTTAATTTGCATATGCACTTAATATGTGCATATGCATTTTGTATGCAATATGCAAATATGCAAAAATTGTGTTATGTTTTCCGAGATAGAATTTCTCGGGACGCATATCTGTGTCATCGAAATTGTACTGTGATCATTCAATACGAATATGCACTTTCATATTTTCCGCTGTCTAGTCATCAATAACATATATAATCAACAAAGGCAATAAGTAAAGGATTGTAAGTTTTTCTATATATTTAGTTATAAAAGGGGTATTCACGATTCAGTGCGTGAATATAACAATTACCGTCATTTACATCTTTTTTTATTCGAGAAAATGGTAAAGGAAAAGCGATTAGCCTGGACTGCTGTATCACACAAATGTTAAAGCAAATGCCAATGCTGATAAAAATCAGCATGAACGCAGTTAAAAAAGTATGTTCGAGTATGCAAAAATCTGCTTTTCTTATGAGCATGAAGATGGTATTAGGTTTTAGGCAGTCTAACTGACGACACTATAAGCTATAAGTTTTAAAATAATTCGAATTTCGAAAAATCCTTTTAAGGAGATATTCTTGAGTACATAAATTATCGAAAAATAAAAAAAAAATGTTTGTGTTTTGTTCCATTTTCTACACTAGAGCAGTGCCTTAAAAATTCACAAAAATGAATCTATAATTTGGCGCCCTCTATAGTCTAGTGGTAGAGCGCTTGACTGTCACCCAGGGTTCGAATCCTTGCCGGATCCTACGCTTTAGCCTTACTTTTCTTATTTCTAATCAAAAGAGCTTTTAAAACACATCAATTTACGACGAAAAGTTGTAGTTTGTGGTGGTAAGAAAAGTTTGTGGAGAGGAACGCTTAGAAAATTGATTTGACTGAGGTCATAGGAAAACTTTTTGCTTCAGATTCAATATTACATATCTGTACAGCTTTTTGCCACATTAAGAACATCTTACACAAAAGTTTCACTTTATTACTCAACTCCCTTTTTTCATTTTGTGGTATCCCAACGGACCAACAATTCGGGCTAAATGAGCCGGTCTAAAAAAGACCTGCTGCCACCTTAACCTTACCAAGCCTAATCTTATAACTTTAATTTTCACTGATTAGCTTTTATTTTCCATATGCACTCTGCGTACGAAATTTGATAGAATCAAATGGAAACTGCACCTGCCTCCAATATTAAATTAATTTTTTCTGAATAAATACAAAAAGGTAATACTAAAATAAGTAAGGGTACTATTTTTTCCTTTGCTTTTTCTTTTGAAGAATTGAGCTCGTTAAAAATTCCGGTCAAACATATGGTTTTCAAGAATTGTTTGTCTTTAGCTCAGTTAACTGATAATCAGTGTTTGAATCTACTTAAAATAAACTAAAGGTATTTTTTTTTGTGTTTTACAAATGCAATATTTTTAACCAGTTGTGCTTTCAAAGAAAAAACAGCTGATTTCGAAGTTTTGAGGTTTTTCATTATAATGGCGCACATAATTACTTATTCCACCAAGTCCAAGTATGTACTTTAAATTCAATTTCTTAACTCGTGTCTAGCAAACGAAGAATAACTGACAACGCACTTAAATTCTCTACCCTCGAATTATTGAGAAATGACGACTGAATCTCAGAAAACAAAATCAGTGTTAAACTGTATTATTCAAGAGATAATCTTAAAGAAATGTGAATTACAAATTATAAATGTTGACAACCTTTTGCGCCTAACCAACACTTATACATTTACGTCAACAAGGATTAAGGCTTACGTACTATTGCTAGCTTCTCCATCATGTTGAAAAATGGTACCATAAATATTAAAAACAAGTCTCTTCACTAGAGTGATGGCAAGCGGATTAAGGTGGCTAAAAGTCTGAATTATGTCATAATGGCATTTCGTCTGCCTATTTTGACTATGCGACAATGCTACTTACTATTTCAGAACTTAAAGGCTCTTTTTCATATAGTCAACGGAAGTTTGTTGCAACAACAAAAAAAAAACAATGTGACCTTCGAAAGACTGTTCTGTTTGATATGGTTTTTTTGACAAAGTGCCAGAACTGGAAGACATGTACTTGTTTAAGCAGAATAAGCTCTTGCCAAATGCGAGTTAATATTGTTATGTTTATATCAGCCTAATGTGTTGCTTTTGTGTATTAGCGTTTGAAATTTATTTATGCTTTATTTATTTATGCTTTTATTAGGCTATGTATTAGAAAATCTGTACACAAAAGACAATTCTCGTGATAGTTTGTTTCTTGTTTTGATATAAAAAAAATTTTATTTTTGTTGTTATTACACTGAACCAAAAAATTACCAAAAACCACTGTAAAATTAACGTTTTTGGTTTACATTTTTCGGCCTATAGTGAAAGCTATCAATTTTGATATTATATCACTTTCAGTTTTGATTTGAATATTAACTTTTACGTGCAAAATGTAGAATTGATATTATATTAATGTATTTTTGATGTGGGGCATATATTATTTTACATGCTTTCATTATCATTTTGATGTTGTCCACATCATATTGATATGAAAAACGTAAACTTTTTTTCAAATTTATAATATTTTAATAGAGTTCATATCAAAATGATATGGGAAAACGTTAAATTGATAAGATAGAAGTGTTATTCTGATATTTTTCATATCATATTTAATTGAAAAAACATGATATTTACATGAAATTAATGTAATATTAATATGAGGCATATCAAATTGATATTGTATTATATCAGTTGTGATGTGGTACATATCAATTTGATATACTATTTCATTAATTCTTATGTGGTACATATCAAATTGACATAATATTTTATCACTTCTGATGTGGTTCATATCCAATTTATACGATTTTAATATCATTTTGATATTTTCCACATCATATTGATATGAAAAACGTTAAATTTGTAACTAATTTGTAATATACGGTTCATATCAATATGATATGAGAAAACGTTTCATTGATATGGTACAAATGTTTTTGTGATATTTTTCATATCATATTCAGTTGAAAAAACGTACAATTGATAAGAGATTAATGTTTTATTGACATAAGGCATATCAAATTGATAATATATTATATCAATTGTGATGTGGTACTTATCAGATTGAGAAAATTTTTTATTAATTTTTTGGTACATATCAAATTGATATGATATTTAATAACTTCTGATGTGGTGCATATCATATTTACATGATTTTAATAGAACTTTTAAAATTGTCCACATCATATTGATATAAAAAAAACGTTAAATTTTAAACGAATTTATAATATTTTGACATGGTTCATAATAAAATGATATGAGAAAATGTTTAAGTGATATAATACAAGTGTTATTCTGATATTTTTCATATCATATTCAGTTGTAAAATCGATAATATCAAATTGATAATATATTATATCAATTTTGATGTGGTTTTTATAAAATTGATATAATTGTTTATCAATTGTGATGTGGTAGATATCAAATTGATATGATATTAAATCACTTCTGATGTGGTATATATCATATTTACATGATTTTAATATCATTTTGATATTGTCCACATCTTTTTGATATGAAAAAACGTTGACTTTTAAAGGAATTTATATATTTTGAAATGGTTCATGTGAACCACATCAAATGATGTGATATATACATGTTCTTGATATTGGAAATATCAGATTGATATGAGAAAACGTTGAACTAATAGCAATAACTGTTTCTTTGATATTGTGCATATCAAATTGATATGAAATACTGTACAATTGTTAAAAATTTAATTTTTATATTTTCCTTATCAAATTAATATGAGAAAATGTAGAAATGATAAGATAATTATTATTTCAATATTGTACATGTCCTTCACATAAACCCTCAAATAAATCACCAGTGCGCATATTAGCACTGTAAAAAACTTAAAAATCTTTAAATTTTGTTTCTTCTTCCTTTTCTGGCCAGAGCAAAAATATTCAACTATCGAATCAACTATCTTAGCGAAAGTGATAAGATACGAAATAAAAAAGGCTATAGTATATATTATATATTATTTTTATAAATAAAAATTAATAATTATTATTATTGATTATAAAATACATATAGTATTGATTGTATGTATAAAATTACATACAACTATTTGAATGTATGTATTAAAACAGTTTATTTCTTATAAGGGCAGTTCCATCTGGAATAAAATATATATGTTTTATAAAAAGAAAAAGTTTATCGGAAAATGAGAAAAAAGTCATCATATTAAATGAAAAATGGTATTGACTTTGCTCCAGAGAATGCTTTTCTCTTAATGTGATCCCAAAAATCCCTAAAAATGGCAAAAAGCTTCCATGAAAAAGAGAAATATTTTCTCATTAATAAAAGACACCTTCTCTTTAATAGAAAAATATTTCTTTATAGTACGTTCAACCGCTTTCTTTATTGTGTAAATTTTTCCCGAAAACAGAGAAATATTTATTTAATTTTAATAAATGTTTTCTTTAAGTTGAGTTTATAGTTTCTCACAAAAAGTAACACTTTCTTTAAAATAAAGATATATTTTCTTAACATAGATACAGCATATTTCATTATTGCTTACATTTTTCTTTAAAACACAGAAGTATATCTGCAATTACGATTAACAAATTATTTTTGTCAAACATTTGTTTCAACTCAGTTCTACGCAAAGTAGAAGTATTAATATCAAATTGTGATTCGGTTTTAAAAATATTAGTTAAAAATATGTAAAGAGATAGAATTATTGTTGTGGCATTGTTTATCGGGACTTTTTATAAATATTCCAAAAATTTATTCTGAAAAACGATTTTGTAAATGCATCCAAAGAAACAGTAGTAATAAACAACACCACTTTGTGTAGCTATGTTAAGTAAAAAAAACCTTTCATTCAATATAAGAAAAAAATATCGATTTTTGAGAAGAAGCCGTTTTAATTTTTGATAAAGGATTTGTTGTTATTGAAGAAAATATTTCGCATAGTGACAATGGAGAACAATGGAGAACATTTTTCATTTTCTATAAATTTTTCTCTATAAATAAGATTTTTTCAGTGAGAGAAAAATACTTATCATTATTAGAGACATTAAATATTTTCATTTCCCACAAGGAAGGAAATATTTCTTTGAATATGTGAAAATTTATTATAATTGAAGTAAATTTTATTTGAAATAAAGAAAAGTTATATTATCGAAAATAGAGAAATTTTTTATCACAAAAAGATAAGTGTTTTTTCTGAGTGAAGGTGTGGTCCTTTAAAAATTTCTATTTTAAGGATTTCTAAAAAGTTGCATTTATTACCAACAATTTGGGACTTGAAACATAAAAGAATTAATCAACTACATATATTTTCCAAAAATTCACTAACAATGGGACTTTTTATGTCATAAGGCGTTTCAATTTCATATATATGTTTTTGCAAGAAAACCACATAAGAGTTGACTCGGTTGGATACCTTAAATTAAATACATGGTAAGCTTTAAAACAGATATCTAAAGCACAAACAAATGAGCTAAATTTTTAGAAAGACGAACCAAAACACACATAATATTCTGTAAGCTTCGTTATCTCGGTTCCAATAACCACTACGTATGGCTGTGTTGTTAATTTCCTTTCAATCGACTTTTGAAGTTTTTTCTCCTGCGCCAACTCTAAATCGTTAATTGTCTTGATATGTACGATGTAGCTGTTCATGGCATCTTTAAAAGCTGTTTTTCTAATTGGATTCCTTCCTTGAAGTTTGGTGACATTCCTGGATGTTGGCTTTAAAGCCGGCATACCGGATGTTGGCAAAGTACGGCATCTTTGGAATCTAAGAAAAAATAGTTTATTAGTTAGAATTAGAATTATATAATGTAATAGAATACATTATAATTAGTTAAATAGAATAAGGTAATATATATACAAAAATTTAATAGTTTTAAATCTTTAACATTACATGGGAAATAACTTATAATGGTATCATTAATATATATCTTAAGAGTTCCGTCAGAAAACAAGGATGTCGGAAAACAAAAACATCTACTTCATAATTTGTAACATATGCCTCTTTTCCAAGATATAGTCCTATAAATAAAAAGAGGACTTTTATTCCGTTCCTTCAATTGATTAGTTATCCGCTATAGTATGTCTGCCATTTACACGTAACCTTGTTTTGATTAAAGCTATGAGCGGTGGTTTTATAAGTAGCGTGTTGGATCTATGCCTAGCATACTAAAACCGCAAAACCTTCAAAAAACTAATGCACACTACCGAGCCTTTTAGCAAACTAACAACAATTGTTACAGGAAATTTTTTTATTTCATTACTTTCTTTTAAAAGAGGCATACTTAAAGTACATTTGTAATTGCAAAATATTTATAAAAAGGATCCAGCGAAACTTACAAACTATATATTATTATTGTGTATATTATTATTAATTCAATTTAATTTAATTTATTTATTCGATTGATAAACCTTAACAGGTTTAATAAAATAAAATAATATATTTAATTCAATTCAAAAATGTTAAGTATGATTTTGATTGAAATCATGTATTATTAACAAACTAAAAAGTTTTAATAAATTGCTTAAAGTATATAATTTTATTAACCCGAATCACCCTGAGTAATTTTTTTTTTCAATTTTCAGAATGACCTTTTAACGCAAATATAAAATGGTTTGAACTAAAATGAGCACATTTTAAGTATTGTGTTTGCGTTGCCATATGGCAACGACAGGGTGTTTCGGATTAAAGTATAAAAATAAAAAAAGTTAAGTCAAATAGATAATATAAGACAGCATAGCAGTGCGTTTTCAAGACAAACAAGGTCAAGTTAGCAACAATTTTTGTATCCAGACATCGGCGAAGTTGTGTGACAAACAAGGTCTCATACCCAATAAAACACCACTCCAATAAGTATATATATACTATATATCGTTCTGTCTTCCTGAAGCCGGTGGGATCCTGGCTTGACAGGGTGGTTACTCGACAAACTAGGTCAACTTCACCAAACCAATTTTCATAAAACAAAGAAAAACAGTTGCGAACGCAGTCATCAAAACAAACAAGCTCTTATCGGCCACTCATATTAATATATTAAAAATCGATCTAACGTAGTGTTTCAAGAGGTAAAAACTAAGACACCACGGTACCGTCGACAAATGTAGTCACATTCATCATGAAGATATAAGGCAATTGAAGATCCCAGATTTAGGTCCATTCAGATTATTTAGATGTTCATACACCAAAATTATCCATTTTATGCTTAGGTCCATTTATCCATTTAGATTGTTATATTAATGTGTTTACAAATATCACCAGATGCATCAGCTATATGTTTGAGAGAACTTAATCATAATCAATGACGGTACTGCAGGTAATCTATAATTTTATGTTTGATCGAGTCCATGGATTCACTTAAGGATATAACATCAGATGCAAAATTAAAATCTCCGCAAGCGCTTCTAAGAGGTTCATTTTGCAAATAATTAGTTCTACAAAAGTTCATGTGGAGTAACTCAAAAGATCTTCTAGGACGAAGAGGAATATTAAAATATATTTTACTCAATAAGTATGGACTGTTGACATATCCATGTAAAAGTTTTATAATCCAACAAGTATTTATCATTATTCTCCGATTTTTTAAAGAAGGAAGATTTAAGAGTTGAAACCGATATTCATAAGGTGATAAGTGAAAATCAGTATTACAATAAAGAATAAATAAAGAATTAAATAAAGAAATTGTTTCTGCACTGATTCAATGTCGTCTATGTAACAACCGTATCGTGGGCACCAAACAACTGAAGCGTATTCTAAGATGGGCCGCACTAGGGAAGTGAATAAGGTTTTCGTTATGAATGGATTATTATAGTGTGTAAAATTATGATTAATATCATTGCCATAAACGTTTTAACGATTTCGAAGTATTGGCATTACCGTCGTACAATACCATACCTGTTTAATACTTATGATCTGTATCTACACTCAGAAAAAGTTTGACTTTAAAATAAAAAAACAAAAGTGTTTGCTTTAAAACTCTGAAATGTCTTTAGTTTTAAGGTACGTTATTTTTTAAACAAAAGCACTTGCATTTGCTTAAAGAAATTGATACTTTTAATTAAAATGTAAAAATTTCTTTGTTTGTTCGTTTATTGTTTTTAAAAATGAATTGCACACTGAGAAAAAATTGATATGAATATTATCAAAATGATATGCATTCATATGAAGTAGATGAGCATTTTATCAAAACTATATGTTTTGTTTTACGTTTTTCTACATCAAATTGATATCAATTTTATCAAAATAATATGTATTAATTTCAATTTAACTCTTATTCACTTCAAATTGTTATGAATATTATCAACATGATATATTTTTAAACAATTTAAGGTTTTTTTTAAAATGATATGCATTCTCATCAATTTTTAATTTCTCAGCAATATCGATGTGATTTTTTTTTTAAAATCCTTATATAAAGAAAATGAACAAGTTTAAACATGCACATAGCTTACCTGAAAAAAATGCATACGTTGGCTCCAGTTAAAACGACTGAAGAAGCTCATATAAAATATCTGGCTCATCAAACTGTCCCTCTTCAGGCTCTTCTGCAGATTCTTTTTCAGTTTGGTGATCCATGACCAGCTCTTGAGTAACCAATTCCAGAATTTCCTCAGAAAACACACTTTCTTCTTGATAGCTTGCCATTTTAACAACGTTTTATTAAATTTTCCACTTTTTCTTTTATTTTCCACTTCTTTTGGTATTTTGTTTAACTTGTTGTAAATTTTGTTATTGTTTTTTACTTATTTTCTACAAATTTGTCACTAATTTTCACTTATTTTTTAATGTTTTTCTTTAATTTTTCACTTACTATTATTAAGCTGTTGTCTTTTGAGCGATCAATGAAAAACTGTAAGCGTAAAAGCTTGCTCATGCTAAGCTTGCGGTGAAATTGGTATATTAATATGAAATTATGTGGAAAAACGGAAATGGATAATGCATATCATTTTGATAATATTCTTATCAATTTGAAATGGAAAAACTTAAAATGGATATTAATGTATATAATATTGATAATGTTCATATCAATTTAATATGAAAAAATGGAAAATGGATATTAATGATTATCATTTTGATAATATAGATATCAATATGATATTGAAAAACGCAAAATGGATATTAATGCATATAGTATTGATAATGTTCATATCAATTTAATATGAAAAAATGTAAAATGGATATGAATGATTATCATTTTGATAATATAGATATCAATATGATATTGAAAAACGCAAAATGGATATTAATGCATATAGTATTGATAATGTTCATATCAGTTTAATATGGAAAAACGTTAAATGGATATTTATGATTATCATTTTGATAATATTCATATCAAATAGATATGGGAAAACGTAAAATGGATATAAAAGCATATAAAATTGATAACTTTTATATCAATTTGATATGGAAAAACTTAAAATGGATATTATTGCATATCATTTTGATAATATTTAGATCAATTTGATATGTAAAAACGTAAAATGTATCGTGATTCATATAGTTTTGATAATATTGATATCAATTTTATATGAAAAAGGTAAAATGAATATTAATGCATAAAACTTTGGTAATAGTCATATCAATTTGATGTGGAAAAACGTAAAATGGACATAATTTTGATAATATTCATATCGATTTGATATAAAAAAATGTAAAATGGATAAAAATGCATATAATTTTTATTTAATTTAATTTATTTGGAATAAAAGTTAAATGGATATTTATGCATATCATTTTGATAATACTCACATAAATTTATATGGAAAAACATAAAATGCATATAAATGCTTATTATTTTGATAATATTCATATCAATTAGATATGGGGAAAACGTAAAATGGATATTAATGCATAGCGTTTTAATACTATTCATATCTATTTAATGTGAAAAAACAGAAAATACATATCATTAAAAAGCATTAATACATATTCTTTTCATAATAGTTATATCCATTTGATGTGAAAAACATACATAAAAATTAATTTTATTTTTTTAATTTTTCATATCAATATTTATCGAAATCAAATAAACGTGAAATGGACATGAATGCATATTATTTTAATAATAATTATATCAATTTGATAATATTCATATCATTTTGATAATATTCATATCAATTCCAAAATATTTATATAAATTTGATGTGAAGATAATATTCATATCAATTTGATAGTATTCATATTATTTTGTTAATATTTATATCATTTCGATTTTAATATTTATATGATATCAATTTGATAATATTTGTATCAATTGCTTTCAAAATGATAAGAAATCATATTAATCTAAAATTTTCATGTAAATACGATATGAAAAATATGAAAACAACGTGAAATCATATTAAATAAACATAAAATTTATTGAGTCTTTTAGCGTTTCATTTTAACGTTATGAATTGATATTACAACGTAATACAGTATCATATCAAATTAATATTTTTAATGTCAATTGACGTGAAAACTGTAAATATAACATGAAGTACTGTTATAATAACGTTTTTTTTATCAAGTTGATTGTTTTGGGCACTACGTTGAAATTGATACATTTCACTTTTTTTACATGGCACAATTTTCTCGGTGTATTATTTTTTATTTGTTATGAATAAAATTGTTTTATCTATGGGACATTAAGAACCTTAAACTAAATGTTTATACTTTATTAATCGGTGAAAAATTATTTTAAAAAATGGATTTAAAGAAACGGTAACTTTAGTTTCATACAGAGTTGCTAGGGAGTAAAATGTTTATTATGTTTGCATCAGAGTTTTCTGACATTCTGTCAACTGTAGAAACCTTGCGCGTGTCTTCTACAGAAAACTTGGAAAAACTAACTTTTTAAATAGAAATAAAGCGAAGAGGTATGTTGGCTTTTATGTATTTATTCATTGAACAGATGCAAGCCGCATGTAACCACTCAAACATACATAAAAGTTGTTTTCCTAACCTAAAACACGACTTGTGCATGTGGAAGGGATGGAAAATAACTTTTTCGAAATTGTACCAAGCCGAAATAAAATTGTAGTTTTTTGCATGAAATTGTTTTTTTCTCTCAAATGAAACTTTTGTATATATTTAATTATTTTTCAAGTTATCAAGAATATGTGCGTCTTCTTCTCCTTCAACAGAAATATTTTCAAAATGCATAGCAGCTTTAAATTCTATGCTATAGCAACATTGCCAAATGACTTTTATAAAATCTTTTGTTTTCGATTAATTTAAACTGAGTCAACAAGCAGACAATTTCTCCAACTTGGTTTGATTAAATTTTGAATCGAAAATATTCTTTCAATATTTGCTTAAGAATGTGAAATTGATAAAATTCCACAAAAAAGGCACTGAAAAGTTTATGAAATTAATAAAACACAGCAAGGAAAGATGAAGTCAATATGATAAAACTAAAGTGAATGAAATTGTACTAAAAATGCCTTCGTGGTACTTGCGTACTTTTTTTAATAAAATTGTACTGAAAAAGTACAATTGAAGGGCTTATTGCAAGAACATGATAAGCCACATAAAAAATATTTTGAAATAATCAACTCTTAAGTTTTGAAAAAATGTATTTTTGAATGAAGAAATAAAATTGAACACGTAAACTTTCACAAATATTTTAGAAAATTAATAAGAAATAGCCAAAATCTCTTCAGTGGTTGTTGGCAATGCATTGAGTAATGCATTCAGGCTACAAAATTCATGTGGCTTATCATGTTATTGCAATAAGCCCTTCAATTGTACTGAAAAATCCAACCCTGGCATGTGGTCTACTATTTGAACTTATATTAATAGTAAGGCGAACATATTATGCTTCGAGACAGTTTAAAAATGTCTACTAGTAGTCACGGTGAACAGCCTGATTTTATTTCAATGCTGTTGTGTATAGCTGAATTAACTTTTCTGTCCCAAAATGAAATAGTTAAAGCTTCTTTGTGTAAATGGCTGTACAAATCCACACTTACAGAGACACTACTATTATAAATCCCTAGGAGATAAATGTATTAATCATTTGACAAAAACTTTTCGATGCTTTGTTTTCAAAACCCAATAAGACTATAACTTTTTTCAATATGAGTTAAATTGTTTTAAGTTTTTCAAGTTGTTGAATAAAATTAATTACTTGCTAAAGAAGTTGTAAATGCTTAAGTCAATGACTTCGCCGAAAGAGCTGTTGGGCTTATGAAAAGTTTCAACGGAAAATTTACCTTCGTAGCTACCTACAAGTAGTAGAACTGCACTGCAAAACATGTTCCCTTATCTTAAAACAACAAAAAAGTATTATTAAAATTGCTCCTTTTAAAAAACATTGCAGATAAAATACATTTTTTTTTGTGTTGTCGCAAATCACGTACAGTTTGTAGTTTAATTCAACTGAGTTTTCTTGACCAAAAAAATGCCGATTTTAAATATTTTTTTTTTTTTAAATATCTTAATTAAATTGGCTAAAGTCATATGGTATTTTTGTTCTTCTTATTCAATAGCGTCTTGTTCGTTGGCGATACTAATAATAAAAATTACAAAAACAAAAATCAGTTCTGCGGATTGGCATGGCGCTGGTAGCTCAAGTATGCAGTTTTTGCCATTTCTGATAAAAAAAATCGATGCAGCGGTAAATTCTACATACGAAATAGAATTTTTTTTTGTCTGATTTGAATAGCCTTAAAAAAATCTATTGTGAGACTTTAATAAAATTTGCACAAAATAAGGGTTTTCGCTTTGGGCGGTCTCAGTTTTAAGGATATTTACAAATTTCTTTGGATTTCCGAGTTTCTTTACATCCTCCTTCTAGTGTGCTTACTACTCCACGGATCCAAAAAACTTTAGCAAAATAACTTATCTATTGTGCATGTATTCAAAAAGATGTATCTTTAAAACCATAAGTCGTACGTAAAAAAGTAAAATTTATATTAAAGACCTTTAATAAGGTTTCTTGGCGGTGTATTTTTAGCACTTTTATGAAACCTTAAGTCGTACAGAAAAAAAGACAAATTTATTTTAAAGACCTTTAAATACAAATTCTTAATGTTTGATAGTTTAAATCAAACTTGATTTTAAATACAAATTCTAGTTGCTTGATAGTTTAAAATAGCTTATTGAGTTTAAGGTAAGACAATAAACGATTTTAAACTATCAAATAACTAGAATTTGTATTTAAAATCAAGTATGATTTAAACTATCAAACATTAAGAATTTGTATTTAAATCATATAAAATCAACATAATAAATAACAAGGTCATTTAGAAAAAACTTTATTTTAAAAACCTTTAATGAGGTTTCTTGGTGGTGTATTTTAAGCACTTTTATGAAAATTTCTTTTTTATCTTTACCTGAAATTTTCACTCACTTCTTTCATAGTCTTCGCAACAAATTTTTTTATCTTTTTAACATAGCGTCGTGTTGAGGCATCAATTTTAAAGGCTGACACACTATTTTAGGTTGGGATTCCAACGATGACTATTTTAGAAAACAAGAAAAGAATTTTTCATAAAAAAGAATTTTGCATAAAATGCTACAAAGAAAACACCGCTAAAAAGACCCATTCAAGGTCTTTAAAATATATCAGCATTGTTTTTTCTGTACAACTAACGGTTTCAAAGTAACAGCTATTTGAATACATGCACTAATTTTATTTTATTTTATATTTTTCACAGAATATATCTTTTAAAAAAAATTGTATATCCCAATACAATGTCATGGAATCGCTAATAAATGTATTCCTAGTTTCATCATTATAGTATAAAAAGGACCTCACCAGAATTACTCAATCGTACCATTGAAAGTTTTACCTTAAAAAACAAGAAATGAGACAAAAAGTTTGGGTTTTCTTCTTAATTAGTCGACCGCAACAATATACTTTCACAGAACATTTGCTATTATGAACTTTTATTATTTTGGGAATTTGAAACAACTAAGGAGCACCACTTGCACTTTTGTCCACATACCATTTTCAAGAACAAAGTCGAAAGGAAATTAATTTTCAAGTGCCAATTATCGGCTTCGACAATTTGGGTTATCAATAGGAAAAGAGTAAAAATAGCCATAAAAATAAACATAACATAACCAAGTCATATCATTAGAAGCGAATGCAATAAGGCAGAGCTGAATAAAAATAAGGCATTCATATGGACAATTGAATAGAACAAAAAACACAAAAGACGACAGACAGACTGCTTAACTGAATAGTACTACATAATGACCAGGTTAGTATGTCTGAAGAAAACGAATTGGAATTCGATATTCAGCACAAATAACCGCACACAACGACGCAATAACAATGAAAGTCTTTTCGACATGAGTCGAACATGGGTGCAGAAATAAATGGGGGCTCTTGAAGAATTTTCATTGAGTTTGGTTTGGAACGTGTGCATAAACGTTAACACAATATTATATATTACAAAAAATTAATATAAAGTATGGCACTCTTAGTTACAAGCTACACCAGCTTAGCATTATGAATGCAATTGAAATAATCAAATTTTTAACTGTAACGGATGTGACGAAAATTCGTGGTCAATGCAATGAGCATGTGGTTATATGATTGTTTCTTGTTTTTGTTGCTTATTTATATAAAAACAGCATGTTTCATAACCAAAAATGTCCGAGCTAGTTCCGCATATACCTTTTTTTTTTTGTATTTTTGTGTAACTGTCCACCGGCATGTGATGGCTATATTTTGAAACCACATTGGTTTGATTGCAATTTTTGTTTTTGTTTGGAGTGTGCTTTTCTTGCTACCGTATCAAGGGCCACAGGCTTTGCATAGTAATGAGCTTGTGCGTTGGCCAAGTTAGCAAATACAACGGACAGTGTTGACAATACTGAGACCATGTTGAGGAGTACCTAAGCAATGTGCATTTGTAGGCGGGCGGAGGCTCGGTGGGTCTTTGATTTTCTGATTACTGGCTTCGAAATATTTATTTCTCTGATTCACATAAAGTTTGGCCCGATGAAAGCTTGACCAAACTACAAATTTGACTGTTATTTAGACTTTTCCATTCAAAAACAAAACAACAATAAATTCCAATCAATGGCAATAGAGGGAAAAATATTTTCTTATACGGTACGCAGCCAAAAATCAAAACTGAAACACCGAAAAAGACCAAGTTTGTCTTTGCTCCAACTTTGCTCGGCGTTACGATGGCGCATTTCGCTCCCGCTCTTGCATGATGTTGAAATGTTAAGGTCTGCACTGGGAGCGGCAGTATAAAATGTTGAGTACTCGCACAATTGTACATCATTGAATCGATAATCATTCCATTGTGAAGACCATCAAGCAACAGTGCAAAGTGCGCCACATCAGGGAAACGCGTCTATAGTTTTCTTTTTTGTTTTGTGAATTTTGTGAGAGTTAACGCTGCTTTTCCGTACAAAATGGCGTTTCATCTGACATCCTTTGTAGCGTTCGGTTGTTTAATTGTTGCCTCTACGATCAGTGCCACTGCCATTGACAATGCTGTGGCTGAGCCACGCATTCACAGCTCCGAGGAGCTGATCTCTACTATCGTGGATAATTGTTTTCATGTCAATGCCATGCATTGCCTGAAGGAGAAGGTCTTGACCTATTTGGATACCATGTCTGGTGTGGAGGGTGATGTCAGTGGGCGCGCTTTCGATGAAGATGTTATCGATAAAGTGATTGTCGATCGTGTGGCGCGTATTTTAAATACCAACGAGATTCGTGTGCAGCTGCCCGATGCAATCTTCGGCAGTTCCGTGATGAGCTATCGTGCAGATAAAGGATTTGACTTGGAGTTCCCACAGGATCAAGGTGAGTGCGAAGCTGTGATCAATTTTTACCTTATATCAGCTTCTTAAATTATTTTAACCTCTGAATCTATCACATTGTCACAAAATTTTCTGATTTTCTTTACGCTTTCATCATTTTTCTTTACCTCTTACCTAGCCCGTGGTGACAAGCTCAAGAACAAAATGATCTTCCCCCTGCTGATGCTCATGAAACTGAAAATGAAGATTGTTTTGCCCATCCTGATGTCTTTGATTGGACTCAAAGCATTCAAGGCTTTGATTTTGTCGAAAATCGCCATTAAATTGGTACTCGGCTTTTTGATCTATAATTTGATCCAGAAATTGGGTGGCATGAAGATGACCATGATGCCAATGATGCCACCACCAGTGCCTGCAGTCGAATACGGTGTACCAAGCTCAACTGCCTCAAGTTACGATCCCAGCAGCTGGGAGCCCTCGAATGGTGGTGGCCCATATGCTCGTTGGGACTCGCAGAGCCTCGCCTACAACTCATATCATCCCAGCAGCTCGTCATCATATTCATCTGGCCCCAGCAGCGGTTCTTCATCGGGCACAGCATCATCCAGCTACTCAAGCTCATCGTAATTTTAATATTATGTATGACACGCTTAAAAGTGAATGATAATGGTTACAATCTTAGACTTTTCTCCGATTTTTAGAGAAATCTTGTACATAATAGTAGTGAAAATTTGAGAGAAAAATAAAAAATAAATCAGGTAAACAGGAAAAACGCAAATGACAAATCCAATAGGGATATCCTTTCAACGTAGGCCATATATTAGTTTTAAATGTATTAAGTTGTATTTTAACTTTCTATCTTTATGATCACTGTAAAAACTAAGCTACTTCTGACATACTTTCACAAAAGTTTCAAAACAATTTCTAGTTTTTTTCTTCCTCTTTTCCATCCTTCTATATTTGCACTTTCAAGCTCTTTTTAAAAATGTTTATCATTACTCTGCACATTTCTTTCCATCCTTTCATTTCTCTTATCTTTTCTATCTCATGATTTTCACTTTCACGATATTCCTTAATTAGTTCATGACAAAAAACCAAACATCCAAAAATTTTATTGTAATATTTATTTTATTTATTAAAATTGCAAATTAAAAAAAATTAATTAAAGCTTTTTCATTAAAAACCACGTTTGCTTCATTTGTCTAATAAAGAGAAATATTTAACGATGAGTGAATTTGACAAATACATAAAGGGCAGGTTCTTGTAAAGCTCGACAAAAAACTCAATTATTTTTATTTATTTTACGATAGCTTATGATGTAAATCACATGTACCCAAAGCGGTTTGGTCGAAAGGAACCCATATTTTCATTAACGCCCTCGTAACAATAAACAAAATCTTAAAACGCGTTTTCTGAAAAATTATGTTTCGCAAACTGGTCTCCACAATATCTCGAGAACTACTCTATGGATTGACTTAGATTTTTTTATTTTAAAGTTGATAAAATGTATTGGATCCAAAACCTAAATTTAGATAATATTGCGCAGTTTTTTTAGAACTTTAAAAAGCAATAAATGTGAAAAACGCTATTTAAAATACAATTGTTCGCATTATTGTTATTTTCAACTATTTATTAATATTATAGGTTCAAGCTCCATTTAAAATAATATTATTTATATAATATTTTTTTTATATCAGATGACATGAACGTGCTGTGGGGTAAAGACCGTTAGGGTATCTTTTTTTGCAACGTGACGTTTGACGACCTATTGACATTTTACATTACACTATATGCAACCAAATAAATATTTTCCTACACTTTAAGAATCTATAAATAGCTGTCAAAAAACTCAAGGTGTTCATTTACTTCTCTCTATAAAAAAAATCAAGAACCTCACCGTGTTTTCGGACCTCTAGATGAGAACCTGCCCTTAGTTGCAAACGCAAACCAATTATAATTAAAACATATCCGTTAAATATTTTTTTCGAGGCCAACAACGCGCGGTGACAAGAAGAGTGAGATGAGACGGCCGTCGCCATAGTGTAGCGAGTTCATACAACGAGCGGCGAAAATTAGAAAACGTTGTCGTAGAGAGTTGAAATTTTGTACAGATGTTTTTATTGCTTAAATTAAAAAAATTCAAATTTTGGTAAAAATCGGGTAAAGGACATGCCACCCGTCCTTTAAACTAAACTAAACTAAACCTTTTAAACTAAAAATAACATATAGAATCATTAAAAATAACTCAATAATATTGAAGTATTGTACAGATGTTAGTTATGATCAGCACTGGATTTAGGCCTTGGCCCGTGAGGCCCGGGACTAGGGCGGTTTTGAGGAAAACAAAAAACGGAATCAATTTAGTTGCAGCAGAAATGACAGGGCGGCAAAATATTTTCAATATCATGGCAAAATTAGACAAGACAGTGTTAGGGCGGAGAGCCGGTGACCGACCGAAACTGTCAAAACGAAGTTGACATTTCATAAAAACTCTGCAACTAATGAGAATGCAGTATGAAAGCAAAAATTGACAAAAATACTAAAATGGCTGTGTTTGACAGTTATGGTCACTAACTGTGAAACCTAAACAAGAGCGTTGAGCGGCGCGTTGCTAGCCGCTTGGCATTAACGCTGAATTGTCATCCCTAAATAAGAGCGGCGGATTATGTCAAATGTTGTCAAAAAGCGTTTGGCATCTAGTAAATAAATTTCACTTATATTCTGTTATTAGTACAAAATGAAATTAAATACAATCTAATTTAAATTATTAATTAATTTCTTACCTCCATTTGTGCAAGCAAATATTTATCGTCAACATATTTCAATATTTTTCACAGAAACTGCAAATTTTTCTTTGTTTTCTGTATGAAACTTCACTTTCTAACGCTCTGTCAAAATTGGATTTTCATCGGATTTGTTTGTTTCATACAATTTATATTGAGGCTGTTCAGACTTACCTCAAATGAGGCGACTCACTTGCCTCATTTTAATGTCTACATGCAAAGAGAAAAGCGGGAAGGTGACATGTTACGTGAGGCAAGAATTTTAAAAATTTTAAAAATTTTGCGACTCATTTTGACGTACGTCAGAATGAAGTTTGTTTTGTTAAGATTTTTGCTCTTTTTAGTGTGTTCTGGCGCGAATTAATTTTGTTTATTCATTGTTGTTCGAAAATTAATATTCTTTAAATTGTGAAAACTTGAGCATTTAATAATTCAAAAGAAAACAAACGAAAAAAAAACAATAAACGCCAAAATGTTGCAGCATCAAAGTGAGGCAATAGTTTGTGTGTGAACACCTGATAGCTAACTTATGTCAAAATTAGGCAAGTCTGAACAGCTTCATTAGCATGACGATTCTGTGACAGGAAAACAACGCTGCGGCTCTTGTTTAGGTTTCACAGTAAGAAAGAGAACACATTAACAGCCCTATTCTGGCAAATTAACAAATTGCTAACCAGTATTTCGAATACTTATATGTGTTTGTTGTAATTTTTTGATTTCAAAACAAAATTTAAAGCTCAAAAATAAAAAAAGTTTGATAAAAATTGTCAACTACTTTTCAGTTATTGACAATTTCATTAAAAAAATTTTGTTTTTTTAGCTTTAAATTTTGTTTTGAAAACAACAAACACATATAAATATTAAAAATACTACAATTTGTTAATTTGCCAATATAGGGCTGTAAGCCCTAACAGTACCTTGTCTAGTTCTACTTTGCTCAATATAAATCAAGAAACTAGTTTGACGAGTGCTGATAATTATTGGACGTCCAAATGTTGAGCGACAAATGTTTAAGGAAAACTAACCAGCAAAAGCTTTATTTTTCGAAAGATCGATTACTTTTTGGTTACAGAAAGTATTCTTTTAACATGGGTGTACCATTGGCGGTAGTTTAAGGTATAATATACGTGTAAAAAGAGAAAAACTCTAGCTTGTTTTCAAGCATTTTTTGAGGTACAAGGAGTTGTTATATTTTTTTTTGAAATTTATACCGATTATTGTACATAAAAACTACTTTAATAAATTTGTTTTTTTGTAACAAAGCCAAAAACTTTTTATAGAGGTCGCTAAAAATTAAATTGAAAAAAAAAACATCCAAAACTGTTCGATGAATATGGCCTTTCCCATGTATCTGACACAAACAAATCAAATTTTTTTTTTTAAAGTATAGGTCAATAATTGAGCATCCCACCTACGAACGACCCCCCGGGGGTTTTTTGAAATCATGGTGAAAGTTTGAGGAAAAAGTTTAAAAAAATAGCTTTTTCCCTAGTCCAACTCCCATAAAATGTTATCAGTGAAGCGCCACGTGTAAATTATGGTCGAATTACGAATTTCGGAGCTGTGCGAATCCATAACTCAAAAGATATGCGATATCGCAAATTTTTTATATAAATATGGGCGATAAAAGGGTGTGTGGCAGTTTCTTTCTGAAACCATTTCGTACTTGAAACAAATCCATTGTCAAAATTTAACTCAATCGGACCATTAGTTTCGAAGTAATTTGATCTTATATATTATTATTATATATTATTATTTTGAGCTATAGTGGGACCACGCCCATTTTTTAGTTTAGCTACCGACAGTTATCACACGAACTTAATTACTAAATTTGAGTTTAAGGTACTATTACAATGTATAAAATATTAAAAATTAATTTTTTGTTTTCGTTAGAATATGGTTCTTGGAGGTCTTAATAATACATATTCGAAATTTTAGAAAAAATATCAAATAGAAAAAAATTATAACATATATTATATTTGTATGTCAGGTGATATTTAAGAACCTTTAAATCTTTAATCGCGTTTTTCTCGAAACAAGGTTTTTCGAATCGGCTTCTAAGATATCTGGAGTTCTACTTGATCGATTTCAATGAATCTTGATTAATTGTGATCCCTTTGTACTCTATTTAGCACCAGACCTATAAAAAGGCAAAATAAATTTATATTTTTTGTATGGCTGAAAGTTTCGGCAAAAAAAAAGGGGTTTTTTGTAAATTTTTTTTTTCAACGTATGCCATTTTTTTATTTTTTATTTTTTTTTTTTTGCGTAGGTTGAGTGCTCAACTACAACCCTTAACTCCAGAATGCACTTTGACTTCTTACTTTCAGACGCTTTGTATTTAAATGCTGGTGACGAGAAGCCAATTGCAACAATTTTTTTAAAACACGCTAATTTCAACGCCTTGTAGAAAATTAACAACAACTATAAAGACCAAAACAAAAATTTTTTTTTTCTTCATGAATAATTCTTCACTATGCAAAATATTTGAGTCATTAAAATTAATAATACTAGGTAAAAAAATTAAAAAAATTGTTTTCTGTATAGCTACACACTGTACTAGTACCTTAATACGACTAAAACCGTCTTAAATATAGCATTTTTATTAATTTGTGGGCGATTAAAGGGGGTCCACACCCCCTTTTTTCCTAAAAATTTTCAACATTTTCCAACATTTTCTTTTTTCCTAAACCTTCGCGTAGCAATTACAAAGACACCCGTAGAAGGAAGTATCTAATTTGGTCCAGTCGTTTCCAAGTTTTAAGCATCCGAACAAATCACGATCCATTTTTATATATACAGATTTGAGTATATATAAAATTTTATATATATTTTAATGATTTTTATATATAATATATTCAAATAAACAATTTTAGAAATTGACAAATTTCGATGGAATATAAACAAATCCTACAATATAAAGTAAAGTGCCGCTTTTTTATCTACTAGTATAGATTCAATACAACTAGGAACTGCAAATAACTTTTCCTACTTTGTATATTTTCCTACAAATATATGTTGTTTTTTTTTTAAATGCTTAAAATTAAAAATTTACATACAAAATCAAGTAAAGAATTAACTTTAGGTCCAAGTGAGGTATCCCTATGGTCTAACCGATTTCGACCATTTTCAGTATACATCTATTACTCTATTTGACTAACCTTCTGACGAATTTTTATTAAGATCGGCCAACCTTTGTATGTACCTCCCATAAAAAATCAAGTATAAAATTAATATAGGTCCAAGGGAGGTACTTCTACGGTCTAACCGACTTCGACCATTTTTGAAATTTTTCTTAATTGTCTTAAACTGATTAAGCGTACAAAATTGCATTATAATAGGAGCACTCCCTATATTTTTGTCCAACTTTTGTATGGGGGCAACGCACTGTGCGGCTGTTCGATTTTTCGACCACCAACTTTGATATTATTTTCCCTCTTTGTGCACATACACAGTTTGATTAAAGGGACAAATATATTGCATGGCTGTCAACGTGCATATATTTTCGTGAGGTTCTTGTTGATGCATGAAGCAATAAATTTTACATATGGGCATTTCCATGGTCACGCAAATAACGGTCGAACGCCTTTTACGTTGCTAAAATCTAAAAAATTCCATAATCAAATAGAGTCAAACTTTAAGTTGAAATACAAAAAAACTGTTTCATATTGCTAATAGACATAGGTTAGTATATGGTATTTACAATATTTTGGTTTCCATTTTAAAGGGTGTGGTTTTGTTAACAGATGCTTTGGAAATAATCACAAACAAAAATGTAAAGGAATTTCTCGAGTGCCATCGGAATGGCAAGAAAATTCACTTTGGTACAGTGCCAAGGAGAGTAGTACTGACAGCAAAAAAAGTGAAGAAATTGTTGAACAAGTCTTCCCAGTAAAGTAACACAATCAATCACAATTCCGCAAGCTGAAAGAACCCCATTTCCAAGTAATTTGACTTACTAAATAAATCGGACTATGAGCCGGAAACAAAAACAGTTTCTCTGAGAAGTACAACTGCGATAAATGAAGAAATCATTACGCCAAATCATGGTGTAAGAAATCAAGGTGTTAGTGAAATCTAAATATTTCTCTAAACTAAAAGAGACAGGAAAGTTGATTTTGTATGGTTTGACAACTTCAGTGTGAGATTTTTACAACAAAAATAAAAATTCGCTAACACCTTGATTTCTTACACCATGCGCCAGATGTGGTTTCTACATGATGCAATGCTTGTGATATCGGCAACTCTCAAGGCTGGTAAGAATATCAGCGATATGAATCTATCAAGATTAACTATCCGGAAAACGCAGGGCCGTAGCTAGGGGACATTATGGGGAAATGCCCTACCTTAAAATACCATTGCCCTACCTTAAGAAATACCATCGACTATGATATATAATAGTAAACTGTTTGTTTATAGTTTGAACAAAAAAGGACTATTTTTTTAACTATTGAAAAAAGTACTAACAGCTGTAAAGTAAAGTGGAAAGCTGTGCACGTATTGCAATCTATGCTTACGGGAAATCCCAAGTTTTAATAATAACTTTATTAAGAAACTTAAGGCTGATCGCTACTTACATGTTACAATGGCCGCATTCAGCGCAGACAACAGTTGGCAACTGTTGTGTAAAAATTCGCTGAATGGTGAAAATTTGGTAGCGCTAACTAAAACTGATAAAGTAGCGAACGCCTTTTAATCGAGCGAACAAATTCTATGCTACATGAACAGAACTGTTTGCTTGACTGTCAAATGCTGTTACTGACGCTGTCAAATTAATAAACGCAGAAAGAACGCAGCAACTTTAAGTGAGAAACCTTTGCAATTGAATTAAATTAACATAAAAATTAAATTGAATCTAACTTCTGACGTGTAGAGTAGCAACACATTCAGAGAAAAACATCGTGATCTAAGGTAGCGCTACCATTACAGTTCACAAAAGTTGTATGCGCTGAATGCGGCCAATGTTAGCACTTTGCAGGTACTTGCTGTTAATATAACAATTAGTGCTATTTTTCATCACTGTCTCTAAACAGCTGTTTGAATAGCAATAACAATTCAAAACAGCTTTCAAAACTTACTGCATTGTTCTGTATCACGAAGAATACAACGATGAGAAAGACACGAGAAGCTATACAGTTTTGTTTGGAAGAAAGTATTGCTTCTCGTGTCTTTTTCATCGTTGGTGTGCTTTTTCGTGATACAGAATAATGCAGTTAGAATTTCCTGACGGATGTGTAGTAAGGACAGTATTTCATATACTATAATATAAAGAGATTGATTTTGTGATGGATTTAAGTGCTTTCTTTGGCAAAAAAAGGAAAATCGAAAAGGAATTTGGCAATGAAAAACCTCATTCCTCAAAACAGATGGAAAGATAATATACAACTACTCCTAATGTAATTGAAAAAGGTGAAAAATGGTAGCTATGGTATTCCTTCCGATATTGCTCAAATTGGACTGATTCTAAAACTGGTTTTTCAAAACACGAAAAGTCAAATTCTCATGCACAAGCCTTGCTGTGTGGTAGGAAAAATTATATCAAGTGTCAACAACTAGCAGCATTGAAACGTTGATACATGAAAAAGCATTAGAAAAACAAAAATATTATGTGAAGTCTATTATTGAAGTAATTAAATTTCTAGGGTTAAACGAATCAGCTTTGCGTGGAAGAATTATAGTTTGGAGGAAGAAAAAGAACAGAGGTTATTTCAGAGCTTGCTTGAATACACGTGTATGAAAGATCCGAAATTGAAGGAGGCTCTCTGCCATATACCACAAAATGCAACATATCATTCATCATAAAATAAAAATCAAATAATCCAAGCAATGGTTCAAGCAGTACGATTTTCCATTGTTAAAAATGTTCAGGAATCTGACGTGAACAGGTTGACTCTAATGAAAGATGGGACAAAAGATAAAAATAACCGCGAAAATATTGCAATGCCAATACTTTACGTTAAAGATGGAATCGTCAATGAGTCGTTACTGACAGTTACAACTACCGGAAAACTTGGTGCAGCCACTTTTACGCAATTAACGTTAAATACTGTAAGAGAACATAAAATTGACCTCTCTCGTATGCTAAGCCAATGCTATTATGGCGCCAGTGTAAAGAGTGGAATAGTTTCGTGAGTGTCGACCACTATAGGAAATGAATTGCTCCGAAAAATTCCTTACGTCCACTGCTATAATCATCGCTAGCATTTGATAGTCATCAGGACTATTTCGGAAATGACTTTTATTCGTTCCGGCTCCTCGAACAGCGTTGGTCAGGACACTTGGCGGTTAAAAAAGTTGTAAATGATAATTACTTTTTGATTTTGACGACTTTAGATGAAATTAAAAATGACAAATTTAACGGTGAAGACGTCGCTAAGAGTGTCGGTATTAAAAAAAGTCATGCTAAATTTAGCATTTCGTGGCTAGGAAAATCTTATCCATACTTCAACCTGCAGACGCAGCTTTACAAGCCCGAAGCGCAGGATTGAAAGAAGCCATTACAATAATAAAGTGTATCCCAAATGAAATAAAAAACTGAGACCAGATGGAATGTATCACAAAATTTTAAAAGAAACTAATCAATATACAAGTGAACATTCCGAAAATAGGACCCAGACGCAAAAGAGACAAGTCAAAAAATCAAATCGAAAGGATGATTTCGTGATCTGTGGCCCTACGTGTTCGGCCGCGAGACAAAATATACAATACAAGAATGCTCCAGCTCTTTAAATCTGAGTATTTCGAAACGTTAGACATACTTATTGTTGAATCACAAAGAAGGTTTTCGGACATCGACGATCTTCTAAATTGTATAGCGAGTCTCGATGAGTTGGATGTAGACAAAATGGTACCTCTGGAAAATTTAGGTAAGTTTAAAAAAATTAATTTATCTCCATTGTAATTAATTTATCTGCAATTCACAATTTCAACAAGTTTTTCAGGTCGAAAAATTCCATCAAGAGAAGAGGCTGCTGTAGTCAAAGCTTATTTAAGTCGTCTCCAGGATTAAACGAAAAGTACAATACAAGTTTTAAACAGGCAGCGAGAAGCGTTTACAGATTCGGATGAACTTTTTGCATATGTTGCAACCATAGGATTCAGCACTGCTGTGTGCGCATCTACTTTTTCAACATTGACTGCAATAAATAGGCCTCAGAGGCTACCAATGGGTCATGAAAGGATGGCAGGCATGGCGTTTCTAGTGTTTGAAAAGAAAAGAACGAAGTTAATTGATCTAAATGAAGTACTTCGTATTTTTAATGATTGGAAAAAAGGACTGTTTATTATTATTAATTTTGTTTTGATTCTGTAATTTTGAGTTTTGGTTGGTGCCTAATATTAACCTTAAAAATTGAAAGACTATTAATTCTGCAGTTACTCCCACTCCCAACAATTAAGTAATGTTTGTGTACATGTACCGAAAAAACCGATTCACCAAATCAGATCAAGTTAAATTTTTACTTGCGCCCTACCTGCAATTACCGCTGCCTTCAATTATCTTCAATTCAACTCTTGCTACGGCCCTGGGAAAACGGTCGTCACACACATCGTTATAAAATTGTTAGAAGCATTAAAAATACGTTTTCATCGGGTGAGTTTTTTCTGATTGTCCATTATGTTGCAAAAGATATTTAACAATTTCACTGGCGAAGTCGACAGGCAGATGGTGCACGTTAACCGATTGGCTATCGTTGTAACGTTGGATCAAGGATACAAACTTCTTGAAACTCCAAAACTCAACAATGGTTTAGGCGCTACCGTTGCGGAAGCCGTTCATGATGCACTCGAATAATTGAATTTAACCAGCAAAGTTCGAGCGATTTGTTTTGAAACAACAAGTGCAAACACTGGATTGCGCCTATATTCTCGAAAAAGTAATGAAGAGATTGATTATGTTAATTGCCTATCGCCATCACATATCCGTATTGTTATTGAAAAAAGCATTCGTATAAGCCCTGAACAGAACAGAAATTAAATTAAAGTTGTTAATTTTATTCTAAAGATGTCAAACTGACAGATTTACGCGACATCTGACAGATTTCCGTGTTCACCTTCGCCGTCTATATTCAATACTGTTTGAATACCCTCTTGCATCTGCTGCAGCAGAAAATGATGTCCTATTGATAAGGGTTATCCGTATATTTTTTTTTTATTTATTTATTTATTTATTTAATCAATGGTATGTTAACCTTACTGACTATATGCTTAATATATAACTATGTACATGCAAAGTAATAGATATTACACTTTAATATATTGAATTTAATTTATTGAACATTATCGTCTTAGTGACTGAAAATTCAATAGAATATACATATATCATCATATTGTATATATCATCATATAAACGATAATGTTGCAAGAGAAGTTCTGACAGTATTTTTCCCGACACATATGGTATTTGTCAGATACACTAATCGGACTTGCATATTTCGATAGAAGCTTTGACGTAAAAATTAAGAGATTAATGTTCGCCACAGTAGAAAAAGTTGGCAATATTGAAAAGTGCAAGCGAACAACTTTCGAGATCATATATGATATAAACGAAAAAAAAACAAAAATCGGATCGTTTGAATTCGGTTAACGTTTCGAAATTAAACATAAGTCATTAGTTGCAAACGATTCCAACGAAAGAGATCCCATGAGCGTTTAGCATCGATCAAAGTTGTTGGCTCAATGACAAAAAATATTTATGTACAATGCTAAGGAAATTGTACATGCTAAGGAAATGGTTAGCAAAATTATTGTCCTGAACGATTGTGCTGAAAGGTCAATAAATTTAATAACACGATTCAACACAAATGTTACCAACTCAGAATCCGAAAAACAGGGGACTTTGCCAATGGTAGGTTAGGCTAGGTTGTGTCAGTTAGGCGATCGTGGGACAGGAACGTAGAAGGTGGGAGATGGTTTCTTCCTCCTCCTCGTCCCTGCAGCTTCTGCAGAAGTCATTTGCGATGACTCCTAGTCTGAAGGCATGTCTGCTTGTTAAGCAGTGCCTTGTGGTAACGGCCACTAGCGTACCTACCTCTAGTCTTCCCAAAGAGAGAAGGGTTCTTGATCGCTTTTCGCCTAAAGTCGGCCAGATAAGCCTTGTTGTTCTGCACGTGAAGAGTTTTGCAAATCTTGTGTTGGCGTTAGATGTGGTGGACTCATTAAGCAGCAGTTTGACAGTTGTCATCGGTATTCTCGGTGAGTTCCGAACCATTGAATTCACCGATGTACCTTTCATCCAAGCTAGTCTGCTTTTTCATTTTCACTTATTCCCTTATGCGCAGGTACCAGGGTTGCCAACTCATTTTTTTCCCCGGAGTGGTTCTCAAAACTTTCCGATTTTTCATAAAATTCCCATAAAAAAAAATTTCATGAATTTACTTAAAGATTTTTTTTAATTGAATAAATAATGTAAGGATTATGTATGAATAAATAATTTTATGAAAACAATTCATTTTGATAAAAATAACACTATAAAATATTAAAAATTTAACTTTAAAAAAGGAAAATGTGTATTCTAGTCGCGACTTCAAACTTTGAAGGTACAATATGACGATGGCCCGATTCCAAAGTATGTTAAGGGTGGTCTTAGGTAAAAAATTTTTTTGAAAATCTAATTTTTTTACATATGATTATTGTTGTAAGACTACTCAAAAATATGTAAAAAAAAATTATAAATCCATCCCGCTTATAATACAGATTCGCCAGAGTACCTTTAACTAACCAGAGTAACTTTAAACGCGTTTTTCTCGAATCATACTTTTTCAAAACAGGCCGCACTACTGCATACAAACTAATCGACCGATTTTACATTTTTCAAAAACTCTATTTGTATTGTAATTTACACATCTTTTACCAAAATAAGCGTCATCGGAAAATTTTTCTAGCTTTTACACGCAACAATATGGTAAAAAATATCGTAAATTTTCCAACATTTTTTTTAACGCTTCATCATTTTCTTTATTTTAAATATTTTTATCCTATTTTGGTACAAGATGTGCACTCGAGGGTTTTTTTTTTAATTCATCTTTTTTTAAGACGATCTGGAGCCGAGCTACGGGGTGTCCCAACTTTCACTTATTTTTAAGCACACTAACTTCAGCGTAATCTTTATATTTAAACAATATATGCTAAAAAAAAATTTACTTATGCTGATGTTGTTAAATTAACATGCATAAAAAATTTTTTGTGTGTATAATATACTTTTTTAGAAAACTTTTTCTAAAATATGTCTCAATTTTAAGCGCTTTTGTCTAAAACTTCTCTAAACTCAACTTTGCACATTTATGATGTTATTGAAATGCAAATCGAATTTTCAATTTTTTTTCAATTGTGCAATACCTTCCAAGGTTGTAAACGAAAATGCCTTAAAAATTAAACAAAAGTGTATAATTATAAAATTAATTTGGCAACAAGGATTTTTCATGCTTACATTTTAATTATGTTAATTATATTTTAATAATGTTGTGAGAAGAACATTCTTTCAGAAAATTTAATATAAAATCAAATTCCCCGCAAATTTTAGATAAAATGTAAAATTCCCCGCAAAAATCATTAAAAATTATATAAACTATTAAATTTCCCGTATATTTGAGCCCATTCCCCGATTCTCCGACCTACATGAAATTCCCCACCAATTTTATCACAATTTACTTGTCCCGCTGCACTGATAATATTTTATGGGCGTTCAAAATGTAGGCATGGCACCTCTTATACAGTCCAAATTTGCGATATCGAACAGCTAGATGGTGGCCGAACGGAAATATTTATTCAATTGAAAAACATTCTGAGTTAGGAATTGAACCCGGGAGCGCACTTAATACAAAAAACTACTATCTTGTAGCTTGAAATAATTTTAAAAAGCACCGTTTTACGACAGCCGTTTTAAGTATTCGGATAAAGCAATCATTTTCAAACTTTTGGCATGGCTTCCTGTCTGTTTAGCATTTTAGAAAAAAAATTAATTTTTTGGAACAATTTTTTTTTATGTTTGTCCTCCTAGATTGATCAAATCCTTCAATCTCCAAGTAATTTGACTTACTAAATAAATCGGACTATGAGCCGGAAACAAAAACAGTTTCTCTGAGAAGTACAGCTGCGATAAATGAAGAAATCATTACGCAAAATGCAGTACTTAAAGCTTTGCAGTACTTAAAGCTTTTTTAATATTGCAGAAAAATAGCCATTCGAAAATATACTGTTAAATTTTTGTAAGCATACGGACGTTATTTCCGCTTCTACAGCCGTTTTAGTAGGTATCGAGCCACAGTGTTTAATTTTCATTTATCTCGAAACTACTTTTTTCGGCATGGTGTTGTAAATATATATTTTACATACATAAATATATATTACATACATATTAATAAAAACAACAAAAGCACAACAACGAACGACATGATTACGAATCAAACGAACAAACACAACAACAACCATAAACAACCACATGAAGCAGGTTGTGCAATTCTCATATACGAATATATGAATTTTATTTCTTTTTAGATTTTGCAATTTTATTAGATACTAGCTGATATACCCGGTGTTACTCGAGGGGGAAATGTAAAATTTTGATGTTTAGATTTTATTCGTTCAGAAGATAACGATTTTTAGCCAGAAAAAATAAGCTTTTCACGAAAAGCGTATGGAAATATGCAAAATGGTTTTTTGTCATCCTAAGGAAACTGCGTTATTAGAAAAGGACGTACTAAAAATTTGTGCAATCTTGAAGATATGTAAATTTTTTCTGGTGTTATCTATAGTAATAAAACTCATTTTCTGTTTGTTTGTTTGTTTGGCCTTTATACAAATCTAAACGGCTCAACGGATTTTGCTCAAACTAGGTACACATATTAAGTTTGTCCCAACTTAAAATGTTACATACTTATTTTTTGCCACGCCCCTTCTGAAATTTTTCAACTAACGGTAATTTTGTTACTATAAAACTTTTTAGTATCGGAGATTTTTGTATATTTAATTTTAAAATTTTTTTGTTATTTTGACATCAAAAACACTCACATATCTTCAAAATTGAAGAAATTTTCAGTACAACGACTTTTTCATAAAACATCGTTACCTAAGAATGAGAAAAAAACGACATGAAAATCAAAGTTTGGTCTTTCGATGCAAATATCTCCGCTGTCCATTAATATATTTCATTCAAATTTTTTATTTTTCAAAAGTTCAATAAAATCACTTCACAAAAATAGGTTGAACTGTACCGTTAAGTCAGTGTATATATGTTTTATGATTATGTCAAAAAAGGTCCAAAATATTGACTTTTTACTCAAAAATTGTTGTTGTTGTAAAAACGAAATAGCATTTGCAAAAATTCTTCCAGCTAAGCGCAAAAATTATTTTACTGTTTTTGTCATCAAAACAACAAGGGTACAAACTAGGTATACATATTAAATACATCCCAACTTAAAATGTTACATACTTAGTTTTTGCCACGCCCCCTCTGAAATTTTTCAACTAACGGTAATTTTTTTATTATAAAACTTTTTAGTATAGGAGATTTTTTGTATTTAATTTTAAAAAATTTCTGTTATTTTGACATCAAAAACATTTATATATCTTCAAAATTGGAGAAATTTTCAGTATAACGACTTTTTCATAAAACATCGTTGCCTAAGAATGAGAAAAAAACGACATGAAAATCAAAGTTTGGTCTTTCGATGCAAATATCTCCGCTGTCCATTAATATATTTCATTCAAATTTTTTTTGTTCAAAAGTTCAATAAAATCTCTTCACAAAAATAGGTTAACTGTACCGTTAAGTCAGTGTATGTATGTTTTATGAATATGCCAAAAAAGGTCCAAAATATTGACTTTTTACTCAAAAAATGACTCAAAAATTGTTGTTGTTGTAAAAATGAAATCAATTAAAAACAGCAAATCTGACTACCTTTCATATGACATAGCATTTATTTGCAAAAATTCTTCCAGCTAAGCGCAAAAATTATTTTACTGTTTTTGTCATCAAAACAACAAGGGTACCAGACATCATAGAAAAGAAAAAAACTGATGCGGTATCCCTAGAGCAAAAAAGGAAGACATGGGAGAATATTACCGAGGAATTCAATGCCACACACACCAGCCATAGTCGCACTAGGAAACGGCTTCAAAATGTTTATAGAAATTCCAAATCAGAACTTAAAAAGAGCTTAGCAACGGAGAGAGCCCTTTGATTTTTTTTTGCGAAATTTATTTTTTTCAAAATGTTGTTTTTATATTTTTTTTTTTACAAAAAAGTCAAGTCTCAAAAATAATTTATGTGAAAAAATTACCCCAATATCTCTTTCCAATCAAAAGTTATGGCTGAAAATCTATTTTTTCATACCAGTCTATTAATAAAACTTAGTTTTGTGTTAGAATTCTCTATACAGTTTGAACGTCCCCATTTATCTCTCAGAATGCAGTTGTGTGTCTGAAGTAATTACGATTATTTTGGATTATATAAAATCTTCTTTATAGTGGATCTACTATTTTTTTGTAAATTATATGAAAATCAAAGTTTCTACTTTTAATGCCAATAACTCTGCTGTTTTTAACATATTTCATTAACATTTTTTTTTTTGTTAAAAAGTTCAATATGTTTTTTAATATAAATCTTTGTTAAGACGTTAAAATGTCCATATCTCAAGGAAGCATTGAGTCCCACCATAATTTCTATTTTGTTGAAAAGGTAATTGTGCTTGCTTTAAGATTGAGCAAATATAAAAATTCTTTTTAATTTTTAAAATCTGTTTTTCGTACCGCTTCTTTGAATTCCATTAGCTCACCGCAAGAGATGGAACCACCAACAACAAAAATTTTCCTAAACTTGTTTGGATCAATGTTCGTTCAATTACCTAGCAAACGGTGGATAAATAAAATTAAATAAAATAAAATTCAAATAAAATTGTTTTCATGTTTTTCATTATTCCCGATTTTAAAAAACATTTAATCGAGAAGTGTATGTTAAAATGTTTATATAAATGACTCTCGAGTAACACCGGGTATATCAGCTAGTATTACATAATTTTTTAAAAATTAATTAAACAAAGCTTTCAAAAAAGTGTGCTACCTTTATATTTAACATTGTTCTATCTTAAGTCTTCTATTTTAAAGAAAATGAATATTTACTCTGAACATTACCTTGAATGTCGGATTAAATCCATGTTCTTTGATTATGTCTGCCCCAAATGAAGTAATTTGAAAACAGCCATTGTATTTTTGAGTGTTTGCTAGAAAATGTCGTGATTCTGGTGTTTCGCCACGAAGCAATGAATGCAATGGCTCTGGTGGCGGAGTCAATAATGGCAATTTCACTTTGCCATTAACACGGGGGTTACACGAGACAGTACTGTTAACCCTGCAAGAACACAACCGGTTATATTACTGGTTATATAAAGAAAAGCAATACGAAAGTTTCGGTCAGTATTTTCTATCAGTCTCTTAAGGGCCATGTGAAAAATCTTACCAAAACATTTGTGTACGTGTGATTTTGTATCCTTTTCTTGCACATACTTTTTCAGAAGTTTAAATTGCATAGTCATCTCGCTTACACATATTAAATGCCCGTTATTCTAATCAGATATATAATAAGTTAGATAACTGAAAATATCTGTCAAACTTGCCAGTTAAAGCAATTAGTTAAATAGTGGGTTAAATAACTTATTTATATGGCAAAAATACCAGTCGCAGCTACCAGTGAAATGACTAAGTAATTAACTATTTGTTATGCCAAGTACACCAGTTATACCTACCATTTAATTGACTGGTTAATTCCCTATTATTTTTTAACTATATGAACACATTTATTTTTTGAATTTTTATTAAAAATTGCATATTGACATTTGCTGCGTAGCTCCATAAACAAATCCACTTGGAATCACTGTGTGTAATAGCAGCAAAAGTATTCGTGATAAGCATGCTAGGAGCTCCTGCTTGTTGGGCGAGAACTATCGGATTGGCTATGGCCACGGTGGTCAGACACTTGTTGGCGAAGTATTTTGTTGCACCAAAGTTTGCTGCTGAATGCCAAAGTTAGCAGAACGAAAAGCAAGGTCGTAATATTTCCATTTTATTGAGCCGTAGAGGTATCTGCTGGTGTAGCTTGAGCCTGCGGTTGTGGAGCTGCAGTCAATGGTAATCCAGTAGTACTCGGAGCAGCAGCTATCACCTGCACTTGACGACCACCAGCTTCGTCTATTTCAATAGAAAAGTGTTAAAATATAATTGTTTTTACAATATACAATATTTTATTTAATATATTTCACAATTAAAAGTACTTACGTGCTGCTGCATGATATAAATCGTTCGTTTGAAAATTTTCTAAATTGTGTGTACATCAAATTTATTTTTCTCATAAGAAAGAACAAGACAAAACAAGTAGAACACAACGAAAATCATTTGTCTCTGTCTACCACACCAATAAGAGAAAACAGGGATGTACAACTAAATTGCTGCCTGTTAAATAATAGGTTTAATAACTAATAGTATTTTGTACCGCCATTTTAATAACAAAATACCATGCATTTGTGTTAGTGAATACAAAAATTTTTTGTGAATGTGTTAAAGTTTCGGTTAGGAGTGTCTTGCAGGGAAGACAGTCACAACACATTCACAAATTTTTACCCACACACACTTATTATTGCAGCAGTCTGCTACTGTCTGCTCTACTGTCTAAACGTTGCTCGATTCAAATCAACACTTGAAGCATTTGTTCTTGCGCGGCGGAGATTATCTCGTTGTTGATCTGTGAGATAAGCTCGACGATTTGTACTTGCCAACCGAGCCGTTTCACGGGCTGCCTCTCTGCGCTCTTGTGTTTGAGAAGCCTGAAGTCAGGGCATACTCACGTGGCGCTTTTCTCGTGCGATTGCTCGTTATTCTTCAATAGATTGATTCGCAATGTTTTGAAGCCTAATTGCTTACGGCTTTGTTGGGAAAGGTTAATCTTCTGGGCCGCGACATTGTTAATAATAATACTCGCACAATAAGATTTATTAAAACACTCACACAAAACAAACAAATCGACCGGTAACCTTAAATATGCTTTTTTCAAAACAAACTACAGACAAAATGAAACAAAAAAATGTACACTTTCACGACTTACAGCTATTTACTGACACGCAGCGGCACCGAAATATTCCGAGAGGTTCTTGTTTTTATTTTACAGAAAATTATTTTTATTAATATATATGCATATGACAAACACGGTAGTGGGATCGATTCCCACAATGAGCGGAATAAATGTTTTTTTAATTTTTTTTTTTAGTTTTCATTTCTTTTATTTTAGGAAAAATGCAACAAACCCAACTTTACCAAAAAGGATTGAAGATAAAAATCTCTTTTAGTTGCAAAAGTTACGGTTTTAAAATTAAAAATTAAGAAATGTTTATTCGTTTAGAAGATTTGATTTTGATTATTAAATGCCAGAAAAATATTCGTTTTTGCAGTAAAGTATATTGATTTGAATTTAGCTTTTGTGAGCGAAGCCACGCCAAGTTTCCAATGCCCGTGCCAGTTCTCCAGTAGAAATGCCTGACCAATAAGTAACTCCATACTGAATTTCATTGTTATGTGATATTTATTTCCAAAGCTATTCGATATAAAAAATTTGGCTGGTATGGGCGGAGCCACACCCTCTTGTTCAATGACCGACTCAGTTTTCTAGTAGAAGGATATCAACCAATAATAATTCCATTCTGAATTTCGTTGTTATACGACATTTAGTTCCAAGCTATCTGATATCAAAAATTTAAAGTGAATGGGCGGAGCCACACCCCCTTTTCCAAAGCACATCCTAGTTTTCCAGTAGAAGGATATCACCAAGTGGCAACTCCATACTGAATTTCATTATTATACGGCATGTAGTTCCAAAGCTATTCGATATCATAAATTTGAATTGTATGGGCGGCGTCCCACCCCTTTGGCCTATACTTGTTTAATTTTTCCAGTCGAAAGACACGACTAAATAATACGTTCTAACCGAGTTTCATTAATGTGTGACTTAAAGCTTGAAAGTTATGCTGAAAATTTGGGCTGCTGAAAAAATGCCACGCCCTACGTCCAACGCCCATAAAATTTTACCAGTAGAACGGCAAATGACAAATTAAGGTCGAATACCGAATTCCGTTGCTGTGCGACCTATAATTCCAAAGCTATTCGATACAGAAGATTTGATTTGTATGGGAGGTGCCACGCCCCCTGAGTTTTTCCGATATTTTAATAGGTATTCTGCTATTCGGGATGAACACAAATCCAACAAATAACAGATTATTAAAATCGGTTCAGCCGTTCTTAAGTTATAAATGGTGTAACAAACCCGACTTTGTTTTATATACACGCTCAGAAATTTTGGAATTAATTTTAAGCCAAGCGTTGGAATCATGCATTTTTTAATATATTTTTGATTAAAACTTATACTTTCAAGTATATTAAAAAATTGATTTAATGTTATCTGTATTAAAGTATAATAAAAATTGTATTATACACAAGTTATAATACAAATTGTCTTAAAATATAATACAAATATCTATCAAGCATCTGTCAAATTGTCATTCTGATTCTGAAATCTAACATTGTCAAAATAAAACCTAAAGAAATAGTTTTTGCTAACGAAAAACCGTATGTTATTAAAGAAACTTTAAATGAATAAATTTATTGTTATTGGTTGACCAAATATTTTCTTTTTATTTCACTTAGAATTTTAAAAGTCAGTAAACATATAAAAGATTTATAGCGTTATTCCATAAATGTTCCATAAATTTATTCCATAAATGTTGATTTTTCCTTTCACCTTTTCAGGACAATATGTATTAAATGTTATACATCTTGTATTACTGTTTAATACAATCTGTATTTCTATTTAATACAATTTTATACAATTTGTACTAATATTTAATAAAAATTTTTTATTCGTATTACTTTTTAATAACTGCAGTATTACACTTGAATACAAATGTATTAAAATATAAACCAGAATAGTATTGTTCTAAACTTAGTTTCTATTCCAATTCTGTATTAGAATTTAATATTATGGTATTAGAATTCAATTTGAATATTTGACATATATTAGATTCTAATGCAATTCTTGTCAAATGGTCAAATATCACTTTGAAAAAATTTGTGAAAATTACCCCATACAAACCGCGCTGTAAGACGTAATTCTACTTCAAAAAATGCTTATTGTAGAGTATCCGTAAGCGATAGCAAAAGATATCGGTGCATTCCTTCTCTCTAATCTATTTCATTAAAAAGAAGTTATCAAAATCGGTTAAGAAACACGGGAGAAAATGGTACTAACTTGTTTCGCCTACGCCTGTTTTTATATTTGTAGATCTCTAATGAAAATGCATAATTTGTTTTTTCGTTAAGATTTCTACTTTTTGCACAAATGAAAAATTCTATGCTGTATGCAGATTTTTATCGCGCACTGTATGTTTAAACGTTCGCAGTGTGTGATAACACATTCTAAATAGTCGATGTAAGCAATTTCTACACCATAATAATTGCTCAAACCGTCACATTAAATGTGGTCACATTTGAGGCAATGTACTTGATCATTATCGAATTACAGTAATTATTATATAAAAAAGTGTATATCATATCATATAATTTATTGAAAACAAAGCAAAGATATTAAAATCAAAAAAAATATTTATGACAACCTACAAAGTAACAACAACGAAACAGCTGTTGTTGGCAGCTACGGTGATTCGAAATAAAGCCAGTTTTAAATATTTAAGCTTTTGACCAGTGCTTTTCAGTTACACTGAGCTTTGCCTTCGAACTACTTTCATTTTTGCCAGTGATCTTTAAAATCACAGCATTCGAGAAGCGGCTTTTTGTCAAGTCTGACGCGTCGGAATAAGCAGCTGATCGTACTATTATATAATATTAATTATTCATTTTGAATAATATAATTTGCTACAAACTAACGTCAGGATGTTGACCAAACAAGCCATATTTGTGCTCAGCCTGCTAGCCATGGTCATGGCTGAAGATTCGGAAGTAACGAAGTTTATGAAGTATTTCAAAGTTATACCCGATGTTATTCCCGAGGGACCAAGTGAATTTTTAAAGGTTTTACTTAGTTTTTAATACATATCATCTGTAGGTTAAATTTAACCTACTTAATTTTACAATTCTTTTTCAGATAAGCTACGATAGCGGCGTCATAGCCGATAAAGGCGTAGAACTGACCCCAACACAAGTTCAAAATCAGCCAAAAGTTGAATGGACTAGTGATTGTCCAACTTGCTACTACACGCTCATCTTGACTGATCCCGATGCACCCAGTCGTAAGGAGCCTAAGTTTCGTGAATGGCATCACTGGCTAGTCGTCAACATTCCAGGCAATGATGTGAGCCAGGGTGTAGTGCTATCACCATATTTGGGCTCTGCTCCGCCAAAGGACACTGGACTACATCGTTATGTTTTCCTACTGTATAAACAACCAAAGAAGCAAGAATTCAATGAAAAACGTTTGACCAACACTGACACGGAGGGTCGTGCTTTATTCAAGACCCAAAAATTCGTCGAAAAGTATGAGCTGGGTGTGCCAGTAGCGGGTAACTTCTATCAAGCACAGTGGGATGAGTATGTCCCAATATTGAGCAAACAGCTGGGTGCCTAATTTATTGACCCAGAAATTTTTACTTCAACAAATTACTTGTCGTCTTTTTTCTCACTCTTTCATTCTGTTGCATAACTTGAATAGTGAGTTTATTTTTGATTTTGTTTTTATGTTTTCTTTGATATTTTGTTCGATATGTATGTTTTTTCTTCTTCCATATTATAGCTGATTAATTATTTCAAAGCTCTTTGCATATATAATTGCTATTGAGAAGAATTGAAAAACCACTTAATGATAATTATATGCAATGGAAAGGTTATAATATAAAAAATATGCCAACACATTGGTTGAAATGATAAAACCAAACATGTAAGACAAAATACTTATTGTTCAACTTTGCACACACATCGATGATTCCATATCAATTCGACTAGTTTTGAGCAAAAACTGACCTTTGTGCTTCCGATTTTTTTTGAAACTTTGTAGGTTAGTAGTACCTACATAAAAAACTGAAACTGTGTTTTTGTTTTGCGAAAAACTTTCTTTTTGAAAGTTATACACTAAGAAAAATATTAAAAAACATAAAAAATACAATTTGTTCATGTATTCAAATAGCTGTATATTTAAAACCATAAGTCGTACGGAAAAAAAATATAATATATTTTAAAAACTTCGAGTGGATTTTTTTGTTGGCGTATTTTTTTTTAGCACGTTAATGAAAATTTCTTTTTTTTCAACTTGAAATTTTCAGTCACATTTTGCATAGTCATATTTTTTTATCTTTTTAATATAGTGTCGTGTTAAGGCATCAGTTTTAAATACTAACACACAATTTTAGGCAGGGATTCAAATGATTGCTATTTTTAATGAATTTTTTAAAAAATGCCTTCAAAAGATTTCTTATTTTACACTAAAAATTCTATATTTCCAAATATCGTAACAGTTTTTAAAAATATAAAAAAATAAAAAATGTTTGGGTTTAAAAATTGTTGGCTTTATTTGAATACTAATAGATTTATTTGAATAAAAACATATATAATGTTGGATGTTCATTGGATCAAAAAATTGAATTTTCGGTATAAAAAAAGGAAATGTTTTGTAGGCATTTTTTAAAAAATTCTTAAAAAATATCAATCGTTGGAATTCCAACCTTAAATTATGTGTTATTCTTCAAAATTTATGCCTTAACACGACACTATATTAAGAAGACACAAAATTTGTTGCGAAGACTATAAACAATGTGATTAAAAAATTTCAAGTTAAAAAAAGAAATGAGCTGTTCATAAAAATGCTACAAAAAATATACACCACCAAAAAGACCCATTCAAGGTCTTTTAAATATATTAACATTTTTTTTCTGTACGTATACGATTTCATAGTTACAGCTACTTGGATACATGCACTAGAAAATAGTGATGTTGGAAACGTGGGCGCTTTGTCATGGAATCACCGACATACGTACACAAATATTCGTTTATTTATATTGCTTTGTACATGTTTATATAATAAAACACAATTAAATCCACATTTTTCCAAATATTTAGAATATTATTTCAACTCAGCAGAAAAAATTGAGCGATAAGAGTTTTTTGATAATAAACACAAAAAGAGCAAATTGGATGAACTTGGCTTTTTAATATAAAAAAATCGACGCACTAAGAGGTATTTGATGCAAAAAACTGAAAATGAAACTAAAAATTTCATGTTTTTATTTTTAATACTCTCAGCGTAAGAGAGTATTTTTCATACAAGGTGTGAGTCAATTGAAAATTTTAAACGCATTTTCTGAAAAATCGCCTTTTTTGAGTTATGAGAGTCTTCAAGTAAGAAGTAAATAAGCGATATGTGATATGTAATTGTAGATAAATAAAAGTAATTATACATAAAATCAGGTAGCGTATTTATTTTTACTACACACAGAGAAAAACCGCATGGTAAAAATAAATATGAATATACTTGATTCTTGAAATAGTTGAATTCAATATGAAACACTTTATCTTTGAATGCATTTTTAATAACAGATTGAGACACTTTATTATTATACACATACGATTTAATTTAAAGTGGAATAATTAAAATCAATATGGAAAAATTAATTTTGACTTTAGAGAATAATTAAATTAAATATTTTTACACTTCATTTCAAATATTTATACACTTTGGTTTAAGTATGAAAAACATTTCAACCAAATTTTTTCATTGTTGCATAAAAATCACTTTGGAATTAATATTTCACCATTTGAATCTAAATCATAGGAAAAAATAGTTAAATCTAAGTTTGAATTTTAAAATATAATACGATTTTTCTCTGGGGTATTTAATCGCCTGTGGTCGAAATTCGACCAACGCACAGTGGGGTATTGAACCCTGAAAATGGGTATCAATTCACCTAGAAGACGGAGGAAACTTTTGACTTTTTGACTAGTTAGAATGGGTCCTAACAAAATAACTGCTTTTTTACATTTTATCAATTGGATATGAAAAAAATTAAAGTTAACGTTATATATGTTATATGTCGTTGCGTGTGCAAGACCCATAAACGTAAACGAATGGCGGATACGCGATATTGCACGCGCAACTACGTATAGCTTTTTTTATGTATTTTAGTATAGTAAAATATTAAAGATTATTGCATAAAATATTAAAACAAATATATTTTTTGTGCCGTAACGCACGACCTATCCCCCCCTTATCTATTTAACGTTACATCATATGTATTGACCCCCTCCCAATACCACATATCAGCATTAATGTGCAACCCGTAAATGTGAGACGTATTATATGGACAACACCTACAAAATAAGTAACTAATTTGCTTGCTTTAAAAAGTTTTATGATAACCGAGTGGTAAATGGACACATTACGTAACCAATAGTTTTTATATAAAATGTAGCTACGAGGCCTCCAAAGCCTGCTTACAATTCTCTATTACATTTGTTCGGACATGGCCGCTTAAACACTGATGACATCTAAGTAAGCAACGATTGGAGTTGGCATGATGCTTATGACCCAATGGTAAATGGGCACATGATGTAACCAATTATATATTAGTGCAAAGTAGCAGCGAGGGCTCCGAAGTCTATTTACAGTTCTCAATTACAATTGTTCGGACATGGCCGCTAAAACACTGATGACATCAACCTAACACAGTAAGCTACGATGGGAGTAGGAATGCACGAGATAGGAGAGAACAAAAAAATTACGCACAAAATTGAAGAGAACAAAAAAATTTAACGAATTTCATTTTCAGGAATATTTATTCTGAAACATATTTTTTCAATTTGCATTGCATTTTGTACCATATTTGGTGAATTGATACAATAAAAGACTAATTTTAAAATTTTTTTTTTTTAGTATGTAGTGTAAATTTTACCTATGATTTTGGGATACTTTGTTAAAGATCTTGTGGTTTTTTTTAAAAAAACTAGATATACATTTATATATCAACTGAAAGGTTTAATTATAGGCATTTTGAATAAAAATTGTTATACCCCACGTTTAAAAAACGTAATAGGGGCATATTAACTTTGTCACTCCGTTTGTAACACCGATAATGAAGCGTGGCCGGTATAGAAAAGTATATATATTCTTGATCAGAATCACCTGAGTCGATTAAGTCATGTCCATCTGTCTATCTGTCTGTCTGTGATCACGATAACAGCCTCAATTTGACGGCTATTGTAACGAAATTCAATATTTAAGCTTTTTATTAAAAAATGGAGGTCAAGTTCGAAAATAAGCCAGATCAGATGAAAACCATGCCCACCTTCCATACAAAGCGACTTAATCAAAACGGTAAAACTTTTTAAATTCCACAAAAAGTAATCTTATGACTTCAAATTTTACACATTAGCTTTAACCATTAATATGTAAACTTTGAGTATGAAATTTGTAAAACTCGGATGAAAACCACGCCTACCACCCATACAAAGTGGGATAAACGCAAAAATTAATCTAATAACATAAAATTTTGCACGTATGAAATTTGTAAAAGTCGAATAAAAATCACGTCTACCTCCCATACAAAGTTAGTTTATAAAAACGGTAAAATCTCTTCAATTCCATAAAAATTAATCTAATGACTTCAAATTTTGCACATAAGCTTTAACAATGAATATGTTCTTTAAGTATGCAATTTGGAACAATCTAATGAAAACCACGGTTACCTCCAAATGTTAACGGTTACCTTCACAAAGTGACTTCATGAAATCAGTAAAATCCCCTTATATTCCACAAAAATTACTACAAGGGCTTAAAATTTTTCAAAACTGAAAATTTCGCCCACTTTTCATACAAAATAACGTAATCATAATAGTAAAACCTTTATAAATTCCAAAAAAAAATAATATTTGAACTTGATGTTGTACACAAAAGCTTAAATAAATAAAAAGGACTGCGAGCTTCAAATGTGGTATATTTGTATAAAAATCGCGACCAATAAAAGTGACGTCATCAAAATAATACAACATTCAAGACTTCAAATAATTTAAAATACGACAGTGGGAGTGCTTTAACTTCGGTCCAGTCAAAGATAATTCCTTAGTAGTTTTTTTTTTTTTTGCATATTACTAACGAGACTTTAGGAGAAAATAGCGGGTTTATCAGTAATAAAAAGTAAATATATTAGGAAATCTCTTATAATATGCTATATATTGCTTATGATTCGTATTTTTTCTGACAGAAAATTTAATTATTTTTCATATAACGTTTCAATATTGAACCTCCATTTGATATTGGCATAGATATAGGTGTTTTTTTAAACAAATCTTTTAGAAAACATTTTTAAATCGATAACTCGATAACAAATTGGTATCTCGTAATTCCTTTGGTGAATCTTATTTTATCAAAGAGTACTTCAAAACTGCATTTTCAGATCTTGGCGCCCCGGTAGTCGGAATCGTGCAAAAAAAATCTACTTCCATTCTAAAAACACTTTTTGGGGAATTCTTGTGTGACTGCTTACATTAACATCACCTAAGTTCATCAAAGTGACAGACGCACGACCTTAAAACGCAACATTGCAGAAGTCATAGAAGTACCCAGTTGCCTGTTTCCTTAAGGATTCATGGAGGATTCATGTACGAAAATTCCCAATTGCCGACGAAACTTACAGAATCGCCCATACAAATCGTGCAGGAAAATTTAATATAAGTGTCCAAATTTTCGCCGACGAAACTTTGAAAGAAAAATGCAAGAAATTTCATTAACGAAAGCAAGAGTGAAATATGAAATATATTTATTACAAATTTTATTCAATTGCATTTTTGCACAACTTTTCAACTTCTGAACATTCGATTGATAAATATTTACTTAAACTGATTTACATATTTTTACTTAAACTGATGATGTAAAATTAGCATGCAAATGAAATTTTTTGTATGTATAATAAACTTTTCTAAAAAACATCTTCTGAAATATGCCTTTATTTTAAACGCTTTTGAATAGAACCACCATTGATACTTCTGTGTTATAAAACATGGATTAATAAATCAAGTTTTCCTACATAAGAAAAGTCAAGGAACTGCTACTGATATGATCCCGTAAAACGTTTAAGAAATGTTCAACTTTTAACGAAAAAAAGAGCAACTTTATTGCTCTAAGTATAAGACATTATATTTATAAAGAATAAAAAAGAAGTAAGTTAGCGTTTGGGGGTCTCCCCTGGATCCGCGCCTGCTCTGCCGACGTTTTTTTTTTAAAATATCAACTTGCGAAAAAGCAATCTCTTCATGACTAGTGAAGTGGCTAGGGCATGGGTGTGGAAAAGGTAGTTATTGGCCCCTTCCAATAACATGCTCATGTAAAATTCGCCAGTTGAATGCAAATAAGGTAGATTGTAGTGGAACTAGTGCCGGTTACCTGGGGTCTAGCGAAATCACTAGTTTTGTGCTAGTGCCAATAACTGATTGATTTCAACTTTTCTAGGACACAAAGCAGAAAGGTGTTTTCAACACAGCATTGAAAAACTTTTCAACATTAGTGATACAAACAAAAAATATACTCGTATACTAATATAAAAATTGTTGTAACTAATTCTAACTAAACTTAGCTCATGCAAAAAACGCAAGATATGACTAACGGCGCAGTTGGTGGAGCAGATATACAGAAGATCTTTAACGAGTTGAAGGTTGTACCTGATGTCATCAAGAAACCACCAACCCAATTCTTAAAGGTGTCATCCAGCACAAAGCACCAAGACCGAATCTAATAAAGAACACTATTTTTAGGTCATCTACAAGAGTGGCGTATTGGCAGAAAAAGGTGTCGAGTTGACTCCCACACAGGTTCAGACACAACCGCAAGTTGAATGGAATGCCGACCCGAATGCATTTTACACACTCATTATGACTGATCCCGATGCGCCCAGTAGGGCTGATCCCAAATTTCGTGAATATCATCACTGGCTGGTGGGCAACATTCCCGGTAACGCAGTTGATAAGGGCGATGTTCTCACTGACTACGTGGGTTCAGGCCCTCCAAAGGGGACTGGACTACATCGTTACGTTTTTCTGGTCTACCAACAGCCGGGAAAATTAAAGTTCAGCGAACCACGCATTGGACAAACCAGTGGCGATAAGCGGGGAAAATTTCACGCACAAAAATTTGCAGCTAAATACAAATTGGGTGAACCGGTGGCGGCAAACTTCTATCAAGCTCAATGGGATGAATATGTGCCAAAGGTTCATAAACAGCTATCGGGCAAATGAATAAATGTTAGTAAATTGATACGAGTTCAAACAGTTTTGGCATGCAAATCGGGATATAGCTTCAAAAAATTTTGCTTTTTTTAATTTAAAAAAAATTTTAAAATCTTTGTGAAATATTTTTATTAAATGTAATAAACGGGAACCAACAGATACAAATAAATCTTTTGTTAAACAAAACACAACCCAGTGGGCATTTTAGCTAGCGATACGCAAAAGAATGCATGCTAGTAGTGCTCTTATTGGCGTCAATATACCTTCCATGATCGCTGCATTGATGAGTGCTTCTGTAAGGTCTACCTTTTGAAGCTTTGGAGTCTTTTCCTGTTATTTTATATAAAAAAATTTTTAAAAAAATTTTTAAAAAATGATATATGATAAGATCAATTAAAAAAAATCAAATCTTAAAGAAAAAATAAAAAAAAAATTATTTTTTTTTTGTCCGCGTTGGGACGCGAATCCAGGTCTCCGAAATCTAACACATTGCATATCACATTATATGAAAACTTTTATATGGAAAAATTCTAAGTCTTTTCTATTATTTTTGTATGAAGAAATTTATAAAAAAATTCCAAAAAAATTTTTAAATGGACAGAAAAATTTGTAAAAAAATGAAGTTTTTAAAAAATACAAAAAAAAAATTTTTTTTTTTGGCCGAGCTGGGTTGCGAACCCGCGCTCCCGAAAACTTACTTTCATTTGTAATGATGCAAAATAAGCTGAATTTTATTAACAACTGAGGTGGACGAGTGGGTAAGATGCCAAACCGCCAGCTGAGAGGACGTTTATATTGCTTTTCTTTCTAATGTACATTCTAAAGAAGGGCTTCTAGCAGGCTTCTTTAGAGTCGCGAGAGCGGAAGGCCTAGAAAATTTTCTCGTTTCATATAAAAAAGCTTATGGGCTTGGAAACGAGCACGGAAGGGCTAAGAAATCCATATGATGGCCTGCTAGAAGCGCTTCAAAGACCTGCTTTTGCCCACTGGGAACACAAACAACTCTTGTCAACACTTTCACTAAAACATTGACAAAAAAATTTCAAAAACAGTGGCGTAACGTGAGTTTATGGCGCACTTCGTGTTAGCAAAATTGTCAGCGCTTCCAATTTATGAATACTAAGGAATAAATTTAAAAAATACAACTCTGTGGCGAATATGTAGTTTCAGATCTATAAATAACACTTTATGAGGAGGTAAGAATATATTTCACAGCAACATACATATCTACAGTGATGTGCAAAGAAATAGAGACATCTGTATTTTTATGTTTAAAGCTGCATGAACTATATACAAGGTGCCCTAGATATAGCATTAATTCCCTCTGGTGCTGATTCCCCATAATAATTTGAGTATATATATATAAAAATACAATTTACATATACTAATACCTAACAACATCGTAACCAAAGAATGAAAAAATAAATTATATGAAAATCAATATTTTGTTTTTATTTATTTATTTATTTATTTATTTATTTATTTATTTATTTATTTATTTATTTATTTATTTATTTATTTATTTATTTATTTATTTATTTATTTATTTATTTATTTATTTATTTATTTATTTATTTATTTACTTATATATATATTTATTTATTTATTTATTTATTTATTTATTTATTTATTTATTTATTTATTTATTTATTTATTTATTTATTTATTTATTTATTTATTTATTTATTTATTTATTTATTTATTTATTTATTTATTTATTTACTAATTTATTTATTTATTTATTTATTTATTTATTTATTTATTTATTTATTTATTTATTTATTTATTTATTTATTTATTTATTTATTTATTTATTTATTTATTTATTTATTTATTTATTTATTTATTTATTTATTTATTTATTTATTTATTTATTTATTTATTTATTTATTTATTTATTTATTTATTTATTTATTTATTTATTTATTTATTTATTTATTTATTTATTTATTTATTTATTTATTTATTTATTTATTTATTTATTTATTTATTTATTTATTTATTTATTTATTTATTTATTTATTTATTTATTTATTTATTTATTTATTTATTTATTTATTTATTTATTTATTTATTTATTTATTTATTTATTTATTTATTTATTTATTTATTTATTTATTTATTTATTTATTTATTTATTTATTTATTTATTTATTTATTTATTTATTTATTTATTTATTTATTTATTTATTTATTTATTTATTTATTTATTTATTTATTTATTTATTTATTTATTTACTTATTTATTTATTTATTTATTTATTTATTTACTTATTCATTTATTTATTTACATTCTTTCCAATTACAACTTCAGTAATCGTAATCTGTAAAAATTAACAATTACGATTACTGTAATTGTAATTTAAGAAAAATATTATTAAAATTACTGTAATCGGTAAACACGCAAATTACAATTACGATTACTGTAATTGTAATAGAAAAATCTATTGATTACAATTACAGTAATCTATTGATTACAATTACAGTAATCAATAGATTTTTCTATTACAATTACAGTAATCGTTATCAATAAAAAATTATAACTAAAATTACTGTTTGCGTAAGCATGTTATTTGTAATTTAATTACTTACTATGTATCACAAAAAATGGCGTTTCAATAAGGAAAATTTTAATGTGAAAGTTATGTAATTTAAATGTTGTTTTAATTTTCTCCTTACTAAAAAGCAAATACATTGCAATTTTATTTACATAATATTTTTTATAATATATATTTTATTACTTATTTATTTTGATATAAATCAAAACGAACTCAGTAATAAGGAATGTATAAATTGATACGATAGAATAACAAATCAATTCTGAAATATTAAAAATGAATATTTACCTTTAATAAGACTACTTTTTCGAAAGAAAAATCAGAAAGAGCGTGCCTCCGTGGACTATTCACTATTCTAGCAGGGCCCCATCACAAATAAAGATTCTAGAAAATAATGTGCTCTTTGTGAATTGCATCATGAGAATTAAAGATTGATGCAGTAATTCAATTACAAAAAGAATGATTACGATAACAGTAATCGTAATTATAATTCTGCTGTTTTACAATTACTGTAATCGTAATAAAGAAATTTTTGACTACGACTACCTAATTGTAATTGTAATTTTTTAATATTTACGATTACTCTAATTGTAATAACAAATTTTTTGATTATGATTACAACAATCGTATTCTTTTCGATTTAAAAAAATTTATTTTTACTGCAGTTTTTTGCAGTAATCAGTAAAAGTTTATTTTTACTAAAATTTTTTCCAGTAAGCAGTAAAAATTTACTGGTAATGCAAATTGAATTTCATTATCAGTAAAAATTTATTTGTACTGCAATTTTTTTCCAGTAATCAATAAAAATTTATTTTTACTGCAATTTTTGTCCAGTAATCAGTAAAAATTTACTGGTAATGCAAAATACATTTCATTATCAGTAAAAGTTTACTGATTACTGCTTCTAGTAATGCATTAAATATTTACTGCAGTGTGCCCATGTATGTTTTTTGGTAGCAAATGTTGGCGACCCAGTAGAAATTTGAATTTTGTTAAACAAATGTCATACACATATTCAAGTCATGAATACGGTGAATGTGTATATTTTTTGTTATTTTAAACTAAACTAATTTTGAGGCAATAAACAAATATATCAACAAAATGCATATTAATTATTCATTTAAAGTTTTTCATTGTCTGATTTGGCCAGGGGGAGAAAACAGTTGTAGTAGGGGGGTATTGCCCCCCTGGATACAGGCCTGCAAAGCGATGTCTGTTTTGACATAAGAAATCAAAGTGGCACGAAGATTGTGATCTAATGCGAACTTCGAATTGTATAGTGGTTTCGTTTTCATTTTGAGTAATAGCGGAGGAAGTTCCTTTCGATTTTTGCGTATTGTTGCAACAATTGTCATTTTCCGTTGCTTTAGTTTTACTGCAAGGCCATGGGATGTAAAGAAATTGTCGCAGGTCACAGTTTTTCCATTCAGCCCTTCTGTGAGCTGCAAAACAACTCGTTCACCCTGCTTGATCTCAGGAGTACAATTACGGTCTCGACCAATATAAACCTCGATATCATAAACATAGTTCAGCATCACAGAGCACCCAATGTTTATACCATATTTACATGGCTTCGAAGGAATGTATTTTGTGAACGGACAGCGGCTACGATAAGGCAATAATTGCTCAACAGTTTCATTCGCACCTGGTGTATTTGCCAATTTTAGCCGGTTAGCCTATTTTTCAAATATAGTGCGAATCGGTGCTAATTTATCGCAAGCACGAATATTTTGTGTTTCTTCACGATCATAAAAGCGTAGACATCGAATAATTGTTTTATATTGCTCTATCGACATTGTCGCTGCGAATATTGGTCGTCCAGTTTTTGCATTTCATAACTCAGTAACACATTCACCATGTGACCGGTATGCACCCGCAAGCAGTAAAAGCTCGTAGTAAGCACGCATCGTACGAATATCAACATTCTTCGAGGTAATTTCGTGTTGACGTGAGCCGTATAAGTTGGTTATATCAACAATTTGCTCAAAGGGCTCGATCGAACAAGAGAAAAGCAGGCAAAGGGTAGAAGTAGCATGATGGCACAAATACAGTCGAACCTAAAACAACCACACGGTTCAACATCTTGGAATAAATTTTAATCCAGCTAAAATACTACTGCATATTTTTTTAACCTTAAAATTTAATCTTTCAATGATCTTGTGTTTCCACAACAATGCAATATTCGGTGCTACTACCATGTTTTGCCTGGTTTCCTCTTCAATGAAGTCAACATCGCTCTCACTTCTTGTATAGGTAACTTCAGCATCACTGTCATTTGGTTCATAATCATTCATAATCTTCATCATCACTTCCATCAAAGTCTTCATCGTCATCCAACCAATCATTTTGCCAGGTAGAATCCATAATTTCTGTTTTTTATATTATGTTATGTTTCGAAAATATCCACTTACTTCAGCAAACGAAATACAACTGACGCGTTCGTTACTTTTCTTGTTACCACACCTCTAAGCATGTAAACACATCGAGCATATAATTTTTCAAAATTTCGTCAAAAATTAGTCAGTGAACCGCAACCTCATTCAAATTTGTGCAAAACCAAAGGCACAATACTTGACTTTAGTAGAATTTGTGATATAAACCCATAATTTCCAAACGGTTCGTCTTTCTTCAATCATTGTTTAATAAGCTCAAATAAAATTAATTTTATTGACATCAACTTCAGTTTTTCAAGTTTACCAACCTTTTCTGACCGTTTTCCCCTCAAATTAAAGCTTGATCTGTTCGATTGCAACTTTGTGCTTAAACAACCGCGATTAGTCACTTCTTTCAAAAAAACCAATTGGGAAAATTTTCTAGCTGACTTAAACATTTCTATCTCCCACTTTTCGCCTCCAACAGATTCCAATTTAGATAATACTGCAATAAATAATTTAGTTAAAAATTTTACAAACGCTGAAAATACAGTTACTTCAACACATACTGAAACTATTGAGTTAAAAAATAAAAAAAGTGTTCTCCCAGAAAACATTAAGAAACTATTTAAAATTAAATACTTATAGCAAAAAGAATTAATGCCCCTATTATGGTTTACAACTTTGCTTAAAGTTGAGTTGTCATATCAAAATCGGTATTATGACTTACAACACAACCAAACTTCTGGCTTCAAAGTTGTCTTTCCAGTTGTGTATGCACACTTTTTGGCATTATGAATTACAACCGAACTTGGATGTGGTTGTGTCAAATGTCAAAATTTTACAACTGCATTAATGAGGTTGTCTGCAAGTTGTGTTATGAAGGAAAAATGGCAAATAACTTATAAGTTGCAACAATTATTAATAAAAAAGATTTTAATTAATATAAATAATGTTTAGGAAAGTAACTACTAAAAAACAATTTGAGAGGATGATTTCGTTGCTAGAGAAGTATCCAGATGTGGCTAGGGGAAAAGGGCATTTTGGATCTAGCAAGCAGCTGACCAGTGAGATCTGGTCAACACGCTCACCACAGGAATGGCAAAGGGTTTGTTTATAAGTGAAATAAATATAAAAAAAATTTGCAAAAATATTATTTTATTAATAAATATTATTTTACAACTAGGTCAACTTGAAAGAAATTTGGTCAACAACAAAAAAAAAAACATTTCCGCAGCAGGATCACAAGAGATTAGTTTGACTCCACTTGAAGAAAGTGCTGCTGATTTGATATCCATCCTCAAATGCTGATGAAAGGGAAAATTATTAAACCATTTGAACTGTCAACTGCCCAATCAATGTGTCCAAACCACAAGCCGTTCTCCACTTCTTCCCAGCCAATCTCCTGCACATCAAAGCCGATCTCCTGCGCATCCTAACCGATCTCCTGCGCATCCTAGCCGTTCTCCTACATATCCAAGTCCATCTCTACAGCCTCTCCGATCGCCTACTCATCCTAGCCAATCTTCACAACTTAGCCAAAGTGTTCCAAATCCCAGACGTAGGCGATTTACCAAAGTAAACAGCATTGAGGAAGAACGTCTCAATGCTATTAAAACACAAACAAAGAACCAAACAGATATTTCGAAAATTTTTGTAAAATTTTTTTGAAACTTTTTCTATAAACTCTTTTAACTTTCAGTTACACCAATATATAAAACAGTGAAAAAGATAAACAGCTGTTTTTGTATATATTCGGCTGTCAAAATTCCATTAAATTCTATTACAATTTTTAAAAGTATTCCATACAACTCAACTTAGAATGGTTGTAAGCCATAATACCAACAAATATTCCAGTGGTGTGCTAAGTTGAGTTGAGTTGTAGACAACCCAACTCAGTTTGGTTGTAAATCATAATAGGGCTATAAAGCATATTTATCATAGGAACTTTAACAGAAGAAATCCAGATTACCAATTGTTATCAACTCAAATCCAACTTTGAAAAACAATCCTCAAGGAACAAAGGATCAAACAAATGAATTTAACGCTAGACTTGAAAAAATTAAACGCGGTTCTAACGCCTACAATCAAACTTATAGTATAATTGGCAGGAAAAGAAGTAGCAACTGCAATAAGAAAAGTGTGAATGAAGAAATTATTTCCGAGGACGAAGAAAAAGTCGAGGTTTTCCGTTCACATTTTATTGATATCTTTAAAGAAGTTCTTCTAAATTCTCCTAATATATCTTCTATAAAGGCTGTAATAGATTTCAACCTTTTCAGCTATCCAACCACAATTTGTAATTTTTCGTCAAATTTTTCCTCTATGCAAAATTCAGATAATACTCACATTGTAACACCTAAAGACTTGATGAAGATAATTAAAACGTTGCATTAAAAAAAAAGTCTTCAGGAATAGACCAAATCCCAAATTTTTTAATCAAAAAATTTTCCTTTACTGCTTGTGAATTATTGACTTTATTATTTAATAATTGTATCAACAACGACTACTTTCCTTATACTTGGAAAATCGCAAAAATCATTCCTTTGCAAAAAAAATCTGGTAATTATTGTCTTAATAATTTCAGGCCAATTTCGTTGCTTTCAAATCTAGGTAAACTTTTTGAACGAGTTAAAAAAAATTAAAATTAATAACAGCGTTACTTTTGTTAATATATTTCATGCCATCAATTCGGGTTTAAAACAGGTCGTTCCACTATTCATGCACTTCTCAAATTTCACAATGATGTCGTTTCTAATTTGCGTAAACAAAAATGTACAGTGGCTGTTTCACTCGACATCGAAAAAGCAATTGACTACGCCTATCATGATGGCATATTATATAAACTATTCAGTATCCGGTTCGCTCCATTCATTGTTAAACTTTTAAAAAGTTTTTTTAATAATCGTAACTTTTTAGTACACATTAATGGAATTTCTTCAGCATTAGGTTCTGTTCGAAGTGGGGTACCTCAGGGTGAAATTTTAGCTCCCCACCTTTATAATATTTTCATACATGATTTTTCGCATGTTCGAGTTACTGGTTCGAAAAGTATTCTTATGCAGACGATTCTTTGGTTTATGCACACGATGTGCCTCCAATTGCAGCTTTGGTCCTGGTGTTTAACCCTTTTAAATGTAATACGACTTTTACAAAAGCTGGGGAATTAAAAAAAAATACTTCAAAATCTGAAGCCATTTGCATAAGAAATGCCTCTGGAAAATGTAAATATTTTGTTGTTCCAGAAAGCAAAACACTCACTTTATTTTTGAATGGTGTTCAAATTACATTTAAGAATAGCATCAAATACTTAGGAATATCTTTTAACAAGCTCTTAAAATTTAATGAACATGCCCGAATGGTTATAAAAAAAGCTAACAAAATTAAATCAATGTTTGCTATACTTAATGTTACCAACTATACTTACTTTGTAAGTATCATACTTATTTTCAGCTTCATATACTTCATACATGGGCACACTGCAGTAAATATTTACTGCATTACTAGAAGCAGTAATCAGTAAACTTTTACTGATAATGAAATTCAATTTGCATTACCAGTAAATTTTTACTGATTACTGGAGAAAATTGCAGTACAAATAAATTTTTACTGATTACTGGGAAAAAATTGCAGTACAAATAAATTTTTACTGATAATGAAATTCAATTTGCATTACCAGTAAATTTTTACTGATTACTGGAAAAAATTGCAGTAAAAATAAATTTTTACTGATAATGAAATTTAATTTGCATTACCAGTAAATTTTTACTGATTACTGAAAAAATTTGCAGTAAAAATAAATTTTTACTGATTACTGAAAAAAATTGCAGTAAAAATAAATTTTTACTGATTACTGAAAAAAATTGCAGTAAAAATAAATTTTTACTGATTACTGAAAAAAATTGCAGTAAAAGTAAATTTTTACTGCTTACTGAATAAAATTGCAAAAATAAATTTTTACTGCAATATTTTCAGTAATCAGTAAAAATTTATTTTTACTGCAATTTTTTTTAGTAATGCAGTAAAAATTAATTTTTACTGATTACTGAACAAAATTGCAAAAATAAATTTTTACTGCAATTTTTTCAGTAATCAGTAAAAATTTATTTTTACTGCAATTTTTTTCAGTAATCAGTAAAAATTTATTTTTACTGCAAATTTTTTCAGTAATCAGTAAAAATTTACTGGTAATGCAAATTAAATTTAATTATCAGTAAAAATTTATTTTTACTGCAATTTTTTCCAGTAATCAGTAAAAATTTACTGGTAATGCAAATTGAATTTCATTATCAGTAAAAATTTATTTGTACTGCAATTTTTTCCCAGTAATCAGTAAAAATTTATTTTTACTGCAATTTTTTTCAGTAATCAGTAAAATTTTACTGGTAATGCAAATTGAATTTCATTATCAGTAAAAATTTATTTTTACTGCAATTTTACTGGTACTGCAAAGTGCCCATCTATGATATACTTACTAAAATTCCATACTTGTAAGTATACTTACTTTTAAGATTTATACTTAATTATGCTTTCTTTTCAGCTCTGGTTGAACGTTTTTGCAAAAGCGGAAAAGTTTGAAAATTGTTATCAACAGCGATAAAAATACACTGTTTTATTATTTAAAAAAATAATATTGAATACAGCTGTGTCGAATTTTACATTTTTTTAAAGACAAGACCTGAAATACTAAGGGTGTAGTCTAGTTCGTCAGCTAAAAAATAGGCTATTTTTGGGAATTTTTCATGAGCTTGCTATGAAAAATATGTTTATATAAGTTGTTAGGAATAATAAATGAAGTCTTGAATTACAAAAATAAAAAAATTTTATTAATGGTTTTTAATAATTTGGTGGCAGGTCGCTCCCACACGATATCTTGGCATCTGTTTATCTGAAACAAAAAACCGAGGTGTTTTACATTCAATATGACAAGGACTATAAAATAGACTATTAATGATAATTTTTAGCAATTGTTTTTAACTTTAAGTAACAAAAAAAAATTAAAAATGATTTGTTTTGCTGTTATGTGTAAAAAAATATAGAAAACATCAATCTTTTAAAACGACTATAGTCTATTGTGAAAGTAGTTTTGTGTTAAATATTTGGTTAAAAATTCAGAAGGATCAGCCCACGGGTTCCAGAGAAATAGTGTGGGGCGTCCGTGAAAACGTGAAAATGTGGCGAACGTGGCCTAGGGGGTAGAGTGCGTGGCCCCTAAGCTAAAGAACTGCGGTAGCCCGGGTTCAATTCCAGCTCAGACAGAAAATTTTTTCAATTGAATTTTTCTGTTCGGTCGTCACCTCTCTGCAGACAACGGCAAACCTCAGAGACTCAGAGAGTACAAATTGCCATGTAAAGCTTCTTGAGAACATAAGCCGTTCGGAGTCGGCATAAAACACGTAGGTCCAGTTCTCGGTCATTTGTGATTAAAACATTTAATAACACGCACAACATAATTGATCAATGGAAGCTAGGTCAAAGTCCTTCCAAGGGCTGAAATGGCCAGTTTATTTTATATTATATTTGTATGTGAAAACGTAGCTTAAAGTTTTTTAAATGCGTTCTAATATGAGTTCAGGTAGAGTAAGCTTTCGGTTGAAAAAAATTACTTATACTGCTCGGATCTTCATAAAATTTAATACAATATTCTTAGATACATATACATTCGAAAAATGTAAAAAAAAAAATAAAAAACTTTCGAAAGTGACCAATTAGACTTCACCCTTAAATAAAATTTACAGCCAAGACAAATACGATTTCAAGCAAAAAGAAAAAAAACAAATTAATGTAGCGCTTCAATTCAGTGGCAGTGAGAGCGAATAATGATAACTTTTCCTTAGTCTCTGTATACATTTGAATGTGATTTTTTATTTTATTTTTTTTTATTAAATTACTTTGAAAGTGCGTATAACTTTTTACTTTTGTTTGTTTTTAAACTATTTTATGTATTAGAAATATATATGAATTTCAAATATATAAAATTAATATTTTATTTTTTTTTTATCTGAAGACTTTTTGGTTTTAGATAGATTGCATATACAAAACTTTTTAAGGAGAACAAATAGAGGGTGTGACAATATTTCAAGCATATTGTGGGTTGTATTGATTTTAACATAAATTAGTAAATTATATAAAAAAATTATTCAATTTATTTTTCTAAGGTAAAATACTTACTTACACTTATTTAAAAAAATTATACTTACTTATACTTACTTTTCAGTGTTTTAAGATGCAAATATACGTATTTTTTAATAACATGAGTTGGTAGCATTAGCTATACTATTTAACAATAAATTCTTAAGTCAAACAACCAAAATTTTATTATATAAAGCAAGTATTCGTTCAGTAGTGATGTATGCATTTCCTATTTGGTTTACTATATCTCCTTTAGTAGCCAAAGAACTTGAAATTTTAGAAAGAAAAATTCTTAGGAAATGTGTGGATTGTTATTTTGAATCTTTTACCAAAAGCTTTTCAAATAATTTCATATATTCTAAAGCAATGGTTAATCCTCTTTGTAAATATGCTTAAAAAATGTATTGATGGATTGAACTTCCACGAAAATCATTTAATTATAGAAATCGTTAACTCACAACATTCCTTTAGCTGGTCTAATTGCCAGTATCTATCGCCATTAGGGATTTTAAATGAAAATATTCCAACAGACATGAACTTTTCAGCTCCACTTTTACCTGAATTTTATAAAAATATATCTCCTGGCACTCATAGAGGCTAAAAAATTATTCGTATTTTATTTAGTATAGTTTTGTATTATTTTTTTTTAAGCTTTAAGATATAATTTTAAGTCTATTTGTGAAAATTGTAAGTCTCACGAAAAACTTTATGTGTCGGGAGCAAACACATTACTATTTTATCAAATTTATGTTCATATACATCTTAATTTTAACAAGTTGCTTTTTCTTGTAACCTTTTAGAACAATACATTAAAACTCTATAATTAATTAGTTGTAAGATCTGAAAACTCTGTAAAAACAAAAAATATTTAAAAACAAGTCTCAATAAATTTAACTTTAAATTGTTTTCAAGAAAACACAGCATATAAGTGTTGTGCGTGTTGCACAGTGTTTGTGTCCAGTGTTGTGCGAGTTATAAAAAGCGTAAAAAAAGAGTAAACAAATACAAAAATAAAAAAAATCCTACAGAAAATAATTATTTAAGTAAAAAATTTTTTTTATATAACACGTTTTTAAAACGAACTAAAAAGTATAAAATAATTTCTCCCAATGTGGGGCTTTTAGTTCTCCTAAAAACTGCATTTAAAATGTTTTTTTATTAAAAGAATTAATCTGTTACATTTGATTTTTAGTTCGTCACACATTAGAAATCTTGCATAGAAACAGTGACTGGGTGGATTCCACCCTAAGGTTAGTGATGCAGAGTTTATATTCTCTATAGCATGCGCCGCACATTTTTAGGAGAGCTAAAAGCCCAACTCTAGGAAAAATTATTTTATACTTTTTAGTTCGTTTTAAAAACGTATTATATTAAAAAAAAATTTTATTTAAATAATTATTTTTTAAATATGTAGCCAAGCTTTAAAATTTAACAAATTATTTAATAGTTTATCTTCCATTCTGTTTGATATTTTTGTTTTAACCCGAATAGACCGGGCGCACCCGGGTGGGATATTCAAAATATAACGAAAAAACCATTTTTTGGCAACATACATATGCATATTTTTTGTTTTGCTAAGCCACAAGTCAGTTGTGTGTTGTGTTTAAAATTGAAGGGTCGTTTTTGGGCAAGTTAAAAAATAAAAGTTGCGCAAAAGTTAAAAATTAATTACATGAAAAGTAAGTTGTTATATTTATGGCTTATTTTAAGTTAAAAAAAAGCTTTTTGAAACATATAAATAAATTGCACTATTTTAATTGTGCATACATACATGTAGAAATAAATATAGTTATCAAATGTTTTTCTTAAACTATATATGAGCCATATGGGTGCGCCCGGCGTGACATAGGTTTTTTGTCAATACGTTTCGATTTTCTTAAACTTGTATGTAATGCAAAATCATTTGGAAAAAGAAATAAGTAAATTGATGTTAATGCGGTGTGAGATACGGTTAAAAATACCTCCCTTAGCCTGCGTGGAACATTTAGAGAATAGCGACAACTCAAATTTTTAGTTTTTCGAATGATATGGATATTAACCTCCTAAATCCAAATCTGAAAAATTTTAATCCGCTCGAAATTGGTTTGGTAGTAACAGGCTTCCAAAGTTCAAACATTGCCTAAAAATTTAGTTTTTTTTTCAGTTTTCCAACAAAAAAAAATATTTTTTAATATTAGGAAATTTTTGTATTCTTATTTTAAAAGCTGAAAACTTGGGGGCTCAATAGTAATTACTGCGATTTTATTTAAGGAATTACAGTGTTGCGCAAAACAATAGCAACAAAATCGGTACGCTGCTACAAAATCGTGTATCTTTTTAAATATTAGGGACACACAAAAATGATTATAGGAACCAAAGCATTTATTCATACATCATATTAAAAACTAATCATATTCCAATTTGGTTTTGTTTTCTTTATTAAATTTAAAATTAATGTGACTGCATTTAGTTTGCCTGAGAGCAAAACAAAAGCAACATAATTAATATTTGGTGTAAGATCCATTATTCTTGATAACCGCTGCACAGCTGAGCGGCATCGACTCTATTAAAGTAGATATGTTAGTATTAGTATATGTTCCCAATTAAGTTTCAGCGCTTCATACAGTGCACTCTTATTGGAAAACCTTTGACCAGAAACTTTTACCTTCAAAATCCCAAAAAGATTTTCAATGGGATTGAAGTCATTGTGACTGTGCCGGCCAATCAAGGACTTGAAACCCATTGCCTTTAATGTAATCTTTGATGAGCTTTGAAGTGTGCTTCAGGTCGTTGTCGGGCTGAAACGTTCACTGAAGCGACATATTCCACTCTAAATGTGGCTGCATCTTGCTTTCTAAAATGTCTTTATATACAAATCGATCCATAATTCCATCGATTTTTTGAAATAGTTCAACTTCATTATAGGAAAAACAAGTCCAGCTCATAATGCCACCGCCTCATGTTTAAATTTATTTTGCAGTTTCGGGCTTCAAGTAGTGTACCTGGGTGGCCCCGTACCCTTGCACATCCCATCTGAATTAATCAAGGTGAACTTTGATTCATCGCTAAAAAAACGGTTTTCGATTTTTGAACGGTCCAATTTAGGTGCTTTTTTGGAAGACTGAGTCTAAAAAACAATAAATTGCAACTATTTGTCACAATTTCAGACAGAATTGTTTAAATTGTAACACTTCACCTTATTTCTTATGCTTAGCTGTAAGCAAAGGTTTCTCTGTCGGTCTGTAACTTCTTGAATCGTTCTCAACGGCTCGTCTTCAAACAGTGCTGTGGTGGATATCTAAATCAAGTGTCCGAACAACCTCTTTGGATGTGGCAAATGCATTTCGTTTGAATGCAAACACCACAAATGTTCCTGTCATCACGCAGCGATGTCTTCCGCGGTCGCCCTCTTTAATGTACCGTTGTTACATCTTTTGTGAAGGTATATTTCTTTATTAATCTGCAAACTATTGACCGATTAATATCAAACTGTTTCACGTTAGATATTTGCGAATTTTCGTTTTTATATTCGGAAATAATTTGTAATTTAAGAGCTTCATAGTATTTAAAACGTTCCATTATAAATGGAACAGTCAATGTCACAACTAACACAAAAAAACTAAACTTAAATATTTATGACTTACAAACAACACGTTCTTTACAAAAACGGAATTTTTTCCAATAATTCTTCGAACTTCTGTTCTCTTTTTACATTTTTCAACTTTTGTTGCTTTTGTTTTGCTCACAGACAAATTGAATGTAGTCACATTAATTTTAAATTTAATAAAAAAAACAAAACCAAATTTGAATTTGATTTGTTTTATATATGATGTATGAATATATGCTTTGATTCCTATAATCATTTTTGTGTGTTCCCAATACAAAAGATACACGTTTTTGTTGCAGCGCACTTATTTTGTTGCTATTGTTTTGCGCAACACTGTAAGTCTCACATTATTTAATTTTTTAAACTATTAAGAATATTGGCTTTAGCAAAATATTACTAAAATGTATTACATGAAAAAAAAAAATTAAATTAAATTTTTTAATATTTCGGACATGATGCGAGAAAGAATTTTACACGAACTTAAAAATATATTAGATTTTCTTTTGTGTACAAGCTTGTGTCAACCGATGTAGTGTGCGTATCATGTTTACAAAATTAGTACCAATCCTGGTAAATAGCATTATATAGGTTACATTTTGTTTGTTCATTCTATATTCCTTTGCCTTTTTCCCCCTAGAACAAATCCCCATGGATTCAACTGTTACTTTACTGTAACTTCAACTGTAGCTTTAAAACAATTGTCTTTATTATAGCAATTCCAAAATGTGTATCTATTACTACGTTTCCATGGCGAGTTGAGCCTGAGTTGGGTTTTCGTCAAGTTGACAAAATGGCGTTTCTAGCTCGAAAGTGTTTACATGCACAACATTGAGTCGGGTTGGAATTCGGCCATTCTATTTGCAATTTTTTCTTGGTATAAATGTGTGCGTTCAGAAGGTGCACAATTTTCCAAACATATTTGCCTTTATTCTTGTAGTCACTTTTTCTCGTGTGAAGTGACGCGTGTCATTGTGACTTAAATTCGTATTCCTGTTGTCACTGAAAACAGGAACGGCACAGTGAACAGTGCTATATGATTTACTTGTGATAGTCTTGTTGTCACAGTGAACACATTCTTGGCAAATTAAAGTGACAATTTACTCGCATTGTTTTTTTAAGTGAGGAAGATGAGCGAACAGAAGAGGTAAATAAAAATATATAATTAAGGTTTTGTTTAGATAGAAATATTAATAATTTTTAAATTTAGAGTCAGAATAACATCTCAAAAACAATTTCATCATTTCACACGCCTTTTTTAAAAACCGCCTTCAGCCAAATTTCCTTAAATAGCTGACGAACCTGCAAAGAAAATAAATATAAGATCACGAAATAAAAACTGCATTTTTAACTCACACTCCATCAGATAACTTCATCGGGTTTGAGGCATCCCTTAAATTTCTTTTAATTTTTCAATTTTCGCCATCATCCGAGATGTCACTGTCTGAAAACCAAAACTCAAAGGAACTCATATTTTAACTATTCAGTTTGCTGAAACAAATAAAATTTTGCAATAAACAGAATTGAAGGGCGTGTTCAATGCGTTATTTTATTTCATTTTCACTTGTTTCACAAACTCATGTCACATGACAACAAGAATACCATATTTCTATTGACGTGACACGAGTGTGAGAACTCTCTCTCAAATAGATCAGGTGACAACACGAATAAAGGCAATTAAGTCTTCGATCAGCAACAGTTTCCATTTATTTGTGTGCCTGCAAAATAAAATAACAAATAATCAATAAATTTAATAAAACCTCTCAAAAGTTGAGCATCTGTTTCATCTTCTGAACGCATCCAATCTAACTCAGTTAAATCTAACAAGTTTCGTGGAGTATCGTTTAACGAAATTCAACTCAACTCGCGTTTCCATGAGGTCTTAATCCCTAATCAAAGATAACAAGATAGGAAACTTCTGTGGGGAACCCGAAAAGTGGTGGAGTAAAACACACGTACGAGAAAAATTCGTTCACCACGAATTTCTTAGCCCTTATCTGAATATATTTTCGCTCAACTGTCAATTTGCTAAAATAGTGAGGTGAATAAGTCAGTTGCTAATTATGTTACTTAAATTTTCCAATACGTTTGTTTTTGATTGGCTTCAAAACGAAAATAAAAACATGTAAAAAGCTTTACTTCATGTTAAATACAATTCTATACATAAAAAAACACATTATTTTCTTCCGAAAAGTGCAAAATTATTGCATGGAGTGATAGGGTTAACAATGGCCGCATTCTAGCCGAAAAAGTGCTCAAGTAGCGAAGTAGCATAAAATATTTTCGCTATATAAATTGTGACATCTCAAGGAACATGTTCTGTGAGAGTATACCATTCAGCCCGAAAGTTGTGGAACAGTTCTTTCCGCTGAATGCAGGCAATGGCAGCTGTGCTAACTTATGAATGAACACCTTTTCTTTTTTAGGCTAATTTTTAAATTGGAAAAAACAATATAGGGCTATTCCCGATTACGGGCAAATAGCGTGGCATCGTGGCATTTGCAAAATATGATGGCAAATATTTCCAACACAAGAACAAAATATACAGATTTGCATTTGCCCGACTGTAGCAAATTTGCAACACTAAAATCGCATTGCATTCATTCGAGCATGGGCAACTCTTATTAGCCAATCAATCAGCTGTCACATTTTAACCAAACGCCGCTAATAAAACAAAATTAACAGACTCTGATATGGAACTCACTTTGATAAATAATACGCTTTGATAAATAAAAATCAAAAACACCACAAATACTGTTCGTGTTGTTTTTTTTTCCTCCAAAACAGCTGTGAGTTTTGCTTGCAACAGTGTTCTAAAAAGTGTGCTCACAGTTGATGGCAAATATTTGGTAGGGCATACATTTGCAAAACTATTTGCCCGTAACTGGGAATAGCCCTCATGAGATATCGATTAAGTAATGTCGCGGTCAGTTTAGCCACCAAATCAAAATGCCGCAGTGGTGAAAATAAAAAGCCACTGACAAATACAACAAGTGTGAAAATTTGCAAACTTTGTTTGACGATATGTAATAAAATAAGAGCATGCATGTAATTATTTGAATGTTCAACGTATTCCTTTATCACAACTTAAAGATTAAAATGTTAAAAAACTCAATCCATACATTATTTTTCTTGTTTGCAAACGAAGTTCCAGCAGAAAAAACAGAAAAAGAAGATCGTTCCATTTTTAAATCTCACCATGAATAGCGGGGGTTTGTGTAGAATAGCGGGGGTTTGAGTAAAAGCAAATTTTTCAAAAATGTTGACAAATACAACAGCTGAAGAAATTGCCAAACTTTAAAATCATATAAAGACCAAAATAAAGGGACTTAATAATCAGTTTTGGTTGCAAACATCTTATTGCAACCTAACTTAAGTATTTATATACTAACAAACAGATTATATGCATTAATTTCAGGGGTTGCCAATTGATTTCTTTGTGCGCTTGCGGCCGATTATGAACAAGAGTGCCACTCAGGGTTGATTTTTTCTATGCACAAATGCATGCAAACATTTTTAGAGGTTATGTTTTCTAAGTTTCCTATCTTGTTATCTTTGTCCCTAATGAAGCCCCGACTCATATCACCATGGAAATGTAGTATATGAAAGCCATTGCTCGGAAATTTTTACTACGCCTTATTTTGCATTTTACAAGGTGTTTTGGAGAAAAAACAAATACAAATAATTTCATTGAAATGAAAAAAGTGTTTTACGTGCGGGTTCGGGCGGGTATAAAAGTATATACTGAGTTGAGGAGGACACTTTCACATTTATCTGGATGGTTTAGTTTTCTTGATCCCTTGATAACCAAGTGGCGTTAAAATTTTTCTAATCGGCTACAACAAAATATGGAGGTTTTGGCCAACGGATTTAAGTTTTGAGACACTGTGCGCTGTTGCTAAACACGTCTATGAAAAACCAAAAAGTTCCATCTTTCTTTCCTTGGTCATTTTATGATAGCAACATGTTGAGCATTTTTATTTGCACAAACAGTTCGCAACATTATCGCTTATGAAGTTGTTCTTTATCAATATGAAAAAACAGAACAAAGCCAAAACACATGCAAAAGCTAATCGAACAAGTTTTTAATACCATGACAGTATCATTTTTATATAAACCTCAATCAGTTCTATTAGCTTTCAGTGATTGTGGAAAATTAGTCGAGTGAATCAACCAACAAAACAGGTTCAAAAGAGAAACAGAAAACAAATAAAATGTTTTTAATCATGAAATTTAGGGTTTTTAACTTATTTCTAATGGCCTTAACTCTGAGCAACGCCCAGGCAGATGATTTACAAAAGGTCTTGGAGTCGAATGAAGTGATACCAGATGTTATAGTCCATGCACCAAAGCAGCTACTTAAGGTAGGAATAACTCTTGAGTTTACTGTAAAAATAATTGCTTGCAATCAAAACTCTATTACATTCCATGAAGGTCACTTACGACAATGGTGTCAGTGTGGATAAAGGTGCAGAGCTAACACCAACGCAGGTTCGGAATCAGCCTCAAGTTGAATGGGAGGCAGAGCCCAATGACTTTTACACACTCATCATGAGCGACCCAGATGCACCCAGTCGCGCTGAGCCAAAGTTACGCGAAATAAAACATTGGTTGGTGGGCAATATTCCCGGCAATGACGTTGACGAAGGTGAAGTTATTGCCGGTTATAGAGGTTCCGGACCACCTCAGGGCACAGGATTGCATCGTTATATTTTTCTGCTTTACAAACAGCCGGGCAAATTAGTGTTCGATGAGCCTCGCGTCGGCAGTAGAAGTCGTGTGAGTCGCATAGGCTTCAAAACAGCGGAATTCACAGCAAAATATTTACTGGGTGATCCAGTAGCAGCTAATTTCTACCAAGCTCAATGGGATGAATACGTTCCAGTATTACAGCAGATGACTGAAGAATAAGGAGCTGCATTGTATTACAAAATATGTTTATTCTTTCTATACTAAAATTAAATGTTTCTTGATTTGTGGCAGTTTGTTTGTATTAAAATTAACACTATAAAATAGTATTTATAAGAAATGCATTTTATTTTCTTCAGATGTCAAAGTTTAAGTCTTATTACCAAAAAATTGAGTTTTTAAAATGTACTCCCTCCTTTTGTTTGTTTTCCAACATTCTCCACTTGCTATATTACTTCCCTGCTGCCGTTGCCAGTGGATTTCGTAGTACTAAAATAACTGAATCTCCGCGCAAGAACATTTTCGATATGAAGCGATCTTTGTTCACTGGTTTTACTTTCTTCTTACCCTTGCCAGTTCGCGGCAACTCAGTCCACATTTCCTTTACATTCTCCAAAACCATGTTGCAGTGACGATCGAAAGCCTTAACGCGACCCAATAATTTTTTGTTGTTGCGGCAATTGATCAGCACCTGTGTGTTATTTTTCACTGACTGTGTAAGCACCGATAGTGGACCAGTATTGAACTCTTCCTCCTCCTGGCGTGCCAATTCTTCTGGCGTTAGTTCAGACTTTGGTTTTACGAGCGCCCTGTGCAATACATATAAAGTGAGGTTAGCTTTTAAATGTTTTAAGATTCCTTAAACTTACATTTTATTGTTTTTTAAGCGATTGGATAATTATTGGTATTTTGGAACTTTTATATTATAGTAAGGATTTGGAACGTGAAAAATATAAACTTTTAGAAATGCTATTTCTCAAAGCAAAAGCCGCTTTTTTATTCTTCTTTTAAGAATTGTGTGTATTTTGACGTCTGATTTTGTGTATGAAAAGCTCTGTTCACTTTAGCAAGTAGCACAAGCATCGTTTAATATAGAATATATAATGATACATTTACAAGGTAGGATGTTAAGAGGCTTCTACACAATGCGATTGTACATATATCGGCTGTGTGGATGCAAGCATGCGACGAGTTCGTTGCAATATTGCACAGTCGAATGGCTGAAACTGCCAACTGCTGTAAAACAAGCCGAACAGAACCAAAGCGGTTGACGGTTGGTGATCCTCTCTCGGCGAAATATGCTGAGAGCCCGTCCAGAACATGGTATAATAATTTGACAAGGTAGAAGTGACAGTTTTTTGGCGAGTGGCAGTTGTCAAAAGCAGCTGTTCATGATGCGCAAAGAGAGAAATAACAATGAATAACTTATTGGCCCATTATCATAGACAAAATAAAGTTGACTTTAAATTTAGTATAAGCATTTTTGACAGTTTTTCACTATATGTTGTCAAAAAGCTTGCACTAAATTTAAAGTTGACTTTATTTTGACTATGATAATGGGTCATTGAATTTTGTTTGAATAATCTTGCTTTTAGTTAAGTATTTGTTTTAAATATTTATAGGCATTTCCAAACAATCAAATCGTGGTTTTAGTGCATTAAAAATAGGCACAATTGGCTTTTTGAGAAACAGAGTGGTCTATTTGCGCAGTATTAGAATATTATGAATATCAGAATCTTTGATCACATGCGCGATAAAATCCATAGTTGGCATATTAAAAGTTTTTCGCTTTTTGCTTAGAGGAATTCATCAAATTCATATGAATGTATAGAAACGCCATATCCGTTAAAGTAATTTTTGTCCAGTTTGCATCCTGTGATGGTATATGATTAACAACAATCAGTCCTATCGTTCTAGATAGGACATAGTAGGTCATCAACCAAACAAACTGTTTTAATTTGGTGATTCGTTACTGGTCGTATTGCAGACTCACTAGCTCCACATCAAGTGAGTTATTATTGAAGCATACAAAATTTAGCTGAAGTTGGTTGTGGTCAAAATCATTTTTTTATGCTGTATAAGTTACTGCTGTACGTTTGTGAAGTGGATCATCGGTAAATATCATCGGTAAATATTTCGACCGCATTGTCTCAGACTCTTCCAGCCTTTTCTTCTGAGACTCAAATAGTTTTATCTAAAAAAGACCTAAATATTTCGAAGAAAAAGAGAAATAATTCCAAAAATAAAAGTAATAAGCGGCGCATGACGCTTCCAGCCACTTTATAAACGAAGCAGATCTCGGCTAAACCAGTGTATACGCCAGTGAGAATAGATAATATAGTTATTACTCCATCTTCTCCATCTGTTTCTCCCCCGGCTAGAAATGACATGACTAATGAGCGCAATAGTTCATTTAATTTAAGAGCTTTGTCGAGAAAAAAAAAGATTTTCATTTCACGTCTTCAGCCCGACACAACAAGTGAAAATGTATTGACGTTTGTTAAACACAACCAATTAGTAAGTCAGGCTGCTTTCTGCTCATGCAAGAAAATTGGCAATAAACCGTCCCACGCATCATTTATTCTCACAGTAGCTGCTGAAGAGTTTGCAACTGTTTTGAGCTCTAATCTGTGGGCTGATAATATCTTTGTTTCTGAGTTTAAGCCTAAACACAGGTCTAGAAGGACGAATAATATCACCAGTCAGACCCAAAAAAACTAAATAGGCTTTCCCTTTACTATCAAAATGTAAGGGGATTGCGTTCAAAGACGCGCGACATTTTTTTGTCAACTCAGAATTTTTCTGAAGATATTATCGCGTTAACTGAAACTTGGTTGAACGGAGGAATTACTGACTTAGAACTGTTTGACAATAGTTTTCAAGTATATAGGAAGGACAGACACGCTGACAATAATTCTGCAGTTGGTGGTGGTGTCCTATTAGCTGTAAGGAGCTCCTGTGTTAGTTCCTTTATTGATATTCCCTGCTCTGCTAATATCGAACTTATATGCGTTAAGGTTGTACATTGCAATTCTAATGTATATGTTATTAATGCATACGTTCCTCCAAAGAGCAGTGTAGAGGTCTATGCAAGCCTTGCGGATTGCATAGAATTTATATTAAATTTACTTGACGTTAATGACGACATTTTATTGTTGGGCGATTTTAATTTGCCTGACTTAAAATGGCATTCTTCTGACGATGAAACACATTTTTGTGCATCTAATTCGAAGACACGCCAAGAACATATATTTGTTGACAATATATGTTCTGACTTACAACAAGTTAGTTGTATTTATAATAGTCTGGAAAGGCTGCTTGACCTAGTCTTAACTACAGACAGTAACAATGTCATTGTTCAGAAGGCACTTCATGCTTTGACTACTATTGATAATTACCATCCACCTTTGAGTATTTGGTATAAATCCGATAGGGAGAATATGGTAAATTCAAGCTCTGTTGACACAGTTTATGAATTCAATTTCAAAAAAGCTGACTTTTTGGGGTTGAATCATTTACTTAATAGTAAATTAAATATAATTACAGAATACATAAATAATAATAATCTTAACAGTTCAATAAATTATTTCTATACGGAGCTCTTTGCCATGTTTTCTCAGTCTGTACCATATAGTCTCAAATTTGCGAAAAATTCTGCGTACCCTTGGTACACAAATGATTTAAAGACTCTTCGCAACAATAGGAATAGGGCATGGAAGAAATATGTTTGTAGTTTTGACTCAAATGACCTAGAAACATACAAACGTTTGTTTCTGGAATTTGAGAATTGCTCAGCTGCATTATATAATGAGTATTTGGATAATATGAAGCTGAGTATTTTGTCTGATCCAAGAAAATTTTGGGGATTTATTAATGTTAAGAAGAAGACTGATGGATTTCCTTCTTCTTTCAAATTTCAGGATGGATTTACTGACAATTCCACCATTATTTGTGGCTTATTTGCCAATCTTTTTAAAGAATCATTCTGTTCAGATTCTTTTAATCCTGATTTAGCGTATTTTGATTATATGAACAACGCATCCAGAGTTTCTTTGGGGCATATATCTTTTACCTCAGAGGATATTTTTAAGTATATTGAAACAATCGATGAGGATTTTAGCGCTGGACCAGATGGAATTCCTGCCGCAGTGTTAAAACTATGCGGCTCCGTTTTGTGTCAGCCTCTCTCGTTACTTTTTAATAAATCAATTAATGAAAGTAATTTTCCTCTTTTTTGGAAAAAATCTTATATCAGTCCTATTTACAAAAAAGGTTGCAGGAACGACGTCACTAATTATAGGCCTATCGCTAAATTGTCTTCGATTCCTAAACTTTTTGAGCGAATAGTGTACGATCGAGTGAAAATTCACTGTGGACAAGTCATGACAACTCGTCAGCATGGTTTTGTTACTGGCAGATCCACTGTGTCTAATTTCCTTGATTTCACTACATTCTGCTTAAAATCTATTGATTCTGGTAGCCAGGTCGATTGTATTTACACTGATTTTAGCAAAGCTTTTGATAAATTACCACATAATCTAATTTTATTTAAACTTAAATTAATGGGATTTCCACAATATTTTGTAAACTGGATCAAATCGTATTTGATGGAGCGATCTTATCAAATACGGTTCCGAGGCGTGTTGTCTTCTGAATTTGTTGCAGAATCGGGTGTTCCTCAAGGAAGCCACCTGGGCCCACTTCTGTTTATTTTGGCAATTAATGATGTTACCCACGTCATTAAACACTCTCATTTGCTTATTTATGCAGATGATATGAAAATATACAGAACAATTGATTCTAATGACAATTCAGACCTGCTCCAGTCAGACTTGAACTCCTTTGAGGTATGGTGTTCTAAAAATAACATGTTTTTAAATCCAGATAAATGCCAAACTATGACCTTTTCGCGTAAAAGGAACAATTTTATTTTTGATTACAAAATTAAAGATACTGCTTTAAGTCGTGTAACTACCGTCAAAGACCTTGGTATATGCATGGATTCTAAATTGTCGTTTAACATGCATATTGATACAATTTGTAAAAAAGCGTCTTCTATGCTTGGTTTTATAAAACGGTGGGCCAAAGAGTTTGATAGCTTAATAACAACTACAACTCTGTATTATTCAATCGTGCGTCCTCACTTGGAGTACGCAAGTCAAGTATGGTCCCCACATTACAATGTGCATATTGATCGTATAGAAAGAATTCAAAAACGTTTTGTTCGGTTTGCTCTAAGAGGCTTGAGTGGAACTGACACATTTAACCTTCCTCCATATGAGGATCGTTTGAAATTATTAAAAATGCAATCTTTAAGTGAGAGAAGAAAATCTGCTGATATCGTCTACTTACACCAACTCATTACTGGTGTATTCGACTCTCCAGAGCTCCTTTCTCTTATAAATTTTAACACTAACCGTAGAAGCAGTAGAAACTCTAACAACTTGATTTATTTACCATTTAGTAGAACAAATTATATGTTAACTGCTCCATTAAATCGCATGAGTACCTATGTTAACAACTGTAACGTGTTTGATGTTAACTTGTCGAAAGGTCAACTCAAAAGTAGATTGAAAACTAATGTATGATTAGATCTATGTAAACGCATGGTTAGTTGTTATGTCTTGTGTTGTCCCTGAGCCCAACCCATATTATGGTGGGTAAATTTTTCTCCCTTTTGGTTTTTTATTGGACCACTTTTATCGATATCTTTGAGTTATTTCAATGATATTGGATTGGTTCTTAAAATGATCTATTGCGGAGAAAGTGTGAAAAAGCTGTAGTAGCTGAACTCTATTGTTATTGCATGGACATCCTTTATTGATGATAAGTTGGTAAGTTTAATAATATGGAGACTGGAAAGTGCTAGAAAATAAAACTAATTTCTTTTTTTATGTTTACTGCACAGAACTTATCTGCAATAGCAGCGCATTGGACGATGACCAGCAACTGTCTGCTGTTATGCGACCCAATGTCACAGTCCATTGCTTCCATAAGTCTAAGAAATAAGCGACTCATCAACCCTCGTACCAACGTGTAGGTGCATGAACACTTCAATGTTAAGTACAAACGAGGTACTATTTCAAGTATATGAAAATGGACAAATTTTATTTAGGTGAAAGAAGTTCAACAAATAAAATTGAGTACTTTAAGAACTACGAAGAATAAATCGTGAATAAATAAGTTTATCGTAATGTTTTTAGTTTGCTGCGGTTGACTAGCAATATTTAAGTCGATGCTAATTTTTTATTTTTTCTTTGATTCATTGCATAAACAGCTGATTTTGACAACTACCAATCGCCGCTCGTGAGTAAAAAGCTAGTTAACGCTACTACCTAGTCAATAATTGTATCAAGGTCCAGAATTGCAGCGGTGGCGGTAGTCGGATCACGGTTGCATTTCATTTTGGGAATGATACAAATTATTTTATATTTTGCTTTGATTTCACATGAATGCAACCCATATACATGAATGCAGAATGTCAGTTCCATAGTAGAACTAGACAAGATAGTGTTAGGGCTGAATGTGTTCCCTATCTTACAGTGCACCCTAAACAAGTGCGCGTTGCGCTGCGTACCCAAACGCCACGCAATTTTATTTTACGCTTAACCTAAACAAGTGCGCTGCGGAAAGAACTGCTGCTCTCGAACTAGCTCAGTCTGATGGTTTAAAAATCTTAAAGAAACTTTTAGAATTGTGTAAAAATCTATTAATATAGCAAATACTTCCATTTGCAATTGAGATTAATTAATTAAAAGCAGCTAATTGCTCTTTGTTCTAATACTTTGGTTTTATGCAGCCAACTTCACATCCGAACGCACTGTCAAAATTGGAAATTCGATTCATGTTGCGGTAGTCCGGTGCGTGTTTCGGTAGGCTTCATACAAAATGTATGTGCATGAGCCGATTTTGACAGTTAAACCACGCACGCGCACTTGTTTAGGGTGGACTGTTAGTTACTATAACTGTCAAACTCACCTAATTTTCCAATAGGGCTGTTTACATTTCAAATCGCTCAACAAATCATCAACTCGTCGTCAAATCAATAAAAATTCTGTTGACCAAATCATTTGATGATCAATTTGATGAGCGATTTGAAATGTGAACAGCCCTAATGACAAAACAGAACCCTGCAAGACACTCTTAACCGAAACTTTATCACATTCAAAAAAATTTTTTAGTATTCACTAACACATATGCATGGTATTTTGTTATTAAAATGGCGGTACAAAAAGCTAGTAGTTATTAAACCTATTATTTAACAAGCAGCAATTCTGTTGTACTTCCCTGATTTCTGTTGTTGGAATGGTAGACAGGGACAAATGATTTTCGTTTTGTTCTACTTGTTTTTGTTTTTTTTTTCTTATGAGAAAAATAAATTTGATGTACACACAATTTAGAAAATTTTCAAACTAACGATTTATATCGTGTAACAGCACGTTAGTACTTTTAATTGTGAAATATATTAAATAAAATATTATATTTTGTAAAAATAATTATATTTTAAAACGTTTCTAGTTAAATAGACGAAGCGCGGATTTGTTTTTGTTCGCATTTGTTGTGATTGTTCGCAGAATTATATAGTTTATCAGCTTTAAGCATGTTCGCGGAACTATATAGTTCCAGCAGTTCTATTTATAAGAATGAAAGTAACAAAAGCATGTTCAATGTCATTTCGTGATTGTTTTGTTTCATAGGTTAAAAGCAAAAATAAACAGCAATGCTGAACAATGCACACAACTGGAATGACGATATATCATTTTTTATTTTATCTATTATTTCTTTCACTCTCTTTCACAGGCATAACTGGATTACTTGTCGTCGCTCAAACAATTCGATTAAGTTATGTAAGTTCGAATGAGATGTGGCTCAATTAAAAATATGTCACTGCAATCGGAACTGTTTGGACATGCTTAAATCGTACAGATGGAATGACATGAACTATGCAGGTCCGGATCGACCAAACTCTACTTTGAACTTTATCAACAAGAATAGAGAAAGAGTTTGCTATTTTAATTTTATATCCAAAACAAATGGCTGCTCAAAATAAAGGAAACAGAAAATACAAAAAGAAAGCAAAGTTCTTCTGGCATAAGTGCAGTTCACAGCCCACGCGTAAATAATTTTTTTCTTGATTTTATTAAACATATTTTAGTCTTTTTAGTTAAAAGTGCAAAAATAAAATATCGGTGTCGAATGGCTTAGGAGATAAAATTCACGAAATTTTCAAAACTCAGTGCAAATTATGAAGTATGTGGAACAAAGCCCAAAATAAAAAATGAAATATAGCCCAAAATTAAAAAAATTATATGAAATATGAAATCTTATTATATAAACGAGAGTTTTATCCAGAAATACTGTAGACAGCGAAGCCGGTGTTGGACTTACTGAGGGCTATAATCCCTAAGCATCGGCCGAAGCCGCCTATTAATAAGAGAAAACTGCATACAGTTCGTTTTTTTCATTAAATTTGGAATTTAACAGATAAAATTATATGCCCTTGTACGGAGTGTTAAAAACAAGCTTAAAATTTTAATTTTTCATGTTTTCATAAATTGTATCTCCTAAACCAATGGAGACTGACATTTTATTTTTAGATTTTTGGACGAAAGAGGCCCAAATACGTTTAATAAAATTAAAAAAATTATTTACGCGTAGGCCGTAAACTGCAACTGTTCCGTTCTTCTGGATTCATGATGCTGTATTTTATCCAAATATTATATGATAATAATTAATTCACAGAAAAAAAATTAAATGTCAAACGAAATTATCAAAACCCGGTGTGAACGATTTTGTAAAATTTCGAAACTATCTCACGAAATTACTTAATTTTAACTCAGTGTGAACTTAGTATTAAATACAATACTTTTTTACAATCGAACAGAGCTAGAGTTAAAATTACACTGAACGTACTCCGTTATAAACAGCTGAGTTTGCAAGCAAATAATTTTTTCTGTTCAGCGTGTTTTCAACATAAAAAGAAGCAAATTAAATATAATTTATGCTTAAGGCCATTGATGTCGAAGCTTTAATTTTCTTTATTTTAAAATTTTAATAAAATTATAAATAAATTAATATAATTGTTAGTTATAACAAAATGTCAGATACGGAAATCGAAACAAAAAAGCCAAGAATGTGTCCTGAAAATGAATCGAAATTGCAGACAACCAATTCAAATCAAACAACCTGTGCCCACTTTGTTAAGCGAAAGAAACGTTTCTGCAAAATGACTGTGTCCAAAGGTAAACAATACTGTGGCGAACATGAGCCTGCAAAGCGAAGTGATGAAGAACGTTCTGTTGATGTTGACGATAGAATACCTTGTCCGCTGGACCCCAAACATACTGTATACAAAAAGAAGCTTCAGAAACACCTTCGAATATGCAATGCTCGGCAGAGCGGTGAAGAGCCAGCGTATGTGGTGAGAGGAATAAATGAAGGTATTAGAGATGATAAAGATACCGTAGATTATAGCAAGTTGAAGCTAAGTGAACTAGAAGATGTTGAGTTCTTCAAAGTGGTTGAAAAGGTGCAGCAACTCTATGTGCAGCATGTTGAGGGACGCATTGGAAACCTGGAGTGCCAGCACAAGTCTCTTGAGCCGGAACTAGCCAAGGAGGAAAACGGCAAGGAAGCACGAAAACATCTGCTTCAGACATCGGCGCTGATAGGCATTTTAGAGCAGGAGCAGCAGTTGGGTGATGGAGTGAGTTTTATAGAATTCGGCGCAGGTAAGGGACAGCTAGCATTTTATCTCGCACAAGCGTTGCATGAACAGAAAAACTCCCAGGTCGTGCTGCTGGATCGCATGTCGCTGCGCCACAAAAAAGACAACAAAATCGAAGATAAAACGTTGGTGCATCGCATACGCGTGGATATTGCAGATTTCAGCATAAATAATTTGGAATTGTTGCAGCATTCCGAGCGACTCGTCGCAGTCTCTAAGCATTTGTGTGGTGCTGCTACAGATCTGGCGCTACGTTGTATAACACAGTCAATGGATGAAAATTTAAAATTATCCATGTCCAGGTCACAAACAGAATTCATATTGATAGCACTTTGCTGTCATCATCGCTGCGACTGGCAGACATTTGTGGGCAAAGATTTCTTTCGCTCAAATGAAGTAAACGCACGTGAATTTGCTATCATCACCAAAATGGTGGGTTGGGCCATTTGTGGCAGTGGTATGAGTCGCGAACGACGTCGTGCGCTTGAGGAGCAATCATTGACTGGTCAAACAATGCAAGATACGGTTGCGAATCAACGTCTTAGCCAAAAGGAACGAGAACGAATTGGTTTCATGTGCAAACGTGTGCTGGATCACGCGCGTCTTATATACTTGCGTCAACATCAATTTGATGCATCTCTGAAATGCTATGTTTCCCAAGATATCACCTTGGAGAATGTTTGCCTTGTGGCGAAAAAATCAAAATAAATTTTGAACTCGATAAAGTTGAACAGTTTTTTCCTTAACTACTCACTCCCCTCTAAATGTCATCGGTGAACAAATCGGTTCCGAAATTCGCAAAGCTTCCGCAGCAACCAATTCACTTATGGATCCTTGAACTTACGGATAAGTAAGTTCCCCTCATTCATACTAATTTCAATGCCGCTTAAAGCTGTTCCTATCAGCATTGATAGATCAGCTGATCGTGCGTCTAGTTTCACAGACTAGTTTAACGGAAATGCTTTGCATATCCATAACCAATAACAAGAGTATTATTTAAAACTGGTTTAGGTGGGCGTAGAATATAATATTTATAGTACGGCGTGCGATCAGACGGCGACAAATTGCTTGGGGTTGGCATATTGACGTTGGGCTCGACCGACTGAGCGTAGCCGGGTATGAAAATAACTATAAAAATAATGATTTATATATTAATTCAATTTGACGGACTTGCTGCAACATACACACACACAAACACATGTCTGTGACTATAATTATTGCCTAATTAGTAACTCGATGAATGTTGTTCGAATGTGTGCAATCAAAGTTCTTTCAATTGGCGACAGCTTATTGGTAGCAGTGATTAGGAGTTATTAATCTATTCTACAATGTCCGTCCGAATACGTAGTAGTATATCGTAATAATCGATGAGGAAGGTCAGGTGTGTACGTAGCAGCTTCTGAATTTGAACAACTTTGTTAGAATATTAACAACAGCATCCATCAAGGCATGAAAAAAACAAATGTGAAGTACATCTAACTAATCGGCTCTTGTTGGCAGAACTTGTTTCGCATTGATAACATTGGTTATTAGATCACCTTTGGTCAACAAAGCTCTGCTTTTTCAAAAAATTTCAATAGGAAATTTAATTAAAAACTAATAAGGAATTATCTTCGACTAGGCCGAAGTTTAAATACCCCCACGGCCGAAACAGAGTATATATAAAGTCTTAAGCAAACTGTTTAATATATTTAAAGAGATTTTCTCGTTTTGGTTAAGTCACTTTGTATGGGAGGTAGGTGTGGTTTTCATCTGATTTTTTCAAATTTAATACTCAAAATAAATATTAAATATTAAAGACACTGTGCGAAATTTGAAGTCATTAAATGGATATTTGTGGAATTTAAAGAGATCTTATCGTTTCGGTTAAGTCACTTTGTATGGGAGGTAGGTGTGGTTTTCATCTGATTTTTACAAATTCAATACTCAAAATAAATATTAAATATTTAAGACACTGTGCGAAGTTTGAAGTCATTAAATGGATATTTGTGGAATTTAAAGAGATCTTATCGTTTTGGTTAAGTCACTTTGTTTGGGAGGTAGGCGTGGTTAACATCCGATTTTGCTCAGATTCGAACTTGACCTCCATGCTTGTATAAACAGACGGAAAGACGGACAGACGGACATGGCTAAATCGACTCAGGAGGTGATGCTGATCAGAAATATATATACTTTTCTATAACGGCCACGCCTCCCTATCAGCGTTACAAACGGAGTGACAAAATTAATGTACCCCCATTACGTTTTTTAAACGTGGGGGTATAAAAATAATTCTAAATTTACTTATAGGGAAAGGACATTAGCACTGAATGGCGGGTTACTTCAGACATTCAAATGCTTTAGAAACCCATCACGTTGCCTAGGTAAAACATTTTTATAAATTAGCGCGCTTCAGAACAAAAACAAAATTTTTTCTTCCCTCATGCCAAATGTTATTGGAGGTTCTCGAGTAGAATAAGATATAAACAGTCGTAGTATAATTACCCTTTTTTTATTTTATATAAAAAAGTGTAGATAGTAGCTCTATCCATGGTATAAGGATAGAGGTAGCTGCAGCGATGACCGTGCTCTCTTTCCATACTGCCATGTCTGTCAAAATTAGCTCTGTGGCGAATGGAAACGAATGATATTCTTCTACCATGTTTATCTCTTTTGAGCAAGGAGAGCGGAAGGCCTGACAAATTTTCCCATTTCATACAAGCAATACAATGGTGTTTGCAATTAGTGTGGAAGGCCTTTTAAAACCTAACGCAAGCCTGCTAGAAGGCCTTTGGACTCCTGCGATTGCCCACTGGGAAATGACTTCAACACTAATACATACGCACACTTGTGTTCGTACACTTAGTGCATAAGGGGGCGTCCATTAATTACGTGAGGTTGGTTGATATGTCCCGCTGGTGAGATATCGTCAGATTCGGCTCGACCCCCTTACCACCCTCTAATCTCACATGAGATTGTTCAAAATGCATGTTTTCAGTGCAAATATGTTAATCAATGCTTCATTGTGTTGCATTTATTAAAAAAAACTCGCAATATATTTATATATATTTAATAGAAAAAAATCTAACAATAAAATACTTATTATGTAAAAGTAAGTTATTTAAAATGAGAACTTCTAAAATTGGTGAAGGAATATTAATTCTAATTCAGTCCATGGGGACTCATGTGCGGTCTCGAGAGTGGCTACTGGAACCACCATGTCCATGTATTTTCGGTAAAATCATCTGCTGCTTTTTATCCACCGTTATCGCTTGCACACAGAAACTCATTAGCTCGACGTGTGATAATCCGTGAAGGTCGCACTTTGCGCGCTGGTGCACGGTGGACTTCGCGCCGATGCTCTGCAGCTCTTGTGATGGACGAAAAGTTAATACCGCATGTATTGCAGCATCTTTTTTCTAGATCCCCACGTACACTGGGGCAATAGACATCATAGAGCAAGTCCATGAAGGCATGTAAAGGTTTTTTTAGTTTATTTATTTATTAACCATTTACTGGGCTATGCTCTTACAGAATACACACTTAACCTAATTATAATTATAATTATAATTATAATCATACTAATAATTTGAATTAAAGAAATTAATAATATTAATTTTGAACTTATTTCTCTTTTCTGTAAAATCGCAATGACTCGCAGCTAAATTACAAAGAGATATGCATCTAGAAATCAGTTCATTCGCTCCATAATTAGTTCTATGGAAGCGCGAATGAAAAAGATTTGTATTTCTAAATGTTCTTTGTGGAACATTAAACGAAATTAGACTAAGTAATTCGGGTGAATCTATGTTGCTGTATATTAAATCTTTTATAAATAGAACACACTGAGTTTTACGTCTATTATCAAGTTTTTGTAACCTAAAAGTCGACAACGCAAGTCATAAGACGGCATGCTTTCGAAAGAAAACATACGTCTCAGTGCAAATCTTGAAAAGCTCTTTTGAATCCTTTCAATTCGAGAAATGTCAGTTCCGTACATCGGATACCAAACGACACAAGCGTATTCTAATATTGATCTTACTAACGTAACAAATAGTATTTGAACTGTAAAAGGATTCAAAAATTCTTTAGAATTTCTTTTTATAAACCCGAGTTTTGAATTTGCTCTTGATATGATATATTCCATATGAGAACCAAAAGAAAATTTCGCATCAAAAAATACTCCAAGATCCTTAATAACACATTCTCGTTTAAATAAAGAATGTGTATCATAAGAGTAGTTATAAACGCAAGGAACATTTTTCCGAGTAAAAGTGACGATTTTACATTTTGTATAGTTTAGACTTAAGCCATTAACATTACACCATGCAATAAATAAATTTATCTCTCTTTGGAACTTAGAACAGTCCTCAAGATTCCTTACAGCAATGAATATTTTTAAATCATCAGCATAAAGTAGAAATTTACAAAATGAAAAAATATTAGATACATCATTTATAAACAAGATAAATAAGAGAGGCCCCAGATGACTACCTTGCGGAACACCTGATTTCGCATCAATAACTCTAGAGTACTGGTCTTCTACTTTTACTACCAACTTTCTATTCAAAAGATACGAAATTATCCACTTTTAAAATACTGAATGTATTCCTAGTTTATTAAGTTTACTTACTATCAGTTTGTAATTAATACTATCAAAAGCTTTCATAAAATCAGTATATAACACACCAACTTGTAAATTATTTTCAATAGTGTGTAAACAGTAGTTTGAGAATATTGCAAGGTTAGTATTTGTGGATCTACCACTAAAGAAGCCATGTTGGTTAATTGAAATATAGTTTTTAAAATCGCTGAATAATTGTTTATTTATAATTTTATCTAAAATTTTGGGTATGATTGAAAGCTTTACAATTGGCCTATAGTTTTCTATAAGACCTTTTTGACCTGACTTTAACACTGGCGATATAAATATAATTTTCCAATCGTCTAAAACCGTACCAACAGAAAGTGACTTATTAAAAAGCAGCGTTAAACCAATGCATAAGGATTTAGCGCAATATTTAAAGAAAACTGGTGGTATTAAATCAAAACCAGCTCCTTTGTTAATATCTAGTTCTTGGAGAGCATCAAGTACTTCCTTCTCAGATATTGTAATGTTTCCTATATTAACGATATCAGATATACCTGAAAAGTCGTCATCAATATTTGTGTGATAATTATTAAAAATTGAGCCAAAAAAGTCTGCAAACAATTCGGATATCTCTTTAGCATTATTTCCTACTCTTCCTTGAAACTCCATATATTTAGGAAAACCGCTTGTTTTTCGTATAGAGTTTAAAAAGACCCAAAACGATTTTGGATTTGATTTTATGTTATACTCAGTGGAGTATATATACTTTTTGTATAAAAAGTTCTATAAAAATTCAAACTCTTTTCTACGTAAAACGAAATGTGCTTTATTTTCCGACGATTTTGTTTTTTGATATTTTTGGTGTGTGAAATTTTTCAAATGTAAAAGGCTTCGATTATACCATGGTAAATTGAAATGACGCTTGGATATTTTTATTGGCACAAATAGATGAAAACCTTCGTTAAAAATATTTTTTAAGGTATAATACATACTATCTAAATTAAGTGGTCCAAACAGCACTCTCCAGTTTATAGAGTTAAAATATTGGTTCAATGCACCAAAATTAGTTTTAAGAAAATTATACGATAGTTGCAAATTATCATATAATGGCTGGTTTATAAAATTATAAAAACTGAATTCTAATTTAAGAGCTATATGGTGCACCGATTCATTTGTAAGAGGCATTCCACATTTAAAAATATTAAACTTAACTTCATTGTTTATATATATTAAATCAAGCGTTCTGCTAATTTAAAACAATTTGAAAAAGATTCATTGCATATAAGGTATCACCGAAAGTTTTTTCAATATCATTTAAATTAAATGGAAATTATAATTTTTCATAAAATCTCCATTCAATGCTGCCTAAATTAAAATCACCAAGAACACATGGCATTTGATTTGAATTAAATGAATCTAATATTAATGGTATTCACTACATTTGTTAAGCCCTGCTTACTTCCTAAACTTAACAAATTTGTTAACTCCTGTCAAAATTTTGTTTGGGAAAAGTCTTAGCAGCTTTTTAGCAAGTTAACAAGCTCAGCACCGTGTTTTTGTTTAGCAGATACCATTTGTTAAGCCTGAAACGTCAAAGTTATTAAGTGTAGTGATGAATCGTTTTGTGAATGAGTTTTAACAAGTACCAAATTATTTATGATTTGCAGCTTCAAAGTCTAAAAACTTCCCTTTTTTTAATAAAATAATGAAAACTTTGTAAAGATGTTGGTAGAGATTTAAGACATTTCAAAGTTTCTGAGTAGCAAATGTATCAAAAGTGTTAACGCACTGTAATATAAAAATAAAAATACATTTTTGGTTACTGAGTACTGGTTACACGGGTTATTAAAACCACAGATCTATTGCTACATTGAAAGTTGTCAAATTAACATTTGCAAACAATTTTTGCAAAATATTTGCAATTTATTTATTTATAAATGGTTGAAGTAAGAAACTTATATTTCTATTTAATTAAGCTTTATTATTTATTTATTAGCCAAGTGCAAATAAACGCCGTCATTTGATTTTGTAATAATTTAGTTTTTTCAATTTTAAGCTGTAGAAGTCTTCCAGCTGATTTTGACATATCAGTTTAGCACTTGATTATAAAATGTCTTAGCAGGTATGTTCACATCAACAGCTGCTAACTTTAACAATTTAGCAGTTTAGCAGGACTTAACAAATTTTAATGAATACCATTATTGTGTTTATACATATTATATAAATGATTATTATACATTTCTAAGCTGCTATTAGGGGGAATGTAGCTGATGATAAAGACTATTTCCTGCCTGCTCTCCAGATTATCATTTTTGAAAGAAACTGCAACACACATCTGCTCGATGTCATCTGCATTCCGTGGTAATTGCATAATTTTATTTCGAAAAAGAGAGGAGACCGCAATACAAACACCTCCTCCTCTGCTTAAACCAAGACTAAGAGGTCGATCTCTACGATGAACTTCGTAATTTTTTTCTTACAATATTAATGCAAATGTATGCATACAGTATTAATGGCAATGTATGCATGCAGTATTAATGGCAATGCATGCATAGAGTACTACTAATTCCCCATGCATACAGCAATGGTAATTGTGCGGGTACACAGTACACATGCTCTTGTTTGACTTCGCCATGTAAAATGGAAATGAGCATGCATAGACCCCTTTTATATTGGTCAAGACTTGAAGTCAAGTTTCAGAGTTTGTAGGCAATTCGCCGTACATCGGAAGCGACGGAAGGGAAAAAGAAACTTGAAGCTGTACCGGCAATTTTTCGTGTTTTTTCGTGTTCCTTTTGCTATTTTCGCGTTGTTGACAGTGCTTTTTATTTTATTTTTCGCATATCAATGTGAGTTTGTTAGACTACGGTTGCATTAAAATTTTTTGCATCCAATATACTTCAATTTTGCATTAAATTTTTAAGCAAAAACGTTTTGTTAACTTCCAACGCGGTAAAAAAATAAAATTCAGTTTGCAAATTTCTATAAACTATAATTCATTTGCTTGCTACCTATCTCGTCTTAGTTTTAGAAAACAAGGAAAGAAGACAAGAACTTGAATTCAAGTCTTGACCAATGTGAAAGCTTTCGTCAAGTTCAAAAGAGAACGTCAAAAAAACTTGACTTCAAGTCTTGATCAATGTAAAAGGGGTCATACAAACGTATGCTTACATCATCAATGCTGTTTACATGAATGTACTTACTGGGATGTGCTTCATGTGTGCCGACCACTGAACTAAACATTTACGGACGTAAACACAACAAGTAGAGACTTCGTCGCAGCGCTCGTCGAATCGCGTGTTCAGATAGCCGGTGGTAAAACAATCGACGAGCTACTGTGCCAATTTGTTGCACTCGCATAACCGCGAAAAATATTATAGTGTAAAATTTGGTCATATTTTAGTAGAGAAACAAGTTTTACTCAATTTAACCAGCTATCTCATTATTCTACACTGTTTCTTGCTGATAAAAATTACGTAATTTTTGCGAGAACCCCCTCTCCCGCACGTAAGAATTAGTGAGATTCTGCTTAACCCCCCGTCCCCCTAAATGCCTCACGTAATTAATGGACGCCCCCTAAGCAGCTCATGTGAAAGTTACGAAACAAAAATTTTGCTATCCAAATTGTGCTCGTGTGAAAATGCCCACTGAAAGCAACTACAACCATGGCCGCAGTGTTGCCAGTTTTTGGGAGAGATCATTCCCGTTTTGTTCATGCATTTCAATAAGTTATTTCCGTTCTTTCCTTAATATTTCCCCCTTTTTAAAGTTCAATATTTTATTTTGAATAGAAACAATAATAATACAAACCTTACTGATGTAATTAAAAATATGCCTTAAAATAACACATTTATTACTTGTACATTTATATATATTTGGAAACTACTCGTCAATTTAAATTTTTCAGCATCCTTAGTTTTTTCTATTACATAACTTTTGACTTTGCCCGAGGGTGTTTTATTTCATTTCACTTGTGCAAGAATACAAGTGAACATTTAACAATAAAACATTAAATACATAATTTTCGGGTATGATTTTCATACTTAAAATATCCATACACATGGTTTGTGTATCCCGGTGTTGAATCGCCATAAAGGCGATATTTTTTTTTTACTTTTTGCATAACAGAAACCGAAATATATTCTTGAAAACCAATATTTCAAGGATTTTTATTTGACCCTTTCATATATAAGATTTCTAATTTCCTTTTAATTTTCAGAGTCTCAAATAAATATACTTTTTTAGCAAAAATCATGTTAGTATTCTTTTCCTTGAAGCCTTTTGTATCCTCTTTAAAATCCCGTTTGAAATTTGAAAATTGGTTGGTTAGAAAAAAGTTATAAATTTTTGTTTTTTAAATGGCGGTTTGACCGTTTTACAGTCTTTTAGCTATTTAAATCGATTCTTCACCAACTAAACCTTGATAAAATTTAATTTGCTCATTACCATTCTCTTCGGCGTGAAAAAACAAAAAATGCATGCACTTAAGAGTCAGATTACTGCTTTCCGAAAAATTTTACTAAGAAGAAACGCGTGGGGTAAATATTTATCCCGGTTTATAGTATACAGGTAAAACCAACGGGTTTGTAGTTCTAGGGTTAAAATATGATGCCAACAATTTTCCATATTTTGTGTAACTTTATTTAATAGATCAATATTTGTTAGGGCTAATTTTTCAGTGCGAGTCTTAAACTCAAGTCAAATAAAACCAAGCTAAACTCACCAAAATTGGACGTTTAAACTCGGTTTAGGCCGAATGCTAAAATATCTAGTTAAACCGAGTTTAAACTTCCAATTTTGGTGAGTTTAGCTTGGTTTTATTTGACTTGAGTTTAAACTCGAAATAAAAAATTGGCCCTTAGTGACCTATATTCTAAGTCGATATAAATTCATGTTTTTTAATAAAATAGGAACACAACGGAATTAATGAAAAGTACATTTTGTTTTTTAGAACCATAGCATCCACAAATGCGAAAATTTGAAATGCTCCGCCCTTTCCACAGAAATTAAATCTTTTAAAAGTTCAGTTTTATTTACATACTAGCTGAAACCCGGCGTGTTGCTGCCACGTAAACGCCCATAAAATGTTATCAGTTAAACAGCATGTCTAAATTGAGGTCGAATACTGAATTCCGAGACTGTGCGACCTATATCCACAAAGCCATTCGATATAACAAATTTAGGTTGTATAGGAAGTGCCTCTCCCTCTTTATCACCGCTCATAGAATGTAATAAATTAAACTGCATGGAGGTTGAATACCAAATTCCAAAACTGTGCGACATATAACTCCAAAACTATTCGATAGCACAAATTTGGGTTGTATGGGAGATGCCACTCCCCTTTTCCCTATGCCCATAAAATTTTACCAATGAAACTGCACATGTAAATTGAGGTCGAATACTGAATTCCGAGGCTGAGTTACCTATAACTGCAAAGCTATTCGATATCGCAATTTTAGGTTAAGTTGGAGGTATCACGCCCCCCCGACAAACTCTAAAAAATTTTATCATTAAATCTGCAAGCGTAAATTTTCGTCGAATACTGAATTCCGACGCTGTGCGACCTTGAACTCCAAAGCTATTCGATATCACAAATTTTCGTTGTATGGGAGGTGCCACTCCTCCTTGATCAACGCTCATAAAATGTAATCAATGAATTCAAAAACTGTGCGACCTATAACCCCAAAGCTATTTGATATCTCTAATTTGGGTTAAATAAGAGGTTTCACGCCCCCTTGTCGTACGCCCATAAAATGTAATTAATGAAACTGCATGTATAAATTGAGGTCGAATACTGAATTCTGACGCTGTGCGACCTATAACTTCAATGATATTCGATATCGCAAATTTACGTTAAATGGAAGGTGCCACGCCCCTCTTACCAATGAACATAAAATTAAATCAATGGAACTGCATGTGTATATTGAGGTCGAATACTGAATTCCGGAGTTGTGCGACCTATAACTCTAAAGGACAAAGTTGGGTTGTATGGGAAGTGCCACTCCCCTTTGCCCTACGCCCATAAAATGTAAGTAATGAAAGTGCATGTATAAATTTAGTTCGAATACCGAATTCTTACGCTGTCAACCTATAACTTCAAAGCAATTCGATATCGCCAATTTGGGTTGTAAGAGAGATACCACGACTCCCTGTCCAACGCCCATAAAATAAAATCATTGAAACTGCATGTGTAAATTGAGGTCAAAAACTGGATTCCAAAGCTGTGCGGCCTATTACTTCAAAGCTATTCGATATCGCAAATTTGGGTTGTATGGGAGGTGCCCCTCCCTCTCGTCCTACTCCCATAAAATTTCATCACTGAAATGGTACGTCTAAATTGTGGTCGAATATCGAATTTCTAAGCTGTGCGACCCATAACTCTAAAGCTATTCGATAACACAAACCATCTCGTACTCAAAGCAAAGCCACTTACAAAATTTGAGCTCAATCGGACTAATAGTTTCGAAGTATTTTGATATTTTCTTAAAAGTAGGCGTAGTTGAAGTGTGACCACGCCCGTTTTTATTAATGTTAATGACAGTAATCATACGAACTTATTTATCAAATTTTAATTTAATACGACCAAAACCGTCTTAAATACAGCATCTTTATTGATTTATGGGCGATAAAAGGGGGTGTGGCATTATTTTTTTCTAAACCTTTGGGTAGCAGTTACGAACAAACCCGTAGAAGGAAGTATTCAATTTGGTCCAGTCGTTTTCAAGTTTTAAGCATCCGAACAAATCACGATTCATTTTTATGTATACAAATATTGATTTGTAGGCGGTAAAAGTGGGCGTAAAAACGTTTATGTATCGTGACTGCCTCTTGGAGCACCTACACAGCAAGTTTCACTATAAAAATGTGTAGAACTCCGGAATTGCCATGATTTAGAAAAAGTGGGCGTATATATATTGCGACCACGCCCATTTTTTGTAGAGTAACTGACAGTTACCATCTGACAAAATTACTAAATCTTACTTTTTTACGATTGAAACCGTCTGATATATATCCTTTATTTGGTTTGTGGTCAATAGCGCAAATTTGGCTTGTATGGGAGGTACCACGACCCCTCGTCTAAACGTTACCAAACCTCACAGAAACACTCACTCTTCTCGGCAGACGTTGTTCTTACTGCCCGTCTTACTGCCATATACGAAAATGTCAAGAAATGCCAAATATATTCAACATTTTCAGTATAGGTGCCGAAAGTAGCCATATGCACTAAATAACCAAATTGTAGTCTAATACGATCAAAACCGTGCAAAATATAGCATTTTTGTTGTTTTGCAAGCGGTAAAAAGGGGTGCGGCAAAATATTTTCCTTGAGCCATCTCGTAATCGAAACAACTCGACTGCCCAAATTTCAGCTGAATTTAGGTTAAGAATGGCGCACTTTACTTCACTCGACGTTAACTCCTCGAAAAGTGAGTTTTAAAAAATAGGACCATTCCATTTTTAGTACAATTGTCGACAGTAACCGTACAAACTAAATTACAAAATTTTAGCCTTACACGACCCAAACCGACTGAAATGTAACATTTTTATTGATTTGGGGGCGGTAAAAGAGGGTGTGGCAAAGTTTTTTTCCTCAACCATCTCGTACCTGAAAAAAATCGAATGCCAAAATTTCAGGTCAATCGGTTCAGTAGTTTTGGAGTCTATAGACATCACACAGCCAGACACACATCGTTTTGCTTTTTATATATATAGATATTGATTTGTGGGCGGTAAAAGTGAGCGTGAAAACATTTATATATCGCCTCTTGGAGCACTTACACAGCAAGTTTCAATATAATAATGCGTAGAACTCCGGAATTGCCATGATTTCGAAATGTGGGCGTATTTATATTACGACCACGCCCATTTTTTGTACAGTTACCGACAGTAGCCATCTGAACAAAATTACCAAATATTAGTTTCTTACGATTGAAACCGTCTGATATATATCCTTTTCTTGGTTTGTGATCGATAGAGCAAATTTGGCTTGTATGGGAGGTACCACGCCCCCTCGTCCAATCGTTACTAAACCTCACAGGAACACTCTCAAGATGTGGCTTCAGTTTTCCTGAAAATTTCATAAAGATCGGTTCAGCGGTTTTGGAGTCTATACGTGATATAGCCACATACCCACATACATACATCCATTTTTATATATATAGATTTTCCGAAGTTTGTAAAGCAAACAAATCAAATGACGCTGAACAGAGAGCAAATTACGTTTCAGTTTACAGCTAGTGACAATCCAAATTAATTTAAACCGTGCCAAGCAATCAGATCAGATACTCTGTCTTTTTTTTATGGTTGAATCGGAAATGCCATGAACTTTGCGTTTCTTGTAAGCCTAGGTCTGACACCAACACGATATGAAGAGATCCTCTTGATATGTTGAAGGCGGCTGTTCGACTGGATCTCTTCCTGTCTTTTATAGGTAAGTTCTGTTTGCACCTGTTCTTGTAGCCCTGTTAAAAAATTTTGTTTGGCTCAAAGAATTTTATTTACACTATTGATGTTTTTTGATATTCAAAATTTTAAAAACTTGCATTAAACTCAGTCCGCATAAAAAGTGACGTCATGAATATAATAAAGTATTGAAAACTTCGAACACACTTAAACATGAGTGTCGGGTGTCCGCATGGGAGCAATGGGTGAAAGGGGAAGGGGTTATCCTCCCCCCCCCCCTAGGCTATGAACATTTTTTATATATTTTCATATTAAATCAAAAAAGCCGTAAGTTTAAATTAAAAAAATTTAAGAAAAAATCAAAAAACTTTCTAAATTGTAAGTTACGCTTAACCTAAAGGCTTTGAGAACTTTGTTAATAAAAACGTCGGTTTTAGTGTTAGAAGTGTACAATTTTGCGAAACATGTATTTTGATAATACGCATCATAATCAATCAAAAATTCGATTTTGAATTTTTTGTAACTTATGGCTTTTTTGATTTCATATGACGATATGTTCATTATGTATTTAATATATTTTGAAATGAATACAAAAATACTTTTTTTAAGGTTATTTTATAAATAAAGCAGAGCTAAACCAGTCATTTTCAAATAGTATGTTGTACCCGTTACTGTGAGGCCGTGTTCATATTACGCGTTTTAGTCGTGATTGCTCTTACGTTGTTTTTTTGCAAACGCTGCTGAAAAATACTGAATTTTGTATGTATTTCAATATATATTTATTTGTTTAATATTCAGTGTTACTCAGCCGCGTTTGCGAAAAAAATTGAGAGCGGTGTCGCAATCGCGACAAAAAAGAGTAATATGAACATGGCCTAATAAGTTACGATACCATTTCATTTACCTTTGTTTCACAAAAACTTTTCAATACGTATTCTTAATTGAAATATTTTTACTACGAATTTTATTCGTAATTTTCAGACACGAATAGAATTCGTAGAATGAAGGTAGTTTGGTACACATTTCAAATATTTTATTCGTATTCGTACTAAAACAAATTTATGAATGATCGTTTGAACCGCGGTTTGAACCGCGGTTCTTTAGCGTATGCGGCACGTACTCTTCCAGTAGGCTACGGCCACCTTGCAATCCCACATGTCCTTATATTCTGTAATTGTTCGACTAACCAGTCTGAACGATTTCAGTTGTAAATTTTTTGAACTCAACTAAAACTTCGTACCTTTTACGAATAATGCGTACGGTCAGCCTGCGAATGAATTTTTTAGTAAATGATGGTCAGAATGTTGCTGTCAATGGTGAACGGTATAGGAACATGATTCGAAGTTTTTTCGTACCTCAATTAGCTGGCATTTATCTTGCTGATATATGGTTCCAACAGGACGGAGCCACACAGCGGGCGCTACAATTGATTTACTCAAGGAAACTTTTGACGAAAAAATAATTTCACGAAATGGCCCAATTAATTGGCCCCCAAGATCGTGTCATTTAACCCTATTGGATTATTTTCTTTGGGGTAATGTAAAGTCACTTGTCTACGTCGATAAACCACAAACAATTGAACACCTGGAAATCAACATTCGAAGAGTTATCGGCGAGATACGGCCGCAAATGCTGCAAAAAGTTTGTGAAAATTGGTGTTCTAGATTGCGCCTTGTGGCACCAGCCGTGGCGGAAACATGGCCGAAATCATATTCAAACATTAATGTCATAAAATTTTCTATCCAATAAAGCCCGTTTAATTCATGTTTAAAATATATTACTATGTTTTATTATGGTTTAAACTTGTAACACTCTATAAAAAACACCCTTTATTAGGAAATTTTTGTATTCTAATTTTAAAAGTTGAAATCTCGGGGCTCGATAGTAATTAATGCAATTTCATATAAGGAAATAGGCCTCACATTATTGAATTTATTAAACTATTAAAAATATTTGCTTTAGCAACAAGTTACTGAAATGTATTACATGACAAAAAAATGAAATAAAATTTTTAAATATTTCGGACATGATACGAGAAAGATCTTTACACCATCTTTAAAATTATGTAAGATTTTCTAATGTGTACAAGCGTGTGTCAACCGATGTTGTGTGCATATGATATTCACAAAATTAGTACCAATAATCGTAGTTAATAGCATTATATAGGTTGCATTTTGTTTATGTTCATTCTAGATTCAATTATGCCTTTTCCGCCCCCTAGAACAAATCCTGCGGCCGCCCTTGCACTTAAGCACGACTGTGGGGTATTTTAATAACGGCACATTCGAAAATAATTGCTTGCTAGCTTTTAATTAATATGATTGGACAAGTTCCTACTTTTATTTGAAGAGTACTTTAATGATAGAAATTTCGGGATGTGAAGTTTTATTTGCAATTCATTAAATGTCCGTTTCTACCCGTCCTTTCCCTACTTTATTCTAACCCTATCGGAAATTTTAAAGCACTTTATTAAAAAGCACATAAAAAGTGCTTTATTCTACCTTTGCACAGTGCTTTTGTGAAGCGCTTTGCTCTCGCTGCGAGCTGAGCTGTAAAAAAGATCTTTGCTTTCGCTTTTCTTAATGCTTCAAAAAAGTTTTTGTGATTACTTCGAATATCTTGTCGAATTCGATATCTACTTCGATACTACTGACAATCCCATCACTAGCATTCGTGTCATCACTAGCATTTTAGCATTGGAAAAGTAAAGTTTAAGAAAGTGTGTTAGAGTGAAAAATAAATAATTCAGTTAACAAGTAAAGTTTAATTGATAGTAATATAAAGTGATTAAAAAAGGTAATAAAATGAGTGGCAAGTGGTTAGGGTATTCAAAACGCCACTTTAAAAGATTGGTAGCAGCGAAAATAGACGCTACAAATAACGAAGCTGCGCATGCAAGTGCAAACGACGAAGGCGCAAGAGCCGCAGATATTTTAAGTGCTGAAATAATTCAAAATTAAACTACAATTTCAAAGTGCACAAATGAATTGATTTAACTTTTGATCTCTTATTTTATATATATATAAAGTAAAATACGTTTAATTAACATAAATTAAATAAATAAATGTATGTAAATATAATTAAAATGTATTTGGTCTATTGTTTGTAATTTGCTCAGGTCAGCGACGGGAACACAGGGTAGGTATAAGAACGCGAGCAAAATGCGTCGACTTTCCAAAGCAAAAGCAAAGCAATTTTTCAATCACCTTCCGAAGTAAGAGGAAAGCTCTTTTTTAATAACCTTTCGAAGCGAGAACAAAGCCCTTTTTCGAATCATTTTCCGAAGCGAGAGCAAAGCACTTTTTTAACGTTTTTTGAAGCTAGATCAAAGCCCTTTTTGGAATCACTTTCCGAAGCGAGAGCAAAGCGCTTTTGCAAATCACCATCCGTTGCAAGAGCAAAGGCCTTTTTCCCAATGACATGGCAATGTTAAAAAAGGCGCTATTTACAAAGAGAACAAAGCGCTATTAAGATTTTGTTAAGTGCTTTCAAAGTGGTTTCAAAGCGCTTTGTTTCCTAAAGGGAAGTTCTGATACCATATTTTGACAATGAAAACGAAGTAATATTTGCTCATTCCCTTGACTGCTTCCTTCTGATATTTACTATTTATAAGAAGATACAAAGATTTCTTATATGATATTGAAATAGCTAATTCGTAAATATGTAAAAAAGTGCTGCCTTAACAATATTCTTATTATTCTAAGTTGCTTGTGTTTTACGATTAGAATTTAATGTGCCATTACTTTCGATTTCAAAAAAATACATATTCATACTTGGACAGACTTGGACATATTATTAATTACTTTGTTGTAATCTGAGTCAGCTACAATTTTTTATGAACCACCTGCACGCGTATGTCTCGTGAATATTTCTTTGCATAAGCCTGGCTTTTTCTCTTATTAATTATTTTTTTTGCACTTTATGTTAATTAAAATAATTATAAATATTTATGCCTTATAAATAACACTATGCCGTTTTCTGTTAGATTTTGGCCTGCTGAACACGAAAATCGCAATAAATTTTTTCTATGGATAGAATATCGATAAATATATAAATTTTTATCCGATTTTTTTGGATATAGGCCCTTGTTATGAGCTGCGTTCGATCTTCGACTGTAGTCGAATGGCCTGATCGAACGAATTTGCATTTGGTATTAGAACGTGCTTTCGACAAAGAGTAGCGCTATTGTGATTTTCGTTAATTTGTTTTATTTGAGGTAGTATATTTTTATCAGCTGATCGTTATTTTATTTTAACTAAATACGAATTGTTTGAAAGTTTATTGCAAAAAATTAGAGGAAAAAAGTTACGACTACGACGAAATTATGGTTCGACGATTCGTAAGAGGATGAAAGCTTGACGGAACTGGCTAGAAGCAGAACACGGTCGAGGGACGCATCCTTTTTTTTTTTTAAAAAGATCAAAGAACCAAGGCATGAGCCTTATACAAACAAGGTTTGGTCTTTGACCAGAAAGGAAAGGGATAGATTTATTTAGAGGAATTGATTGGAACAATACGTGAATTATTGATAAGTCGAAACAACCGTTAAAGACAATTTGAATCGCTTTTAACCGAGGCTAGTGCTATGCCTTAACCTCGGCAAGCATTTCCAGCCCTTAGTTGTTCCATTCCTTTTATTCCACATTTTCCACAATTTTAGTTGTGGATTTTTAGTTTTTCCATAATTCTTAAATGTAGGAAAGAACAAAGAAAGTGAAAAGAACCATGCCCGAGCCCGGATTCGAATCAGGGACCTCTGGGTTGAGAGTCTAGCACACTCTCCACTAGACATTAAAGGCCGACAAGCTTTAGCCTATAGCTAACCTTAAGCAACTTTGGTGTTGTACTAACTGGTGGTCCTAAACAATTTAATTACAGAGTGAATTATTCTTATTTCTTTTTTTCCTATTCCTATTTTCTACCTGAACTTTGGAACAAATACCCTTTGCAGTTAAAGCTACCTTCATCAATGAGATCATTTTTTTTTAACTGCGATTTGTTGTTCACCACCTTAGACCTGCATAAAATTTACAAAAACAGTTCAAAATTAGTTTTTCGTCTTTAAAACGCAAAACACAATCAGAAAATACTTATTGGGGGTTGGAATTAGTTTTAAAGGTTTTCTAAGAGATGGCGTAACTGTCAATAGATCGCATCGGGCACACCTGTGACTATATTCATTTCAAAGCACATTGTCTAAGCTTCATTTTTTAGTATGTGTCATTCCACTGAAGTGTAAACAACATATATTTTTTTCTCTGTGAACATGTCGACTTTCGTTCCAACAAAACGCAATTTGCGGGAATGTTTACTTTTGTGCTTCCATTTGAAGAAAAAAGCGGTTGAAGCACAACGCACGCTTACTGAGGCTTACGGGGACTATGCTCCATCGATTTCTACTTGTGAGTACTGGTTCCGTCGGTTTAAAAGTGGTGATTTTGATACGGAAGACAAAGAGCGTCCGGGCCAGCCGAAAAAGTTTTCAGATGAGGAATTGGAGGCTTTGCTCGATGAAGACCCGTGTCAAACCCTTCAAGAATTGTCAGAATCATTGGGAGTCGACTTATCAACGGTCGGCAAACGCTTGAAGGCCATGGGAATGATTCAAAAGCAAGGAAATTGGGTGCCGTACCAGTTGAAGCCGAGAGACGTTGAACGGCGATTTTGCATGTGCGAACAACTGCTTCAACGGCATAAAAGGAAGAGTTTTTTGCATCGTATTGTCACTGGCGATGAAAAGTGGATCCATTACGATAATCCTAAGCGAAAAAAATCGTGGGGACCACCCGGCCATGTATCAACATCGAGGGCCAAGCCGAATATTCATGGCGCCAAGCTTATGCTGTGTATTTGGTGGGATCAGAAGGGTGTCGTGTACTATGAGCTGCTAAAACCTAACGAAACTATCACTGGGGAACGCTACCAACAACAATTGATGCAATTGAGCCGAGCATTAAAGGTTAAAGGGCCGGAATATGCCAAAAGACACGACAAAGTGGTTTTTCAACATGACAACGCACGGCCACATGTTGCAAGAACCGTCAAGGAAACGTTGGAGGCGCTGAATTGGGATGTGCTACCCCACCCGCCTTATAGCCCAGACATAGCCCCTTCCGACTACCATCTATTCAGATCGATGACGCATGGCTTGGCTGAGCAGCGCTTCACTTCTTACGAGGATACCAAAAAATGGGTCAATTCGTGGATTGCCTCAAAAGACGAATCGTTCTTCCGGCGCGGAATCCATATGCTGCCAGAAAGATGGAAAAATGTTGTAGCTAACGATGGACAATACTTTGAATAATATACATTGTACCGTTGTTTCTAAATAAATGCTCAAAAACCGAAAAAACCTTTAAAATTAATTCCAACCCCCAATATATTTTTAACAATTATTGCTTAGCACTCACCGCATCGAAAGCGAAATCCTATTCGACTGAAAACTCGATGAACTACGAACATTTCGACAGGGTTTCACTGCTCATAATAAGAATTTGACGTTCGATATTTGCTGGTTATCGAACAGCGTCGAATGCAAATCGTAATAAGGGCCATAGTTCCATATATTTTAACATATCTCAAGTTATAATAGACTGATTTTGTTAAAAAAAAATATCAATTGACATATTAATAAATTTACGTTTAATTTTATTTGTGAACTTTGGTAATTGGTTAAGTAATTGTGACGCAATCGAAAGATATATAGAAAAAAGGAATTTTTTTAGTCAAAAATAACATGGAAAAATCCTTAAATAAATGAAAAAATTCGAAGGTGCCAAAAAATGTAGAGTGCAGTGGGGTGAAGTGTTTCAACACAAATTCAAGGTTAATATATCAGTCGTGTTGGTTTTAGGTATGGCCTGCGGTTAAAAAAAAATTTTTCGATTTTTTTTTTCATAAATGTCTTCTAAAATCTTTCAAATATAATGCCTCAAAAGGATTTTTTCAAAATTCGAATTATTTTGGAGTTACAGAGCTATATATGTATATATACACTCTCGCCGAAGTGCAGTAATAAAACTTTAATCGCGTCTGGCAGGTCCTGAACTAGGATAATTTGGCTAACTCTACTACCGGGGAAGGGGTGGGCCAAAATTCGAAAAAAACCTATAATTTTTTAACTTTTTTTAAAAAATCGCACTATTTTGTCAATTTTTTATATATAGGAAATATCCTAGTTCCGGACCAGCCTGACGTTGTTACCAAAGTAATGCCGCCCGCAGAATTTCGATACGACATATGGTTATCAATTTTCATCGCTCTGGGAGGGGGAATAAAAAACATCGAAACATAAAAAAGTACGGAAAAGTTAGAAAATTACGTCTTCTTTCACGTCAAAAAAAAAAACCAAAGTTTTTAAATTGAAAATCGACTGAGCTACAGCAATTTTAAAAAACGTTATTTTTCTGGGCTTGAACCGGAGGTCACACCTTAATGTTGTTCTGAAAAACATGAAGTGTACGTGAAATATCTATCGAAATATCTATTAAAGGATGCCAGCCGTGTTTTCAAAATAAAACGTTACACCCCATAAACTCCGTCTTAATGCGTATTTAGTGTTTTTGTGTGTGCTTACTGCGTTTTTATTGGTTTTTTGGCATTTTTCAATTCATTGCAACAAATCGGCCATATCACATGAAATGAGTTGACATGGGCAATCGTGGCTACTACACCGAAACTGCGACTCTGACTTTGATATTAGCGATGAATAATACATTTGGATTTGGTGACTTTTATTCAGTATTTTAGTTTCTTGCTGACTTAGGAGCCTGCCCGAGGCCATTAAACCGATTGATTATCGTAATGTTTATACATGAAAACGGAAAAATTATTGTGGTGAAATGGTTCACCGCACGAACATTCGAAGTATCGCCATAATTTTTTGCCGATATCGAAAATGTTCAAATCCGAGCATGTGTAAATTGAGTTCGAATTCTAAATTCCAACGCTGTGCGACCTATAACTCCAATGCTATTCGATATCGCAAATTTTTGTTGTATGGGAGGTGCTACTCTCCTTGTCCAACGCCCATAAAAAGTATTCAGTAAATTCGGATACTGAATTTAAACGCGGTGCGATCTATAACTTCAAAGCTATTTAATATCGTATATTTGGGCCATATGGGAGGTGCTATTCCCCCTTGTCCTACGCCCAAAAAATATCAGTGAAACTTCATGTGTAAATTGAGGTAGAATACTGAATTCCGACGCTGTGCGACAAATAACTCAATAGCTATTCGATATCGCAAATTTGGGTTGTATGGGAGGTGCCACTCTCCCTTGTCCAACGCCAAAAAAATGTTACCAATGAAAGTGCATGTGTAAATTTGGATCAAATACTGAATTCCGACGCAGTGTGACCTTTAATTACAAAGCAATTCGATAGCACAAATCTGGGTTGTATGGAAGTTTCCACTCCTCCTTGTCCTACGCCCATAAATTGTCATTAATGACACTGCATGTATAAATTGAGGTCAATACTGAATACTGAATTCTTACGCTGTGCGACCTTTAACTTCAAAGCTATTCGATATCGTTAATTTAGGCTAAATGGGTGGTGCCACGCCCCCTTTAAACTGCTCATAAAATGAAATCAGTGAAACTGCATGTGTACGTTGAGGTTGCTGTTCGTTCTATAATTACAAAGCTATTCTATAGCACAACTTTAGGTTGTTTAGGAGTTGCCACTCCCCCTTTTTCTACGCGCACAAAATGTTTTTAATGAAACTGCATTGATAAAATGAGGTCGCAAACTGAATTCTTACGGTATGTGACCCATAACTACAAATCTATTCGATATCGCAAATTTGGGTTGCATGGGAAGTGCCACGCCCGCTTGTACAACGCCATAAAATGTTATCAGTAAAACTGCATTTGTAGATTGAGGTCGAATACTGAATTTCATAGCTGTGCGACCTATAGCCCCATATCTATTCGATATCGCAAAATTGAAATTACATGCCACACCCCCTTGTCCAACGCCCATAAAATGTTACCAATTAAACTGCATGAGTAAATTTAGGTCGGTTACTGAGTTTCTATGATAAAAATGTTATCAATGAAACTGCATGTATAAATTGATGTCGAACACTGAATTTCGATTTCAAAAACTATTTGATATCGCAAGTTTTGCTTTTATCGAAGGATCCACTCCCCCTTGCTTTTTACTCCCATAAAATGTCATCAGTGAAACGACATGTATAAATTGTGGTTGAATACCGAATTTCTAGGCTGTGTGACCCATAACTCCAAAGCAATTTGATATCGCAAAGTTTTTATATATTTGTAAAAGGGGTGTGGCAGTTATTTCTTAATCCATCTCGTACTCAAAACAAATCCACTGCCAAAATTTGAGCTCAATCGGGCCAGTAGTTTCGAAGTCTTTTTATATTTTCTTAAAAGTGGGCGTGGCTGTAATGGGACCACGCCCATTTTTATTATTGTTACCGATAGTTATTATACAAACTTTATTACCAAATTTCCAATTGTAATAAAGTTTGGAAGTATCCAATTTGGTCCAGTCGTTTTTAAGTTTTAAGCATCCGAAAAAATCACGATTCATTTTTATATATATAGATTTTCAGAATTTGTTTGTATTATGAGAAACCATTAGCTAGCGCCATCATGCTTACGTCCTGGAACGATAAAATACATCTATATGTCAAAAGTTTTAAAATATCGTATTTGTGCTACAGCATTATTTAAGGGTATTTTTCTTTAGAAAATTTGATTATAAGTATATTTAATTAAAGTGTTAAAGTTTTTAAGGGCCCATTGAAGTTTTTTAAACAAAAAAGACCCTGTATTAATTTTTTTTTCAACATTATAATTATATAACTTTTGCAAACAATTTTTTGAATTTTTGGTAAACAAATATAAATTATTATAGCAAGAATCAGTAGTTTAGTAAAGCACCTAAAATATGCGGTGACATGATTTTTCGAAGATTGCTAATATAAAAAAAAAATAATAATTCCGGTTATGCTGAACCTTTTTAAGTTTTTTGATTTTTACTAATATGGTAGTTGAATAACCGATTTTTGACTAAAAAGTGTTTGTTTTTAGGTTAAAGAAATATAAGTATTTCTCTAAAATGAAAATCGAACGATTAAAAGTACCAATTTCATTTGCTTAACAAGTGCATAAAATTTGGAAGCAATCCTTGGCATAGTTTTTGAGTAATGCTGTCTACCGGTTTCAAGCAGCACTTTTCAAGAAAAATGCGTTTAAGGGCTTAGAAGTAGTAAGGTACTTATGTATATTTTTCTTAGGACGTTTGTGCTTATAGCTACAGTAATTGGTCGCCAAAACACTTTAATGGGCCCTTAAGAAGCAATCATCCCAGCTGCCATGCATAACTTGATCCTTTTGTTTTCACACGGTTGTGTTGCGAGAGTTTCAATAAACTCCACGTTAGTCCATTTTCTTTTCTTTTTATGGTCAGCTAGCACAGGGCAACAAAAAAAAAAAAAAGAAAGATGAACCTCGAGCAAGGCGAAAAGTGAGATATTGATAAAAAACGTCTATGGCAAAGCCTTGGACAATTCAATATATAAAAGCTTGACTAAAAATTAACTTTAGATTAAAAATAGCCAATCTTGTAATCCACGCAACATGCCAACGATCTTAAAATCACAACAAACTTTTCAGCCATGATCTTTATATTTTATTGTTTCTTATTTTATTTTATGCCACAACAAATACTAAAATTTTACTTCAAATTATCTTTAGTAAAAATAATATTAAATTGATCTGAATAAAATAAAAAATAAAACAAAAAACCGGTCAAAATTCGACTTTTGACACCCTTAATTAATTTCGTTAGTCTTCCATGAATTTCTTTATCAGTAGCTTATTTGTTTCTTAAAAAGCCATCTTCTTGCTTAAAATGACAAACTGTGCATTTTTTGGTACCTACGATTTTTTTATTATTTTTTTTAAGGATTTTTTTAAGTAATGTAGGTAATGAACCGAGCTTCATTATTAGGAATAGTTAGGAAGTCTTAGATATTACCCTTGCCTCTGACCATATATCTAATAGGATAAGGAACTGGAGAGTTTCAAAGGAACACTCCTTTTCAGACCATAGATATATTCTTTTCAACGATTTGCTACAAAACCAAACAGCTCTCGCAATCTCAAACAAGTGAACTGGAATCTTTACTTAGACACGTTTAAAAACAGATCTTTCAAGTAGACCAGTCATCCCTCTTGTAAACAATCGTTAGACTACCTAGTTGACAGTCTCACGAATTCTATTAATAAAGCTCTCGATATCGCGTATCCGCTAAAAACACCAAAGGGTGGATGAACTATAAAATGGCTCTAAACGAATACAAGAATGAATTGAGAAAAGCACAAAGACAATCCTGGAGGATCTTTTGTGAAAAAGTAACACAAACCTCAGAGGTGTCAAGGCTTTTGAAAATTTTAGATTCGGTTCCCTGCAATCCAAGCTTTATGAACAAGGAAGATGCACTTGGACCACAAACAGTGTGGAATCTCTGAATGTTTTAGTAGAAACCCACTTTTCGGGATGCTCAGAGATATGTAACGCTCCAATTCAGGAATATCAGTTACCATCTGTGAATACTCACACAAAAAAGCTCTAATGGGCAATCAGTAGTAGAGATGGGCGCTTGAATAATTTTTACTCACGATCACGCACGCTCACTATGTGTTATTTTTAATCACGCACGCTCACGGTTAAAATAATTTCTTTTATTCACTATCACGCGCACTCACGACGTGTTTTCTTCTAATCACGAATGCTCACGATTCAAATTATTTTTTTACTCACGATCGCGCACTATGGCAAGAGCAGCACACAGGCAGGAGCAGCAGAAACCACACTCTCGCAGAAACAGCAACTGGTAAGTGAAGCACACAGGCAGGAACAGCATCAGAACCGATACTTTTGCAGTATTAGCACCTGACAAGAGCAGCAGCAAGAAAAACACTTTCCGAAGAGTATCTTCTGGCAAAAGCAGAACACAGAAAGGAGCTGAAGAAACAGAATGGTATATATAGCACTATTAAAAGAAAAGCAATTTAATTCCTCAGCTTTTTATTAGAAGCTTATTAGAAGTGGTCAGTGTTGCATTTTGTATTCAATTGGTAGAAAAAGCGTAAAATAAATTTACTACTACATTTTTGATTCTACACAGATTTGAAAAATTAAGGTTAAAAGTTATAACACGAAGAAATTTAAGTCACGCACTCACGCACGGGGTGAAATTCAATAACGTACGATCACGAATATCTCGCGATTTTTTGTTGGATTCTCTCACGATGACGGAGTTATTCATCGTGACACGCTGTCTCTAATCAGCACATCTAACATGCGCCCATCTCTAATCAGCAGCTTCAAACCAATTCAGTCACTAGGACCAGATGATAACGCTCCCATTGAAGTTCAAATGTCGTATGGCATCATTAAGGAGCTGCTTTTGTTGATCTACCAAAGCTGTCTTGACCTTAACCACATTCCCAAACGTTGGCGTAAGGTGAAGGTTATCTTTAAACCTAAGGCAGACAAACGCTTAAACGTAAACCCAAAAGACATTCGAATAATTAGTCTCTAATTTACTAAAAATCTTCCAGAGATTAATCGACATTCACTTGAGATTTTAAATAGAAAAAAAGCCATTGTCAATAGCACAACATGCTTACACCAAAGGCAAATCCGTTCTCCACTCCATAGTCTCCATCATTAAAAAATCCTTCCATCAGAAGGAATTTACAATGATAGCTTTTATTGATATAGAAGGGCCTTTAATAACGTCGAAGCAAGAGCTATCACAAATGCGCTGACGAAGCTTGGGGTGGATGCCGCGCTGATAGCACTGATAAATCAAATGCTGGTAGGCAGGATTATAAGTGCAAATATTGATACTGATAAAACTGAGTTAGTGATTTTTACCAGAAAACAAAATCTACCTTTAATTAGTCCTCCTAAACTGGAAAACAAGACTTAGCTTCTCAGACCAAGCAAAAACCTGGGTCTTATACTGGATAGTAAACTATACTGGAAGCCCAATCTGCTCGAGAGAGCTAAAAAAGCGAATATTGCCCTGTACTCATGCAAAAAGGCGGTGGGTAGCAGGTGGGGTTTACAACTAAATGTTACTAACTTTCTATATATAGCAGTTGTAAGGCCAATCTGGCTATATGATGCTATTGTCTGGTGGCATGAATTCAAAAAACATATCCACCTAAACCTTCTCCGTTAAGTTCAAAGATCAGAGGAACTGCACATCAGTAAAGCCTCAAGAACCACTCCGACAGAACCAATGGACATAATGCTCCATCTTACACAACTTGACATCCTAGCTAAACAAATGGCCGCTAATACAGCCATCCGCCTAAAAGCCACCTCCCAGTGGAAAAAAGGTACACTAGGACACTCTTGCATTAGAAAACTTCTCCCTCCTATTCCTAGGACAATTGACTACATCACACAAAAATTATCCTTTGAAAAGTAGTTCGATGTATCCATTCCCTCTCGGAAGAGTGGGAACTAGGAGACCTTTCACCTAACAATGCTTTTGAGTTCTTTACTGACGGATCAAAACTTGATGGCAAAGTTGGTAGAGGAGTCTACTCTGAAACGTTAAACATTAATATAGCCTTAAGGCTTCCTGTGCATTGCAGTGTATTCCAAGCTGAAGTCGCTTGATATATATGAAGCGTTAGCTCGGCTCCAGGTAAATGAGAGATCTTCCATGGATATCTGTATACTATCTGATAGTCATGCCGCTTTGAAAGTCCTAGATACAGTTGAAATAACATCCGAAACAGTTCGCAACTGCCGTAGATCTCTAAATGAGATGGCAATGCAGATCAGAATCCTTCTATGCTGGATTCCTGGACATAGGAATTTTTAAGGTAACTGCAAAGCAGATGAACTTGCTCGTACAGATACTACTAAAAAATTATCTACAGATAAAGCAAGCCTTGGTATTCCTCTCACCACATGTAAATTTCTTACACATGAGGTATCCTGAAATAAAACCAACACCAGATGGCAAGCAGGTTACAAGTGTAACATAACGTGGCAAATCTGTCCCAAACTCACCCTTCTGAGTTCAAAAGAACTCATTTCTTAGTAGAGACCACATCAGTACCATAGTAGGGGTCCTTACAGGGCACTGCCTGATTGGCAGATACACTCAGAGATTGAACATCCCCCACAACGACTTCTGCAGAAGCTGTAGAGATGAGGAGTAGGAAGCATCTACAGTACATTTCCTCTGCACTTCCCAGCGCTGGCTCAGAAATGCTTCCTTCACTTAGGCAATTGGTTTTTCAATGATATTGACGATTTCTCGGAATCCTCGGTATACCGAATCCTAGGCTTAGTAAACAGCTCAAATTGGTTTAAATAGAGAAAGGAAAATTAACCCTTGGTATCAAATTGACATTTTTTTAACCAAATCAGTTATTGGGGGTTGGAATTAATTTTAAAGGTTTTTTTTTCGGTTTTTGAGCATTTATTTAGAAACAACGGTACAATGTATATTATTCAAAGTATCGTCCATCGTTAGCTACAACATTTTCCCATCTTTCTGGCAGCATATGTATTCCGCGCCGGAAGAACGATTCGTCTTTTGAGGCAATCCACGAATCGACCCATTTTTTGGTATCCTCGTAAGAAGTGAAGCGCTGCTCAGCCAAGCCATGCGTCATCGATCTGAATAGGTGGTAGTCGGAAGGGGCTATGTCTGGGCTATAAGGCGGGTGGGGTAGCACATCCCAATTCAGCGCCTCCAACGTTTCCTTGACGGTTCTTGCAACATGTGGCCGTGCGTTGTCATGTTGAAAAACCACTTTGTCGTGTCTTTTGGCATATTCCGGCCGTTTAACCTTTAATGCTCGGCTCAATTGCATCAATTGTTGTTGGTAGCGTTCCCCAGTGATGGTTTCGTTAGGTTTTAGCAGCTCATAGTACACGACACCCTTCTGATCCCACCAAATACACAGCATAAGCTTGGCGCCATGAATATTCGGCTTGGCCCTCGATGTTGATGCATGGCCGGGTGGTCCCTACGATTTTTTTCGCTTAGGATTATCGTAATGGATCCACTTTTCATCGCCAGTGACAATACGATGCAAAAAACTCTTCCTTTTATGCCGTTGAAGCAGTTGTTCGCACATGCAAAATCGCCGTTCAACGTCTCTCGGCTTCAACTGGTACGGCACCCAATTTCCTTGCTTTTGAATCATTCCCATGGCCTTCAAGCGTTTGCCGACCGTTGATAAGTCGACTCCCAATGATTCTGGCAATTCTTGAAGGCTTTGACACGGGTCTTCATCGAGCAAAGCCTCCAATTCCTCATCTTCAAACTTTTTCGGCTGGCCCGGACGCTCTTTGTCTTCCGTATCAAAATCACCACTTTTAAACCGACGGAACCAGTACTCACAAGTAGAAATCGATGGAGCATAAGCCTCAGTAAGCGTGCGTTGTGCTTCAACAGCTTTTTTCTTCAAATGGAAGCACAAAAGTAAACCTTCCCGCAAATTGCGTTTTGTTGGAACGAAAGTCGACATGTTCACAGAGAAAAAAATATATGTTGTTTACACTTCAGTGGAATGACACATACTGAAAAATGAAGCTTAGACAATGTGCTTTGAAATGAATATAGTCACAGGTGTGCCCGATGCGACCTATTGATAGTTACGCCATCTCTTAGAAAACCTTTAAAACTAATTCCAACCCCCAATATTTCTGATTCATATAGAACTGAATTAAATTTCAAAAATATATATATCGAAATCCTATCCATAGATAATATTTCTATTGCGATTTTAAAAACGGTAAGTCGCGTGGGGCACATTTGACTTTTGTAAATGGGGTACATTTGACATTGTTGTTCTTAAGGCTTATAGGTGCAATACAAATTTTTTCCTTATGTCAATTATTGCTTAGAAATGGCTACCAACAAACTAATCGGAAATCAATGACAAGAAAAAAATCCTTGCGGACATAAGGCATCATCGGGAAACAGCTACATAAGCAGCAGAAAAATACGGCTTAATGTTTCTTAATACATTCTATATAAACAACTTTATTTATGGGTCAAACTAACTTTTTTTAAAAAATCTTTAATAATATATATGTTATGCTTTTTTTATCAAATTTATATTTTCGTTATTACATCTTTTAAAAATAATCAATGCTTTAATATTTATAGTTTTCTTTAAAATTTCGAAATTATCGAAAATATGAGGCTTCATAAATTAAGTGTCAAATGTGCCCCGTCTAAACCCATTACTTTTATCTTTATCACCGACTAATAACTATTAAAATTGTTACTATAAGTTGATAATAATTTTACAAAATTATAAATATTGTTTCAGTCTTATTGTGTTTGAGTTTTGCTCTATTTAGCAATTTTATGCTGATATTATTTTTCCAAACTTGCTCACCTTCTCCAACTAAACTCTATCCCTCATGTTATTTGAACACTCAAGAGTTCAAGTATACAATCAAGATGCGTCAATAGATCGATTAATTGGTTGTCTAATCGGTATCACTCCTTCGACTCTTCCCGATCCCTGCCCACAATCTATGTCTAAGCTTTGCTGATTGCTGCCATTTGATATTAATAACAATTATTGTCACTTTATGCTGTGCGAGTTGTTGTCATTCTTCAAGATCACTTCATTTTGTTTTTCCGCATTAATATAAGTGGCAGTTAAAAGTCTAAGTCAAGTTTCTATCTTGAATATAACATACAACATTCTTTAAATAGACGTAATCGATCGAGTATCTATAAAAGTTTTAAAAATCATGAACTGTTTTTTAAGCTCTTCGAATAAAGCATGTATTTATGTTTTTCTAATTTTTAATGTTGTCAGTTATCTTAACTCTAGATAACTTAGAGCTTAATTCTTAAAGCCAACAGGATGGCAAAATTGATAACGATTGATACCAGTGCAATCGAATTTTTCCTTAAAAATCTAATAGTTAATATGCTCTAAATGGTCAAAAATTCTGCACGACAGCAACGTTTTATATCAGGAATTTTCTATCGATAGCATGTATAGTTGGTTAATTGGCTAAGAGAGCGTTTACATTTTTTTAAGATATAAAACTTTTTACAAATGGTAATAACACAAACTTTCTGATTTTTAAGCATAATCACTTTTGACTTTGAAAATTTAGTAGTTAAAGTAAAAATTTCTTTACACACCCAAAAAATATTTATAGCTCTATGTTTTCTTAAAGCAAATAAAAATAAACACTTAGCTTTTATCAATCCTGAGATATGATAAATTCATGGGTAAAAATACCCAACCGCGCGATTAATGGGTTAATGAGTCGAGATATGGCATCATCAATGACACCTTCCAATACTCAAAAGATAATGTTTCTGGAAGATTCGAAAGCTGATATTAATTTTTTTAAGATCAAATGGACGATCTTTACCACGAACCGGCAAGTCGTGTGATTCACAAAAAAATATAACCAAAAGAATCGAAGACAAAACCTTTCGATTTTGTTTCAGTACTTTCTTGCGACCAGACTGCATCAATACATCAACAAGCAGGTCCGTCATGAATGCGTTAGTGTTGGGTAACTCATACATGAAGTACCTCAAATGTCCCATCCATCAACATTAATTGTACCAGCGCCTCAAAAAAGTATATTGAACTGCTTCAAATTTTCACACATCTCAAATTTTAGATTTAAAAGTTTTGTGTTTTTATCATTCAAGGCCTTATAATTTCATTTTTTAATATTTAAAAATAATGGATAAAAAATGCATAAAATAAAAACATAAATTTTTCAATAAAACAAAGCAGTTTGAATACAGTACCGATTTTTTTTCCTTTTTAATTGTTGTTGCTCCTTGTGGAGCTGCAATTTGAATATAGAGTTTTTTTAAATTAAAATTTTGGGTTGATTTTGTGATTTGAACTGTTGAAAATAGGTTTTTTTCACTATTTGAACAAAGTTTAATTTCATTTCTATATTCCCCTCTATACTCCTCATTCCAACTCCTAATACAACACAGTACTTTTAACACCTCATTAAACCTTTATTTAAACGGCATAGCCTCATTTTAGTCCACTCACACATAATTTGAAGTGGGACAATGTACCACCTCATTTTTTAAAACGAGTAACTCACTCAAACTCACCTCAAATCTGTTTTGTGCTTCAATCACTAGAATGCGTGAGCTCCTTCTGCTGATCCTATGTCCCAATAAGCCAAACAAGCTTGGAATAAGCCTGTAGTAAGCTTACAAGCGTAAACATCGCGCTTGGAATAAGCTTGTAAAAACTGTAAAAAATATTCCTTACTGTAATATTATTTCAAGCGTTTACTATTCAATTGGTTATAGGTGTTGCAAATAAGTTTTCTACAATACTTTCTTTGCAATTATTAAAAAAAGGGAGCACAAATTCATCTTCTCAGTAAAATTAATCTATACGAAAGACCATCACATCAAAATCTATAAGAAATTTATCTATAAAATACTGTCGATAAACACATTGCCACTAAAGAAAAGGGAATATAAATAAAACTATGTGGACTATTCAATATACATTTTTATTAAAGCACATTGGTGTAAGTAACAAAATATTAAAAATTAATTTAAGTATTATAAAATTCTAAAAGAATGTGTTGGAATTATCACTGAACACAAGGCACTGACATCAAAATTGTTATTGATGGAACTTTGTTTCTTATTGCAATTGTACTTTTTAGTACTTGGGGAATTCCAAATTCAACAATAATGTGGAAGTTGTGAAACAATTACCTCTGAAAGCATTTTTCAATCATGCTTTGAAAACGATTGTAAATTAAACTTCAAGTAAACTTTTTACAAGTATTATTATAAGAAGCTTACTTTTATCCTGTTTCGATACAATTATACAACACAACTTGTAAATTTATTACGTAGACAAGTGTTTTCAAAGCATGTTTGTAAAAGGCTTTCATTATTCCATTGTAGGTAAGCTTAATCCAAACACTATTACACAATGGCTGATTGGGGTCCCAGTGTGCCAAACGGATCTGTTGCGAATCCGTAACGAACTCACTTCTTCGTACATTTTGTCCGTTTCACATCCGGAACGGATCCTTTTTCGTATGAAATTCCTCTCTCCGTTACGGACTTCAGTTCCGAATCCGTTTCGGACTTCAGATACGAATCCGTTTCGGACTTCAGATACGAATTCGTTTCGGACTTCAGATACGAATCTGTTTCGGGCTTCAGATACGAATCCGTTTCGGACTTCAGATACGAATCTATTTCGGACTTCATATACGAAACAGACGTTTCAGACTCTTTTTTTTTTAAATAATGCGAACTCGCAATGGACTCGTTTGAGAGTCCAGATGTTAAACAGATGTTAAAAATATAGGTTCTCTAAACAAGTTTGACGCATTCAAATTCGAAAACTTTTTGCAGGAAATTAAACGTAAATTAAAACAAAAAATATTATTTTGTAATCAAATTTATAAGTGAGTAGTGGAGGCTAGTTTAAATGGTAAAAAAAATAATTCAAAATATCAAACAAACGAGTACAATGTTGGTGAGTTCCAGGATGGCTCATACTTGTTTCTTCAAACAGCTAAACATTATTTTTCATTGAAGCATCCCAATAACTTTTACTGCTATAATGACAAAGCGTTCAAAATTCACGCAATTAAAAAAGTTTTCGAAAAATATCTTGTGTAAGGCTATCACATAGTCACATTTAACTTGATCACTAATGATAATTATTTAAAAATTCTGACAAGTACTTTTCTTCGATTTAAAGGAGAGCTTGAGGAGCACGAGCCTAATGAAATAAAAAAGTTGTTTAAAATAAAAATAAGTACACAATTGTATTTCGTATCCCTAATCCACTGAAAATAAAATAAGAAATTGTAAAACAAATTTAAGACTGTTTTTTTTGTTAACGTTGTAGTAATTTTTTGACGGATTCGTAACGGGTCCGTCAAAACATAAGAGCGATTCCTATCAAAAATACGAATTGCTTTTTCCATTTTTTCGGATCCGCCTCGAACTCAGAACGGACTTCAGAAACGAATCCGTAACGGACTTCAGATACGAATCCGTTTCGGACTTCATATACGAATCCGTTTCAGACTCTTTTGGCGGATTCGTAACGGGTTCGTAACGGGTCCGTCGAAACATAAGAAAGCGTAGTGCGTACTGACGGACTCGTAACGGGTTCGTAACGGATCCGCATCCGTTTTTGTGCACATTGGGGTGCCACTGACTCGAAGCGTGGCCTCTAAAATACTCATGCGCATTTTTATATTTTGTGAAAGGCTTTATAACGAGCGATCCTAAAACGGCTTGAACGTTTTTAGGTGGAAAGAATGTATATTTACCACATCGCGCACACAATTCCGATAAAATATAAGTCCAATCGAAAATATAAGGTGATTACGTACAAAGGCGCGAGACATTTTTTTTTGTCAAGTGTATCAATTGTATAGAAAGGAAAGACACGCTGTCAATAATTCTGCAGTTGATGATTGTGTCCTATTAGCTGTAAGTTCCTGTGTTGCAAATCCTTGCGGATAGCATATAATACATCTTAAATTTACTTGACGTTAATGACAACATTTTATTGTTGGGCGAATTTTATTTGCCTGACTTAAAATGGCATTCCTCTGACGATGAGACAGATTTTTGTGCATCTAATGTGAAGACTCGTCAATAACATATACTTGTTGACAATATGTGACCTCCTCCGAGAAAAGGGACCTTGTGTGTGAAAATGAAGTTTTGAGAAAAACGCATTTAAAGTTTCATAACGCATTATCACTGTGAACACACCTTCAGTTGGGAGATGCGATTTGGTATGGTTAGTTATGATAAAATCTATCTAACTCATTTCATCTTATTCTACATCTTTTTAGGTACCAGAATCCACTCTTAAGTCCAAACCCGTGTTTTGACTCACTAGGTTCCTTTTCTCGGAGAAGGTCACATATATGTTCTGACTTAAAACAAGTTAGTTGTATTTTTAATAGTCTGGAAAGATTCCTGGACCTAGTATTAACTACAGACATTAACAATAGTGGTATTCACACTGACTTGGGTATTTGGGTAGATTGGCAAATATCATAAATTTTGTTTTTGTATAGTGCTCAAGTACCCATCTACCATTCTACTCTAGCTGAACCCCTGACTTGTTTGGGTAGAATGATTTCTTGCCAAATAGAGTACTTTTTCCGTGTGCTACCACCTATTGCAAAAATAGGCAACACTTGGCCTAAGGGCGTCAAATTTACAACTACCAAGGCTAATATCTAAAATAATAAAGAAAAATTTCCACACCCCAAATTACCGCCCACAAATTCGGTTGTATTGAACTAAAATTTTGTAATATAGTTCGTATGGTTAATATCGGCAACTCAACCTAAAATGGGCATGGTCGAACTATTTTTAACTACGCTTACTTTTTAGAAGTCATTGTAGTTCCTGAGTTGTGCTTGTTTTTATAATAAAACTTGGTTTGTTTGTGCTATGAGACCAAGTGGTGGTCACTATACACATAGATAAATGTTGCGACGCCTACTTTTACCACCCTTCTATATATGTATAAAATCGTTCGTGTGGTGTCTCTTCAGATCTCAGGAAAAGTATCATCTGGGGCCACCAAATTTACAATATCTGTTATTAAGGTTAATAACTCGGCTTATAGAACTCCCTTTAACCGCCCACAAATCAATATAAATGCTATATTTCAGAAGGTTTGGTTCGTATTAAACTTAAATTTGGTAATTTAGTTTGTTAGATTACCGGCGGCAACTTAACTAAAAATGGGCGTGTTCTAACTTTATTACGCCCCATTTTCAGGGGATAAGCTTTAAGCGAAGCAATGTTCAAAAGGTATAAGCTAAATCGAGCTGAAATTTTGACAGCCGATTTTCTTCGAGTTCGAGATGGTTAAGAAAAAAGGTTTTTTGCCACACCCCTTTTTCACTTTATTGTAAATAACAGTGATTTTCACTAATTGTTAGTAAAAGTAATCCATGTAATCGATTACTGTAGTCCTTATCAAAGAAAACACGATATTACAATTAACGTAATCCTTCATCGAATTAACTTAGACTTCGATTGCAGTAATTGTAATTTCGACTTTTTTAAAATTACTATTGCTGTAATCGTAATCTAAGATCGTTCGATGAAAGATTTGCAGCAATTCTATTGTAATTTTTTTAAAATTGGGATTATACATGTAATTCTTTTCGCCCAGCTGTGGATCAAACAAACATGGAGCACTGCTCAAAACTTTTCTACAAAGTACTTAATTGCAATTTAGGGTGCTCGCAATAATCAAAAGCACTCAATCTACTCTTACCCAACTACCCAAATCAGTGTGAATACTCCGAATCTTATTGTTAAGAAGGCACTTCATGCCATGACTACTATTGATAATTACCATTCTCCATTGAGTATTTGGTATAAATCTGATAGGGAGAATATGGTAAATTCTCTGGCACTGTTTTTGAATTCAATTTCAAAAGTGCTGACTTTTTGAGGTTGAATCAATTACTTTATAGTAAATTAAGTGTTATAATAGAATATGTACATAAATAATAAAAATCTTAATAGTTCAATAAATTTTTTCTACACGGAGCTCTTTTCCATGTTTTCTCAGTCAATACCATATGGTCTTAAATTTGCGAAAAATTCTGCGTACCCTTGGTACACAAAATATTTAAAGACTCTTGGAAACAATAGGATAAGAGCTAAGAAGAAATATGTTTGCAGTTTTGACTTAAATGTACTTGAAACAAACAAACAAACAAACGTTTGTTTCTGGAATTCGAAAATCCCTCAGCTGCATTATAAAGGGTGATTTTTTATGCGTTTGGTTTTTGAAAATTAATAAAAAAAACAGAAAATTTGCAATAGTGAATGAAATATTTATATGAAGCGACACATCAATGCCTCATATTTACTTTTTAAAGATTATGTAAATGTTGCCGTCAGCTACGCCTGATTTGATCATCCATCCGTAAGCTCCAATTTCGGCCTACTTTTTCCAGCACTTCGGCCGGTATCTCAACAAAGGCAGCTGTAATGTTGTCTTCCAGGGCTGCAATTGTCCCTGTACACGAATAAAAAAATAAATAATGAATAAAAAATGAATAATGATTAACAAATTAACCATGAATTAAAAAATGAATAATGAATAAAAAATGAATAAAGAATAAACAAAAAAATTATTGAACATTCTGAAATTTTTTGTGAATTGCATTCTTTGTGAATAGCAGTCAAATTAATAAAAAAATTGATTCAGTATTCCGAAAAACGATAATAAATAACTGAAATGAATAATTAATATTTATTTTTAAAAATGAATGTGAGTTAAAAATATTATTTATAAATCAATTTTGCAGTCATTGAATGCATTCTTACTAACTTTTTAGTGAATAAAATAAAATTGAATGCATTCTTTTACAGCTCTGATTTGTGCACAAAGCCAAAATTTTAAAAATCTGAAAAAGTGCTTACATTTACTTCTTTCGAGTTTGCACGGGTTTGCTTTAGTAGTTTTGGATAAAATATGTAGTTTTGGAAATCGAAGAAAATTGTCGTACAATGTTATTTCCACTACAGAATAACTTTATATCAGTCATGATATTTTGTACAAAAATGAATATAACTACTATTCATGTCGATAAATTTGAAGCAATACCTTGTTTTTAATCGAACAGGCAACAACGATTACTTCCTTTAAAAAACCAAATACAGACAAAGCATCGGTTTTATTGACATTTTCGTCATCGTTACCAGTATTTACTATATTATTTTTCTATTCAAATACACTAGATGCTGATGACGCTTATAAAAGCGCTAGTTGCATTCAGTGGCGGATATAGAAATTGCTCGTGGGGGGGAGGGTAGCTGAATAAGCAAATTAGTTTTGTTTATTCATTGTATTTATTGATGTATTACATAGTAAACTTATTTTTATAAATTATATTTACGTTTTAAATATCATGAGTACATAATTCAAAAGCATATCAAAAGTTTAAAAATTATATAATTTTTAATTATTAAACTGAAAATTCAACATCCCATTTCGCAATTTACAAGAAATTTCAGCGATTTCCTCTGGGTTAATATCAATTTCTTTGTGAATGTTTGATAGGGGTAAACCATTTAGCCGATTTTGTGCCATTGTGGATCTTAAGTAGGTTTTCAGTCTTCTCAATACTGAAAAACTTTTTTTCAGCAGTAGGTGAAGTCACTGAGATAACTGCTATCGTTCTTAAAAGTAACAATATGTTAAGGAAGAAGTGTTCGTAATCCTTGGTAATAATTTATTTTATGGTATCCATCACTGTTGCTGCTGTTTTTAGATCTGTTTTAGAACAATATCCAATATGCCAAAGAACTATTTCGGCATTCAGCTCTGCTTCTGTTAACACGTTCAAACTATTATTATATACAGTTGTGGGCAATATAATTGGGTCACTCATATGGAGTTTTGTCATTACTCTTAAAAAAAATAATTGTTAATAATTAACTAAAAACTTTTATTTTGTTTTGTTCCTTCAAAAGTTTCTTAAATAGATGTTACATAAAAAGTTCAAAAATTCCATTGAATAGTTATAAAAAATATTATTTCTACAGAGTCGAAAATTTCATTGGACATAAAAATAGGGTCAAAGCAAGAAAATAGTGAAATTGATAAAACAAAGTTATAAATTCATTCTAAAATTAATATTTTGCTGAATATCCATTATTATCTATTGCTGCTTGGCACCGTTTTGGCATAGAATTCACTAAATCCTGCCACGTTTTTTGTGGAATGGAGTACCAAGCATTCTTCACTAGCTCCCATAATTTTTCCTTATTTTTTGGCTTTATTGGTCAAATACGTTCCTTAACCGTTTTCCATAAATTCTCTATCGGGTTAAGGTACAGTGACTGCGCAGGCCAAACCATAACTTTGACTCCATCATCCGAAAACCATTTTTTTGCCAGACCTGAAGTGTGTTTTGGGTCGTTGTCCTGTTAGTATTTCCACTTCAGCGGCATTTCCCAATCAGCAAACGGGAGCATTACTTCTTGGAGTATTTGGACGTAATGATGCTTACCCATATTTTCTTTAATCCAAAATATGGGCCCAACGCCGTGCCATGAAAAGCAACCCTACACCATGATACAACCACCTCCATGCTTACATGTTTTAGTGGTATTGCGTTGGTTGTACGCTGCATTTTTTGGCGTCTAACAGAAGTTCTTCCATCGTTTCCTACTAAATTTATTTTGGTTTCGTCGGACCAAAGCACATTTCGCCACTTTTTGCTATTTTCAGTACCTGTCCAATCAATGTGGGATTTTGCAAACAGTAAACAATTTTTTCTATGCCTATAAGTCAGCATCGGCACCTTTCGCGATATTCTTCCAAAAAGATGTTTTTCTACTAATCTCCGCCTCACAGTACGAGAGGACACTTGCAGCCCCAGCTCAGTTTTAATTTCAGCAGAGCCTTTAAATGGGTCACGGGTTGAAGCTAACTTGATAAGATCATCATCTTTTTTTGTCGTTTTACGTGGTCTGCCTTTTTAAATTGTGTTTTCATTGGTTTTAGAGCATTGTATACAAAGTTTTGCGAACGTCCAATCGCTTGAGCTATTTATCGTTGACTTTTGCCTTAATTTTTTAATTTAAAAATGACATCGCGCTCTTCTTTCACGCAATGCTTAGCACGGCCGATACTTGAATTACCTAATATATATTTTTTCTCAATAAACAAAATATTTAAATAGAATTAATAAAAACAATACTCACAATGTCTATTCGAATCACAAAATTAATAATTAAATGGTTTTAAAGACGCTGACCCTATCTTTTTGTCCACTCATCATTTTGTTTTTTGAAATATTAAGTGAATAAATAATTTACCGTTAGTTTTAGGTGTTGCTAACCGGACATTTTCGGAAATAGTAACACCCATAAATAATTTCCACAAAGTTTTCGCTTCGTATCGTACCAGGGTTGATAAGAAATGGCATGTATATTTTTATGTTATAAGTGATCCTATTATATTGTCCACATCTGTATTAAGGCTGCCTTTGTAATTTCATTTTATAAAAATTTGCCTTGATTGCTCGGTACTAAGCTCTCCAAAGATAGTATATCCTGAAAATTGCCCTTAAATTTAAGTTTCAAGGAGAAAATCATGTGGTCCAGGTATGGATAGATAGTAGGGCGTATCGAATCAAAATTTTTTTCGTATTTCATATTCTAAGAGGTCTCAAAAGTTGTATTCTAGGGTGGTCTAGATCTCCCAAAAAAAATTTTAGAAAAAAATAAGGATATTTTCCTCTCCCACAAGGACAAAGTTGTTTTTTGAGAAAAACAGTAAAAAATCACGATCTCAAAATGCTTTAATTTTTGTAAGAAAAACTACATATGTGTTAAAGCAAAAGTAAATATGAACTTTAACTAACAATATTTTGGCAAACACGATGCTAATCTTGGTTTTTACAAAAAAGGTCCTGTGTGAAGGATATTCGAATCTAAAGGTACACTCAAGATAGCACAGAAGTTTGAATTGTTTTCTGATTGTCTAAATTTCGGTGATATTGATTACAGTTTTAAGGCTTTCCTTAAATATGGCGAATTAATAATTTGTATATTTTTTGCATATGCATTTTCTTGTTTTGAAGAAATGTATACTTGAATGCAATTTTTAAACTTTTTCAAAAAACTTAATATAAGATTTTATATATCGGGCACTAGAAGTGGTACCGAAGATAATTTCCTTAATTTAGATTCTTCATATATTTCTGAACAACACCCAAATAATCAATTCAGTATGAGGAAGCGTGGGGTTTTTAATTCGATAATTTCAACACGGTTTTCACTAAAAAATTAAAAATAACAAATAACAACGATAAATTGTTTTTTATATGCAAAATTTTATTTAAGTGAATTGAAATAATAACTAATTGAAAAAACAAATCAATAGAAATTTGTGTCAATAATCTATGATTTTTTGTAATTTTATCGCTTAGGAATTAGTGCATCAATCACATTGAAAGAAGGATTAACATTGGTTATTTGGAAACACTGACTACATGAGCTGAATGACTGTAGGTATTTAATATTATTTTCTTCAACTCAATTAAAGAAATATGCCAACGCAATCGCGTCGGAAGCGAATTTCATCTGGGGGGGCAGTACAAATGGGGGGGCAGTACAAATGGTGGTGCAAAAAAAGTTCACCAAAATTTCTTGACATGAAACATGAAGAAGAGAGAAAGAAGAGGAAAATATATAATACAAAAATATTATCGTTGTAAAAAACTGATATTTTGAATAACTTTTCCTTTTAAATTGTTTATCTAGCTAAAAAAGTGGGGGGCAACTGCCCACCTTGCCCCCGCTTCCGACGCCAATGTGCCAACGTCACAACCGAATATAAACAGACATACTCAAAGTTATCGAAATTTAAGACCCAACCGAGAAAACCATACACCTTCATAACATTTTAGACAAAATTGCTTTTGTTTTTATGAAAAAATAATTTCAAAAATAATTTGCTTATTCATATTTTAATATTTTATAGTACACACTTATTTATGAGCCTCTTACTATTTTTACAATTTTAAGCTTTTCGTTCCTTTTTGCTTCTTTCCAAAAATATAAATGCTGAAATGACTCGAACCTTTTGCGAACAAAGCTGCGGGAACTGCTAGTATTTATTTAAAAAATTAAATTAAGCGTCTGGGGAGCTTCAGTCCCCATATCCCCCCTGGATCCGCGCCAGGCTGCATTGTATACGTTTAACTTTTATTTTCAATATTTATACAACAACTATTCACTGCCCACAACTGTTATTTAAGCGGATTAATAAACAAATTATGCCAATTTGCATCTTTACAATGTTGTATGCTTTGATTTAAAAGATGTTCTTATGTTTTGCATTTATTACGTGAAAACTTATGAAGGAAGCATGTCATAAATCATATTTTTTATTATTATGATGGTCGAATTAAGTAGTTACTGCAAGTTGATTGCATATTGAATAGTTGCTATAATGTGATATATGTAAATGCCGAAGAGTGTTGGTGGTCAGAAGACAATTTCTTAAAATTTGAGCACGTACATACCTACATTTAAGTTCATTTAAACATGTTTCAAACATTATCAGTAGGCATTTAATTGTTTTTGTCAATCTGCATCTATACAGATATTGGTAGAGTTGTATTTAACCTAAAAGTAGCATATATGAAAAGAAATACATATGTCCGTATTTATTGCCTAACAACAACAACAGCATCATCAACAGAATCAGCACCAAGAACAAACAGCAACAGCAAAAAAATCAACAAGGCAAACAAATCCAGATACTTGTTTGCTAAATAAATTAATTTACCTAATCGCTAATCGAATATCAGTATGTCTGTATCTCCCTCCATACATATATGTATGTCGCATAGACATCAAATAAAACAAAAAAAAATTGAAATAATTAAAACAAATTAAATTCATTTAGTCACCTATTAGGTGAGCCACCAACAAATAAAACTCAAGTTAATACATTTTTTTGGATTCTTTTTTTTTTAATATAATGTTCACTTGAATATTGTGTTTTTTAATTTCTTTGTAGCTATCTTCATTTTAATTAACCTTGAATTGTTTCAAATAATGTGTGCATTTTTATTTTTTTAAGAATTTTTTGTACGATTTGCACTTGTCGCATTGTCTACGGTTACTGGTTAGACATAGTTAATATATCACTGCTCTGCCTGGGATACCTTAAATGCTTCTTTTTATTATTACATATTTAAATGTATTTTGAAATAAAATTTTTAGTATCTAAAGTATTGCTAATGGATGTAATTTATTTAATGTTTGCAGGTAGAATTTCTTCTTTTTATTAGACTGAAATAAGACTGATATTAATGGTGTTTTGAGTTTGGGACATTGAGTTCATTAAACCTTTATTGATATATGTATTTGCGGTTACAATGTGGTGTAGTGTACAAAGTTAAGAATATCGTGCATTTGTTCAAAGTAAAAAAACTGTGAATCCGATCATTAGATTTATAGTAGGGTATTCACGATTCAGTGCACTTGCCTGTGCAGTTGAGGATTTGTGCTCAAGTTCACAAGTCTTCAAGTTTGAGGCTACAGTAGAAAAGCACTTGCGCAGATTTTTAACGTACGTGTATTTTATTTTTGTAAAGTGCACAAGTCCTCAACTGCACTGGCAAGTGCACTAAATCGTAAAAACCCCTAGTATAACGTTTGGGTCTGAAGAAAGCCTTCTGGCATATCCTCTTGTTACCAGTGCTGTCAAGTTAGTGTTTTTAACCACTAAATCTATATCATTAGCAATGGTAATTCAGAAAAATTTAATTGAAGCTTAGAAAAGATCAATTGCAATTCAAAAAAGGTTCATTGAAATTCAAATTTAGAAGAGATCAATTGCAATTTCGAAAAAATCAGTTAAAATTAAAAAAAAATCAATTAAAATCTACTAGTTAGGAAATGTCTTCTACTAACCCAATGTTAAAATACCCTCACAGCCATATTTTAGTATACATATTCGAAGTTATGAATGTTGTATTTTTTTAGACATCACTTTATAGGGCGTGGTTTTATCCAAATATGACGTCACTTTGAATGCAGTGGGTGATTTAGGCATTCTGCCGCCTTAGGCCCGACACAAGCACCGCCTAACGAATTAAATTTTTTTCTTACAATAGAACAAATTTATAAAAATTGTATTTCTCATGTTTTACACACAATTACATAGTTATTTATACAAAATAATAAAAATAAAGAATTTCATTATGTGCTCGTGCGAAATAATTTATTACGTCCTCATAACTTAGTTTTTATACTAGATCTGCTTCACTATTTTAAAAGGCCAGTGCATGTAATCACTCCTCATTCATAATTGCCCGTAAATAGTTTTTAATTAGTTTTAATGTAGAAAATGACCGTTTTCGTGAATACGAATGGACGAAATACCGTCAACTTCCACACGAACTGTTCTGTTCTCGAGGAAAAATGCGGTCCATCGAACAGAGTTACCAACAACAGTATATGTAATTAGTTTTGACACGAGCGCTTTATGCCACACTCGGTCCAACAGCTTTAAAATATCCAGAGCAACAACCTTGTTCTCTCAAAAAAAGTGAACGCATTGGTTCCATTTTTCGGTTAAGATCGGCATAAGGTCACCAGTAGGCCCTACGGAAACCATATTGATGATCACTGAGCAGCTGGTTGTGCTCCAGATGCTTCATAATGTTTATTACGCTCTCCATAGCTTTGAAAAGCGTAGAGCATATCGAAATGGGTAGGCAGCTTGCAGGGTTTGTGGCATCGCTACTTTTGGGTACTGGCAGGACATTTGCGACCTTTCCTTCCAACAAGATGGAAATACTCCTGTTCTGTAGGAGATGTTAAAAAGGTTGCGGAAAGGCCGAGTCAGTGAAGAAGCACACATTTAAAGCACAATTGGCGGTATTCCATCAGGACTACCCTAGGCTTTGTTTTTGTTGAGATTTGTAAAGTGCCTTCGAATTGCTTTCGTTTGAAAGGAAATTTCTACCATCAACAAACGGCAGCGGCTGAGACAGCGAGAGAGCCAGAGATCCGAGAGAGTGGAATTTTGTGCAATCAATCCAGCCAATAGGTTCACTTTTTTAGCTGAGTCAGTAAAAATTTTGCCATCTTTCAAAAGAGTTGGAATCGATGACAATGCCTGATTCTTTACTTTTTTACAAACGTCCAACAATTTTTGCTTACCTTGGGACAGACTTTTCGCCTTTTAAAATGGCATTATCGTCAATTCTGAAAGGCTTCCTCTGTGGACATGACTCCTATCCTGCAAGTCTCATTAAACCATGAGTGATCTTTTGATTTGATGTTTCTTTTCTTATTGGCAGGCGCATACGCAGGGGAGAATTTTGTGGGTTTAAATCCCCTCGCCCTGAAATGAACGAATTTTAACGAGCACTGAGAGCAACTTTCAGCATAACATGGCAGCCGTTGTGTGTTTATGGCCAAGGTTCTTTTATAAGGTTGTGCCACTTAAGAGAAATGCACTCTTTTTCCGCCTTTGCTTGAACTGTTAACTGTTCTTATTAATTATTAATTTTAATAATTTTAAATTTTAATATTAATTTTCTTGATTTCTTTTCATCCATTCTGACAGTTCGATCGAGCTCGCTCTCAAGTGCCACAACCTTATAAATGAGCCTTGTTTATGGTAGTGGTTTCCAAACACATACTACTACAATTTCCGAATTTTGTGCTTACCCAGTGTGCCAAACGGATCTGTTACGAATCCGTAACGAACTCACTTCTTCGTACATTTTGTCCGAAACGGATTGCGTTTCGCATCCGAAACGGATCCTTTTTCGTATGAAATTCCTCTCTCCGTTACGGACTTCAGTTACGAATCCGTTTCGGACTTCAGATACGAATCCGTTTCGGACTTCAGTTACGAATCCGTTTCGGACTTCAGATACGAATCCGTTTCGGACTTCAGATACGAAACCGTTTTGGGCTTCAGATACGAATCCATTTCGGACTTCATATACGAAACAGACGTTTCAGATTCTTTTTTTTTAAATAATGCGAACTCGCAACGGACTCGTTTGACGCATTTAGCTACAGGTGTTAAAAATATAGGTTCTCTTAACAAGTTTGACGCATTCAAATTCGAAAACTTTTTGCAGGAAATTAAACGTAAATTAAAACAAAAAAAATTATTTTGTAATCAAATTTATAAGTGAGTAGTGGAGGCTAGTTTAAATGGTAAAAAAATAATTCAAAATATCAAATAAACGAGTACAATGTTGGTGAGTTCCAGGATGGCTCATACTTGTTTCTTCAAACAGCTAAACATTATTTTTCATTGAAGCATCCCAATAACTTTTACTGCTATAATGACAAAGCGTACAAAATTCACGCAATTAAAAAGTTTCCGAAAAATATCTTGTGTACGGCTATCCTATAGTCACATTTAACTTGATCACTAATGATAATTATTTAAAAATTCTAACAAGTACTTTTCTTCGATTTGAAGGAGAGCTTGAGGAGCACGAGCCTAATGAAATAAAAAAGTTGTTTAAAATAAAAATAAGTACACAATTGTATTTCGTATCCCTAATCCACTGAAAATAAAATAAGAAATTGTAAAACAAATTTAAGACTGTCTTTTATGTTAACGTTGTGGTAAATTTTTGACGGATTCGTAACGAGTTCGTAACGGGTCCATCAAAACATAAGAGCGATTCCTCTCAAAAATACGAATTGCGTTTTCCATTTTTTCGGATCCGCCTCGAGCTCAGAACGGACTTCAGAAACAAATCCGTAACATACTTCAGTTACGAATCCGTTTCGGACTTCATATACGAATCCGTTTCAGACTCTTTTGGCGGATTTGTAACGGGTTCGTAACGGGTCCGTCGAAACATAAGAAAGCGTAGTGCGTACTGACGGACTCGTAACGGGTTCGTAACGGATCCGCATCCGTTTTTGTGCACATTGGGTATGTTAGTAACTCTCTCACTCTCTGCACTGACACAAATTGGCTGTAAAAATTCAACGAATGTCGGCACAACAAAATTCGAACACTTCAACTTTAAAAATAAATTGAAAAAAGTAATGGTGAATAAGGTGCAATGGGCAATGATTTGTTATTAAATTATTAAGTCGGCTTTTTCTTTACAGTAAGTGTAAGTATTAAAGCCGTTCAACAATAAATATCAACGCTAGTTGAATTTGTATTGGAAATTCATTAACACTTAACTTTTTACGATATAACTTCTGAACCCTTGAAGAGAAATTTTTGCAAAAGTTTTATACTTTTCTCTTAAACCAGACAAAATAACCTTTCTAATGATACCCAATTTACGAAAATCGCATTTTAATTGACTGAGCTGGGTTATCACAAAATCTTATATATATTACGCAAACGCCAATTTTGTACGGCGTAAGGCTTTTTAAGTACAAGTCCAATCTCAATTAGTTTAGTATGATCTGTTAGGTTTAGACCTGTAGATGTGCAAACTGGACATTTTATTTCTTAAAAATTGATATATTTTTAAATTATAGCGAGTTAAAGTTTGCATATAATTGTTGTTGTTATGTTGCTTTTTCTCTTCTTAATATCAGCATATGCCTAAAAATGTGTAAGGTATTTGAGTAAGGTGTGTAAGATATTCATAGCGGTGGTGCTATGAAACTGTTATACTGACATATAATCTTTTATAATTTCACAGCTAAAATCAGTGATTCCAACCCGTGGAGAGCAAAAATACATAAATGCGACATAAAAAACCGTGTAAGTCCGTGCTAGCAAATTTAAATATTTTTTTGCAATTTAAAACTAACAGCTGATAAAATTACTCAATTGAAGTCATAAATAGTTTTTTACAAATTTTTTGTATATTTGATTTTTTTATAAAATTTGCATTAAACTTATAAAAGTTACAAACAACGTAAAACATAACTAAAAGTAATAGTTGTTAACTATTTTTACTTTTAGTTATGTTAATAATTATTACTTTTGGTAATGTTACTATAACTAAAACTTAAAAGCATAACATAAAACGTAACTTTTATTCATTTTTAGGAACATTCGATTTTTTAAATCTGTTATCATTATAAATACAATAACATTGAAATACATTTTATAGGCACTTTAAGATTTTTTTGATCCAATAACGACAACGTATGATATATCATACGCGATGAAAGCATTTTTCATAAATTCGAAGCTTATGCTTCCAACAGAGAAAGCCAAAAATATGCTTTTTCCATAAAAATTCTAAAATTTACTTTTAAATTCTTTTTGTATATTTTTTCCAGTTTTAAGTGCAGTATTCCAAAGAAAAGTGAAAAATTCCACTCAGGTGAGTTATTTTTTTTTTATAAACATTAAGAAGAAAGAAAATATAATTTAAAAAATGCATTAGGTTAGAGTTGAACGTTTAAGTTTTCATTTCTTAACTTACAGACCCCATATACGTTTATGATCTTATACGTTAACACACTTCGCCACACCCAAATCCTTTGAATTTTTTCTTAAGCTTCAGAGTTTTCCGTCTAACATTAATACAAATGAATGGCGAAAATTTCTAAAAATATACTCAACGCGTTCTGGTGGTGAGCATTAATGGATTAAGCTGTATACACTCGCCTCAAATGAGGCTGACCCCTGGCTGGCTCACTTCGAAATTAGATTCCTTAACCCTAAATGAACTGAAAACATTTACATACGTTGACTCCTGATAAGGGTACCCGGGTACCCGTGTGTAATTTGTATGAAAATCACACTGAAAATCATAGATAAGACATGTCCGGGCATGGTTCTGCTTAGATCTAGCGTGATGTGAGGACAATGATCGGCTGTGTATATGTGTTTGTGAATGTTTAATTGTGTGTGAGCTTGTCATTTCATCGCGTTGTGAGTTCGTGTTTAGGTTTCAGCTCGTAAAGTTGACTAACTTTGGTTTGATTATAAATTAAATTTTCTTTAGGCAAATCTTCTAGCGCAGCGCCATCATATATTTCTACACGAAATGCTACCAGGCCATCAAACCTCACTCAAGCCTCTATAACCAGAAAAAATGTACCGTCATCGAATTCTTTGCACAATTTACCATGACGAAATGGTTATCTAAATATATCCGCGTACGTTATGTAGGCCAATCCGCAACGAGTTAGAGGAATCAGACTCGTCGGTTCCCTATGACTAAATAAAACTTACATCCAAGAGAGCTACGACCACACCTTACAGACGATAAAGGTGAGCCCCTATATGCATTCAACAAAAATGCAACTTTTATTTCTCGTAACCAGGAAGAAGAAAAGCGTTTTCTTTTTGTCGAAATTACTCACGAAGAGTGCCAGCAATAAATGAAAAAGGGGACATAAATGTTTTATGCAATAAATACAATCGCTGATTATACGTAATGAACCGGATGTGTCCTAAATATAGCACCAAACTTTTTTACAACATGATCGACGTGGCCTGCGTTGGTTGCAATTTTGTGTCTATTCTAGCGAAAAAAGACGAATTTCTCGTTGAGGCTTTTTGGCATCATTTGGCTTTGAGTGGACGACGTAAAACATGAAACCTGTATGAAAGGGCCACTCATAATCGAACAAACCGATACACCAATGTCCTGGTTGCTTTTGAGCTTCTGATCCACTGCAATTATCCGGTTTAACTGAGAGAAAACTGGTCTGCTGCCATCGAAGGGTCGTTTGCGTGGCTATCGATCCCAAAGCATGCAATAACTGTAAGTCCATTTTGAATACAATTGCCGACAGTAACCAAACGAACTAAATTTCCAAATTTAAGTCTAATACGACCCAAACCGTCTAAAATATAGAATTTTTACTGATTTGTGGGCGGTAAAAGGTAGGTGTGGCAGAATTTCTTAAACCATCTCGTACTTGAAACAAAAAGATTGCCAAAATTGAGCTCGATCGACAGAGTAGTTTTGGAGTCTATAGACATCACACAGACAGACGAAGGGAGTGTTTTGCTTTTATATATCCAGATTATACTACAAAGTTTGTATTATAACAACTTCAATTCATTAATAATCAATTATAAAATAAAAAAGCAGACTTAAAAGAAACCCAAAAATACTTTTATATCACATTCTTCATACAAAAAGTGTGAAGAAATTTACGGGTACCCTTTTTAGGAGGGTAAGGAATATTTAACTTTGGATCGGCTCTACCACCAACCAAAAAATTCTAGAATGTTCAAAATTCGAAAAATCACCGGGGAACAAAAAATAGGCAATCGAGTGCTTCCTTGATATTGAAGGTGCTTTTGATAAAACTGAATACGCTCATATAAGCTTATAAAGTCAAATATAAAAAAAATCAACTTTGTGCACGGCAGAACTCAGAGTACTCGCCGCAAAAGGTTATCCACAAGGAGGAGTTCTCTCTCCAACATTGTGGTCCATTGTAGTTGATGAACTCTTATAACTTCTTAGTTTAAATGGCTTCGATGTGCAGGGTTACGCTGACGACATCGTTATCCTTATCAGAGGAAAATACGAGGATACTTTATCGTATCTCCTCCAGAGAGCACTCAACAAAGGAAAACAGAGAAACAGGGCTCAATGTGAACCCTAAGAAAACAAACATCATCGTCTTCGAAAAGAGTCAGAGAAAATCTCACTCAACCTACTCTTTTCGGTGAAACTATAAACTTCTCAAAAGAAGCCAAGTACTTAGGTGTGATGCTTGATAATAAAGTCACATGGAACCCACACTTAAACAACACCATAAACAAAGCAAGAGCCTGATTATGGATCAGCAGAAGTTTTATAGGTAAAAACTGGGGCCTAAGATCCAAAATAACCGTGTGGATGTTCACTTCCATCACGATACCTATCGTCTTATATGCTGCACCAATATGGTGAAGTAAGACGATCCAAAAAAAAGCTCAAGCAAAGGTCAGCAAGTTGCAACGAATAGTTTGTATCTATAACACACGAGCGATGCGTACTGTTTGGTGTACCTCCATTACATCTTCTTGCCAAGAAAGAAGCTCTCATTGACAACAATTAAATTATACCAAGTAACACTCACTCAGCGCTATTTGACGAAATAACTAAGTACGAGAATCTAAGGTTATTACCCTGCGATCTCTGCCTCCCAAAATACAACTTCTGTAAAAACTTCCAAGTCTTCTTCCCAAACAGAACCACATGGAAAATAGAAAGGCCACGGTTCGCTGGTGACTATCAAACCTGGTATGCTGACGGCTCAAAGACAAATGAGCCGGCAGGGAAAATCTATATATGCCAGCATGGGCGCAGGTAACTCAGTCTTCAAAACTGAAGTCCCTGCAATTGAGATCTGCCTAAGAGAGTATGTAAGCAGTCCCACTAGGGACAAAAACATTTACATTTATTCTGACAGAAAAGCTGCTCTACTTGCACTTAACGCATATAAAATCACGTCCAAACTCGTATGGAATTGCCCACAGCTGCTTATCAAGGCGTTTACCCAGAACTTAGTCCACCTCATTTTGGGTACCAGGCCATAGCGGCTATTTAGGAAACGAGATTGCGGACGAACTATCCAGGAGCTGCAAGTTCCTTCATAGGCCCAGAACCATTCTGCGGGATACAATGGGGCACTATGCGCCATAACATTAAAATGTGGCTAAACGGAGAGACACTGCATTACTGGAGGGAAACCGAAGGTAACAGGCAGACAAAAACATTCATGCCAACCACTTTGCTCCAAAGAACGAAACAATTCCTTACTTTAAGTGGAATATCTGTCAGACTTGTCACAGGTTTCCTAACTGGACATTGCAAGGTAAATAAGCACTTATCAACATGGGTATAGTTCAGGAAGATCTGCGTAGATTATGCAATGAAGATGAAGAAACAGCAGAGCACATTTTGTGTCACAGTAACGGTCCAATTAGGACCCGACTTCGCTACTTAAGTGCATTGTTCCTAGAACCGCACAAAATAGCGGATAGTACACACAAGGACATCGTTCTGTTTTTACCGAAATCGTTAAGTTCACAGTTTATTTCGGCACACATTTTCTTACATGTAAACTCTCGATCATGACCCTGTTTGCCGTTGTTTTTTTACCACATTTAGTTTACTGCTGATATTAAGTATAGTTGCTAAAATCGTTAATTTAAGACCATTTACAGTGCAGTACATACATCATTTGGCACTTTTTGCACGAAAATCGTGTAGGCGATAAAAGCAGAATTGCTCCTAATAAAATATTTTTTCAAGCAGACGAGCGACTTATTCTGCTTTAAATAAAGGAAAATACAAAGCTATCGGCTCCCAAATTGGACATGGAGGTTGAGAAAGAGATGGGCAAGAAATGCTATGCCGACACAATTCGTCGTATCCTGCGGGCCAACGAGTTTAGTGGTCGAGTAGCAGGCAAGAAACATTTAAAAAAAAAAGTTGGAAAAAAGGTTTTTATCGATGGAATTATGGACAAGACACTATGTCTGAACATTCTAAAGGAAAATTTACTGCTATGTTTCGATTTCGGTTCCACCTGGACAACAACCCAAAACATAAATTGGGAATCGTCCAATCATATTTGATATGATTCAAAGGAACTATGTACCTAATACAACTGAATTTTTTGTTTGAGGAACTTGAATATAAGGATGAAGATGTAAATTTAATTTTTGAAAAACTGTCTATCTTTTCACTCGTTATCTTTGCCTTGGTCAAATGCTGATGTTGAACGAGCGCTTAGTCAGCTCAATATTGTAAAGTCCAGAATAATAATAATTTTTACTTTCAAGATACGAATTAATAAGGCACCGCAAGTGCCTTTAGCGACTATAATATACCCCGATCATATTAAATGTTTATTGGGTCGAATGCAATCGATGTGAAGAAGAAAATTTATGGAAAATGGGTTCATTTAAAGAACTATATAATTTCAGTTTTTTTTTAATAAGAACTTGAAGTGATATTTTTTTGTAATTTTTTTATAATTTTAAGTATTAATATTTCGTTATAAACTACGTTATTGAAAGTAAAAAAAGATTAATTAGCGGATTTAAAAGATTAATAAGAGGGTTTTCTTTGCAAATTTTGAGGATTTTGATCAGCAGCAGCTGGTAACACTGCCTAAAGCTCACAAATCGCATTAAATAGAGACATGATTTTCCAGCAATTTGTGAGTTTACCGGGACAGTAACTTTTAAGCCGGATTCACTGACCACCTTCAGCAAGTTTTGCAAGTTTTTTTATATGAAGTTTTGAAAATTTTTGTTCTCTATCTCTCTCCACACTCAATGAGAGAGCAACAATAACTTACTGCACTCTCTTTGACTTGATTAACTTAGGCTGTGTGTCAATCGGAAACTTTTCAGACGGATGATCACATTTTGACAGTTGGTAGAGCAATTTGTGGCATTTGTGAGGTGAATATAATTGTCAAAATTTGTGCTAGCCCCAGGGGCTACTACAAATTTTGACAATCGAAAGCGAATTTTTGACACACTCAAAAAAAATCACATCAATTTCCGCGACGTATTTAATTCGAGTGCTTGTACTTGCAACTTATTTCGTAAACTTGTAATATTGTTAACTTAAAAAACTTAAAAAAAAAACAAAACAATATAAATAAAAAAAACTAAAGTGCTTAAGTTTGTGTTTGCGTGTGTGTGGGCCAACGATCTCAGGGTACATCAGCAAGTCCAGCAAAGTTAAATTGGCTTTCTTTGCTGGCGAGCGACCTCCAAGTGCCACCACCAGCAGCACAAGCAAGAGCAGTGCAAAATTACTTGCTAGCCAACATCCTCCAAGTGCCATCACCAGCAGCACATGCAAATGAAGCGCAAATTCTCCGCTTTCAATTTATTTAATTCACGCAGGAGTATAATGGCAAAAATTTGCCTCTGCGCTTGAGACATGCTGAAATGGTGCTTCTGAAATATTGGAGAGTTGACCAGTCAATTGAATTGTGCTGCACTTGCTGGTGCCGCTCGTGGCGACTCTCGGAGAACGTTGGCAAGCAAAAGAATCAGGAAATTTGCGCTCCACTTGCTTGTGCTGCTGGTGATGGCACTTGGAGGATGTTGGCTAGCAAGACATTTTGCACTGCACTTGCTTGTGCTGCTGGTGGTGGCACTTGGAGGATGTTCGTCAGCAAAAAAAAGCCAATTTAACTTTGCTGCACTTGCTGATGCACCGGGAGATCGTTGGCTCGCACACACAAACTCAAGCATTTTCATTTTTTTATTTTTATTATTTTGTTATTTTTTAAGTTTTTTAAGTTTACAATATTCCAAGTTTGAAAAATAAGTTGCAAGTACAAGCAGTCGAATTAAATATGTCGCAAATTGAATAAAATGCAAATTTCATAAGAAATTTGCTCTAAAACACGACCGAAATGTGAAACGTCAAAATTTGTAATTGTCAAAATTTCATCGTCCATTTGACACAGCAAAAAAGACAAATTTATTTCAACACACACAAATTTTATTCAACTTGATATTTTTTATCAAAAGTTTCCTTTTGACACACACCCTTAATTTAAATTTTCTTTCTGTATCCAAGGCTCATTTATAAATAAGCCTTGGCTGAATCTTTTTGAGTAGTGTTGCCATAATGAAGTTTCTTGAGTTGAAATTGGCATATTTTATTATTGAAGCTTCAAAATAAAGAAGCATTGAGTCTGGCAATATTGAATATGACAAAGAAAAACAGAAAACTTGCTGAAAGTTTTACATGTCAGTGAATCGACCTGCGGCACATTCCCACAGAGAGAGCAAGAAAGCTGTCACAAAAAACTTGCTGAAGGTGGTCAGTGAATCCGCCTTTATCGATTCGGGCATGGTATAATTATTTGACAAGGTAGCCGTGACAGGTTTTTTGCGATTGGTAGTTGTCAAAAACAGCTAAAGGAGTTGTAGTTTGCTGCTGTTGACTAGCTATGTGCTTATTTTTTACTTTTCTTTGATTCATTAAATTTGTTCGTGAAGTTTATTGGAATGTTTTTAGTTTGCTGCGATTGACTAGCTATGTTTAAGTCGATGCTTATTTTTTCACATTTCTTTGATTAATTGCATGAACAGTTTTTTTCAGAACTACCCGTCGCCGCTTGTGAGAAAAAAGCCAGTCTACGCTACTACCTTGTCAGTAATTGTGCCATGGATTCGGTCCGCGTTTAAGCCTCCTGCGCAAAAGTTTTGTTAACAACTGGCAATCAACGTCAAAATATCAATTTCATTCACAATAACAAGCATGTGTCAAAATCTAATGGTATTCACAACTAACCTTTCTAGTGATGTGTTTATTAAAAGTATTTCAAAGAAAAACTTCATCAAACCAAATTTATGATGGTGGAAATATAAGACTCTGGTGGTAAAAGTGGTAGATATTAAAATTTCAAAAAAATTGGGTAGAAAGTGGACAATAGTGGCAAAGTCCGTGCCCTGGCTGTGAGCCAGTGTATGTATGTGTACTATAAGAAAGATTTTTATAAAATAAACAACATCATAGGCCGCATAAAATATTTATATAAGTTAGTTTGAAATATCATTCCAGAGAGTTACAACAGTAATTACAACCAGATTACAGTTAATTAGTATCTAACTAAGCAATAGATGGCACGTTTTTGCAATAATTGCCAACCGGACTTTGTCATATAAATAAAATTAAAAGCAGCTGACAAAAACTCACAAATATCAATTAATATTTCATTTTATAATATTGACTTGTAATTTAGTGCACTTGAAATGCATAAGAACAAAAAAAAAGTTCCTAATACAATCTTCGTCAAATTCTAAAAAGTAGCAAACAATTTAAATATCAATAGCAGGATTTCTAATGGAAAAAAATTGAGCTACAGGTTAAACATGTTCGATCGATTTTTTTAATAGCTTAAATATAAATAAAATGGTTTGGCTAACAACAAGAACACGTGCAATAAATTAAAAAAATAATACAAATTGTGGGCAAGAGAGTACGTCAACAAAAAGGAGGGGCAAGACTGACTTGCAATCCTTGAATCACACATCACGGTTTCTGATGATGTATTTTATGACTGCAAAAAATGGTCTTGCAGCAGCCGGTTACATAACAATTGACTTAAATATTAATGGACATACATACACATGCAAAGAAATGATGCAAATAAATAATCTAAATATAATATTTGTATATTGTTCTTGTTTAGCCGATACATATTTAGCCGATTAAAAATAAAATTCATTTGCGTTATTTTAATGAAAATGCGGTGATGGTTAAATATCGGTTATTTTAGGTATTTGTTGGTATGTGGACGTGTTTATTTTTTGTGACGTCATAACAATGAACGTAAGAGAACTAACGAAAATGCTGATGGTTCACAAGAGGTGAATTTAGATTAAATTGATTGCGGAGACAAATCATATTCTGATATTTTGTTTTAATTTTTAGTTCAATTTTAATTTAATTTAAAACAACTAAATGAACAGAATAAACGAAACGAGCAATTTACAAAAGCTTACATTAAAGAAAGTATAATTTGTCGTATACGATAAGAAAACCGGACTAATATTGGATATTCGTAGAAATAACAACATATATCATAGGAATACTACATAAAGCGCTCTCTTACAAAAGTTTTGGAAGCTTTTGATATTTCATATTTTGTTTTGGACTCTCACTTATCTTCATATAAAGTTTCATCAAAATCAGTTAAGTCGTTCAGGCGCAGGTGAGCGACAAACATACTTACCTACAGGTTTTTACTGTAATTAGAAGTTTTCAATTAGAAGTTTGTCACTTTTCAAAATTAATGTTTTAAAAGTGACAATTGCACTTTTCAATTCAGAAGTGAAAATTCTCCCTCCCCAAAAAGGGAAAACTGTGTGCAATTTCGCTATTTTAAGTATAGGATTTATTTCAATTTCATTATTGTAATATGAAATATTAAATAGTAAATTTCATGAAAATAGTAAACAAAGCGATTCGAAACCACTTTTAAAGCACTTTACAAAACCACAATTTGTTCTTGCTTTAAAAAAAGCTTTATTTAACATTGTCGTTGGAAAGAAAACCTTTGTTCTAGCTATGAAAAGTGATTCAACAAAGCGCTTTGTTCTCGTTTCGAAAAGTTATGTAAAAAAAGCGCTTTGCTCTCCCTTCGGAAAGAGCGCCTTCTTCGTTCGCACCTGTGTACGCAACTTTATTATTGATGGCGTATATTTTTGACCGAACTAATATTTTACATTTACGTTTTGAATATCCAAACCACTTGTCACTCATATTATTACCTTTTTACGAAAACATTACATCTTAAAAGTTAATAAGCGATTTCACTTTTTATGTTTCACTATTTTGCTGCAACACTTTTTCACGAATTAAACTTTTTGCCTGGTGGTCAATTCTGGTTCTGTGAAACTGTGAAATGAGAAGATACTTTTCATTTCTATTTTTCACAAAGTGCTTAAATGCGATTCTTGTTTGTGTTATGATATCTTTGCACAGTAGCGCTACGCCGCTGTAAAATAATGTTTTATTCCCAATCGTTCCGAGCACTTCACAATAAAAATTACCCTGAAATATGACAGTTGGACAGAATCAAAGAAGTAAAATATATTGGTGTTGGTTCACACAAATACAGAAACAATCACAAAGGGCCGTATTCGGTTGTATCGTAAAAGAAGGCCCAAACTGTAAAGTTTGTTCTTATTGCATTAAAATTTTAGGAACATTTCAAGAATAGCAACAACTCTAATTATTTAAAAAATTTCAGATCGCTCGCAATTGGCTTAGAAGTTATAGACATCCAACGTTGGAAAAAGTGGAGTAAAAATCTAGCTGATTTTTTTTAATTTTTCCAACAAAACTGAATTTTGTGGGTATCAAAAGAGATATAATACAAGTATCTATTCAACAAGATATAAAACATAAAAATACATGCATTTAAGATACAATAATTTTTTTTTTACTTAAAATCGCTAAAATATATTTAGTTGTCTCTTTTTAATAGGAGGCCTTCGGCCGCTGCTTAGGGATTACAAACCTCAGTAAGTCCAACACAGTCTTCGCTGTCTACAGTACTTCTGGATGTAATTATCTTTTTAATAATTCTCTTTTTGATGGATTGCTTTCGTAAAAGGTAAACCACTAGTTTTTCAGACAAATTCTAATTATAAAAAAAAAATTATATCTTAAAAAGTTATGCTTGGAATTTTATGTTTGACACCTCATTGAAAAAAAACGCGCATTATTTTTGTTTTAATACCCATAATGCTTAGTTTTGTTGAAAAACGAGAAAAATAGCAAGATTTGTAGGTAATTTTTCTAAATTTGAAGCCTATAAATTCTAAGTTCGAATTTTACTTACAAATAAAATTATATTACTTTTTAAAATCCTTAATTTTTTTTTGTATTTATGCCTCGTCGTCGTGCAGAGATCAGAAAAATTTAACAAACAAGTACTAAGTCTCATTCACTATGCTTAAAATAAGAGCGCCCCAAAAATATATTTAGACAGATGTGGTTTGAGCAAACTGGCGCAAGATCAACGGGGTCTAATTTGCATTTTTAAACAGTTTTTAATTAGAAATATATATCTTTCTAAATCAAATAAGATAAAAAAATATCGCTAGAAACTAAATAAAGTACTTTTCTTAAAAGAATTCAAACCATATGGACATATTTTACCTGTGGAACGAAAGCGCATTGTTTTTAAGTTTTTGGGAACTTTTACAATTTTTAATCACACAACTCACGTTGCATTTATTTTTGTGTTATTTTTCTTTGATATCTTTCACAATATAAGAATGGTGCGACAGTTCACGTACAGTGTGTGTGTGTTAGCAACACCATTTCCTTATATTTTACTTCTTTGGACAGAATTTATTTACGACATATGCAGGTGATTTGGCACTGATGTCAGCATCATCGAAAGATGACTAGTTGCTAAATCCAACTTCGAGAGTCTTATCTCCATCAACCGCTTCAATTGTAGTTATTTAAATAACTTTTTCTTCGAGTGTTGACAGCACCTTCGCCCGCTTTAAGCCGTTGGTTACACTACGTTTTTCCTCCTGATGGTGCTGTATTTGGCTTTTGTGTGGACCCTAAAGTTGGTATTCCACTCACAAACATATTGTGGAATATCTAAGTCGAACTTACCTCAAATCGCTCCAATATTTCCTCCACTTGGCACTACTCTTTTGGGTGCCATCAAGAGCATTTAGCTCCACTGCCAATTCATCCCACTTGGAGTCGCGAAATTTGGCGCCATCAGCTGTTACAAATTTTTTATGGGAAACAATTTTAAAAACATTTTCTTTTAAATACAAAGCAAGCTTACTTGTCATTGGCAATATCCACATTATTAAGTAGGTTACTAAATATTTCTTTTGGTTTTCACTTGCCCTTTTTCCTGTAGCTGTTTTTTCCATTCTTAATTTTAATTCAGTGTGATAACTTTTGCACAGACAAATACGCGATGAAAATAACTTTATTATATCAAAAGTTTCTGACAGTTCTTTTCATTTTTACACTGAACGAGAATCAGAAACACTGTGAAAAAATGAAACAACTTTTCATTTCAACTTTTCACAGAACCAGAATTGTCCCCCAGGGGGTCAATTTTATTACCTTTTTTATGAAAACATTACATCTTAACAGTTAATAAACGATTTAACTTTATATTTTTCACTATTTTGCTGCAACACTTTTTCACGAATTAAACTTTTTGCCTATACTAGTGATGAACAATGATGAAAAAGTACAAGTAATGTTAGCGATGCGAGTACGAGTAGTCAGCAGAGTAGATAACAAAAAGGAACGAAGAATCTCGAAAGCAAACAGCTTTTTTTAAGCTCAATTCGTAGCGAGAGCAAAGCACTTTTAAAAGCATTATTCATAGGCAAGTGAAGCCCTTTTTACTTGCTCTTTAGTAAAGCACTTTAAAATTTTCGATAGGGTACTGACAAAGATTCATCCCCATACAAACACACAAATATTCAATCAGAAGACATTTAAAACTTTAACTGCGTGTATCTCAAAACTAATAAAAGTGCAAATAGAACCTTGTCAAACTAAGGTAGCAACATGTCTACATAAGAAAATAACTTCTTTGTGACTCATGACTGGTGTATTTATGCAGCCTATATATCGATTAGGTTCGTACTAAGTTGTCAACTGTAACTAAGCTACTTTTTATTTAATTAATAATAATAGCTCAGTATTACACACATACATACATATTTACTATCTATACACATAGTTACATGCATTTATTGCATTCCTGTCTTAATTTTTATTATTAACATTATAGTTTTTTACAACTTTATGAACTGCGTTTCTGCAGCCAGAGTAACTATCCTCATGGTCAACGTGATATTCTTAATGTCAGCTTTAATGTGGCTGCACTTTATTATTTACAACATGATGAATTTGAATTAACAATTATTTCATGAAACAATTATGTGTGTTTTTTTTTTATTTTATTTTGTTATGGTCGTTGTCATGGTCGTTGCCGTCGTTGTTGGTATTGTTCCTGATATTGAACTAATTTTAAAAATGCTCTAATCAATTGTATCGATCTTAGTTTGCTGGATCGATCAATCTAACTGTTTGCTGGAAATAGTGATGATGATGATGTGTCTTGGCTAGACGGATACGTGCTACTGTTGGACGTTGGTGCAGTTTGACATGATATGACAAATGTCAACACGATTTCGATAAAACTGTCGCATTAATAATTTCTCAACATGTTAATTGAGGAAATTTTTGTCATCATTGTCGTGTCAGTGTTTTTGAGTTCAGTTACCGGATTTTCATAATAAGGACATTAGGCAGGTGAGATAATGATGTCATGCAAAGAAATGGAGAGAAAACTGTTGCATATAAACGATGTGACGTTTTTTTATAAAGTTTCATTATTCTCTTTTCACACTGATACACAAATTATATCTGTTCAAGTTCAATATTGCTGATAGATTGGCTTCATTGGCTCTGTTCTTGAAAACTGTATTGAAATTCTGCATATTTAACCCCCACATGCTCGCATTTTAATAGTTTTATCTATGTTGTTGTCGTTGATTGGCAGTGATTTCATCCCATGTTGGATAACCACTTTGACATTGTTCGAGTGTCACCCTCGCAACTCGTTATACTAAATTAATTTTTTTTTGTTGTTCTACAATCAAGTGTCTTAATTTAACATTCAATTTGTTTCAATCTGGTTTGATGTTGGGACGGCACGATTTGTTGACTGTCTGCAGGTTGTTGTTGTCTGTTTTTTTTATCATTTTGGCCTTCAAGTGTGATAATAATGATACTGCTTTTGATATCTGGCTTCTTAGGTATTTGGATTTTATTGTAATCTTTATGTATCGAAGATTGAAGCCTAATGATGACTCTTAAGGAAGTTTTACTAAGCATCTCCAACCGGAAGATGCATCAGCTAGTTAACCTTAAAGGTCTTAACAATTTGAGTTCAATAAACTAGACACATATTTTTTTGTTGCTGTTTTAGTAAACATCATCAAGTGCTCGTTTCAAGTAACTCAAATGAGTGTTTTTGTTGTCTGATTACAGAATGTAAATGAATATTGTAAATAAATGTAAATTTTGCAATGTAATCGACCGGATTCAATGTAATCGTTTTTTGCGACATACATATAAAAAATATTGTCAGCTGATCACAGTTATATTTGCAAAATTGAGCCTAGATATTTGTTTTAGTACCCTACATCTGGCAGTACTTGCTAATGAGTTATTTATGTCCTTACGAGTAGGTAAACCTACAAAAGGACCTTCGGGATGTCTGCCTGTCCAAAGCCAGGATAAAGGGTGATGGTTGGATGAATGATTTATCTGATTTCTGTCACACAAAAGGTTCACCTTAAACCTTGGTTGTCGGTTGCCGATTCTTGGAGAAGGCACACACAAGAATTATATATTCAAGATTCCGCCATGCGCATGTTCACTCTCTTTATGAACAAATGCATGTGTCGTCAGAAGTGAAAGAGAAGAGAGTGTCAAACTGACTGAAAAAAACGTAGTAAAAATTTGTATATGGGTATTCCATTACAATATCTCCTCTTTTTTTTATAAAATCTTGGAATTATTTAAATGAAATATAAATGAATTATAAATCAAAAAACAACGCTTGTCCAGAAAAAATAGACATATTTTGCATTACTATGTCTGATAAAAATTTTATATCTTATAGGGGTGTTAACTTCCGTGTTGACCCCTTCACTAAAAATAGCTATGTTGCTCGATTTATTTTGAGAGCAGTTTGGCTGTTTCTTTGTTTATATATCGTTTGTTTCCCGATGACCCAATCAGATTCATTTGCTTAGTTTCGTTTGTTGTGAATGTGTTGTTTTTGTGTGGATGTATTTTCACAGTTGACGTAGGCTGCGCAGTAGATTTCCATTTCTGCGCACTTATGGCGGGAGCTTTTATATATTGTTCTTGAGGCTCACACATAAGTGTAACGTGCGGCAAAAAAGGCTTTTTTGTAATTTTGCATATATTTTCACACTGATTAACAGACAATCCTTCAACTAAAACAAATCTGCAAAAAATTTTTATATATATAAACTTTTGAACTTACAGCTTAAGCTCAAAGTTGAAATATTATTCTTAGCCCATTTCTTGTCGCTACTAGAACGCGTAGAAATGTTTCGAACATTTATGGAATGTGTGCTATTTTCAAGCCTCCGAGCTTAAATAAACAATTTTTTGCCAAGCCCACAGAAAAGTTATGCACAGTACGAAAAATCGTACATTGACTAAATACGTATGCAAACATATAAGATATAAGAAAAAACTTAATTTTAAAGGAGATAAGGAACTTTATTTGTTTTATTTCAATTTTAACCCATTAACCACGGGCTCCCAAGCGCTTTGTATGATTTTATGCATGTATGATTTTATGCAAGTGTATGCGCTCTCTTGTGTTGATCACAGGAACCACATCAAATTTCTACTTTTTATCTTTCACCGTAGTCGAAATATGAGTTGGGTATAAAAACACCCAAACGTCGTTATTGTGTTCTAAATGGGCACGAATTCCTTCTGCAACGACATCACATTTTAATATCAGAAATTTTCTATCAATAGCAGGTAAGGTTGATTAGTTTGCTAAGATAGATTTTAAAATAGAAAAGTTTTTAGAAATGATAACACAAATTTTCTAATTTTTAAACTAATTTTTAAACTAAACTTTTGAATTTGAAAATGTAGTAGTTAACGTAAAAATTCCTTGACACACTCCAAAAACAATTTATAGATCTATATTTTCTTAAAGCAACAAACAAAAAAATCCAAAACTTAGCTGTTAGCAATCGTGAGATATGATCAATTTTGCAGAAGCATTTTCATGGTTAAAAAATATCCTACCGTGGTTAATGGGTTAAGCATATATACATAAATACATATTAATAAAATTAAACATAACACAATTTAAATAAGTACTTCATATGCTTTAGGCAGAAATAACACTTGCGGTACATCTATAAGAGTTGGCACAGCCATCTGTAATTAAGTATTTGTTATTCGTGATTTTTGTATTAACCGAAGCATTTTGGGTGCAAATGTTTATTCCATTTGGTACATATGAATATCGTTGTTCTGTGGCAAACGCCACATCGTAAATATTGATTGGTTGGATCTTTTACTAAAATATGATGACCTTAAGTCCTTGGGATATTTTCTGGACAAAACCGACTCTGTAACTCAGTTTCTTCAAAACTGTTGAGGCTTTGATTACTTGTAAGTAAAAAATCTTCAGTTACTTTGACTTTGAACTCTAATTTCGACAAAGGTTTCTATAAAACAGTTCAGCTTCCAAGCAATGATGAGTGAGTGTACTATCTATCTAAGCCGCAGATAAACAAATTCCACCACCATTACTTACTTCGTAAACCTATATGGAAATTAGAAACAGCGTTGCCATGAAGGTCAACATCTTTTGAATGTGAATAACAAGATTGTTTTTCTTTTTATTTCTTAGACAAAGTAAATAACGAATAAAACATAAATAACGAATAAAAAATTAATAATGAATAAAAAAAGAATAATTAAAAATTCTGAAATTCTTTGAGAATTCCATTCTTTGTGAATTGCATTCATTTGAATAAAAAAAATTGATTCATTATAACGAAATAATTGAATTACAAATTTTATTTATAAAACAATTTTGCATTCATTGAATGGTTTCTTATTTCGTTATTTACTGATTCACCTTTTTGCAAATAAAATCAAATTGAATGCATTCATTTACAGCTCTGCTATAAGGTAAGACCTCATTGTCAAAAGTTTCTATATCAGTCAAAAAGTTCACCTTTTTTGTGTTTGTTTTCTTCCTCATCATCGCTCTAATTCTCGATACTATCTAAAAGCTCAGTTACTCAAGGGAAAAGACTTCTTTCCATGATTATTAAAGCCACTTTTCTTTTCGAGCAAAAACAGCTAAAAGATGATTGACATATCACGGTTACACCAATTTTCGTACACCAATTTTTGCAATAAAATAAAACAGACAACCTTTTTTTTTGGGAAAATAATGCTTTTAAGAAAAAGTTTAGTCTATTGCAAGTAGCAAAAAAGAATTTTTTACGTCTTACAGGTTTGTATAGGGTCATTTTCACAAATTTTTTCAAACTGATATTTGACACTTTGGGGTATACCTACAGCCTTTAATATTCATCGTACAAAGGAAAAAAAATGCCAAAATATCAGTTTTAGTGGGAAAAAACGAATATCTAATGAAATAGCAAAATCTAAGAAGAAAAAAATTCATATATTCGTATGAGAAATGCACATTCTGCTTCATTAGCTGCTTATGTTGTTTTTATGGTTATTATTGTTGTTGTGTGTGTTCGTTTGGTTCGTCGTAATCATGTCGTTCCTTGTTGTGCTGCTTTTGTTATTGTTGTTGTTGTTTTTATTAATATGTATGTAAAATATACATATATAAATACACATCAATTGCTTTCATTTTATTTCATTTCCCAGATAATCAATCGGTTCGGTTGAAAACGGTGTGAACTTCTAAAAGCACTGAAGCAGACCGTTTCGTTGTCGGCAAACTACTTATGCATTGTGTGTTTTATCTAAGCGTACCATTTATTAAGTTTTATATTAATGTTTATTTTCTGTGATTTAAATACAAATCCTAAATGTTTGATAGTTTAAATCATTCTTGATTATAAATACAAATTCTAGTTGTTTGATACTTTAAAATCGTTTATTGAGCTTTTGGTCAGGTTAGAACAATTAATTGATCTAACGAATTTTTTCCAAAGAAACAACAACAACAACATTTTCAATACGAAAAGGAAAACATCACTAGCTGATTAATTAGTTAGCTGATTGATCAACTAGTTAGAGCAATTAATTGTTCTAACCTGACCTAACGCTCAATAAACGATTTTAAACTATCAAACAACTAGAATTTGTGTTTAAAATCAATAATGATTTAAACTATCAAACATTTAGAAATTGTATTGAAATCATAGAAAATCAACATAATAAATAACAAGGTCATGTAGAAAACTTTAAGTTGTATATAAATTTTATTTGTTGTTAAACAATTGTAACCTTTTCTTAAAATAGTTTTGATTAAGCTGCAACAATAAACTAAACAATAAACGGCAACTCAACTGCACTACCTTGATTAAAATACAAAATTCAATGCTAATTTTAGAGTTTTTTGGCAAACGGGTGAAAAAGAGAGGGAAAAAGATTAATTTCAATTCGATTCTTGATAAATATAAAAAAGGACTTTACACTTATATAGAGAACGGTTCAAAGGTACAAAAAACATGTCGTTTTCATACCAGCAAATCAGACGCTGCCGTTTTCAGTACCGCTTAGCTGGCACAGTGACATTCATGGCTTGTTGGGTTGTAATACAATAGAGATTACAGATGCATGTGGCTAGAGAGCCAGTATGTGGCTACAAAAAAATTTACTACTACTAGCCAAGGTTGCCAGTTAAAATGTTAAACAATTCCGACAAAAAGTTCTTTTTTTGACAGTAACATAAATTTAATACAACAAAAATTACCATGGTAAAGACAAATCAAAAAAGTTTCTACCGCAATAAAACAGTATCAAAAAATATCCCACGATCATTAAAAATTACCACAAAATACCACGCGTTTTAAAAATACCACCACAAAATCCATATGTATTTAAAATTGCCACAAAAATCTCATTCGCATTAAAAAAATACCACAATAAGTCCAATAAGGACAAACAATTTAAAAAACATTAGAAATACCACAAAGAAACTTTGCTTACTAAAAAGAAAAAAAAAATTAAGAAGAATATTACCATACTCCCACGGATATTCAAAAAATACCCCACTAAATTCCCTCGCCAATTAAAAAATACCATGCTGAATTAAAAAATTTAATAGGAATTCCCAAAAACAAAAACTCTCAAGGGCAATTAAAAATTACCACGAATGGGATTTTTCCCAACATAACTGGCAACGTTTCTACTAGCTGCTGATATTGTTGTTTTGGTTCTGCATGCGCTGCAAAGGGCCGTTTTTCACCCGGCAATTCTATGAGCAATAATTGCTTTCGCCACAAGTAGTTTGTTGACTATCGGGTTATGCATTACATTATTTCCATATTAAAAATTTATTTTGTCAACTAAAATTTTAATCTAAAATTACTTTTAAAATATACATATATGTATATGCTCCTTACTACAGGAAAAATAAATAATTCAAATTTACCCATATTTATTTCCATTAATTAAATATAACTTTGAATTAAATTTAGTTTTAACCAACAAAACAAATGAACAAGAACAACAAATCCATCACCAAAAATATCAAATGAAAACTTTTAATAAAACAAAACAAATTTTTACATGAATTTCGTTTGGAGCTTTTTAGATCAGGTATGTTTGAAGAAGACAACAACAACAAATTTGTTTTTGAATAATTTTTATTTAGAAGATGAAATGCTTTAAAATAGTTTTTGAAAAATATAAATAAAAAAAACCAAAATTTTTCTCTATTACTGTATAAAATTCTGTATTACTTACGATACTATCGAAACTGTGTCTTCTTTTATAGAATTATATCATTTTATATATATTTAAATATTTTAGGAAAAACCTTTACAAAAATGCTTTTTAAATTATTAATTCAAAAAACCCAACTTAAAACTTAAAAAATTTTTTACCAAAAAAAACTGAATACAATTAATGGGTTAAAATTTAATTGTTCAGTTTCTTACAATTTTATATTCCGAATTCAATTATTAATATCTCGAAAACGAGAAAAGCTAACTGAAAAATTTAAATATTTTTGTTAAGTATGGAATCCAATGTTTCTATACATGTATAATTGACAGCAGATGGAGAGCAAAATTAGCAACAAAGTCATTTTGAGCAATTAGCTTATTAGCAGAAAAATTTTCAAAAAATTGATTTAGTTCATCCGCGTATAGGAAAAAGGTACTCTTTCGATTTTAGTTAAATCTTGATATAGAGATTAAATTAAAATAATTCTCAAAAAGATAGGCGTGCACATTTGCGTTGTTTCCACAATTCAATGAAATGGTATAGTATTTTTTTACAGAAAATGAAGGAAATTTTACAGGAAATGAAGTAAATTATGCATTTCTTCGTGAGATTTTTATAAGATAAATTCTGCAAAAATATGGATTATTTTACATAGTTTTGAAAAATATGGAAATTCAACTTGCTAAATCCTTATTATCTGCAAAAATCCATTACATATTGGAGCTTCAAAACAGGTGGAGCTTCAAAAACATGCTCTTAATGAAAGTTTTGTCCAACTTTAAGAGTAAATAGCAAAAGAAGGTACCCCTTCTTTTATATGTTGAAAGTTGGTATGCTTAAAATATTTAGTAAAAAGATAGACGCACACATTTGCGTTATTTTCCGAAAATATTGATTTTCGTTATATTTTTTTTTATCACTCATATATAGAAAAATGTTCTTTATTTACAAAAATGGATGTATGTATAACACGTTCAGACTTTAAAAGAGCTGAACCGATCTTTACGAAATTTTCAAACTGAAGACACATCCTGAGATTGTATCTGTAAAGTTTGATGTCGGTTGAACAAGGGGGCGTGGTACCTCTCATACAACTTAAATTTTCATTATCATCCACAAACCAAAAAAAAAAAAAAATGCAATATATCTGACGGTTTTGATCGTAAAAAACTTAAATTTAGTAATTTTGTTCAGATATTTACTGTCGGCAACTGCACAACGAATGGGCATGATAACACTTATTCCTGAGTTGTACACGGTTTCATAGTAAAACTTGGTATGCAGGTGCGCCAAGTGGTGGCCACTATATATAAAAGTGTCCACGCCCACTTATACAACCCATAATGTTTTGATCGTATAACACTCGATGTGCAAAAAATGGGCGTGGTCGCACTATATCTGCGATATGTTCACGTTTTGACAGTGCAACTTGGTATGTTGGTGCTATGGGCCAAGTGGTGGTCATTATGTATATAAAAGATGCACCTTCCATACAACTCAAATTTGCGAATTCGAATAGCTTTAGAATTATAGATCGCACTGTCTCTGAATTCAGTATTCGACCACAATTTACATGTTCCGTTTCACTGATAGGAATGGATGATCTTTGAAAAAGGGGGCGTGGCACCTCCCATAACATCCAAATTTGCAATACCGAATAGCTTTGGAGTTATAGGCCACACTATAACTTTCGGAAAACGCTTTGAAAGCAAGTTATAAATTATTTCGCAAATGCCAACTTCTTCATACGAGGAAAATATGAAGAGAAGCTTCATATACAGACCTGCTGGCAGGTATGCTTTTCAATTCCGATCCTGTCATTTCATCTGAAAGGCGGGGTTTTTCTGAAGGGCGTTATAACACACGGGCTCATTAATTTTTGCAGCTAACGGTATTTTTGTTCGTCACTAGAATGTGTATGTATCTATTGCCATGCTTGGCTTTGCGCTAACACGTGTTTTTTAGCAATTAGGTATATCTTTTAAAAGTGAAAGTTTGCCAAAGAAAAGTGTTTCTTATTTTTTCGTGAACAAACTGTTTTCAAAAAATTTATAAAAAAATCTAAAAGTTGTATCGAATTAAGAATATTATCTGTAAGCAAGTGAAACTATTTTCTTTCACAATAAGCTGTGATTTTTTAACTAAAATGTATTTAGCAGTATTATAGAGTCAGATTTGTTGAGGCCGTCTGTAGGCGGATCTGGGCACTCAAGTGACATTTTTTGCTGTGCATTTTAGTGATTCAACAGCCTTTCAATAACAGTTTTTGTAATTTTTTTTAGTTACTACTAATGTCACTCCGTAAAGAGTTTTATAATTTATCGGCCATGTCGAAGGAGGAAATTGATGCATTGATAAATTTAATAGACTTCGCGGATGACACTGGCAGCGAAGGAGATTGCGATAGTGATAATGATGTTGCTGATCCAAATTTCGATTTCGAAGATGTGGACAACTTAATTGGTGATTGTTTGAATACGACTGAAATTATGCCGACAGATCGGGCAAAAAAAAGTACAAACTACAGGGATGTAAGTCGGAAACTCAAGCGTACCGCACTAAGTGCAATGTGAATTACTGCAATTCGACTTCAAAGTCTAACCTCCTAACTTTCCATACTCCTAAGTAGATGTTTCCTTACTTTTACATTAAATTTTATTCCATAAAATATTTTTCATTCACTAAATGTGACATATTTTTTTACTACTGATGACCCAGGTCCACGTGAGTTTTTACAATAGTACTTTTTTGATCTAACTACCTCTTTTTTCATCCTTTTATAAAAAAGTTATCACGAATTTAATGAAATTCTTTTGAGTCAATTGTACCAAAATATATAATTGCATCAGCCGCAAAACGACACCTGAGTTGCTACGTATATGAAGGTTGCAAGGCCAGTTTGTAAAGTTCTGTATGAATAAGATTGTTACCAAATTCGACTTTTTGCACTTTTACACTTGAACTAATTCTTCAACACTGCTTCAATACGTAAAGTGTTATTTAAAGTGGTACATTTGTATTTTGCAAAAATCAAGTGAATAAAAAATCGAGGTCTAAAAAGATAAAAAAGTGCTTTCGGCATAAGGCTCCAAAAAAGAAGTTTGCGGAGGACCTGTCGTAGGACAGGCTTTTATACTAATACTTGTATAAGCTTTAAACCAGCATTCAACACTCGTTTTGGAATTCATATGAAGTTGGGAGTGTTGTGGCGGAACAATGTTAAATTATAACGTTTCCTTTACTTGATAAGACACTTGTTCAATTAAAAAAATTATTTTTATTATTCTGTTGATATTCTTTCATATTAGAAAAATATTCTTTGTAGTAAAAAAATTTAAAATTTTCAACAAGTTTTACAACTATCATTTCTTATAAAAATTTTTAAGATTTTTAAGATTAAGATTAAGAATTTTAAGATTAAGAACGCGATAACCGCAACTATCGATTGTCACCTAGGGTTCCAAGGATCGAATCCTGTAAAGGTCCTGTAATGGTTTTGCCATTTTTTTTTGCCATTTTTTTTCAACATTGCTTTCCATATTTCTTCTCAAATTGAATTCAAACTACATCAATATTGACGACTAAACTCTTTCTAAGGCGATAGGAATATATTTGCTACCAACCTACACATCCCTGCAAACATTTTCAATCGCCTCAGAATCGCCAGCAAATCGCTTAGAAGATGAGGCAATCGCCGGCGAGCTTATTTGGGAATCATCCGGGTACCGCCGACTGTAAGCAGCTGAGGCCACAAAAGCGATTGAAGCGGGAAGATTCGCGAACGAATCGCCGAGAGTGGAGGGTCTTAAGCGATTCGCCAGGAAGAGACTCAAACGAATCGCCTAGAGAAGTACTTAGCTATGCGCCTACAAGAGTAGCAAACTAATCGCTTTTAGGGTTCCTCTGCGATTTGTTTCGAAGCGTCTTTGTTGAACATTATAAATTTCTTTATAGGCAACATTCTTTGTCAAATCAGTCAACAAAAAAAAAAAATCGACCACCGAAAATCGTGCTGATATGAATATTTTCAGTTTCCATACGGCAATTCAGCACAAAAAATAATTGTTTAATATTTTTCGATAATTATTTTTAAGGGAGAGTTATATAGAATAGTCTGCTTCATATTCCAACAATCGATTTAGAAAATTTTTAAAAAAAGCAATCTTCCAACGATCAAGGAAGATTTTGAAGATTTTTCTTAAATTGCGCATTCATCGCTAGACGATCGCAAAGTGATGCATCTTCCAACGATCGCTGAAATGAGTGAAGGCAGATTTTGATGATTTTTCTTGAAAAATGTTGGCAACCAAGAAAAGGTTTGCTATCTTCTTGAAAGTATATTGTTTTTGTTACGAACAGAGTGCATTAAAAACCCGCCTGATATTTACTAGTGAATTAAGTAAATATATTGAGTAAATGCGCCTTCACTTTGTACACGAAGAGAAACTTGTTCAGCATTCTGTGCTTGAATCAAGCAAGGAGGCTACGTTTTTCAATCATAGCTGCAAGTCCAGCATTGTTTCCTTATATATTTTCTTCATTCTACGCTATTATTTTCTTGAAATGATAATAATTTACTTGACCTGATTAAACAATTTTCTTATATTAAGTATTAAGTAGTTGTTCTATGGTAATTGCTGAGCTTTTGCCAAAAATTCATTAACAATGATAGCCTTGAGAGATTGTGCGTTATCATGGTGGAAAATCCATGAGTTTTCTTTCCAATCCTGTTTCGACGAACTCGCTCTCTGAAATGAAGTCCTTACAGTCTGACTATCTGGCAAGTATTTTGCTATACCTACATTTCAAGCATTACTTTCTTGTATCTAGGAAATATAAAACGTCTTAGCGTAGGAAGAAATTATTCTTTGCTATTTTTTTTTATTAAACGAAATAATTTACTTAATCCAAGTAAATAATTTTCTTATATTAAGATAATTTTGATTAATATGCAAAAGAATTTAATTTTTTTTTAATCTGTTTGTAATGTAATTCAAAAATAGAGTCTTTGAAAAATTTGTGTAGTTTTTACACGCAACAATATATTCAAAAATAATGTGCCTTTATTTTTATTGTACTATTTTTCAAACACTTTATAACGAGTCTTAAATACCTATCTATAGTAATTAATAACTTCAACCGGTTGTATTCAGCTTGCTGATCAGTTATTTTCTTCTCGACTGTATCACTTTACAAATGAAGAAAAATTCTGCTGCTCATCGACACCTGATTGAACAAATTATGCAACTTTAAATCAAGTTCAAAGTCAAATCAATTAGCAAATTTATGTTTCTCTTTTTAACATAATAAAATATTAAAGCTGGTTCAAATATTTTTAAAAGAGGTTTCTAAAAAAATAGTTCAAAACAAACAAAAAGTGGCTTTTTTAATTGCAGAAAAACTCGTTTTACATATCATATATAAGAATAGATGAAAGAGTAAGAAAACAAAAAATGCACAAAACCGGTAAAAATAGTTAATAAAATTGACAATTAGCATATTACTTAAAAAAAGTGCATTTATTGTTTTAAATTCGTATGCAAAATATAACTGAAGTATTTTGCGAAAAAAAAAAAATAAAAACAGTTACTGGGGACAATAAACTAGAAACTTGACACAAGGTCGACCATTAATTAATATGAAAGGATTCACCTGCTACTATACAAAATAAAATATATATACATTCTGGCAAGAAAGGGAGTTGATAATTCAAAAAGCTCTCTCAAAGGGATTTTCAAAATTCATTTTGTCGTTAAGTTGCTATAACTGTCCTCCATACTAACGCTTCAGCGTTTCAGCGCAATCTGTCGTACAGTTTGTTTTTAAAGCATTTTTTTAAAATTAACTTCAGTTCTCGCAGTGAATTCTGTTTTATGTCTTCCATAAAATTTGCTCTTTTAAACTCCGCACATTGCGTTTTTGAGACACATAGCACACTAAATACAAAACAGACTTACTTACTTACTTACTTAGTTTGCGCTACAACCGTAAGTCGGCCTTGGTCTCATCTGAGAATGTTCGCCAGCCATTTCTGTCTCTCGCTTGCTGGTGCCAGTTGAAAATTCCAAGCTTCGTTCCATTCCAATTCCAATATTCGAATCGAATATTTTCTTAACTGGAGCATCGTCTTTCATGCGCTGAACATGACCTAGCCAGCGAAGCTGCTTGATTTTGATGCGCTTGACTTTGTCGATGTCAGCGTACAGCTCGTACAATACATCATTTCACCGTATTCGGTACTCGCCATTGACGCAGATTGGCTCATATATCTTACGAAGAATCTTTCTTTCGAAGGCTCCTCAAGTCTTTCATCTGGAGAATGCTGCACTGACTTCGCACGTCAATGGCCAATGATACCGATGTCATCAGCACATGCAAGTAGCATAACACTCTTGTAGAATATTGTATTTTAGGTACACCCTAGTGTAAAATTTTTTAAAATATGATTTGAAATCAGCAATCTTTTAATACTGTCAGCTCATACACAAAGAGTGTAAAGCAAAAAATTACAGTTTTAGGGTCCATCCTAGTGTCAAAAACTTTTTAAAATTTTAATATTAGGTTCAAAATCAACGACCCCTTATACTGCTAGCAAACATACAAAGACTATAAAACAAAAAAAAAAAACACACATTTTAGGGTCCACTCTAGCGTAAAAAAAATTTGTTAAAATTCAAACATAAGATTCGAAATCAGCGATCACCGCATCTACAAAGAGTATAAAACAAAACAACAGACCAACGTAGGGTCTACCCTAGTGTCATTAAAATTTTTGGAATTCTAACATCAGATTACACACATTTGCTGCATTGTTTATTTTTTAAAACTTCCCAATCAGCCATTTAGAAATAGCGATTGGATACAGTGCTTAACATACAGTGCACAAACCAAGCACGCTTGTAAAACACTTTCGTAGGTAATAAATTTCCAAGTTGCTTTGTAGAATTATTGCGTAAAAAACAAAAAGTGTTGTACATTAATACTTGGAAAGACTGGCTTTAAGTAAGTGTTTTCCAATCATACTTGCAAAATGTTAGCCAAGGTAATAATTTTGCAACTGTTCAAAGTTGCGATTGCTGTTAACTGTTGGTCTGTGTAGTCTAGTAGAGAGTGCGCAAGACTATCAACCCAGACGTCCCCGGTTTAAGTCCGGGTTCGGTTATGGTTCTTTTCACTTTCTTTGCTCTATACTACATTTAAGAATTATGGAAACTAAACATAGAAATCCACGACTTAATAGTGGAAAATATTGAATTTAAAGGACAAGAACCACAACTGAGGTCTTAAAATGCAACAAGGCAAGTTGAGGCAAGTCGAGTTTTGATAGTGAGAAATGAGGACGATACAGCTTCTCGTACCGGCGAATTTTCTTTTTTTATTCTTATTCGTCAATTTAGGATGGCTGCGCATTGTTTGGTAATTTACAGCTGTAAAGAAACACTTGGAAAAAACTTATTCAAATACTAATTTCCAAGGGATCGTTTTCGTTTATTCTACAATTACTTGTTAACATTTTCCAATAGTAATCTAAAGCTTTTTCCAAGCTTGATGCTTACGGTTCTAAGCTTGCTTAAAGCTTATTCCAAGCTTGTTTGGCTGATTGAATTTCTACTAAATGACACCACCCGCAAGCCGCATAAATGAACTTTTTTGAATGTATGTATACTGAATGTATACTTTTAATAAGCCGAATTACATGTCGAATTACATCAAAATATATTGTACGAGTGAAATGTTTTAGCGTTTTGTATGCATTCAAAAGGAGCGGTTATGTATGGGATTTCTGTAAAAGTGGGCGAATCACGTCCATTTTTCGCACGATGAATGACACTTATAATTAATACTGACTTACTAAATATTATCGAAATATAAGGTTATGGTTGAAAGTTCCGGAATTTTATGTAATTATGTTATATGACCGATCCCGCCCACTTTAAATCCCAAACACACTATTGATATACAAATAATATGTACCAAAGTTCATTTCTCTAACGTAATCCATTATAAAATAGGGATTTCCTGATATCACTCATATGTTTGTTGCAATATATATATTTTTTTTAAATATTAGTTTTAATGGTAATCAATTTTAGCAATTCTGCAATAAAAACAGCCAACACCTTTGCAACGGTACCTTGAAAATGAAAATAGCATAAACAAATTAAGCTATTTTAATTTCAGTGAAATTAATATAAAAAAATTTAAAAAAAATCATGAAAATCCGCATTATATTTTGTCCCACGGAAAAAATTTCATATTTTTATATGCAGGTTGGATGAACTTTTTTATTACTACTATTTTTGACGGTTTTTTATTTTTAGTTGCCATACCAGCCAATATTTTACCTAAAACTCGATTTTTAGAGGTTCGGCGCTAGAGTCGAAATATTTGGGGAATCATCATAATATAAACCAAGGATTATTTTGAGCATTACTGCCGAACAACTTTTTTTTCTATGGAGCGTGAGATGCCTTATGTATATATGTATATGTATATATGTATATGTATATAGATGCCGAAATAAAACTGCACAAAAATTGCACTATTTTGCACAATAATAATTAAAATTAATTATTATTTATAGCAGAAGAAAAAAAAAATATCCACACAAATGTTTCTAAGTTGCTGACCGTTAGTCATTTGCACCGCACTGCAATTATTTTTTGCTTTATTTTGTGTTGCATTCCATAAGAAGTGCAATCAAGCGAATTTCAAGAAATAAAGCACAAAATAAAAGTAACACAAAATACCAAATCGAAAAATCTTTAAAATGAGGTGAAAGTCTTCAACTCGGGAAATCAGTTGAACACAAAGCTCTACAAAACAAAATTTTTTTTTAATTTGAATGTATAAAGTAGCCTTATAAACTGCCCAGCAAACATTTTATGAGCCCTCTAAAAATATGACTCTAAAATGCGTTATTTATATGAGCATAAAGTGAGTCATAAAATAATCTTTTTTATACGTGTCTTATGAGTGTCAATAAAAAGAATACTTTTTATGCGTGTTTTATGAGTACTCATAAAAAGGACTCATAAAAGAATCCTTTTATTGAGTGTCTATAAAAAGCACTCATAAAAGAATCCATTGTATGCATGTTTTATGAGTGTTCATAAAATGGAGTCATTAAACTTTTTATGCGTGTTTGATGAGTGCATATAAAAAGGACTCATACAAGAATCCTTTTTATGCATGTCTTATGAGTGTTCATGAAAAGGACTCAAAAGAATCCTTTCTATTCATGTTTTATGAGTGTTCATAAAAACGTCTTATAAAAGAATCCTCTTTATACATGTTTTATGAGTGTTCATAAAATGGAGTCATAAAAGAATACTCATTATGCATATTTTATGAGTGTTCATACAATGGAATCATAAAAGAATACTTTTTAATCGTGTTCATGAAATGGAGTCATAAAAGAATACTTTTAATGCATGTTTTATGAGTGCTCATAAAAAATATGTGATTTTCGCTAATTTAATTACTGTATAAAGTAGGAGCTTACTATGCTGGCGCCAAAAATTGGGGAATTCCATTCTTGCTCCGATCAGCTTGATGCGTTTTTTGTGCAGCAAGCACTATACACAAAATTGAAATATTTATAATGAGTTTTAACTTCAAAATGGGTGGAAGTGATTTCATTTTTAATTATTAAACATATTTAGTATAACAAATAATCGAGTAAGTTCTTATAAATTTTTCACGAAATGTCACGAATAATAATGTCAAGAAAACAGTGCAAGAAAGAGTCATCGGACATAATTAAATTTTTAAATAATAAAAAATTCGTTTATAGTTGTAGATTGGAGATGAAAAGAGTAAAAAATATGAGAAAGGTAATGTGGAGATTTTCAATTATCGAACTCCTGATAATAATTTTTTGGAAACCAAGGAGTCTTTATTGAGCAGTGAACCAATAAATATTAGAAAGCCCTTACTTTGAAAGTGTTAAAAAGAATCATTATTTAAGTTATAAAAGAGTATACTATTTTTATGAAGGAATATAAGGGTCATAAAATAGTCTTTGTTATGAATGTTAAAAGAGTTGTTTATATGAGTCATAAAAGAGTATTTAATATAAGGGTTTTTAAGGGTCATAAAATAGTCTTTAATATGAGTCTTTGAAGAGTATTTAATTGGAGTCATAAAATAATCTTTTTGCATCAAAAAAGAATCACCAAAAAGGAGTCATATTGGGGTACCCGTAACCAAGGAAAAAAAGACTCAAAAAAAAGTATTTTTTGAGCGCATAATGATGATAAAACTTCACAAATACTTACTTACTTACTTACTTAGTTGGCGCTACAACCGTATGTCGGTCTTGGTCTCAGCTAAGAATTTGCGCCAGCCATTTCTGTCTTTCGCTTGCTGGTGCCAGTTGGAAATTCCAAGCTTCGTCAGGTTCGTCACATAAAGTCTTTTCATCTAAACTGCTCAGCGTCCAGGTTTGTGATGCATAAAGTAGGACGGGCATGATGAGCGATTTATAGAGCGTGATTTTCGTTCGTCGAGAGAGGGCTCTGCTTCTCAATTGCTTACTGAGCCCAAAGTAACACCTGTTGGCAAGAGTTATTCTTCGTTTGATCTCAATGCTGATGTCGTTGGTTGAGTTAATGCTGAATCCCAGATAAACGAAGTCCTTCACAACCTCGAAGGAGGTATTGTCAACGGTAACGTGGGTTCCAAGACGCTGGGACTGTTTGTTTGTTGACACCAAGTATTTCGTCTTATCTGCATTCACTGCCAAACACATTCGACTTGACTCTCTTTCTAATATGGAAAATGCTGCACTGACTTCGCGCGTATTATGGCCAATGATATCGATGTCATCAGCATACGCAAGAAGCATAACACTCTTGTAGAATATTGTGCCACTACGTCACAGATCAGCAGCTCGGATGATCTTTTCCATCATTAGGTTGAAAAAGTCGCACGATAAGGAATCACCTTGTCTAAAACCTCGTTTGGTAATAAATGGTGGGGAGAGGTCCTTCCCGATTTTAACTGCGCTGCTGGTGTTGCTCAGTGTCATCCTGCAAAGTCGTATTAGTTTTGCAGGAATACCAAATTCAGACATGGTGGAGTACAGGTGCTTCCTTATTGGGCTGTCGAAGGCGGCTTTGTAGTCGACAAAAAGATGGTGGGTGTCGACTTGTCTTTCTTGAAGCTTCTCCAAGATTTGTAGTAGCGTGAAAATTTGGTCGATGGTGGACTTTCCAGGTCTGAAGCCACACTGATAAGGTCCGATCAGTTCGTTTACAATGGGCTTCAATCTTTCACATAAAACGCTCGACAGGACCTTATATGCGATATTAAGATGTCTTATCCCACGGTAATTGGCACAGATAGTGGGATCGCCTTTCTTGTGGATTGGGCAGAGCACACTGAGATTCCAATCGTTCGGAATGCATTCTTCCGACCATATTCTGCAAAGAAGCTCGTGAATGCATTTAAATAGAGCTTCGCCTCCGTTCTTAAACAGCTCAGCAGGTAAACCATCAGCTCCCGGGGCTTTGTTATTTTTAAGCCGAGCTATAGCTGTCAGAACTCCATCATAGTCGGCGGAACCTCGACCCTGTCATCCGAAATTGGGGTTTCCGGAATATCATCTTTATTGGCGGGATTGTTGTCAGCGTCGTTATTTAGAAGCTTAGAGAAGTGTTCCCTCCATAACGTCAGTGTACTCTGGACATCTGTCACTAGATTTCCGTGTTTATCCTTGCAGGAAGAGGCCCCGGTTTTAAAACCATCGGCAAGGCGTCTTATTTTTTCGAAAAATTTTCGGGCCTCATTCCTGTCACCATACATCTCAATCTTCTCCTGCTCGCGCTTTTCTGTCTCTCTTTTTTCCGCCTGAAAATACGTCTCTCTTCCCTCCTCTTTTCTTTGTATCGCTCCTTAGCAGCGCGCGTTACAACCGACTGCAGGGTGGCTTTGTAGGCGGCGTCTTTCTCTGCAGTGGCGTCGCGTCACTAATGGTCGTACCACTGGTTTCGGCGAGGGCGGTGGTAGCCAATCACCTCTTCAGCAGCCGCACGCATGGAGTTGGAACTGTGTGTCCACTGCGCGCATACATCATCGATTGGAGGAGTGCTTTGAAGCAGGAGTGAGAGTCGAGTGGCGAAAGCTTCGGCTGTCTGTTTCGATTGCAGCTTGTCGACGTCTAGCTTTCTCTGTGTAGGGTTGCGTGTATTCTTAGCTACACGCAGACGTGTACGGATCTTGGTTGCAACAAGATAGTGATCCCAGTCAATGTTTGCACCACGGATCGTGCGTACATCCAAAACACTGGAAGAGTGCCTTCCGTCGATCAAAACGTGATCAATTTGATTTTTGGTTTTTTCCAGCTTCATAAATAAGAGTCTAAATGTTTGCTGGGTAGCAACCCTCCGCGGCTTTGCCGGCGATACGTAAACAACTGGTTTTTTATTTTTGTTGTTACAGTGATTAACACAAATAACAGCGATTAATGTTTTTTGAAAATATTTAAAATATTTTTTGCTACTATGGAAAAGTCACAAAACTATCGTAAAAATGTAAAATGTAGAAATCATAATAATTTTGCACATGCACAAAATAAAACAGTTCTGAAAAGTTGTCGAAGAACAACACGTAATCGATTTATGAGGCGCAGCGACAATATTATATACTTTTTTTTTTAATTGATCTCATCTTTACCTTGAGCTATGACAATTTAGTTTTTCTGCATTTTCATCAACACAGATATAAATCAAGCACGGGCTGATTAAGATTGCTTTAAATTAAAAAAGTTTACTCTAAGATGATGGATATATTCGATATCATGTTATTGAAATCATGTTATTGAAATTTTTTTTCAATAATCTTATGTGGTATATCTCAAACTTATAAAATAAGTAGCTTATAAAAAAATGTAAAAAAAAACAAAGACCAATATTAACGTTTTTTTTATTTCTAGTAGAATATACATAGTTTTTTCATTTTTAACAGCTTTTAATGTATTTTATGTAATAACAGCTCCTCTAAAACGAGTTTTGGAGCGTGTTAGTCGAATCGACTAACATTGGAACAATTATTTCAGAAATGCAGTAAGCTGGCGCTTAAATCATGATATAATTTCGAAATCCTCCACATCCATTCTCAAATAGTTGCAAGTGCTTTTCCCAATCAGAACAGTAAACTGGGAGACACAAGAAGAGAAGAAACTGCTGGAAAAACGAGTGCACCAACTGCAATTTTCTTTTTTTATGTGTATATTCAGTTTAAAACACTTAAAATAATAAATTTTCTGAAAAACTCGCTCAAAAAATCTTGAAAACAATTAAAATAACAACATTCTATAAATTTTCACAAAAATGAACTTTTTTACAATTTTTTGCCAGCTGTTATTGGCAATGACTTGTGAAACTTTGTTTTCCTCATTTTCAGCTGCCAAATGACAGTGCTGCCACATTTTCGGCGTATGCTTACGTTTATAATGCAAAGGTCTAATTACACTGTGCTCAACTGCGAAGGGAAAGATGGCAGTTGTAAAAGCATACAAAAATTTGGCTAGGGTAGGCTCGACGAATTCTTAGCCTGCCCTAGCACCATACTAGCTACGGTTCTGGTGGAACTAGATAGTTTCGGGACATGTTTTGCTTCCGAGAGAACTTATACGAACATGTTTGAATAATTAAAATATGTAGAGTAAAATTGTAGATAAAGAATGTGGAATAAGGTTTGTTATATTATGCATATGAGTATCGAAATTATGAAGAGCTGATTTAATAATATTTATTTATATCTTAGCAGATTATCTTATGAATTTAAACACAAACATATTTTTTAATTCTACAGTTCAAAGGAACTTCATAGCTCTGCGTACATTTTTCGCGAAATAGCTCCGCTGTACAAAAGTAACGTTTCATGTTTGTTCCGACACCGGAACTGTTAAGCACAAGACTAATAGAAACTGACCAAATTTGGTTTTTTGTTCCATATCAAAAATTAAGGACGTTAGGTGTCCTGCTGTACAGCCGCCATTTTGTATTGAAATATTTTAAGAAAATAACATTTTGTATATCAATACTTATATTATAAAACGTACTTTACAGATTTTTGAGCTCGTACCTTTTCATTGAGCCAAAAAAAATTCCTGAATATACGCCTATATTTCGTGAGTTACTTAGGTTTCCCGCCTCAAGCTTAGTATGCTGTAGGAACGAAAATTTTTAGGCATTTAATTCTACACGCGAAATTTAAGTGTAGACTCAACACTAACAGATACTTACTATACCTGTTTGCTGAATGTGTTAGTTGAACATTATTGTTGAATGCCAAATTTTCACGCCAATTAAATGTACCGACTTATAAAAGACAGCGACATTTTGACATTTTAACTCTCCAATCATGGCTGTGAACTTGGGTGCATTGAACAAATTTTTCATTCAACAGCGTACTACTAACCAACGAAAAAATATTTCGCTATCTTTTCGCTGTTAAAAACGCAATGCATTTCTTTCGGAAGATTTCTTTTCGCTTCTACAGCATACTAAGCTTTAAAAAGAATTTATCCACAAACGAATTTTAGCGATTAGCTAGACTCTTTCAAACGTTTTCGGGTTGATATATTTCTTCAGTCAATATTTTTTTTGAGCTTGAAGTTTCCTTGTGTTGCGCCAAGAAAATAAGAGATCACAAAATTTATTTCTATAAATTAACGTTTGGTAAAAACTTAAATTTAAAAAAAACTTACTATTTTTCCTTTTAATTAAAGAAAATCAAAACGATAGCGTTTTGCAAAATGGCAGCTGATGCAAGATGGAGATATAAAAAAGGATTTGTGTCAAAATGCTTTTTAGTTTTCTTTTGTTTGACATTCGCTGACCGCAGCTCTTGAAAAAATAGGTAGTTGTCAAAGCCATCTAATAGATTGTTTTATCATGGGATTTGATTTTTGGAACTAAAACCTTAAAATGACGGAACTCAAATATTTCTCATTTTGTTTACCTGCCTTGTGGGAACCCCATCTTGAATTGAGACATTTTTTATTCTCTGTTCATTCCTTCTCTGCAATGCATTTTGAATCGATTTGATACATTTTTGACAACATCAACATCTCTGTGTAATGTCAATCACATATCAGACTAGACAGACTGTTTCGGAAGTCTTCAGTAGTCTTGAGTGATTCAGCTGTGACCAACCCACTTTTTAAGTGTTCTATGATTTGGCACTTGTTCGAATAAACGCATCTGTAACATATGACGTTAAAGCAAAGGATTTTATTCTTTGTCAAGCCTGAAACTCTACGAGGAAGTTTGTCTGTTTTAACTGCCTCTTCGTTTTCTCTAGTCTTAATTATAATAATTTTTGGCTAAAATTTTCGATAAGCTTTAATTTTAAAGGTCACGCGTTGTGACGTGTTTTAAATTAAAAAAAAAACATCGGATGTGGCGGTCATCTTGCTTTGCAGATGTCTCTGCAGTAGGTCAATCTTTAATTAGGTGCGGGTTTTTCTATTCGTTAGCAAACATAGCTTGAAGTTACGTGACCATTTTCAAGGATATTTTGCCACAATCACTTTCAGTTTTCCATATTATTTCTATTCATAATGTTTGCAAATATAAGCACAAGATTTTTCAAAGCATAGCCCGTATTTATTATCTGATTATTAAAACTAAGTTTTTTTGTTTTGGCAAATATCCTTTGCGCAATAGTATTGCAATTGTCTACAGCGACCTATCTAAGTCTGTGCGTGAGTTGTCTTGGCGCCACATGCTGTTTGGGCAAAAACTGTCATAGCGCATTTATTATATTTGAAGAGTATCAAATAATTTTATGACACTTTGTTCTGCCGAAGGTCTTTCTTTGTTATAATATTTTTTTTATCTGTTAAGCGTGAAGTTAACACCAGAAGAAGAACACAACCAGTTTAAAGTAAGTAAGTAAACAAAAGGCAAAATCAGCGTGATATAATGCAAAGATTAAGTACGACTTTAGAGTAAAGAAGGTTTTCCTTTTATATTATACTTAAAATAATATTCAGAGAAGATTTTTTGTGCAGGCTGAAACCAAAAATCAAACAAGGGGTTGCATATAAAACAATCTAGGATGTTCTACAAACCACCATAAATTGTGTGGGTAGCATAGCTAATGAAATAATTGTTCAAAATAGCTCATTCATATCATATGTTCCATATCAACTATGACAATATTGATGAAAAAATTGATTAACCTTAAATGTGTTTAACATGATTTTAATAGTGAGCTATTTAAATCAAGTAAAGCGTTACAAACGAAGTGACAAAGTTAATATAACCCATACGCAGTACGCGTGGGAGTATAACAATATAGTGATAATTATTACGGTATTGAATATTTCCAAAAAAAATTCTAGATAAACTTCCTATAAATTAAAGTAGTTTTTGTAAAAAATTATTGAACTTAGACAGTTTTGAAACTCAACACAGGAATTTAGTCGCTTTTTAAACGCAACGCAAGGAATTAGCAACTTTTGCACCTAAACTTCGTGTACTTAACCATTTTTGAACCACAACATTTTTGAATTTGAATAATTTATTATGATTTAATTAGCTTTATTTAAGTTAAGCTTGAATATTAATAAAAAAAGATGTTTAAACCTTAATACTTTATGAATACTTGAAATTCAATAATTTGTAATGATTTTGACTTTGTCACTTTAGTTAAATACAATGCAAAACTTAATTTATATATTAACAAACCATTTTTACATTTATCTTACAAATTAAATGTTAAGAGTAAGTCTTTTTTAATATTTTTTGTAGACAACACTGGTCTAGAGAAAAAAAGTAATTTCACACGAAGCCATACGGACTGAAAAAAAAAAATTTATGGATAAACAACTATATATAAATTTTAATATAACTTATGATATAAAATAGATATAAATGTTAACAATAAAATATAATATAAATAATATTAAAAATGCCATAATATAATTATAATACAAAAATATAAATAAAAAAAATGCAGTCAATTCTGGATATAGGCTCATTCCATAAGATTTCGACAAAAAAAAAGTCACCCACCATCTAGAAAAAAATTAGCAAAAATATATGTGAATGCCCGTTATTGAATACAACAAAAAACTGTTTTTTAATTTTTTTCTTTTACCGTTAGCCCGTGGTGCCACGCGAAACGTTTCGGGGTCGCACCAAAAAACATGTTTTAGACGTATACGATATACCTAACGCTCCCATATCTTTTATGCCAAAAACTGGACAAATTGACAAAATGTTTAAGATTTTACAGGATTTACAGGACGTCTTGCAAGAAAACAGGATGTTTTCGCAGGACGCAATTTAAAGTCGAAAAACCATTATTACTTGTATGTTCAAAGAATTAAAATAAGCATTTTCATTGATAAAATTATCAAATTTATTATTTAATATAAGATCTGTAGCATAAGCTTCAATAATCAATTAATATTAGGTATTTGTATTTAATATGTAATTTTGTTAAAACAAAATAAAAATTCAATATTATAAATAAATTATATTATTTTAATACAACAAAAACATAAAAATAAAAAATAATCCAAATTAGTCTTTAAAAATGGCACGTTAATTAGATTTTCCTGGTTCTACTTTGCATTTTGAGCAGAACACCTCACTATCAATATTTGTTTTTTCCAGGAATGAATATTTTTTAAGTTGATTGCTTAACACACACTTTCGCTTCGACATTTTGACAAGTTTAAGAAAAAATTTGGACAGAAACTTTTAACAAGTTCGTAAAAAAAAAGTATAAGTGTATTAAGGGAATACTTTGACATTTGTACTAAAAACAGTATGAATAATAAACAATGTCGACTAAATTGCAAGCATGGGAAAAAATAAAAAAACAGGAAAAAATAATAAAAAGCAGGATTTTGAGCCCTTTGCACAGGACGCAGTATATTGTTGGAAAACGGACTGTCCTGCGAAATACAGGAAGGATGGGAGCGTTAGATATACCTTATACAGGGTTCGCCATTTAACGTTTTTTTTTCAACTAGTACTTATTTCGTGAATGGTAACACTTAGCTCATGTCTGATTTGACAGATAATTAGTTTTATCCTTCCGCTGAACGAATATGGTTGTGTATACGCTTGAACAACGCTGAGAAGTGGGTCTGCGATCGACTTACAGAAGATGCCGATTTTGTCAAAAAAATCATCTGATCAGATGAAGCTCATTTTGATCTTGGCGGGTATGTAAACAAGCAAAATTGTCGCATTTGGGGCACAGAAAACCCGCACGCATACATTGAAAAGCCGCTGCACCCAAAACGAGTCACTGTTTGGTGCGCATTTTGGTCCAGAGGTATAATTGGGCCATTTTTCTTCGAAAATGAGCAAGGAGTGGCCGTTTTAGTCAATTGCGGTCGTTATCGGGCCATGTTGTTCACAAAAATTGAAGAGGAGGATATTGGCAACATTTGGTTTCAACAGGACGGCGCTAGGTGTCACACAGCCGAAGCTACACTCGATGTTTTGCGCCCTGTTTTTGAAGATCGCATTATCAGCCGCAGAGCTGATGTCGTTTGGCCACCACGGAGCTGCGATTTGACACCGTTGGACTATTATTTGTGGGGTGCCCTCAAAGATAAGTGTTACGCCGACAAGCCAGAGACAATTGACGCTTTAAAGGGACAATATTCGTGAAGCCATTGGTGAAATACAGCTGCACACAATCGATAATGTGCTTAAAAATTGGACCAATCGTGTAGGCTACTGCATGGCCAGCCGAGGCAGCCATTTGAATGAAATTATTTTTTATTATTAACCGGAAGAATTGTACTTTCAAATAAAAAAATAAATTTGAGAAAATATCCAGCAGTTTTTTTTTATAGAATTTAAAAAAAAAAGTTATTTGGCGGACCCTTTATCTTTACTTCTAAGATAGGTATTAGCTTAATTTAAAAACATTTTCAAAGAGAACCACTGTTCTTATAGTAACAATAAGAATAAACTTTACTAAGTTAAGCATAATATTTGAAAAAATTACTTAAACTTTTGTAAAAATTTTAAATTTTTTCGATTTTAACCACACTGTTTTTAGAACTTAGAGTTTTTCAAAACTGAATTTTTTTTTCTTAGTTCTTATTTTAACACTCTTAAATAAAACTACGTAAGAAAATTGTAAAAACAATTACAAGTTTGCAGATATAATGCTTTAAGAATATGAATTTACAAAAAATGTGTCAACTATCGGGCCTTGTATCTCCGAAGTCGGAAATTTTAAAAACTTAATTTTGTTATATATTTACAGCGTGAATCAAAATAAATGTCGCACTTGCTTTATGCCATAAATCAACAGCACTGCATAAACTTTATTAAACAAAAATTTTGGTTTTTTATTTTAAGCATTCTTTATATCTCTTCATCATTAAATTCGAATCTTTCACCATTAATTCTTTTTAAAAATTGAAAACAATTTGTGAAAGACGAGTATGCGGCACGCATCTGGTTTTCAGGTATAACATCTGATATTTTCATTAATCGTCGCTTAAATTTACCTACCGTCATGTGTTTATGTTCGTTAATTTGCTCAGCAGTATACCCCAAATAGAAAAGTCCAGGAGGGTTTAGGTAAGGAGATAACGGAGGCCATTCGTCAACAGAAATAAATCATGGCACATTTGCTCTGCACCACCCTTGAGCGATTTTTGCCTTGTGTGCTGGAAAAGAATCTTGCTGAAAACAAAAGTGACCCTCTCTGTAAATTTGCTTGGCATGCGGCATAAGAAAGTTCTTTAAAACATGTTCTTAGTATTATTCCGAATTATTTTAACGCCTTTTTCAATAAAATGAAGGAGCAATTTGCCTTTTTTGGAGAAAGTGCCCCAAACCATGACTGACAAAACATTTTGAAATCTGTTAATGGTTCTTTTTTTCTGTAGAAATTTCTGCCATGCAAGCTGCGTACACTCTATCATTTTGCGAGTTGTGGCTTGCTTGCAAAAACAAGAGTTTTTCTACGGAAAATATGATACTGCAACCTGCGTGCTAGCGAAGGTTCTCAGCACTTATTTCCTTTCGCAATATTATTATTATTATTGACAAAACTTTTGAAACGGTTCATGCAATAAGTGTACAATTAGTGCCAGAGTCGTAAAAAAACAACATATGTTTTCCAATGTTGGTTCTTCTTGTGTATTGCAAGCAACACCAGGCATTAATATAGGTGTGACAGTTACTTTGATTCACGCTGTAGTATATCTAATTTGCAATACACTGAAACAATTTTGAGAGTGTATTTTGCCTTGTTCAGCCTACAGATGAAGTATTATTTGACAACACTTTCTTAAGAACTGTGTTTTTTATAAATTTCGTTTGGCTTATGTTACTATAAAATTAAAATTATTTGATAAAAAATTGATGTTTCGATTAAAAATAAACTTCGTGGATTATCTTCATTAAATTATGCCTCCGTGTATGGTATTTACTTTTACATAACAAAGTGTCGTTAAGTTCTTTGCATCGGTTAAAACCAAAAACAAAAAAATAAATAAAAATATTAAGCTGCAAACTTTAAATTGAGGTAAAAAACTACATTTTTGCAAATATTGATTATGGCATTCGATTGAAATTTATGTTGAAATCGGTATGTCGTAATTTGTATGTAGTAATTTTTCACGCAAATTAAATAGCTTAAAAAATAATTGTGAAAGATGCTATAAAAAGTTACAATAAGAATGGTTTTTTGACTTGAGCGCACTCGGTCTAACAGATATTGAACTCAAAATTTCACATTTCTTATCCTCTTAATATGCTTCTTCATATTTTTCCTTTTGTGTACGAATAAGAAATAAAAGTTGATAAAAATGATTTAATATGCAATAGTATTAAATTAGTTTTTAATATATTTTTGAAAACGTATTTTTTCAAAAACAAGACAAAACACTCTCTCAAAATTTTATCAGTGTATTGCAAATTAGTTATACTAAAAATATAAAAAAACAATTAAGATTTTTAAAATTTGCGTCTTCGGAGATTCTCTTTGAAATTGTTTTTAAATTAAGCCAATACCTATCTTAGAAGTAAATATATAAGGTTAAAAAACAGTTTTTTCTTGTGTTCAATAACGGGACATTCACATATTATTTTTTGTCAATTTTTTTTAGATTGTGAGGCGCCCACCCTTGGCGAAATCTGATGGAATCAGCCTATAACGAACCCCCGAAATAGTGAACAACCTCGAAATAGTGAAAGTTTAAGTAACTGACATTTCAAAGAATCAGAAGTAAAAAAGGAAAATAAAAAATTTAAAGTTTTAAGCTTCAACATCCGCTTATTGAAAAAAAAAAATTCAGTCTCGAAAATGCGAACAGTCTGGATATAATGAACAGGCCTTGCAAAAATGAGTTTATTTTATCCAGACGAGACTGTATATCTAAAAATGTATGATATTTTTGCTATTTGTTCAAGCTCTAGGTCTTTTGTATATAAAAACATATGATAAAATTAACTATTTTTAAAAATTTTTAGCAAATAATGGATAAGCTGATCTAGAAACGAAGTTACTTAAACTAAATGGTTCAAAAATGTACTCTTATTAAGGAAACATTACATGCAGAAAATGTCGAAACATTTTGGAAGTGTTCTATATGATCTTTTCTTTATTACTATGTTAATTTTCTATTATTTAAACACAGATTATAAATGTTTCATCAGTTGACTGAGAAACTGACACTGAAATCTCATCGCCTCTGTGGTTCATTGCGCTAATGCGCTGGCACGGCGTTCCACGCCCGGGTTCGATACCAGGTGGTGGCATCACAAAGATTTCTGATGAAGCCGAAATTGCAATAAAATCAATCAGCAGGGCTGAAATTGCAATAAAATCAGCTAGTGATGTTTTCCTTTTCATATTGAAAATTGTTGTCAGTTGTTGTTTCTTTCGAAAAAATTCGTTAGAGCAATTAATTGTTCTAACCTGACCTAAAAAGCTTAATAAACGATTTGAAATTATCAAACTACTAGAATTTGTATTTAAAGTATAGAATGATTTAAACTATCAAACATTTCGGGCGTTTCGTTTCTAAAAAAAGTGTTTAATTTTTTCTGCCCTCTTTCTGCCATCTTTGAGAAATCTGAATTTTTTATTCTTTTTAGGTCAACATTTTCGCGAAAAGAACACGATTCAATTTTAGAGGTCACTATTTTTATTTTCAAGAGGGCAAAAAAAATTTTGAACTATTTCAAGAAACGAAAACGACATTAGAATTTGTATTTAAATCATAGAAAATTAAGTCGGAACATTTTTGTTTCCAAAATATCTCCAATTTTTTTTTAAAAAATTCTTATATGGCAAATTTAGAGATACAGTGTTGCGCAAAACAAGAGCAACAAAATCAGAACGCTGCTTCAAAATCGTGTATCTTTTTAAATATCAGGTACACACAAAAATGATTATAGGAACCAAAGCATATATTCATACATCATATTACAAACAAATCATATTCAAATTTGGTTTTGTTTTCTTTATTAAATTTAAAATTCAGTTTGTCTGAGAGCAAAACACAAGCAACATAATTAATATTTATTGTAAGATTCATTATTCTTTATAGCCGCTGCACATCTGAGCGACACCGAATCTATTAAATTAGATATGTTGGTATTAGGTATATGTTCCCAATTAAGTTTCAAGGCTTCATACAGTGCAGTCTTATTGGATAACCTTTGACCAGCAACTTTTCCCTTCAAAATCCCAAAAAGACTTTCAATGGGATTCAAGTCATTGTGACTGTGCCGGCCAATCAAGGAGACTTGAATCCCATTGCCTCTAATGTAATCTTTGATGAGCTTTGAAGTGTGCTTCAGGTCGTTGTCGGGCTGAAACGTTCACTGAAGCGACATATTCCACTCTAAATGTGGCTGCATCTTGCTTTCTAAAATGTCTTTATATACAAATCGATCCATAATTCCATCGATTTTTTGAAATGGTTCAACTTCATTATAGGAAAAACAAGTCCAGATCATAATGCCACCGCCTCCGTGCTTAAAATTTATTTTGCAGTTTCGGGCTTCAAGTAGTGTACCTGGGTGGACCCGTACCCTTGCACATCCCATCTGAATTAATAAAGTTAAACTTTGATTCATCGCTAAAAAACGGTTTTCGATTTTTGAACGGTCCAATTTAGGTGCTTTTTTGCAAGACTGAGCCTAAAAAACAATAAATTGCAATTTGTTGTCACAATTTCAGACAGAATGGTTTAATTTGTAACATCTACCTTGTTTTTTATGCTTAGCTGTAAGCAAAGGTTTCTCTGCCGGTCTGTAACTTCTTTAATCGTTCTCAACGGATCGTCTTCAAACAGTGCTGTGATTGATATCTAAATCAAGTGTACGAACAACCTCTTTGGATGTGGCAAATGCATTTCGTTTGAAGACGCCACAAATGTTCGTGTCATCACGCAGCGATGTCTTCCGCGGCCGCCCTCTTTAATGTACCGTTGTAACGTCTTTTGTGATGGTATATTTCTTTATTAATCTGCAAACTATTGACCGATTAATATCAAACTGTTTCACGTTAGATATTCGTGAATTTTCGTTTTTATATTCGGAAATAATTTGTAATTTAAGAGCTTCACAGTATTTTAAACGTGCCATTATAAATGGAACAGGCAATGTTACAACTAGCACAAAAACAAAACTAAACTTATGCCCTGTTTAGGTAAAACGAATGTTGCGTCTATTTCACGAACGCTTCGTCAAACAGGCGACAATCAGCTGTTTTGGTTCCATGTATGAAGAATGTCAGACAGAAACGAACACAGCTGACTCAATAACGAACGAAGACGTAACCTCAGTGTGAAGTTGGGTCTTTGTAAGCAAAAAAATATGAACGAGACGTCAAAATTTGACGAGAGCAAAATTGTCATCGTTGTGAAAATGGAAGTTGCTGCTAAGAAAAGGTAAATTTTTTTTAATAAGTATATTTACGAATAAACAAACATTTAATCATTAATAATCAACAAATATTCAATTTTAATATTTTTAGTACAAAAAAACAACTACAGAGCAATTTGGAGTCCTGGTGCTTGAGATGGAGAAAAATCCAGAGCTGGCAAAAGGCACTCCAGTTTTTGGAGCTAGCAGAGCAAGAGTTGATGAAAAATGGAACGCCATTTCTGCTAAAATTAACTCACACGGTCCGCCACAAAGAAGTGCTTGCGAGTGGAGGAAGGTATTATTGAAGGTATTATACTAAATTTCATTTAAAATTTAAAGATTTTGGGCTGATCTGAAGAGCCGCACAAAAAAAAATTTCGGAAAATGTAAAAAGTATGAGAGAAACAGGTGGTGGACCGTTTCGCTTTAACCCACTAACGGAAATGGAACAAGCAATAGACAGAATTGCTTACATTTCTATTGCAGCACAACCACGCGGCGTTGATTTTGGTGTTGTAACCGCTGCGCAGCCGTCCGTCCAACCGTGCTCAAATAGCAACGATGCTCCAATATTTACAACACCACCAAGAGCAGTTCAAGGAATTGCTGTAATAACGCCAACGCGAGCTACGCCCATGCGAGCAACGAGTCCTCTGATGACAACGCCGATGATAGCAACAACTTCGATTCAGGCCCGATCGATGGAAAATTCAGGTGCAAAATCTGCGAAACGAAAACACAATTATTTGGAAGAGCAAGGGAAGCTGATTCGCCTCGAATTAAAAAACCAGAAAGCCACTATAGAGGAAATGGAAAAGCAAAATTTGATTGCCCAAGCTCAGGCTGACGGAATAAAAATATTTGCAGAAGCAGCAAAATCCCAAGCTGAATCATTAAAGCAAATAGCTGAAGCTACAACAGCTAATACTGAAAACGTCAAACAAATTGCTGATGCATTGAAGGAAGTCCTAGAAATTCTAAAAAATAAAGATTAATTTAAATGTGAAATATTATTGATCTCACTGCTCATCCTGTGTAAAATTTTGTCATTTATGTTTTTATTTACTTTTTTAATTATATAGTTCCTTATTGTAATGAATCGTTATTTATGTTTTTTGTAATACTTTGTTTTTTTCTTTTTGCCTTTCTATCTTAATTATTTAATGTTGAAGTTTATGTTTTTGAAATGAATATATGTTATAAATGAATATGAATTAAATATATAAATTTTGTTTTCAAAAGCGTTATTTTATTAATATTTCAAATTAGATAGTTACTTAAAAACTGTAACATAGATTGTCACATTGAACCATTTTTAGTGATTCACAAATTGACTCCGAAGCTTTTTCCGTTATAGATTCGTAAAGACGTGTTTCTTGAAATTTAATTGCTTGCATTACAACTACGAGCAGAAAAAGAATTTATATAAAAATAAACAAAAAATAGGCGGGGGCTAACAACGATTGTAAAGGCCTAAGAAACAAAAATCGTGACGTTTAGCTTGCGAGTTAGAATAGTTTTAAAACCACATTGTTTGAGCTTGAACGCTGTTTGCTTTATATTGATATTATAAATATTATAAAACGATGAAAATACAAGTTATACCATTATACCAATATTATCCAAGTATAGATATCAACTCAAAACCATTCCAAAGGATGCTAAAATAAAGGCCTTCAAATTTAAGTATTGAGTTCTATGCAGATCTTGCAAAATATTTAAATTTATTCATTTAAAAAAAAAAGAAACAATTAAAATTAAAATGAAAATTACGATTGTAAATAAATATGTAAACAGTAGCAAAAAAAAGATTTTTGTTTTATAAAATGAGCATAGAATGAATTGGACGATAATAAAATTTGAACTTAATGCAAACTTATTGCTAACTGCCTTCTGATTATAACAGCTTCATGTGAAGAACCATCAGTTACAGAATTAGCAAAATGTTCGGTTGAATCCTGTGTGTTGCTTATCGTATCAAGTGGTGGCAAATCATTTTTATAAAAAATACAAATATTATGAATTGCACAACAAAAATTGAAAATTTTCGTCGCCTTTTCCGCTGAGTAGTGCAAACCTCTCGACCCAATTATGGAACGACACCTATTTTTTAAAACACCGAAACAACGTTCGACTACATTTCTCGCTTTGCAATGTTTTTCATTGTAAAGAGTTTCAATGGCCTCCGAGGGATTTCGAATCGGTGTCATTAAATATGGCAGAAGGGGGTAACCGGAATCTCCTAGTTTAAATGACATAAATTAGTGATATTATTTTCAATAAGCACAATTCCTTGCTATACCAAGTATCCAGGTATTTCTTCTTCCATTGTTGAAGTCCGATCGGAAATGTTGTTCCGCTGCACTATGCTGCCAAACAAAAGCATCATGGTTACACCCTGGATGCCTCGCATCGACATAGGTTATAACCATATTGTGATCACAAACCTATTTAAACTTATTTACATCATATTGACAAAATTTCAATAATTAATTAGTACTTACAACCATCGCATTCAAGCTGTAGTATCCTTTCCGGTTGTAGTACAAGTGTTGCAAGTCCTCACCAGGAGACCTGATGCGAACATGGATACCGTCAACGCATCCAACGATGCCAGGCACACCGAATACATTAAAAAAGTATTCTTTCACGGCATTCTCCTCTTCTACATTTCTATTAAGACGGATCCATTTTTGGCAGAAATATTGCTCAAAGATTTCCAAGCACTAAATGATATCTATGGAAACTGCTGACTTGGACATCGATGAAAAGTATTCATTGCCAACACTTTTTTTAAAACTGCCAGTTGCCAGGAAACGTAAAAACGTAGCGAGCTTCATTTGTGGTGGCAAATGAGTACTTCTATATGTGCGCTTAAACTTTGGAGCTACTTCACCAAATAAATACCCGAAGATTTCTTTATTCATTCGAAAATTTTCTTTAAACCTAGAACAAAAATATGAAACAAAATGTTTTTGCAATTTTTTACAACTCACTCATCATTAGGAATATCCAGCACATTTGTTTTATCGCGTATTTTTCTTCGTTGAATACGCATGGTCTCCTCATCACTTTCACTATTGCTTGTGTCTTCATTAACATTATAAAAGGCAATTGCCGAAAACATTTTTTGCACAATTTGTCTCAAACTATCACAATTAATTTAAAAACAAAGTAATTTTACCAAAAGTCAACAATTCAATAACAAAAACAGCTGATGGAAAATGTATTGCCACCTATTGAAAAATGTTAGTAATAAGTATATAATTTTAAAGATTTTTGTCAGTCTTACGCTAAATGCTGAACTTTTACAATCTGGTAATCATGTTTTTGACAAGTACTCACGTTGAGAGAATTTCAGAAACGTAAGCAACGTAATGTTGGACGACGACGCAAGAAAGAAATACATAGACCCGATTTTGGACGATCACGTCGGAAAACGAACGAAGCTTGACACGAAGGCTTCGTTTTACCTAAACAGGGCAATAAATGTTTATGACTTACTAACAACATGTGCTTTACAATAACGGAACTTCTGTTCTCTTTTTACATTTTTCAAGTTTTGTTGCTTATGTTTTGCTCTCAGACAAATTGAATGTAGCCACATTAATCTTAAATTTAATAAAAAAAAAAACAATACCGAATTTGAATTTGATTTTTTTTTGTATATGATGTATGAATATATGCTTTAATTCCTATAATCATTTTTGTGTGTCCCCAATATTAAAAAAGATACACGATTTTGTTGCAGCGTACTTATTTTGTTGCTATTGTTTTGCGCAACACTGTATATGGAAATAATGATAGACCAATGGTTTATCAGAACTACTTACAAAAAATATGGGTCGGATTGAACATCAAGGAGGGGTACCTCCCATCAGGGCCTTCAGAGCTCGTAAGGGGCCCGGGGCATATTTTTGGGGCCCTCCAACCTCTTTAAAATAATGATTTAATGTATACAATGCACATCTATGTATTCGTAGGAACTCCGAATAGTTCTGAGTACTATCAATAACAGTTGAATTCGTTGAAATAAAATTATTTGCTTTTTTTCTAAAGTCACATTCTTACAGTGATGTGCAAATAAATAGGGGCACCTGTATTTTTATATTTAAAGCTGCATGAGTTATACAAATAGAAGGTGCCCCAGTTATAGCATTGATTCTCTCGGGTGGTGATTCTCCTTGATTAGACGAGCATAAAACTTTTTGGAAAATATGTGTCATTACGTCTTACAACTGTTAATGTTGTACAACTGTCGAAAAAAATGTCGGATCGACCGCTCCTAAGTGGTGAAAGGGTTAATAAATTATTATAATATTGCATTATTTATTTCTCCAAATTCATATCAAATACTTTGTGTAGCCCTTCCGATATTTTTTTTTATTTTAATATCTTTTAGAATGATTACATATTTTCGTTTTATTCCTAAGAATGGTTACCTCGCTTACACTCTAAAACAAAACTAGATGCATTAAATTCATAAAAAAATAATTGTTTATTCATTATATATTCATGCCATGTCTGTTATTCTGCTCTAAATTGTATTTTTGCATGCAACAGTTATAAAAAAACACAACATTTTGGTAATTCTCGATTGACTTCATGGAATTTTTAATTTAATACAATTTCAATAGATTTGCAGATCGATGATTTTAATAAAGGTTAGATTTGGCAAATAATATGTTTGCCACAAGAGCGAAAAATTGGCGTTTAAATAAAATAAAAGGTTTTTTATATCAATGTGCTACAGAAAATATTAAATTATATGTTAGGAATATTAAAACAAAAGCCATGATTATAGAAATGCTGGCTGCATCGAGAGAGATAGAATCATTCAGAAAGGTTCTGAGTTTTTTGTCTTTAATTAAATTGTTTTAGAAACGCTATTAAATACCAGTTCAAGCAAACAACAAAATAACAAAGAGAGACATAAGGCAAAAAAAGTTTCTCAAGAAAGGCACCTACAATGCAGGATATTCTAGACAGTATTCGGTGATTATACAATAGTAGCCAGCATTGAGAGGTTTGCAAGACGACGGCGACGACTGCTCAAACAATTTTGTGAGGGTGCCGACAAGTTGGAAAAAAAACCCATACAACAGAAACAAAAACGCCAAAAACAAAAAACCTCAACGAAGAGGACAAACCATTTTTTTCCACTATGAAGTTCTTGCAAACTTTTCTGAATTCATTGATCATTGGTCGAAAATAGATTATTGGAATATGTTTTGAAATGAAAAACAAAAACAACAAAAAAAAAGCCACCGTCAATATGAAGACTTGATGAAAAAACCTTGTCTCTGACGTTCAACACAAGTTCAAGGATATTCAGCTACATTGTCTTAGACGCGTGTACAAGCCCAGTCATAAGTTTATTGACCTCAATTAATGTGAATTTTACAAAATAAGCATGCTGCCGGATATATTTTAAATGTTGAAATTACTTCTTTATAATTTAAGTATTTCAATTGTTGACCTCATATTGGCATGCGACCAAATTATTCAAAGCCTTACAATAATGCTCTACATTAATATAACATTAGGAAAAAACTACACCTTGACAGCACGCGAGCAACACGAGCAAGAGCAGCTGTCAAAGGCTTGACAAGCCTTTTCTTTCCACCACTTCAACATGTCCTAGAAAAGGAGGTGTTCTTTGTGAAGAAAGTATTAAGAATAAAAAAAAAAGTGAAATCTTTGCAGATGTCATGTAAACAATATCCGGCTTCCTTTTGCTTTTATCCACCCCAATCGGCGTGACGGAAATCAATTCCTTGCAAATCAATAACACGCGCTTCATTTTTTTCTATGGGCACGCAAATGATTTTTTGTACCTGCCTGGTTTTGATTGTTGAAGGCGTGTCACATGCGTAACAAGCTGCCTCACACAAATTCCTAATCTGCACACAAGGAACGCTAGAAAGTGATGAAAAGAGCGAATTGTCAAGGTGAAGGGTGAAGAAACTGCTTAATTAAAGTTAGCATAATTGTAATTTACAGAGCTCGCATTAATTCAAAATTGCATACCGTTAATATTACAATACTGTTATTGGACGACTGTCGTTCATTTTGCGTGTTCTGAGTTAACTCTGAAACTATTTGTCGAATTTGTGTGATACTTTTTCTGCCTCTGATGGCCATTGATTTTGTAATATTTCTATGTTAAAAAGCAGGACTAAACTGTAATGGTTTAAGTGACCAAATATAAGAAAAAAATCCCTCTTAATTCCTTGTTTATCACAAGCTCTGAAATATACATAAATGAAAATGATAAAAAGTGTGGAAAATTTTTGAAAGGAATAAAACCGACCTAAAACTTCACTAGATACCCTGTTTATAATGCGCATATACACTTACGAAAGGCCCATACCTTAGATTTTTTATAGCTGTGTGGGGGGTATGATTGAAACTGTAATTTGTTGGTGCCAATATGATATATAAAGCAAGCATAAGGGACTTTTTTGTGCAAAAATGATTACATTCCTTTTAGCGGCTTGCAGAATTTGGTAGAAACCGTCACGTAACAGTGAGATTGCTGTGCGTGTATGTGTGCGTGTATCAAGCGGACTAAAACGTAGCAGGCGAGTGCGCTGTTTTCAAGCAGACTTACAAACGAGTAGGCGAGTGCCACGGTTGCCACCTTAAATTCCTATAAAAAATACCTATTTCCCATGAGAAAAAAAAAAAAAAATTACCACAACAATTCCCATACCAAAATACTAAAAAAAAATTCCCACGGCTATAAAAAAATATCACAAAATATACCACAAGTCTTTAAAATTACCACAAAAATACCACGCATTAAAAAATACCACAGAAAATACCATACGAATTAAAAAATACCACAAAAAATACCACAAGTATTTAAAATTACCACAAGAATACCACGCATTAAAAAATACCACAGAAAATACCATACGAATTAAAAAATACCACAAAAAATACCACAAGTATTTAAAATTACCACAAGAATACCACGCATTAAAAAATACCACAGAAAATACCATACGAATTAAAAAATACCACAAAAAATACCACAAGTATTTAAAACTACCACAAAAATACCACGCATTTAAAAAATACCACAAAATTTATTAAAAATGTAAATCTTGCATACTTTTTTACATTGAATCGCAAACAAATATTACACCCAATTTAATTCAAAACAGAGTTCTTAAAACAAAACTATTATTCTTACTGATTGAATTCAAAGGTTGAACAGAACAGAACCGTTATTTCATTTTAAAATTTTGCGACTGAATTATTTGTAGCATTTCTCAATTAACCGTGCTTAGCAGCAAAGATATAAATAAATAATAAAAGAATACATAAGAAAAAATGTTCTGCATTCCACTTCCGAGTGGAAGTTAAAATAATAATTGAATTCAATATTTGGTGTTTTATATAACATACGTAACTTTTTTCATTATACAATTGATTATATTAATAAATTAAATAATATACAAAAAGAAAAAGTGATATGTAGAACACCAAATATCGAATTCAATTATAATTTATTTTCACTTTCACTCGGAAGTGGAGTGCAGAACATGCCTGATAATTGTTTTTGTGTCTGATTTTAATTTTTATGAATTAGTTTTATGCACTGCTATTACTTTGACTGCAGTTGTATTTACATTTAGCTGTCGATTTCTTAATTTTGTTCATTATGTTTAAAGTCGAACATATTATTTTTAAACAAATTATAATGATTTTTGTTAAATACAACCTTGTAAAATTTTTTGTTTGTGATAAGCGTTTTGCATGAAGAATCGCGGCTACCAAATCTACGGCTACGTTCAGTGTGTTGTTGCGTTCGCTTTTTTTTTAATTTGGATGAGTTCATAACACATTCAATATATAACCAGGTGTGAAAAAGCGTGCGGAGATATTTGTGCAAATATAACATTTTAAAACTGTAAGGAAACGAAGTTTTGCGCAAATATTGATAAAAATCCTTAAAAATTCAAAAAAAAAAAAATCACACGTAAATTAAAAAATACCATGCTGAATTAAAGAATACCATGAGAATATTTAATTCCCACGGCAATTAAAAATTCTTAAAAAAAGTCCCACGTGAATTAAAAAATACCATGCTGAATTAAAAAATACCATGGGAATTTTTAATTCCCACGGCAATTAAAAATACCCAAATATGGGATTTTTATACTAAAGGTGGCAACCGTGGCGAGTGTACAACTATCTCTTTCTCTCTTTATGTCTGTCTCTGTTTCTGAAACGTAGAAATTTCGTTAAAATGCATTTGGTTTTTTGAAGTAAAAACTTCTTTAGGCACGTTGAACGATTGGGTAGTGGGTAAATCTTTGGTTTGCGTCATCGTCATTTTGCGGGTAACTCTCGTCATCAATACAGACAGCCAAGATAACAAGATAGGAAACTTAGACAGCATAACCTCAAAAAATGTTTGCATGTATTTGTGCATAAAAAAATCAACCCTGATCGTCACTCTTGTTCTAAATCGGCCGCAAGCTCACAAAGAAATCAGTTGGCAAATCCTGAAATTAATGCATATCATCTGTTTGTTAATAGTATATAAATACTTAAGTTAGGTTGCAATAAGATGTTTGTCCAAAACTTATTATAAATTCGCTTTTTATTAGTCTATATATGCTTTTAAAGTTTGGCAATTTCTTCAGTTGTTGTATTTGTCAACATATTTCAAAAAGTTTTTTTACACTAGGGTGCACCCTAAAAATGTGTGTTTTTTTATACTTTTTGTGTATGTGCTGTAAGCATAAAGGGGGTGCTAATTTCGAATCTGATGTTAGAATTTCAAAAAGTATTTTTGTCACTACACACTTAAAAATTTGTATAGAATTTTTTCACCGATCGGTGCTCCAAGGAGTCCTACACCGTTCAGTGTTAAAAAACACCGTGTCAAAGTGCTAGAATTTAATATCCAAAGGAGAATATTTTTTTCACACCGATCGGTGTAAAAAAGTAAATATCAGATAGGTTGTTTGTTTTGTACCCTGTTAGGTGTATATTTATAATATCCAAAATGATAATTTTTTACCATCGAACGGTGTAATTTTTACATATTCGAAAAGATGTTTTTACAATTTTTATTAAATTGCCATTACATTTATGAATTGTCAAATGAAATAAGCACAAAAAAAAATTTGATTGGGGCATATATCCCCAAATTCATGAAATAGTCACCAAAAATTGGGAGTTTTTCATATGAATGTCCAAACATTCCATACATTTTTGGGGCTTACTTAATTTTTTTGGGGTCTATTTTGTGGTGTCAAAGTTACATTTAAGTCTTTAATCAAGATTTACAAAATTAAACTGAACAAATTCAATTGAGAAATTTCAATTTTTAATTTGTTTATCAATGAAAATGTGATTTCAATATTGCTTCTCTTCTTTGCTTTTCTTATTTCAAACCGATCGGATAAGTTCGTCATTTCACACCGAGAAAGCGGTGTAAATTAACACCGTTCGGTGTAAGAAATGTAAATATCCGCTCACCGGTGTGAATTTATTTTTGAAATTTTTTAGTGTGTAGACCCTTATGTTAAAATTTTAAAATTTTTTAACACAAGAGTGGACCCAAAAAAGTAAGTTTTTAAGAAGGCAACAATAACAACAACAACTCTGTTTAGAGTCAATCACTTAGCTGACTAGACAGTCTGTTTCGGAAATCGCTACATTTTCCTCTTCAGTAGTCTTTGAGTGATTAAGCTATCTAAACTTAACTTAACTTTAATTAAACTACAAACTTTCCCTAAATTATTTTGTTACAATAAAATTTTAAGCACTTAAGGCGCTTTAGTTTTATAGCACCTTCCTCCTATAGCCAAAACATTTATTGCTAGTGCCATAAGATCAGAAATTTATTTTTTTGTGCACCTTGAAAACTAAGTTTCAATCTGTCAATGGATCAATTTAATGTTCGATTTCTCCCTCTCGCATTTTTGTTGTCTTGCGACGGAATTGCTTGATCGCGTGCTATGAAACGCTGCGCTCGCAACATTCCGTAGCATGCTTATAGAAATTATATAGTGCGCATGCGCAATTTTTTTTTGTGTTACTTGCTCCTTGTTCTTAATCGCTTGTTAAATCTGGAGGAATCATAAAAATCTTGTTCCGCCAAATAAGCCTCATTTGCTGAAATACTTGCATAAATTTCGATTTCATTTGAAAACCTCACTAAAAAAATGGACATTGTAAGAAATAGCATTATGACTAAATTATTCAAAAGAAATAAATATTTTCCACTTATGACGAATATGCACGAAATTTCCGAGAAAAATTCCGCACATACCATCAGCCAGCTAAAATGCATTGGCAAGCATTCAGGTTGTGCCTGAACTAAAACTTAATTAGCGCAAAAATTGATTGAAAACGTTGAAAAAACACAGTATTAGACGCAAAAGAAACCCAAGATAAATTTAACCACCAACGATTCATTGCAAATTACTATAAATACACTGCGAAAATGTTTCCACATTCCACTTCAATTAATTTTCAACTTTGCTTTCAACGTGTAATAAGTTCTATTGCCTATTAATTGTTTGAACATAGGTTCATAAGATATCACTGTTATTGGCCTATGGAAATTACGTTATCGAATCAGACTATATTTTAAAAAATTGATTTCCTTCCACTTTTTCTGGCTGTGTATTGCTCAGCACCAAATCCACTCAAACGCATCCAGCTGTTAATTATGTTGTTTTTGCTTGTGTGTTTTTTTTCCTGATTTCACTTTGAAACGTAGATGGCAAATAAACTTAATGCCATCATCTATTGCCATGGAAAGCTGTAGAAATTAGATAATGTTTGGAAAATCCAACGTAAGAAAATTATAGTGAAGAACTCTTCCGCATTGAAATTTCACTCTGTTCGCCATAGGCCAAGCAACAGAAATGAATTTGAAAAATAAGCAGGAAAACTTTAATAATATTAGTTGCATTTAATGAAAGTACCCGACATTGCACGGGGTTCTATTTAAAATACCTATTTAAAATACGCTATCGCCTGTTTGCTTTTATGTTGGCTCTATTTTCCCCATTCACTTATACCTTTCTCTCAATGTTCCTTTTAATAACTTCTATGTAAGAGTATGCAATAATAGCACTGATCAAAGTTTTTTAATGATTAAAGGATAAACCCAACTCCGCTTGAATCTTCTGGTCGTATTTTAGCAAGTGGGACATGTACAGATACAGTGCCCTAGCAACTATTCGTGGGGGTGAGGATATATATAATGGAGTGGCCCTTTATTTCTTTTTATCGAAAGTAACGACTAAAAGAGCGGGGTTGTGTTCCATTATAAATTTTCAGAAAAAAATATGGTATTTAAGCGTGCCGCAAGCGGCTTTATAGTTTAAAATCTGATTTACAAGCCAAAATAATACTATTTAAAAAAAAAAATCGCAAAAAAACAAAAATATCAGTATTTAAAAAAACGCAGTGGAAACATTTTCTGAAACTATGACTAATATTGACTCAAAAACTGGTGCGATAACGTTAAATAACCTGGTCGTTACAAAACTTTTTCCGAGAAGTGTACCGGTTGGAAAATTTCTAGAAGTTTTACGAAAAAATTTCAAAAAATGCAAAAATACATAACACAACATCACGGGTGGTTATGGCATAGTCTTCAGCTATTTTGTGTAATATTTATAACAAAATAACTCGCAATAAACTTATACAGTGACGCACAACGAAAATTAGGCAGGCATTTATTAACACTTTCGCATTGGTTTCAAAAATGAAAGCGAGAATATAATTGCAGTATATATATTTTTTTCAAAACTTTAATTTTTGGTGAACAAATTTAAGCAAAACATAATTAAAAAATTAAAGCATAACGGTGAATCAAAATTAAATCAAAACAAACCTATAAAAACGAGCTCACATTGAAAGTCAGCCAAGTGATGAGAAGAGGCAAAACGTGGTCTATAAACCATTGTCCCTGCTCAAAATCTGTTACTTCTGTTGAAATAGCTTCAGTCAAATGCGAAACTTTAAAAAATAAACATTTTTCGAAAAGTGAATCAATCAACACTTGCAGAAAGGCGGCTCGTTATAGTTCATTATTTGAAATGAAAATCCGAGCGATAAATTTCACAAATCGTCTTAAAAAGAAAATTAACAGTGCACGATATAATCAAGCGTTAAAACAAGATAAGAAAATATGCAATAAAGAATGTAAAGTACAGGGTTGCCAACTAACTTTTTGGTTTTCCCCAGTGGTTCTCAAAATTCCCCGATTTTTCATCAAATTTCCCTCAAAAAAAGAAAAAAAAAATGTTAATGAATATGAGTAAATTCATACAAAATTTTTTTAGTGGAATTTTATGAATAATCAAATGAAGATTTTTTTTAATTAAACATAACAATAAATAATTTAAGAATCTTGTAAATCTTATATTAGGATCTGAATGAATCAATGAAGATTTTTTTAATTGAACATTACAATAAATGAAGTAAGGATCTTATAAATATTATAAGTTACAATATGTAGATGGTCCAATTCTACAAGGTGGTTCCAGGCATACAATTTTTTGAAAATCGAACTTTTTTCAATTGATTAAGTTGTTGAATTATTCAAAAATACGTTTTATTCAAAAATTAATAAATAAATCTAGCATATAATATAGATTCTACAGTGCCTTCAACCCAATGCTCCAGAGTAACAAACCAGAGTAACTTTAAACGCGTAACAAACAGGCCGAAAAATAAACTTAGTTGCAATCAAACTAATCGACCGATTTGAACTATTTTTTTTTAATCTGTTTGTATTGTAATTCTATGAACCTTTTACCTAAATAAACGTTTTTGTCAAAATTTTCTAGTTCTTACACGCAAAATTATGGTCAAAAATAACATACATTTTTCAACTTTTTTTCCACGCTTCATAATTTTTCAGGTTTTCATTTCATTTTGGTAAAAAATGTGCATCGAGGGTCTATTAAAAAAATATTTTTTATGTCTACTGATAATGTTTAATTAACATCATATGAAATTTTTTGCATGTGGGCATTTCAAAACTGGTGTTACCAACGATTTGTACGAAGAAATATTGAAAATAAGGATTTTTTACACTTGCGTAGTAATTAAGTAACACTATATTAAGTCAAAACAATGACAACAATAGATCCAAGGATTTAGAGATAAAGGGTTATCCAATAAGAGGTTTCTACTTTGTTTTCTAAATAAAATACATAAAAATCAATGTATTGATGCAAGTCTTTATTTGGAATGATATTTCGGTTCCTACAACTCAATGTTTAAAAATTATTTTGTTCAAATGTTGCCCACGACTAGCTCTTAAATGGTCCATTCTGTGGGTCCAATTTTCAAATTTCGACAAAATTCGAGATCGGCGATGAATGGCATGTTCTCAGTTTTCACGAACAATCTCTGCTTTTGCAGCAATATTCTCAAAATTACGGGCACTCTGGTTGAATGATGAATGTTCATTAGTGTAAAATTGGTTCGAAATTTGGTGATGGTTTGATGGTTTAATGGTTTGATGGCTTGGACGTTCATAACGACCAAAATGATGTTGAAGAACTCTATGACATTCTCTAACCGATAACTGAATTTGGTAGTAAGTATCCACAATTAATAAACGTTGGTCAGGAGTATTAGCCGATACGGATTGACTGCAACAGGCGTTCACCGACAAAACGAAAACTTGCCTTCAGGAAGAAATATCGCAGTATTCTCGACGACTTGATTATAATGAACGCAACAGCGACAGTCTGTATTTAATACAAAACAAAAGCAAACTCTTCTATGTTCGCTTTTGCCGTTTATCAAATTAGAAATACACGCTCAGAAATCTTGGATTAAATTCTAATACAAACTGTATTGTATATATGACCACACCAGAATTGTATTACAATCTAATACACTACATATATTACAATTGATTTTTATTCTCTCATTGGAATTAATTTTAATAAATGCTTGTATTAAAATATTTTTGACAAAAAAAAAAATAACGAAACATGTGGGATTCGAACCCACTACGTTAAGGTTATTAAGTATTTGGCTCTACCAACTGCTCTATGAAGCCACATGTATAAAGAAATGATAAACATGCATAAGAGCCGAACCAAGCCGAACGCTGTTTTTAAAGACTAATCCAAACTGTATTAAAAAGTATTCCAGGTTTTATTAAAAAATGCATGATTCCAACGATTAGAGTAAATTCTAATACAAAAAGTATTAAAAAATGCATGATTCCAACGATTGGATTAGAATTTAATCCAAGATTTCTGAGCGTGTAGTTTGAAGTCTGCGGCAGCAACAATTGTGGTTGTGTTCTCTCTTTGTCCTGCCGTCTTACTGAATAGTGAACACACAGGTCATATGGATAAGCCATTTGACACATAACAGCTGTCAAAACAAAGTTCATGTTTCAAGTAATCAAATTTAAAAATCTTCCCTGGTTTTTTAATTAGGCTTTTTGATCTGGGGCTACATTACTGGCGTTACGTTACTTAAATTATCATTGCAGTTAAATTGGGTAATATCGCAGTATTCTCGACGACTTGATTATAATGAACCCAACAGCGACAGTCTGTATTTAATACAAAACGAAAGCAAACTCTTCTATGTTCGCTTTTGTCGTTTATCAAACTAGAAATAGTTTGAAGGCTGCGGCAGCAACAATTGTGGTTGTGTTCTCTCTTTGTCCTGCTGTCTTACTGAATAGTGAACACACAGGTCATATGGACAAGCCATTTGACACATAACAGCTGTCAAAACAAAGTTTATGTTTCAAGTAATCAAATTTAAAAATCTTCCCTGGTTTTTTTAATTAGGCTTTTTGATCTGGGGCTAAATTACTGGCGTTACGTTACTTAAACTATCATTGCAGTTAAATTGGGTAATTAGGAAATTAGGTAGTTAAGTAATTATGCAATTTAGTAATTAAAAAAGCTTATTTAACATATTTTTCTTTCCTTACTGCAACCATTTCTTCATTATCTCTAGCCAATGCATTCCATTTTACTAAATCAAAAAGTTTACTAAACATTGACTAAACATTTACGAAAAAGAAAAACTACATTTGTGAAACAGTGGAGACGATTTGATCATCACGGTAAATGAATTTATGTAGAAATTGCTTAATTTAATACAATAAATTGTTTCTTTTAGATATGTGATACCATAAAATAATAAATTTTCAACAAGTTTTAATGTTTTAGTCACGGAAGCCTTTTCTGTGGAAATGCCCATATACAGTTTTGAAAAACATCTTCTGAAATATGCTTTTATTTTAACCGCTTTTGCCTAAGATAGTGTCTACACGTACAAGTGCAAGTTCGAAATACTCAATACATTTAAACATTTTTACTAACACACTCATATTTAATTCACTTGCTGCCTACTTGCAGCGCTACTGGCAACGAAATTTCAGAGACAGTGGATTTTGACACTTGCTGCAAGTATTGTCAAAAAGAGGGCTTAAAGTGTTTGTTTTGTTGTGTTTTTGGGGATATTTTTAAGATTTTTCGGGATATTTGCTATTTTAACAATAATCAACACTATTTATTACAAACAGAAATGCAAGTGAAGCTAAATACAACGCAACTATTAAAGTTTATTAAAAAAATATTATTAATAGTTATATAATCTTCGCATTTTATTACTTCCTTACTTGCGAGTGATAACTTGCACGTGTAGATGCAGTGTAAAACCTCCCTTAAGTCAAGTTCGCACATTTATGATGTTATTGAAAGTCAAATCCATGTGTCAAATCCTTTTTTAAATTGTGCAAAGTCTTAAAAACGTATTTTAAAAAGTTAGTTTGGCAGCAAGTATTTTTTTGCTAATGTTAAATAAATTGTTGTAAAATGTAAATGTTGTAAGAAAAACATTGTATCAGAAAATTTAATATAAAATCAAACTCCCGGCAAATATTAGATAAAATATTAAATTCCCCGCAAAAAACCATTAAAAATTAGATGAATTCTGTTTCGATAAGCGATAACTGATTTCAGAGTTTTTAGAAATCTTGCTTCAAAGCTTTCAATCGTCATATAAGTTATATTAAATAGTCTTTTTATTTTGTGTCATAACTTTGGTTAGGGTCACGATCAGTGTCACCAACTCCCGAAAATATTTATCCCTAAAGCTCTAGTCAAAAACCCCTAAACTCGCTACAATTACTTGGAAATCCCCCCAAAACAAAAAAAGATCAATTAACATTTTGTTATAACCTTTAGTTAAAAATGATCAAATATTTACAAAAAAAAATTCGGTTTCTTAGGTTTTTATTTAAAACAAGGTGAACGCGATTTAAAATTTTTGTTGTAAAAATCAAACACTTGAGTTGTCAAACCAAATAAAATCACATTTTCTGTCTCTTTCACTCATTCACAAGTTTTACAGCTTTAGCAAAATATTTAGACGCCACGTTCACCTTGTCTTTTTACACCATGGTAACGAGCTGAGAATGAAAAAGAAAAAAAAATTGAGGAGTGTATTATTATTATTATTATTATTATTATTATTAAATAATTAAGTACAATAAGACTTAGTCTTTTATAGTACATCAATGAACATATTATAACAACATTAAAAAACTTAAATTAAAAATGAAAAAAATTACAATAAAAATTATATTACAATAATAAAATATTCAAATAAATAAACATTATAGTTAATTTTAATCAAATCAAATAAAATGAAAGCTGAATTAATTTATCAATTAAAAATTCAAAAACTAAAATGTAAGAAAAGATATGGTACGGGAAAGAAATAGTAGAACGGAACATCAGAATAGAATATAAATTATAAATAAGAAAGAAAAGAAGAAAAAGAGATTTAATTCAAGAAACGAAATATTTAAAAATGGCTCGTTTGAAGTCGTTGCTCGAAGTTATTTGCTTAATATTAATTGGCAAGGAGTTCCAAATTCTAATTATGCTAATAAAAAAGTACCTACTTGTATTAAGATAATTATGCCTAGGGACAATAAAATTAATACATCTCACGGACTGAAAAAAATTAAGTTTATCATAAAGATATTCTGGACGTTTTATGTATATTAGTCGATGCAAAAAAATGAGGTTACGAATTTTAAGATAGTCTAATAAATCACACCCCAATATATTTTTACTTTTCGCAGAAATGTGATCATACCGATGTACACCATAGACATATCTTGCTGCGCTGTTAAACGCTACTACAAGTTTGTGTAGTGACTGTGAGTCAAGTTGACAAAAGACAGTTTCAGAAAAAGATATAAGTGGCATTATAAGTTGCACAACAAGTCTGCGGCGAGTTTCAATTGGGGTATAGGCAAAGGAGAGTCGTAAATTTCTAAGGGTTCCATATATTTTTAATACAGTATTATTTATATGGTCAGTACAAGTTAGATTAGAGTTCATTATAAAGCCCAGATTTTTAGTCTTTTCAACAATTTCTAATTGGTCAAAACCAATAAATAATGGCGGAATGTTTACAAAGCTAGAGCAATTTCTAGCGACTGCCATAACTTTGGATTTTAAAGGGTTTATTACCAGCGAGTTAGCTACAGCCCAATTATTAATAAATAATAAGTCTGAGTTAAGTCTGAAGCTCAAATCTTCTAAGAGGCCAACAGGACGAGACAGGTACAGCTGAATGTCATCAGCATATGCATGAATAGAAGCATATTTACTTACTTCAAAAATGTCATTTAGAAAGATTGAAAATAAAGTATGCATAGCAAAATCTTAATAAATTCAAAAACTTCGTTAGTAAATTGGATTATCCAATGCTGAAGAATATCAAAAAGTCCCTAAAAAATTCCTAAAAATATAAAACCCCTGAAAAATCCCATCCAACTTTTTCCCTCTAAATTTCATTTGCCTTGTACAGAAGCTAAAAATAAACTTTGCCTCGAAGATGAAAGGTATGTTCCAAATCAAATAAAAAAGAGCCATTTTTATCTGCACCATGCACTAGCGGTCATGTTAAAAATCAATTTGGAAAAGAGTGTGTACTCAGAAACAATTAAAAGAGTTTTGAAGCAAAATTGTTTAACCTTCATCGGTCCCTTATTTCTAGAAGCGAATAGGTTCCTTGTGTGTAAATGTTACACTTTTTCAGGAGCCCCATTTTCATCGATGAATGAAATGCATGCGATCTTATCGTTAAAAGTAATTAGTTATTTCTCATTTTATTCAATTTAAAAAGAAAGATTTTATAATCGATTTATTGAGATTAATCGATTAATGTATACATATATAAAAAAATGGATGTATGTATATCACGTATAGACTTGAAACCCTCTGGACCGATCTTTATGAAATTTTAGGAAAACTGACCCAACACCTTAAAAGTGGTCCTACACCTTAAAAGTTATTAATATGAAAATTTCGTTTTGAGGCCTAAATTTTGTTTCCTTACAAATGGTTCTTCTACAGTATTAAAACTCATTTTCTGTTTGTTTTTTTGTTTGGCCTTTACACAGATCTAAACAGCTCAACAGATTTCGCTCAAACTAGGTATACATATTAAGAACATACTAGATTAAATTGTTACATGCTTAGTTTGTGCCACGCCTCCCCCGAAATTTTTAAACTAACGGTCATTTTGTTATTAATTTTAAATTTTTTTTGTTATTTTGGCATAAAAAATACTCACACATCTTCATAATTGTAGAAATTTTGAGTACAACGGCTTTTTCATAAAACATCGTTACCTAAGAATGAGAAAAAACGATATGAAAATCAAAGTTTGTATTACCGATGCAAATATTTCCGCTGTTCATAAATATATTGCATTCAAATTTTTTTTTGTTCAAAAGTTCAATGTACTTTTAATATAAATTTTTGTTAAGTTGTTAAAATGTCCATATCTAAAGAACCCATTGAGTCCCACCATAATTTTTATATTGTTAAAAAGGTAATATTGCTAGCTTTAAGATTAAATAAATATTTCAATTATTTTCAATTTTACAAATTTGTTTTTCGTACCCATTCTTCGAATTCAATTAGCTCACCACAAGGGATGGAACCCCCAAACACCAAAGTTTCCCAAAACTATTTTTGGATTAAAGTTTTTTCAATTATCTCTCTAACGGTAACTTAACTTAAACTTAAAATTCAACACAGTTTTTCATTATTCGAGAGTTTAAAAAACATTTAATAGAGAAATGTTTATTAAAGTGTTTATATAAATTACTCTAGAGTAACACCGGGTATATCAGCTAGTTGTTTATAAATGTTAAGTCGAATTGGCCGAAAGCAAACATTTCTTTCGTTTAATAGTCTACACACATGAAAGTTTTCAAAAAAATTAAAAAAAATATAATTTTCTCCATCTTCCATTTATTGTGCTCAATCGATTTTTTTAACCAAACTCGTTAGTTTTGCTCTTGTTTCTTTTTCATACAATTAATTTTCTGAAATTATATTAAATAATTTTACCGCTACCTCTTCCGGGTTGATATTAACACTCTTGAATTTCGTAATATGTAGTTTAATTTCTTTCTATAACATTCACACTTAAAATTGTCACTTATTTTAATTTTCTTTTTAAATTTACTGCAACCAATTTTATGCACAATCTAGCTAGCATTCGTTATAAAACTTATCGCTTAAAAAGACATAATCTCAATTGGAAGATAATTTGCGGTTATCCATTCATTTATAGATTAAAAGCATTGCTTAGGTAGGATAAGGTTGGGAAGGGAATAGGTGTGACGTTCGAAGGTAAAATCGAATACACCGGCTATGAGTTGGAGTAAAAAGACGATATCCAGCGGATTTCGCGAATTAAAAGATTGAATTTTTCATAGTTTTAAATGATTTTCATAAGATTCAAAAGTATGTGAAAATTTATGAAATGATCAACAAGTAAGAAATTAAAAGTTAAATGATGGGTTACAAAAAAATCTTATATATAAAAATGGATGTATGTATGTGGGTATGTGGGTATGTGGGTGGGTATGTGGGTGGGTATGTGGCTATATCACGTATAGACTCCAAAACCGCTGAACCGATCTTTATGAAATTTTCAAGGAAAATAAAGCCACATCTTGAGAGTGTTCCTGTGAGGTTTGGTAACGATTGAAGAAGGGGACGTGGTACCTCCCATACAAGCCAAATTTGCTTCATCGATCACAAACCAAAAAAAGGATATATATCAGGCGGTTTTAAATCGTAAAAAACTAAGATTTGGTAATTTTGTTCAGATGGTTACTGTCGGTAACTGAACAAAAAATGGGCGTGGTCATAAAATAAATACGCCCACTTTTTCGAAATCATGGCTATTCCAGAGTTCTATACACTTCTACAGTGAAACTTACTGCATAGGTGCTCCAAGAGGCGGTCACTATATATAAATGTTTTCACGCCCACTTTTACCGCCCACAAATCAATGTCTATATACATAAAAAGCAAAACGATGTGTCTCTGGCTGTATGATGTCTATAGACTCCAAAACTACTAAACCGATTGACCTGAAATTTTGGCAGCCGATTTGTTTCAGGTACGAGATGGTTGAGGGAAAAAATGTGCCACACCCCCCTTTTACCGCCCCCAAATCAATAAAAATGTTACATTTCAGTCAGTTTGGATCGTATAAGGCTAAAATTTTGTAATTTAGTATGTACGGTTACTGTCGATAACTGTACTTAAAATGGGTTTCCACGCCCCCTTTTACCGCCCACAAAGAAATGAAAACGCTTTATTTCAGACGGTTTTGGTCGTATAAGACTTAAATTTGGTACTTTGGTTTGTGTAGTTACTGGCAGTAACTGTACGAAAAATTGGTTTTCACGCCCACTTTTTGCGCCCACATATAAGTGTAAATACTATATTTTAAGCAGTTTTGGCCGTATGAGACTTACATGTGATACCTAAGTTTGTATGGTTACTATCGGCAACTGTACTAAAAGGGGCGTAATCGCTATATAGCCACACCCACTTTTTGAGAAATCATTAAAAATTACTACTGGTCGATTGAGCTTAAATGTTGGCTTAGTTTGTACGGTTACTGTCAGCAACTGTACTAAAAATTGGTTTCCTCGACCCCTTTTACCGCCCACAAACCAATGAAAACGTTTTATTTCAACGGTTTGGGTCGTATTAGACAAAAATTTTGTAATTTAGCTCATATGGTTACTCTCGGCAAGAGCACTAAAAATAGGCCTGTCCCACTTTAGTTAAACTGACTTTTCGGGGGGTCAACGTAAAGTGAAGCAAAGTGCGCCAGGCTTAAGCTAAATTGAGCTAAAATTTTGGCAGTCGATTTGTTTCGTGTACGAGATGGTTTAAGGGAAATAATTTTGCCGCACCCCTTTTTACCGCTTACAAAACAACAAAAATTCTATATTTCAAACAGTTTTGATTGTATTTGACTAAAAGTTGGTAATTTAATTCATATGGTTACTTTTGGCAGTTATACTGAAAATGGTGAATATTTTTGGCATTTCTTGACATTTTCGTATATGGCATTAAGGCGGTCTGGGGCCGAACAACGTCTGCCGAGGAATACAAGTCTTATGGGACCACTCTTGATGTAACCACTAACTGCAAAAGCGGGTCGACCGATTTAAACGAAAATTTTTGGGTACTATGCCTGGCATCATACAATGAAATCAATAAAAATTGCACATCTGACTAACTTTCATATGACATAGCATTTATTTGCAAAAATTCTTCCAGCTAAGCGCAAAAATTATTTTAATGTTTTTGTCATCAAAACAACAAGGTACACCCTTTGATTTTTTTGGCGAAATTTATTTTTTCCAAAATGTTGTTTTTATATTTTTTACAAAAAATTCAAGTCTTAAAAATAATTTATGTGCAAAAATTACCCCAATATCTCTTTCCAATCAAAAGTAATGGCTTTTATGATTAAGTTAATTTATGATTTATCGAATAGCTTTGGAATTATAGGTAGCACAGATTTAGTATTTAACCACAATTTAAACATGCTATGTTCAATGTTAACATTTGATGGGTGTTTGGAAACGGGGCGAAGCAGCAACGCGCCGGGTTTCAGCTAGTAATTATTATAAAATTCCTAAATTTCCTTGTCCCAAATGATGGGATATGGAACATGCTTTGAAATTAATCAAATATTTCTTACATTGTTACTACATTAAAAAATGCAAGGAAACCGTTATACAAAACCTGTTATCGATGCGAACATTTGTTGAAAGCATGAGTTTTTATGTAATGAAATAGGTTAGGTTAGGTTGAGATGGCAGCCGTTGTACGTGCTGAAACCATACCGCACGTACCACGGCTCACTTTGAGAAATAAGGTCCATTTTGATACAACTGCACACTTGGCCTTCAGTCCAAGTGGAACCACATTGAGCTTTTGGTAAAGCTTATAAGACTTTTGACGCTTGTCCTTGACTCAGAAAAGAATAATGACCCCAGATATTTAAGCCTTCTTCTAGCGGGCACCAGACAGGAATATAGGAGGTGGGAGATCGTTTCTTCCTCTTCCTCGTTCCTGCAGCTTCTGCAGAAGTCATTTACATAGGCATGTCTGCCTATTACTGCTTAATAAATGCTCTGTGGTAACGGTCACTAGCGTGGCTTCCTCTAGTCTTCCCAACGAGATAAGGGCTCTCGATCGCCTTATGTCTAGAGTTAGCCAGATAAGCCTTGTTGTTTTGCATTTTGAGAGTTCAGTCCATCTTGTGGGGGTACCCATATTAAACTAATGTTCAAATAATTTCGCCTAATGAAGCACGGCATTCTTTGGCTCCTTTACACCAAAAAAAAAGTATCGTACTATGACAAAAAATGATTATATTTTACAAAGCTGTTTGTTCTTTTCAGCCTACGAACGATTATGTGAATAATAAAAATGATCGTTTGTACATTGTACAAAGAAAAATTTGTATATTTTACAAACGCATTCATTTCATCTACAAAAGAAACGAACAAAAAATATATAAACGCTGCTGCCACTGCTTTGTATAATATCAAACAATGTTCGTTCAGTTCACAAATTTATACATCATAGATTTTTACAAACTAGCGTTTGTAGAATGTACAAAGTTACGAATTCAGACATTTTTTTTTCATGCGGCCAACACTACAAACGTTTGTACTATGTACAAAACATTTGTACATTCTACGAATAGCCTCTGTTTGTATTTCTACAAAGATTTTATTCGTAATTTTATCCTAAATATTTTTTGGGTGTAAAGATGATAGATACTTGCTTCATTGATTTGATCGCAGCTTCGCTATTCGAGAAAATGTATTTTTCTCGTTTTGTGATGACATTCTCTGAGAGCCAAGTTTGCAACTTCCTTCATTTTCATCATTTCGGCTTGGAAAACACTACAGTGATCAAGGAGCCTACGAACCAGGGATACTCTAATTTTTTTGAGTAGACTCCATACCCAACCTTGTCATTTAATTTTGACACGTCTGTATAGAAGTGTAGACACTCTAGTTTCCACGGCGCACCATTATTCAAGTATGTCCTAGGAGGAAGCGTGCCGTAGTTTCCATCAAAAGAAAGCAGTGGTTTGCAGTAATAAGTCCTTGGTGGAATGAAATTGAATTTGTAGAGTATAGATGCGTAAACTGTTCCTAGGTTTTTCCATACCCCTATTTGCCTCAGTCTGACCACCAAAAAGGCTTCTGTTCTTCTGACAACCGAGTCGATTAGTAAAAAGTGAGGAATGGTCTTTGAAGTCACTGTCGGTGTTGTTCTCAGAGCAGCGCTGATGGATATAGATGCCATTCTTTGGACTTTTTGGAGCTTGTTCAGATATGAGTCCTTATCCAAGGACACCATATCGTTGTTTCATATAGAAATATAGGTCTAATAACTCCTGCATATATCTACTGAACGATAGGGAGAAAAATTCCATCTTGTCCCTATAGCGTCTTTGCAAATGTACAGCGAAAGTGTCGCTTTCTGCATACGCTCAGAAATATTAAGTTTTAGCTCAGCTTTCTATCAAGAATGAGTCCCAGATATTTTGTACCTTCCGAAAGGGACAGTGCAGACCTATTAAGCATGACTCGTGTGAGGGACTGAATTTTGTGATTCCTTGTGAAATGGACCAGTTCTGGTTTGGCCGGATTTACTCCGAGATCACAGGGATCAGCCAATCGCTCGAGTTTGCAATGAGCTCTTTGCTTAACGTCGCGTAGAGGAATAGGAAATGTGCTTCTGACAGCGATAGCAAGGTCATCGGCGTAGGCTGCTACTATACAGCCCTCCCTCTTTCGAAACAGCAGTACGTTGTTCACTACAGATTCCAGCTAATCTATGACATCAGTTATGATATTATTCACACCTAACCTAAGCAACTCCAGTCTAATAGATTAAGGCGTGACATTATTGAATGTTCCCTGTATGTCTAGGAAAGCAACTAAAGTGAATACGTTATACAAGAAGGATCTTTATAATGTCCCGACCAGTGAGTTTACAGATGTTTTCACGGACCTTCCCTTGCTTTATTCATGCTGTGATTCTAATAAGAGTGCAAGGTCTATGTTGCTGCAAAATATAAAAATCTAAATGGCTTTCTAGCGTCTTCAAAAGGAATGACGTTAGCCTTATAGGCCTGAAATCTTTAGGAGTGGTGTGTGATGTCTTCAATGCTTTGGGAATAAATCTTAAAGCTAGCAAAATAACCTTTTCAACAATATAAAAATAATGGTGGGACTCAATGGGCTCTTGAGATATGCACATTTTAACAACTAAACAAAAATTATATAAAAAAATATATTGAACATTTGAACAGAAAAAATTTGAATGAAAAATATTTTTTTGGACTTATTTTATTGGGAGTTATTTACTCACTTCGTGAGAAATTCAAATATTTAATGAAATAAGGTTAGTATTCTAGACTTAATCAAGACTTAATAATAACACAGGCTTACAAAATAAGGTTTACATATATCATGAGAAATTTTTGACCCAAACATCTCCAAGGTATCCAAGTTAACTATTTTCGCTGAGTACGAATCAATGAGACATTTTCAGCAACTTTCAAGATAAAAATATTAATTTATTAGGAAAAATTTTAAAAATGAATGATGGTGGAGGGTGCGCCGTTTATAATTGTCAGGATTCGTTTCACGTATTCATTGGCGTCGGAAGCGGGGGGGAAAGGTGGGCAGTTGCCCCTCACTTTTTTAGCTAGATAAACAATTTAACAGGAAAAGTTATTCAAAATATCAGTTTTTTTACAACGATAATATTTTTGTATTATATATTTTCCTCTTCTTTCTCTCTTCTTCATGTTTCATGTGAAGAAATTTTGGTGAACTTTTTTTGCACCACCATTTGTACTGCCCCCCCATTTGTACTGCCCCCCCAGATGAAATTCGCTTCCGACGCGATTGCACGTATTAGAGGCCAACTATAATCGCACAGCATGTCTTCATAAATAAAGCCAATACCAAAGTTAAATAAACGCACGAAAATGCGAAAAGAACAAAAGGTTAACAGTTAACAGTTAGGCCTTTTCCACACTCGGTCAACGCAATTCCAATGAAAATTCAACGCAACAGCGAAAAAGTTGAAAAGCAATGCAACTATAAGCCGAATGCTTTCAGACTTGCTTCAAAAGTCATGCAACATATAATAATTGTAATTATATAATAACTCATGTTTTTCCACTTCATGCACTAATTTAATGTTTAACACTTGCTCATTCATCCTGCAAACTATTTCTTCTTCTTTTAGATTCTATTAATGAAAAAAGGAACTAATTAATTAACTTATTCACCTTGATTAATAGATAGCGTACTGCACTACAAATAATTCACAAAACAAACAAACTGATGCAAAAAGTCGCCGATGGAAATTGCGGAAAGCGTTGAACAGGTTGAGAACGTGTTGAGAACTTGTTGCTTAACTTGCAAGTTGCTTAATGTGAAGGTTTTGGAATAAATACATAGGCTAGCAACTTGAGTTGGAGTTGCTTTGACCAAGTGTGGAAAAGGCCTTAACGGTAAAGAGCGATGTGTATATAAAAAATTTTTTATTTTTTGTGGATAGAAAAATTTTTGTTTTTTGTTTATTTTTATCTTTTATCTGATAGAAAAATACTAGAGTTTTTTATGCTTTTTTTGACAATAAGTTAGATAGTTTTATACATTTTAAAAAAAAACTAGAGGAATGTTTTTTAGGACAAAACATTTAAAACATTCCTAAAAAATTTCAAGCGGCTAATAGTTCAGATTTTTTAAATTACTCATAAACTGTCAAAGATATTGGCAAAAAAATAAAAAGTTTACTAAAGCTAATAAGATATTTGATCTGACGAAAAAAAATTTTTGAAAATAATTTAAGGAACGCAGGTTAAAGGGTTGCAAACATTAAAAAATTTAAATATTTTAAAACTTTTGTACTTTAATGGCTGATATTTTTAAAACAGCAAAAGGCAATGAATTTTTGGAAACAGTTATAGTAAGGCCTAGTATTTGTTAATCAAACCTGTTAAAGACAATTTAAATCGGCTGATGCGTTAAAAAGATATAGTCTAGTTATCAGAAAAATAAATGTTTTTTAATTCTGCCTATAACTCCAAAATCGACCTAATAGAGAAAAACGAACAGCGGATTTTAATTCAGTGCGCGAAAATTCATAAAGAAGCACTTTCGTCTTCTCTGGTCCAAAACCGTGTATACCTGTTTAATTACTAAACTATATCTTAATTCAGTTATCATATAATCGAATATATCTTGAATTTAGGTTATGAAGACTTTATATTTCAGGGTAATTTTTTTCGTTTAGAGTTAAAATTAATACATTATTTTGATAGTATGATATTTCTTGAAATTTTCTTCATGACTGCTTCTTAAAAAATAATAGGTGGAAAATAATCAATCTCAAGAAACCCAAAAAATGAAATAAAAATCAAAATAACTATCATAAAAAGATAATAAAAATTATTTAATTTTTTTGTATCCAAGAAAGTAAGGAGTGGTTTGATAACGATAATAAACATAATTTTATCTCTACTAGTAAGCTCAAATATATAAGAAAGTTTTTTAAATAACCAAATTTTTATTTGGCCGTATGGCAAGTATGCTGTTTGTTAGATATAACCAAATATTGGTTGATAAAGAAAAACTATTTTTTTTCAGTGTAAGATAGAACAAGTCCATAGCAAAATAAGATTAGTTGGTATGAAGCTCTCTAAATAAAATATTACTCAATAATTGCAATGTTCTTAAGAGAAAAAATTATAGCAGACAAACCATTAGCCACTCAAGCGTTACATTCAAGATCATGTTTAAAGAATTCAACCAGTACGCATTAATATAGATATATTTTACATTTGTACAAGGTTATCTGCGTTAATTTGAATGCAAATAATTTTAGTTCATATTTTATTTAAAAAAATTAATAAACATACATCATAATTAATAAATCCAGTACCAAAGAGCTCAATTTACAGCCAACTAAGTGACTGATCAAGCAAACCATAAAAACCTACCACAACTGATAGAAGCTTATTTAACAGTTGAAGGCTAAGAACCAGTTCCCGATTCAGCTGGAATTATTACTTGCCACACTTTATTTTAGAATTGAATTAATTATTCTTACTGAGTGATATGCGTTACTTTTAAAAAAATATGGATCTTATAAGATAATGTATCATCCGCTTTCAAAATTGTGCCAGTTTGTAGTTTTAACAATACAATTCCATATATAATTCTATATCGCAAAATTACTTCTATTATAACCATGTGCAACTCTATTGAATGATTTCATGTAGAATTGTCTTACATAAACTCGGCTTTATTGCAAAAAAAAAACTAGTATTTATTATTAAAACCATTACCATACTCATTGTCAAAAACATAACCATTAAGATTTCCATTACCACTAGTATCGCTTGTAGCCGAAATTCGCCCAATTTTCTGAAATTGCAAGTGTTTTTTTCTCATTCTAAGGTGATGACTTTGCTTTAAAAAAATGTTTATTAGTGCCTAAAATTTCCTCTTACGCCATGTCCTTTCATTTCTTATAGTTTAGGTTTTACTTCAGATATATTCTTTCAACGCTCATATTTCAGGTCAAAGGTCACAAAAATAATTGGTGAACTCCTTCTCCCTACTCTAATTTATTTAAAAAAAAATATCAAAATCGGTTCAGAAACTCGGAAGAACTGTTTCTCCTACGCTTATTTCTATGTATAACGAAATGGAAATCATCAAAAAATCATAGTGGTAGCTCATTATTTTTAACTAGCTGATATACCCGGTGTTACTCGAGAGTCATTTATATAAACATTTTAACATACATACATTTCTATATTAAATGTTTTTCAATTCTGGAATAATGAAAAACATGTTGAATTTTATTTTGTAATAATAAAAGTTTTGGAAAATTTTTGTTGTTGGTGGTTCCATCTCTTGCGGCGAGGTAATTGAATTCAAAGAAAGGGTACGAAAAACATATTTTAAAAATTAAAAATAATTTTTATATTTACTTAATCTTAAAGCTAGCAAAATTAAGATATGGACATTTTAAAATCTAAGCAAAGATTTATATTAAAAAATATATTGAACTTTTTAACAAAAATATTTTTAATGAAATATATTAAAAACAGCGAAGATATTGGCATTAAAAGTAAAAACTTTGATTTAAATTATAATAAATTTTATCTCATTATTAGCTATCAATGTTTTATGAAAAATTTTTTGTACTAAAAATGATTGTACTAAAATTTATATTAGCTGCGTTATTTTCAGATCAGGATCATATCATCGCATTTGCAAGCAATGCAAAAACAACAAAAAATCCAGCAAGTAAGCTGGACATTCAAATTGATCCAATTCTATGTTTTTAAGTGCTAAAAGCGCAACTGTAAAAGTAGACAACACTTAGCCGTTATTCACGGCTAAATGACGCTGCGACTGAAAAAACTGGCAGTACTGCATTATTTGACATTTTGAAAGCTTGGTAGCAATAGCATTTTCGCAAAATAATTCGCAAAACTTATCTGCTAGCTACATAAGAACATCAGATATTCTTCAGTAAGAAAAAAATAGCGCCACCTGTCTGTAATCCCTAATGTGTGGGGTTAAATTTGAAGAAACTTTTGGTAGACATCATTCTGCTATTCACCGCAAGGTGTATATGTATTTAGGTTGTACCCACAGTACTTACAAATGCGGCGCCATCTGTCTGTGAATTTAACACACAAATCAAAACTAATGAAATAATTGTCTGAATAAATATCGCCATAAAGCTGAAACTGATTACATGAAAATATTACCTTTTACAGTATTCTTATTCACAGTCATCTTTTCGATGAAATTGTGATATATACACAACATTTAAAGTACCATTGATAAAGAACTGAGTGAAAACAGTGTCACAAAAGTGAGAAAAAATAGAGCCATCACAACAAAACAAATTTAACAGGAGGGAGGCGGGGGGTGGGGAGGCAAAAAACTAAGTAGAGGTACCCTTGTTGTTTTGATGACAAAAACAGTAAAATAATTTTTCCGCTTAGCTGAAAGAATTTTTGAAAATAAATGCTATGTCAAATGAAAGGTAGCCAGATGTGCAATTTTTAATTGATTTCATTTTTACAACAACAACAATTTTTGAGTCATTTTATGGGTAAAAAGTCAATATTTTTGACCTTTTCTGACATAATCATAAAACATATATTCACTGACTTAACGGTACAGTTCGACCTATTTTTGTGAAGTGATTTTATTGAACTTTTTAACAAAAAAATTTGAATGAAATGAAAATTAATGGACAGCGGGGATATTCCCATCGAAAGGCCAAACTTTGATTTTCATGTCTTTTTTTTCTCATTCTTAGGTAACGATGTTTTATGAAAAAGTCGTTGTACTGAAAATTTCTCCAATTTTGAATATATGCGAGTGTTTTTGATGTCAAAAAAACAAAAAAAATTTGGAATTAGATGTACAAAAACCTTCGATGTAAAAAGTTTTATAATAATAAAATTACCGTTAGTTAAAATATTTCGGTGGAGGCGTGGCAAAAACTAAGTATGTTACATTTTATGTTAGAATGCGCTTAATATGTATACCTAATTATAGGCGAAATCCGTTCAGCCGTTTAGATTTGTATAGAGGCCAAACAAACAAACAAACAGAAAATGAGTTTTATTACTATAGATGATAGAAACTGTTTATTAAATTATGTGTCAAAATGAAGCCGGTTTTTGCCAATAAATGGTATGTCATTTGAAAGAGTGTGCAAAAAGAAAATTAAAAAAAAATTACAACAAAAAAACGATTGGCCTAATTTTTGAACAAAAATAGAATATTTTGTAGGTTTATTTAAAATAATATAAAGCATAGAATTGGTGAGATAATGGAAAATCTTTTCTTATTTCTCCAAAGTTATTTAATTGATTTTTCAAACAAAGAAAACTTAATCAAAACCGATTAAAAAATGGCAGATATATTTGTTTGCAAAATCAAAACTTGAAATTTTAATCGTTTTTTTTTTCATTCTGAGGCGATAACCTTGCTCCAATGAAATACGTTGTACTGAGAAAATCTATATTTTTTTGAGATACATTAATAATTTTGATGTCATTATAACGGGAATTTTTTCTAACATAACATACTATCCGCGCAAAATATTACCTAAAAAGTTTTCCTATACCGTCATATTTCTCAACCAACGACTTATTATACAAAAATACTTTGAACTGAAAACATCTATAGTTTTCGAGACATCACAATAAATTTTAAGTGAAAATAAGGGAAATTTTTCAAAAATTTATTATTGGTAAGACCATCACAATACATATTCATACTTGTTACATAAGAAAATGCTTATTGTAGGGTATCTGTAAGAGATGGCGGAAAATCTTTGAAGCACTTGTTGCACATATTATCAATGCCTAAAATTCGCTCGTACATAAAGTTTTTCCATCTCTTACAAATTAGCTTTTATTTAACCCATGGCATAATTACTGACAAGGTAGTAGCGTAGACTGGATTTTTTCTCACGAGCGGCGATAGATAGTTGTCAAAATTAGCTGTTCATGAAATTAATCAAAGAAATGTGAAAAAATAAGCAACGACTTAAACAAAGCTAGTCAATCGCAGCAAACTAAACACATTCCAATAAACTTCGCGAACAAATTTGATGAATCAAAGAAAAATTAAAAATAAGCACAAAGCTAGTCAACAGTAGCAAACTACAACTTCTTTAGCTGTTTTTGACAACTACCAATCGCCAAAAAACTGTCACGGCTACCTTGTCAAATATTTAGACCATGATTTAATCTTGTTCAAAAAAGTATCCTTAGCTGTGGCATTATTAGCTATCTGAATGCACTAAATTGCATTTTCCTACACAGACTTGTTTACTCTACAACTCGTTGCTACCTCTTTGAAAAACTCAATTATTGTCTGTCGGTAAGAATGAAAATATTTTTAATACCAACAAAGTATTACTTAAGCTCTACTAGGTTACTTTTGATAAATGCCATTAGATTATGGAATAGTTCATCAAACACTATAAAATCTTTAAAAAAAAGGTGACTTTAAACAGGCCATATATAACCACAGTGGCGGCCGTAGCCTAGTGGGTAGAATGCGTGGCCCCTTAGCTAAAGAGCCGCGGTAGCCCGGGTTCAATTCCAGCTGAGACAGAAAGTTTTTTCAATTGAATTCATTTTTCTGTTCGGTCGTCACCTCTCTGCAGACAATGGCAAACCTCAGAGAGTAAAAATTGCCATGTAAAGCTTCTTGAGAACATAAGCCGTTCGGAGTCGGCATAAAACACGTAGGTCCAGTTTTCGGTCATTTGTGATCAAACATTTAATAACACGCACAACACAATTGATCAATAAAAGCTAGGTCAAAGTCCTTCCAAGGGCTGAAATGGCCAGTTTATTTTTTTTTATATAACCACTTTACTTTAAAGCTGTATGTTAAAATTGATTGGAATCATATTATTACTATGTTATGTCATAAGTCATAATCGTAAAGTTATTACCATTGCATTTAAAAAAAACATGGTATAATAATACTAAAATTGAATATCAAATAAATAAATAAATACATAAGCGTGAGCGTAATTTTTTTAAATCTCTTTCGCTTATTTCAAAATGTTTTTGAATGTTTTATAATTTTTTTTTGCATACTACCTTCGTGCCATAATCTTCTACATTTAAGAAACAATTTTTGTTGGTTGAAAATTATGGGAAGCAGAGGGAAACATATGCTTTTTGCCACTTTGTTATAAATGGTATATAGTATTTCTATACATATACTATATAAATATATATATATATGGGTTATTCTATGGGTTATTTGCCGAAGAAACCATACCTCTATCGTTAAAATCGAGTCCCCTACTTTTTGTTGGCAGATTTTTTCCCAAATTGACGTTCGTATGAAATATTACCTACACTTTCACATCCATAACTCAAAAACTATCGATCGGGTTTAATCTCTAACATTGGTCCAACGGTTCAAAAGTTACGGGCATTTTTGTCCAAATTTTTGACCATTTTTCCATTTTTTTTCATGATTTTGTCCAAGAATATTACTTTCATATCCATTTTTTTGGCTCAATCCATTATTTAATTCAATTTAAAATTCAAAACGAAGAGTTTAAGCCCAAATTTATCGAATTTGGTTGATTAATTCATGCGATATTGCTAAAACAAAATAACACATAAAACCAACTTTTTGATTTTTTTCCCTTTTTATTTTTTTTTTCTACAAAAATTCAAATTAAGAGATAATAAAGTATCTATCAACCTATTATCAAAAAAAATATTTAATTTGAGTGTAGTAAAAGACAAAATGTAAAAAAAAACATTATTTTTTCTGAAAGTCTGAAAAAAATGGAAAAATGGTCCAAAATTTGGACAAAAATGCCCGTAACTTTTGAACCGTTGGACCAATAAATAAATAAATTTATTTATTTATTTATATTTATTTATATATATTTTATATTTATTTATATTTTTATATATTATATATATATATATTAGGGCGGGTCAATTTGTATGGACGAATTTTTTGGAGGTCTGGCTCAGCGAAATTCGTAAAATACATGTAATTTCAAGACTTTTTCTCCACTACAGCATATACAAATTCTGAAAAAAAGCTGTGCGGACTTTCGTAAATAGATTCATACACATACATTCATACATTCATATTTTATAATTGAGAACAAAATCTATTTACGAAAGTCCGCACAGCTTTTTTTCAGAATTTGTATATGCTGTAGTGGAGAAAAAGTCTTGAAATTACATGTATTTTACGAATTTCGCTGAGCCAGACCTCCAAAAAATTCGTCCATACAAATTGACCCGCCCTAATATATATATATTTAGATAAAAATGTAAAAAACATTCAAAAACATTTTTAAAAAGCGAAAGAGATTTAAAAAAAAAATTACGCTAATGTATTTATTTATTTATTTATTTGACATTCAATATTTGATATATATATGAATGTTTGTATGTGGTATATGGGTATATGGGTATATTTGAATGCTTGTATATGTATTATATAGACTCCAAAACCGCTGAACCGATCTTTTTTAAAATTTTCAGAGAAACTGAAGCCACATCTTTAAAGTGTTTCTGTGATTTTTGGTATCGATTGGACAAGAGGGCGTGGTATTTATTTTTTATTTATTTATTTATTTTAATATATTTGTTAGTACAATAAGAAATAAGTTCTTTTCAAGTACAAAGCATGACACAAGTGATTTTGCTTAAATTTAAAAATTAACAAAATAAAATAAGCAGTAAAAAACCTTATGGACTTATATAAATAATAACATAAATATGAATATAAGTAAGGATAGGGAGGCAGGATAGATAATTAGAAGAAAAGGTGAAGAAAAGATTAGTAAATTGAATATTGTATTAAGTATTTTGTGGAGAAAAATATTTAAGAATGGCATACTTGTATTCACGTTCACCAACTATAGTTTTGAGATGAGTTGGTAGTGAGCTCCATAGCCTTATGGCATTAATGAAAAGTAGTCTTGTTGAGTTTTGATAATTAAAACTAGGCAGGATGAGCATTGGACTTCTCATAGCAGAATGAGCAGTGGTACTTACCATAACAAGCCAAATTTGCGCTATCGCCCACAGACAAAAACAGAGTATATATCAGACTAGGGGTGTCCACTTAGAAAATACATCGATGTTTTCCAAAAATCGAGTACTTTTTCTAACATTGCATCACAATACTAAAGTCAGCCCCTTCCTTTACTATTTTTAATTTAACTATGACTATTTTTATTTATTAAAAGCACCTACAAAACCACTGTCTCTGTTCGCATGCCTTTTATCAGTAAAAGTGCCTCTACACTATATGTTTCATACATATGACACGTAAAAAATTACAAATAGTTTTTAGCTACAGATAGTGTAGAACATATGAAAATGTCGTTTTGAAATGTCGTTTGTATTTGCGTCTGTACATTTTTGAATTAGAACAGTCTCTAATTTCGTATGTTTTTCCATCTGTACAAAATGTCAGTTTGATAAATTTTTATGTGAAAATAGAAGAAAAGGCAAATTTTAAGATATTTATTCAATAAATTGATTTTTAATGAATTTATTCTTAGTTTGAATGACCAAAGGTGGACACTTTAGAGCTTTACGGCTTACACCAATTTCAAAAGCTGTATTTTATTTTCAAATGACGTGTCAGATAGTGTGGAGACAAAAGAAAAAACTGAATGACAAAAACTAAATTTTGACACACAGATGAAATTCGGTATGTAATTTTTTTGACATGTTATCTGTATGAAATATATAGTCTGGGGGCATCTTAACTAAGGAAAAGAAAAACAAAATTTTTTACAATCATTCTCTGATTCAGTTGTTGTTTATTAAAAAAAAATAAACGCAATAAACATAACAATATTGGTTATTCTAAAAAAAAGTCAATACATAAGAATGTTGGTCATAATTATTACAAAAATTAAAATCGAAAAAAGCCTCCACAATCATAGAAATTCCAGTATTGATGTCTTATTTTCAGTGTTTTACTTTTTAACTATTTTTCTTTATTTATTTTTTTATATAATAATTTCATTAGGTAGTTAAAATTCATTCGATTTTATATGAAAATACATCGATCCATCGAGTATATCAAAAGTTTTTCAAAACATCGGATCAAGTCGATGTATCGAATTGTAAACATCGAGTAAATCCGATGCATCGATGTATATCGAATATCCCTATATCAGATGGTTTTGATCGTAAAAACTAACATTTAGTAATTTTTTGCAGATGGTTACATTTGGAAATTGTACAAAAATGGGCGTGGTCACAATATATATACGCCCACTTTTTCGAAATCATGCCAATTCCTGATTTGTACACATTTTTATAGTGAAGCTGTGTATGTAGGTGCTCAAAGTGGCGGTCACTATGTATTTAAATGTTGTCACGCCCACTTTTACCGTCCACTAATAAATAGAACTTCTACATATAAGACGGTTTTGATCGTATAATGCTAAAATTTGAGTGTTACTTAGCGGCACTCACTCAGTTTGATAATTTTCTGGACATTTTTTCGCGCCACGTGCTTATATTAAACCACAATTTAGAATGAAGCCTTGCAGGGAGGTTCTGGAATATGTTAAGAAAATGTCTGGAATATGAATTAAAATAAAATAAAATTTTTTAAATCATTCAGATATTAGGTATGTTTCCGTACTCGATTGAAGAAACTTGCAAGCTGCTAGAACTGATTCATGTTGGAAAAATAAATAAGTGGATTGGTGTCAATTCGGTGTGAGATTCGGTGAAAAATATCTTCCCTGCGGGGAACATTTTAAGAATAGCGACAATTCTATTTTTAATTTTGGCGAATGATATGGATTTTGACCTCCTAAATCGAAATCTGAAAAGTTTTAGACCGCTCGAAATCCGCTTCCAAGGTTAAAAAATGGCCTAAAAATTTAGTTTGTGTTTTTCAGTTTTCCAAGAAAAAAATATTGTTTAATATTAGGCAATTTTTGTATTCTTATTTTTAAAGTTGAAAAATTGGGGGCTCAATAGTAATTAATGCGATTTCATTTAAGGATATAGGCCTCACATTATTAAATATTTTGGACTATTAAGAATATTTGCTTTAGCAAAAAAATACTAAAATGTATTATGTGAAAAAAATGAAATAACATTTTTAAATATTAAGGACATGATACGAGAAAGATTTTTACACTATCTTTAAAATATATTGGATTTTCTAATGTGTACAAGTGAGTGTCTACAGATGTAGTGTGCGTATTATGTTGACAAAATTTGTACCAAAAATCGTAGTAAATAGCATTACAAAGGTTACATTTTTTTATGTTCATTCTAGATTCCTTTATGCCTTTTCCCTCTAGAACAAATCCTGCGGACGCCCATGTCCAAAGCTATTCGATATCGCAAATTTGGGTTTTGTGAGAGCTGCCATGCCCATTTAGTAACGCACATTAAATTTTATTAGTGAAACGGCACATATAAATTGTAGTCGAATACCGAATTCCGATGCTGTGCGATCTATAATTCCAAAGCTATACGATATCGCAAATTTGGGTTGTGTGGTAAGTGCCACGGCCCAAGTCTAACGCCCATAAAATGCTATCAGTGAACGGCACGTGAAACAGGCTGTATTTCTTTATTTATTCCATACGTTCGGAATAATTTTTGTTTGTTTCTTTATTTAGTTTTGATTATCCGGAATATTCTTTTTGTATTTCTTTATTCTTATGGAATATTGCAAAAGCGTTCTTTTTATACTATCAGCTAAGGTAGAATAAAAAGAACATTCCTTGTGTGTGAGTTTATATTCGATTGTTTGAAGTAAAGTGTCGCTTAATGAAAATGGTAAATTTTTTTAGTTTAAATGTTTTAAATTGCTTTGTTGCGTTTTTATTTTTTAAATTTTATCTGAAGTATTTGTTGTCTTTAATTAAATAGGAAAAATATGTTTCTGCTTTCAACAAAAAAAATAATATTATTTCTTTTCCAACACTGTTTCTTTATTCATTCTGTTCTTGATAAACAACAATCTATTCAATTCGTTCTCTTCTTTATCCGGAATGAATAAAGAAATACACCCATGAATTTTAAGAAGTATAAAATGGTTGTTTCAAATCGAGTTTCCTATTTATGTTTATGTCATATAAAACTTTTGACTGTAACAAATTCTAATGTAAAATCTTAATATGATATAAGATATTTTTCAAAAACTAGTAATTGATCCAAAATTGGCTTACTTTATTAAATTTTCTAATTTTTTCTTTCGCTTTCGAACTAGAAGCTTTGCTCTCAACTAGATCGCTGCAACTTTCTTAAGTTTAAATGCTGCAGGATTGTTTGGCATTTTATTAAGTTAAGCAAAAATTAAAAAAAAAAATCCAAATTAGATCATCTTTATGACAGAAAAAGAATCCCACTTTTTAGAAAACATTAATTTTTTTATTAAATGTATTTACTTGTCTTCTGCTTGTTTACAATGACTTTAAAACATACATTTGCTTAAGGTCAAAATTTATATGCGTTATTGAATTAAATGCCTCTTGCTATCTATTGCTAAAAAAAAAATGATCCTCGACTAATAAGGGATATCACTCCTTACTATTCGTCAATTTTTCGTAGGAATAGCTTTGTAATTTCTTTCATTACTTTCGTATTGTTTACTAAAAAATATATTCGTAGGTTGACCGTATGCATTATTCGTAGAAGGTACGAAGTTTTTGTTGAGTTAAAAAAAGTTTACAACTGAAATCGGTTAGACTGATCGTAGCCTCCTGGAAGAGTACGTGGTCCATAAGCTAAAGAACCGCGGCTCAAACCTGAACAGAAGTTAAGGTAGCTGAACAGAAGTTTCTTTTTTCTTAACTAGATATTAAGATCATTCGTAAATGTATTCGTACAATATACATTTGTTTTGGTACGAATACGAATAAAATAAAACGTTCATTTTACGAATTCTATTCGTGGCTGAAAATTACAAATAAAATTCGTAGAAAAAATTTTTTAATTTTAAAATACGTATTGAAAAGTATTTGTGAAAAAAGGGTTAATGAAATAGTATCGTAACTTATTAGGCCATGTTCATATTAAGCGTTTTTGTCGCGATTGAGACACTGCTACCAATTTATTTCGCAAGCTTAGAGTATTCAGAAAAATTCACAAAATTCAGTATTTTTCAGCCGCTTCTGCGAAAAAAAAACGTGAAAGCGGTGTCGCAATCGCGACAAAAACGCGTAATATGAACTCGGCCTTACAGCAACGAGTACAACATACTATTTAAAAATGAATGGTTTAGCTCAGCTTTATTTATAAATTAACCTAAAATATGTATTTTTGTATTCTCCTCGAAATGTATTGAATACGACTGTTTTTTATAGAGTGATACATGTTTAGAGCATAATGAAACATAGTAATATATTTTTAATATCAATGAAATAGGCTTTATTGAATAGAACATTTTTAACATTTAGATGACATTAATGTTAAAATACGATTCCGGCCATGTGGCCGCCACGGCTGGCGCGTAAAAGGCGCAATCTGGAACACCAATTTTCACAAACTTTTCGCAGCAGTTGCTGCCGTTTCTCTACGATAACTCTTCGAATGTTGATTTTCAGGTGTTCAATTGCTTGTGGGTTATCGACGTAGACAAGTGACTTTACAAAACCCTAAAGAAAATAATCCTATGGGGTTAAATCACACGATCTTGGGTGCCAATTAATTGGGCCATTTCGTGAAATTATTTTTTCGTCAAAAGTTTCCTTGAGTAAATCAATTGTAGCGCCCGCTGTGTGCCATGTGGCTCCGTCCTGTTGGAACCACACATCAGCAAGATTAATGCCAGCTAATTGAGGTACGAAAAAACTTCGAATCATGTTCCTATACCGTTCACCATTGACAGTAACATTCTGACCATCATCGTTTTGAAGACATATGGGCCAATGACTCCGCCAGCCCATAAAGTGCACCAAACAGGAATTTTTTGTGGATGTAATGGTGTTTTGACAAAAGCTTGTAGATTCTCCTCACTCCAAATACGACAATTCTGTTTATTTACGTACCCATTCAACCAAAAATGGGCTTCATCGGAAAATAAAATTTTCCATGGAAATTCAAAATCAATATCAATTTGTGCTTCAGCCCATTCGCTGAATTGGTGGCGCATACGATGGTCGTTTGGCTTTAATTCCTGCACAAGTTGAATCTTGAAAGGTTTTAAGCCAAGATCTTTTTGTAAAATCCCACTGGAAAAAAAGAATCAATTGTGCATGAAAAAAAAATCAATTCACTTCTCCAATTATTGATTCTAGAATTGATTATTTTTAACATTGTGATGTCCTACAAAAAGTAGTACACTCTTTTCTGCCTTCCACTTGAATCACTGCTGAAATCGATTCTTTTATTCGCTTATAAAATGAATACTTTTAAATGAAAAAGGTATTAATTTTTTGAATATGAGAAAAGTATGAATCGCTAAGAAGCCCTTTTGGAATAGATATACATGAAAGAATTCCATAATGCATAGGTTTGTATGGCGGAATTGAAAATCTTTTATTCTTTTTAAATAATAAAAAATTATATTATAATAATTCATTAATAGAGATAATTATTAGGTAATGTGAAAGAATAAATAATATTTAGACAGACGAGAAATATTTGAAAGAATAAATAATATTTAGATTATTATAATACTACATTTATTGCAAAAATATTGATGTTCATGATGTAGGTTGTTCCTTCCGTTTTGCTTTGAATGTATCCTTATAGTATTTACATTTTGACTTGCGTATAGCTTCCTTCATATCTTTTCCTGGGACTGTTCCTGGTTGTATCCTTCCTTGCAAATGCACTCTGCATTTAAAAAAAACATTCAAAAATTAATTAGACAAGTAAAGAGCAATGGATTTACATAACTTACCAAACAATACATTATTAATATTTTCGTTCCTTCAACGCTGACAAATCAAACAGAAAGTAAAATTTTTAAGAAACACGTGAAAGGAAAACAACAGAACAATCGTTTTCAAAAATATCTGCCAAAAACAAAAATATCAACAGCAAACAAAAAATATAAATCATAACAGATTGATTCTTTTTTCGTTTATAGCTGAATTTGTTTTAGAATCAATTCGTTTTTCACTTACCATAAAAGCAAGCAAGGAATCTAACATTTACTTTTTTATAAATAGTTGTATACTTAATAATCGATTCCTGCAGCAATAAAAACGAATCAATAAATTTTTTGTTTATTGATTTCAATTCATAGGTTTTGCTTTAAATTTATATATTCTTTGAAATACATTCTAAAATGCAAGCACAAGAATTCATTCAATTTCTGATTTTTTTACGAATTAATTCTCATTTTCCCGGTGGGATCTTCCATAAAGTGGAAGGACACAACCCCAGTTGCTGAGAACGGCGACAAATTGATTGATTAGGATCATCTTCAATCAAGCTACAGATTCTTCAGTGCGCACTGTTCGGCGTCTCACGGGATGCACATTATCAGTAACAGTAAATGTGGTCCGAAACGATTTATTGTTCTTCGAATTAGCAGCTCTGAAGGACGATTATGTACGCCATAAAATGGACGAAGTGCACGCGATAAGTTTGACGAACAGCACAATTATTTTGATTAAAAATTTCCACAATTTGTACACGTTGCTCTGGTGTAAGTCGATCGATACATAATGAAATGTCAAAGCAAACTTAACAAAAAGCAACTATCAGCTAATAAATGGGTGGTCAACTAAAGCAGTGATGCCAACTCAATGTTGTATTACTCTATAAAAAACACCCTATACTTTAATTTTAAGATTTCTAATGTGAGCATGGTATTTAATATTTTAAGCGTAGGCGAAGCAGCGGGTATTTGCTAGTTGCTTTTTTTTACTCCACTTACAAAATACTAGTCTAGTAAAAGAAAAATAACGGGTTTTCACATGATTTATAAAAGAGTGCACAATTTTAATTCAATAATATTTTGGTGCAATATAATAAATATCAAAAAAAATTAATCCATTTTTTTTTATTAGCTTACTAACAACTCTATAATATCATGAAATGATTAGTTAAACTAATCTTAATATTTGTAATTTTGCGTTAAATTCAGTTTTAACCTGACTTTAGGAAGCTATCCAGTGACAAAAAATACTTATTTCACAAATTTCGAAAAGCTATACAAAATTTTCGAGCTGTTTTCTAAAATTTAAAATAGCTACATTGAATAAGCTGAATAAGCCGTCTGAATAGTATACAAACTATATGCTAATTCTAGATTATTCGTATATTTATAGAGATCATAGCCATAGTCAGATGTTACCGAAGTTTCAACACAGTGGCGATGACGCAACGTGACAAAGTTGTGCAATTGTTGCGCAGGCAACGTGTTCTTGTCAAAACATTTTCCTAAACTGTTGTATCGAAGTTTGTTCTGGATTTTTGCATCTGTTCTTGCAACATTATTGCTCAGTGTGAATTTTCTGGATTGATAAACGGACGCAATTCTTGAAACGATCTGAGTTCAGTGCCCTCTCGTGCAATACGTTTCTATTTAGTATTGCATCAAAACGCATAAATGTTAATGAATTAATTTGAATTGAATTTAGCTTGAGACAAGATATTGTAAGTTATACGCGTTGATCTGAGATACTAATGGAAAAGTTCGACTCCTCCTCCACCCTCCCCCTCACCCACAAAAGAGCTAAACGAACACATGTTTGAACATACAGCGCAAGCATGTGAAACTTTAATGGCCCTGTTAAGTATTAGAATTGCATTTTTGTATACCTAAAAACACACAAAAAAGAGAGAGTAGAAAATAATATTAAAATTACACTAACCGACAAATTGAAAAAAGTTTGTGTAAATTTCTGATGTATTGTAAGCTTCTTATAATAAAAATAAATTTTAAAATGCTATGAATAAATTTTATAAAACAACTTAGTTTAATATTTTTAAATATTTTTCGTATATTTTTGATTATAACTCGAGAACAAATTGAGAAAAAAAAGAGAAAAATGTCGCAAACTAAAAACACCATTAAAACTTTTATTAAGAATGGTGATAAAAACATTTCGTACAAGGTAAATCATTTACTAAAATAAGGAGACACAATCCCTAATTCTCACATTTTGAATTATATCCCTTGGTCGTTATGGTTTTCTTCTTTTTATGCTCTTGCTAGTGGGAGCAATAAGTTGAGAAATTTCAAATAGTAAGTTCGTACCGAGTTTCAGTAATGTGTGACTTACAGTTCGAAAGTTATATTCTACAATCTCCGATCTCCGAAGAACGGCGCTACGTACCCTTTTTTAGCAGCATCGGCAAAAAATGATGTATGTTTTTTATGTTAAAAGTTTTGTCATAGTTTCTTATAAATTTTGTGTAGTGCGGGTTGAAAAAATTTCAGGAGATATAGAAGAATTTCATCTTGAAACTTGTTAAACATAAATTCAATAAGAAAATAAACTATTATTGATACTTTCTAATCGTACACCGACACCAAACGCGAACTTGTGCTTCCATGATGATCAGTTTTTTGACAGATACATTAATTTGTTTTGTTTGCTCAGCAAAACCAATAAGAAGCAGTAAGCTGAAGCAAAGTGAATTGAATTGAGTGAGTAGAACAGTTTAGAAAAAACCATTTTAAAATTGGTCAACCCATTTAGAAGTTATGCACTGTCCAACATTTTTCAAACAAGCTGTTCCATGGGAGCTTCGCTCGCTCCAAAAATATCGTAACCATTTTATTGCTATTATTTACCTATTTTAAGATAGAAAACCTTTTTTGCTAAACCTAAGCTATACCGCACGTACCTCAGCCCACTTAGACTAATAGGGTTCATTGTAATACCGCTGCACACTTGGCCTTCAGTTCGAGTGGAATCAGTCGTTGACAGGTCGTCAAGATCAGAAAAGAAGAATGACCCCAGATAATTGTGTCTACTTCTCGAGAGTGTGGGACAGGAATATAGAAGGTGTGATATGGTTCCTTTCTCCTCTTCATCCCTGCAGCTTCTGCAGGAGTTATTTGCGATGACTCCCAGTCTGGAGGCATGTTTGCATTTTAAGCAGCGCCCTGTGGTAACGCCCACTAGCGTTACTACCTCTAGTCTTCCCAGCGTCGGCAAGATAAGCCTTGTTGTTCTGCATGTTGAAAGATCAGCATATCTTAAGTTAGCTTTTGATGTGGTGTACTCTATGAGCAGCAGTTTGACAGTTGCCAACGGAATGCTTGGTGGGCTCTGAATCCTTGGTGGGCGCCTTCTCTAATCGGATACACTAAGTGTGGTTAGGGCTTCCTTGGTCTGGTCCATCCATCGGAGACATGGTCTCCCTCTTCGGCGTCGACCAACGACCTTCGACTTGAGCACCTTTTTCGCTGGAGCTTCGTCATCCATACGATGAACATGACCCAGCCAGCGTAGTCGCTGCACAGTTATACGCTGAGCTACGTCAATGGCTTAGTAGAGCTCATACAGCTCGTGGTTCATTCTGATGCGATAGTCATCGCCGGCTCGAACAGGACCGAAGATTTTACGAAAGAACTTTTCTCTCGAGCATCCCCAGAGCAGCTGCGTCAGTTTGCGAAACTACCCATGCTTCCGCGCCATAAAGAAGGAAAGGTAGAACAAGCGTCTTGTGAAGTGCTAGTTTTGTAGATCGAGAGTGAGCTCTGGAATTTAGTTGCTTACTGAGTAGTAGCACCTATTAGCAATTGTTGTTCTTTGCTTTATCACAAGCTGAAATCATTGTTGTTGTTTATGGCGGTGCCAATTTATATAAACTCATTGACTACTTCGGTGCTGGATGAAATGTGGGAGTCTAGACTAATTTGGTTCTCGTGGGTTTTTCCAGGATTTGTCGTAAAAACTGGTCTATTGTTGATTTTCCATGTAGAACGCTACACTGATAAGGTCCAATCAGTGTTTTTTTAATCGGCTTTAATCCTTCGCACAGTACGCTTGAGATAACTTTGTATGGGATGGATATCAGACTGATACCTCTATAGTTAGCGCAGATTATTGGGTCTCCTTTCTTAAGTAAAGAGCAAAGCACGCTGAGATTGCAATCATCGGGCATGCTTTCCTTTAGCCATATTTTACTGATGAACTGATGCATGCGCCTTATCAATTCATCGCTGCTGGTTTTAATCAATTTAGCTGGCAGGCCGTGAGCACTCGCTGCCTTATTGTTTTTGAGTCGCTGGATAGCAACTCTTACCTCTTCATGGATAGGTGGTGGTACTGGCACTCCGTCATCGTTGATGGATAGTTGATGATTCTCCATGGGCGGAATTGGTGGAATCGTCACCAATAAGTAGATTGGAGAAGTACTGTCTCCACAATCTCAGCACAAACTGTGTATCCGTAACAATATCTCCATTTTCATCTCTACAAGTGGATGCTCCGGGCTTGAAACCTTAGGTTATTTTGTGCATCCTTCTTGCCCTGGGACACCTCTAGTTCCTCACGCTCGCGCTTTTCCTCCCCTTTTTTGCGTCTGAAAAGAAGCCTCTTCCTTCCTCTTTACGGTAATTTTCTCGCACGGCTCGCGTTACAGCTGACTGCAGCGTTTTACTGTATGCGGCGGTTTTTACTGCTGTCTCGATGCGACACTCCTGATCGTACCATTGGTTCCATTATTGTAGGCTCCGGAAACCAAGGACTTTCTCAGCGGCAGCGCGCATGGAGTGGGATATGTGCGCCCAAAGTCCGCCGGCGTCATCGGTTTCAGAGGTTGGTTGGTTGAGCATAGCCGAGAGTTGAGCGGAATAGGCCTCGGTAGTCCGTTGTAATTGCAGCTTAGCGACATCTAGCTTTCGTTGCATTCCTGTTCGTATGTTCTTCGCATTGCACATCCGCATGTTGCAAAAAGTTCAGAGTCATTTTTTGATCCGCTTAATGAGCGCTTCCGGTCAGCACGTACTGGCAAGGGTCTAGCTAGTCAACAACTGGGCGGGGTGAGTTGCTACTTCATTAAGCAAAACCGCTAACAACAAAAATCTACGTGCTTCTATAACATTGAACTCTATACCAAAAAAAAAAATCATAATTGAACTGAATCTAAAAATTTAGCCGCCATGTGTTCTTTTCTGCCAATAAAATTATTTGAACACCCTAAAAGGAATAAACGGTTACTAGGTCAAATCACGCAAAATTTAAATGTTCATCTTTTTGTTTTGCTTGTTAAACCCCTACCTTTAAAAAACGAAATTGGGGTATGTTAACTTTGTCACTCCGTTTTTAACGCCGATAAGGAGGCGTGGCCGGTATAGAAAAGAACATATATTCTTGATCAGCATCACCTCCTGAGTCGATTTAGCCATATCCGTCTGTCTATCTGTGGTCACGATAACAGCCGTAATATTTTAGCTATCGCTACGAAATTCAAAATATAAGCCTTTCATTCAAAAATGGAGGTTTTGAAAATGAACCAAATCGTATGAAAACCATGCCCACCTTCTTTACAAAGTGACTTAACCAAAACGGTAAAATCTCTTTAAAATCCACAAAAATTAATATAATGACTTCAAATTTTGCACAGCGTTTTAATATTTATTATAAACTTTTAGTATGAAATTTGTAAAAATGGGATGAAAACCACACCTACCTTCCTTACAAAGTGACTTAACCAAAATGGTAAAATCTCTTTAAAATCCACAAAAACTATTCTAATGATTTCAAATTTGGCACAAAACCTTTAACAATTAACATAAACTTTTGGTATGAAAATTGGAAAAATTGTCATCCGTGGGGGTATTTTAACTTCGGCCCAGTCGAAGATAATTCCTTACTAGTTTTTATACTCATTTTAAAATTTTAAGCATAGTCAAAATATTATTACATAATTTATAACCATAAGTTATTATGTATGTGTGTGTGTGTGCGTAAAAATTATAACTTTTAACTAGGAACTTTATTTACTATCTTTTTAATGTTATTTGTTTATATTCTTAGGCTAACTTTAATTAGAGTTTATATTTATATATTCTTATCTATCTAATTTTATGATATAAAATAGTTACGCCCAATGGGTGCCAATAAACTTGCATGCTTATTGTTTTTGTCCTTCCGCTCGCCCGTTGTCGGGATACAAAACGTATTTAAATTTAATCTCTTAATTTTCCTAATCTTAAAGTTTCTTTCATTTGGCTGAAAAAATATGTTTTTTTTCTTTTGGCTTAAAAAGATAACTGTTTACAATTTACATTCGTTTTTCCATTTTATTTTTGTTGTTTCTTATTTAAACTTATTTATTATATTCTTTAGTTTTAAGACTTTAATGAATTCTTTCTTTCAGTTTTTTATCTTCTTATTTTAACGCAATCACACTATGTTCTATTACATATTGGTTTTAATTATTTTTTTTTTGATAAGTTAAATACATAAGTATATATTTTTTTGAAAAAAATAAAGATTTAATTTTGAAATTGTGGTTGCAGCCGAGAATTGTTTTTGGTTGTCTGCTTCGGGATGCGATTGTTGAACACTGCGTGACGATGGGGTAAACTGGTGGAGCACCCAAACTGCCTGAAGTAATCTGTCCACGCAAGTGTTCAAAACTCTGAGCAAGCACAACAATAAAATCAGGAACAATAATGATTGGACACAGCAGGTGTTCCAAAAGTTCTGCAAAATAAGGTGATCTGAATAAGTGAATCAATGGATTCTTTAAGAAATGTAGTTGTACCAAAATTTATAATACGGCAAAATATAAATGAATTAAATGTTTTGTTTTAATTTATAAAAGTTGAAGAACAATGGCTAACTTGTTGACGATATAATAATCAGATTTCTAAAGAATCAGCGAACTCAACCTAGACCCACTAGACTACACAAGAAGATATTAAGGCGATAAACATTCGGAGTAACGGTTCCGAATAATATCTTTGTTGTCGAACTATGTGCTCAGTCACAGCTTAGAGCCATTCTCTTCTATCTTTTATGATATTCTTTTGTTTTTGAAGAACAGGGTGTTACTCCAAACTTTAATTATAGTTTAAAAATAATTTTATGAGCGATAATTATTTATTCTTCATTATAGACTGAACTGATCGACAGTGGGGCCAAAGATGCCTTTCCTTCCGACTTTCGCATTAAAATCGCCGAGGACTGTTTTCACGTCATGGACCGGAAGGTGATAGTATACGTCCTCAAGACTAGCGTGGAAAGCGTCTTTGACGGCTTCGTCCTAATATTGAAGAATTTGGATTTAATACGGATCGTGGCCAGTCTTTCGTTTAAGGGTGTGAACCGGTAAACAAGATTGGGTAGTTTCCGGCTTACGACGAGTACTCATCCAAATTCGTACTTCTCCACATGGCGGCTGTAGATATTCCACAGTCTGTTCGCTTAGAGCAGCCTTGCCCTTTCCATCGCATTTCCTGGATGGCGGTGATGTCAGCCTTTATTGCTTTGAGGGCTTCCGCCAGTTGATAGTGGCACTTTCTCTACAAAGCGACCGGACATTCCAGGTGCATATCTGTAAATCTATGTCCGTTTTTTCTTTGCGGTAGTCGTCAACGTAATTGGGGCTCTTATCCGAGCCTGGTTTGGCTTTCATTGGGCAGTAATAATGTAATAAAACCTCAAGTTAAACGTCAAGAGGATGATTAGGGAGTTTTGGGCAAAAAGGTGCTTTTTTTAGGCGACACCGACTCGCCTTGACAGTGCCAGGTTATGGGCATGTGTGGGTTTTTCGTTCAAGCCGTAGCGCTTGTCCGACGCTACGTCCTTCCACCTTCTCGCTGGGCACCCGTACAAATACAACGTTGATAAAATAGACAAATTTTTACAAATTTTGACAAGAGTTATAAAATTTTTTCCCATATTAATGGTAATGGAAATTCGATTTGCATTACAACTGAGTGCATTGTGTTAATAATATTTTGAATGCACTATCAATTCAATACATTATTATGCTTTTCTCTGCCCAAAACAAATAAATAAAGATGAAAATAACAAGGTAAAACAAAAATTTATATCCGTTAGCATTTTAGTTTTTCTGAAAACATATTGCCACCATGTGCCACCCAAATTCTTTTTAATTAATATGATTAGATGTCTCACAAAGGAAACAATAACTTTTATCACGGAAAACCGGGGCGATTACTTTCGTTTTCTCCGTTTTAACTGAACCAAATTTTTTAAAAAAAAATTACATTTTCAATTACTTTTTTAAAATATGTGACATGAATATTATGAAGTTCTTAATTATGATTACTTAAGCTTTGATCTAATACACTAAAATATTAAACATATCATATTATATATACAAATTATACAAAAAATGCTTTAATTTGGTTAAAAATTTTACTCTTTTTTTTTGTTAAATTTTTGTAAAACTTTCAGGCGTTATAAATTAATGAAAACAAATTTTAAAAAATAATTGACAATGCAGTTTTTTTTATTTATTTGTCTTTAATAGGTATTTGAAGAACAATTTTATCTTTTTTCTTGCTGATTGATCGTGCATTACCCTTTTTTAATTTTCTCAATTAAAATTACTTCACTTACCATTTCCAGTTATTCAATAAGTTTTGCATCGTAATTGTTTGGTTTTGACTTAATAAGGGCGGTGTCCCACGATTCCCCATTATATTTTGAAATCTCGAAAACATTGATCTTTCTTGTTCTTTTCACTTTCTTTGTTCTATCCTATATTTAAGAATTATGGAAAAACTAAAAATCCAAAACTTAATTGTGGAAAATGTGGAATTAATGGACCTGAACAACGTAGGGCTAGAAATGCTTGCCTAGGTTAAGGCATAACACTAGTCTCGGTTAAAAGCAATTCAAATTGTCTTTCACGGTTGTTTCGCCTTATCAATAATTCATGTATAAATCCTTATCAATAATTCTAAATAAATCTATCCCTTTCCTTTAAGGTCAAAGATCAAACCCTGTTTGTATAAGGCGCATGCCTTGGTTCTTTGATCTTAAAAAAAAAAAAAATGTAGGAACTCAGGCAAACTGAAATTCACTTCTTAAGTTTTCTACTTTTTTAGCAGAAGCTTCTAAATTTTATAACCATTTACTTTTATTTCGACATTGATTGGTAAAACAAGGTGAGAATTTTGCAGAATATTTACTTCTTTAAATGGTGTATATGGATCGTAACATTCTTATCATAAAGTACGTGCCAAAATGTGTCACTTCGATAAACTTAACTCCATCTCTAAAGGGCATTTTGTCATTTGAAGTGTTATGTTTATTAAATTTTATTACAAAAAAATCGACCATTGATTGTTGTTTAACAAAGTTTTTTAGTTCGCCATATTGTTACTTGAACAACGAAAACTTGCACGCATTGATAAAATAATAATGTAAAGGATAGCAACTAATTTTTCGGTTTAAAAAAATGTATACAATATTTTTGGGTCAACAACAACAACCACAGACAAAAGTAATTATAAATAAATAAAGATAAAAAATGTAATTTACAAGCATTTTAGGCATTAATGATATACGCTCTTTATGATAATACTCTTAAAAACAATATTATATTTCAAAGCTCCATTAGATAAATGAAAAACAGGTGAGTTCATAGATAGATTTTTAATTTTGAAAGAACCTGATAAAACATCGAAAATTTTTAATATTTTTTAAATAACTACATATACCAGTTTAAACCCCTATAACTCTTAAGCTTTTTATATTACTTACGTATCATATGAAAAGTCTTACTGTAAAGATGAGTCTCAATAGCAGATATAGGGACAACAGCAGATAAAGGGTTGTACAAACTCCTTAAAAATAAATAAGAAAAAAATACCTGAAGTTTAATTTTGATTTAAATGATTTTTGTTTATGGAGAGCTAATATGTTGGTAGAATTTTAATTTTTGCTTGAACTGCTGAATTCAAAATAGTGAGAAGGTATGGGAAATTTTTTATTTAATTAAAAAACCAGGTAACACACCCTTTTCTTTCACATAAAAAAGTAAAAAACTTGCACTAATCTCATTTTTGCATATTCAACTTTCCTTATATTAAATGTTTTGCGTCTGGAGTCTTTTAAAGAGGTAGAGTATCACCTCCAAACTCCATTTATATATATATATATATATAACTCAATTTTCAAAAAAATGCTAGTCTTACGGTGTATATTAAAACATGATTATCTAACGCTAAAAAACATCACCCGGATTTATTATCGCTTACCGATTTTAGTAAATTGATTTAAATGTAAACCGTTGAATACCTCGATGTTTACAAAAATTGACTTAACCCATTTTCATTTATAACAGTTAATATTATTAACTGTTAAAAATTATACAAACAAAACGAAATTATTCAAACAAAAATTCAGATTTTTGGTCGAAATAAGGTACCTAGATATTTTTATTTTTATACTTAGTTAGCTTAGTCCTCTTACCCAGAAACATATCAGAACTTTATAGTGGCTAACGGAGCACATTTGGTTTGTTGTCTAGTGTAATTCACAGTCTATGAAAGAGTGCCTACGTGACCAACAGCTCCCGAAATGTTTTAGAATTTATAAATCTTTCGTTATATTTTTTTATGGGTTTTTGTTTTTATTTTTTTTTTTTTCCTATATTACCATTTTATATTAGCAAGCTATTTAAGCTTACAAAAGCTTAGAAACAAAACGAAATTGATTCTACGTAAGAACTTGGATAAGTCTTTAAACGTTCTCTTCTATGCAGTTCAAAAGGTTTACGTTCCAAAAAGCTACTCATATGAGCGGCTGACAGCTGCGACTACGCACGTTCTCAACGTTTTGAAGATTTTTGTTGCTTTTTGCTTGTGCTTACCGACAAAAAAAAGTAACTTCTTGAAAAAAGAAACAAACAAAGAAGTTATAAATAAATAGAGAAAAATTGAAACGAACATAAATTAGAGTTAGAAAAGCCAGAAAAAAATGTATAAAATTTACAAAATAGCAAGTTCAATGAACTATGTATTTGTGAGCTTTTTCGGGTTTCTTCTGTATTTACTTCATCATATTTGTTAATGCCTCGCTTGCTGTCACATCAACTGGGCGTGTGGCCCATGTCTTTACTGGCCTCAACGCCAACAAATCTTCTTCACACCTCTTTGGCAGTTACTCTCCTTCTATTTTCTCTACATATGTTTTTTTTTGTTTTGCCGACTCTTTAATTTGTGTCTTTAATATTGTAAGCTTATTTTTTAAAATGTTTAAATTAAGGTTTCTTAACAATAAGATAAACCAATTTGTTTGAATATCAATAAAACGGAAGCTCAATGCTTACGTTACGTTAAACGTTGTCGTTTTGCAAAATGTGTGGTTTTATTTGAGTTGTAGATAAATTGATAAAATTTTCTACACATGCCACATTAATAAATATATACACAATAACAGCTGAGTGCAAAAAAAAACCATGCCAAGTCAAGCTCTAGCTGTTTTGAATGAAGGGGTTAAGCGACAAGTTACTTCAATGATTTTCGTAGAGTCAGGGAGGGATGGGAGTCAGAACAGGCGAAGAAAGGCTTAGGAAGGAATTTTTTTCTTTTGAGTACGAAATGATTTGCAACTGACGAAACAAAAAATGTTTCGTTCAAGAACGATATAAAAGAAAAGTTAAAAATGTAGGCAAGATCAGTTAAAGGGCTATCGAAATATATTGGCAACCGATTTAAAAACAAACTTTCGAGAGAATGCATTTATAGTTTCAAACTTGAGTCTAAAGGTTACTGGCGCGTCGCCGTTCCATAGTCAAAAATTAACTAACAATTGAACTTCCAAGAAGCTTTGTTAGGTACATTTTGCCTCTCTCGTATGCACTTGTGCGAAGTCTCTTTGAAACTTGTTTCCAGCACTTTCTCAAAAGTAACATGACAACTTTTTGGAAGCCTACTGAGCTTCGAAATGATGCTTCGTTATGCCTCTACGAAGCACATTTAGTTTTCGTTGTGTTTTTTGGGTAGAGAGAATTTTCATTCAAATCTGTTTGTTCTCTCCTATCTTGTGAATACCTACCCCTATCGTCGCTTACTGTGTAAGATAGATGTCATCAGTGTTTTAGCGGCCATGTCCGAACAAATGCAATTGAGAATTGTATACAGGCTTTTTAAGAAATTGGTTATGTCATGTGCTCACTTGCCACTGCGCATTGTAATTTTTGAGAGCGATCCTGTTTACCCTCAATTGTCCCCCCTGAGTTCAGGGAACTAACTACGAAGTACGTTTGGCGTCTCTTTTCTAAGATTTCTGTTTTCTATAGGCTATTTTTTTTAGCTACATGAGAAGTTTCGATGGTTGTTGTCTATAATGTGACAGTTAAAAATGTCAAACTGTATTGACATTTCTGTTCAGTAAGGTTTGATAATTTATTATAAATCATTTAACGTCAGAACAACGCTTCCAAATTGTGTAAATTTACTTTGAAAAAAATAAATCTGTTCGCGAAGTTCACATGAGCATTTTTACCGAAGATTTGTGTTTAGTGATGAAGTTCATTGCTGGTTAAATGGCTTACTGGCAACAACATCTCTGTATTGTTTTATTATTTAAAGTTCTCATGCTGCTAAAAAACACTCCATATAAATAAAAACATGAATTTTCGTTTTTAGCATATGGACTGAATTATATTACAGGGTCGTGATGTGCTCTAAAAATACATACAAAAATGTAATAATTTAAAATACATTGCTTCACAAAAGTATTCCTAATTGTTATGTTTGTAATTCATACTAATTTAAACCTTACGATATAATGACCAATTCAAATAAAAATCCACTAAATTATTTATTTTATGTATACATTTTTATTTAGCACAAAAAATAAAGCTTAAGATTAAAACATTGTTGGAATATTCACATATCACAAAAATCAGCACACAAAAGTATTCGAAGTTTAACATAAAATAATGAAAAAAGAAATTAAATATTAATTTTAATAACTACGGCACATGTTACCTTTGAGCTTAATGACTTCCTTAATGCGATTTAGCATCGACAAAGCCAGCTTCCGAGTTCTTTCAGATGTAATTTTCGTCCATTCTTCTGTTATGACTCGTTTTAATTATTCCTTTGATGTGATAGGATGCTTTCGAATAGATCGCTCCAAGACCGCCAATAAATGATCGATCGGATTGAGATCCGGCAACTGAGAAGGTGTTCCCAAAATACTCGGCGTATTGTAAAGGATCCAAAGTCACGTATTTTGAGATGTATGCTTCGGGTCGTTATCTTGTTGAAATAAACAACGATTTGAAAGCCCAAGTTGTTCGGCGTTTGCTTCCAAATTGTCTTTTAAAATCTGAAAATACTGCTGATGGTTCATTTTTTCAGTTTTAAACTGGATGTTGCCAACTCCATTTGCACGCATACACCCCCATAGCATGACGTTACCACCTCCATGTTTCACAGATGGAATTGTATTTTTTGGATTCAATTCCGTATTTTTCTTCCTCCACAATCCGGTTCGTAAATGTTAAATTATGCTTTATCGCTGAATACTACTCTTGACCAAAACTGAGTATCATGATTTTTATATTTTTTGCGAATTCTATGCATTTTATACGATTTTTATCGCTTATTAATGGTTTAATACGGGAAGTTCTTCCATTGTACCCAGCAGCTCTGAGCATCCTCCGAACAATTTCATCACTGACATGTACATCGTGGTATTCTGAAAGGTCCCTTTTAACCTCTACGGCAGAAGTACGAGGCTGTTCCTCGATTTTTCTTATTATAATGCACTCGTCCCAAAAACGTAGTTTTTTTTTTTGGCCTGCCTGAACGTTTACCAACACTTTCCGAATACTTTCCTAAAATGCTATGAATGGTGGAAATGCTTCTATTTGTTGAACTTGAGATCTCTTTAATAGTTTTTCCTTCTTCATGCATTCTAAAAATTTTTTTCTTCAATAGTACAGGGTCCGCCATAAAACGTTTTTTTTTCAACTAGTGCTTATTCCGTGAATGGTAACACTTAGCTCATGTCTGATTTGACAGATAATTAGTTTTATCCTTCCGCTGAACGAATATGGTTGTGTATACGCTTGAACAACGCTGGAAAATATTGCGACATTACTTTGATGCAGAAGATGCCGATTTTGCCAAAAAAATCATCTTTTCAGATGAAGCTCATTATGATCTTGGCGGGTATGTAAACAAGCAAAGTTGTCGCATTTGGGGCACAGAAAACCCGCACACATACATTGAAAAGCCGCTGCACCTAAAACGAGGCACTTTTTGGTGCGGATTTTGGTCCAGAGGCATAATTGGGCCATTTTTCTTCGAAAATGAGCAAGGAGTGGCCATTACAGTCAATGGCGATCGTTATCGGGCCATGTTGAACGAATTTTTGTTCCCAAAAATTGAAGAGGAGGATAGTGGTAACATTTGGTTTCAACAGGACGGCGCTACGTGCCACACAGCCGAAGCTACACTCGATGTTTTGCGCCCTGTTTTTGAAGATCGCATTATCAGCCGCAGAGCTGATGTCGTTTGGCCACCACGGAGCTGCGATTTGACACCGTTGGACTATTATTTGTGGGGTGCCCTCAAAGATTAGTGTTACGCCGACAAGCCAGAGACAATTGACGCTTTAAAGAACAATATTCGTGAAGCCATTGGTGAAATACAGCTGCACACTATCGATAATGTGCTTAAAAATTGGACCGATCGTGTAGGCTACTGCATGGCCAGCCGTGGCAGCTATTTGAATGAAATTATTTTCCATTATTAACCGGAAGGATTGTACTTTCAAATAAAAAAAGCAATTTGAAAAAATATTTAGTAGTTTTTTTTTTTATAGAATTTTCAAAAAAAAAATTTATTTGGCGGACCCTTTAGTTTCAGTGGACTTTCTACAAATTTTTCAATAATTTAAAAAAACGTATAGCAAGACAAACTGACTTTGAAAAAACCTAACGTTAAATGAATGCACATATGTATAGAAACAATAGTGATGCCAAATTAAGTGGTATTCAAAACGGTACTTTTAAAACAGGGATGCTACTGAGCATTTTCCAAATACTTTTGTGAGTTAGATTTAGACTAATTATTGACTTTAGGTGATTTTAGAAGATTTACTGGTTTTAATTTTTGCCTAATAGGTATTAATAAGGATGAAAACCCTTGAATAAACCTATTGAATAAACTTCAGTAATGTCTGATTAGCAGCATTTGTTTATATTAAATAAAAATTGTGGTTAATTTGGAAAGATTTCTTATTCCGAATACTTTTGTATGTATGTTTTAATATCTTGCAAAAAATAAATCGTGAGTCCTATACGACCTTGCGGTTTAAAATTTAAACTTTTCAAATACTAACTAATTCATTTATTTATTTATTTATTTATTTATTTATTTATTTATTTATTTCTAACCATGTGGGGACTCAGGTTGGGCAGTTTTAGTATTATAAGGAGGATAGATAATTGAGGGTTAGGTGAAAGCATACTTTCGTATATAATTATTATAAATACATAAATTTTTTGAATATTTTTCATTTTTTTTAGTTGTATGTCATATTCTTATTTCCACATGTAATTAATACTGCACGGTTAAAAATCATGTACTAAAATTGAAACTTTTCTGTACTACATATAAGTCCAGACCAGCTTTGGTTTCAAATCTAGTATTTGCAAAATACTAATATATGGTTTTTTTATTTATTTACTTGATTGCTAAACCTTAACAGGTTTTATAGCAAATTTAAAATTATAAAATAAGATATTTAATACAATTTAAAAATATAAAGTATGATTTTGAATGAAATAATGTATTATTAACAAACTAAAAAGTTTTAGTAAATTGCTTAAAGTATATAATTTTATTAAAGTATAAAAATAATAGAAACAAAGTTAAATCAAAATCGATAAAATCAGACAGCATAGCAGGGTTGCGTTTTCAAGACAAACAAGGTCAAGTTAGCAACAATTTTTGTATACGGCGGAGTCGTGTGACAAACAAGGTCTCATACCCAATAAAACACCACTCCAATAGGTATATATATAATATATATCGTTCTGTCTCCCTGAAGCCGGTGAAATCCTGGCTTGACAGGGTGGTTACTCGACAAACTAGGTCAACTTCACCAAACCAATTTTCATAAAATAAAGAAAACCAGTTGCGAACGCAGGCACCAAGACAAACTAGGTCTTATCGGCCACTCATATTAATATATTACAAATCGATCTAACGTAGTGTTTCAAGAGGTAAAAAGACACCAAGACACAACGGTACCGTCGACAAATGTAGTCACAGCTTTGGTTTAAAATTTAGTACAGGCTTGGATTAAAATATAATAATAAAAATAAACAAATAACAACCACCGCGAGATTCGAACGCACGAAATTTAGTTTGTAAACTCATTACTCTAACCGCCGGGCTATTGGCCTTTACATAATAAGCGCGATAAACAAACCTATGAATAGTGCGTCGCAGTACTGCCAAGCTAATTTTTTACGGATCTTAATCCAAATTTATGTTTGGAGATGCTATCAAAGCATAATACTATTTTCGCTTAAAAGTTATGAGAGGTTCCTTGTTAAGGTTCATCGTATGTATCTGTAAAAAGTACTCACTACAAGCTTGCTCAGTAAAATTTTTAATTTTCCTCATCCATTTGAAAAATAACCATAATAAGTTACAAGCTTTGTGTCTGAATCTAAGAGATGCAGACAAGCAAATATAGTACCTATATAGATGAGACTCCAGCCCCCAGCAGCCCCAAAAACTCTGATATTGACTTAAACATCGAAAAAAGTTTTTTTTGGCACAAGATTGATTTGAAACAAGATAATGTTTCACTTTAAGCAATGCTGATATCAACAATCTGATGAATCGGTTGATAATAGAAAAGTTATGAAATCGATTTCCTCAGTAGGTACAGCTTTTTCAATTTTATCTAAATGTCAGTAGAAAACTAAATGTGAATTTTAAGAGCTTGGTGTGTTTATAAAAATTCATAGACCTAAAAATGTAATAATTTTAATTCAACGTTGTTTTCGCTAAAAGCAAAGCATATGCAATTCCAAGAATGAGTCATACGAAAAAAAAATGCATCACATATCAAAAAAATTTTTAAGTGTGTATGTTAGAAGTTTTCAAGAATTTTGTTCCAGATGACTCGAAATTTTCAGAGAATATTCCTTGCAGGTCATACTATCATATCCCACAAGGCCAATAATGCTCAGTAAGGTTTCCCGTTTCACTATTAATAGACTAACAAGCAGAGCTTGCTGAAATCAGTGAATTTTATTACCAAAATTCGTGCTCTGTGAGAAACCGACCCACTGAACAGGCTATTCAAGCTATTGTGACCAAATTTTGCACCAGTATCATTTTATTGGACTTAAATCTACCAACTCGTATGTGGAGAGTGCGTACCGAGGAGAATATTGCTGCTGTATCGGCCAGAGTAAATGAAGATAGCGATATGTCAATTCGTCGCCGTTGTCAGCAATTGGGCTTGTCTTATAGCCCAAACAGAATAAGCATAGCCAACACGCAGCCAACAAAAGAAATGTCAACATAGAAGTTGGTTGCCTTGCAACCCTATAAAATGAACATAATAAAAATAACCAACACGTAGCGAACGCAGCCGACACAAAAATGTTGACGAACTTTTAACTTTTTCCGCAGCCAACGGTAGCGAAATGTCAAAATACATAGTTCAAATTATAAAACTTAAAATAACTAAAACATATTAGTCCAAATTAGTAAAAAAGCAAACAAATTATGATATGCAAAAGGCAGTATCTATTAATTTTGTAAAATATAACAAAATATTGTAGGCATAAAGCTCTATCTGCGTTATCAACACAAATTCTATTCTGTGCACAACATTTCGTTGGCTACATTTTCGACAGCTCGCTACGTGTTGGCTATGCCTATTCTGTTTGGGCTATTATTCGACCACTTAGAAAATTTTAAGTAAGGACCGTGGTATGAAACCATTCAAAATACAGCTGGTGCAAGAACTGTAGCCGGGTGACCTAACGCAACGTCGTTTGTTTGGTGAATGGGCCTTAGGAAAGTTGGATGAAGATCAACTTTTTTATTGAAAAATTGTCTTCAGCGACGAAGCTCATTCTTGACTCAATAGGTAGTACGTCAGCAAAACGAATTGCCGAATTTGGTATAAAGAGCAGCCAGAGGCAGTTCAAGAGCTGTCAATGCAAATTGAAAAATGTACTGTTTGGTGCGGTTTGTGGGCCAGCGCACAGTGAATCGTGTAGAACATGCTAGCTGGAAAAAATTATTTTCTTAAATTTTTTTCATTGCTACATGCATAATGATTATATGCACACTTAATGTGTGCTTTGTATGTCATCTGTGCCTACCGTGACCCTGTCTGATATGGTTATTTTTATATGTAATACTTTTTGTTGTCAAATTGGTAGCTATACAATTCTTTTAATTTGTGTTAAATATGACTAAGCGTGAATTTGAAGGGAGGTTTAAGGCAAATGTGGTTTAAATGGAGGCATACTTGAGAAGATGTTTTCTAAAAAGTTAATTCTTTATACTAAAAATTTTATTTTTATTCTAATTTTACATCAACTATATGTTTTTATTAAACATATAGTTTTTAAATATAAAAATGGCGCTGAAGTTGGTGTGCTTAAAAATAGGTCCACATTATAGCTCGGCTCCAGATCGTCAAAACAAAAAAAACAAAAAAAAATAAAAGAAAAATGCTTTTGAAAATAGACTCTTCAATGCACATTTTTTACCAAAATTGAATGAAAATATGGAAAATTATGAAAATCATTTACGTTATTTTTGACCATATTGTTGCATGTAAAAACAAGGAAATTAAATGAAAGTAAATTAAAATTGGTCGATTAGTTTGTTTGTAGTGTGGATCGTTTTGAAATAGTATGTTTCAAGGAAAATGCATTTAAAATTGCTCTGGTTAGTTAAAGGTACTCTGGCGCACCGGGTTTTAAGCGCCAACCGGAGAATCTTTATTAAAACGGGATTGATTTGATATTTTGTTTACATATTTTTGAATAGTTGTTGAATAGTTGAATCAATTAAAATAAACATTATTTTTAAAAAATTGTTTGCTTAAAACCTCCCCGAACATATTTTGCCCCTCCCCTAATATGTAAAAAAAGGAAACTAATTCAGTAAAAATTCATTAACCGACTTCAAAAAGGATGAGGTTCTCAAGTTGGTTGGTTTTTTTTTTTTGATTTTATTTAATACTTTATTAAATTAATCTCATAATATAAAAACAAAAACTATGTCAAACAATGCAGATGACTTCATCCTTCAAAAGTACCGAAATTTTTTTTATCAACGTTCCTGCCTGTTCTCACAAACGCGCGACTTTATTAGTATTTTACTAGAAAAACTAATGAGTTTATTTTTAATGGTTCTTAAAGATTCCTTATCAGCTTCGACAAGATATAGTTTTGATTTAACGAACTTAAATAAATTTTCGTTTCTTTCGTTCTTCAAAAATTTGAAATACATTTCATACAATTCCCATTTAGTGGTAGAGAATGTGTACTCTCAAAAAAAGGAAAATTAAATAGAAGCAAATCAGTTTTGAAATAAATACTAAACTATAATACATTGGGCTTTGGCCGTATAAAAAGACAAAACTTTTTAAATTTTTGTTTTTTATTTGCTATTTTCCGTATTTCGGCTCACGTTGTGGGCCTTCATCAGGGCTAAAAATTAAATACATGTAACATTAATACATTTACACAAAAGTATCTTCCAGTGACAAAAAAAAATTCTTAATACCATCTCTTTTAGATCATTTCTCATCATCTTGTACAGTTATTTTCTCAAAGTGAGAAAATCAATTTTGTCCATCTAACATGTTCTACACTATTTACTTTGCGGCGGCATATTTTTGACCCGTACTTTTTTTAAAAATAATTAAAATTGCAACGTTACAGTGAATGATTACCGCCTTTTTTTTCCCAAAATGGAAGAATTGGGCTTGGTTGACATGTGGTTTCAACAAGACGATGCCACATGCCACACGGCACGCGACACAATGGACCTATTGAGAGGCGAAAATGGTGAGCAATTAATCTCACGTTTTGGACGGTCCATTGGCCACCAAGATCATGCGATTTGATCCCACTAGACTTTGTTTTGGGGTGTTACGGAAAGACTCTCGTGTACGGTGACAAGACAGCCACAATTGCAGCCCATGAAGACAAGATTACAGCTGCCATTGTTGAGATACCCGCCGAAATGCTGGTAAAAGTTTGTCAAGAAGCTTACGGATGGACCACCTTAGCCGTAGCCGTGGGTAACATTTACATGAAATAATCCTTAAAAAGTAAATGGCTGGTATTGATGTATCGCTAAAATTTTATGTTCTCTTTTCAATTTTTAAAATCCAAACGCTTAAAAACCACCCTTTTAAATATAAGCTTTTATTTAACTTGCTTCGTTCGTATATATGTCTTCAAAACTTGCAAGCCATTTTTCTACAACTTGTTGGTATTCGATAAAGCTGAAATTTAGCATACATATGTCCAGTGACAATGCAATATTATGATAAAATTTTTTGCCACTACCCCTTTTACCGCCCACAAATCCATAAAAATGCTATATCTCTAGTAGTTGAAACGATTCAGCTAAAATTTTGGCAGTAAAATTCCTTCGAGTAGAAGATAAAAAAGGAAAAATTTTTGCCACTCCCCCCTTTACCGCCCACAAATCCATAAAAATGATATATCTCTAAAACTACGGGGCTGATTCAACTGAAATTTAAACAGTAAAGTTTCATCAAATAAAGCATGGGCTTATGAAAAACATTTGGCCACACCCCCTTTTACCGCCCACAAATCAATAAAAATGCTATATCTCCAAAACTACGGGGCTGATTCAGCTAAAATTTTGGCACTTAATTTCCTTCAAGTAGAGGATGGTTCAGGAAAAAATTGTGTCACGCCCCCTTTTACCGCCCACAAATCAATAAAAATGCTATATCTCCATTAGTCTTGAACATAAAAGATGTTAATAATAAACCTTTAAGACTAAAAAGTAAAAAATAAAAAGTAAATTTTTTTTTTAAAAAATAAGCTTTTATTTAAAAAGACGTGAACTAAAGAGAGAAAAATAAATTTAAGTGACATTTGTCATATATGTATACAGTAGGTATATTCTAGGTGCAGAAGAACCCCTCTCTTGGTTACTCATCATCATAGTACAAACGTACGTAAATTGGTAAGTTCACTAAATTTAGAATTTTCAAATACATTTATATTTAAAAGCTTAAGGCACTGATATTGTGTAGTAAACCTGTATAACGGATCGCGGACATCGGTGCCTCAAGCTTTTAGATATAAATGTATTTAAAAAATTCTAGATATATATATAAGTCCTTATAACCTACCAATTTACGTACGCTTATATTATGATTATGAGTAATGTTACCAACTATACTTACTTTGTAAGTATCATACTTATTTTCAGCTTCATATACTTACTAAAATTCCATACTTATAAGTATACTTACTTTTAAGATTTATACTTAATTATGCTTACTTTTCAGCTCCGGTTGAAAGTTTTTATTTGCAAAAGTGGAAAAAGTTTGAAAATTGTAACCAACAGCGTTAAAAATACAGACTCTGGAGTCAATTTTATTTTTAAAAAATATCTCGGCATCTGTTTATCTGAAACAAAAAACCAAAGTGTCTTAGATTCAATATGACAAGGACTATAAAATAGACTATTAATATTAATTTTTTGCAATTGTTGTTACATTTAAGTAACAAAAACCCAAAAAAAAATTTTCTTTATCGCTGTTATTTGTAAAAAAATATAGTAAACATCAATTTTTTAACACGATTATAGTTTTTTTGTAAGTAGTTTTGTGTTAAATATGTGGTTAAAATTTCAGAAGGATCAGCCCACCGGAGATATAGTGTGGGGCGTCCGTGAAAACGTAGTTTTAAGAAAAACGCTTTTAAAGTTTTTTAAATGCGTTCTAACATGAGTTCAGGTAGAGAAAGTTTTGGGTTGAAAAAATTACTTAAACTGCTCGGATCTTCATAAAAGTTTAATGCAATATTCTTAGTACATATACAAAAATTGTAAAAAAAAAGAAAAACTTTCGAAAGTGACCAATTAGACTTCACACTTAAATAAAATTGACAGCCAAATAAGATTTCAAGCAAAAAGAAAAAATCAAATTAATGTAGCGCTTCAATTCAGTGACAGTGAGAGCGAATAATGATAACTTTTCTTTGGTCTCTGTTTACATTTGAATGTGATTTTTTTATTTTTTTTTTATTTGACTACTTTGAAAGTGCGTATAACTTTTAATTTTTTGTTATGCTTTTGTTTGTTTTTAAACTATTTTATATATTAGAAATATATATGAATTTCAAATATATAAAATTAATATTTTGTTTATTTTTTATTTGAAGACTTTTTGGTTTTAGATAGATTGTATACACAAAACTTTTTAAGGAAAACAAAAAGAGGGTGTGACAATATTTAAAGAACATTGTGGGTTCTATTGATTTTAACATAAATTAGTAAATTGTATCAAAAAAATATTCATTTTGTTTTTCTAAGGTAAAATATTTACTTATACTTATTTAAAAAAATTATACTTACTAATACTTACTTTTAGTGTTCTAAGAAGCAAATATACTTATTTTTTAATAACATGAGTTGGTAGCATTAATTATGAGTAACCAAGAGAGGGGTTCTTCTACACATAGAATATTCCTACTATACATATATGACAAATGTCACTTAAATTTATTTTTTTCTTTTTAGTTCACGTCTTTTTAAATGAAAGCTTATTTTTTAAAAATTTTTTTTACTTTTTATTTATTTTTTTTATAGTTTACTTCTTTAGAATCGATTTAATTTGATCACTAATATTATTTTTCTTTTTTCAATGTAATTTGACGTAAAATAAGGCTAGGTAAAATGAGTGTTTGTGTTCTTAAAATAAATGCAGTCTCAAGTACTTGTCAAGTACAACTTTGACAATATAAAAAATAAATCAGAAATTTTGTTGAATTCCATATCCAGTATAAAGCAATATCTAAAAGGCCCAAGCTCTATGGAGATTGAGAGAAAAAGGCAAAACATGAATGACACACTCCTTAATGATCTACAAAAAATCTCCTAGTGGGGTTATGATAATAGAGTAGAGTTCAACGCAAGCAAGACCCAGTGTTGTCTGTTAACCCACAAGCGGGTGGATTGTCCCTTAGCTCCGCTCAATATGAATGGTGTGGATATTGTGGAATCAGCCGCTCTTGACTTTCTGGGCATATCGATCCAATCTGATCTTCGTTGGAATGATCATATTTTCGATGTGTCGAAAGAAGCGGGCAAGTGCCTAGGTTTTTTTAAACGGTGCAAAAAATATTTCACTTCAGCTGATCTTTGCATGATTTACACCTCATATATTAGACCGAAAATGGAGTACAATTCGCACATTTGGGCAGGGGCTTCAAAATCTTATTTGGAGCTTCTGAATCAAATTCAACGTCCTGCGATATATTTGATAGGGGATGAAAATATTTCATTCTCTCTCAACTCTCTTGGGCATCGACGTAATGTTAGTTGCCTAAGCCTTCTGTATAGGTATTACCATGGGAAGTGTTCAAGGGAGATACAAGGCCTGACGCCACCAGCTCGTGTTTTTCCCAGGTCCACTCGGGCAGCTGTCCAAGCCCACCCTTTTACCATTGCATCGATGCCCAATAGAACATCGCATTACCGTGATAATTCGTTCTTTAGTCGCACGGTTAAGTTGTGCAAATTCAAAACAAATCTTCACCGACACTACTCCATCTATCCACCCTCCAACTAACTATCACCCATCTTCCGAATCAACACAATGCTTATACATTTATAGGGGGCATCCCCTGAGCGTTAGTTCAATCTAAAAAAAAATATATATATATCTAGTATAATCTAGTAAAGTCGAGAGAGTGATTTCAAAATTTGTTTGGAATCTAAATTGCATGTATGCATTTCTTTTATTTGAATGCAGTAAAATGATTTTTTAACAAAAAAAGGCTTTTGTATTGTTCAAAATGCTATTATTATGTTAACTACTACCTTTCTAAAGACATACTGTGAGCGTCAAAGGAAAGTGTACACGACTGGGATTTATGTTATCAATTTTATTTTAGTATTTTGTGATACGGTTTGATTAAAGTTGGAATGTTTTTTTTAAGTGATTTTTAACTATTTCTCAATTTATAAAAAAACAACAACAAAAATCTTACGACAACAAAAAATATTCAACAGAAACTAAAAATACTTTATATTCGTTGTGTCAAAAGAAAGTGTACAGTAAAACATTAAATACAAATACTTTGCATTGATATCAATATTTTGTTTGCTTTCCTTTTTCTTTTATTACGGCATTCCACTTGGCATAGATTCCACTAGATTTGAAGTTATTTCAGACGAATTTTTTTTCCATTCTTGCATTAAAACTATTTAGGCCGTCCTTGGTACTGATTACTCTTTTCCTGTTTTTTCGGTCGAGATGCTCCCACAAATGTTCGATGGGATTAAGGAACATGACTGGGGGGAATGATCCAACTGTTTGGGCGTGTGGTAAAGAAGCTATTCTTTACCACACTTTACCATACTATCACCGAACCCCCACCGTACTTTACTGTGTGTATGAAATTTTGTTCGGAAAATTCTTTATTTTTACAGGTTTTTTCGCCGAAAATTATATTGTTCCAGAATGAAATATCCTAATTTTGATATTTTTGAGCAAACTGAAGGCGTGGCTTTCGATATTTTTTCTTTTCTTTCTTGGAGCCCGCCCATGTAGGCCACTAACATGTGATGCTCGACGAATTGTGCTGGCGCTAACGTTGGCACCAGGTGCATCTGTGATTTCCTCTGCTATTTTAACGGCACTTTCGGTTGGGTTTTTAAATATTTCTAACAATAAATATATTTCAGACTCGTTAAGTCTCTTAGGTCTGCCAGATTTGGCATAAGTTTCTAAAATTCCATACTTTTTATATTTGTCAATATATTTTTTACTGTGTTGTGGCCTCTATCCACAATGGAACCAATTTCGCGTAATGTTTTCCCCTTTTTAAAATTTATCTCAAGCTCACGAGTATCGAGAGAGGTATGTCTAACTATTTTCGGAAAAATAAATGAATGCAGAAAAGTAAGACTTGTACCGAGCGTGATTGAATTAGGAATTAAAGCAATTAGTAAAGCAAAGCTTAAGATGCAATAATAATACATATTTTAAAAGATAACAATAAATTCTTTACTGTTAGAAGTCTTTAGTAAAGTGTTTTTGCTTTTGTTGAATATGATTTTTAATGTAATATTTTTGTTGTTGTTTTTTCATAAGTTGTGAAAGACCATTTTAACAGTGAAAGACCATTTTAATAAAACATAAAAATTTTAATCAAACCGTATTGCAAACTGCTGTAATAAAATTGAAAACATAAGTCCCAGTCGTGTGCACTTTCTTTGGACGCTCACAGTATTTATGCTTAAAATTTTTAACCCTATCAGAGGATTAGCCCAATATATTGAACACGTCATAAAGTAATTTTTAAAATTGAATCAAATCGTTTCGTTCTATGTGAAAAAGATGAACCAACATGATAAAAATAAATATAGAGAGATATTTGACATTAAAGTCAGTTGGATTTTCGATTGTGTGCCTAAGAAAACTATTTTATATAAAAAATCAACCGGATTCAAATCAAATTCATGTTTTTTATCTCTTTATGGCTCTGTTAGATGGGAGAGCTAACTTTTTATCACCCATAAAATTACTTTGAGATACAGTGCTCAAAACTTTAAATTTATTAAAAAAAAACCAAAACAGTATTTTTGTATACCTTTTTTCAATCATAACTGATATATTACTAATAACATTGGCACTATTTTATACCTTACAATTTTTGTCTGACTCTCCTCTGCAAGAATCAACATTTATTGGCTGAAAATTAAGGTTGTTACAAGCATTTATGTGAAGTACATATGACGCGCTCAACAGTGGATTTTTATAGTTTTGAAATTTACATAGAAAATTGGGGCCAATCGAAAAAAACCATTACGATATTTAGATTCTACGGAAAAATTTACTATAGAGTTATCATCAACCATTGTGGTGAAAGTTTTCCTAAATTTGTGGAGTAGTGATATTGAATATAAGTTTTTACATAAATAAATAACCTGTAAGGAAAAATAGTGTATTTTCTTAAATTTTTGAGGAAGGCTCTCAAATTCAAAGTCAAAGATGAAAATGTTCTTGTCTTGCCACTGCCCTAATTTCGAAATGTTTTTTAATATTTTTTTTTCATGGTAACAAATGGGTTATACGGAAAGTTAATTAATTTTATTTTTCCCCAACAAGGAACTTAATTATTTTTTTTCACAGCCAACTTCACACTTAGGCAGCATAATCATCATATATTTTGACAGCTGATATAGCAAGGCTTGCTTTTGAAAAAGTTCGATTCATTACACGTATAAGTTTTTGGTATACAAAATGAAAAGCAGCATTTTCGGCGTTCTTAAAATAAACGAAAAATTAAATGAAAAATAATGTTGACGTGTCCCGGCGTTACGACTTTTTTAACTTTTAGAATGCCAAAAGTACAAAAAAATTTTTTTAATAAATTTGCCAATATCTAAAAGCAGTTGACAATCAAAATTATTTATCAAAATTTATTATGTTTGAGCTTCAAATAGTGTTTTGAAAAAAAAAAAAATTACAACAAACACAAACAAATAATAAAAATACTGTTTGACTATTGTCAAGTTTCCAGAATAGGGCTGTAAAACTTACATAATTCTATAGAATTCTATTTGATGCTAATAGCCAAACTAATAAGCAATATGCCCATTTTCAGATTCTGTAATTATTTTTTACTGCTTATCAAACATGGCAGTATCTTGAAGGGTACTCTTTGATTTTTGGCTAAAAATCAACAAAGAAGAAAAGAATGATGTTGTACGTTATGATATTTTGAGTTTAATTGGAAGAGATCTTAATCACCTCAACTTAAAGCATGTGTGATGAAGCTATGTCATAATTTTTGCTCAAGATGGGGACGTTCTTATCAAATATATAGCCGCTTTTGTGAAGTAAACTCTGAATGGCTATCAAAAATTATAGACTTAACGGATTATGTTCTTTATGTCAGGCCATGTACATATCGTGATATTCTCAAGATGGGAAGGCCAAAAAATAACTTTTCTGAATCTTCCTTGCGCTCAAAAGGGCGAAAAGCCAATGAACTGCTAAGTTATGTGGATAATGACCAATTGTTAATGGCTTCAGAAATTAAACTAAGAAAATCTGGGAAAAGAAGTGCTGCAAAGATACTTAAAGAGTTGTCCACGTCTTCCCCGTCAAGAGGCACTATATTAAAGAAATCTCGATTATCCAATGAAAATATGAAAAGTTTGTCACCTGACCAAGCACTGCGATGATAGTTGATGCAAATCTTTCAACACATGAATATAACTTGATCAGGCAGCATACTTCAGAAACAAGCAGAAAAATATATCCTTCATATAACTGTTTAAAAAATCAAAGACTTTTTGCTACCCTGAACAAATAACCGTGACGGAAACTTATGCTGTAATTGAATTGCAATCGTTATTGATCACAGTTTAAAAAGATTGTATGCTGCACAAGAGGAAGTATTACTTGCCAGTAAGTGTGCATAAAATGGAAAGTGTATAATAGGATCCTTTCCATGGAAAGGATATTATAGCGTATTCTATTCTTCTTATTGGAAAACTTTCTGAAGAAGCTGCAGGGTCTAGAAACAAAGATGCAAGAAATTATCGTGATCATTTCACTAGAAAAACATCAAGAATTGAAAGTAACTCAGATTTGTTGCACAGATTGCTGATATCGTCAGACCCGTGGCGTCAGACCCGTTTATATGTAGTTTTCGGAAAGCACCTAAAGCAAAGCGACGAGCATTGACTAATGAAGTAATTGGCTTATTATTCGAACCGGAATATGGCGAAGATAATGACTCCGACTAACTTTATTCTTATTTTCATAAAACTTTTTTATTTATTTATGTATTTCAAATTTGTTTTCAAATATATGTCTTAATTTTTACATCTCAAAAAACAAAATTTAATGAAACCAAAATTTTTAAGTTACGTCCACCCTGGCAAATGGTTTTAAATTAGAAATTATGGTCACCTGAAATAACACCTTAAATGGGGGGTAGGAGAAAAGTGGGTGAATCACGCCCATTTTTTCTGTCCAATACAATGTTGATGTCTTACTATTTTTCCAAAATTTCATTGTCATACCTAATTTTCTTTGGCTGTTATGACTTTTGGCATCCTAAAAATGATAAAAGTCACACTGCGCGTTGCATGTGTCTTTTCAAAAGTTGAAAATGTACCTTCAGTGTTATTTACAGGGGATTAAAATTATTTTGGGGCTTATAAAGATAAAAAAAAACTTTCTCATATCACACACAAATTCTCATTAATTTCATACACATGTGACAATATCATAGCTTTATTGCTCTTAATTAAGGCATAGCTAAATAATTTTTGTTTTTCTGTTGACAAACTTAATACTTGATTTGTTTTTTAATCACTTATTTCAAAACAAAAAATAATATTAAACGCAACAAAAATCAAAGCTACTAAAAAAATAAAAAAAAAGTAATAATAGAAAAAGAAACCCAAATGATATTGAAAAAAATACACTTAACACAAGAACAGGTGCGAAAAGAGAGACATTCTCAGAAGACCCTCTCTGTCTGATCTAGCAATATAAGGGCCACTGTCTGTTGGCCAGTAAGTGAGGCACTCTGTTTATGACTAGATATATTTTTAGTTTTTGATCTGAGAACAGCTAAATTTTTGTAAGCTGAGAGTATATATTTAACATACACACATACACACTAGTAGGCACACCTTCATGCCAACAGCTGATTTTATGAAATAGTTCAGCACTTTTTTGAGGTTCTCTCATCATTATTTTTGCATTTCGGTTACGCAACTCGTTAACACGTCAACTTGTACGTCATACGGACGTTTGAGTGCTCTTCGCAGGCCCATGCGAGAGCTTTTAATTGCAGGGCATTATTTGACTAAATGTGTTGCTAAGTGACTTAAATTTCCTAAGCTGCATTGATTGCTTTGCTCACACACAGAGTTGCCACATTTTCTATTAACAAAATTGCAAACAACATTTTTTATGAAATAAATTTACTAAATATGAATAATTAAAAATGTATTTGTTATAGTTTTAAACACGTTCTAAAGCAAGATTTTAACATAAAATATGTATATTTTAAAAGTAAATGTTTATTAATATTAATTAAGGGTATTCACTGTATATGTTAAGATCCTACAAATATAATTTAATTTGTTCACGCCTGTCAAAATCTTGTATGGGAAACGACTTAGCAGCTAGTTAGCAAGTTAGCAGGCTGAGACCATGTTTTTTCAAGTCAAAAACGTCCATATGATTAATATAGTGAAGAATCGGTTCTACAGTGAATTCCTAGAATTAACTGGTTATTTTTCTGTTGGACCTTCAAATGAAGCTGCATTATATTAATATTATATACAAATTTTGTAAAGATAAAAAATTTCTACTAAAATGCGTAGTAAGTGCGTTAACGCACTGTAATATACCAAGTATTGGTTACCCGAATACTGGTTACTTCAATACTAGCTACCCATGTAATCTGGTGCAGCTCTGTCAGCTGATTTGTACATGTCAGCTTAACACTTTATTATAAAATATCTTCGAAGGTCGTTCACATCCACGTTCACGTGAATTGTTAACTCATTTTAGTAGGCAAACAATCTTTTAAGGGCTGAGCTAACAAATGAACATAAAAATTGCATTGTTAAAAAATTTTTGTTGTATAAAACATACGAAAACACCCGTTGAAACAACATTTTTATTACATAACATATAATGCATCTAGATTAATTTTAATTAACATTAAAAACATACATATGTGTCCATTTGATCATTTGTAATTCAACTGCTATTTAATTTTTGAAATAAAACTATGCAGTCATTTTAATCATGAAGTAAATGCAAATTTTTCTCTTCTTAAAAAAAAATTCTTTTTAAATTTAAAAAGAATACGCCAAATGATATCACTCATTTCATGCAATACTGTCAGAACACAAAAGACATATGAACTTGAACTGTTAAAAAGGTGTTTTATTTTGTTCCACAGAGTTTTTTGTTTTTTTTTAATGTTAGCTTTAATCTTAAAAAATAATTTGATTGTTGTTAAATTTGATAAAATTAATTAACAATTCACTTTTGTCAACAGCAAAACACATAAAAAGACTGTAGGCCATATTACTTAAGATATGTTAAGAATGTAATTTTTTAAACTCATGCAATTATATGTACAAAAAAGTAATAAGGGTATTCACTTCAGTTTGTAAAATTGTTAAAGTTAGTATTTCCGGATGTGAACTGACCTTCTACGGCATTTTCTAACAAAGTGCATAACTGATATGTCTAAATCAGCTGGCAGACCTGTACAGCCAGTTTTCGGGTTATCAGTATTTGGGTAATCAGTACTCAGTAGTAGCCTTAAAAAATTAAACCGCATTCTAATTTGACTAACAAGTTTTTTATACAAATTTGCAATTTTTATCTAATCTAATTTCTTTTACAGTTGGTAACAATTCTGTAAATAAAGTTTTGCTTAACTTCCGATAAAAATATTTGCTTTTGACAAGTAAGTATGTACTTTGGTAAGAAAAATTAACATTTTGTTAGGAATGAATTTAAAGTTTTTATAAATCGACAGTGTTTTCATTTGCGTAGAGTGATTCTTTTGATTTGTCACTGCAAAAATTTTCCAAATTGGAGGAACTAAAATTTACGTTTTTATATCGAAATAAAAATGCATTAGTTTTGGAAAAATTATCACAAAACGGCAGCACTGTTCACACTTACATATATACGATAGCCAATGTCGCCAGCTCCTGCTGATCAAAACCCGCAAAATTTTCCTGAAAAATCCGCTAAAATTCGCTAATTAGTTTTTTAAAAATTTTATTAACATAATTAAGTAATTCCATTTTAAACGTAACGGAACAGTAAAAATTACGGAATGAACATATCTGATTTAGGCCAAATTTTGCAAAGTGGCACTGATGGAAATAAAAAACTTTATTTGGAGGATAAAAGTTTGGCGTAATTTTTGGCGGAGTTTTGGTTGCACAAAATTGACAAAAATCGGCAAAAAACGTCGAAAAATGAAACCGTTTTGATTCTTTTAAGTGTTTTCTTCGAACGTCTACCTCGAAATTAATTATCTTACCTCAAGAGACCACCGCACCACAAAAATATTTTAAAATTATTTTAAGTTTTCTTTTCAAACGATAGTTCGAACATAAAATTTGGTTAAGAAATTCGTTTGTTAACCAAAAAAATATTTGTGTTTATATGTTACAATTACCATATCTCATTAAACCACTGATTTCCCACCCTTATTTTTATAATGTTGGAATAGTTATTTTACCAGAACAGAAAAAAATTATTTTAAATTTTTGAATTGCGTTCTTCGAATTCATTTTTCGAAATCAATTACCTCACTGCAAAGGATGAAACCCCAATCACCAAAATTTCCCAAAAGTTTTTTTTTAATTAAAGTCTGTTTTATATTTTTCTTTTGACCTTTACAACAGTAGTTCAAACTTAACATTCGGTTAAACAGTGTTTGAGATATGAATTTTCATAAAATCGATTTTCGACGTTTTTGCCGGTTTTTGTAAATTTTGTGCACCCTGTAAATCCGCGAAAAATTACGCCAAACTTTTTTCCTCCAAATTAAGTTTATTGTATCCGTCATTGATGCTCCATCCAAATTTTGACAAAAATCGGATATGGTCATTCCGTAAGGCCGGTATTTTTAAAACGGAATTGCTGAATTTATAACAAAATATTAATGTTAAGTTATTAATAAATATCAATTCAAGTTAAAATTAAAAAAAAAACTAAATCACTCCATTCTTCGTTAATGTTATTGTTTTCATAGATTGCATTCGAACCAATTGACATAAGAAATGATCGAGGCATATTATAGTCGTGGCAGCTCTTCCGCTGGCCTCTTAAGCCGTATTTAAAAAATTCGAACTATTTTTAATTTGTTTTTCTTTTTCTTTTTAAAAACATATACAAGAAATACTTGACATTTAAAATGCAATTAACTGTGTCGATTTGTAAGCGATTTTTTATTCTGGACTTCACAATATTGAGCTGGCTAAACGCTCGTTCAACATAAGCGTTTAACCAAGGCAATGGTAAAAGGTGCAGTGAAAAGTGTGCCAGTTCCTCAAAAATAAAATTTACAGATGCATTCTTATATTCAAGTTGTTCAAACCATAAATCAAATATATTCGATGCATTACTCTATTTAAAGAGAATTTTCGATACTGATATAATATTTTAAAAATATGGTCATCGTTATAACCAAAACATTTTAAAAAGGACGAAATGTCTTTCTTGTACTGCTTTAAAAACAATGTTAATGGAGAAGTGCCCAATGATCTTCAAAGTAATAAAATTTAAGTAAAATTTAATAAACACTGAAAATCCGCCAGAAAATTTTTTATAATTTATCCCGCAAAATTACATCAAAATCCGCTAATTTGGCGCGAAATCCGCTGATCTGGCAACAGTGACGATACCTTTCCTCTTTCTTACTCTCTACTTCATGTTTACAATCTCTCGCTCTATTCCTCTATTGTTTAAACGATTTGCTCGATTTCTCTTATTACAATAAACTTTTTTTTTCTATATTTTTGTTTTTTATTTATTTTGGTTTTGCCAAATTTTTCTTAGTAAACATATTTTGCTGGGCGTTACATTTTCTGCTTCTTTTGCTGCTTCCTCCGTCCATTGAACTTTGAAAATTAAAAATATTTTTTAAACGTTTATCAAGTCTTTTAGCTGGCTGTTGGCGAAGGGGTTTCTGGAATGGAGGGTCAGCGCGCGATAATTTTGCATTTGCCTCCGTTAGCATATCTGCCATAATTGTAGTTGGTTTGGGTTATCAGTAAAGTTTTTTTGTTGTTGTTGGTGTCAATGGCAAACTTTTGAGCTGTGTACATATACAGTAATAAGATTGTATTTGGTTATGATTTAATCAAAGTTTAAAAATTTAATTACTTTTATTTTAACAATCCCCACGACACTGAAGTAATTTCTATTTCTGTATATTTCGAGAATGGGCAATTCAACTGCATATCCATTTTTTCTGATTGGTTCACGTTTTCTAAAAAATGGCTTGGATATTGATTTTATAATTTTTGCTTTATTTTTCCACATTCAAAATATTAATTGCAAAACTTAAAAAACGGAACTCAAATGTGACAAGAACTGCCTTCTTTGATTTCTGGTGTCGACTCACTTTAGTAACGTCTAAGCACTTTCATCTACTAATGGCAATCTGAATTATGCGTGTAATTTATTCGTCCACACTATAATCCATTTTTTGACATATGTATATTGATAGTCTCTTCTGTAGTTTTATAGAGATGATAATTTAAAGATGGTTAAAAATACTATTGAAAATACTTGAACTTCGACCATGTAAAATTTACGTAATTTGAAAGAAAAAACTCTAATTTTTTAAATCTGCTATTCCTTTGATATTATGACTGGTTTTGAAAAAATTTTATTTTTACAAGCGCACAAAAACAAAAATCGAAAAATGCCTTTATATTTTAAGTGGATTCAACGTTCCATTTCTCAGTGGATTGAGCTTTAGACACAAAATTCTTTGAAAAATTAAAAAAAAATGGAGAAAAGCATGAGACTGTCATGACGATTCTATTCAGAGGCATTAGAGTGTATGTTATATAATTAGTGTAAGCCGCAGAGATACACACGGCAGGATTAACTTAAAATTATTTTTTGCGGCTGTCTAAGCACGTAAACAGACAAATTTATTGATCTTCGTAACAGAACTTTTAAAACAAAAGAACAAAATGCTGTACAAAACTGTAGATACAAAGACATCTACCGAAAACCATAGAAGATTTTAAAGTGATCTTGATGATTTACACTTTTTGTAAATCTTTTCATTTAGAAAACTATAAATAATTTGAATTACAGTTATTTACTAATTATTACACCTAGCAAAATGCCCGAAAAATTGAAACATTTGCATGTAGTCAAATCATTGCATCTTTGATAATGCAAGTCTTAAAAAATTTGTTTCTGACAACTTTTTTAGATCTTGGCTCTTTAGAACTTTTCTGGATTTTGCTTGTAGTGAATATTGTTTGGATAGTTTTATGAACATTTTTTAATTTTGTTTTCTTTTTTTATTACTTCTTTCTTAATGAATAGCATTAACACCAAAACTGTAGACGGTATCGGAATTATTCGTTGAATAAATACAAACTACAACAAACGTATTTTTGGACATCTTGAAAAAATAAGAAATTGTAAAACCACAATTAATTCTGAACATTCTTATAAATTTTAAAAATTTTGAAAGGTTTTAAAAATATGAATGGCTGGAAATGTTGCAATGAAAACATATCAGCAATTGACTTATATCTAGCAATGCTCAATAGGGCGTATCGAATTAAAATTTTTTTTCGAATTTCGTATTCTAAGAAGTCTCAAAAGTTGCATTGGGTGGTCAAGATCTCCCAAACAAAATTTTAGAAAAAAATAAGGATATCTTCCTCTCCCGCAAGGACAAAGTTGTTTTTTGAGAAAAACAGTAAAAAATCACGATCTCAAAATGCTTTAATTTTTGTAAGAAAAACTACATATGTGTTAAAGCAAAAGTAAATATAAACTTTAACTAACAACATTTTGGCAAACACGATGCTACTCTTGGTTTTTATCCAAAAGGTCTTGTGTGAAGGATATTCGAATCTAAAGGTACACTCAAGATAGCACAGAAGTTTTAATTGTTTTCTGACTATCTAAATTTTGGTGATATTGATTACAGTGTTAAGGCTTTCCTTAAATGTTGAGAACTAATAATTTGCATATTTTTTGCATATGCATTTTCTTGTTTTGAAGAAATGTATACTTGAATGCAATTTTTTAACTTTTTCAAAAAAATTAATTTAAGGTTTTATATCTCGGGCACTAGAAGTGGTACCGAAGATAATTTTCTTAATTCGGATTCTGCAAATAGTTTTGAACGAAATCCTGTTTAAAAATATCTTAATATTTTGATATTTAAAAAAGTTACGTCAAGCATGAAATGTAACAATTTTGTTCATATCTCTTTTAAGCAGGCCCGTAGCCAGAAAATCAGAGCCGGGCAGGCTGAGCCTCCAGTAAAAAAATACACATTTTTTTCATACATTTGTATATAAATATACATATGCATATTAGATGAGTTTTTTTGCAATTTTGTTTCTGATCCGTGCACTAGGGAGTAAATATGAAGAAGGGTATTAAGAAAATCAGAAATGTGAAATTTTCAGTTCAATATCTTTTAAACCGAGAGCGCTCAAAGCAAAAAACCATTTTTACTGCTTGCTTTTATAGAATTTTTCAAAAGTATTCTTTTAAGGTATTAAATTCCCGTAAAAAATAAAAAGACAAACCGATTCCTACATAAAATTAATCGCTTTATCGAATGCCATCCTCAGTATTTGCGAAAATTTAGTTCTTATATCTCCTACACTCTGTCAAAGTTAAAATTTTTTTTTTTTTTTTAATTTTTGATTTTAATTGATGCAACGAACTTGATGGCACTTGTTTATGTGAAATTAAATAGCATAGGCTGATGCATAATTTTATGCAGATAATTCTTTTTATTTTTTTTCATCGAAACTTACGTTTTTGACCGAATAATTTTAATTTTATAGAAACACAAACTAAACAACATTTTTAAAAAACATAGATTTTAAGAAAGTATTATTATAAAATAACACGCTTAAAAATATTTCTTTGTTGTTGTAAGATAAGGAAACATTTTTTGATGTTCTTCAGCAATTTGTAATACCATTTGCTGTTCTTTTTCCTTATTTGTAATTTTTCCATTAAATCTTGACATTAGGCCAACTGCTCTCTCTGCAACGTCATTAACAATTTTCATATTGTTGACTACTTCTTCAGCGCGAATATAATTCGCGTTGTTAACCCAACGACTGGGATCGGTTTTCAAAAAATCCATCATATCGGTCTCGTGTGGTGTTGGTAAAAATAGTGCGTCGAAAAACTTATTGGTGTTTGAAGTTATAAAATTTTCAATTTTCAAATCCGCAATTTCTATTGTGTCCATATTTATATACGCTTGTTTTTCTCTTCTTTTGTCACCAATTTTTTGTAAGGCAGCAATCATTAACTCCTTAGTTTGCGTGTTAATTGATCGGTCGAAGAAGGCTAAGCCAACCAGTGTTTCCGACAAATACCACAGGTGACGTCTGAGTACGCGCAGAAGTTCATTTGCCATGACTTCATTAACAATGCGATAGTTAATGAGATTTTTCATTAAATTAAGATCGTTTTTCGGTGCAGTAGCTGGTACTGTGCATTGGAACCAGAAGTTGATGTAAATCAAAACTATAAATATATTCACATTTCTAAGGTCCATTAGCTCTTTATCTAAAACAAAAAATATTATTACCGTTAGTCTTATAAACATATTTTGAAATTTACCAGTAAGTTCAAACTGATCCCGAAATAAATAAATTTTTATGGAGTAAATTGCTTTCGCCATGAACCGCGCTCGAGAAACCGCACCTGGAGCTTTAATTTTTTGTGGTTGCCCCTTTAAAGTTTTTGGTGTTTCGCCAAGAAAAAGAAGCACAACTTGGGCGAGTTCCTTATAGTCAGCACGATCATGATTGGCTCTGAATTGTTTGTGAGCGTACTCGATAAGTTCATTGCGAACATTTGGCGGAAAATGTTGGCATATTGCTGTATCGTTAATCGCACTATTATTTTTAATTTTAAAAAAATTTATTGTCATCTTAGGCCACGCATTTTGAAATCGTTGAAAAATGATGATATTCGGTGCATCTTCAACGGTCAGTTTGAATGCTTTAGCTAGCAGCAGCTCTGCCACGTGGTGACGACAAGCGCAGAAAAGGACCGAGTTCGGCAGAGATGACTCGAGAATCCTTGCGCTGCCAGAGTGAATGCCTGTGTTCGAACTTGTGGTGTCGAAACACAATGCTCGCACGTCATTGATTAAGTTCCACTCGCCAAGTGCACAAGACCTCATTTGCGATAGTTTTGCCCAAGCCATTCGTAGTTTTTGGAATGGCGATCAACTTGCATCCTTGCATCGATGTTACAGTAATGGCTAATCTGTTTACCATTGCGTTTCGCCCAACAGCACTAGCAGAGTGATCTTTCATTTTTTTTTCATCGTAATGTATTTTTTTCAGAATTTGAGGAATCAGCTTCAACTTGCTGATAATTTGTTGATGCAGTCTTAACTCTTTTGGCTGGCAAACAATTTGGAACAAAATCTATAAATTTTGAACGTTTTTTAACTGGAGTGTCTACAACAGATTTTGTTTCTAATTTTAGCAATAAAATTTTTTGGACAAATTTCTTAAGCACTTGAGGTCGTTTATGTTGGACCTATGGAGCTGGAAAAAAGCTTTCACATCTTCGTTTTTGATATTTTTCATTGCATCTTATTTAAAAAATTGAGCAGTGCACTCTTGTTAAAACACAACTTTTACATAAAGAACAAAAAATTACCTTTGTGAGCGATGTCCAACATCTCCTTAATTTCAATTTTAAAATTAATTTCCTTATTTATTTGGACTGCATCGCGTCGAGCCTTGTTTTTTTTTAATCTTTTCGTAGTTGGTATATAAATTTTGCACTGCAATTTTGACTCGGGGTTTTGCTTTTGTTATAACAGAAAATTTTTTCCAAATTTCCATCAGTTCCATCACGACACGGTCAATGCTTTTTTGTGTTATGAGATTGCCATTAGATCGGATATATAGAATCCTTCGAAGAACATCGTTTTTAGTGGGCAACGTTCTTTTTGGAAAAACACGTAAGCCGTGACCTTTATTTGCAGTATGTCGAAATTTGAAATTTACAACTGATTACTCTAAATATTTTACAGAATTTTTAAATTTACCTAGTATATAATAATTATCCATTTTTTGCCGTTTATTTACGAATGCTATTTTTTAGGTTTCCTTGCTGCTATTTTAAATTGAATATATATTAAAACACAAGGCCCAGGGTACACTTTAGCCAGGTACTGGCTGCCCAGAGAGGTGTAACCAGAATTGTATGATATCTTCGTAGCTCACTGATTTGACAATTCTGGTTAAGTGAATAGAGAAAATTTACAGGGCTGCCTGTACCTTGGTCTAAGTGTACCCTGACAGAGCACTTGAAAATTTTTCCAACCTGCTGTCAAAGGCAGTACGTTCTGTGCCACGGTAAAACGATAAAATAGTCAAAATTGTATTCGAAGAGCTCAAGTAATAAATATAAATTTATAATGAGAAATTTGTATTTAAATGAATATTTTTAACAAAAACACGAATGAATAAAGTTTAATTTTCTTGTTAAATAAATGATTTTTTAAATATTTTCTTATTTGCAGACTATCTGCACAAAAATATGCATCAGCCTATGGTATTTTGTTTCACATACACAAGTGCCATCAAGTTCGTTGCATCGGTCAAAATCAAAAATTAAAAAAAAAAAGAATTTTAACTTTGACAGAGTGTAGGAGATATAAGAACTAAATTTTCGCAAATAATGAGGATGGCATTCGATAAAGCGATTAATTTTATGTAGGAATCGGTTTGTCTTTTTATTTTTTACGGGAATTTAATACCTTAAAATAATACTTTTGAAAAATTCTATAAAAGCAAGCAGTAAAAATGGTTTTTTGCCTTGAGAGCTCTCGGTTTAAAAGATATTGAACTGAAAATTTTACATTTCTGATCTTCTTAATACTTTCCTTCATATTTGCCCCCTAGTGCACGGATTGCAAAAACTTTAACAATTCAGTACAAAAAAAAACTCATCTAATGCATATTAACATATTTTCAAATGAATTTTTTATATATTTACATGTTATTTAATGAGTTTATTGTTCAAATGTATATTTTAGTAAAAAAAGTTAAGTATATTAACATATAAAGCCTAGTACTCTGTTCGCTTGCGTGAAACTTCGCTGGCAACATCTATTTCTTTGTTGCGTGAAATTTCTGACTTAAAGTTTGTTGCGAGGAATTTCTATGGCAACGTTTCTCAGAGAGACTCAGAAAATAAGTTGGAAGATTTCATATGATATCTCTCTTTTCACTTCAAAATAAATAGGCAGTACAATTAAATTGTCGTGAAAAAATGTTGCTCAGAAACATGTTGCGATAATTTCACGCAGCGGAACAGAGTACTGCTCTGACGAACATTCTGTGAAAATTTCCACACTTGTTTCGCAGCTGTCACTTTTTGTATGGAGATTTGAGTGGAATTTCACATGAAACTGAACAAAGTACTATGCTTTAAATATAACATAAATGAGTTCAATGTTTGAAAGCGAATTTCTAATGTATTATATTGATTTCCACTACAGTCACAGCTCTGCTGTTTAATACAAAGGCAATCTTAGTTTCTCATTAAATTTGCGAAGATAATCTTTGAACTCTGTTGATTTGGTTTACACGGGAAAATGATGCTTCCGCCGTACCGCCGGAATACCGCCGCAATACCCCCGTACTGTTGCCGAATGTTTCAATTGCACAAAACAAATCATAAGTATCAGGAAACGCATCGCGCATTAGATACAATTCATTCAACGTATCAAAACTGATTGAATTTGGTGATGTTTTCTGATGCTCATCCCTTTTTTGTCCAGATATTTCTTTGCGACAGACATCTCGGCATCAGAGGGTATTTTTAAGCCCACAGATCATAATATTTTCAAACTAGCCGGCTTCATTTCGTAAGCTTATGACAATGCCAACAATATACGATCATTTTTGGTGAAACGCTTTTTTAATTTGAATATAATATTATCAACGATATCAAAGTAAGCCGGCTTAATTTCAATAGAATATTCACTTCTCTCACCAAGTGATTGTTCTACTACTGAGTTTCGCGTGATATAAAACCTTTCTATTTTAATTGTTTTTGAGCAAAAGTACCTCATTCAATCGCAAGCTATGTCTGCAACATCCATTATTTTCCTTTCAGCCTTTCCGATTTTTTATGCTCCCAATTAGTAGTTTTAGTTAGACTAATTAGACTAATTATTATTAGTAGATTGGGGAAAGTATGTATAACTATTTGAGAATGAATGCAAAGTATTTAGATTACAGGAATAAGGAAGACTGCTGACCTGGTACAGCCGCTTAAAGTTGAAAAATTCGAAATGCAGTCAGCTGGCGCTTGAATCATGATATAATTTCGAAATCCTCCCCATTCATCCTCAAGTAGTTGCAAGTGTTTTTCCTAATCAGAACAGCAAACTGGGAGACACAAAAGCTGGAAAAACGACTGCACCAACTGCAATTTTTTTGTGTATATTTAGTTTAAAACACTTAAAATAATAAATTATCTAAAAAACTTGCTCAAAAAATCTTGAAAACAATTTAAATAACAACATTCTATAAATTTTCACCAAAAAATAACTTTCTTTACAAATTTTTGACAGCTGTTATTGGCAATGATTGACAAAAGATGGCAGTTGTAAAAGCATACGGAAATTTGGCTAGGGCAGGCTCGACGGATTCTAGGGCAGGCTTAGCCCATACTAGCTACGGGCCTGCTTTTAGGGTTATTTCATTAAAACACTCCTAAACAACAATTGTTAGGTCAATTAAGACCCATCTAATGGCAAGCTCAGAAACTCAAAATTTTAGCATACAATTTTTGTGAATGCTGAATTGAGGTGTTTAACCGAAATAATAAAATTCATGCTGGACGGAAAACTTTTTTAAAAAATCGAAATAGGAAAAAAAATCGTGTTCTTAACCTGTTGTTACAAATTGATTCTTTTGGACAGGGTGTTGTTCAGAAATATAAGAAGAATCTAAATTAAGGAAGTTATCTTCGGTACTACTTCCAGTGCCCGAGATATAAAACCTTATATTAAGGGGGTCTTCTCATTGAGCAACTTTTTTTTCGACTTTTTTTTTTGCATTTATTTATAGCTTGGGTAGTTGTGAATATGCCCCTAAAAGGATTTTTAGAAATTCGAAATACTTTAGAAGATACAGCCTTTTTTGTGAAGCAAGGTCTTCGTCAAAGTGAGCTATTTTTTCCACTCATTTTCGAACGAAGCGGCATAAAGTAACCACCGAATTCCGTTGAAAATGTTTATTGTTAGGTAAAAACGTGTTTGCACACATATTCATACAAACATACGAATACACATTTCTGCTTATTTTAGGGGTTGAAGCATTTTTTGAGTCCAGGTGTTCAACTGAAAGCATCATTTAGTTCAGTTTGTATCGAGTTGAGCAACAGACGCGTGCGCTTCAGTGAACGGAAAAGTAATTTTTTCATAAATTTATTGTGATTTTTGTAAAATGGATCGGAAAAGTAATAAAAAAAAACGCCCAAGTGAGCGTCAGAATCGTGCTAAAAAACGCGGGTTTAGTGGAAATCAGCATCTTAGACCAGAGGATTCTGAATATACCAGTACATCGGCCAAGAAATTCAAGAATAACGAAGACGACGAAGTATCAATCAAAAACAATTTGAAGTATTGCATTCTCGAGTTCTGTTCTGTGTTTACCACGTTGTCAGCGTTGGTAATTTGTGCCTCATGCAAGCAAAAAATTGAGTTCTCAGAAGCCTCACCAAATGGAGTTGGATTTAAAATCGCTTTGAACTGCGCCTGCCCACGCACAACATATATTCCTTCGTCACCTATGATCGGAAAATCATATGAAATTAATCGACGCTTGGTTGTTGCCATTCGGCTTTTAGGGATTGGGCCAAAAGGTATAACCATGTTTTGTGGCCTCATGGACCTCGGACAAAGTTTGTCCAACAATCTTTACTATACTATCCTACAAAATTTGTACGTTGCTGGAAAAGCCATGTACGAACATGTCATTTCAAAAGCTATTGGAGAAGAAAAAGAGGCTATGATCGAAGCGAATCCAGAGTGCGATCCCACTTTATTTACTGTGTCGGGGGATGGGACTTGGAAGAAGCGTGGCTTTGCTTCCCTTTATGGTGTCACAACTTTGATTGCCAAGCATACCAAAAAAATTGTTGACACTGTCGTAAAATATCGTCTGTGTAACAGCTGCAAATATTGGGAAGCCAAGAAGAAAGAAGAGCCAGAGGCTTACCAAATTTGGCTTGATACTCATGACGAAGAATGCAATATCTGAAATATTTAGATATTCTTTCAAAAGCCCTTTTTTGACTACCTGGCCAGTTTTCTTCACATCTACTGAACCAATTTTGATGAAATAAAGCTTTAATGACGCAGAATTACCTCCTTTTGTTAATTGCGTACTTTAATTTGTCACTTTTTTCTTTTTTTGCCAAAAAAATAACTTTGATACCAGCAGAACTGCTTTTCTTGAAAAAAAAATTTTTGGGTTTTTTTGAAACCCTCGTATTTTGACCTATAAGTTAAGTTTTCTCCGGTTCTACCAGACCGATTTTGATGATACAAAGTGAATTCGACGGAGAATTGTCAGTTCTTTAAAACTGCATTTAAAAATTTTTGATTTTTTTTCCCAAAAAAATTACTTCAAACTTTAAACGCGTTTATCTCGAACCCACGTTTTCGAACTGGCGGCCATGATATCTCCAGTTCAACTGAACCGATTTTCATGAAACAAAGTGGAATCGACGCAGAATTGTCACCATTCTCGGGTGAACCTCGACCATAATTTTAAAAAATTTTTTACTATTTTTTTTACAATAAACTACAAAAAAAAAACCCGAAATTGAAATTTTTTTTTGAATGGCCGCCATTTTGTCAAAAAAAATCACAAAATTAAGTTTGAGGTTCACCCGAGAATTACATCTATACTGATTATAACCCCGTTTTTTTCATTTCAGACGCTCCGGAGACCCGGAATCGTGGCCGCCGTGACGACACCTTTTTTTTCACCACCAACTTTGAAGTCTCATTACTTTTTGAACAGCCCACGTATCGAGGCAAAAAAAATGATTTTATTTACTTTGAACCTTTTGTAATACAATAAATAAAAAAAGTTTTCAATTATTCTTTGCGTTTTCAAATAAGAATTTTTTTAAAAAGGGTCCAAAAAACGGGTTTTGAATGAGAAGACCGCCTTAAGTTTTTTGAAAAAGTTAAAAAATTTCATTCAAGCTTACTTTTCTCAAAAACAAGAAAATGCATATGCAAAAACTGTGTAAATTATTAATTCGCCGAGTTTAAGGAAAACGTCAACACAATAATCAAAATAGCCAAAAATTTAGACAATCAGATAGGAATCAAATGTTCTGTGCTACCTCGAATGTACTTTTAGATTCGAATATCCTTCACACAGGACCTTTTTGGTAAAAATCGAGAAAAGCATCGTGTTTGGTGGGATATTGTTAGTTAAATTATTTATTTATTTTTACTTTAAGTCAAATGTAAAAAAATCAAAGAAAAACTGACAAAAATCAAAGCATTTTGAGATCGTGATTTTTTATTGTTTTTCTCAAAAAACAACTTTGTCCTTGCGGTAGAGGAAGACATCCTTACATTTTCCTAAAATTTTATTTGGTAGATCTTGACCACCCTATGCAACTTTTGAGATCTCTTAGAATACGATCTAAATTTTTCGATACGCCCTAACGCTCAATGCACAAAAAAAATCACTTAAATCGGTGCAGCATTTCTTGAGTATTCAAACACAAACACACAAAATTTTAGTTTTGTTTTTATATAATTAATGCCTACAAAATGCTAACATATAAAACAAAATTTGCTTACTTAGAAAAAATATAAATTCGGTGCAAGGGTGCAGGCAGGATAGAAATTAGGGGGGAATAAGACCTTAATTTATATATAAAGTTCATAAAAAAAGTTCGAAATGAATGTATGGTGCCGTATTACCTGATGTTTTCATATATGATATAATAGAGCTAAATGGGAAAAATATTTTCAACTCATGTATATTAAATAAACGCTAGCCATGAATTCAGGCTAAATTCATTTTAAAATATGTTATCGATTAAAGGTATAACTTACAATAAAATCAACAAAAATTTACAAAAACTTAAAATAAGGAAAACTCAACAAAATAATACAAGAAATTAAAGTAATAAAACGAGAATTAAGGTGAAAAAAACACAAAATACGAAATACCAAGCATACTACTCCAACTCACAGAGTTAGCGCCGACTGCTAACCAACCCTCTGGCAGCTCTCGTCAACTTGAAATGTCACTCTGGCTGTAGTTTAAAATCCATAACAGTTTGCTACGATTCACGTACCACTGGCAATAACCGAGTGGATTAACCTTTGCCTGTTATGTTTTAGGAATTTTAACTTTGTAACTTTTTTTGTGTGATCCGATATAGTGTCGAAAACACGGATGTGGAAAATATTTTGAAGCAGTTTGATTTTGGCAATTCCCAGATTTATTCCGTTACTATTGACACTAAAACCTCCAAAACAAACGGTATTCTAAAATTTTTTTTTTTTCATTTTTATACAAAAATGAAAAATCAAATAAAAATGTTCATATTACCACTGCAGGTAAATTTTCAACTTTTGAAAAAACGCCGAGACACGTAAAATTAATTTTCTATCGTATAATTTAGTAAAATACTCAGTTTTTCCAAATCAGATCAAAATCTGAAGATATTCAGACTTTTGATATTTGTCCTTTATTTGACCTTAATTTAAAAATCAAATTCAAAATATTTGGTCTCAAAAAATGAAGAAAATATAGCTAAAAATGAGTCCAAGGCCTTTTCCACACTTGGTCAACGCAACTCCAACTCAAGTTGCTAGCCTGTGTATTTATACCGGAACCTTTAGATTAAGCAACTTGCACGTAACAAGTTCTCGACACGTTCTCAACCTGTTCAACGCAAAGCGGCTTTCCGCAATTTTCATCGGCGACTTGTTGCATCAATTTGTTAGTTTCCAATACAGTAGAATTCACTTATAACGACCTCGGTTATAACAACATTTCTGCTATAACGTCGTACTCTTGAAGTCCGCATATTCTAATTTCTCATTTCTTAGGAGCTGAGTTCGCTTATAACGTCGGCGGATATAACGACGAGTTCGCATAAAACGACGCAGTTTTCATAAAATATAATAAATATTTTCACATATAGTGACGTCGAAAGCAAGTTGAGACTAGATTTGCTTACTTTTGAATTTTTTTTATTTATATGTGTACATATTTGCAATTTTTGCTTTGTTGAAAGAGTAATAACCGTATAAAATTCATTGAAAACAAAACTTCATAGCTTCATTTGCGCATGTGATATTTGTTCCTTCAGTGCATGATTGATTTCTTACTGTGTTCAAAACGCCTCCACAAACTAAACGTAACGCATTCACCAAAGAAGAAAAATCTGCAATAATCTGGCGGCTTCAAAACGGCGAAGAATTTCTTGCGCCATATTCTTCAATATTCATCATATGGAAACATAGGGAAAGATAAGGATCACATCTCCTCAAAATGTAGAAAATCCACTACTTACTTGGTTTAAAATCCAAAGATGACAATTAACAAGAAAAAGCCAATGATTTAGTTAAAATATTAGGTAAAACGAATTTTTCTTATTCAGAAAGTTGGATTTAACATTTTCGATAGCGACACTGCATTGTTAACTGCAAGGTTTCAGGTGAAGCAGGTGCTGTGTCCCAAGGCTACTGCAGATTTTTTTCCCAAAACTTCAAGATGGCTCTCAGGACTCTGAAAAAATGTACAATGCTGATGAAACAAGGTTCTTCTTTAAACTCATGCCCGATAGAATTTTAAAATTTAAAGGTTAAAAGTGTATAGGAGGAAAAGTTCCCTCCAGGAAATGTGAGCATTCCCGGATGTTACCAGGAAACTTTCCATGGAATGTAGGAAGCATTCCTCTTTGTTGCACACTCCATTGCTTTTTTTACATAGCATGTCATTAGGGGGAAGCATTCCTCCCCGCTGTGTTAAAAAGTCATGTGGAAACATTCCTCTCCGCTGTCCTCAAAAGTGAATTGGAAGCAGTCCTCTCCCCTGTTTTGAAAATTAAAGTGGTAACATTCCTTTTCGTTTTTATCAAAATGACCGGCCAGGATTCGAACCCGGAACCTCTGAGCGACAGTCAAGCGCGCTACCACTAGACTATCGAATTCTACAATAAGCGGATAGAAAACAATGATATTAATATTTTCTATTGTCATTGCTTGACAATAAATAAAATTTCCACATGCATTCTTAAAGAAGCGGTTTGGAAACAATATTAATTCAAAACTACCCTTAAGCTTCCAAAAGATACGGTGGGGAATGTTTCTTTTTCAGATTTAGATGGAAGCCTTCCGATTTTTCCTGGAGGGTTGTGACGGTTCATGTTACAGTTTTGGTTGCTGCAAACATGGATGGAAGTTTGAAAAGAAAAATATTTATTATCCGAAAATCAAAGAAACAAAAAAACTTATTGTATTTATTTACCCTAAGTTATATGTTTTTAGTTTTACTATTGGTAATAATTTTCTTTTCTTTATAATAAATGAATTAAGTTAATAATGAACAACAAAAAGTATGTTTGCATGTAACGACATTCGGTTGTAACGACGAAATATGCCGGTCCCTTCAGGGTCGTTATAACCGAATTCCACTGTACATAAAAAAATTTAATTTACCTTACATCTTTAGTTTAAGTAAAAGACATATTTTTGTTTTTAACACAAATTTTTTATACATAAAGATGGCGCTTACTTAGGTTTGCTTAAAAAAAGGTGAAAATTGAAAATTGGACCACACTTTAACTCGAATTCAGATCGTCTGAAAATTGAAAACGAAAATCCATTTGAAAAAACCCTTATGCACATTTTTTACTGAAATAGAATGGAAATATGGAAAATTTAAAACTACACAAATTTTCCAAAGACGCTACTTTTGATAAAAGATGTGTAAAAAGCATTTAAAGTTATTCTGAATAGTAGAATCTGTGTTATAAGCGGGATTGATTTGAAATTTTTTTCACAAATTCTTGAATAGTTATACAACAAAATTCAATTTAAAAATAATTCGATTTTCAAAAAATTATTTGCCTAAAACATCTCTTAAGGAAAATATTGCTTCAAAACTTAAAATTATTTATCTCCACCAAAATCGAGAAAAAAACTGCAATTCAACTGTGAATTTTCATGCTTTGAGCTTCGTATGCTGTAGGAATGAAAATTTTTAGGCATATAACTCTACACGCGAAATTTTGGTGTAGAGTCAAAAATTTTGGGTGAAGAAAAAGCACTTGCTGTTCTGGTTGACAGATTCATATTTTTATTGCTGCAATTTTATATTCTATAAAAGGCAAGACAACGCATTAATAGACTATATAAAGGCATCAATAAAATTGTTAAATAACAAACTCAACACTTAAACATACTTACTGCTAATTTTATATTGTTGAAAGGCAAATTTCCGCGCCAATTAAATGTACTGGCATATAATCGACAGCGAATTTGTGAAATTTCAACTCTCCACTCACGAATGGAAATTTGACAACATAGCAATAAACTTTGCTTCTACAGCGTACTAGCTGACGAAAAAAAATTCGCTGCCTGTTCGTTGTCAAAGATCGCAATGTATATCTTATGGAAATTTTTTTCATTCCTACAGCATACTAAGCTTTAGAATGAAAACTAACACTTATCGTCTCAGCAAATTAAAATAAATAAATTTTCTAAAACAACCAATTTTATATCTTAGACAAACCAGTGCCAAAAAAATAAGAATCACCTGCTATGTATCTTAGAAGAGCTCAGAAATCACCCAAAAATAGCATGTTGACAATAAAATTGGATATGGATGTGGTGGTTGATGTCTTAACTTAAGCCCTGTAACAAAAATGTCAACAGATAAGGCCAGTGCAATGGGCATGAGTCATTTCAATCGCTGGACTTAAATTTATATATAATAGGTACGATGGAAACATGGCAGACCCTTAAAAATAAAGACTATAATAAAACACAGACCATAAATTCTGCTTTACATTGTTCATCTTATATATATTACGCAAACGCAAATTTTGTCCAGCGTAAAGCTTTTTAAGTACAAGTCCAATCTTAATAAATTTTGTATAATTTGGTAGGTTAAGACCTGTAGATGTGCAAACTGGACTTTTAATTTCTTAAAAAATTATATTTTTTAAGTTATAGCGAGCTAAAGTTTGCATATAATTGTTGTGTTATGTTGCTTTTCTCTTCTTAATTTCAGCATATTCCTAAAAATATGTGAGGTATTTAGAGCCACCTATCGGCTAATAGCTATAAAATTGTTATACTGACGAATAATCTTTTATAATTTCACAGCTAAAACTATGAATTGATATATTCAATATCAAAGTGATACTGCAATGATTTCTTACAGTTGAAAAAATATTTCAAGGCTGTTGGTCGGAAAATTTTTAATTTTTTAAAATTTACACAAAAATTTACCAAAATGAAACATTTATGTTCGAGCATTTTTCAACTGGAAATCAAGATTTATTCTTACTCCTGTATATTTAAAATAAATTTGGGTATGAAATTAAATACGCTCACATTATATCGTCGTTGCGAGTGCAATACCGCGAATATTTCAAAAAGGTCAAACTTAATTTCATTTCAATTTTAATCAGTTGAAAATCTATTCAATAGCTTAAAATAAAATCTAGGTGTGTTTGATTTTGGCAATACTTTATTTTGAGTTGCTAACATTTTTTTTTAAGGGATAGAATTTAACAGTCGAACAGATAATTTTTCTCTTCCTCGTATTCGTAGTACCGTTAAGCGAAAATAGTGTGAAATCTCGCGTGTGCAATAGAAAATATTAATATGTGCACAATTGCTTTTTTTGTGTTTAAACTGCTATAACGCAAAATTTACGAAATTTTGTTGATAACTTCAGTAAAAAAAAACCATAAACACAACGTTAATACATTTTTCGAACAAAATATGAGCCTATTTTAAAGTTATTTTATTTTTCAAATAAAAATGCCACGTGGTACCTTTTTATCTGAAGAAGATCGTTGAAATATAAAAGGCTTAAATGAAGCCGATATAAAAGTAGGTTTCATAGCTGCTAGGACAAATCGTCACCGAAACACCATAACAAATGTTTTAAAAGACCCTGGCAACTATGCTATAATCAAGAGTAGAGAAAGAAAATCCGTGATTGACCAATGGCACAAAAGACGTGAGTTGTGGTGAAATTGCTGCGCATTTGGATCTAAGGGTTACCAGAAGCAGAATCCAACAAATTTTGGATTTAAATGCCAACGTCTTTTATGAATCACCCTTCACTCAACTATCCAGTCTAGCATTTGCTGAAAAATATATTAATTTTGTGAGAAAGAATTTGGGAATGTCATATTAAGTGATGAGAAAAGGTTCAACCTTGACGGTCCCGACCGTTGCTAGAAATACCGGCACAGTTTGCGATAACCACGAAAAATTAGTTATGTTTTGGTTATGTTCTGCTTCGTTTGCCAACAATCAAAGAATAGTTCAGACAAACATTCAAAATTCTAACATGTTTGTCTCTATAATAATATTCACATTTATCATGATTGACAGAACTACAACATTTTTGTTGCAACTAATAGTTGAGGCAATCATAGTATGTTGACGATTTCAATGATGTTATGATTTCAACTATAATGTTATTTTTGGTACCACCATTAGTAAATAATGACTCTATTAAGGCAAAAATTTGTGTTTGCAGAATTATACAATAATTTTATTAAAAAAAAATATTATTGTAGTAATCATGTCTCAACCATGTCTTTTCTCTGCGTGTAGTGAAACTCTCAGAAGGCGCTGGATGCCGCGAGCTAAGTTTTTTTAAAACAATTCTTACTATCATTATTTGTGATCTAAGGTACATTGATCCTGGCCAACCCTGGCCATTTTTTTATTTTTCAAATTTAATAATTTTTTTCATTTTTAATTTTAATTCCTTATCGCAAGAACGGAATAACAAAAAACTCAAAAACAAAATATTTGGTTTTAAAGTTTAGAGTATACCCTTTCATAGAATATAAATATCTGTTCAATCAAGAAGTTTAACAAAATGTTATAGGAATTTAAAAAACAAGAATATATTTATTTTATATTACAAAATATCAACTTTAAGGCCTTACAAAAACAAAATTACGCACTTAAAAATAAAAAAACTGCCGAAATAAAATAGCCTAAATATATTTCTTTCGAAATGAATCAAAATTTTACAATAATTTGCAAGTTGCACTTTTTTCTGGACGTCCAAACCTTTGTATGGGATCGCCCCACCGTGCGATCGGGCTAAGATTTTCACATATTATTGTAAATTAGGGTGCCTCGACCTCTATGGGGGAAAAAGATTGTCATTGCCTCCAACTTAAAATTTACCTTGATCGATTCTAAGTCGAATACACAAAATTTTTCGGCTGTACCGATAGCCGCCAGTTAGCTAAACTATTTTGAAAAAACCTCTAGTTACAAATAAACAAATGGTCGGAAATAGTAGTACTGAAGAAGATCTTCCAATATGATCAAAAAAGTTTAAAATCTTTGCCTCCTGCCCGAAGATAATGCGAATTTTAATAAAAATTTTGACTTTTTTTTATTTGATTTTAACTAAAGTTCAAATAACTTTATTTTTTTTGCCACCTAAAACCCTTTTATATTCGTGGGATTTCAGGGAAAAAGTATCACTAGCTAAAAACTGGTCGCTGATTCCAAATCCGTCGTCAAAATTTAAAAAAAAACCATAGCGTTGCCACCTAAGAATTTCTTAATATGCTTGTTTTATATATGTGATTTTTTTCGTGTATATTATTGTTTTAATGGTAAGAAATTTAAGAAATTTTAGAAATATATTTCTAGGAATATATAGAAGTAGTCAATATCTTTCCAACGATACCGTGAAAACTAGGGTCGCATAAAAATTTATACAGTTATTTGAATTTTAGTTAAAATCAAATAAAAAAGTCTAAAATTTTCATTAAAATTTTTTCTAAATGACCTCTATATTTATTATGTTGACTTTATATGATTTAAATATACAAATTTGTATTTAAAATCAAGTATGATTTAAACTAATACAAATTTGTATTTAAAATCAAGTATGATTTAAACTATCAAACATTTAGAATTTGTATTTAAATCATATAAAGTCAACATTTTCAGTAAAATTCACAATATCTTTGGTCAGACGGCTTGAAATTTTGAATTAGATTTGAAGATCTGCTTCAGTACTACTATTTCCGACCATTTGTTTATTTGTAATTACTACACCAGCTATTATTTGTGCATTCGTCTTAGAATAGACCAAGGTTTATTTTAAGTCGGTGGCAATGACAACTTTTTTGATGATGAACCCTATTGTACATATGTGTACTTTTGACCGTACCAGAAAATATAGCTCGACGCAAAATTTTTTTGACCGAACGGTTCGCACATTGAAATATTTCACCATATCTTTGATATTTACAGTTCGATGTTAATGTATGATATATAGATATTTTTGTCTCGAGAAGACCAGTTTTAAAAGTACTTTTGTTGTATAGCCGGGTCTTACGACATGATATCAGTAGCTGGGTAAGTACTAGAACGGGGTACTTGAGGTACATGACCATTGGAGCAAAAAAAAAAATTGAACAAAAACATTGATATATTATGTTGCAAGATCTGACTCTAAATACCGAAACTATACCAAAAGTAAAAATTGGGGACCCTACGAACGGCTTAGAAATTCAAATCTATTTTAAAATAGTACTACTGGAATAATCGAAATACTTTCTAATAAGAATTTTAATGATTTTTTCGATCTATAATTTTCTGTCATTAGGGTGGTTGGTAAGAACTGAGATTTGGTGGGTTAGTATGTACTTGAATGTGTTACTTGAGATCAATGTCTTTTGGAGCAAAAAAAAAATTGTCTTTTTCGAGACAAAAACATCTGCATATCAAACATTAAGATCGGACTGAAAATGTCAAAGATATGGCCAAATTTAAATAAATCCAAATCTAAAATTAAAAATATCCTTTAATATTTAACCTTTTTTTGATGCGACCTAACATAAAAGAAGGGCCAAGAAATGTTCCTTTTTTTGTGCCCGAAACACTTGATTTTACTACACATACACAGTAACTTATATTTAATAAGAATTTATAATTTTTTAACATAGCCCCTTTAGAAAAATCAACTAACTTAAAAGTAGTTGAAAAAGTAGTTCTTTGTCGACCACAACTAGTTGAAATTCTGACTTTTTTCCATAGAACGAACTAACATATTTTGTATGGTGATATCCGCTAAATAAGTCAATTGACTTTCGTCTGCATATGTTTTCAACTACTTGTTAAATTAGTTGAATTTAAATTATTTTTTAACTACTTTAAAATAAATCAATTGAAACCCGCATATATTTTCAGTTACTTGTTAAATTAGTAAAATTTATATTATTTTTTAATTACTTAAAAATAAATCAACTGAAAACTTGTTTATATTCCACTTACTGAAGATGAATTTAAAAGCATAAATATTTTAAATTTCTATACATCAAAAAGATCATTTATTTTACTGTTCTGAAAAAAAATACATAAATTCATATTAGTACAAGCGTCAAGTTAATTATAAATGATGAAATAGCATGGTTAAGTATATAAACTTGTAATCTAATAAAAATTTGCAATAAAAACATGTCAAAATCAGAGTAGTCGCCGCCTTAATATAATTCAAAGTAGTTTTTTTACTTTATATTGTTATATTTACTTTATTTTACTTGTTATATTTACTTGTTTTGAAGTAGTTTTTTAATTACTTTATATATAATGCAATAAAAACTATTCAAAATTAAAGTGGATGCCGCCTTAATATAATTCAAAGAAGTTCATAAACTAGTTTATTTTAAGCTAGTTTTTTAATTAGGTGTTTTTAAAAACAAGTTAGTTTGTTCCTATAGGGACCTCTACTGGAATAATCGAAATACTTTCATATGAAAATTTTAATGATTTTTTGCGACCTTTAATTTTGTGACACTAAGATGGTTGGTTAGAACTGAGATTTGGTGGGTAAGTAGGTACTTGAATGGGTTAATTGGGATCGATGACAAAAAAATTAAAAACATAAATTAATATTTAATCTTTATTTTGATGCGACCTAACATAAAAGAATGGTCAAGAAATGTTACTTTTTTTGTGTCCGAAACACTTGATTTCCTGCACATACGCAGTAACTTATATTTAAATAAGAATTTTTAACTTTTTCCTCAGAACGTTCCAGAGTTGTGAAATTATGTCAACCAGTTTTAAACAAGGTTGTCTTCAGTCCGCCACATCTACGTTAAACAATAAAATACGAAATATTTTTGTATACTACATTATGAACGCATTAATCAATGCAAAAAAAACTTTGAAAATGTGCCATAGAGAACCAGACTGCCCCCTTAAATAAAAATTTAATATTATAATAATAATTTTTTTTTGTTTTAAATTAATTTTATAGACAATTTGTCATGAAAAGGTCCAATATACATTAATTTTTCACACCTCAGTATGGTTATGGGTAAGAGCCTGGCGACGGATACCTTTTTGAGTTTGTTACAAAATTCAACGCATTTGATTTTCGAACTACCATTGACCAACAATTTTTTATTCAATATTTGCTTATGCTTGATGTAAAAATCTCATACTCAAAGTAATCAGAAGTTATAGTTCGCATTAAAAAAAAACTGTTTGATAAAAATTAAATGTAACCTTTTGATGCACTTGACTTAATAGTGAGGGAACATTCCCAAAAGTGGGAAGAACGTGGCAGCTATACAACAAAAGACAGGCCCTGCATAGCATGAAATTGAAGGCATGGTTTTTCCGAAACTCTTTTATTATCACTTAGCCATATTTTTTACTTGCCAACATCAATTTTTTCTCCCAACTTGGCTAACTGCCAAGAATGTTAATAGAATTCATGCTACGCATAAAAAAAATCATGCATACGAAATGTTAAGCAATTATGGCAAAATGCATTTCTAGGCCAAATGACGCAAAAAGGCACGTATAAAAATTGTTTATCCATACATATATCTTTTGTGTTTTTAATTTCGCTTTAAAGACAATCATAAAAGAAGCAAATACTGCCAGTCAACCTGGACTAGGCCGCAGGCATAGACTTAGAACTCAACTTCTTATGCTTGTCGTAGGCCTACATTATAAATGCCATGAAGGCATATTAAAATGTTTGCCAGCAACTACCTAAGCATACAACAAAATCAAGTACAAATGAAAAGTGAAAAGTTTGTGAACAAAAATAGAAACTTTTTCCACAACATTCAGTCTATCAAAGAAAAAAGTTTGGTTAAAAATTCAAAGAAAGAAAACTTGTCAAACTACGTGCAGGCAAAGCAGAATGAGTTTCACCTCAAAAATAATGACTGCTGCTGTTGAATAAGAAAAAATTAAAAACTAAAAAGAAACTCAAAAAAATGCATATAAATGCAGCTCCACGCCTTGAGATCTGGTAATGCCAGCTAAAGCCAATAAATAGTGGAGGTTGCCATAATAGTTCACCGAGAGATTGAGGGTGCAGGCAGGCAGCGTGTTTGTGGCAGCCACTTTCTTTTCTAACAACGACTTGTCAACATGCAAAAGTCATAGCAATGCAGTTTTAGTGTTATATTTGTTGTTGTTGCTATTGTGGCTTGGGTAAAATGCATTTCTTTGCCAACATTCATTGTCGTTGCAACGTTGTCGTCATGCTTATGGCCAAGTCCAAGTTAAGCATGGTGCATACATATTCAAACTTAAGTGTTAAGTGGGTCGCGGGTGCAGACAGCGAGCTATTTGATAGAGACGCTTTTGTAATACAGACTATTTAAACATCTTTGAAAAGGAAAAAAGGTGCGAAAAGTAATGCAGCCGAGTAGCATAACCAAAATAGAAGTTAAAGAGTTTGCATATCGTTTGACCAGGATCATTTTTAATATAATACTAAAAGTTTGGTTTGGCTTAAGTTATTTGTTTAGCTGAAATTAGGTTCTTGCGCAATTAACAGAAATTAAATGTTACTCATACGCCTCCAACGTAAAAACCAAATCTGTTTGCTTTTAAGTGAATTAATGTTTTAAGTTTTTAAATAATCATGAGTAAGAGGTATATCATAATCAGGTATCATAAATGATAAGAAAATATAAATTAACCCATATCTGCCAATGAATGCACATATTTTCTTGGACTTATGTTGTGACTAATTGATGCTTTCTCACACATACTATAATTATCATAAATAGCAACAAAATGATAAAATGATCAAATTAAGCACAGCTGATAAGTCCTTTAATTTAAAAGAAAAACCTTAACTAGTTCAATGGAGAAATTACAAAATTAATAATCAGAGAGTTTGCATCAATTACACTGTGTAACAAATGGGAAAAATCAAAAAACTTGGCACGAGACTTAGTAAAAGTCGTGCTTCTAGTAAATAGCTACAATCTTCGATTTTATGTATTAAACCAGTGTGCCAAATGAATTCGAGACGAATTAACTTCTTCATACATTTTATTCGAAACGGATTGCTCTTCGCATACGGAACTGACACTTTATCGTATGAACTTCCTCTCAAAAACGCGAATTGCTTTTTTCATTTTTTCGGATCCGTCTCGAACTCAAAACGGACCTCATATATAAATTCTAGACGCATTCATTTTTCTAAAGTAACGCAAATTCAAGACGGACTTGTTTTTTCTCCATAATGCGAATTCGTGATGGACACATTTTTTTAAGTAATACGGATTTATGCTAAATTCAAAAATTTTTTTAAATTTGTTTTTAAGTAATTCATAGTAATTTATTTTGTAAGATTCCGGAAAATATCTTGTGTACGGCTATCCTATAGTCACATGTCACTTGCTCGCTCATGATAATTATTTAAAAACTCTGACAAGAAGTTTTATTGGGTTCAAGCTCGTCGGAAGCTAATTTCATCTGGGGGGGGGGGGGGAGTGGGGCAGTACTAATGGGGGTGCAAAAAAAAATCACCAAAATTTCTTCAAAGAAACATGAATATGAATAAACAAATTTTGTTTTTTTAGTTTCAAAATAAAAAAAATATAAAACTAAATAAAAAAATATTGAAATTTCAATATTTTTAAAAGTTTTTCCAATTTCGATATTAGAGATCATTTTTTTAAGGATTTTCATATGGTAATATGAAAATATTAGAAATAGTTGTTGCTTTTATAAAGAAAGACTAGGTATATCTTTACATGATTTAAATGCAATAAGGTACAAAAAGTTATATCAATTTAAATTCTTCGAAAATGTTTCTTTCTCTCCTTGCGAGAAACAAACTCTTTCACCACCTCCATCGAATTCAATTCTTCGGTTTTATCTTTGTAAATGTATATAAGTGCCGCATGAGTGAGTAGTTTCTGTATCATAGTTGCTCGAAGATACGTTTTAAGTCGTCTTAGTGCACTAAAAGAACGCTTAGATAAAAGTGCTGATGCAGGCACAGTCAAAACCAAAGCAACTTCATTTAATAGTTTTTGCAGTGTATCCGAATTTTGTTTCAAATTTGAATTGCAGTAGAAACTCTACATTTAGTTCTATATTTTTGCAAACAGAGAGAAAGAAAATGGTTATCCGAAAGCATGCTTATGAAGAAGAGAGAAAGAAGAGCAAAATATATAATACAAAAATATTATTGCTGTAAAAAAAACGGATTCGTAACGGGTTCGAAAGGGATCCGTCGAATCATAAGAAAGCGAAGTGCGTACTGACAGACCCGGAACGGGTTCGAAACGGATCCACATCAGTTTTTGTGCACATTAGGTACCTTTAAAATCGGGACTTTGGGTCAACAAATCCTTTTCTTGAAAAATGTTTGTTGCGAAAAGTGGAATGAAATGTGAAAAGTTTCAAAAATTTATCTTAAAGTAGATGGAATCAGCTTACAACTAGTGAAGTTCGAATCCAAAATTATAATTTCCAAGTTTGTCTTAAGCCAAGAAAAAAAACATTATAAAAATTGGAATCTCTCAAATTTAAAAAAATCGTATTCGGTTTCAAGGCATTATAAATAAGTTTTGAAAAAATAAGGTAATGTTGAAAAACAAGCTCAAATAAAAAAAAATAGCATCACCATTAGACGAAACATTCCCATCTGAGTCGCAGAGTTTGGACAAGTGTAGTAGCTGATATTCAAATTGACATATTTAAAATAAAATACCCGTTTTCAGGTGCTGCAATCGATAGAGGTTTTGCGATTAATATGCTTGTATATGTTGTATACAGATGGTGCGAAAGTCGCGTTAAATAAATTTTCGTTTCGTCATTTCAGTTCGGGATGCGAAAGGCAAACCGTTTCGGATAAATAATACGAATAAGTAAGTCCATCTTGAATTCAAAACGGATCCGTTGGGCACACTGGAGTGTTATCATGCTAACACATATAATAACATATTTTTTCAATACCATCTTTTTATTATACCACGTTTTATATCAGCAAGTTGTTGGAGCCAAGATTGAGTCTTCGATTTTGCAAAGCATTCCTTTGATACTAGAATAATATATATAAGATTCCGCCATAAGTGCGTAGAAATCGAAATCTACTGTGCAGACTACGTCACATGTGAATATACATCCACAGAAAAACAGCACATGCACAGCAAATGAAACTTAGCAAATAAATCTGATTGGCTAATTGGGAGACAATCGCAATGTAAACATATGGCGTTTTCGTTTCTCGAAAAAATGCTACATTTTTCCGTTTGAAGATTCTGTCCTCTTGAGAATAAAAAAATAGTGACCTCTAAAATCGAATCGTGTTCTTTTCGCGAATATGTTGACCTCAAAAAAAATTCAGATGTCTCAAAGATGGCAGAAAGAAGGTAGAAAAAATGCAATATTTTTTCGAGAAACGAAAATGCCTACAGAAACAGTCAGACTGCCCTCAAAATAAATTGAGCAACACAGGTGCTTTATTGTATGAAAGGGTCAACACGGAAGCTTGCACCCCTATGAGATATGAAATTAATATCAAACATACACTGAGGGAAATATGTGTTAACATTAAATGAAATTGTGTTCATTTTCAACGAATTTGTTTTTGAAATAGAGCTTGAAACATTTTCGTTTAAGTTAAACACAAATGTTTTTAAAGTTTAATTTAAAATAAATGTTTTTGTTTTCAAAACCATGTTTTTAAATATACTTTCATTAAAAAAATTTTAAGTTTGAACACATTTATTTAAACAAAAAATTGAATGCAAAAACTTTAATATTTTAAACAAATATTTTAAACCACCACTTTTTCCATGCCTTTTTTTAACTTTTTCGAGTTTTCGAAGTCAGATTCGTGATCAGCGACCCCTGGGACCCCCCGAATAAGAAATTTTTTGACTTCATTTAATGAAGTTTGCGTTTCATTGCGGCTTGAAATATTTTCAATATCAAAATAATTAATTAGTTCGTATCTCATCATATGTTTAATATTTGCAAGACTAATTTAAAAATATTTTCAAACATTCAAATGTAAAATCGGGGTTTCAGTTGTCTGGCAATAATTTCCAATGATTCTACTGTACATAATTTTTTAATTCAATCTCTGATAGCCACGTATTTTTTGTTGTTGTAACAAAATAATAAGAAAAAATTATACGAAAAACAAAATGAGCTGATAGTTGAATATTAAACACGCTTGTTTTGAATTTTGTTTTGTAGAAACGCCAGTAAGTTAAATTTCTATTTTAAAATTTTTTGTTTAGTTTGAAATTGAAACAAGTCAATGAAACAAATGAATTTAAATTTGTTTAAATGATGAATGAACCAAATACTCCGGCTTGAATTCCTGTTATTCTGACAAATTTATAAATAAATTAATATATTCAGTAATATATCCGTAGACAATAATATATAATAATATATAATATATTCGTCAAGATACATCCTAATTTAATCTTATTTACCCTACATAAAAAGCGATGAAAAGAAAACATTAAATTTCCATCCAATTTGTTTTCTTTATTTTTAACAAAACAGAAATGATAAAAAAAGTCAATAACTACTTGAATTTGTTCAAAATTTGGCGAACGCTTACAGAAGCTTGTGTGTAAGTGTTTTAATTTTTGCAAAACACAAGTTTATGATCGAAAACAACATGTATGGCAGGAAAAGCGGGCGAAATAAACTACTTGCTGAGCATGTATGCTATAAAGTTTTGATAACTAGTTGAATTTGTATTGGAAATTTTTTAACACTGCACGTTTAACGTCATAACTTCTGGACCCTTCAAGAGCACACCTTCATTTTATATCATTGGAAAGGTATTGAAACGTACAAAAAAACAAAATAAAAAAACTAAAAAAAATTTAAAGCGTCTGTTGTTGGCATAGCATTAAACTTTGAAATTAAGAATGGGCCAATTTACTGCAATTTCGCCAAAAATTTTATATTTTTCCCTTAAAAAAGACAAAATAACCTTGCCAATGATACCTTATTTACGAAAATCGGATTTAAATTGACTGAGCTACGTCGTTTCAAAATACACCTTATTTTGGCATTGAAATATGATTCTAAAAATTTATAACTTCGGATTTGGTTTTCTAAGCAATAAACCAATGTAGGAACAAAATTTGAGCCAAATCGGAGATGGTCAGTGCGACTGATAAGTCACCTCAATCTGAAATGGGCAATTACCATATTTGAATTGATGACGAGCGATCATTTCTAATACGTACTGCTAGAATCTGGAATAAACTGCATCCAAGTCTCAAATCTTTTTCCTTATCACCTAATGCATTTAAATTAAACTTTTCAGCGCTTACATAAAAATTGACTTTGGCTTTTCCTTTTATTTTCTTAAAACTATCACTATGATACTATGGGCTAGTTACTACTTCTACTACTATATTTTTTCGGCTTTAATGATATTTATTGTTGAGGGCTTAGTGAGTGAATCGATTATACAAAAGTTTTATTATATATATTAAATTTTCAATTACATATAATTGTCATTAATTTTTTATTACTAGTTTTAAGTTTCTTATTCGCTTTATCTACTTGTAATTTGTTTTATTGGCCCTAGTGGCTTTTGAATTACAAATGAATCAATAAAATAAATAAATTAATAAATATTTAATGCACTAAATATATAATTTAAAATAAACTAATTTACAAAAATGCAGTTTTTTTTAAAACAGTCGTCAATGTCTGAATAATTATTATTATCTAATAAATTAAGCATTTCTAGAGAGTAACATTTTTTAGCTCTTTTTCTGATCTGACATGTCTTAGAGAAGAAATGAGGCTGATAGCATGTTGAAAAGGTCCTTGTTCTGTCGCTTTCGTGAAATTTTGCATGTATTCTGATCTGTATTTTTTGTAGTCCTTATTTTTGGATTCTTGCGCTTCTTCTGACAATTTTCCAATTGGTAAAGATTGATATTTTATAATACTTTTACCGCGTATCAGCATTTTATGAACGGTAGGCGTAAGTATTTTTCAGGATATTTTTGCTGCAGCAAATCCGCAGTTGTTGTAGCATATTCTCCGAATTTGTCAGCATTTACTTTTTCTCTACAGCACAAAACATTGAGAATTACTTGCAGCCTTTTAATTATTTCTTAGTCAACATCAGTAATTCGAGCCGTCACATAGTTTTTTCAAAAAATTTTCTGGATGTATTTCCATCATTGCTATTTCCATATCCTTGTTTTGGTTGGTCAACTTTTAGTCCAACCCCTTTTTGAAATGCAGCTTGAATTTTTCTTTTCTAGCAGCTATAACATCCTTTTTGGCAGTGTTCACATCAATATTTTCACTATCTTGCGTAAGAGTGTATGCAGGTTCCAAAATGAATTCCATACACCTTATTCTTGCATGCAATGGAGAAATTCCGTATTCATAATTATGTTCTTCAGCAATTGATTGATCTAAATTCTGGAAGTCCTTTTGCGTCTTTTTGCATATTGGGCAGGAGAGTGTAGATTTCGTATTTGTTAATTCGTTTAAAACTTTTCCGTCAATCATAGTCAAGAAAAACTAATGTTTGATTTCAATCATTATTTCGTCGTTAGCTTCATGGTAAATATGTTGAATATCACCAATTTGATTTTTTATGTTATTAGCCGTGCTTGAAATTAGTTTTGGAGTTTCCTTTCAGTTTGCGTACTAAAACATTATCGGTCTTCACAAATGAACTGAAGACGGCCGAGGATTTTTTCAATGTTCTGCTATGTCGCTCTTTAACCTTATCGGAACAACTGAAACCATAAACATATTTGTATCGGTTATATTCCCCCCTTCTGGTGAAACGATTGTTTGATTGTAAGCGCTTTGTCCAGAAGATCCATCGCAGCCCCATTTACTTAATAATTTAAGATTTGTTGGAAGTGTGCTTAAATCTTGCTCACTTATTCTTTCCATAATCCTTTTTGCAGTATGATCCATCATGTTTCACTTGAGCTGTTATCTCAGTAAACTCTCATTAGGCGGAACACTTGCCTTTTTCGCAGCTGTTATATTAGCATAACTTGGAAAAACATCAACATTGTGTTTTCTTAAAGAATCTTGCATTAATGAATATTTTTCTTTTGATAATCCCAAATCCATGAATAAGGCCAACGCATCCTCGGAAGTAAACCTGATGGGATGTACATTCGGTAGAGTAGGAATGCTGTCGTTAATCCTCTCTAGTTGGAGTGGACTAGCATATAAAACTGCTTTGGTTATATAAGCTTTTTTTTGTTGCTGCACTCTTTTGTATGTAACTTGCAAGACTGTTGAAACTTGATCAATGGATAACGTTTCGGTTTAATCTATTAGCTTTTTCTTTTTTTGTACATGTTGAACTCTCATCCATTGATTTTCGGGGTCTTCCTTTATCAGATTTTGATGTACTCGGCTGTTCATCCAACTTTTCTGTAGTTTCTTCAAGATAAAGAACCGTAATTTTTTCTAGCCAGTCTTTATTTTTGCAGAAGAAATGATTTTTTATACGATGTGACTCTATCCATCTTCTTTTAATGATATAGTATATTTAATATATTGATCTTTTTTTGTACATGTTGAACTCTCATCCATTGATTTTCGGGGTATTCCTTTATCAGATTTTGATGTACTCGGCTGTTCATCCAACTTTTCTGTAGTTTCTTCAAGATAAAGAAGCGTACTTTTTTCTAGCCAGTCTTTATTTTTGCAGAAGAAATGATTTTTTATACGATGTGACTCTATCCATCTTCTTTTAATGATATAGTATATTTAATATATTGATTTGTCAGTATCAGATGCATCCAAACTTTCTTCGGTTAACCTCAAATGATTTGTTACTGCCAAACTAAACTCATCTTTATCTAATTCGCTTATAAACATTTCAAATAATTTTTAATAATAAATAAACATTTTTAAGTTTTTTGTCTTTAATTTTAATTTATTTTTTTAATATTTTTGTCGGAGAATAAAAATAAGATAATCTCAGGGTTTCATATATTTTTGTAACCTTTTTGTCATTTGCTCCTAAGAATTTTTTAAAGAAAAATAATTAAGATAGGTCATTTATTTTTTTACATGCTTAAAGAACGGACTTACGAAAATATATCTGTTTTTCTTACTTGCTCTTGAATTTCTTGGATATATTGGTAATTTTTAGACGTAATACCTGATATAAAAAATTCCAATAATCAATTTCAAGTTGTTTGTTTCCTTCTCCGAGCATATATAAACTTCAAAAAGGTAAGTATGTCTAAATAAGGAACAAAAGATTAAAAAAAAATTCGACAAAATTAAATGTATAACACACTGGCGGACGCAACTTCCTACAACCAAGACCTCTCCATAAAAATCGCTCTAGCGCAGAAAATTGTGCATAGTTGCAGTTGAATTTTTTTACAGAATGCTAAGAAATAACCATTGAATACATTTTGAGTAAAAAGAACGTGTAAGTAAGCGTGGATTTTTTTGAAACTCCATGTTAAGTTTGAAAACAACGCCAAATCAGTGTTTTAGAAAAACGCAAAAAAAAAAAACGAAAACAAAAAATACTCAGTTTTAATTTTTTTTAAAATAGACCAATACTTACTTCTGTAAAAAAAAACATCTCCATATTTTTAAGCGTTTCTTAGAAATTTCGGCATAAACGTGATTTTTTTTTCTAAAAAGTAATTATTTTGCAAACTTGAAAAATCACTGAACTTTGACGAATTTTACAAATAAAACTTGTCATCCAAATGAGTTAAAGTTTTGGATTCTTTAGCTCTAAACATTTATTTATCTGATAAATATATCAAGTACGCAAAAGAGAACCACTCAAAAATTGACTTCTGCCACGATCGCAGGCAGAACGAGCCATTGTGCGGCGGTAAAAGGGGGAGTGGAAACCCATATTAAAGATAGTTGCCGACAGTAGCTATACAAACTTAATTGCCAAATTTAGGTTTTATGCTACTAAAACCGTCTAAAATATAGCATTTTCATTGATTTGTGCGCGTTTAAAGGAGGTAAGGCAACATTTTCTTTTTCCCTTAACCTTCACGTAGCAATTACGAACAAACCCGCAGAAGAAAGTATCCAATTTGGTCCAGTCGTTTCCAAGTTTTAAGCATCCGAACAAATCCCGATCCATTTTTATGTATATAGATTACATTATATCAATTAAGTAACTGTGAAACAAATTGTTGATAGCTATTATTGTTAAATAAATAAAAAAATTAATAAATTTTATAGTCTAACAAGCAATGCCACCTTAAGGCACCTAAAATATTTTAAAAATATTTTCATAACTTGTTAAGTTGTTTTGTAAATCGAATTTTTTTGTTTTGTTTTTAAAAGCCTTTATTAATAATGTTTTAGATACCTGCAGACCAAAAGGGGTTAATGGGGGTTTGAACCCCAAAACCTACCCTTTGGTTATAGGACTACGGCCCGACACGACAAAATAGACGAATGTAAAACAAAATATGTTTTTAAAATTTCCCCAAATTCACCAAATTTCTCCAGATATTTGAAAAATTAAAATTTAAATAAAAAACTGACTAAAAACACACACAATGGAAAAATAATGTCAATAATAATAATATTAAAATAGTAAAATATTCCACTATAAGCCACTTTACAATGAATGCCAAAATATTTCTGATGCAAATTCATACAAAACTAAATGTAAATTGTTAATTGTTGGTGTTTTTTTAATTTTGTCATTTCTATTGTGTTGATTCAAATATTTTTTGGTGGCTCTTCAATTTCATTAGCGTTTCCAAAGATTTCTTTTTTGCTTTTGTCACCGGCATTTGTTTGTGGGTTTTTTTTTTGTTTGTACTTGAAAGGAAAGTGAAATTTGTGTGAATCTATTGTAAGTGCTGTTTGTGTTGCTGTTGCTTTTATTGATGGTAAGGTTTTTTTTGTTGTTTTGTAAAGTCATGTGCCCAATAAAAAAGGGTCGTGGACCCTTTAATGCATATTTTTCAAAGTTTCTGTAGCGTGCTTGTCCTTCTTTTTATAGATTAAAAAACGATTTGTTCTTGCTTTCGAATCTCAATCCTATTTTCAATCAGTTCTTTTCAGGGCAAAACGATTTGTTCTTGCTCTCGAATCTCAATCCTATTTTCAATCAGTTCTTTTCAGGGCAAAGAAAAATGTGTATGTGTTGATGCTATCCCAAAGAAGATTTTATATGCATTAAATTTGTTTCATTACGCTTTCTGTAATTTAAGTTAACCCACTCTAAATTAGGAAGTTTTCTTGGATCTTCAATAATTTAGATCACTTGAATCGTAAAGTGAGAAAATTTTAAATCATTCAAGATTAACATCCACCCACTGACACACTTTATCTGATGTTAATTAACAGTAGTTCCCTATCTTAGTGCGTGACCACAAGGTATCTGAAAACTAAAAATAAGTATAGTATCTTTCAAGCATGTATCTCCACTACGTACGTAGGTTAAAAGCAACAAACAAATTTCTCCGAATCTTTGTGTGACACACATATTGCTATCGTCGTTTCTCGAACAGAAAAAATAATAATTTCGATTTCTACGCGTGAAAAGCACTATATACGACGTATTATGAAAAAAAAGATCGAATAAAACAACAACAAAAACTCGTACAAAAGTCATTTACCTTTCGGCTAGTTTGGGGTTTGTGGCTTAAAGTCTTGAATGGAAGCGACTTTTACGACTTCTATGTATTTGTATCTATCTCAGCAACAGCAACAACAACAGCAGTCATAACAACTACAAAAATAACAATATCATAAAATAACGGCACTATTACTACAAGATACCGTTGGAAATTTCTTACTCTCTCTCGGTGTGTTTCTTGTTCGTTGGCATGGCTTAAAATGTGGGTCAAGTTTTAATGCGGTACGCTTGATTCAGCTCGTTTCACCTCGTATAGGTTCGTTCTAATTCGGCATGTGTTGTTGTTATGAATTCATTGAGTTAAATTGCTTTAAATATCGTTGTTGTTGTTGTTGTTGTGGTAACAGTAGTTATTGTGGTTGGGCGTCTTGATGCTTCTGTTTTTTCTTACCAAAATCACTCCACAAAGCGCTCATGAGATATTGGCTTTAACAGCAAGTCGGAAATACTAAAAAGAAAACAAAAATTTATTCAACTTCCCAGCTTCCCGCACTAAAGCACCGCTCATACCTCTTTTGTCTTCTCGTCGCCAGCCAGTTTTTGATTGCGGCGACTTTCACTTAGAAAGTTCTGCTTATTTTTCGTTAATGTTAACAAATTGTGTATTTTACTGTTTTTCCCACAACTTGCTGAAGTCTTAATTGCAATAAGGGCGTTGTTCCCTTCCTCCTTCTTCTTACACAAATTTTACTTAGCTGGAAGCTATATGTAGATTGTTTTGTTTGTCTTAAAGTAGAAATTGAAATCTTGCATCCAGAAAATTCCAATGGATTTCTTTGAGAGTTTCTTATCACAGCCAGATGATTGTATGTTGTGTTTAAACATGGTCGGGTGTTCGGGCGTAGCTCGGGAGTGTACCGTATTCCAAAGTGAGTTAAAATATTTTTATGCACGACTTTACATTTTCCATTAGTATTAAAAACAATATAAATCACGTATAAGCATTTTCACCAAAAGGTCTACTGCGACTTAAAAATTAAATGTTTATGTTAATTTTTTTATACCTAATAGAGAAACAAATGTTTAAATTTATACTGTGAGATGTTGAGCTGATCTCAATTTGAATTTTTTTAAAATAGCAACAAATTTGATGAATGGCAACAAATGTAGAAAATGGTGACAAAAACTGAAAAATTTTAACTAAAGCTGGAACTTTATAAACATTATTAATATCTACTCGTATAATACAAACTTAAATTTATGATTTTCAGTTTCTGATTTTTACGTTTTAGTTATTTAGAACACCAAATATCGAATTCAATTATGATTCAGTTACACTTTCACTTGGAGTCCAAAAATCAAAACATGACAAAAAAGTTTAAAATCTTCTGTTTCTTTTTTATTTTTAACTGCAAAAAAGGTGTACGAACGTTACGTGTGCTACCATGGAAATGCCCATATGTACTTAAAATTACTTTCGACTATTTTATAAAACTACACTGGCGAGCAATGAAACTGACTCATATTAGTTTTTTAAATTTAATGCTGTTTTCTGTGTTTTCACTTTCTATAAAAAAAATATGAGTATACCACTTAAAAGGCCGGAAAATTTTTGAAGATACAAATTTTTGTATTCTGTGATCAATGGTCAATTTTATATCAAGTAAAACAAATAGGAATACAGAAATTAATCAAGTAAAAATTATATCAACAAAGTAAGCTGGATCAATTAACAATAACCAAGGAAAACTAAAATAACAATTAATAACTTGTCTTACATCCTCGGGCTCTGATAACAGCTTCGCACCGGTTTTTCATTGAACGGATTTATTTCCTGATAGTTTTCTGTGGGATTCTTTGCCATTACTCTAGAAGCGCTGACTTCAAGTTATCCACAGTCGATGGAGCCATTAACTTAATGGTGGGTTCAGCAAGAAAGCGACGCACCGATGTTGCCATGTTGAAGTGAGCATTATCCTGCATAAAAATAAAGCAGTTCCCGAAAATTGCTAGGTGAGGTACAACATGCTTTTGCGGGATTTCCCGGATATATCGTTCAGCCGTTAAACCACTTCCTCTGCCTCCACCATGTATAAAAACCAGATCTGTTTTTTCGTTATATGATATTCCAGCCTACATCATACAAGATCCTCCTCCGTCCTTGTAATACAACATTGTGCATAACGCTCATCTGGCCTCCTTTAAACGCGTTATCTTCTATCGCTGCCATTCACGCTCATTCTGGACTCATCAGAAAAGAGAACTGAGCTCCATTGTTCTAAGCTGTTGTGGGCCTGTTTCCGATCTCCTTGGGATGAGGGAAGCTTCTTTAAGCCTGCTTATAATTCACTCACTAACAGCTGCTCCACGCATTTGCAACAGCTCTTTCTGGATGCTTACGCAGGTGACATCGCGATTTCTTAAGCTCGATGTGACGATAAGTCGGTAATCTCTTGCAGAGGTAGCGCGTTGTTCACTTGATCCTGGTCTACGACTAAAGGAACCGCTTTCCTGGTATCTTCGGTAGACTCTTGATACCGAAATATGGCTAAAGTGCAATTCGCGAGCAACATAGCGCTGACTAAAGCCTTGTTGCAAGAATGCCACTATTTGAGCTTCTTCAGTTTCTGTTGTGTCCATTTTCGATTTACGAACATTATATTTGATATAACCACAATTTTTACGAAGCGTTCATAGATTTTTTGCATTCTTTTCACAAAATTACTAAAGTAGAAAATTTAAAAAAATTGTATCATAATGATTTAGTTGTTATTTAACATATTAGTCATGGTCAAGATAACAAAAAAAAAGAACTACGAATATGTTAATTTTACAAGCTTTTATTTGACATTAAAATCTTTGCTGAAAGAAGAAAATCTTTGCTTTTCTTAGTGGAAAAAATTGCATTTGAATGAAAAAAAAAATATATATATTTGAATCAGTTTCATTGCTCGCCAGTGGATTTATTACGTTATGACGTGATATAACACCGAAAGAAACGAAATCCGTAAAATCAATGAAATGTGTCTTTAAAAAACATTTAACGAAATAACTTTGTAATAAGGACAAAATCTATGCAATAGGGAATTTATCTTCAAATAAGTTACTGTTACGTCTTCAAAAGCAAAAAAAAAAAAAAAAAAACAATAATTCTTTGTCGGTAAATCAAGGAAAAAGGAGGTATATAATTGCAAACATAAATTATTTCCCAAGATTTTCTTCTTTGTAAGCAAGCGAGATTTTATTCTTTGAAGTTTTACATAAATTTAATTGTGTGCCTTTTAGATCAAGTAAGTTTGAAGAAGGAAACAACAATAACAACTCTGTTTAGAGTAAATCACACCAGCAGACTAGACAGCCTATTTCGGAAAATGCTACATTTCCTCTTCAGTAGTCTTGAGTGATTCAGCTGTGACAAGCCCACTGTTAAAGTCTTATATGATTTGACACTTGTTCGAACAAATTCGTAAGAATTTTAACGTTCTCATCGGCCATTTAATCATATGGCATTAAAGCAGTAGTTATTTTTCGATCAAGCCTTTAAATCTACCAGACTTTTCTAGTAGGTCCAGTTCTCACAATTGATCAATAGAAGCTCGGTCAAAAGTACTTTCTAGGGCTGAAATGGCAAATTTATTATATATATTTATAAGAAAATAAACACAAACATGTACAAATGTTAATATTAAAGTATAGCATTTTATTGCATTTTTCTCTAGCATAGCAAAAAAATCTTCTTCCACATAGAAAAGATTATCGTTATAGTTAATTTTATTTGTTTTTACATACTTTTTTTTCAGTGAAATCATTAAAGGATGGATATTATTAAAAGACTTTTGAGGCGGCCTCGATAGTCTAGTGGTTGTGCGCTTGACTGTCATCCAGGGGTCCTGGGTTGAAATCCTGGCCGGTACTTTTTAGATATCAGTGCATAGTTTTTTTAAGCGACAATTGCATTTTCAATTCAAGTAGTAAATTTAAAAAACCAACAGCACTATTCTGGCAAAGAATCAATTGTTACCCAGTATTTTTAATATTCTCATGTGTTTGTTATAATTTTTTGATTTCAAACCAAAATTTGAAGCTCAAAAATAATAAATTTTGATATATATTCCCACCTGCTTTTCAGATAGTCACAATTAAATTTAAAAATTTTTTTTTGAGCTTCAAATATTGTTTTGGAATCAAAAAATGACAACAAACACATAGAAATATGAAAAATACTGGGTAACAATTGATACTTTGCCAGAAAAGTCTTATAAATATAAAGAATCACAGTTTCGAAATATTAAATATATTAAAGTGGATTTGGTGTAAACATGACATTCTTCAATAGTTTGCTAAAATACATAACAAAACAGTACCGGAACAAGGGGGGCGATCCGCCACGGGTGCACAGCCGGAATTGGTGTAAAATTAACTAAAATTTCAACATAAATCTGTAATATAATGTATAATTTTTTGTATAAATATAAATTTTCTTTTATTAGGAGCGCATAATATAATAAGGCAGTTCTTTTTGCATTGTTGCAAATGCGTTTTGGCAAGGGTAGATGATTGTGAGCATACCTTTAATATTCTGATGTTGCAAGTGCTTTACAACAGCTGTTTTTTGTTTACTTTTTACGTCATACTCCTCTAAAAAATGTAAAATTTTTCGAAATTCTTCCCTCGTCCATTATTTGGAGGTATTTTTTCTTTTAATTTTTTTTTTAAAAGTCCCTTCATTTTTTTAGCATTTATTTTTACTATAAACTACATTTTTTGCTGCTAAAAATGTAAACAATGAAAATAACTGTTCAATAAGAAATGTGCAGAAAATATCGGTGGTTGTGTTCAATGCAAAATGAAGACATTTGTTCGCAATAGCGTTATGCAAAACGATTAGATTTGCATATACAACAGCCTTTCGTTATAGCATAAGAATGAATGTTGCAAATGCATATCATTGCTTTTTGTTTTTATAAAAGCTGCTTATTTTGCATTAGCAACGATGCAACAAGAACGTGAACTGCCCTAATATTAAAGTATATATTTTTTTCAATACCTATGATTGAACTTTTAATGTTGACTGCACTTTTACATTGCAGATGCACAGATGTGCGAAAATACCTGAAAGTATTCCTTACAACGCGTTCGTATCAATTAAAACAAATTTAAAGTAAAGGTATGTATAATATTTGGTGAGAGGTGCAACCATCATAAAGATTAATTACAAATTTTCTTATATCTTATATAGAGCAATAATTGGATTGTTGCCACAAATAGTTCATTAATATAAAGTTTTGCTATATGTAATAGTTATGTGGAAGTGGTTTGTAAAGTATGCCATATAAATCGTAAATCAGAGAGTGCCTGGATAGGTTTCATTTGGAACTTTAGAGCAGAACAAAATCAATACAAGAAATTTAAAATGTATTTGAAGCAATCCTGCCAACGAGCTTGCTAACTGCTTCTGAAAATTAACTGCAGATCTTAATACAAAGATTGGTCACAGTCCATGATAAGGTCAGCAAAGAAGAGTTTGCGATTGAAATACCAAGGCTAAGGAGGTACCTTAAGGCTGCATACATTGCTTTTACATTAATGCTTACATTAAACTGGACCACAATAGATTTTTTGAAATTTATTTGTGAATAGGGATTCAAAGAGTCGTTGCTGAATTACAATTGGTTTAATATTATTTTTAACTATTTGCGTATCTATTGGTTCATGCTAAAGAAGTTTTTCCAAACTTAAATTAATAAACAATTATGTACGGTCCAATAGGGCTAAAAAAACTCTAAATATTATCTATTCACTGAGAAAACAAAAAAAGTAAAACTCACATTTTTAAACAGTAAGTAACATGAATACTTTTAAATAAATTTAACATCATGAGTGGGTATCTTCTAGAATTTAGGTTTAGTAATAAAATATGAATTTTTAATATGTCAACCACACCAACATTTGCACCAGTGGCGCGTAAAGAGGTACTGGACATAACTCTAGGAACTACTCTTGCAATAGAGTGATTCCATTGCTTTATCCAATTTTGTTTAAACTTTGTATACTTTGTGTTGGCTACAATTTAGAAAATAAATTTGTTAATTTTTTTTCGAATGGTACACAAAAATTGAAAAATTCGGTTAGTTTTTCTTGAAGACCGATTTTCATTTGATCATAACTTCGGTGAAGTTTGAGATAGAGCAACGATTTTAGATTCATATTAAAGATATTTTCAAAAGTCTTATTTTGTATAATAAAACTTTAAAATTTCTCATATATTTACGTTGTTTTTTTTTTGCATAAAAGTTTAAAAAAAAATATTTTTGTGAAAGTCATTTTTAAAAATTTTGAAAAATAAAATAAAAATTACAAATTTATTTTCTAAATTGTAGCCAACACTACGTGTATACAAAGTTTAAACCAAATCGGAGAGGGTCAGGTTGAGAGTGTTGTTGAAAAACAATGTAATCACCCAATAGACCTAATTAGGAACTGGAGCGTCTCAAACGAACTCTCAGTGTCATATCATAGAATTATCAGATTTGATATTGAGGGGAATTCTTCAATACAAAAAACCTCAATAAGCCCATAGAAAGAAAATTGGTATGCATATCTAGAAAATCTGAGATTAAATGCAACTTATTTTGGAATGAGGAATAATATCAGAAATGAACTAGAGCTTGAAATAAAGGTAGAACGCTTAAGTAATAATATAGTAATAATATAGCTTAAGTAATAATATAGATGCATATGAAGGCAGTTGTCCTTTAACTAAGGTTTGTTTAGCTAAAGATGTTTCTTTATGGAACAAAAACTTATCTAAACTGAGAAAAAATGTACGTAGATTATTCAACCGGACCAAGAGAATCGAGGAATAATCAGAATACAGGAATACCTTAACTTAATATAACAAAGAGATTAGAGCAGCAAAGCAAGCGAGCTTCAGGAAGTTCTGTGAAACATTGGAACAAACCACTGAGGCATCAAGACTATATAAGATAGTGGCCGGTGGTAGTAGTATATCCTCCGCCAGTCTTAAAAAGCTATGGGAATTTTACCGAGAATGAGGAAGAGAAGACGCAATTTCTTTTTAGTACTCATTTACAAGGTTCCATTGCTTGTACAAAGACAGGACATGGACTAATAAAAACACTAGTTAGAATCAACAGAAACAGCTGGAATGCAACAAAAAAAATATATACAGGGCCGAAATTAAGGTGGGTGCTGAATACATTTAAGCCACTGAAATCACCAGACGTTGATGGAATTTTGCCGGCACTGCAAAGAGGTATAGACAAGAGATAGAAAATAGCTAGAGGCAGTATTGCATTGCGTTGTATATAAACTGCATGGAGGCGGGTAAAAGTGGTCTTCATGCCGAAGGCAAGGAAGGGGGATACTCTTTCTTCAAAATTACTAAAATTTCTTACTAAAAATTCTAGAAAAAGTAATTGATAACCATATAAGGACCAGTAGCTCGTTTCTATAACTCTTCTCGAATGATTTTCTCGTATGATTTTCTCGAATTGACGTTATTCTCGACTGCTCTGTTTCTGCAAGTGTGGTGAACCGAGAACCTGCCATCTGTCAAACGATTTCAATCTCACTTGGTTTTAGGCAAGTAAGTTTGGGCGCTGAATTTAAGAAATTGTATTAAATTCCAATTGGTTTTGGCAACGTGTGAAGCAATGACAGAGGTAAATTAATTTTCGGCTTTATTAAGATATATGTAAGTAAATTAAAATTCTTTATTGCAATTTTAGAAAAAAATTATTGCAGGCAGAATATCCAAGCATCAGAAGATGCAATTAGTAGATTTAATGAAGGCGAACCGGAAAGTTGCATGTGGGCAGTTCTTTGGCCCAGATAGCAACAAGAAGGCCGAAGCAATTTGGAAAACCATTGCTCAACAATTAAATGCTTCCGGAGGAGCTAACAAAAGCTGGGAGCAATGGAGGAAGGTAATTATTATTTATTTAAAAAATTAAACTTCGTAGTAATAACTCCATTACTTTTGAAAAGTCTTGGGCAGATTGGAAAGGTGCGGTTAAGAAGCAATATACCGCCATTAAGCGTTTTAACAATAGAACGGGGAACCTTCCTGAAGTCGATGGTCCAAAACCTATTGAAGGCTTGGACCAAGAAGTTATTAATTTTTTTGCAATTGATGCAGTAGAAGGGGATAACTCAACTCGTGAAGGAGGTTACCCAGAAGAAGTAAGTATGAGATATTAAGAACTATAAACATTTAGCACCTATAAAAAATAAGTGTTTGATAAACTGGGTGTAAAACATTCTTTGGCTAATTGTAGCACCATCCACAAAAGTATTCCGCGATGTGTTGACCCATAGGCTAGCTGATCTTTTTTAAGAAATGTGCCTTTTTTGAGCAAAAAAATCACTTTTCGTATGGGCAAGCTTTTTGTTTGCATGAATTGTAAAACCAAAAGAATCCAAAAATAAAACTCCAAAAATATCTACATATCAGCTAATAAAATTTAACAAAAAAATTTTGATTATGTTATTGATTTTGGTTGGAATGACTTCTACGTTTACAAAGATAGTCCGATTTTTGTAAGATTGAATTTTTAGAGACAACAACAACATGTTTCTGAGCAACATTTTTTCACGACAATTTAATTGTACTGCCTGTTTATTTCTACGTTAACCACTGGGCTATTGCACCATCAGCATTGCAATATTTCTTTTGTTTTGGTGTTTTATTTTAATTTTCTTTAAAAAAGGGAAGATTATTGCAAGAGTGTGTTATAAAATGAGGAAAATATATTTTTTAAGAAAAACACATTTTTATGATTTCAGTAGTTTAAATTTATAGAAGTTGTATTTGTTTCTAGCAGATGGAAAAATAACCAGAAATTATTCTTAAAGGCTAAGGATTTTGTATAACTTATAAAAACAACATGTTAAAAATTTTAAATCGTTGCAAAAATCAAAGGGGTACCACTAAATTTTTCTTAATAGAAAAACAAATTTTGTGTCAAATAATATAATCAGCCCAACCATGAAACTTTTCTTCCGGAGAATCCAAAAAGGTAGTTTTCATTTTTAAGATAGCAGATAAAGACATCACTTTTCTTTACACTCATGAATTTTAGCGGCTGATGAATAAATTTGCATTAAAAATTTACAAAATTTTCTTTAACTTTATTTCAAAAATGAAAACTGCCTTTTCCGTTTCCCCTTAAGAAAAATTTCATGATTGGGCTGAATATGTTCAAATCAAGTAATTTATTTAATTCATATGTCACGTTACTTTATAGGGGGGGAAGGGTTTTGAAATGCACTACGAAAAGTAACTCAGGGGGAGGCGTAAAGAAAACTGAAAATCGGTAACGTAGTTTATGGACGACCTCTTATGTAGAATTGACTTACATATCTCTTTTTTTTGTGCTGTGTTATACAATATATATATTAAAAGTTTTTACTTACTGACTGTTTTACTAATACAAAGTATTTTTTTAAAGGCTGCTGCAAATATAAGCGAACCCAATTTTATGGACCTATCTATAGAAATTCTTGACGATGACGTACTTAGTGAAAAACCACAGTCTACTAAAACAAAGTCTGATGGAAGGAGCGTAGGGAGTTCAATTAATTCGGAACTTCAAAAAGTTAAGGAGGAATATGAGCGAAGACAAGACAAGACAGGCAAGAAAATATGCTTTCTGAAATGCTTGCTGAAGTACGCAATATTAATAAAAATATTTGTTTATTAATTGATATTATTAAAAATAAATAACTAAATTAATATAAAGTACCTGAAAACCAATGTATTTAAATTTTTTTCTTTTTGATTGAATATCGAAAAACAGGTAATTTTTTAAAACTACTGTAATCAGGAATTATCCGAACAACATTTATGCAACAACAACAGCAACTATAAGAAACAATAAGTATATACATAAAACTGTTATTGGGTTAACTGTTAGCCAACTGTAAGCTTGGCATCACGCTCATTGTCTAATACCCGTTTAAGTTTCCCAGTAGAAGGACAACACCAAATAGTAGCTTAGTAGTAGCACCAAATGGTAAGTCCATACCCAGTTGTTATGCGACATTTAGTTCCAAAGCTATTTTTTAAAAAAAATTTTGTTTGTTTGGGTTCACGGCACAAAATCCTTGCATAAACAAATACATATATAAAAATTTAGTCAAAATAAATAATTAAATTATAGTATTTAATTGCATACCCTTGATTTTAAAACAAGTTCTAATAAATAAGAATGCATTCTTTTTTTAACATATTTAAAATATTTGTTAACTGTAATCTTTTATTTGAATATTTACATTACTTTAAATGTTAGCTATTTAGCCATGTATGCTTGAAGAAGGAAACAACAACAACAACTTTGCATAGAGCCAATCACTATATTTTAAGTTTTATTTTTTTTTATTTAAAATTAAACTTAAAAACCTTCTTGGCATATTAATGCAAAACACATTGGTATCAAACTAATTTCTAAAATAATTTCTGACAATGATATCACGAGCCATTCTACCTTGATTTAACAAGGATACATTGTCAGCATTTAAAGTGTCGTCATAATTTTTCATTTCACTTGCCAGCTCATCAATCACATCAGGAAGAGGCATGTGATGCAATCTTCTTTAGTTATGAAGAGTACAGCAAGCATTAATAATAACTCCAGAAAAGGCGGGATCAACAAGGAGACCACGATCGTGTGATAGGCACGCAAAAACTTTTTTTAAGACTCCATTCAATCTCTCAACACAATTTCTTGCTCTAGCATGAACAAAATTAAATGTTTGCTGACTAACGCATTCAGGATTTCTGAATGGAGTCATCAACCATGGTTGAAGTGGATATCCGGAATCCCCAATCAACCAACATGCAACATTGTTTCGCCGATGTTGGGTTTCTAAATATTCTCTTATGCGACTATTTTCCCAAATGAATGCATCGTGTGCACTTCTTCCAAAACGAGCAAAGCACCCCAAGATTTTTAGATCGTAGTCGCAGATAAGTTGAACATTCTTAGAAAAGAAACCCTTGCGATTACGATAGCAGTATTCAACATCAACAGCGGGCTTCTTAATTTTGAAATGAGTGCAGTCAATTGCTCCAACAGCTCCAGGAAATCCAGTGTAAGTAAAGAACCTGCAACATATTATTAAAGATAAATATGAATTCATTTATTATCATTCATTTGCTTACCGTTGTTGGAGAGCATATTGTTCTTCTAAAGTCGTGGGAAACCTCAAATATATGTCCATCAACTTATTTTGAATTATAAAGGAAATCTCCTTAACAATTCGGCAAATCATTGTTTTGGACATTGGACAAAGAAAGTCCTGTCCAATATCTCTCTGATATGAACCTGTAGCATAAAAGTGTAGCGCAGCAGTCAATCGTATGCTCTTAGGTATAAAAGTTTTTCTTATACCGCTTTTCATATGTGCACTGATTTCGCTTAATAATGAAATGGTTGTTTCCTTATTAAAGCGAAAAAGTTCAATGAATCGTGCCTCCGGTATTTGAAAAGGATCGGTTTTATCCCTCAAGTGACGTCGGTGAATTCGCAGCATATTCCTTTGATCATCTGCGTTTGCCAGAATAAAAATTAACATTTCCATAGTGAAAGCTTTTAATGGAAATAATAAGAAATTTAAACTGAATTTACGATTATTTTTTAATTCATTCCAATATTTACCTTTACAAATACTTATTGGAAAATATAAGAATATGAATTTGTATTTTCAAATTAGAATTGTTCTAAAAATTAAAACAATTTACAAGTGACAAGTCAAAAGTCATGTTTTAATTCCGCTGTTCCACTCGGTTGTAAAATTAACCATGGTTTTCTCGCATGGTGAGTTTTTGAAGTTGCAGAAACATTATTACTCGACCGTACGAGAACGACCGTTCGAGAATGGCTGACGTCCATTTCATTCGAGTAATTCTCGAATGATTTATAGAAACGAGCTACAGTGTTCTAATAACATCCTCTTTAAATCCCTGTCAACATGCATATAGAACAGGTAGATCAACAGAGACTGCACTATATTAACTTAAAATTTACTCCAGGAAACCTTAGATATGAAAGAAACAGCACTATGTAATTTTCTTGACACAAAAAATGATTTTGATGATACTTCTGACGAAGCCATAAGTAAACAACACCCTTACGAAATGGGTGGGTAATATGCTCAGTATTATGACAATAGAAACTAGTACCAGCACTATAAAAGCAACTGCAACAAGAGGTTGTCTACAGTGGACCATTGTAGCAGATGAACTACTGGAAGGATTGGACAAGACTGGATTCATGTTCCTTGGCTATGCTGATGACATAGTTATGATCTGCAGGGGAAAATTTAAAGAGATCATGTGTGATAGAATTGAAATGGGCCAAAATGATGATAAAAAAATAAATGATTTGCAGATCCATCGCTGGAAAAAGCTGGAGTGCACCCCACAAATACTGCGATGGATATATACAATAATAATACGTCCCATGATTGCATATGGCCGGTCATCTGGTCAGGAAGAACAAAGCGGCAAACAGTCATCGCTGTGCTAACCAAGTTTCAGAGATTGGCCGTCGTGTGCATTACCAAAGCCATGCGAACATGTCGAACAACATCCATGGAGTTTCTACTAGAACTAACACATCTTCACATTTACATTCAATTCCAGGCATAGAGGGCTATCGTAAGGATGACTACTGAATATATCGGGCTAAGGGATTGCGTTTCACTAAAAGATTCCAAACTGAACTTAGTATTAAAAAGGAAATGGGAAGATCTATCTGAAACTTATAAGATAGGAGTTATGATTTTCAAAACCTTACTTTAAATACTTTAAAGTATTTACAATTTATTATAAGGCCACACCGTACTTTAAATAAAGACAATAACCAAAAAGGAATTTAATAAGGATATTCAGTAAAATTTTTTAAGTCTTGCTAAACTAAGCGCCAATCCAATCAAACACGTTTTTTTTTCTAACTACCGTTGAAAGTGCTCCCACTTTGATCTGGATATTTTTTTTTTTTCATAAAGCTCTTATTTAGAATATATACTAATTCTTATATACTAATAAAGAACAAATTTAAATCAAATGGTTTTATGTGAGCCATTAAAATCGGTTTTTTTCAATGTCGAAAAACTTATCGCATAAAACGTTATTCGCGACGATGCTTCAATTGTTTAAGTAAGCAGCTGTTGATGTGAAAACCTATCTGTTTAGGCATTTTGCAAGATTTACGGATTTTCAAAAAGTTTTCAGATACAAAATTTTGACAGGAGTTAACAAATTTGTTAAGTTTAGAAAGTAAGCAGGACTTAACAAAAGTAGTCAATACCATTAATATAAATTAAGATATTTGTTATAAATAAAGCTATAATTATAAAAAAAAATTAAATTAATATTAATGATGTACATACATAACACATGTATCTGCACAAATCTAAAGACAAAGCCGTTCGAAACTACCACAACTAGGAATACAACAATTCCAACAGCTGACTTCGACATCTAGCTCAACATTTGTCTGACCTCTCTCTAATCTGAGCTTACCTTGTTATTGTATTGTGAAAAAAGTAACCTCAGTTACCATAAGCAAATTTGTTAAATAAGTGTGAGTCATTGTGAGTATGATAATTTCGATAAAAAGAAGAGCATTCTGTCAAATCTCTCCTAAAAGCTGATACAAAGTATGCGAGCAAGAACAAAATTCTCATTTATTCTATTGTAGCTGACTCATATAAGGTCTGTTTCTGAACTCGCTTCAGGTTACTTTAAGTTACTTGAAAGCATTTCTTAACACATTTTTCAAGAACGAGAGAGAGAAGAAGAACAAGCTAAATGTCACTCTCTATTCTATCACAATTACTTGAACTTTGCTTGAAAAATTTCTTCGAGCACGAATTTCCATCTACAAACAGCTGATCGTCAAATTATTAAATCAATACTTTTTATTGTTTTGTGATATAAAAATTTGGTTGATAATTAAATGCAAGTGTTATTGTTTTATTTATTTTAAACAAAGTGTATTTTATTAGAATAAAGTAATAATTTCAAGCAAACATAAATTATTTGCCATTGCAAAAATGCGAGAACAGCTGTTGTGCTTAAAACTTACTCGAAGACGTTTCCGTACTTTTTGATAAATATTTTCATTTTCACAGATAATCAAGTTACTCTCTAGTACTTGAACTTTAAGCTAGACAGATGCATGTAAAAAAAAAGAATCATTGCAAACGGTCGCTCACTTCAACTCGTACAAATCGTTAGTCAAACAATCATAGAACAACATGGAATTCCTTGGAGTTTGAATTTAAAGAACAAAGCTGAATTACATGGAATTCCCTGGAATTTGACGAGATATAAAACATTTTTTAGTTTTTTGATATGTATATTTTGAAATTACAAAATAAATAAAGAGCCTCATTGTACCACCGTTGTTATAAAATAAACCAGTACATGATTACTTTGGCAAGAAAATGGCGGTTTTCATAAAGGTTTTGGGACATCATCAATGACATCAGTTCTTGATCTCGTTACCACTGGGTAGTATGCAACATTTTTACTTTGATGAAAAATTAAACTACTTAATAGGGGTATCCACAGTCAGTTGCGTAGTTGGGTATGGGTTTGGTTGATCAACCAATCTATGGGCTGGGTAGATTGAGTACTTTGTAGAATAGTGTTGGGTTATATTAAGAGACACCGCGAAAACGATTTTATACATATAAAAAGGCGGTAAAAGTAGGCATATCATCATTCATATATTAAGTGACCACCACTTGATCTCATAGCACATACATACCAAGATTCATAATAAAACCATGCTCAACTCAGGAACTATTATTATTTCTGAGTTAAAGTTCCTATAGGCGTAGTTATAGTTCGACCACACCCATTTTTGATTGAGTTGCCGAGAGTAACCATACGAGCTAAATTACAAAATTTTAATGTAAGACAATTCGTCTAAAATAAAGCGTTTTTATTGAATTGTGGGTGGAAATAGGGGGTGTGGCAGCTATTTTTTATTATTCCAGAAATTATCTTTGACAACAAATGTTGCAATTTGATAACCTTAGGTCAACTATTGCCTATTTTTGCAAAAGGTGGTAACACATGGAAAAAGTACGCAATTTGGCAATTAATCAACCTACACAAACAAGTCGGGGGGTCAGCTAGAGTAGATGGGTACTTGGGTACAATGGCACTTTACACTTTAAAACAAAATGTACGGCATTTGCCAATCTACCCAACTACCCAAGTCAGTGTGAATACCCCTAATGTGCTGTTGCATCAGCTGATTGTGAGAAGAGTTAAAGAGTTGATATACCACTCTCACCTCACACAAAGAGTACCTAGAATTAAGAGAATCCAAAGTGCATTGATACTCTTATCAATAACTTGAGTTGCACTTAAAGTCAATCAGCAGCTTACATTAATTTGCTCTTACCATTTAGTCAAAAAGCTTTTCAATTTGAGTGCAATGGTCAAGAGCTCATACTCACGATGTTGACTTAGAATCTTTTGAAAGTAGAGTAAAAAAAGTATGCATTTGTTATGAAGCTGAGTAAAGAGCTTCGAGCAAGAAGTGCACCATAATGTTTGTTTTGCTTACCTGTATGGATTGTTTATATGTTTTTTTGTATGCTTTTGTCGTTGTTTTTATGTGCATACGTGTATGTTTGTTTGCTAGACGTGTTTGAGGTTGTTCGTTTTGTTGATGCTGTTGTTGTTTTAAGCAATTTTGTGTTATTATTGACCTAATCACTTGTGGAGCACAAACGAGCATTGAACTTTTACTTCCGCATGCATTGAATTCTAGCTATACTATAGATAGCAAACACTTGCACAAATACATTTATACCTTTGCATTGATATGCTCGATATGTATTGTGAGAAAATAAATAAATCAATAACAATGAAACAATAACGAGTGTTCGTTTTTATTGCAATTTAAATTTTTCCTATTAACTGTAACTTAGCATTAGTCTGCTTGCTTTGAAAATAACTTATTTAATTGAAGCTAAATTAACTAAAAATCTATAAATATTGAAATTTATAAATAAAAAAAAGTGTTATGTAATTTATGTGGCGAGAACAACAGGAAAAACGACAACAAGAGCAGCATGTTTTCTTCCGGCATTTCAATATTGCTGCTTCCAGTTACAGCAAGCTTGCTGCACCTCTATCTACATACCTCTACCTCTACCTCTACCTATATCCTCCTTCGCCCCCTTCTTCATAGCAGACTAGGTTGCAAGTTTTCTTCCTTCAAGTCGACTGATTTTTCCATTGACACTTTAGCTTGGGGCTGTTCTGCTGCACTCACACACACACACACACACTAGCAAGCATGAAAACCTCCACTGCCGTCAGCACACCCCACTTCCTCCCTCTACCCATCATCATCTGGTTAACTTAACCTCACTCTTGGAACTTTACCTTGCGTTTGACGCGTCGCATCGCTCCACCACTTCATCGTGGTATTAATTCATGTTTTATTAGGAATGCCGCAAGAAATTTAATGCGACATTTTCAACATCATGTTGCTGTTGCTGCAGTGTTGGTTGGTGTTGGTGATGTTGTTGTTGTTGGCGTAAGTTGCAACGTTTTTCTTTTTTAACCTTTATATTTATCGTACGCATGCGCAGCGTTGTTTGTGGATATCCAGTTTGTTATTTGTGAAGAATGAATAAACAAAACAATAAAATTGTATAAACAATCAATTGATCGATACCATATGGATTAAACAAAAAAATTATGTTAACTCAATTATAATTATAATAGAAAAACAAATTTTACAATAAACCCAATTTTTTAATTTAATGTATGCAAATACAAAAACAATTAAGTTCCAAAATGGGGAATTGTCACAGTCAAAAATAAAGATTGCTTTTAGGCTTTATAACAATGCTTTATTAAAAAATAATGCTAACTAGTCCTATTATGTGTTTAATAACGCCCAAAATAAAAAATGAAATAAAGCCCAAAAAATTATTAAATAACGCCCAAACTGAAAATGAAATAAGACCCAAAATATTTTGGGCTTACAAAAATGAAATAGCACCCAAAATCCAAAATGATATAAAGCCCAAAAAAATAATAATGAAATAACGCCCAAACTGAAAATAAAATAAGACCCAAAATCTTTTCGGAAAAATTTGGGAACATTTTACCGGCTCCGCGAAATTATTCCTAACGAAATAAGTCCTTACGAAATAATTTCTAATGAAAGAACTCTTAACAGTAAATGAACTTAGTCCTAAAGTTGAAAGATGAAATAACTCCTTACTCCTTGTGAAATAAGACCTAAGGAAGAGATGAAATAAAACGTAACATTTAGGAGAATGTTCATTATGAAATAAAACCTAAACGGAAATGATAAATTAAGTCCTAATTTTCGAAATATTAAATAAAAACAATTGTGGTTCTTCTGGCCTCGACCATAAAGTGAGCAGGAAAGGCACTAGGCCACTAGAAAAATGCACTCAAAATGGAAATTTATATAAGGGCCAAAATTTGGGATCCTTTTTAATATGATATATTGCCCCAACACATAAAATTATATTTGGCCGATAAAATGATTTTCCCTTGTACGGAATTTTAAAACCACATTTCGTATAAGGGCAAATCGCTATATCATAAATAAAAAAACATTCTTGCTTTATACGGACATGCCCTTTTTTCGTTTTGCAGTACTTCTGGATATAATTCTCTTTTTAATAGGCGGCCATCGGCCGCTGCTTAGGGTTTACAACCCTCAATAATTCCAACACCGGCTTCGCTGCCTACAGTACTTCTGAATTGAATTTGAAATTCATCTAACATTTTGATGCCAAATAGTTTACATAAAAAAAGTTATGTCTGAATAATAATGATGTAACGCCTCAAACAGAAAAATTAATTAAACCCAATAACAATGAAATAACGCCCAAACTTGTATGGAAAATTTTTGGGCTTTATTTAATTTTTTATTTTGGGCGTTATTTCATTGGGCGTTACTTTCCTTACTCATCAGTTATTTCATTATGAACCAACGCCCAAAATAGCAAAATGAAATAAAGCCCAAAAATTTTCCATTCAAATATGGGCGTTATTTTATAATGAAATAAAGCCCAAAATTTTGGGCGTTATGTCATTGTAATTGGGCTTTATTTAATTTTTCTATTTGGCATCAAAATGTTAGATCAATTTCAAATTCAATTCTGAATTACTGTAGACAGCGAAGCCGGTGTTAGACTTGGCACCACAAAATAGGCCCCAATTGAAATAAGCCAAAAAAAAATTAATTAAACCCCAAAAAAGTTCACACATTTTTGGGTATTACTTCATATGAAATAACTCCCCATTTTTGGGGGTTTTTTCATAATTTTTGGGAAATAGTTCATTTTTTTGTTTGGGTCTTATTTCATTATGAAATAAAGCCCAATGAAATAAGCCCCAATCAAATTTTATTTTGAGCTTATTTCAGTATGATTTTTTTTGGGGCTTATTTCATTCGGCTTTGGGGTTATTTTATTTCTTAAATTGGGGAGTTATTTCATTTTATTTGGGGGTTATATCATTTAAATATAGAAGTGGGTAAGTGGTATATATAGAAGTGGGTAAGATTTGACTTAAAACTTTAAACAAAGCTTTTTTCGCATTTTGTATATTTGATTATTTTTGGCATAATTTTTTTCTGTGAAAGGTGCATATTAAAAAATAATTTTCCCTTGTACGAAATGTTGTCATCACCATTCCATTCCGTATAATGGCAAATGTTGTTTTTTATGGTGCTTTTTACGATAAAATGATTTTGCTTTGTACGGAAAGTTATTATTTCAGGCATATTTACCTTAGTTGATCTGCTTTCTTTACAAAGCCGAATGTAGCGAGAAATATTTTGGAAACTGGCCATAGCCCATAAAAGATTTGGGTATTATAATATTTTCGGTTTGGGCGTTATTTAATTATTTTGGGCTTTACTTAGTTTTTTATTTTGAGCGCTATTTCATTTTTGTAAGCCCAAAATATTTTGGGTCTTTATTTTCTGTTTAAGCTTTCTTTACTTTTTTTATTTTGGGCGTTATTTCATTTTTTATGCCCAAAATTTTTGGGCTTTATTTAATTTTTTATTTTGGGCGTTATTTAGTATCCACAGCAAGTTTAGAAAACCATATTGAGGTCACAACAGCCGAATTTAGGTTACTCTATACGCAAGAATTGAAAATTAGTAGCAGTATCCATAATACTGAATATATCATAACTGTAACCACAACTCTTGTTTGAGAAAGACTCTGTAACAAAACAAATTTTTTTTTGTGATTATTGCAAATTCAATTAGGGTTATAAGAGCAGATTCAGTTAGGGTTAGGGTACAAGAGCTCTCATAAAGTTCTTGCAATAAACTTTCAGCTAAGGCGACTTCATTTCATTTATATTTCTAGTATGGCTATTACAGCCTCAACTTTTCCATGACAGCCGAATTCGAAATTCAATTATTCCCAGAGTGTATAATAGACCGTTTCATAAGTGTATGGGGAAAATTATGTATTGTTTCCACTTTCTGAAAGTTCGAACCCTTAATTAGCACAAAAATATTTTAAGACCCAAAAAAATTTGACCTCTTCCTGGTTTGCGAAAATCGTTTGAAGGTCATTTTAGAGCTATATTGGACTTTAACCATTTTAAAAAATGTCGTGTCTAAACGGAAAAACAATTGGAATATATTTTGATAGAAAGCAATTATTAATAATTCAGTCTTATTAAATTAATTTTTTTTTTAAATATATGTACATCTGGTAAATTTTTACGGAGTTTTAAACATGCAATTTTACTCCTAACGAAAAATTATCGTTTTTCCATACAAAATTTTTTTCTTATTTTGTTCTAGCGATATTTTTTTTTTGTAATTTTGTATTTTTGTGTGAAACTTAGGCTTTCTTGAGGTGCAACATATTTAACAGTTTATTGACCATAACTTGCAAAAAAATTTAAAATACTACATTTTTTTATTATTTCTAATATTAATTTATTAAAAATATGATTTTTTGTATTGCATTTAAATTTGTTTTTCTGTGCTTATCAACGACTTGCAGCAAATATTGTTTTTGCTCTTCATTAGAAGTTATTGAATTATTAAATTCTGTTATTAATGCTACGCTTCTCTCTGCTGAATCGTTTATTACATTTCTATGTTGATAGAAAAAAAAACACGATTGGACGCTCTTCTTTTCAGTTTTCTTTTGTTTGACATTTCTTGACCGTGGGTCGTGAGAAAAAACTTTATTGTCGGGGCTACCTTGTAACTTATTGATCATGATATTTGTCGAAAAGTGGCAGGAGTGCAAAAATAAATTTTAATTTCTTCGAGCAGTCAGCAGTTTTCTGTCACATTCTTGTAAGAAACTTTTTATTGAAAAGTCGGTACATGAAATCGCATATGTAAGTGCTCTTGAAATGGTCACACAGCTAAAAGAATTTAATAACTCAATAACTTCTACGGAAGAGCAAAAACAACATCTGCTGCAAGTCGTTGATAAGCACAGAAAAAAATTTAAATACATTACAAAAAATCATAAATAAATATTAGAAACAATAATTAAATTAAGTATTTTTAATTTTTTCGCAAGTTATGGTCAATAAACTGTAAAATATGTTGCACCTCAAGGAAGATTAAGGTTCACACAAAAATACAAAATTACCAAAAAATGTCGCTAGAACAAAATAAGAGTAAAATTGCTTGTTTAAAACTCCGCCAAAAATGACCAGATAAATATTAAAAAAAAAAAAATAAATAAATAAATAAGACTGAATTATTAATAATTGTTTCCAATCAAAATATATTCCAATTGTTTTTCCGTTTAGACACGACATTTTTTAAAATAGTTTAAGTCCTACATGACAATCAAACGATTTGCGGAACCCCTCGAGGTCAAATTTTTTAGGTATTAACATATTTTTGTGCTTAAAAATGGTCGAACTTTCAGAAAATGGACGCGCACCGGAATTTTTTAACAATTTTGTAATGTGAACCGGTCTAGTGTAAGTAGGTACATTCAGAGTATGTAGAAGATATAGTGAATGAATGATGAAGAATTGATTAATTACTTGAAAAATATTGTAGTTATCTTCTTTTCTTCGTTACCTTTAGTGACAAGCGGAACATAGGGGCCCAACCTATTGATTATAGTGTCTTTATTTTATTTAAGTTTGGCGATCGAATAATCTGCCTTTACTTTTAAAACATATTTTTTAGTTTTCGAGATTTTGCTACTTAAACGTCAATTTAATGACCAATACTGTTCATTTTGAAGTGGGAATAGTTGTAGCTTTAGAGTAATTAAAGCATGCATTAAAAATAAGGCAAACATGCTTAAAAGTGACATTTGGAAATTGTTTCATTTTTCTTTTCTAGGGCGTAGTTCTTAAATAAAGGATTTTATTATATCAACAGTAAAACCTCAACATAAATGCTATCCACAATGCAATTGCTAATCTGGTCACTAATATCATTCATAAGCTCGATTCCTCAAAATCGAAGCAATATTCCAATATGGCTTAGGACGCGTTCAAAGTGGACGCTTTGGCTGGTGCTGATTCATAAAGCTGCTTTGTCGAGCTTTTTTTGATCATAGTGAACGCTTATTCAACGCTTCAAAAAGTGGCTTCTTGAACTTATTTGTGTTTATAGTTTATAGTGTGAGCCAGTGAGATTGTGAGCTTTTTACAATTAATTATACACGAAGCGTTCTTCAGCTAAACTTCTCGGCTAAGCTAAAACCCAACAAGCAAGAATAATATTTTTCTCCAAGCTTGGAAAAAAACCTTCAACCTCCACTTGATCACAACTCATTTCTCCAAGGCAACTCCAACATCTTGGAGTTGAGCTGGAAATTGGTTTGAGATGCATTAGTTTACAAAGTGGCAAAACTTTGTTGAAGTGTCAACAAAATAATTTGTTTTTGTACCTGGCAACACTAGGTTGTTTTGGTAGTTGCGTTTCTTGTTGGAATTTGTAGAAAAGTGAATTTGTGAATTGCATTTAAACGTATTTAGCACTCAATGCCGGCCTCGCATGGCTTATGAGATAAATTTTGCGAAAGTTTCAAAATTCAGTGCAAAAGATGAAGTTTGTGGAATAAAGCCTAAAATACACAATGGCTGCATTCAGCGAAAGGAAGGAGTTTAACTGAAATACATTTATTTATTTTAAATTATTTTTAAAGTAAGCAAAAAAATCAAATTAAATATTTTCATTAATTTATAAAAATGTGTAAACAAGTCTTTTTTTAAAGAACATAATTAATGTATGCAACCAAAACGCTTCAGTGTAGTATTTGACTAACAATATAATTTATTTTAAATAATTTTATGAAAATGTATAATATTAGGTTTAAAACTATTTTCATTGATTGAAATAAAAAAATAATTGGAAAAGCTTTCTCTTAAAAAACTACACTCAAAAAATACTGTAGTAAAATTTACTACACAATGTGTGTTTACTTCGTAAATATGTAGTTTTATTTATTTTTAAATACATACGTAGTTATTCAATATATTTTCACTGAATTTACATTTAAATAATTAATACTACACGAAGTAGTTGCATGTAGTATGTAGTTGTTTACATACATTTATTTATATAAAGAATATCTACATTAAAATAATTTGCATAATATATAATTGATAGCAATTGTATTTATTTCAACTAAAATAATTATAAAAAGTTGGAGATGAAGAACTTTGGTAAGTATACTTCTTGAAATGCATTATTTTTAATACAAAAATTCTTTGATTTTCTTATAATAAAAGCAATCTTTGTACTGTGGCAGAAAACGTTTTGCAGTTTTTTTAATTAATAAAAGAAAAAACATTTAATTTTAATGTAAATGTATGTATTTTCTGTAGTTAAAAAACATGTAGTAAAAGTAAATAATTCAAATTAGTAAAAATAATTACATTTTTATTTGGACGGTGAGTTACTAATTTACATTTGTTTTAAATACATTTTTATTTATTTTTACTACAGGATTCTTTTGGGTGTATTTCTTTTTTCATTTTGGGTTGGAGATCGGTTAGAGAAAGACCTTGGAGATCAAGTGGAGATCCAGCTTTGCCTCAACTGGAGCTCGAAGGTTTATTTCCCTGGAGAATGGCTTGGATCTCAAGTGGAGGTCAAGTTGATATCCAGCACTGTAGATTGAAAAAACGAACTGGAGCTCCACTTGAGGTCAAGCCGATCTCCATGGTAAATGTTTATTGGGAAGCGTTTAGTCTGAACGCAGCCTTGGAGTGCTTTTCAGCCTGCACTTTTTTTATTCCAGTGCTTGTTTCGTGCTTGTTCATTTCGAATGAATGCGTTACACCTATGCATAAAGTTATAATCATATTGATGTCGATACCTTAACCAATTAAGTATTTCAATACGAGTTTCTGATTTCAACTATATTGAGATTATATTTAGAAACTCTGTGAAAATAATTTTTAGGTTTGACCTTTGGAACAGAAAATTTAATTTTTTCATCAACATGCCCGGAACGTTCGATGACATATAATTCATGTACCAAGTCTCTAAAGAAATTTCGTATTTTGCTCTTGAAATGTTTCCAATTAGTATTTTTATAATCAAGAACAAAGTTTTCATAAAATTGATTTCTACAAGAAAGCTCGAAATAAATTATAAAATTAACCCATAGATTGTATGATTAAAATTATTAGAGCGTAATTTGTTTCATTAAAATGGACAATGAGAAGGTCAGGTGAAGTGATGAGTTGTTCTAATACTTTTTGATAAAGTGTCAGAGGCATGTTTTTAAAAAAATTCTATAAAAATATATGTTAATGTACTATAAAAATATATGAAATCATTTTGTTTTACATTCTAAAAATTTTAGCCCTAGACAATTTTTTTTGTGACCATTTTAACTTCTGTGAGGGTTTATTTTAAAGATATTTACTTTATTTTCTCAATTTCGCTAAAAATAGGGTTTTTTTATATTTCTCAACGTATAATATCTCAAGTTGTAGGTAGAAGCGATCTTTCAAAGTTTCAAAATAAGCTATTTTAAGTAAATCTGTTTTTTCGATTCGAATCATACAGGTTGGTAGAAAAGTATTGAAAGTATTAAAAGAACTCACAAAAAATTGTATTTCGATCATTATTTGTTTGCAATGCAGTTTTTTGCAATGGAGAAAACTGAACATCGTGCAGTGGTAAAATTATTTGCTTTAGAAAGCTTATCAGCAACAGATATTCATACAAAATGGTAAAAGTGTAAAAGGAAAGGAATGCTCCTACTGTGCATCGATGGGCTTTAGAGCTTAAACGAGGTCGTACAAGCGTCGAAGAACCACGTCGAAGAACCACGTAGTGTACATTCAAAAAGTGCAACAACACCAGAAATCATTGAGCATGTGCATGGGCGACCGCAGGAGGATAAAAGGGGGTCAAGCGCCCCCAATTTTTTAAATATCTTATATATCATATTAAATCAAAAACGCGGAAGCTAAAATTAAAAAATTTTTCGGGACAGTCAAAAAACTTTCTAAATTGCAATTGTTATTGTAAATTGCGCTTAAACGTCGTTTTTAGTTGTAAGAGTGCAAAGTTTAGCAGGGAAATGTATTTTGTGTATTTAGGAAATGTATAAGGTGCATCAATAATCAACAATAAATTCGACTTTGAGTTTATTGTAACTTACGACTTTTTTGATTTCATGTGACGATATTTTCATTATACATATATGTTAATGTATTTTGAAGAGAACTCAAAAATAGTTACTGTAAGGTATATTTATAAATAAAGCTGATCTAAACCATGGACTTTTAAAAAGTATATTATACCAGTCGTAGTAATAAGTTACGATACCTTTTCATTTATACTTATTTCACAGGAACTTTTCAATACGTAATCCTACACTTAAAAATTTTGTGTGTAGTAAATCTTACTAAAAACTGCGTCCATTCTACGAATATTATTCATAGTTTTCAGTCACGAATATCATTCATAGATGTTGTTTGGTACATATTACAAATATTTTATTCGTACTCGTACAAAAATAAATGTTTATTGTACAAATATATTTGCTACAATATCTAATAACGAAAAACATAACATTCTATCTCAGATGCGGTTTGAACCACGGTTTTTTGGCTTACGGGCCACGTATTCTTTCAGTAGACTACAGCCACCTTGCAATCATACATTTCCTTATATTCGGTAATTGTTCAACAAACCAGGCTGAAAGATTTCGGTTGTAAATTTTTTAAACTCAACTAATACTAAATAAAACGAAGCCTACGAATACTACGAATGTAATGGAAGAAATTACGAAATTATTCGTATGAGAAATTTAGGAATGATAAGGACTGATTTCCCCATTAGTTGAAGATCATTCTTCGGAGCAACAGATGGTAAGAGGCATTTAAGCCAATGTTGCATATGAGCTTGGACGATAAGCAAATAAATGTTATAAAGTAATTAAACACAAGAAGAAAACAAAGTAATTTAAAAAACAAAAGTCGGCTTTAAAAAAAGTTTTTCTGTTATAAAGATGGTCCAGCTTAGATATTTTTTTATTTTTTCGTTAACTTAATAAAATTGCTAACAATCTTGCAGCATTTAAATTTGAGAAAATTGCGGCGATCTTGGCAACGGCAAAGCTTCTAATTTAAAAGAAAAAAAAAATTAGAAAATTCTAAACAAAGTAGGCTAATTTTAGAAAATTTTATAAAAATCTGATGACAAATTCTTGTTATGAAAACGCCTTAACATTAGAATATTTTATGGTCAAAATTTTTTTTATGACTAAAATTTAGATAGGAAACTCGATGTGAAACATTTATTTTATACTTCTTCAAATTCACATTTCTTAACAGGCATTTTTAACACCCATTTTGAGAATTTTGAGAATCATGCAATGTGTATGTTTTCAAACTCGATTTAGAACTGATGCATGTTGAAAAAAGAAATAAGTCAGTTGATGTCCATGCGGGGAGCATTTCAAGAATAGCGACAACTCTTATTCTTAATTTTTGAGGATTATATAGATTTTTACCTGCTATATCCAAATCTGATAAATTTCAGGCCACTTGCAATTGGTCTATGAGTTACAGATCTCCAAAACTGGAAAAAATGGCCTGGAAATCTTGCTGGTTTTATTTATTTTTATAAAAGAAACATTGGGAAATTTTCTAATTCTTATTTGAAAAGAGAAAAATTTTGGGGCTATATAGTAATAAATGCGGTTTTATTTAAGGCTTAAGGATCATCATATTATTTAATTTACAAAATCTCTAATAGTATTTGTTGAGAAAAAATTTTTGAAATTAAATGAAAAAAAAATTAAATTTGAAAATGTTTCGGGCAAGTTACGAGAAAGATTTTTACCCCTCTTTGAAATACATATAATTTTCTTAAGTGTACAAGCAGAAAATATACAGAAAATATATTTATATAGGTTACATTTTCTTCATGTGCATTATACACTCCTTTATAAAGTCCCCCTCCCCCATAGAGCAAATCCTGCGGACGCCCTTGAGCAAGTGTATGATATTAGGCCCGTTTCCGTACTCGATTCAAGTAACTTGAAGTTGCTTGAAAGCGTTATTTTACAAATTTTTGAAGCTCGAGAGAGAAGAATAACATGCAAAATGTCACTCTGTTCTTTTACAAGTACTTGAAGTCAGCGTTCCCGTTTTGGTTGAAATCTACCAAATGTGGTATTTTTTTTTCTTTAAATCGGTTTTTGGTTATTTTTCAACTTGTGGACATCAAAAATTTGCTGTTTATTGCCCTTTTCTGTTGATTGACAATCATAAATTCATTTTTTTTTGCCCATAGAGTTGGAAATTCAAAAATTGTTTTACAGAATTCTTTGTTGTGAATGATGTTGACCGTTTTGCCAAGTAATAACCTTTCGAATACACTTTAGAATAAGAAATCTTTTCAGTTGTCAATTAATTTACAATTGTCAATCTCCAGAATAAAGCTGTTAATGTGATCTTTAAATTTTGACATGACTTTAATTATAATTTATTTAGATCAAGAAAATTTTTGAAGAAGGCAACAGCAACAATTTTTTCTAAATGAAACTCTAAGAAATTAAGTCCAGCTATTTTTCGTGTCATGTCCCTTAGAACTTCCTTAGTAGAAAGACAGTTTTCTAACTTAACACTGATAAAAACAAAAGTAGTAAAATATAATTCTGGGTAAAGAATTGGCAAAAATAATATTGGAGCTCACTACTTTTGGTCAGCTAAAACCAATTTTTTAATTTTTTAATTTTATATGGAATTATAAATTTTTCTTTATGTTCCTTTAACGTGTTTTATTATGTTTTTCGAATCAAGTGATTAAAAAAAGTGACTGTGATTTTATTTTATAGAAATCTTTTTATTTTATATTTGTATAAATTTTTGAAGCTTATAATAAAATGTGTATTTTTATTTATGATTGCTTGCTTAACAGACATTTTTACAGTATTCCAAAAAGAGTATTAAAGCTTTAATTTGCCTTAGTAGCTTATTGTTCAATTTGGTAGATTTTTTAGATGAGATTGGTAGCTAATTTTTTTTTTTAGTTGCAACCCTGCTTGAAGTTAATACACATAAATAAAGCAATTCAAATTGTCTTTCGCAGTTGTTTCCCCTAATCAATAATTCACGTATAGTTCCAATCAATTCCTCTAAATAATCTATGCCTTTCCTTTCAGGTCAAAGACCAAACCTTGTTTGTATAAGGCGCATGCCTTGGTTCTTTGATCTTTTTTTAAAAAAAAAAAATACGGAAACAGACCTATTGTTTGTGCAGATCGAAGTTTGGCTAAGCGTGAAATTGCTGATTAAAAATTAGAATTTGTCAATAAAACAGTTAACTTTGAATATTATTGCAACCTTTTGGATCAGCTAAATTAAAAAAATTCGTGAGAAAAAAACTGACTTCACAGAAAAAAAGATATATTTTATATCAAGACAATGCACGTGTTTACATAAGTGTTTTGACGATGGCTAAGTTGAATAAATGTATGAGTTGCCTCTCAGCGACTATTACCTTTTCTGCAAATTCAAACAATACTTTTGTGTAAAGAGTTTTTTGTCGAATGAAGAAACTATTGCAGCCATGGAACAGTATTTTGCAGAGCTACCGGAAAATCATAACAGAGATAGTATAAAATTATTGGAGGATCATTGCAATAACTATATTGAAGTTAAGGGATATCATATAACATAAAACAATAATTTCTTTTCAAAATTAACAATCTTTCATTTTTGCTTTCAATACTTTTCAACCAACATGTATTTTAAGCAACAAAAAATCCAACAGACTTTATAAAGTGATTCTAAATTAAAAAATCTTTGATGTTGTGTTTAGAAGTTCTAATTGGTGATCACAATGTGATCACAAAATCGGTTATTTGTGATTTTTTAATAAATTATCGACATGTTTTTTTTAAACAAAACTTTATTATATATCCTTTATTAGCTTATTGCCCCGAGTAATGCGCAATTGTTTTATGTAATGTTTTTGTAAATGGTAGTGGTCAGATCAAAACCACGCTCACTTACCTTACAGAGTATAAAATTTTTCTCATTTTTTCCCTTGCTAATAAACGAATTTTGAAATCTTGTTTGTATATTACTTTACTGTAATTGTAGATTGAAGGCAAAAGGGGTGTGGTCAGGCCATACTATACCTTCTTTCAACACTGAGTTAATAGTTATTATAAGTTTTTTCCCTTGTCTTTCCTTTGTTAGTAAAACGCTTTTGCTAAAATTTTACATATATTTTAATTTGGTGTTAATTAAATAAAATTTTATTTTATTAACCATATATAGAAAATGGAAGTGGTTGAACTAGAACGACGCCCACCTCCCATGTAATGTGAAAGGTTGTATTATTTCTTTGGCTGAACGTAGAGTCTAGCTGTTTGGGCACGCAAAGTCCTGGTCTATTTAACGCATGAAGGATATAGTAGCGTCAAACGAACTACTTTTGACACTTTTTGATATTAGCACGCATCGCTCCTAGAAGCTCGATTGATGAATACTTGGAGAACCTAAATTGTCCCACGATACGAGGCAACTTTTAAGTTTTTAGTGCTGTTTTTGTGCCTTATTGCGAACATTAAAAAAAAATGTCTCAAACTATAATTAATTTAATAATTTTTATCTTTAAACTTAAACTGCTTTTCTTATATAAGATGTGAGTGCACAAAAAAAAAATGATAAAAAACAGCTGCTTATCATATGAAATGTTCAGAGCACAAGTGGCGAAAGTCCATTTTTTAGGTAAATTGAGTTAACTACGTAGAAGTTAAGAGAAAAATGTAACCTACATTTATTTATGAGTATGGGCTAGAAACTCCTAGCTTACGTAATCTCTGAATAAAATACAATACTTTGTTACTCTACATCCCTAAAAAAGTTACTGAAGGGACTGTGTTTCTCGGAGTAAATGTAAATTTTCGAAAAGGTAAATATCACAACTCCCTTTATAATGAAGATAATCGCTAAGGGATGAATTAGTCCAACTTCTAGGTAAAAATACTGCCATTCCTCTTAAAAAAATTTTTTTTAAATATTTCCCATTACATTTTTACAGCGGAAATGACATATTATAAAAAATTTTCAGGGGACAAATGGCGTAAGCCCATTCATTTTATATTTCCCTTAATAATAAAGATTAAGATAAGATAAGATAATAAAGAGTCGCCAAGGAGTGAATTTGTCCAATTTCTAAGTAAAAATGCTGCCATTCCTCATTAAAAAATATTTAAAAATATTTCCCATTACATTTTTACAGCGGAAATGACAAATTTTAAAAAATTTTCAGAGCACAAGTGTTGTAAGTCCATTTATTTTATATCTCCCTTAATAATTAATACAATCGCTAAAAGATAAACTTCTTGGTGAAAATACTTTCATTTCTCGTCAAAAGTTTCTTAAAAAATATCTCCCATTCGATTCCTACAGCGGAAACGAGAAATTGAAAAAATGTTCAATGGACCAGTAGAGCAAGTTAAATTTTGTATGCTAATATGCAATATTCTGCATTATTTTTGGTATTATTTAGTTTATTTTTTACGATAAGAATAGCTCTATTTACGCTCTTGACCTAGCTAATAAACCAAACTGAGTTCTTCATGCTTGGAATTTATCATAATAATTTTTCTAAATGTTCGATTTTCTCAAAACTACCAAAAATGGACTTACGCCACTTGTGCTCTGAGCAGCTCATATAACTCAATTCACAAATGCTTTTTTATCCATTTGTGTTCTTTTCCAACACGTACCGAATATTTAACGACTTGAAAGTAGGTACAGAAAAATTATTTCTCACAAAATTGGTAACTTACGATGTAAACAGCATAGCGTCATGCAAATCGGTAACTTGCTGATTTTTTTGAAGAAACGAGCTACTGATTAGAGTTACTTTAAATAAAAAAAAAAAAAGAACCCGTGCTGTTTTCTTGGAATGCCAAAGAAATAAAAGTTTATTTTATTCACATTCATTCATTCCCTCCATGCTAAATGGTGCTGGGCATCAACCGATGGATCTCATGTGGTAGATAGCGCAGCCACTTCTATTCTGCTTCCTCACTTTTATTCTTTTCTGTAGTTGATGGAGCCCTTTAGGGTGAGAATCAAAGCTCCATGACCTTTTCTTCACAATAAATCTTCATGATGAGTACAAATCAGAATTTTTGTAAAGATTGTAATTCAAGCTATCTCAACTTTCAATGAGACAACGACTTGACTATCAAATTACAGGCACAAAACTCATGCCATAATATAACCGGAGGAAGCACTCGATCAGTTTCGACTGATAGCATGTCCTCGAGTTTCAAGTCAGCTAATACTCAGCTAACTAGTTTTTTGTGTAATATTCTGCTACAGGAAAAACATGGAAACCTGGTAAAGCAGAATTATCGTTTCGGAAATCTAGGTTACCTCTCTGAGCTCCCTAGCATATACTATGTTATCGCCTAACCTGAGAACAACTGTTTGTTGCCAAACTCATATAGCGGAAATTTCCAAAAAAATACAAAATTAGAAGAAAGCGGTTTAGAAAAATCAGGCATACTAATTTTTAAATAAAATGCCGATAGACACAATCTTATTCCCAAGAAATACTACTTTGATATACTATATAAAAAATGCTTTAGGAAAATTGGCTTGATAGGGATCTTATTGGATTAGGCAAATTTTTTTAGACGAATCTTGAATTATGATTCTTGGGAACTGTTTAATTTTTTGGTACTTTCTAAGACCCTTCTAAGATTGTCTGATTAATTTTTCTGACACTTTCTAAGACCTTTCACAGATTATTAGGTTTTTTTGAAGAACAACACACAATTTTTGAGTATTTGCGATATATATTTTGTTGTATTTTAATAAATTATAATATGCATGTTTCTTTGAGATTATATTATGTTTGGCTAAGGCTATTATATAAATGATGTTTTTGATAAATTATATTATACATGAATAAAGAAAAAAAAGGCATGAATAATTATTACTTAAAATGAAACATATTTGTAAGTGATTGTTTATAAATAAATAAGCATATGATATTTGACAACATTTAACACATATAAAATAAATTTTGAGAAAATGTGCTGAAAACAATGCAGAATGTTAGAATGGATACAACAAAGAAAAGGTATGAAAAATACATTCCATAAAATCTAAACAAGGTTGTAAAAGATAGTTGATTTCGCACTAATATGACACTTAATTTATTACTTTTTAAAAAAATACAAAATGAAATAAATTAAAAAAAAAAAACATAAAATTCGTTATGACAATTTACAAAAATTTCTGACACTTTTGTTAACATACATTTTTTTTTTTGTATAGCAACTATTTTGAGTTTAGGCAACAAATGTAGGAAATCGGCTGTTGATATAGGAATTATCGTTTTACAGAGTAATATTGTAGTAACACTTATATAGTTTGTAGTTCTAAATTTGAATTCATTGTAAAAGTGTACAAAATAGAACTTGTTGTATAGTTCATACCTATATGTATATTTATGTAAATATTTTATGTGTGCTAAAAATGTTTAAATGTGCAAAGCAATGATTTTCGCCTTAAAACTATATAAATAGGTATGAAAATTACTCAATATTTTGTTAAATAAGCAGATAATAAAATAAAATAGTTTTTATTAGATTGGTTTTTAAATGTTTTTAAATGTGCAACGGTGAAGGAAATTTTCTTCGGCGCCTACAGCTGGAAGTTTCTTCACGGCCACGCACGCGTAACCAACGTGCGCCTCTTCTGCTCGTCAACAAGTAGCAATGCATTTTAAACTGTTGTCAACATTTCAGCAAAATCTGGAGGATTTCTTGTATTTGTGAAAGATAAGGCAGTTTTGGCAAAAGCACTCTAAGCTCATTTTTTGCAAACTAATATTGCCCGGTAGGATCCAGCAACTGATTGCCTGATGTTGTCCTGCGCGAAGTGGTGGAGGAGGAAGAGCCACGTGTGGTAGCTGGGCGACGATAGGTGCCGGTAGGATCAAGAATTAGCATTTTAGCGGCTATATGCTGAAGTTTCTAGAGATTTTGAAGAACTTTTGCCTTTTGATTTTACAGGACTTTCAATAAGTTCCGGTGGGATCCAAAGCGAGCGACATTTTAAAAGTATTCTTGTTGATATAGATATTTTTTGGAGAATTGAAGCTTTTTAAGCTATTTGCTCTACTCTCATTAAGAGTGGTTTATTAGTATTGTCCAGTTGGATCTAGATAGGCAGCCATTTTTTATAGATATTTTGATATTAATTTTATAAATAAACTATCAACAGATACCTCTGCAAATTAGGCAGAAGTTCTCAAAGTAAATTCTTTCTTGTACTGCTGCACAGCTGATTACAGCTTTTCGCTCTCGCTGTCGTTCTGGCAAAGCCTTCTTTTTCTTAGTTATGTAAAAAGAGGTTTCTCCGCTCTCTGCTTCTGCTCACTCAGTACTGACCAGTAGGATCCAAATAGGCAGCCATTGTAGTATTAAGCTTTTTTTTTTTGTGTTTTCGTTCTGATATTTTTAAATATTCAAAATTTGCTTTATTTGAACATAAAAGTTTTTAATTACACTTTAGCTCTGTTGTGAATTTTTTTAGTTTTTTTCTGTTATCAGTCTTACTTATCACCAAGTTTATTTTTTCGTTTGCTCTGTTTTTGTTGTGAGTCTTCTCGAAGTCACTGACACTAAAAAACCATTAAAATCTTAAGGTTTATCTACTAGGATTGCTTATGAAATCATTTACTAAAAAAAGTTTTATTTAAGTTTCTACAAAAGTTTTTGATTTTCAACTTTAGGCACTATACTCAAACTTTTCGTTAGTTTTGTTATATCTTATAAAACTATTTGAAAAGTTTTTTTATTTATTGTACTATTTTAATGAAGTTTTTTTAACTCTATTTAGAATTGTTTCTTTAAATATTTCTGATCGCACGTTCTTTGCTAGTTTTGCTCCTGCGTACACTTGTACTTTCTTTATGTTGCTGCTGTGTCGAACGTTGTCGATCGTATGAGTTGATCTACGTCAGATCGCAAGCTTAAATCCTCTGCGAGAATCTTCGCAGCTACAACTCGATTTTGCCAAGACTGTTCAACGTGAGCACAAAGAGCGAGCGAGAGAACATACCTGTGTGTTATTGTATAGGTGTAAACATCTGGCTTGAGATTTCGGTAAGGTGTGCGTAAAAGAGAAGCAGAGCGGGCAGATGCTAGGGAGAGAGCGAGTGGGGCTCGTAGAACTTATTATTTGATTATTTTTTATGTTATTTATTTATTGTTCAGCTCTTATCATTATCAACCTTTTGATTTTGTTTGCTCTTATTTTTTTTAATTTATATGAGCTTACATCTTGAGTGTGAGAAAGAGCGCGCATCAACGGCGGAATGCAAGCTATTTCTGCATCGGGATTCCCTAGAGTAGTGGTAATAAATATTCAATAAAAAGTTTTCGTATTGAAACAGCAAAACAAGTCTGTTAGTGTTTGTTAACTGTTTTGAGAGAAAGAGAATATAAGTTTTGATATTTTCATTTTAATAGGTTAAACAGCTGTTGCCAACGTTTAAAAATACTCTGTAACCTAACTTAGATTTACCTGAACTATAAGTTTCTTATTTTTAGCTTTTTAACACAAGAACAGCACTACATATAGATTACCTAATTATAATTTATTCCTCTTACCTTTCTCTTAAAATCAATTGCACTATGGCACTTTTAATTTGTTGACAAATTTTTTTCTCTTGTCAAGAAAAGTTAATAATGCAGAATTATTTTCAAATGCACTTGAAATCATTTGAACAAGTAAATAGCTTTGTAGGAATGATTCTGCTGTTACTCTAAAAAAAATATTTTAAATAATAAATTCCTAATAAATATTTCCTCAATTAGATCTTCTTACTTTAATATTTTTGAAAATATTTTAATAAATATTTTAATATATTTGTCTATAGATACTTTATACTTACATCACATTTTGACAAAAATACGCAAACGTTAGTTTTTATCACGCTTCTTGATGGGTGATTATAATTGTTTACGTTTTGCTAAATCTTCTGTAATAGTGAAAAATATGAAAACTTACAAATTCTTATAATATTCAGACCTATCACTCAGTTCGTCGTTGTACGATTATCGTAGAAATTACGAGCTTATCACTGGCTTCACTAAGTTTATTCGTAGCGTTTACACACAGGTCTAAAATTAAAAAAAGCTGCCTAAATTAAAAATTCAAAAATATTAAAGTGGTCTAAGAATAAAAATAAGTTAAGGTATCTTTTTTAGGATAATCAAACTTAATGTAAGCAAAAAAAAAGCATAAAAAAATTCCGTTGTAAGTTTTTATAACAAAAGCCTATGATGCTGTCATAGTTCATTTAAAATAAAGGTGCAAAAAACTTTGTAATCCAAGGAAAAGTGGAAGATATTAATTAATACATGATTAAGAAAAAAAATTTATTTTTAAATGTTATATTTAATTAGAAATTTCCCGGATGCATAACTGAACGACCTGAAATAATGGCAATTATAGTATTTTGTAATGCCTATTCTAAAATGTGGCGTTTTCACTTGGCACAAGAAAAAAAAAATAAATCAGTTTTAAAAAAGGAGCTATGAAAAAAAAATATTTTATGATTTTTAAATTTATGCATATTAATAATATTTTCTTGAAAACGGGAGTTAAGTTAAACATTTTTGACGTTTATGAAAAAAACTAACCCCAGATTCGAGGTGAAAAACATAATATACATTAGCAGCGTTCCATTCGCTTCAAAATAATCCAGATTATTTTTTTTTGCATGCATAAATTTGAAACACAGGTGCCGCAACTGTATATATTTTTATGAGCTGTCATTTCATTTTTTGAATTCTTGTTTGTTTGATACAATGACTATTAGGTAGCCATGACAGCTACCTATTTTCTCACGATCTGCGACCATCGAATGTTGAACAAAAGAAAACAAAACAAACCGCATGTGTCACACACATTGGACGCATTCAGCGGAGCCAACAATTGCACTTAAGGTATTTATATAATAGCATAATATTAACAATTTAATTAAAAAATTTACAACTTTTCTGACTTTTAGAGTAAAACACATTCAGAGAAAAACATCGTCCACTAAGGTATCGCTACCATAACAGTTCACAGCAGTTTTGAATTACACACGTTGTCATGAGACCTAATAGTTATTGTATCATGATTGCTTGTTTGAATTTAATTTTGAATGCAACGGTAGTGCCCTCTACGAGTCGTTTTTCTGGCCGTTCCTTTGAGAAAATTTGTTATCGCGATTATATTAAGGCGAAAGGAACGCAGCTATTGTTATCATTTTTTTTCTACGAACGGAGTTAGGAGTGGTATTGTGATGTAATATATTTAACTTTGTCAATAACAAGATAATATAACTTATTACTGACAGCGTAAGTAATATATGTCAGTATATTATTACTTTTGTGGTAGTTACTTATTACTAGAGCTAGGAATCTCATGCAAATGCATGTTTTTACTAGGCATCTTAAAATGGAAGTGGTTAAGTTATCTTTACGAATCAGGAAATTTCCTCTAAAAAGGCATTCAAGCGTTAGTGCATATTTTAGCATATTTTGCAATAAATGCATGGTTTTGCATATTTTACAAAAAATGCCTGTTTTTGCATATTTATTAAATATATTTTTGTATATTTTACAATAAATGCATGCAGTTCTTGCATATTATTGTTTTTTTTTTACTTGCTATCACTTAAATTTAGTGCGACATATTCTAGGAAAAAACAACTTATAATTATTACTATTATGTTCACTTCATATTTTTGTTGTTTTTGATAAATTAATTTTATATGTATTTTCAAATGGATTGTTTTTAGTTTTTTTGTTAAATTACATGCAATATTTATTTTTGCACCGATAAAAAATATTACAAACATATTTTAAATTGCATATCTTACCTGTTTTTAGCGCATATTTTAGAGTTTTTCGAAGCTAGGTCAAAGTCCAAGGGCTGAAATGGCCAGTTTATTATTTTTATTAAGAGTTTTAAGTGCATGTTATATGCGCATATTTTTGATTTTAAGTGCATGAGATTCCTAGCCCTACTTATTACATATTGCTTTGAAAATTTTTTTTTTATCTACACTAAACTTTGAAAAGAAGACAAGACGTCTCTTAGAAAGCTGCTCTTGAAAGAAATGGAAAAAAACAAAGCAAGAACTTCACGAATCTCAAAAACCTATAACATCTAAAAATTGCAAACAGAATAAAAAAATTTTTTTTTTATTTTAAAGACGAAAACTGCATTTGGTACGATAATTAAGAAACAGAACTGAACTGGTACTTAGAGGCATGCAAAACCATAAATAAATTGCATCAGTACTCAAACATAAAAAATGTGTTTTTAAATAACAATACAACGTTGAACGGCTTTTTAGCCTATTAGGTCATATTCTAGCCCCACGAAGAAATAAATTGAGTGATGAATTTTTCGAAAAGCTGCTCCTTTTAAAAATATAATAGCATATCTTAAAATAGATTTACTGTTTTTAGAATGTTCAACTTAAATTTTTTAACTAATTTTTTTTTAAAAATCCGCTCTCAAAAAATGAGCTCAAATTACTTGTAAAAATTATTACAAAACAATTTAATAATTAATGTAGTACCATGTATCTATGTACAAATAATGCATCCAATTATATAAGTGTATGTATAAAAAACTACGAGCGACTTGAAAATGCTTACGAGCGCTGCCCCCGTCACGACGTAAAAATCGTGATTGGTGACTTCAACGCTAAGGTGGGCAAGGAAAATATTTTTGGTCCAACAGTCGGAAAGTTCAGCCTCCACGACAACACCTCCCATAACGGAATGAGGCTGATTGACTTCGCCGCAGCACGAAACATGGTTGTAAGTAGCACTAGATTCAAGCATCTCAATATTCATAAAGCCACCTGGATGTCCCCTGATCAAAAAACCAAAAATCAAATTGATCACGTTTTGACCGACGGAAGACAGTCTTTCAGTGTATTGGATGTACGCAAGATCCATAGTGCAAACATTGACTCGGATCACTATCTTTTTGCAGCCAAGATCCGTACACGTCTGTGCGCAGCTAAGAATACACGCAACCCTACACAGAGAAAGCTAGACGTCGACAAGCTGCAATCGAAACAGACAGCCGATGCTTTCGCCACTCGACTCTCACTCCTGCTTCAAAGCACTCCTCCAATCGATGATATATGCACGCAGTGGACACACATTTTTAGCTCCATGCGTGCGGCTGCTGAAGAGGTGATTGGCTACCACCGCCCTCGCCGAAACCAGTGGTAAGACCAGGAGTGTCGCGACGCCACTGCGGAAGAAGACGCCGCCTACAAAGCCATCCTGCAGTGGGTTGTAACGCGCGCTGCTAAGGAGCGATATAAAAAAAAAGAGGAGAGAAGAGAGACATATTTTTAAAACCTTGCCTATGGTTTTAAAACCGGTGCCTCTTCCTACAAGGATGAAAACGGGAATCTAGTGACAGATGTCCAGAGTACACTGAGGTTATAGAGGGAACACTTCTCTAAGCTTCTAAATGGCGACGCTGACAACAATGCCGCCAATTTCGGATAACAAAGCCGCGGGAGCTGATCTAATCCACAAGAAAGGCGATCCCACAATCTCTGCCAATTACCGTGGTATAAGCCTTCTTAATATCGCATATAAGGTCCTGTCGAGCGTTTTATGTGAAAGATTGAAGCCCATTGTAAACGAACTGATCGGACCTTACCAGTGTGGCTTCAGACCTGGAAAGTCAACCATCGACCAGATTTTCACGCTACGACAAATCTTGGAGAAGACTCAAGAAAAAGAAGTCGACACCCACCGTCATTTTGTTGACTACAAAGCCACCTTCGACAGCCCAATAAGGAAGCACCTGTACTCCACCATGTCTGAATTTGGTATTCCTGCAAAACTAATACGACTTTGCAGGATGACACTGAGCAACACCAGCAGCGCAGTTAAAATCGGGAAGGACCTCTCCCCACCATTTATTACCAAACGAGGTTTCAGACAAGGTGATTCCTTATCGTGCGACTTTTTCAACCTAATGATGGAAAAGATCATCCGATCTGCTGATCTGAGACGTAGTGGCACAATATTCTACAAGAGTGTTATGCTGCTTGCGTATGCTGATGACATAGATATCATTGGTCATAATACGCGCGAAGTCAGTGCAGCATTTTCCAGATTAGAAAGAGAGTCAAGTCGAATGGGTCTGTCAGTGAATGCAGATAAGACGAAATACTTAGTGTCAACAAACAAACAGTCCCAGCGTTTTGGAACCCACGTTACCGTTGACAATACCTCCTTCGAGGTTGTGAAGAACTTCGTTTATCTGGGATCCAGCATTAATTCAACCAACGACATCAGCATTGAGATCAAACGAAGAATAACTCTTGCCAACAGGTGTTACTTTGGGCTCAGTAGGCAATTGAGAAGCAGAGCCCTCTCTCGACAAACGAAAATCAAACTCTATAAATCGCTCATCATGCCCGTCCTACTTTATGCATCACAAACCTGGACGCTGAGTAGTTTAGATGAAAAGACTTTAGGAGCATTCGAGAGAAAGATTCTTCAAAAGATCTACGGACCAATCTGCGTCAATGGCGAGTACCGAATACGGTAGAATGACGAACTGTATGAGCTGTACGCTGACATCGACTGTTAGCGCATTAAAATCGAGTGGCTTCGCTGGCTTGGTCATGTTCAGCACATGAAAGACGATGCTCCAGTGAAGAAAACATTCGATTCGGTACCCAGCGGCAGTCAACGCAGAAGAGGACGACCGCATCTTCGTTGGAAAGACCAAGTAGAGGACAACCTGACGAAGCTTGGAATTTCCAACTGGCGCCAGCAAGCGAAAGACAGAAATGGCTGGCGAAAATTCTTAGATGAGGCCAAGACCGACATACAGTTGTAGCGCCAACTAAGTAAGCAAGTAATGTATAAAAAACACAAAAATTCTAGTTTTCATTTTCTGTTTTTCTTTTACTAATAAGTTATATAATATTTATAAGCAGGGCTTGGATTTTGATGACCTTAACTGCAAAAAATAACCTTAATAAAATTACAAAACGGACCTAAAAACTGTAGAAAATTACCTAAAAACTTTCAAAAATGACCTAAAAAACGCAAACAATTACATAGAAAGTAAACAAAATGTAAAGCTTTATATATACAATAAAACATTACTTAACTTTTAATTTATTTTATACTTGCTGATAGGCCCGGTGTATATCGAAAAGCTATATATCTTTACCCAAAATTTTTGACCTTTTTTGTCATCGTCAAACATACTAAGGTCCTCAGATTCATCAAACACCTTAAATGTTTATGGTAAATAATCTGCCCTGCTAGAATTTTCAAAGTTATATTATTGCAATTTGGTAATTGATAACTTGGTGGTAAGTAACATTCTTGGCTTAGATGTCTTTTATACTTTTATGCTAAAATTCGTTTTCTATAGGAACTTGCAAGTTGCTTAAAATTTCCAAGAAGTTGACACCACAAAAATTTTCGTACCTGAAACACAAAAACAGTTTTTACCGCTAATTTTATTTTTTGGTCAAATAGGAAAAAAAAATCATTCAAAAATGAAAGTGCTGCTTTCAAAGTGAAAAACTCGGTCATGTTACAAAGGATTGCATTCATTTATTTTTTGTTTAAAATTCTGATTAATTTTCCATTTTTCTCAGACAACCAAAACACGTTGTAAAAAATTACTTCAAAAATTTACTACGTACTTACTGAGTACTACGACGGACTCAGTGATAGGGCTGAATATTTCTAAAAGCATCAGAGTGCTTAAAAATACTACCCTCACTTCCTCTCTTCTAGATTTAAATCGTTGTGAAAAACAGTCATCATTTTTAATGATTTATGTTTTTCGCTCTTACTTATCTCATCATATGTTATCTCAAACAAATTTACGCATGTGTCTCATGATCTTCAGGTAAAATTTATCCTTTAATATCAATGTTGCTTGTACCTTTTTCACATTTTTCTGTTTCTTACTTTTGATTGGTTCTCAGTTTTGTAGTTCTAATTCCTTCTGCAACGTTCTTTTGTGTTTTCTTCTCAATATTTTGTTTTCTCACATGCTTATTCGTTGATTGCATTTAATACTTTATTATCTGTGTTTTAATGTGGGTTGATCGAAGTTTTTGCACCTATAAGGCTATGCTTGGTTTACTAAAGGCTCCTCCTAGGTTTACTGTTATGGAATTCTAACTCAATTTTAATTTGATCCTAATGTTGACGAAGAAAGGATGCGAGATAAAAAGATTGAAGAGTAGAAAATTTTAAAACTTCAACCTAAATTAATCTCTATATTAATACTATGAAACGTTAAAGTAATATGTAAAATGTCGTAAAAGCTATTGCAATCTTTTTGAAATGATATGAATATATTTCATATTCGCAGTCTTTCACTTACTTCGCTCTTCTGTATTTTGTTACTTTCTCAAACCAAAAAAAAATATTAAAAAAGAAAATTTAGAGTATTCGTAACAAAAGTCCAAGAATCATCATATACTTAAAACAATAGAATCGTATAACTGCTAGGTGCCCAAATTTTTCTAATTGTAAGTTCAATAAAACTAAATATATTTCAAGAGTAAAAAAGAAACTCAGAAGCAACTTTTCTATATGTCTCATTAATTCATTTATTTTGAACACATTCGTCTTCTTTTAATAAACTATTTATTTGATTTTCGTGTTTAAATCGAGTTCAACTGGATACGATGTTAAATAGTACAAGTTTTTATTTATATTTTTTTCAAGAATTGAAACCAATCTATTTATATTAAATGATAAAAGAAACCAACAATATCTCAAGAAAAAGAAAAAAATTTTCCAAACAACAAGGTCAAAATCTTACATGCACAGCAAAAAAATCTACTTGAATGGCCAAGTCCAAGAGCAAGACCAACTACTAGTATAAAAACTGGAAAAAAATCAAGAATATCACAGAACTTGACAATGAAATATAAGTCTTTGTTGAATGTCGACAACCGCAGCAACTACAGAATAACAACAAAATAACAATGAACACTATTGACCCAGTTATCGTATAGATAAAAAAAATTAAAAATATAATATAAAGTGAACAAAAAAATTTGTTGAGAACATACAAAATTTTGCAAATTATTTCGGCGAAATTTGCAAATACTAACCACAAAGCGGAATAAAAACAACTTAATTATTGTTTACAGCAGCAACAATGGGCGCATTCAGCGCCGACAACTGTTGTGAACTGTAATGGTAGCGCTGCCTTAGTGACCAATTTTTTCTCTGAATGCCTTGCTACTCTAAAAGTCATAAATTAGATTACATTTAATTACATATAATTTTTTAGGTTACTAATTCAAATGCAAAGGTTTCTTACTTAAATATGCTGAGTTCTTTCTGTGTTTATGAATTTAACAGTAGCAGCATCAGACAGTCAACCAAGGGCGTCCGCAGGATTTGTTCTAGGGGGTCGCAAGGGCATAAAGGAGTCTAGAATGCACGTAAAGAAAATGTAACCTAAAAAATATTCCTATTTAAATTTTAGTTATAACAAAACTTTTGACCATAAGATATTCTAATGTAAAAGCGTTTTCATAAAAAGAATTTGCCTTCAGATTTTTTTAAAAATTAGTGCATGATTTAAATTTAGCCTACTTTATTCAGAATCTCCTACATTTTTTTTCGCTTTTCAATCAAAAGATTTTCCCTCGCCTAGATCGCTGCAATTTTTTTAAATTTAAAAGCTGCAAGATTGTTGGCAACTTAGTTAAGTTAAGGAAACTTTAAAAAATTATCCTTATTGGATCATCTTTATGACAGAAAAACGATTTTTCAAGCCGAATTCTGGAAAAACATTTAGTTTTTTAAGTATATTTTACTTTGTTTTCTTCTTGTGTTTAATTACTTTAAAACATAAATTTGCCTATCGTCCAAGTTCACTTGCGTTATTGGCTTAAATGCCCCTTACCATCTTTTGCTGCGAAGAATGAACTTCGACTAATAGAGATATCATTCCTTATCATTCCTCAATTTCTCGTACAAATAACTTCGTAATTTCTTCCATTACATTCGTAGTATTTACTAATGGCTTCGTACTATTTACGAATTAAAATTTATATTAGTAGAAACAATTCAATAGTTTTTAGCCACGATTAGGATTTGTAGAATCGACGTATATTAGTACATATAACAAATATTTTGTTCGTAAAACCAGCCAAAAAAAAATCAGTCTGAGCTGGGGTTTGAACCTCGGCTCTTTAGTTTACGGGCCACGCACTCTACCAGTAAGCTACAGTCACTTGATAGTCATACAGTTCCTTATGTTCTGTAGATGTTCTACAAGCAAGGCTGAACGATTTCGGATTTAAATTTTTTAAATTCTACTAATAATTCGTACGGTCAGCCTATGAATGAATTGTTTCTACTAATATTATTTTTCATTCGTAAATAGTTCAAAAGCATTTGTAAATACTACGAATGTAATGAAAGAAATTACGAAGTTATTCGTACGACAAATTTACGAATATTATTATTTATATGTACACAATCATTCGTACAATGCACTAATATGAATTGATTTTTTTTTTTGTTTATTAATATCATTAGTAGAGTAGAGGGGGGTAATGTCGTACAGGGGGTAATGTCGTGCACTGGCTTTTTTAGCATAAAAAATTGAATGATATACCAGTCGTTGGTAAGGTATGGGCCTACTGACCTACAGAGCTCATGCATACAATACTAGCAATATCCATGTGTAAGGGCAATATGTGCGACGTTTTTTAAAAATCGCACGTTCTCGGGACGACGAAAGTGTTTTTTTATCGGATCAGAAAAATTATTTGTCTCGCAGGAAAATATACCAGGTAAGTGTTTTCTTAAAGCAAATTTTCCGCCGAAAAAAAAGATGTATTGTGATCGAAAAAATTTTTGTTCTTTACCGATTTGTCGAAGTCAACCTTGAAAACGACCTTTGGGGCAATGTCGTGCACTATACAAAAAAGAAAAGGGAAGGAAACGCGGTCGCCCTAGTGTACCAAGGGAGTCGTGGAGCCATAACAAAACGCTACAATCAAAATAAAATTTTCCAAAATTTTTTCTCAATGTCAAGCACTTTTTGAAAAAATATTGTTTTTCTTTTCGTGTTTCATATAGCAAATTGCCTATTTTCAATTTTCTTTTCATAAAATTGTATTTTTTGATCATATTTCGGACTTGTGTATATTGCCTTATAATTAACAATAATAAATAAATAAACAATAATGCTATATCTTCTTGAATCGAACCACTACCTATCGTTTTTCACACATTCTGATACCTTTACAATACAATGCACGACATTACCCCACAAATTTTGAGGGGGGTAATGTCGTGCACATTTTTTTTTAAATTCTACTAACACGATTTAATGCTACACGAATATTGTTACACATAAATGTTACCAACCAAATTATCTTTCGATCGGATGCTTACTCGTTGTATTCGCTTGTCATGTACGGCTTTACGAGCACTTTAAAGTTGAGTGCACGACATTACCCCCCTCTACTCTACATACAACAAATATATTCGTAGATACTACATCAGGCATTAGAAAGATTTTACGAATGAATTAGTAAAGATATCACAATAAAAATACTTTGTATATTGTACGAATATTTGTAGAATGTACGAATATTTTGTTTACTAATATTATTCGTAGAAATTTTACTAATAAATTTTTTGAGTGTACGGCTTTTTTATTTAACATTTATTTAATATTTTTTATTTAAAAAATGTACACTGCCTAAAGGGCAAGCGCCTACTTTTCCCCTGTGGACGCCCATGCAGTCAACTCAACAGTTGTTTTCATATAGCATAGAATCTTTTTAAATAGCGTCCGCTACCTGATCAGAGTTTTTACACAACAGCTGCCAACTGTTGTCTGCGCTGAATGCTCCCGTTGACTCTCATTTATGAAGTATCATTGTACTCTAGTTTCTTTATTATTTTACTTATTTCTACTTGTTATTATTATTTTTTTAGCTTAATTGATAAAGTTGCGTAAGTATACATTTTTATAAATATATGTTTATTTTGTATCATTACAATTTTGAAGTGATAGAAGTAACTAGAAGTTTTTTAAAAAAATGAATTTATTTCCATTGGTCAAAAACAATTGTTTTTAAGCATTTTGGTAAAAATTTTTTGCAAAATCGAGACATAAGTTATTCGTTATGAATAACTTTATTTTTTTAGAGAGAGATAACGAATATATTTTTTAGGTGGATTTGAAATAGCCAGAGATGAAAAATGAGCGTTTGCAGAACTGAAAACTCTAGAATAACAAAATCTTAAAATTACTATAACTTTGATTCCAGAGCACTTAGAGACTTCTAAAAACTCTTAAATTTAAGGTGTTGAATAGTACTACTACAATTTATGCTAAATAAACTTTTTCGTTGGCGCACGCTTTCAGAAAGTGCAATATTCTCACAAGTTTGAAAAAAGTTTTCCTAAAATCTGTTCAAAATATCGTCCTGAAAAATAGAACTGTATATATATTTATGATTTCGATTTTTTTTTCACAGAGCCCTCATATACTTCAGTAATAGAAAAATTGCTCTTTTGATCTTCAATGCATACGCTTTTATATAGATCAATATTTATCAAACAACTACGAAAAAGTCGAATTTTTACGATATGCGGACATTATAGGGCATGGCGCCACCTGAAGAAATTAATTGTGGACCTTCTCCTTGCACAGGTTTTTAATTTATGAATTAAATTACCAGAAAAATGCTATTAAAAGTGAATTAAAAAAAACCAAGCAACTTAAACTGCAAGCCTCGATTTGTTAAAATTTCAGGAACTTGGAGTACTTCCTCAAATTTTGTTTCCCTTTTGCAACGACGTCATGGAAAACAAGCTGTTCACTACATCTTTAAGCTTATAAAGTCGAAACAACTAAAATACCCGAATTCGAGGTAACTAGTAATTTTTTCTTTATATACAATTTCTCCAATTCTACTTAGGTTATAAAAGAAATATCTTGCGGACGCTGACACAACTCTAGGTTGTCTATCTTAATATTCTGCAATTGATTATTGTAATTAATGTTTAAAATTTATTTGTAATTACATGAATTAAGATTGTGAGCTTTAGATCAAGTAAGTTTTCAAGAAGGCAACAACAACAACAACAACTCTGTTTAGAGTCAATCACTTAGCTGACTAGACAGTCTGTTTCGGAAATCGCTACATATTCCTCTTCAGTAGTCTTCAATAGTCAGATGGCAACCCTTGATAGAGTTGATGGCGGTGATCTATAAATAGCCTACTGCTTTGAAATGTCATATGATTAGCAGCCATACAATTCATAAGAATGAATTCCAGAATCTTCACATTCATGTGCTAGTTTAAACAGTGAGTTGATCACAGCTTAATCACTCAAAGACTACTGAAGAGGAATATGTAGCGATTTCCGAAATAGACTGTCTAGTCAGCTAAGTGATTGACTCTATACAGAGTTGTTGTTGTTGTTGTTGTTGCCTTCTTGAAAACTTACTTGATCTAAAGCTCACAATCTTAATTCATGTAATTATTCAATAGATCATAAAAACTAATTAACTTAACTATGGCAGAGCATGGCCAAATAAGTTTAATTAATGTCAAATTAATTAAATAATCTAATAATTGATCGATTTTTTGGTCAAAGTCATGTGTTATTGAACATTTGGTTGTGCAAATAGCCACCTTTCAGTTAGAACACTAGCTTCTGGCGAAGCAAAAACTCGTTTCATTTCTATGGTGCATTTCGACAAACAATCGAACACCAATGAATATTGAAATAAATGAAGAAGCAACTAGAACAGATGGCAACCCTTGATAGAGTTGATGGCGGTGATCTATAAATAGCCTACTGCTTTGAAATGTCATATGATTAGCAGCCATACAATTCATAAGAATGAATTCCAGAATCTGCACATTCATGTGCTAGTTTAAACAGTGAGTTGATCACAGCTTAATCACTCAAAGACTACTGAAGAGGAATATGTAGCGATTTCCGAAACAGACTGTCTAGTCAGCTAAGTGATTGACTCTATACAGAGTTGTTGTTGTTGCCTTCTTGAAAACTTACTTGATCTAAAGCTTACAATCTTAATTCATGTAATTATTCAATAGATCATAAAAACTAATTAATTTATTTGTAATTTTGTATTTTTGTTTTGAATTATTTTTGCGCAGCACTGCAATATAACATTTAATTCATATAGAAACATATTTCTGTGACCACTCTGTTATGACAACAGTTTAACTCAGTTAATCGTAAAAAAAAGAAAGTTTTGAACCTTGAAATGCCCGATTCCCTGAAGCAAGAGAAGTCCTTTTTTTTAACAACACTTTCATTTTTTTGTTGGCCTCGAGCCTACCATAACTTGGTTGATAGTCTGTAAGATATGTCTATGACCGGTCTAAAAACCGTTTTTGAGACATTTTTAGTCAACCGTAAGACTTTTAGTCAACAATTTTTATCAAAAAGACAATAAAATTGTCATCGAATTCACATGCAGCTGAAATCGAAATAATGCGATATAATGCACTTTCTTTCTCTATATTTCAAAGTAACAAAACAATCTCCAAAATACACTCACATATTTTATTCTGCACTGTACTTAAACTAAAACGTTTAAAGGTAACCTTTGTATGGCAATTTGTAGCAATAAACTTTTTAAAATTTCCAAATATGAAAATTTAAATTGAAAACATATGATTGTTTTTATCAAAAGAAAAAAAGCACTACTAGTTCAAAACAAGTATTATTTTTATTATATTTATTATTATTTAAGTACAAACAAGTATAATAATAAATGAGATAATTTTTTATTTTATTTTTTAGTACACACTCAAAATAGTATGCACCTACAATGTACATTTTTTTAGAACTACAAAGAAAAGTATTTTTGGTTTTTTTAAAGGTTTAGTATTATAAAAATAGAAATATGTATTTCGTTTTCTTTTCCTTTATTCCACACACACAGAATTCGTTCGGAAGTTTAATTATCAATTTTTAGCTTAAGTATCTACAAAATTTTAATGGTAATTGCAATAGAGATAATAATATCGAAAATGATAGTATCGAACGCATAAAATTAACCAAAATGTTTTGCGTTAACACGATAAATCAAATTATAGACGAATTCATAATATTTGTTTTGTACAATGCGTTGTAAATATTTTTATTAAACCAAACTTATATATTTGAATTAAATGACTGATGCAAGAAGTTTTAGTATAAGTTAAGAATAGCGACAACTCTCTTTTTTAATATTTTTTTGTTGGATTATACGGATGGATTATACCTCCTAAATCCAAATCCAAATTTCAGGCCGCTGGCAATTGGTTTAGAAGTTATAGGCCTCCAAAGTTGCAAAATGGGCTACAAATCCTTGTTTTTTTTAGTGTTCCGCGTTGTGGGAAAGTGTATATCTTTAAAGCTTAGGCATGGATTTTCATATTTGAATAGGTACCTTGTTGAATAGGTACTTAAATTACCTTTCTTATGATAACCATAGAGTGTAGTTTTGTTGAAAAATTTAGAAAAATAGCAAGATTTGTAGGCTATTTTTTCCAACTTTGGAGGCCTATAACTTCAAAACCAATTGCAAGCGGCCTGCAATTTTTTCAGATTTGGAGTAAGGAGGCCAAAATCAATATAGTCTGCAAAAACAAAATTGAAAATTATAGTTGTCGCTATTCTTGAAATTTTCCGAAATTTTTACCAAAAGTTTACCAAAGAAACTGCTACCGAAACCGAAACCGAATATTCGGTCGGACACTACACGTTTCTATCTACAAAGATACTTATTTATGAATGCAAAACTGTGTACTTATTTACATCATATTTTTATATGAGTGTGACAGTGCTCATGCAAAGGTAGGCGCAGAGTTGAAAAAGCAGACCATATTTTATGTCAAGGTAACCAAAGATGACCAAAAAGCAGTCAAATTTAACAAAACGATGATTAAATAGCCATTTGATGCATTATATTTGAACTGTTATTGTTTTTATCTATAAAGCACCAATTCCATTTTGGTCAAAATTTGTATGAAAATTTCATCACTGACGAAAATAAAAAAAAAATTCATTTGGAGAAAAACAAGGATGGCGTAATTTTTGGCGGAGTTACAGTGTGCACAAAATTGCCAAAAGTCGGCAAAAACTTCGAAAATAGATTTTTACGAAAAATTATATGTCAAACACTTCTTAACCGAATGTTAAAATTTAATTAGCTTTCGAAAGGAAATAAAACGCACTTCAATTTTAAAATAATTTTGGTGGTTTCATCCCTTGCGGTAAGTTAATTGATTTCGAAGAATAGATTCGAAGAACAACATTAAAAATTGTAAATAAATTTTTTCTTAAAGCAGGTAAAATTACATTTTCAACATTATAAAAATTAGGGTGGGAACTCAATAGGTTAATGAGATATGCTAACTTTTTAGATATAAACAAGAATATTTTTTGGATAACCAAACGAATTTCTTAAACGAATTTTGAGTTGCAACTACTATTGGAGAGGTAATTTCCATTTTAGGTAAGATGGAAAATTCTATTAGCTTTTAAATAAGTATAAATTGATAAAAATTGTTTCATTAGTTTCATAGTTATATGCAAAATACTAAAGAAGAAATTTATTGTTTTTTCGACAAAATGAATTTTTAGCCAAAAAGCCTTTAAGCCGTTTGCGCGACAATTTACAGTTAGTTAATATTTAAGTGTTATATGCCAAAATTCATGTCTTTAAGAGTAGAATCAGAAATCAACGTGTCCCGGGAACTTTTCGAAAAAGTCAAAAAATGGGACGGTCTAGCCCACATATCTGCAAACCAAAGTTTTAGGAAATAACAGATCCTACACATTCAAACATAACTCGATTCCTTGAAGCATGAATGTTTAATAGATTGGAATTTTTCTGCATGCCAAAACAACGAATTTGTTCTCAAAGCCGTTAGGAGTGAGGTAGGCCAACCAAATTTAATTCATAAATTGAGGGTTCTTATGCCCACATAACAGCAAACCAAAGTATCAGGAAACAACAGATCTTCAACAGTTATACAACTTTACTTGATTCTTTGTAAGCATGAAAGTTGCATAAATTAGAATTTTTCTGCATGCCTAAGCAATGAATGTGTTTTAAAATTCCTTTGAAAAGAGGAAGGCCAGCCAAATTTTGAACTGCTGTTTAGTAACTAAATACTTACCATTCGGTAAAAGAAAATTTGAAAAATTTTACTTCCCTAATTTTCGAAGCATTCGAACCTTTAAACTTGTTTTCCCAAAAACTATAAGAAATCGCATTCAAGGTTTTGGCATGCAGGTGACGTATATGATTTTTAAGAAAAGATTCGTCTTTTTGAACACAAAATATGCCTATATAAGATTTTTCAGCTAGAAAAAAAAATTTAGGCAGAAAAGGCCTACGAAGTGTTTGATATATAAATTTTTGTAAAAATAATTAAAAAAGTCAAGAAAAATTCACTGTGAAATGGATTAAGGATAGTTTTGAGCTATTTTGTGAAAAAAATAAAAATACTTAAATTCAGATACCAAGCTATTGAAACTTGACTTTTTTTCAAAAATTCTACAAGTTTCTGTTTCTGGTATTTCGAACACAAAAAACCAGAAAAAAATCGAAAATCTATGTTTTGCATTTAAAATGACTTTTTATCTGAAATTTTTTGTATCTGTTTTAAGTATAGTTTAAGAAAATATATCCACATTTCAAATTTGGATTTTTGTAATTTTTATAATACAAGGCAAAAAATTAGTGTTTTTTCGAAAAGTGCAAAATTACAAAGCTAGTAGTTTTCGAAACGAAAAAAAGTTGCACCTAAATAAAGTTATTGGAATTTTTTTGAAAAAGCACTTCTTTCTTATATAAATCAGATTATTAACTTAAAGATCGTAAGCGGCACGTTTAAATATCAATAATTTCACAGCTTACTTCTATTTTTTAAAGGAACAAAACTCCGGTCCGTAATTCGTTACTTTCGAGCAACGACCACTGTAATATACGTATAATGCCTTACATTTTTAACAGATGCTTTTTGCAAAGGACACCCCATTGGACACGGGGGCTCAGTGGCTGGAGGTAAAAATGATTTTCCTGGCAAACTTTTTACTTCGAATAGTGTACGTTGATCCATATTAAAATTAAGCCCATACAAATCTCAAGAACCTGATGGAATCCTACCCGTCTTTAATAGCAAGGCATTGATCCCATTGTCCTACCACTCACTCAAATTTTTAAAGCCAGTATTTTATTAAGCCATATTGTTTCATAACCCAATTTTCATGCACAATTTTGAAAAAGCCTTTTGATATGTTTAGAATGCCAGTTATCTCTCGCAACTTCTTTGTTTGATCGGACAATACAATTTCCAGGATTTTTTTTATGTTTTTGGACGTATCCACCTCTATTAGACGACCTGGATGCTCCGAGTCTTCGGTGTTTGTTGTGAATGGTGAATTTTCCTGGTAACACATTTTTCCTATTATAAACAGTGCTTTGTTAACACTCGAAAGTAGTTTTGGGTCAATGTTACAAAATGAATTACTAATCAATTAAATTGGGACACTACACAAGCATTAAAACTTTAAGCAATTTCGTTATTTTTTTAAGAAAAACTCTTAATTTCTCAGATTTAAATTGAATAGCTCTTTATCTTCCTTTAAAAGCCTTTGTATTTAAAATTTTCAATTATATTCGGCCTTTGAAGTCTAGTGAAGAGTGCACTAGACTATCAATTCAGAGGTCCTCGGTTTGAATCTGGGTTCGGGCATGGTTCTTTTCGCTTTCTTTGTTCTTTGCTACATTTAAGAATTATTAAAACAAAAAAAATCCACAGCTAGACTATGGAAAATGTGGAATTAAAAGGACAGGAACAATTGAAGGCTGGAAATGCTTGCCGAGGCTAAGGCATAACACTAGCCACGATAAAATTCTTCCTCTAATAATCTATCCCCTTCCTTTCAGGTCAAAGACCAAACGTTGTTTGTTTAAGGCGCTTATCTTGGGTATTTGATTTTAAAAAAAAACATTCCTGGAAAAAACATATATATGTAATCAAATAAATCGTGCATATAACAATGAACACTTTTGTGTAGTTTTTTTATAAAAACTTTATCAATATTTTGTAGCAAAACCAATGTTGTAAACTACTGTTTAACATCTGCGAGGCATAGACTAAATTTTCTCAAACACTATTTGAAAGTGCTTCCCAAAATTTTTTTGTTGCGTTGCACAGCTTATCAAAGTTGCCTATCTTGAGCAAAATCACTTCTTTTTTTCAACCTGCCATAAGTTTTCAATTGGAGTTCAAAACAGTAACTTGTTTTTCTGTAAACCGTTGCTTGACCAACCGAGTGACGTGCTTGGGATCATTGCCCTACTGAACTATCCAAGTTTCGGGCCAAATATTTTCATCCGAATAAGGCAGCATTGCATTGTCGGGAACTCCGGTATATTGGACCCAGTTCATAAGACCCTCAATTATTTGCAGTGGGCCGACACCCCGCCATAACATAGCATCATGCCAAAGCATAATGCGTCCTTCTCCATGCTTCAGTGTGGCTCGGGCGTACTTTGGGTCAAACTTCTTGACCTTGGACTGCGGACATGTTTTTAACCATCGATTGATATTCTATTTATTTTAATCTCGTCTGTAAACAATATTTTTTGCCATCTTTTGTAGTCCAATGCCGATACTTTTTAGAACTCAAGCCACTTCTTACGGTTGCGTTTAGATAAAAGTGGCTTCTTCCGTGAAATCCTTCGAAAAAGTATCACTTCACGCAAACGTCTCTAAATAGTTTCTTCGCATAGTGCTGTTTCATTTTCATTGCTCGCACACTCGTACTTCGTTTGTGGACTAATGCGGATTTTTTTCAAGATTCCCGAACAATAAGAGTACCTTCCCGAGCAGTTGAAATGCGGGTTCTTAGTTTGCGTTGCACCTTTTTTGCAGTCGAATATTTTCTTTATTGCTGAAAAACATAACCTACCAAAGTTTTGGAAACTTTTAAGGCAGATACCTCATTTGTCGAAATGAGTTTCTATCTTGGTGCATCTGAACAATGATTTTTCGTGTGCTGACGTCACAAGATTTATTTTTCGTCATAAAAAAACTACTCTAGTTATACTTTGTAACTATCATTGCTTCATCATTTTTATTTTATAAGATTAATAAAAATTATATTTTGTCACATTTCTTAATTTTCTGCATTTTCAAAATTGTATCTATGGTTGGTGCTCCTATGTTCTTAATTTGATTTTAAAAATATCAAAATTTAACTATCCTTATTTGTTTTGCTGGTTATCTGGGTAGAAAGAAAAAAAATATGGTTTGTAGATGCATTAAAATAAAACTGTTCATAGAGCAAACAATTGCATATCTCATTCCATATAAAAAAAAAGTTGTGAATCTCCTCAGTTGCGATCATGTTACATCAATCAAAACAAAAGGTACAAAAAACAGCAGTTGCGCCAACAAACCGATAAAAAGAAACTAATGCCACGTGGCATATTTTAAAGAAAATATTACGGTCAATACAAACAAGGTTTTCATTTCTCAACAAACAAACCGCTAAATATAATTCAGATACGAACGAACGCATCATCCAACGGTACTGCATCAAATTAAAATGTGAAAAAACGCTCCCCAAATATTAATTAAGAGCAAAAAGGAAAATGAATGCAAAGTGAAGGGAAATCAAAATGAAAATGAAAACCAACTGCTTTCAATTTCCGGCAACATGCGGTGAAGTGGTGGAGATGAAGGGGATGTTCCACAAATTTTCGTTTTAGGTAAACATAATGTAGAAATATAAAATATCAAGGAAAAAAAAATACGACGTTAGCAAAAATCTTAGCTTTGACTTCCGAACAGATCAAAGAATGATCAGTTAGATAAGTCGATCTTTTCAATGCTTGATTCAATTTTTATAGAATCACGATTTTATAAAAATTGATTCAATTTTATAGAATTCTTACAATATCACGTGCTCACCATCACACGTGTATCTCTTTGTTATTTCTTCTTGTTTTCCAATTCAATCATCACGTTTAGCAGCCTGCTTGATGCTCTTTAAGGTTCAAGTATTCCTTCGTGCATCTGTTACTTAGCGCGTGCTAAGCGTCTGCACAGGAGATCCTTAATGCGTAAATATCAGCGGAAGTACGCCAAACGGACGGCTTTTACTTTATGCCTATTTTATTGATTTCTTCGAATATATTATTTAGCATACATATTTAAGGGATGCCTACATCCTTTTTCAAAGTTTTTTTATTTGTTTGTAAAAAGTAAAGGTTGTTAATTAGATGTTATAAAAACTGACGGTTTTTATATGACTGTCACCAAAGAGTTGTTACAGCAGCTGTACGTACTGGCCGCTCATGTGACATGATGGAAATAAAGTAAATTGATGTATTACCCTTCAAAAAAGGTTTTTTTGTAATTTTTTTGCAACATTGCAGGGCACACCTCAATCCAAGCTGCAGCAATGCTTAAACAATCATGACCCATTACAGACATTTCTGCAAATTAAAATCCATGAAATCTTCACAAAAAAAACACCCACAATATTTGCATGTATTGTTGCCAGAACAAAGTAGACCGACCTGCTTAATGTTTGACTCAAAATATTTTAGGCATCATTTATTTAAAGATTAACTTGTACAACACCATGTTATTAACGCTTTTAAAATATTTCTCCCAAAAAGTCTCTAATGTTTGCTACTTAGGTAGCTGATCTATGTCTAGCCTACTATTTTCAATGCTTGTTAGTTTAGTGCACAAATGAGCGCATCCTTGTTTCAGCTGAAATCCTTTTTTCTTACTTTTGTTAGTTTTGATTTTTCACCCTTGACATTCGGCACGCACTACAACGTTGTTGCCAACAACAAAATAAAACAAATTGTAAAGTATGTGCAAGTGTTTTGATGATGTCCCTTAATCCTTTGATTTTTTTATTTTTAGCTTCTTTGGTCTTTAAAAAGGCCTTGCAATTATTTGCAGAGTCATTTGCAATTCGTTTATCTTCAGGTTGACCACTTATTTGTATAAAGACTTTAAGAACTATTTGTAGCGTTGCTTGTAGTATCAGGCTACTTAGTTATATGTGAGTTAGTATCGGTTTTTTGTGTGTATGTAATTTTGTTGGTCTTTCCTGAAAATCCTTTGTCTATACATAGGATTGCTTAAAATACATATTGCTTTGTGTCAGGCGGTGCCTTTAGTTTTGTGATTACTTTAAGGATTTTATAGTTGACACAACTTGATTATGATTTGGCAGTAAAAAATCTGTACAATCATTACTTAGATTCATTCAAGTTATGACATATGATTTTCTTAATTGTATTAAGTTAGTGGACAACGAAGTTTTCCTCTTATTTAAAAAGTCTTTTAAAATGTCGCAAAGTCGGATATGTACTTACATATATCAGGGCCATGAATCAGATGGGACAGTTTTTTTTTATATAAACAAAGAGTTATCGGTATTCTGATCGTTATTTTTTACTGCGATATTTGATAAAACTTTTGTGTTCAAGCTTAAGCTTACATAATTGTAAAAATAATTGTAAATTATGTGGACTTTATATGATTTAAATACAAATTCTAAATGTTTGATAGTTTAAATCATACTTGATTTTAAATACAAATTCTAGTTGTTTGATAGTTTAAAATCGTTTATTGGGCTTAAGGTCAAAGTAAGAACAATTAATTGTTCTAACGAATCTTTCCAAAGAAACCACAACAACAAAGTTTTTTCAGTATGATAAGGAAAAAATCACTAGCTGATTTTATTGCAATTTCGGCCGTGCTAAAGGCTTCATCAGAAATCTTTGTGATGCCCGTGCAAGCGCGCACTAACGCACTGCACCATAGAGGCGATGAGATTTGAAGTGTCCATTTCTCAGTTTTTCTCAAATTTCATATATTGAAAACTTTGTTGTTGTTGTTGTTTCTTTGGAAAGATTCGTTAGAACAATTAATTGTTCTAACTTTGACCTTAAGCTCAATAAACGATTTTAAACTAGCAAACAACTAGAATTTGTATTTAAAATCAAGTATGATTTAAACTATCAAACATTTTGAATTTGTATTTAAATCATATAAAATCAACATAAATTGGAATATTTAAAAAATTACAGCGCTTAAAACCCAATGCGCCAGAGAAAATTTAACCCTCCATTGCTTACCTGGGTGGTTTACACCCAGTAGCATTAAATTCTTAAATTTTTGAGCATAGAATTAGTAAATGAAATTAATAAAAAAACTATTTAAAACTAATAAAAAAAGGATGAACTAATTTCGAATTTGGACGTTTCGAATTTGGATGCACTATAATCCTTATAATTGTGAGTGTCGTCGACGGCTATTTTTATAGGTCAGTAATCCAAGGTTAACTTACCAGAGTAACTTTAAACGCGTTTTTCTCGAAACATACTTTTTCAAAACGGGCACACTACTGCAAATAAACTCATCGACCGATTTAAATTATTTTTTTTAATATGTTTGTATTGTAATTCTTCAGATCTTTTACCTAAATAAGCGTCTTTGGAAAGTTTGTCTAGTTTTTGCACGCAACAATATGGTAAAAAATCATGTGAATTTTTCTACGTTTTTCCTCGCTTCATAATATTTCTAATTTCACCTACATATTTTCATTCCATTTTGGTAAAAGATGTCTATTTAAGGGGCAATTTTCGAATGCTTTTTTTCAGACGATCTGGAGCCGAGCTATGGGGTGGCCCGATTTTCACCTTTTTTAGGCACCAAATTCTGCGCCATCTTTATTTATACTTTAAAATTTTTTCTACATAAACAAATGACATTGCAACAACACGTTAAACATTTTTTTGACGTAGAATTACGTCTGACAGCGCGGATTGTATGGGTGTCATTTTCACAAATTTTCTTAAGCACATTTAAGAAGTTTAGTTGACACTTTGGGGTATACCTACAGCCTTTAATATTTATTATACAAAGAACAAATCTATGAGAAATTTCAGTTAGAGTACGAATAAAACAAATATCTAACTTTTGATTTTGTCACTGCTTTGATAAATTCACAAAACAGCAAAATCTAAGAAAAAAAAATTAATATTTTTGTATGGGAAATACACAAGCTGCTTCAATACAGTAGCTGCTTCAGTAGCTATTTATGCTGTTGTATATACAATAAATACACATTAAATGCTTTAGTTTTTGTCGTTTGTTATTGTTTTTGTTTATTTTCAGCAAGATAAATACAATACAAAAATGCATGTAGCTACAGAGTCAGCATGTATTATTACTACGCAGGTCTGCGCATGCGTTACTTAGCATGCGTTGTGCTTTGAAAACTCTATTTATTTTTTAAATACCATAATAAATTCGAATTATTTATGTTATGCATTATATTTTCTCCATATTAAAAATATATTTTGTTAGCTAAAACTTTAATTTTAAGTTACTTTTTAAGTAAACATACATGGTTAGAAGTCTTGGAATAAATATTAATACAACCAAAATATTACATATATGTTTAATTCAAAAAGTTTTAAATTTAATACTCCCCACTTGATTACAACATTTTTAATGTATTTTGTTTTACATTTTAATACAGATCAAATATTACAACGATATCACAGTGCAACACATATTTTCGGGGGAGAACCAAACTAATCTCAAACGATAGTATTTGACATCAGTAACAAAAGCCTAAGTCACTTTTTGCTCTACTATGTCACAAATTTTTTTTACAGTAGTTTTTAATTTAAATTTTTTTTAGTCAAAACGAAATAAAAAAATATAAAAAATTATATGTTAAACTTAATTCAAGGTGGTTTTTAACTTCGGAAGCCTGAATTAAAATTTTTCGGGGAATATTTTTTTTGGAACACTTTAACCCCTAGCTCCTTCCAGTATGGGTCAATTTGATCCGTTTTTGGAAAAGACCCTATAATTCAACTTTGGAGGGAGGTTAAAGGTTAAAACCTTCCATAAGAAATATTCTCCAGAAAATTTCACTAGGGGTCACCCAAGACAAGCAACCTCTACGAGTTAAAGGTTACACATAAAATACGAACCGAACAATGGACATGGCTTCGTTATTTAAAAATTCATCTGGGATGGGGCACTTTAGAGGAATGTCATCAGAATGCGGCAATGGAATATGAGCGCTGGAAACACTTCGATATTCGAATTTCGACACATTTTTCTGCAATCCACACACAGAATTTGCGCATGAATAACAGTTCATGCGATCGTGTTCCATTGGGTCATTCCAAACCATAGGAACACCGAACGGCATCGATCTGCGTTTGTGATGTAACCATTCCAACAAGTTATTGTAGCATCTCTTGAAAACTGTTTGTGGCATCCATGGGGCATCAGATATACATTTTTGATCATAGTATTTTTCATACGCTATAATCAGTTCCTGACTGGAATGACCTTGACTGCTTCGGGATGGTGTGAAATGACCGCAGATATAACAAAATTTCTTAAAATTTCCGCAGAACTCTATTGACACGACACTTTCACTTTCACAATTTTAATTAAACTACACAATTCCCACTTAATTGAGGTTCTAAGCTAAGCCACCTTAATACAACTTACGTATTTTGTTACTATAACTTATAAAATATTACGAATATAATTATAACTTTATACCGTTACGCTGGAACGTTATAATATAACAAATCTATTACTAAAGGAAGACATTATTATCGCACGATGCAATAGTTGCTTAAAAATAAATGCATTATCTTTTCGGTCCGTTTTTTATGTGAAACCTTTAACTCATATTGGTTACTTGTCTTGGGTGACCCCTAGTGAAATTTTCTGGAAAATATTTTTCGTATGGTTTCCACCTTTGACCTCCCTCCAAAGTTGACTTATAGGGTATTTTCCAAAAAAGGGTCAAATTGACCCATACTGGAAGGAGCTAGGGGGTTAAAGTGTTCCGAAAAATATTCCTCGAAAAATTTTAACCAAGCTTCCGAAGACAAGAACCACCCTAAATAAGTTTAACATATAATTTTTCATATTGCTTAGTTCCATTTTTGATCAAAAAAGTCAAATCTAAAAAAATTGTATGCCCTTGCAATTAATTCGATACTATTGTGATATTATATTTAATTTTGAAGAGTTGCTATATTATATTTCAATATAATTTTGTATTAAATGTTAATGCACTTAAAATATAACAACGATATTTTAAAGCCTTTGGAATTAAATTGATTCTATATTTACTATTATACAAAATTTTTAATACAAACTGAACATTTATTTTTATTACTTTTTTTTTATTAAAACTGAATTTTAATATTTTGACAGTATTTAATTTTAATACAATTTTGTTTGGTCATATATGTAAGCCTAAAAGTATTAAAATTTATTCCAAGATTTCTAACCATGTGCATGTATTGTATATGCACTTTACTACAGGAAAAAATTAATAATTACAATTTGTCCGATATTTATTTTCTTTTATTAAACATAAATTAACAAAAAAATTAACCAGAACAACCAAATTCATCACTAAAAATATTAAACAAAAACTTTTTAAAAGACGAAACAAATTTTTACATGCATTTAATTGTGAGCTTTTTAGATCAAAAAATTTTGAGTAAGTCAACACAACAACGACAAATTTGATTTTGAATAATTTTTTTTTTAGAAGTTGAAATTCTTTAAAATAGTTTTGAAAAATAAAGATGAAACAACCAAAGTTTTTCTTTATTACTGTATAAAAAGGAATTCTACGTCTATAATAACGATACTATCGAAACTATGCCTTTTTTGTATATAACAAACTTTATTAGAAAACAATGTCTAAAATATGACTTAATTTGAATCGCTTTTGCATAAAACCGCTCTTAACGGACATTTTTAACTGCCAGTTACATTTAACTGTGGTTAAAAAAAAACAAAATTTTAACTTTGGATTTTTATTCCAAAGTAATTTTTAACTCCCAGTTAGATTTAATCCACATTTTGGAATTTAACTGAGAATGAATAAAACGGCCCTAAGGAATTTTTCTTAATAACTTTATAATTTCTAGATTCAACAAAAATAATGCTTGAATTAAGAAATTTATGCATGAGTGAGAATCGATAGCTTTCTGGCATCGCATTTCCATCATTATATTGCTGGATTTTTTTTCGCTTTGTGTACTGCAGGCAATATAGCTGGAGAGATGAAAGAGTACAAAAAAAGTGCAAGAGGTGAGATGGCTTAAAGGGGAGAAAGTTAAAAGTTTAGCCTGATGGTTTTATTTATTTATTTTAACTTCTTTAAACAGAATAATGATTGTACGTTTTCTGTGTGAAACAGACGAAGAAGTAAAAAAAGAAACAAATCAGTGGACTCCAAAAACCCTGGTTGACTTGGCTGCTTAATGCTAAGCGCAGTTTCTGTAACGATTTAGCACACGGAAGAACTAACTGCTGGTTAATCAACGAGGAAGCATCTAAGTTCGGGACACTGTCGCAGCTATGTCCGAGGAGGTAAATCTTCTGGAGCGCATTGGGCAAGAGCTCGAAAATAATTCTCGTAGCTATTGGTATTCTGACTATTAACGTTTTATTGCACTGTTGGAAACAAACGTGCAAAACGTGTCTCGGACGGACAATGAAGCTTTGTGGCTTGAACGTGGCTTTGTGGTGATTCTGTGCTTTTGTTTTTTTTTTGTTTGTCATGTTGACGCTTGTTGCAATATTGATATCGGTTGTTGTTATTATTGCAATTCTTAATGCTGCACACTTACACACACACACATACATTTTTATGGCTTGTAATGTCTTCCTGGTATTGACCTAAATTTAGGTCACTCGAACGTTTGCTTTTAACTGTTACTTTGTCCGTGCAGCTTCATGCCATGCAACCAATGCGGATTACTCCCGTTGTTGTTGTTATTATCGTTGCAGTTTTTGTTACTGGTGTTGTTTTGTACAGTTGAGAGCCTCTTACTTGTTTTTGCTTTAATGCTACAGGATTCAAATCTGGCTTTTCTACCACTGAACACCGATCTCTTATACTCATTTAATTTATGGTTCAGCATTTGCTTCCTCGCTGTTCACTTTAATTAATGTTGCTTGTTGCTGAAGTTGGCGGCAATTTATTTTTCAACCGTTAAAATTTGGTAGGCTTCAGTTTGGATACATAGCATTTGGAAATTCAATTTTAAACATTACTTTCATATTAATTTATATAGCTAAAGAAGAGGTTGTTTATGTTTGTAAAATAGCACCATTAATACCATAAAGACCTTAGAAACGAAAGATTGTATGATAGAACTTTCAACGGTATTTCTCTCTCTCAAATATGTTATATACGAAAAGAGTGGGTGTAGAAATGCCCGATTTTCTAAAATGTTCCAAGAGACCCGACTTTTATAAAGACGTTAAGGCTAGTTTTATGGCCATATTGTGGGAGAATGAAATTTCTTTTGAAGATTTCTGATTAGCTCCATTAAAAAGCTGGCAAGTTTTAAATATGTAAAAAAATATGTTGCACAGCGTAATGCTACTTAACATAAGCTTTTATGTTTAATTCTCTCCTCAATCCAATTTCCAAACACAAACTTCTGTTCATAAATTTCTTTCACGGAAATTAACAGAAATCATTAACAACGCAACACCATTCATAGAGAATATTACCTATAGAATGTTATTCACAGAATAATAACTTTCCAACTTAAATAAATGCCATGCACTCACGCATGCGCAGCATATAATGAACTGTGGTAATTTTGTAAAAAAAAAAATATTTCAACCAATGCAAGTCAGACTCTGCTGTCAAGTAGGTGCTTGTGACTCAAGATATATGAAAGAGGCGCAAACATACACAAGAACCAAAATACTGTCCCCTCCGGCACCATTCAGTTAAACGAATCCTGGACGTTTGTGTCACCCGCTATTTTTTATTTATTTGTTTTTTGTTTACTTATTCGGCGCTGATTAACACAATCACGCTGAGCAAAAGTAGGCTAACCGTTAGTTTTTTACGCAGCACGTAAAATGGTATCGATTTATAAAGAAGAAAATAAAGAAGCAAATAAAGATTAATTTCGAGTCATTTTCAACAGACTTAAGCTTTAGTTTTCAGACGTTGTACAAAGTGCACAGAAAAAAAAAACAAAAAACGATGTAAGTCACTTAAATAAATCTTTTTATGATTTAAAGAACAAATACTTAACAACGAAAGGCAACATATGGTATCTGGGTTAGGAAAATTTTCAAATTAACGTCCCACGCTGTGACACTGTTATTTTGAGATGCAAAAACAGGTAGATATATAATAAAATTTCCAATTTTATTCATAACTTTTTATATATAAAGAACTTAGTACCTAAGCGAGATACTTTTACATTTTTTTATTCCTTTTTTTTTTGAATTCTCGTCTTGGTTGGTTGCTATATATGTTACGAGAATAGTTAAACAGACCAAATTTTTTTCATTGAACATAGTTTTATTGTTTATTGAAATATTTTGCTTTATGATTAATATATTTTTGCATTCGTTCGTATCATTTGTCATAAAATTTAACCCATTCCGCTTGAGGCATCTCCAAAGCATAGTTTTTGAACGCATCAATGGCTTCTTCTGGCGTCGAAAATCATTGATTACCCAAATGGTTCTTGATGTGCGGGAACAATAAGAAGTCATTGGGTTCCAAATCAGGACTGTACGACGAATGACCCATTAGTTTTATGTTTTGCTTGCTTAAAAAGCCTTTGTTTGAGCTGATGTGTGAGACCGAAACCGGAATTTTGGCCGAAACCGAATACTCGTCCATTTTATAATATTCGGCTGAAACCGAAACCGAAACTGGTTATTAATATGAAAATTTAAGTTTTTACAAATGATTGTTTTTGATTAAAGAAAACAAAAGTATTACTAGTACAAAACAAGTATTATTTGAATATTGAAGTTTATAATAATTAATTGAAGATAAATAAGATCATTTTTTATTTTATTTTTCATTACACTCTTTCGTACACACTCAAAATAGTATGGAAAAATAGTATGGTAATATCGAAAATGATAGTAACGAACGCATAAAATTAACCAAAATGTTTTGCGTTAACACGATAAATCAAATAAAGACGAATTCATAATTTTTGTTTTGTACACTGCGTTGTAAATATTTTTATTAAACCAAACTTATATAGTTGAATTAAATGACTGATGCAAGAAATTTTGGTATAAGTCAAGAATAGCGACAACTCTCTTTTTTAATATTTTGTTGTTGGATTATACGGATTTTAACCCCCTAAATCCATATTTCAGGACGCTGGCAATTGGTTTAGAAGTTATAGGACTCCAAAACTGCAAAATGGGCTACAAATCTTTCTGTTTTTTTTAGTGTTTCGCGTTATGGGTATCAGAGGAAAGGTAATGCGAGTACCTATTTAATGAGGTATGTATCAAACATGAAAATCCATTCATAACTTTTCAACATATACCTATTATTATGTTTACAATTTGTCTGGAAAACTAGTGGTTTCCCTTTTACGAAAACACGACAATATGTGTATATCTTTAAAAGTTAGGCATGGATTTTCATATTTAAATAGGTACCTTGTTGAATAGGTACTTAAATTACCTTTCTTTTGATACCCATAGAGTGTAGTTTTGTTGAAAAATTTAGAAAATTAGCAAGATTTGTAGGCTATTTTTCCAACTTTGGAGGCCTATAACTCTAAACCAATTGCGAGCGGCCTGCAATTTTTTCAGATTTGGAGTAAGGAGGCCAAAATCCATATAATCTGCAAATAAATTCAAAATTATAGTTGTCGCTATTATTGAAATGTTCTGAAATTTTTACTTAAAGTTTCGGCTAGTTTCGGTTATTCAGCCAGAGTTTTTTTTTAAGAAACATGTGACCTTTTGATTCGCGGAGCCTCGAGCTCAATTTTTTATTGGATTTGGTAATTTTAAAAAAAAAGACCCATATTACTGTTTACTTTGAGGCTCAAACGCATAGATCCATGTTTCGTCACCAGTCACGATTATTTAAACGTCCCTTGAAGCATTGCGATTGCATTTCATGAGCGTTTCTTTGCACTAATCAACTCGAGCTTTTTTTTAACGATTGCCAAATTATGTGGAATCAAACGTGAACAAACTATTTGTTCATGTAAAATGGTATGTATGCTGGTGGAAGTAATTTCGTAATTTCCAGGGATTGGTCAATTTCACGTTATATCACATGACAATCAAGCTTTATCAGCTCGCACACTGCATCAATGTTTTGTGACACAACGGCAGATTTTTAATGCCGTTCGTGAAATCCGTCAGTGACCGAAGTACGGTCATACTAGAATTCAGTGCACCACCGATATACAGAGGCTTTTGATGGTGATTTATCGCCAAAGTCAAATTGAGTGTAATTGAATGCACTTTGAATAAAATGTACATAAAATCGCACTAAAATATTCACTTGTTAATTCCATTTTTTTGCAATAAGATACAATTTTAAAATCACTGTAAACAACACAATAAACACACACAAAATGTTAAACTTTTCAATGAAAACGTCAGTTTGACTGGAATGATATTAGCGTTGCCAGATCCTGAAATATATGTTGCACCCTTCAGCGCGCTTTACCATAAATTTATTGCAAATTCAATTTGGAGAGAACTTTATTTGCAAAAGTAGTCCAGAGAACTGGGCCCCTCGTTCGTGCGACATAACGCCTCTCGATTACTTTTTATGGGGCTATGTTTAGTCATTTGTTTATGTTGACAAAACAAACTCTCTTTGGTTGCAATTCAACCCAGCAACAAAACCAACCACAACAAAAACAAAATCAAAACCAGCAACTCTTGAAGCATTGTAAGCCAATATTCAAGCCAACATTGACGCCATACGGCCAGATTTATTGGGAAAATTAGTGAAAAATTGGACTGTTCGAATAGACTAGGTAGCTCGTACATATGCCAGAAATCATATTTAAAAAATAATTGCCATAAAAGTATCTACCAGATTATAATAATAAAAAATTGCATTCCAGCAATATTTCTGTTTTATATTATTATTTGAAGTTCTCACGCAGCTAAAAAAAGCACCCTATATTATATTTTCATTTATAGCTGAAATTTGACAGAAAAAGTACATATACAGTGCACTCGCGATAACGTGAACTATGCATAACGTGTACACCGCCTACCATGAACACATTTCTTTTCCATAGAATTTTTATTTTCTTATTTTTTATTGAATTTTTTAAATAAATCTGTCTTTAGTTTCTACAAAAAAGAAATTTGTTGAATAAGTAGGCTGAAATGATGATAAAAAGGATAATTTTTACCTCCAAACTTTAATATTCGTCAACGTGAGCTCTCTTGATTTTAATTAGCTCACGTTATCGCGAGTTTTGTTAAGATTTAAAATTATATACATGTATAAATTATATATATGAAACATTCAGCTAAAAAAACAACTTATTTATAAAACAAAATAATAACATTAATATTTTTGTGACACAATTACGACTTTCGTTAAGCAGACTCACACGCTCTTGATTTAAATGATGCTTTTCCTTACGCTCTTTATCATTCTCTTTGTAAATGTTCCTCGTTCGTTTTACTTCCAAATTCATTAAGAATATTCTGGTTCCATGAAGCCACCTGCGGGCAAGCAGAAAACTCATACGGGCCAAATACTCCTATTGTCAACTTCTCCAGCCCTACTTCAAGTAACGATTTTACATTTAAAAATTTTTTTTTCTTAGAATTGCAATAGTTTTTAAAATATATGAATATTTTTTTTGTGAAACTATCGAAAAGTTTTTTAATTTTAAAAAATTTGTATACAGTGAAACCTCTGTTTGTGGACTCCTTCAATAAGCGGACACCTCCCACAATCGGAAACATTTTCTAGACACAAGCTTTTCGTTACATTTTTGAAACAAAATACCCTCCGATAAACGGACACTACAATAGGCGGACGCGGACACTATATTTTTAAACATTTCGTACTTTCGTATTCTCACAAGCGGACACACAACACTTTTTAACGAAAAAAATGCTTAACCTAAAACTGTTATGAAATCGTTGATTCCCCTTTTTTTCGGAAAGGCTCAATATCGGAAAAATGCAGGCTGGAGAAATTAAGAAAAAATTAAGAAGTCTTTTGCTTAAAATGGCAGTCTGGTATAAGTATTTACTAAAAGACCAGCTTTCTTAGGCCCGAAGCATCTCAAATAGATCAAATTTGTTTGGATTGGTTTGCAAAGGCTAGAAATTATAGCATCCCTATTTCTGATTAAATAGTTAAATAGCTGAGAAAAAGAAATATTCTGGATTTTGTGCGTCAAATGGCTGTTGAAAAAATGGCGTAAAACACACAATATAAGTGCACAATAGGTGCATACCAGGCGAATCTTCAGATATATGTCAAGTGGGCTTCGAACAATTTAAGGCACAGCTACGGTATTTTGCTTGGTTACAAACCAGATAATATTTACAACGCTGATGAGAGTAGACTCTTATAATCGTGGTTTACCTGACATAACGTTTGTCTTTAAACCTAAACAATGTATCGGTGGTAAGATTTCTAAAGAAAGACTCAAGATTTGAATTTAACAAACATTAATATTATTTACTTACCTGCTAACACAATTGCAGTGTGCCAACCTTCGGATCTAGGCATTATTCATAATATTAAAGTACATTACAGATGTTTAATTTTAAAGCACACAATACCAAAAATAGATACTTTCGCAAATTTCGCATCGGAGCTGGTCAAAATTATAAATGAATCGGGTATTTCAGAAACACCATAAGTCAAATTTACATAAGTTTTCAGGAGAAACAAAAAACTAGTTCTAGTCTGTTATCTACCGGCTTTCTGACATACACGCAATTTTTGTCAAGCTGCTTTTGCTATTGCACTAGTTAATGGGGTTTCACGTTGACTTGTGTGATGATATAAAAAGAACTCAAAGACACAAAAAACTATTTTCAAAAAAAAAACTTGACTTATGGTGTTTCTGAAATACCCTATTTAAACGTGCTAAAAATCCATTAACTTTATCAAAACCTCTTTGGATATAGTTAAACCAGCCACTATCAAAAACTGCTTTTGTAATAAAGCAGAATTTATTCAGCAACACTGATTGCAGCCTTCTAGAATTTGATGCCGAGTATGAATTGCCCTTATTATCACTATTAAGCCTACAAAAACTATTCGTCGAATCAAAAGACCAAAATTAGGAAGACGATGCAATAATTAAGGTGACCGGTTTTTTTGCAATGAAAAGGAGGACGAAAAAATTCAAGAAAAAAGTATATACAACGTAAATAAATTAAATACTTAATAAATTCAAACAAAAATACACTAAATATACTAACATGACTTTTAATTATTTTTTGCCAATACATCACTTTTTAAAAATTTATTGGAAATTTTGGATCAATAAATATCCTTCATATTGAATTGTATGGTAAGTTCTACAGCAGAGTATAAAAATTCGTTCTTGATTTCTCACTTATTTTTTAGACTGAACCAACGCTTATGGGCTGCCCCCTATAAAGGTGTAAGCATTGTGCTAAATCGGAAGATGGGTGATAGTCAGTATGAAGTTGAATAAATGGAGTAGTGTTGGTGAAGATCTGTTTTAAATATGCACAGCTCAAACCTAAAGAGAAGCACTCTCGCAGGAAAACTATTATATGACCGTACCGTGTGGCCTAAAAACGAATTATATCGGTAATGCGAAGATCTGTGGTACCTCTAGGCAATGGTTAAGGGATGGGCTCGGACAGTGGTCCGAAATACACCAGTTGGTAGTGTCAGGCCATTTTTCTCCCTTGAACACTTCCCATGATAGTACAGGGTTAAACATGTTGAACTAAATTTTAGTCCAGCTAAAATATTACTGCATTTTCTTAAACCTTGCAGTTTAGAATTTAAACTTTTCAAATACTAACTAATTTTAACGCTCTAATCTACTAAAATTTAAACCAAAGAAATATCACAGCCTCTCTTTTAGCTTTTTGGCTTAAATTTAAGTACAAAAGAAATATTACAGCGTTCTTTTTAGCTTTTTGGCACAAATTTGAGAACAATTCTGTACTACTTTTTGTTTTTAATACAATTTAGCTTAAATTCTAGTATATTTGGATATTAAATTTGAATTTAAGCCCGTAAAAAGTTAGCCTGGCAATGCTGAGACTAAATTTTAGCGATTCAGATCATATATTTGCTTATTGCTTCTATATGGTTTGACTAGAAAACTTACAAACTGGATGTCTGGATTCGCATCTCACAGTGCACAGGGTAACGAGGTCTATGGGATGAGGTACAAAAATAGAAGGAATCATTGTAGGTACATCACGAATATAAAACACCATACCTTTTCATTAAGATCGGACACGCCCTTCACACGTCTTTCCTTACAAAATTAACAATAAAAGCCCAATATCTCGAGTTGTTGAAAGTGTAAAAAACCAAATTTACTAATTTTTTTATTGACTAGAAGCACAAAATGACCATTTAAAAATTTAATCAATATTTGCCACGCCCTTCACCCACCACCCATATACAACGAAGAACAAAAGTGCAAAGTCTCGAGTTGTAAAAAGTATTCAAAAAGTGAACAATTTTTTTATTAAATTCATTCACATAATTATCATATAAAACTTTCATAAAGATTTGCCACGCCTTTATCTCACCTCCCATACAAAATGAAGAATTATAGTGCAATATCTACAGGTGAAGAAAGTGTAAGGAACAAAATTAATGAACTTTTCATTTACTGATTTACATAATTAGCCAATTAAAATTTCATCAAGATCTGCCCAGGTTTCGTCCACCTCCCATACAAAATGAAGAATAAAAGTGCAATATCTCGAGTTGTAGAAAGTCTAAAAACCAAATGAACTAATTTTTTTATTGACTGGATAAACAAGATGACCATACAAAAATTTCATCAAGATATGCTACGCCCTTTGCTTACCTCCCATATAAAATGAAGAATAAAAGTGCAATATTTCCAGGTGAAGAAAGTGAAGAAAGAATAACCCACGGAATAGATCTTTATTGTACAGCTCTCAAAAGTTTTTACGGGTATGATTTAAGCTAATTTTTCTAAACTCTTTATGGCTAGCTTTTAAAGCAATACAATTAATATTTTTACATATTTAAGCCTACAACCTTCACTACAATTTTTAACCACGGTGATCTTAATGGTTGAAAATGACTGCGTAAAATTAGGGAGAGTAAATTGTAACCAAATTTAAAAGTTTTAATAAATGTTGTTGTCAAAACGCTTACAAACAATTAAAATTAACTACGATGATATCAGATTCGAGAAATATTCGCCCTGGCTGAAAACGACTTTTTTTGAAGGAAGAAAATTCATCAATAAAAAAATAATTAAAAATGTTTATGATATAGTTTTTTGTATTATTAACATTAAAAATTCTAAAAAGGTATCTATGTTTTATAGTCATTGCTCAATAAAGTCTTAAATTGAGGCCTTTTTTTTTTGTAAATGTGGAATTTAACCTTGTAATATTGTTTTTGGTGCACAATTGGTGATTTTTTTCATCACAACTTGATTTAGAATAGTGGTCATAAAAGTTTTCAAATTTGGATTTATGAATTTTGGAATTATGTTAAGGTAGGCATCTTTTAAGACACACTTAAAAATAAAAAAATACAAAAATATGTTTATTTTGTAATTTTTTTCTTGGAACTATAAGAAAAAATTTTTATTTTTCCATATATATTTGCGCATTTTCGTCAAAAAATGCTGCAGAGAAGAGGTCATAAAATCCTTAGCTTTTATTTTCTGCTTCTCAAATTTTGAGAATGTGTTGAGAAAGGGTTCTTATAAGATTTACTTAAAAATAAAAAAACCAAAAAAAAAACCTTTTTGTTTGATTGCGTTTGAAATTTTGGTAAAATTAGTTATTTTTTCATGTAAATTTGCATATTTTCGTCAAAACATGCTTTAAAAAAGTGGTCATCAAATCCTTATTACAAAAACTTGTAAAATATATTTTTGCTAAAGTTTCGTATACATAATTTACTAAAATTTTCGGATTTTTGAAAATATTCAGCACAAAACTATAAAAACGGAAATTTCTTAAAATTTTCAAGGCTGCCTATAAAGACCATAAATATCACAAATGGAAAGATATAAATTAATCTTTTAAGATTCAAATAATTAAGAATCCTAACTAAAAATGTTCATACTTTATTTTACAAATATATGACTTTTTTTTCCTGCCTACTTTTGTCCACCTTTACAATATGTTTTAATCCAATACAGCACTAAATTTTAAACTAAAGCTGTATTAAGAACATATTTTAGTATTTTGCATATATTAGATTTTAAACCATAGCTGGTGTGGACTTAAAAGTAGCAGAAAAAAGTTAAAATTTTTGTACAAGACTTCTAACCGTTTACCTATACAGAAGGCTAAGTCAATCAACATTACCTCGATGCCCAATAGAGTTAAGAGAGGTGAGGTGAGTTTAGATGAAATACTTTCATCCCTTATCAAATATATCGAACGACGTTAAATCCGATCCAAAAGCTCCAAATGGTATTTTGAAGCGCCTACGCAAGTGTACGAACTGTACTCTATTTTCGGCCTGATATATGAGGTGTAGATCATGCGCAGATCAGCTGAAGTGATATATTTTTTGCGCCCTTTTAAAAAAACCTAGACACTTGCCCGCTTTTTTTGACACATCACAAATATGATATGTCACGAACGTCAAGAGCGGCTGATTCCACAAGATCCACACCATGAGAGGAGCTAAGGCTAATCCATCCGGGTTAACAGACAGCGCTGGATCTTGCTTGCATTGAACTCTACTCTATTAGCAGGACCCCATTCGGAGATATTTTGTCAAATATCATTACATATTAAAAAACTCTTTCAACTGCTGCACTAGTTCCAGGGCAGCACAACGTAAATTCAACAAGAACAACTAAATTTTCTTATGTTATGTGTTAATTTTTTAAATGGTTAATTATTTCGACCCATCCTTTATCAATTTCCACTTGTTGATTTTCACCTAGTTTTAGTTTATCCGAACTTAAAAAACATTCAGTTATTTCAATCAGTTTCAGTTACTAATTTCTTGAATAAAGCAATCGTCATTCAAGTTGTGATATTTAAGGAATAAATAACAAATTAGTTCTAAAATGTCAAAAAAGAGGACAGCTGCAGGACACTTTTTGAGAAAGGACAGAATTTACATAAGAAGGACGATTGACCGACTTTATGCATCAATTCATTACGATTAATTTATCAGAGCTCTAAACTTTGAAATGCATTTTCAATTACGCTACATATATCTACTTTATTCATTAAATACAATCTTGCTCCTTAATATAGCGCATCATAAACCTCAGCTACAAAAGGCATCCGCTCCTACTCTAAATCAATAAAAACACCCTGAAGCACCGACTGTAAATGATCACATTTAACACCATCGATTAAGTTCAAAGCTATTATTACTTTGTCTAATGATGCAGTCAATAACAATTTAACTGCATCAAACAACCCAGCATCAAGCAACAATTACAACAATACAAGCAGTAAACATTAGACAACATATAATTTTGCTCGACTCCAAGCTAGACAAATAGAAAAAACAATCTACATTCAAGATGTAAAACAATTTCACTAATAAATAAAATCCAACAGATAAAAAAAAAACCAATAAAAAACTCATATAAAAATCTTAAAAGAGCCAACATACTAACTCAATGCAAGACATTCAAGCTTTGCTTATTTGCAGCGAGTGGCTAGTTATAAAAACCTCCCAAGTGGGTGAGAAATGCAAGCGATACAAGAAACGCATGGTAAGCAAATGAAAAGAAAACACAGAAACTAGAATAAGTTCTAAAAAAAGCTAAGGCGAGAAACTTAAAAACCTAAAATACACAATGAATTACAAAGGGGGAGCGGACCGATGCTGCGTAAAAAGCAACAAAAATGTATATAAAAATTAATCTCCACGCAGCTTCGACTGCTCGAGCAACAACTTACTACGACGTCGCACACATAGAGTAAAAATAACCTCATCTAAGTTCACTGGGGCGAGGTTGAATGAACTCTCCTAAAAGCCAGTTGTTGCTGTTGTCGGTTTTCTTGAGTTGCTGGAGCTGATGTCTCCATCCATGACAGATCAGGAAAAGTCTACAAAAATGAGCAAAAGTTTACAATGAGGAAAAACTTTATAGCCAGCAAAGATTGCAGCATGCAAGTTAAATATAAACTATATACAGCCTCAATGAGAGATATTCTCAGACTTGGCATGCGTCGATATGATCGGGCCGAACGACTAGCAAACATAGAGTCACTTAGTTGGATAGATAGACGGACAGGCTGACAGATGGCAGGCTAGATAGACGTACTAGGCGAACACCCGTGGCTACAATGCGGAAACCAGCATCCGAAGATCATTATGAAGATCACTCTGAAGGTAACCTGAGACAGGTTAAAGAGCTTTGTGAGAGCGCGCTGTGTGCTTAATTCAAGAGTATGATTTTGGGGGGAAAGCTTTTTAAGAGTTGCAATCTGCACTGCTGGTATTTGACTCTGTGCATTGTGATATTAAGAGTAAATTTTTAGCCCACCAGTAATTGGTGTTTTTTATTCCTCTCAATGTGTCTCTTTCCATCTATATAGCTCACTCTCCTTTTTTCTCAAATGTGTTCATATGTTTTGTCATAAATTGTGTAATATTACAAAAGAGTTCAAAGAACTCTATTGCTCTACACGTGCTTCTCGTGTTTTGGATAAGCTTCAACTTTTTTTTTTGTTGTAACTAAAAGTTTTTCGTCTTGTGTAATTGAAATTCGCATAAATTGCGTAAAGAATTGTGTGCTTATTTAAAAAAAAAAAACAAATATTTGTTTTAAAAGAAGATTAACGGCCTTATTTTGTAAAACGAACGCAGTAACTTGCCTTAGATTTTTTGGAACGAAGTTCCATTACGCAGCTTTGCTGGTAGTGCGATTTGGTAGAAAAAATCACGTAACCGTGTGATTGCTGTGTGTATGCGTGCGAGTATCGAGCAGACTACAAGCTAGCGGTCGAATAATATTATATCTCGAATAATATTGACAATAGGGCACTGAAATTTAGTACAGATGTCGGCAAAATTATGACAAATCACGGTCAAGAAAGTGGGTGTTATTCGACAAAAGGGGCTTGGCAATATTATCTTTATTTATAATATTACTCGAGTACTGAAATTTAGTACAGAGATAGGCTCAATTATGACAAATCAATATCTCGAAGAATATTGACACCAGGGTACTGAAACTTAGTACAGGGGGAGGCATAATTATAACAAATTACGATCAAGAAAGTGAGAATAATTCGATAAAGGGTCGTGGCAGCATTATTATCCAAGTGATTAAATTTAAAAATATTTTCAGTGTTTTTTATCAGGCTTTTTGATCTGGCATTACGTTATTACCGTTACGGTAGTAAAATTTCTATTGCAGTTTAATTGAGCAATTAAGTAATTAGATAGTTAAGTAATTATGTAATTTAGTAATTAAGAAACAAATTTCATATATCGTCCTTTCCTTGCCTCAATCATTTTTTCATTATTTTTAGCCAATGCCCTCCATTTTAGAAGTAATGAAAAACATGCAATAACAATAGAGTTCAGCTACTACAGCTTTTTCACTCTTTCTCCGCAATAGATCATTTTAAGAACCAATCCAAATATCATTGAAATATCTCAAAGATATCGGTAGAAGTGGTCAAAAAAAACCAAAAGGGAGAAAAATTTACCCACCATAATATGGGTTGGGCTCAGGGACAACACAAGACATAACAACTAACCATGCGTTTACATAGATCTTACCTTCATTAGTTTTCAATCTACTTTTGAGTTGACCTTTCGACAAGTTAACAGCAAACACGTTACAGTTGTTAACAAAGGTACTCATGCGATTTAATGGAGCAGTTAACATATAATTTGTTCTACTAAATGGTAAATAAATCAAGTTGTTAGAGTTTCTACTGCTTCTACGGTTAGTGTTAAATTTTATAAGAGAAAGAAGCTCTGGAGAGTCGAATACACCAGTTATGAGTTGGTGTAAGTAGACGATATCAGCAGATTTTCTTCTCTCACTTAAAGATTGCATTTTTAATAATTTCAAACGATCCTCATATGGAGGAAGGTTAAATGTGTCAGTTCCACTCAAGCCTTTTAGAGCAAACCGAACAAAACGTTTTTGAATTCTTTCTATACGATCAACATGCACATTGTAATGTGGGGACCATACTTGACTTGCGTACTCCAAGTGAGGACGGACGATTGAATAATACAGAGTTGTAGTTGTTATTAAGCTATCAAACTCTTTGGCCCACCGTTTTATAAAACCAAGCATAGAAGACGCTTTTTTACAAATTGTGTCAATATGCATGTTAAACGACAATTTAGAATCCATGCATATACCAACGTCTTTGACGGTAGTTACACGACTTAAAGCAGTATCTTTAATTTTGTAATCAAAAATAAAATTGGTCCTTTTACGCGAAAAGGTCATAGTTTGGCATTTATCTGGATTTAAAAACATGTTATTTTTAGAACACCAAACCTCAAAGGAGTTCAAGTCTGACTGGAGCAGGTCTGAATTGTCCTTAGAATAAATTGTTCTGTATATTTTCATATCATCTGCATAAATAAGCAAATGAGAGTGTTTGATGACGTGGGTAACATCATTAATTGCCAAAATAAACAGAAGTGGACCCAGGTGGCTTCCTTGAGGAACACCCGATTCTGCAACAAATTCAGAAGACAACACGCCTCGGAACCGGATTTGATAAGATCGCTCCATCAAATACGATTTGATCCAGTTTACAAAATATTGTGGAAATCCCATTAATTTAAGTTTAAATAAAATTAGATTATGTGGTAATTTATCAAATGCTTTGCTAAAGTCAGTGTAAATACAATCGACTTGGCTACCAGAATTAATAGATTTTAAGCAGAATGTAGTGAAATCAAGGAGATTAGACACAGTGGATCTGCCAGTAACAAAACCATGCTGACGAGTTGTCATGACTTGCCCACAGTGAATTTTCACTCGATCGTACACTATTCGCTCAAAAAGTTTAGGAATCGAAGACAATTTAGCGATAGGCCTATAATTAGTGACGTCATTCCTGCAACCTTTTTTGTAAATAGGAGTGATATAAGATTTTTTCCAAAAAAGAGGAAAATTACTTTCATTAATTGATTTATTAAAAAGTAACGAAAGTGGCTGACATAAAATGGAGCCGCATTGTTTTAACACTGCGGCAGGTATTCCATCTGGTCCAGCGCTAAAATCCTCATCGATTGATTCAATATACTTAAAAATATCCTCTGAGGTAAAAGATATATGCCCCAAAGAAACTCTGGATGCGTTGTTCATATAATCAAAATATGCTAAATCAGGATTAAAAGAATCTGAACAAAATGATTCTTTAAAAAGATTGGCAAATAAGCCACAAATAATGGTGGAATCGTCAGTAAATCCATCCTGAAGTTTAAAAGAAGAAGGAAATCCATCAGTCTTTTTCTTAACATTAATAAATCCCCAAAATTTTCTTGGATCAGACAAAATACTCAGCTTCATATTATCCAAATACTCATTATATAATGCAGCTGAGCAATTCTCAAATTCCAGAAACAAACGTTTGTATGTTTCTAGGTCATTTGAGTCAAAACTACAAACATATTTCTTCCATGCCCTATTCCTATTGTTGCGAAGAGTCTTTAAATCCTTTGTGTACCAAGGGTACGCAGAATTTTTCGCAAATTTGAGACTATATGGTACAGACTGAGAAAACATAGCAAAGAGCTCCGTATAGAAAAAATTTATTGAACTATTAAGACTATTATTATTTATGTACTCTGTAATTATATTTAATTTACTATAAAGTAAATGATTCAACCCCAAAAAGTCAGCTTTTTTGAAATTGAATTCATAAACTGTGTCAACAGAGCTTGAATTTGCCATATTCTCCCTATCGGATTTATACCAAACACTCAAAGGTGGATGGTAATTATCAATAGTAGTCAAAGCATGAAGTGCCTTCTGAACAATGACATTGTTACTGTCTGTAGTTAAGACTAGGTCAAGCAGCCTTTCCAGACTATTAAAAATACAACTAACTTGTTGTAAGTCAGAACATATATTGTCAACAAATATATGTTCTTGGCGTGTCTTCGAATTAGATGCACAAAAATGTGTTTCATCGTCAGAAGAATGCCATTTTAAGTCAGGCAAATTAAAATCGCCCAACAATAAAATGTCGTCATTAACGTCAAGTATATTTAATATAAATTCTATGCAATCCGCAAGGCTTGCATAGACTAAAACAAAATCCATCCATTTTTACTAAAACAAAAAAGTTTACGAAACATTGACCAAGCATTTACGAAAAAGAAAAACTACATTTGTGAAAAAGTGCAGACGATTCGATCATCATGGTTTCTGAAAGATTCACTTCTACCGTGCGTGTCAGACACACACTTTTTTATATTTGTGTATTTGTTTTAAATCATACGTGAGAATCTTTATTGCAATTAAGTGTTTAGAAATGGATACTGCAGCAAATGTGTGTGATACTGTGTAATCTGATGTTAGAATTTAAAAAAAAATTTCACTAGGGTGGACCCTAAATATGTGTTTTATTATTTTATACTCTTTATAGATGCGCTGATCGATGATTTCGAGTCTTATGTTAAAATAAAAAAAAAATGTTTACACCTGGGGCGACTCTAAGCATGTGCTTTCTTTTTTATTCTTTTTGTATATGTGCTAGCAGTATAAGGGATCGTTTATTTCGAACCTGATGTAAGGATTCTAAAAAGTTTTTTGAGAATAGGGTTTTTGGTTCTTTATACTTTTTGTAGATGCGCTGGTCGCTGATTTCGAATCAAATAGTTTCAAATATTTTTAAAGTTTAAGTCATTGTATTAACTTATTAAGGATGATGATGCCACAGTCTAACAAAACTTCACGAGAATTAACTACAATAATCGCTGGCAACTGATTGCCTAAATCGCATAGAGCAAAATTATAAATATTTATCGTTAAAAATGCGTGAATCCTCTCACCTACAATTATTTCTTTCGCTTTCTTGTAAAAACTCTCTTCTAAAATTATTTCTTTCAATCTTGTCTGCGCTTATAAAAAAAAGCTAGAAATGCGTGAAGTCTCTCAAGAAAGTTTTGAACATGGCAACAACAACTCTGCATAGAGTCAATAACTCAGCAGAAGGCGCTACTCTTTTCTACTTCAGTAGGCTTGAGTAATTAGTCTTTGACCAATCTACTGTTTAAGTTGTATATAATTTCACACTTGTTCGTATAAACTCTTTGAAATCATATGACGTAAAAAAATATATAAAATAAAAAAAATAAAAAAAAAAATAAAAATATTCAGAGGCCGGATTCTGAAAATCGCCTAGCTAAAGCTAAATCTCTATCGCTTAAATGCTAAAAAAATGCTTCGTTCAATTCCTTAGCGATTTCGCTAAAATGCGATTCTGAGTTTCAAATCGCCTCGCTAAAAATGTTGTTTCTATTACTCGCCACAGGAAGCGTTGTTTTAGCGATTCTTATGTCAAAAAAATTGATTTGGTTATGGCTGTGTGCCATTTGGAAACTTTTCACTATTGGTTCTATAGGAAAGAAAATATTGAGTTGAAAAAAATTTCGATCTGTTGTATTTAAATTGTCATTTTTTGCTGTGGCAAATGAAACATGAAAATGTTATCCAGAAATTTTGACGTCTTCTCAGCAAATGAACGAGTTTTTTAAGACGCATTTGACTGCCACTACTACAAAAAATTATTTTTGTATTCAAAATGATATTATGAACTACAAGGAATGTAACTGTTTTAAGTAAAATAACTTATAAAACCAAAACTTGTGTAAACATTAAAAATTTGTAAAAAAATTGACAATTTTTATTCTTGATTATTTTGTTGTATGTATTTTATCTAATTAGCTTAGAGATGGAATAAATTGAAAACATGTTGTAAAATTATATGTTTAGATTTTACTCCACTTATAAAATATACTGTAGTAAAAAAAGTATCAGTGTTAAAGTTTTCTTTTAAACTGGACCTAAAAATCCTTAATATAAACTATACACGAGGATAAAAATCGCACTATACCTAAAGGTTGCCATACCCGAAATACTGACTGTCGAGCTCAATCGACTGTAATACGAAAGAAAATATTGACTTATACTCAGTCGATCAAGCAGCTAACCATAAAACATCCTTGAACACGTATTAACTCTTTATCGGCCATATTTATAAATATTTTAAAAGTATATTCAATGTATTAGTTTTGCAAGTTGAATGCAGTAAAGAAAAAACTTATAACATTGCGTATATCAGAAGTAATGAACTTCCAAATGTAACATAAATATTTCTTTTAAACTCTTTAGCTCCTAAGACTGGCCTAGTTTTAAAATTCTTTAAAAAAGAATTGTAGCAATTTTTATTGACACTTAAATAAATTAAAGGCGACTGAAGTGACTCCATGTTTTTTAATTGCTCCTCATGCCTGCATTTTTAGCCTAAAAATAAATGTTTTCTATATATTAAAAGCAAAGCACAATCCTTTTTTTTATACGGAAACATAAATAAAACTACTTTTTTCAGAAAAAATACACAGCAAAACACTGATACTAACAATTTTGTAAGGGTAAAGCACAACCCTTTTGCTTCACTCAAAAATTCTTGTGCCGGTTGTCAAAATTTCTACTAGTCCCCGGAGCTACCGGAAGTTTTGGCAATAAAACTCACCTCACTGATATCAAAAATTCTACTTCCGACTGTCAAAAATTCATCATCCGAGTGAAAAGTTTTCGAAAACTTTTTAAAGTTTCTTTCGAACCTTAATTAAATTAATATAATAATTAAATAAGCTTGTTTCTTATTTTTAAAATGGTTTACTAACTGCACCAATATCTAAATAAATAGTGCAAAATAAAAACATTCAGTTATTTGAAAAAAATTTTTTAAATATTCTCGTGTTGTCATAAAATAAAACTATGTAAAAACTAGTAAGGATTTATTTTGACTCGTTCAACTTTAAATACCAAAACAGTCGTGGCTTATTGGAGGCTTAGGTTTCATTCAATTCTTCAAAATTTTGCACTCAGAGTACACTACAAAAGTAGGTGCAAAATTTCTTGTCAATTGATGACTTAGTTGCAAACTAACTGCATTTTCTGAAAAAAGTATTTTTATTTATAACGTAGAAGCACACCAATGATAAGAAAGACACAAGAAGCAGTACTTTCTTCCATATAGAATTGTTTTGCTTCAAGTGTTTTTCTTATCGTTGGTGTGCTTCTTCGTGATACAGAATTATCACATAAGAGTGTGTCACAACAATTTTAGCTTATTTGTAAACTACCAATTCATTTAATAAATTTTTATAAAGTTTTAAGAGATGAAACCTTTTTCTAAAAGCATGTTATATGTTAACAATAGGGGTATTCACGATTTAGTGTACTTGCCAGTGCAGTTGAGGACTTCTGCACTTTACAAAATCAAAATATCAAAATCAAAAATCTGCACAAGTGCTTTTCTACTGCAGCCTAAAACTTGAAGATTTGAGCATTTGTGCACTTGTGTGCATTGAAAAATTTGATAGCTAGAAAAGTGTTAGTGGTTTGTTCACGAAAACCTAACTGCACAACTGCAGAAGTCCTCAACTGCACAGGCAAGTGCACTGAAACGTGAATACCCCTAATATTAATACAACTGATAAATACAAGCAGCAAGTTTTCGGAAAAGTGCTTTAAATTGGTATATTTTTTTTAAAACATTCAAAAGAGACAAAGCATTAATTTTTCTTAATATATATATCAAAAATTACGATTTTAATTGAAAAATCTTTTAATTTTTAACTTAGCGGCAACAAAATATTGGACTCTAAAATTATAGCTAAAAATAAAATTAGAGTTTCTGTGAATCGCTAAAAAAAGTTTAGAATCGCAGCAATCGCTAAAAATTTAGCTATGACAGCTTTAATTTTATTCTTCGTTAAAAGCTCGTTCAGTCTCTAAATTTTTAGCATGAAAATAAGCGATGGAGTTTTTCAGAATAGCAATATCGCTAAAAACTATAAATTTAGCTTTAGCGGTGGAGATTTAGCTTTAGCGTTTTTCAGAATCCGCCCTCAGATTTCAATTCAAATTACATTTGTAATTTGACTTGAAGAAAAAGCGTAAAAAACTTTATTCTTTATGGGGGTCCTAAGACCACACCATGGCAAACAGATAATTTTTTTATTTAATTTATACATAAGTGATAATAGATGTGTTTTGGAGCCGTTGCTAAGCTTACCTCAGAGAAATAATAAATATATGTATTCCGCATTTTCATAGAAATACAATACACACCTTTTATAGTGGGAAGAGTTTCGAAAAACCCACTTTTAGTCGTGTAATTTTTGAGATCATTCACCTTATTCATCAAGTTCTTACAAGTCTTTACTGCTCCTAAAATCATCAGAGTCTTAATAGACTTCAATAACACTCAGGGATTTTACACGGAGAAAACTGTTTGCTAAATTTGTCTTGTGGTTAAGCAAAACTTGCGCTTGATTCTCAGCCACTTCAAAATTATGCTAAATTTCAGCAAAAACTAATCAAAATTTGCTATTTCAATTTATAACAACTAAACAAATATTTGCTTGAATTAAGTGGAAATTTGCTATTCCAATTTATAATAACTAAGCAAATATTTGCTTGAATTATAATAACTAAGCAAATATTTGCTTGAATTTAAATAAAATATTGCTTAGTTATTGCAAACTGCAAAAGCAAATTTTTGCTTTATTCAAGCAAGTTATTTTCTTAGTTATTATAAATTGAAATAGCAAATTTTGCTTAGTTTTTGCTGAAATCTAGCATATTTTTGAAGTGAAATAATTATTAAAAAATTGAAAAATTACCACAATCTGGAGATTTGAACTAAAGCTCTGCAAAGAAAAATCCAAGTACACCAGCTGTGTGTTGTTATTTTTTCTTATACCTACTTGTATCTGTTTCGCTCTCTAAGCATTGAGTATGCATGGAATATTTCTCTTTTAGATAACGATGGAATAGGTATGAGAGAGTGAAATTACCAAGTATCAAAAATACTAGTTTGAGCACATACAGAATAAACAGATATATCGATAATACTGTTATCTTTATTTGGAACATCTGGAGTATGTGACGTAGCAAGCATAAAGAATAAAGAACGAAATAAACAACAACAAAAGAAACAGTTTATATAAGTACAATGCATTTAAGTACGTTTTTATGTTTTAAATTTGCCAAAAATACGAAAAACGCATAGAAAGACACTCACCATTCTTCTTTTAGTAGAATAGAAATAGAAAAACACAACATCAATACAAAAAGAACGATCTGGAATATCCATATTGAATGGATATATCCATTTAAAAAAGGGTTAAAACAGATACTCCACTTAGTGGAACAGATAAAGAGAAAAAAAGCTACACTATAATGAGAGCCAGAGAAAGAGATGATAAGCTCTCTGCTCATTCCAAAGCATATAAGTATATGTTCTGTTCTACTCCGTGTTGTATTTGTACCAATATTATCAGGATTTTACTTGTTATATCTGTTTGTACAAGTAGAACGGATGGTTCGCTGCAGACCTTTAATTTGAACCTCGGCCGCGTAAGTGTAACTGCATGGGCTTATCCATTCGACCATCGTCGCCTTATTTTCTTCATAAAGAATAAACGTGTGCTCGTGTGTTTAGAAAAAATTTGCCTGAATTGAGTAAAAATTTGCTATTTGAGTTTATAATAACTTAGCAAATATTTGCTTGAATTAAGTAGAAATTTGCTATTCTAATTTATAATAACTCAGCAAATATTTGCTTGAATTAATTGCTTAATTTTTACTTAAATAAGTAAAAATTTGCTTGATTCAAGCAAATGAATTTTCTGCGTGTAATTAATTTATTGAAAGTGCGATAACTGAATTGAAAAGACAAAGTAAGTGTAAAGGCAATATAAGCAATTTTTGCTTGTTTATGGCAATTTTACATCAAATAACTTACATTAGAGATTAAAAAGTCTCTGATGATGATTTATCGAGCAGTGAAGACTTGTAAGACCTTACTGATTAAGGTTTGATCCCAAAAATTACACAACTAAAGTTGGGTTTTAGTAAACTCTTCCCACTTTAAAAAATGGTATTGTTTTTCTATGGAAATATAGAATGTATTTTTTGGTTATTCGAGGTAAGCTTAGCAACGGCCCCAAAACACATCTATTGTTACTTATGTTTAAATAATTCTAATAAAAAAAATTATCTTTTTGATATTTTTAAGTAAAGAAGACACATTCAAATAAAAACAAAAACAGATGCGTCGTTGGACACACGAAAGAAGCGAAGCCTTTTCGCAGTTTCATAGATTTAATAATTGAATGGTTTTTTTATAAGAAAATAATAAAATAATTTCTAAATTACACAATTAAAAATAACTTTAAGTTAATTAAAAAAAACCCACGTTAAAATCATATCAGTTAATATTATTTTATTACATGTTACATTCATTTTGAATTATTTTTGTTAATGTGTTCAATTATACTATGCGACAGCCATTCTGATCTGGGTTATACATCAGGCAATCCTTATTTAAAACAGAATGCTGATTCTGTGAAAAATTCTATAACACCGTTTTTAAGTTATCGATGGTTTATTAATTTTAAAAAATTTCGAAAAGATGATCCCATGTTATTAAAAATAAAACACGTTTTTAATAACTGATTTAAATAACAGTACTTCAAATTAATGGCAATTGAAATACCTTGAACTTATTACTACATTATATGCCAATTGGATAAACATTTAAGACTGTCAGGTATAAACACTACCTGAGTGAAAAAAGGAAAAACACCAATAACAAAATCGATTAATGTAAAAGCGCTTAAGTCTTGAATTTCCGAAAACGCATTTGGCTCTATAAAGTATTTGTTTTGAAAAAAAACAATAGTTTTGGAGGAAGATTTTACCAGCAAATAAAAAATATGAAGCGCCGATACACTGGCTCCTGGAACGAGTCCATGATTGGCTACTATGCTTGGTTTCTCGTAAGAGAAATAGATCAAAGTAAAAACAAGAGACGAAGTAGATCCAATAATTTCTTTTAATGTCATCTATCTGTTATTTCCTTTTTTGAGCTTATTTAAGGATGTAGCCTGCTGCTCTGTCCTAATTTTTAAGGTTTCTTGCTGATTTTTTTTTTATAAAAAAATAAAATACAATCGTTTCAAATTTTTTTTAATCAGATTTAAACATTTTCATTAAAATAAAGCAAAATGGCGAACTTCTAAACAGAAGTTTTTAAAATTTTTTTTTGTTGATTTTATACTTATGATTTAAATACAAATTCTAAATGTTTGATAGTTTAAATCATACTTGATTTTAAATACAAATTCTAGTTGTTTGATAGTTTAAAATTGTTTATTGAGCTTTAGGTCAAAATTAGAACAATTAGAACTAACCGAAATTGCAATAAAATCAGCTAGTGATTTTTCCTTTTCATATTGAAAAAAGTTGTTGTTGTTTCTTTGGAAAGATTCGTTAGAACAAATAATTGTTCTAACTTTGACCTGAAGCTGAATAAACGATTTTAAACTATCAAACAACTAGAATTTGTATTTAAAATCAAGTATGATTTAAGCTTTCAAACATTTAGAATTTGTATTTAAATCATATAAAATCAACATAATAAATAACAAGGTCATTTAGAAGAAACTTTAATTTTTTTTTGTGTAAATCGGGAGAAAAAATAGGAATATATTATTCAAAATGTACAATTCTGGTACCTGCGGGAGCCATTGGCGTATAAAAAAAATAACGTATTTATTTTTCATCATCGAAAATTTCAGTTAAATCGATTTAATAGAATTTTTTAAAACACACGGGCCGATCAAAAAAGCGTTTCGAGAAAAAAGCTTTTAAAGTTTTAACAACACACCGCGCGCAATATAAGGCGCTCTCGACTATGTGCTAAGCTTCGTTAATATTTTGAATTTTGGTTTGAAATTTTTACATTATACATTGTATAAAAAAAATATTATATATTGTATTTTTAAAAACCATTAAAAAAATTGATTGTTTAAAACTCGAGCATCAGACTGCATCATTTGACTTACTGCATCTATATGTATAAGGAAACGACGACTGAACAAAATGCAAGGCACGGTAAGCATAACATTTTTTCACATATTTTTTGCTCGTCTCTTTTACGACGTTCAGCCTCCGTTTCGTTATACATTTCGTTCGACACTTTTAAATATCACATTGAAAAAAGTTTCTGTTGTTTTTGTTTCTGTGGAAAGATTCGTTAGTACAATTAAATGTTCTAACTTTGACCTAAAGCTCAATAAACGATTTTAAACTATCAAACAACGAGAATTTGTATTTAAAATCAAGAATGATTTAAACTATCAAACATTTAGAATTTGTATTTAAATCATATAAAATCAACACAATAAATAACAAGGTCATTTAGGAAAAAACTTTAATTAAATGGTTGAGCACGACCAAACAGAAACAGCTGAAAACAAATCAACAAAAATCTAAAAACAACTTCAGTAAACATGCTTTGTTAGTGGAAGACTTCCAGCAGACTGTTGGACTCCATAAAGCATAAAGACTTAAGTAAAGCAAAGGTACAACAACAAATGTGAATATATAAAATTTGAGAAAAATTGAGAAATTGACACTTTAAATCTCATCGCCTCTGTGGTGCAGTGCGTTAGTGCGCACTTGCACGGGTATCACAAAGATTTCTGATGAAGCCTTTAGCACGGCCGAAATTGCAATAAAATCAGCTAGTGATTTTTCCTTTTCATATTGAAAAAACTTTGTTGTTGTTGTTGTTTCTTTGGAAAGATTCGTTAGAACAATTAATTGCTCTAACTTTGACCTAAAGCTCAATAAACGATTTTAAACTATCAAACAACTAGAATTTGTATATAAAATCAAGTATGATTTTAGCTTTCAAACATTTAGAATTTGTATTTAAATCATAAAAAATCAACATAAAAATTTATTTATATATTAAGTATCGCTAATTTGCAATACATTGATAAAATTAAAGAGTGTCTTTTGCCTTGTTTTTGAAAAAGTGCACGAATCAGAAATAAAATTGAAAAAAAACTCGTCTACATATAAAATGTGTATGTTTATCTCTCAGTGTAAGCTTTTTGTATTAAATTAGTTTTTAATACATTTTTAGAAATTCATTTTTTTTTAAAACAATGCAAAAGGCACTTTCAAAATTTTATCAATGTACACCTAATCCTGTTTTTGCACGGTACATACGTTCCAGAAAATATCGTGTAAAAAAAATCGTGTAAAAAAAAATTTACACATTTTAGATATAAAAACACAACCTAAATATTAAAAAAAAATCACATCTTCAAGTAACATAAAAAACAAAATCAAAAAACAAACAAGTTTTGTCGTGTTATTTTAAAAATAACGTGTAAAAACAGGATAAGTTTATTTCTGTCGACCGTGTTATTTCAAAATCGTGTAAAAAAAGACCGTGTAAAATCAGGATTAGGTGTATTGCAAATTAGTGACACTAAATACATAAAAAAATTAAGATTTTTAAAATGTGTATGTGACTTTTCTATGAACTTTTCTATTACATTGAAAGGCTAACTTTTTATCACCCATAAAATTATTTTCAGATATTGTGATTGAAACTTTAAATGAGTGTAAAAAAACGGAAAAAACTGTTTTTAACTACATTCGATCATAACTACTGACACTATTGGCACATTTTATACCTTAAAATTTTTGTTTGACTATCCTCTACAACATACAACAATTCATTGAAAGAACATAAAAGTTTTTACAAACGCTTATGTAAATTATTGCTCTCAACAGTGGATTTTTTTCAATTTTGCCATTTATATGAAAAAATGGGGCTAATCGAAAAAAGCCATTACGATATTTGGATTCGACGAAAAATTTCACTATAAAAGATATTATCACTGTTCGTTATGGTGAAAGTCTCCAAAATTAAAGTTTTTTCTAAATGACCTCTATATTAATTATGTTGACTTTATATGATTTAAATACAAATTCTAAATGTTTGATAGTTTAAATCATACTTGATTTTAAATACAAATTCTAGTTGTTTGATAGTTTAAAATCGTTTATTGAGCTTAAGGTCAAAGTTAGAACAATTAATTGTTCTAACGAATTTTTCCAAAGAAACAACAACAACAACAAAGTTTTTTCAATATGAAAAGGAAAAAATCACTAGCTGATCTGATTGCAATTTCTACTCTGCTAAAAGCGTCATCAGAAATCTTTGTGATACCCGTGCAAGCGCGCAAGCGCGCGAAAAAAAACTATCAAACATTTAGAATTTGTATTTAAATCATATAAAGTCAACATAATTAATATAGAGGTCATTTAGAAAAAACTTTAATCAAATGGTAGAGCTCGACCAAACGGAAACAGCTGAAAACAAAATCAGCAAAAATTCTAAAAACAACTTCAGTAAACATGCTTTGTTAGTGCAGACTTCCAGCAGGCTGTTGGACTACATATAATAACATAAGCATAGAAACTAAAGTAAAACAGAAATACAACAACAAATGTGACATTATGAAATGGAGGAAAAACTGAGAAATTGACGCTTCAAATCTCATCGCCCCGATGGTGCAGTGCGTTAGCGCGCGCTTGCACGGGTATCACAAAGATTTCTGATGACGCTTTTAGCAGAGTAGAAATTGCAATCAGATCAGCTAGTGATTTTTTCCTTTTCATATTGAAAAAACTTTGTTGTTGTTGTTGTTTCTTTGGAAAAATTCGTTAGAACAATTAATTGTTCTAACTTTGACCTTAAGCTCAATAAACGATTTTAAACTATCAAACAACTAGAATTTGTATTTAAAATCAAGTATGATTTAAACTATCAAACATTTAGAATTTGTATTTAAATCATATAAAGTCAACATAATTAATATAGAGGTCATTTAGAAAAAACTTTAATCAAATGGTAGAGCTCGACCAAACGGAAACAGCTGAAAACAAAATCAGCAAAAATTCTAAAAACAACTTCAGTAAACATGCTTTGTTAGTGCAGACTTCCAGCAGGCTGTTGGACTACATATAATAACATAAGCATAGAAACTAAAGTAAAACAGAAATACAACAACAAATGTGACATTATGAAATGGAGGAAAAACTGAGAAATTGACGCTTCAAATCTCATCGCCCCGATGGTGCAGTGCGTTAGCGCGCGCTTGCACGGGTATCACAAAGATTTCTGATGACGCTTTTAGCAGAGTAGAAATTGCAATCAGATCAGCTAGTGATTTTTTCCTTTTCATATTGAAAAAACTTTGTTGTTGTTGTTGTTTCTTTGGAAAAATTCGTTAGAACAATTAATTGTTCTAACTTTGACCTTAAGCTCAATAAACGATTTTAAACTATCAAACAACTAGAATTTGTATTTAAAATCAAGTATGATTTAAACTATCAAACATTTAGAATTTGTATTTAAATCATATAAAGTCAACATAGTCTCCAAAATTTTAGGCGTAGTGTCAGTATGTTCAAGTAACTTTAGTAGCAATGATGGGAATAACGAAATGTCAAATTAAGCAACAAGGTGCATACAAAATTGAAAATTATATTAATTACATTTACATGCAACTAGATTTTTTTAACTCCGAGAAATTTAAATAGTCCGAAATGAAAACGACGTGCCTAAACTCTCGTCTCTAAACTCTTGATCTCGAAAGTACCAAAAATAGCACAATTGTGGCTATATTTCCATCCCTGGTTCAAGTTCTTATTCATTAGGGGTATTCACGATTCAGTGCACTTGCCTGTGCAATTGAGGACTTGAGCAGCTGTGCAGTTAGGTTTCTATGAACACACCACCATCACCATTTCAAAGCTGTCAACATATTTCAATGCACACAAGTGCACAACTGCTCAAGTCCTCAAGTTTAAAGAAATAGTAGAAAAACACTTGTGAAGATTTTTGACGTACGTACAATTTGTTTTTGTAAAGTGCACAAGTCCTCAACTGCACAGGCAAGTGCACTGAATCGTGAATACCCCTATTGTCTTTTAAGCACTTCTTATGTTTGACAGCTACGGTACTCACTAGGGAGTCTAATCCCGGAAGCTTTTCTCGATCCCGGGATTAGTTCGGGATTGAAAATTTTAAGAAGTAAATAATTTAAAACGTTTTTAAAACAATTTTTTTTTATGTATTACTTGAAACTAAAAATGTAAATTAATTCATTTATAAAGTAACAAAAACAAAACGCATTAAGGATATTCACAATTGCGTTGTTTTCAGTGTAGTTAAAAAATCACTTGGTATTGATGCCACACTTTACCGAGCGGTTTTTATATTTTTTGTTGTTTTACATGAAATCTCAAAAAGAAAAAGTGTGATAATTTTAAATAGCCGAATGATATGTTTAACGAACGTGGTTTTTAAAGTCCCATAAACAACTGATCGGTTGCCAGTTATTTTCTAATTGCAAAAATTTAAGAAGCTCAAAAAGCAATTTCAACTTTTTATGCCATATATTAATAAAATATATCAAATTGGATAGTTATTTTATTTGCATAGAAACAAAAAGCTATAGTGGAAGACTTCCAACCACAAATTCTATTTTAAAGGGTGCTCATAATTGTGATTATCAACTATGGTTGGTATGTGATTCAATTGTGAATACCCTTATTGTTCATAAACACACAACACTTAAATTATATTAATGACTAGCAAATTGTATTAATATAACCCTTTCAGTAGATTTGCCCAATATATTAGATTCATCAGAAAGTCATTTTTATAAGAAAAAATGAACCGGACAAAAATCAAATTTATGTTTTTTATCTTTTTTGACCTTAAAGAAAAGAATATTTAGAGAGTTTAAGAAACAAAGATTTAAAGGATTGAAAAACCTTTAAGGGATTAAGAAAGCAGACTTTGTTTTGCCGACCAGGAGCAAAATAATTTTTTCTTTGTACAAGCTTGCAAAACGTAACTAACGCAGGTTAAAATCATAGGTAAGTTTTTTCAACTTTTAAGGACCTAAATGATAACAATATTACCTCAAAATTTATTTTGTTCTTAGCTTAGCCTAGCTATTAACAGGGTTAAAGAACAAAATATATAAAAAAATAAAATACAGAACAGTTTAAGGTATTATTATATAACTGCTACACCTTTTTTTTGCACCGTCTTCATGATTTTTTGTGTTTAAGCATATTAATTTTGGAAAAGACTTCTCAAAACTTAATTTTTTGTTGAAATTATTTTTTAAGTAATCATTAATCTGATTAACGTGTTTTATTTTTTATTGGAGAGTTTTGTTCGGATATTATTAATGATGAGAAGCACCGTTCTGATTCTATGCTAGTTGTAGGATAATCGTAAGCAATTTGTATGTTTCGATCACGATTGCCTTCACCACAAAAAAAATTATTTCCTAAGTCAGAATTTCTGACAACTTTGAAATACATAGCTTACTTCCCAATGTTGCAATTCTTCTAAGACTTTGCAAAGCCTTTGCACCAGTGATTCACTCTCATCTTCCTAACAATCTTTTTCAGCCTCAATAAAAGGTTTTTCTAATGCAATATTCATATCAACTTAAAATTAAATGTTTGCATTTACATGAATATTTGTAAAAGCAATTTTTTATTTAAAAATTCCGGGATCCTAAAAGACAATCCGGGATTTAAAGAGGCTTAAACCCGAAATCCGGGATCCCAGGATTGACTTCCCTACTACTCACCTCTCTGGGACGACTCTACCTTGATATATACCTTGATAAAGTGTTGATCTATCAATCGAAAGGGTGCGGGATCTATTCTCATTTCTGTTATAGAAGTATTTTTAATTTAATATTCTCTTGTTTTAATTGACGCAAACATAAAGCAACAACAATTCTTAAAAAAGGTGTATGGAAAAAGTGTCGTTTTTGGGATGTCACTCAAGCAAATCACAAAACGAGGCGTAAAAACTTTGCTTCAAAAATGTCTCAAAGTTGGGCTTAAAATTAGCTTAGCTTAAGAGTTATGGAGAACTGCAAATTTTCATGCCATTTGACAAATGCTCTGACGAGATTTGATGTTTTTTAACACTTTTGGGTTTATTTCAGTTGAATGCAAAAGTTAAGTAAATTTTTGTACTGTTAGTGTTAACAAAATAAGAAAATTTTTTTTGTCTTTAGATTCCGTAAAAGTCTAAAAAAAGAATCAATATGAGGGAAAAAATGCCTGAATGGAAGCTCATGAAAGTAAAGTAGGCATACAAACCAGTGTAAAGACTTTTCAAGAGACTCTTCTAAGCAACATATGAAGTCGTTTTCCTAGGTTCTATTTTATTTTGATGAAAATTTGCAGTTCTACGTGTTTGTATTCAGTACAAAATATGCTAAAAAATGCACAAAAATGCAATTCGGTAGACGCCAAAACTGGTTCAGACCAAAGAAGTATATCAATTGAAAGGATTTTTTATATGCTATTTAATTTGGTCAGATTTTCGATTTACAAACTCTAATATATATAGTACATTTTTCGTGAAATCAATATGAAATAATGTAGGTATTTATTTTTTGTTCAAAACTTCAACTGTTCAAATATTAAATTTTGATAAGTTAAATTTCATACTTTTTTTTCAATAGATTAAGAAAATTGTTTTTTGGTCGTTGTTTAAGTTATGTGTTTTGAAACTATTTTGAAAATTTCATTTCTTTTTTTTTTCAAGTTAAATAAGGTAACGAGGGAATTGCGATTTTAAATATATTTTCAAATCTTTCTATATTATTTTTTTTTTTAAACCATGATACATACTTATACACATATTGCTCACATCTATATTGATCTCTAGATAAGCCACAAGACTTGTTTTTTCTAAAATATTTCGTATATTTCAAATTTTCTATATTGTAGTTAAGAAATAGTTGGTTACTTCATGAGTCCATTTACTACTAGGGTCATATAGAATCTAATCCACAGTTCATGTGAATGGTAGAACAATCTTGCTTGCTGCGCCTGCTAAAACCTAGAAACAATCGATAACAAAAAATGTATCTGCTAAGCTTTTATAAATTAGAAAACTTGACAATTCAAGTCAGTCTAAAATGTAATATTTAAGTTTTGAGATTCTTTTTTCAGGCTGCTCGCTTGAAAACAGCAAAATTTTCTTTCTAGGAAATTTGTACCATCAACAATTTTATGCTACACAATATTTTATACATTTGTGACTTTCCGATGTTGATGTTTTTAACCAACCAAAAAGTAAATAAAAAACTTCCTCCTCACGCCTACAAAACATACTTATGCCAATTAATGCTGCAGTAATTATTTAGTGTTGCAACGACATCCTTCCGCTGCAGCCATAATTAAGCAGCATCTTTTAGCAGCAACATGTTGCTAGTTCATGATAAGATGTTGAAATTTATCATGAAATCCGGAAGCTACCCACTCGTGTTTGGAAGATGCACCAAGATTACGCAGAGAAGAATGAAACAGAATTTGTAGAATAACGAAGATTTCAAAAATTCATTTCTTTTCAGCTGCAGCAACAGCAGCAGCAACTTAATTCGTTTGTTGACATCCAATTATTGTGATTTCCTTTGCGCAACAACAGAATTGAAATTGTTTTGATTTATTTTTTTAAATTTACTGAAGCATACACATGATGTACTGTCTCAAAAAATCTATCTGTATGTTAACATTTATACACAGATATAAATATTTCTGTTTAAATGCAGCCGATTAGTTTCAGCAGCGGAAATAAAATAAAATAATGAGAGATACAGCAAACAAAAGCAGCCAGAAAACAACAACAAAAAATATATATATTAAGTGGCAAATTAGCTGCAGCAGCAACAGCGACATTTTCAGCTGTATGAGTGACATGGAAGAAAATCTTGAAATTAGGAGGTGGCTGTATCATAGCAGGTTGCATGCAAGCTAAACAGCAACAACAACCATTGCAACAACAAATATAAATGTAAGCAATGAGTTGTTGGCTTAAACTTGAAGTTTTTTAACCCCAAGCGCAATGTTGACGACGGACTTTGTTGATGAACATTAGAAAATAAGCAACAACCACAACATCAGCAACAACATAAAATTGCAACGAAAGTGAAAGTTGCACATGCACCACAGAGTCTCACACAAAGTTGAATGAGCTCAGTAGCAGCAGCAGCAGCACAGAACCAGCAGCAACATTAACTATAGCAGCAACAACAACTTATAGCTCTGCAACTAACTTTATTCTTCATTCTTAAGCAAATGCGGCATATTTAACATCAAAACAAATCACAAGAATTTTATAATTTTTTCTTTTCTACTGCAGTATCTGCTGCTGTTGTAGTTCTGAGCAGTGATGCCAGTTGTCGATAAAAAAATTACCCATTTTTGCATATAAAAGTAATTGTTTTCCACCATTTTTAACTATAAGTTTTACCCGCCTTTTTTCCTTGATCTCAAATTCAGATAGATTAGTAGATAACTTTAATAGAAATCATTACTTTTACTGGTTATATAAAAACATTCAAAACTGAAAAACTGAAAGGATTTTTCTGTCCAATTCAAATCATTTGCACTTTAATTGCAGTTATTAATAAAGTGTACTCTTAGGATAAAATTAATTTTTACACATTTTCCAATCGAAAGCCACAAGTTAAATAATATACATGGATAAATCTGCATACACATTCAGAACTATAAGTACAACTGAATAACGACCTAAGAATCCATGTAATGAATGCTATTTGATTCATAAATAAAATTTTTAATTCACATTAAATTTAAAAAAAAATTGGTTAGTTATTTGTTTTTGCTATTCAGAATAATGAATCCATTTTTTATTCTTTTGAGTGCTTGGCGCAAAGAATGAATGCACAAAGAATTTCAGAATTTAAAACTATTCTTTTTTTTATGCATTATTAATTTCTTATTCACTATTAATTTTTTATTCATTATTACTTTTTTATTAATTGTATTCAATATTCAATAGTGAATAACAAAATTTTTTATTCATTTTATTTTTTAATTAAAAGTGAATAGCAAATGAGTAATGAATAAATAATCTATTAAAAACAAATAAGATACGAATAATGAATAAAAAATAAAAAACGAAAAATGATTTAAAAATGAATAACAAATAAATAACTAATAAAAACAGAATAAAGAGAATAATTTAAAATTCTGAAATTCTTTGTGAATTGCATTTTTTGTAAATAGCATTAATATGAATAAAAAAATTGATAAACTATTCTGAATATCGAAAACGAATAATTCAAATGAAAAGTAAAATAATTTTGTAAAATTGAATGTGAATTAAAAATTTTGTTTATAAATAAATTTTACATTCATTGCATGGATTCTTATTTCGTTATACACTGATTCACCGTTTTGTACATAAAATGAAATTGATTTTACAAGTCTTTGAAGCCGAGAAGCCATGTATGAAAAAAACCAAGACCCGTTGACGGATTCTACTCATATTTTGTACAATACTTTTTCTTTTTTGTTTGAATGCAATGCATGGAAAAACAACTTCCAGTAGTATCAATTTAGATATCATAGTGACAAATGTAAAACTGAACAAAATATTTTAATGAAATGAGTTTGCTAGTAATGTTAAATCACATAATTTTGTTATGGAGAAATCTTCAGCGTTTAATCAATACTTTTCAATTTAAGAATATTAAATTTCCCTTATTACTATTCAACTAGCGGGCCCGAAATACGTTGTCCCCTGCCCCAATTAAACTAATTTGTTCGTGATCATTTTATACATTTTTGAAAAGTGTGCCATTGAACAACGTGCCATTCGAGCCATTCGGGGGTGTGACCACTTCCGTTTTTTTGTTGAGATAGTAAGATTGATAACTAGGTATCGGATTTTTATGCAAAACGTATAAGAAATTAGTGTCAAAAATCTAAACTATGCATGTTTTAGGCAAAATGGTAACACATTTAGATCAGTTATGTGTATTTAATCAATATTTTAAAAATAAACAATTCACGTTGCTATCCTACCTTAACATAGGATTTCATTTAAAAATGATTTTGCATAAGAATCCGATCCCTATTGATAACATATCTTGTATATTCGGTGGCCCTAAGTGTTACCGTTCCTGAGATCTTAAGAGACACTGCACGAACGTTTTTGTATGTATAGATGGGCGGTAAAAAAAGGCGTGGCAACATTTATATCTATAGTAATCACCACTTGGTCTCACAGCACATATACACCAAGTATCATTATAGAACATGCTTAACTCGGGAATTATAATGGTTTCTGAAAAGTGGGTAAAGTTATAGTTCGATCACGCCCATTTTTTGCTGAGTTTCCGAGAGTAACCTTTCGAATTAAATTACAAAATTTTAGTCCAATACAGCCAAATTCGTTTGAAATAAAGCTTTTTAATTAATAGGGGGTGTGGCAACTTTCGTTTTTTTATTATTTGAGACATAAGCCTTGATCTTGAACCTAAGAGATATCAGATTTTGTAAATTTGGTGGCCTAAGGTATTACCGTACCTGAGATTCTAAAAGATAATGCACAAACGATTTTCCGTTTAAAGAAGGGGTGGTGAAAGAAGGCGTGGCAATATTTATGGACATAGTGACCACCACATGGTCTCATAGCACATATACACCAAGTTTCAATATGAAAACATGCACAACTCAAAATTGTAATAATTTCTGAAAAGTGGGCGTAGTTATAGTTAGGTCACGCCCATTCACGGTTGAGTTGCTGAGAGTAGCCATACGAATTAAATTACCAAATTTTAGTTCAATACAAAATTCGAATTCGTCTGAAATATTGTGTTTTTATGGACTTGTGGGCGGTTATAGGGGGTGTGGCAATTGTTTTTATTTATTATTTGAGATAGGGACCTTGAAAAGAAGTGTTGTAAGTTTGATGCCCTTAGGTGTCAGCGTTCCTGAGATCTTAGCTGGCACCAACCCGTACGAACGATTTGTATGGGAGTATATGGGGAAATCTTTAAAATGCCATATCTCCGGAGCCACTGAGCCGATTTAGTGCAAACTTCACATAAACTATCTGCCGACCATTCCCAACGTACCCTGAAATTTTGGTTGGAAATCGGTCGACTCGTTTCCGCAGTTAGTGGTGACATCAAAATGTACACTTATTTTTATATATGAGCCGTTATATATGAAAGTGGAATAAGTCCACTTTTAAAACGATATGAGTTACTGCTTTTTTTTAGTTAGATTTAAGGCTCCCTCTCTTATATTTTTAATCACACTTTCAATGCATCCCGATTTCGCCATATATTAACAAAATTAACTTTGCTGTTAAATGTTTCGAAAATATTTATTATTTAGTTTTTGGATATTGGAATAAGTCCACTCCAAATAATTACAACTAAAATTATTGCACTGTAAACAATATTTGTAGTTGTTTTTTTCATTATTTAAAGTTAAAATATGTTGATATTGCACATCGCTAATACGAGAGAGTCCAACATATGATTGTCTATCCTCAAATATTTCCTTGCTCAAATCAACACCATCTATATAAAAGACAGGCTTTGAGCTAGGGTATGCAAAACATGTTAGAATTATTCGGCGTTTCAGTTTTTTTTAAACCGAACACGGTTTCGAATAATTCGAAAACCCGCTTTTTAGGCTCGAATTATTTGACTGCTCGAAAAGTCAAGAAATGTATAAATCTGCAATTTAAAATTGTCTTTATACCACTTTTTTATTGCGTTCTCACATTTCACCAACGTACATTTCTTATCTCTGGTTTTATTTAATTTTGTTAAAACAGCATTTATAAGTGGCTGCCGTCTTTAATGAAAGTTAAACATGATTTTTATTTAACAATGCGTTCTTTTTCAAAAAATTTACAGTTCAAGCTTCCAAGAAATTTTTGAAAGGAAATAATCCAAATGCCTTAACAGAAGACTTTAAGCTTTTCAAAAAAAGTAAAAAAAGAACTGAAAAATTAGATAATTTGTTTAACGCATTATTGGCAATGTGTCCCACATCTATTTTAAGTGAGCGAGTTTTTCAGTCTTTCGTTTTATAAAAAATAAAGCCAAAAACCGCCTAAAAGCTAAACATTTAAATTTTATTTTATTTTTAAGGTATTATCTTAAAACAAATAATTAAGTACAAATTATCTCCATAATTTTAACAACATAAGTACCTTTATTTATTTTTTAAAAATGAATTGTTATTTTTGTTAAAAATAAACAGCATAGATATATCATATGTATGTAAAAAAGTCAAAAATTTGTTTAATTTAAAAAAAAACCGGTTTTTCCATTTTTTCTCAGATTGAATAATTCGAAAACCAGTTTTGTACAAATTGTACTATTCGAGACCAATTTTTTAAAATGTCGAATAGATGTATACTCTACCTTGAGCCTTATTGATTGTCATTTCGAAACAGACTTGTATGTAAATTGAAAAAAAAAATATTTATTTATATTTGACAGTTATGTCAAATCCGTTTGAATTCGAAGGAGGAGCATGTAGGTTTCGTTGGCAATTTTGCTATAAAGGTGTGTTAACCAGATGCGGGTCCTGGTTAAAAAATAGCTTCAATTCAAAATTTTTAATCGTGTCTTATTTATTTTGTGATAAAAAGTACCCTGTGTAACAACCAAAGACGTAAGGAACCTGCATGCGAAGTTTGGTAATACTTATTTCTTAATAAACTAAGTAAGCATGTCTCATTGTGATTATAATTTTTCACTTCTATTATTATTTTAATAATAAAACCCATTTAAAAAAGTCAAACTCTATAAAAGCAAAGATTCCAACTTTATTTTGCAGTTTGTTTTTAGTTGAGATTATTTTGTTTAAGGTAGTAGACCAGTGTGACTGCCGAAATATCGATGTTTTTTTCGTGAATTTTTTTTTAACAAAAAAACAATGTGTATTCGTTTTGTAATTTTTACATGTTTATATTAGTATTTTAAAGTTTGCAAAAAATAAATTAGAAAAAAATATTTTTGACTTAATTTAACGTTAATTTATTCATAATTTTTAATGTCAAAGTGGAGTCCTCGAAAGCTGTTTCGGGGAAGCACTGTCTCAAAACTATTCAACAGATTTGGCTGAAAACTTAACTAGTTGTTCTAGATAGCAAAATACCTCACCTTTAAAATATTTAATTTTTTATAATAAATTAATTTTTTTAAAACATTTTATCAACAAAAAAAAATTAGGTTTCGAGAACCTTTTTTAAAAAGTCCGCCATTTTTTTTTTATTCTGCATATTATTGGTTAATTCATTAGAATAAGGTCTACACCATAATAATCTTTTTGATTTTTTTATTTCAGATAACTACAGAATTCTGTGTGCTTCCCCGAAACAGCTCACCATTCTTTCGAGGACTCCTTTTTGACATTAAAAATTATAAATAAATTAATGTAAAATTAAGTCAAAAAAAAATTTTTTTTTATATACACTAAAATACAAACATAAACATGTAAGAATTACAAAATGATCGTATATTATTTTCTTGTTAAAAAAAATTCACGAAAAAAACTTCGATATTTCGGCCGTCACACCGGTCTACTACTTTAAAGTGGTACAAGTCTAACAAAAAAAAATTGACTTATTCCACTAAAAAAAAATAGTCCATTGTGGCTAAAAAAATCGTTTATTTTCAGTAATTTTTTTATAAATAGCTACTGTGTGATAAAATTTGACCCATAAATAATACCAAAAACATATACTGAGTCAGTTATTTCATCAAACGCAAACCTTTAATTATCTCATTATACACAAAAATGGACTTATTCCACTTTCAAATATAACGGATTTTTTCAAAAATAAATTCACAAACGAGGTTTTGTTTTCACTCAGAAAAAAATTTTAAATCAATATTTTGGCATTTTGAGATAAAAACTTTTGATTTTACTATAAAAATTAAAGTAAAAACTTTTGAATCAATAATTAATAATTTTAAAATAACGTCAGTTGTTTTTTGTTATTCGACCTTAATTTTTTAAAAAAATTTTTGTTTGTTGTTCTTCAGGCTCTAGGTCTCAAAATTTATGAAAAATTTTTGTTTGGTTTTTTTATAAATTGTTTTTTATTTTTTCAATATTTCAGACAGATAAGTTGTAATAACTTTACATTCACAACAAGTGGACAGACAATATTATTATTCATTTTTCCTGAAGACTGACACCAATGGTGTCTGAAATATTGAAAAAATAAAAAACAATTTATAAAAACACAAAACAAAAAGTTTTTATAAATTTTGAGACCTAGAGCCTGAAAAACAACAAACAAAAATTTTTTAAAATAACAAATAATGTTTAATCAAAAACTAAGTAATATTGATTCAATAAGCTAAAAAATATTGAAATAAAAACCTTTGAAAACAAGCTTTTGATGTCTTAAATGAATAAAAAAATTATTGAATATAATATAGACTTGTTATGTCCCACAAATATTTAATTTTATCTTTAAATTCTTCAATCAAGATATTATTCCAGAAAAATTCAAACACGACAACCAACACTAAAAAATTTTAAAATAACAGGCACGTATTGCTTTTGCTTCGTCTCTTTTTTTCATTCGTTCGCTTGTTTTCAAACAAAACAGAGCTGAACATTTAAAATTTTGAAAACAACATTTTTTAGTATTTGATTATACAGTTACCAATTTTTTTCAACATTTTTTTTAATGCTTAACATATAGTTTTAAAAGGGAAAACAATTTTAAAGCAGTAACTTCAGCCATTTCCATTCAAAAGAAAAAACTTTTGGGCATGAAACAAAATGTAAAATTGGCAGGTATACCAATCAAAATTTTGATTTTGCCAATTTTTTTTTTTTCTTAGCGTATAAATTTATCTTCAATGTGAATTAATTTTTTGTTTGATAGTGTCACTTACCATGACGTGGCAGACGATTGAATTCAATAAAATTGAAAAAAAAATTAATAAATTTCATGTTCGCGGGCGTTATTCCCCCACGAACTAACCGTTATCAAATAAATAAGTACACAGTTGAATTAAGCGTACAATTTTGCTTCTGCTTCAATTAATTTTTTTTATATTTTGACACCAAATAGTGATTAAAAATCCATAAGTAAAATTTTAAAATTGTAACTCAAAAATCACTCTTTTAGGTGGCGCCCACTCAGAAAATTTTTAACTACTTCGTGACCTTCAAATGTGCCTGCGGAGGGAGGATCTGAGATACTTTTGTAAATGACACCGTCTAATAAACATATACATAAAAGGCGGCCGTAGCCTACTGGGTCGAGTGCGTGGCTCATAAGCTAAAGAACCTGAGTAGCTCAGGCTCAATTCCCAGCGCAGACAGAATCTTTTTTTCAGTTAAAGAAATATGTCTGTTCAGAAGCTACCTCTCTGCAGACAATGGCAAGCCTCGTGTAAGTTTTCTTGAGAACACTAGCAGTTCGGAGTCGGCATAAAACTCTTAGGTCCAGTTCTCGATCATTTTTTTACATACACATATATTGGTTAAAAGAAGGTGTTTTTATGTATTGATAAACCTAACTTTTCCCATAAAAAATCCCACAAAAACGAAAAAAATTTCGCCACCTAGCAGCTCTGGCTTCCAGAGTGAGGCACGCGATCGCCTGAGGCTGTAAGGTGTTGCTTACGGAAATTGTTTAGCAATTTTTATTTTTTTTTTCATCATATGTAATTCTTCTACTTCGCAGAATTTGCTGATGAGTTGCTTGACTTGCTGTGAATTATAGCGTGAGAGATAAAGGCGCAAGACATTTAACTTAATCTTTAAGAATGTGCCATTAAATAGACCCTCTAGAGCGCTTTAAAATGTTTCATGGGTGACTTGCATTAGAGGCAGAAACAGACATGAGCTTATTATGATAGTTACTTACTTCCGAATTGAGCTTAAGAACAAACGTCGGTGACAAAAAAAGAGTTACAGAATCTAATTACAAAAATTATACGCAATATAAAGAGTGGTCGAGTTACAAAATTCTAGATATAAGTTTGTTCTAACGTTCAGACGCTTTTTTCTTATATATCACATATTATTAAATCAGATTTTGAATCAAGATGAATATGGTTAAACATTTCTTCATGAATATGACTTTAATTGTGTATGTGTCGATAAACAATAACAACTTAAGTCTGATTTTAAAGTTTTGAGAAATATTTCTTAATAGTTTTCAAAAGTTATATAAGTTATATGAAAGGTTATTTTGAGTCATAACTTTGGCTAAGGTCATGCTAGAAGCTCCAGATGTTTATAGTGTGTAATGTGTGTGCTATATGCGTGAAACATAGCTACATTAATAAGTCAGTTCTGTCTTTAGTCGATTTAAGCGATTATTGCGTTTAGACACAGAACTAAAACATCATTGTGTTAAATCATTATACTCATATTTTTACCTATTGTTCGTTTACTTATTCGAATGTTACACAAGAGGGAAGTTACATATTTTAAGACTAACAACCAATTTTAATTAATTCTTCACACTGGTCGGCTGCACTCTAAAAGTCTGAAGGAACAAATATGAGGAGATTTTTAAATCGAATATCCCTATAAAAAATTGTTTACTACTTTTAGTCAGTCAGTTGGACACTCTCTTCTCTTTCACTTCTGACGTCACATGCATGTGCTCACAAAGAGAGCGGACATGCGTATGGCGGAATCTTGAATATATAATTCTTGCTCGCTTCGTATCACTTCGTATGGAAATTGAGATCTTTCTTACGAAAAAGAAACATTCGATTATGACAAATATAATTACGGCTTGAAATGGAAATAAACCTGAAAACTTTGAACTTCGTAAACATAACTAGGTTCGAAATCTGTTTGACATAAATGTGGAGGAAGTCGGCGACGGTATTTCTAAAGAAGAACTTCTCGATTTTAAAGAAAATCAAATTATGTGAGAGAAATTCTAAAGTTGCATTGACGAAATTGTGTGCACACCTATCGCAAAACTAGACAAGGAAGTGTTAGGGCAGAGAGCTGGTGACCTAAACTGTCAAAACGAAGCTCATACAAATACGCAACCAATAAGAATGCAATGAGAAAGCAAAAAAAGGCAAAACAATATAAAAACGACTGAGTTTGACAGTTATGGTCACTATGAAAAAGAGCAGATTCAGCCCTAACACTACCTTGTCTAGTTTTATCATGGGCGCAACTACTGAACAAACCAGTTATTTTGAGAGAGGAAGAAAAGCATTTCTCCCCTTTCCGACCACCTACTTCTGTGAAGCTGGGTTTTCTGCTCTTGTTGTGTTAAAAATAAAGTGCAGAAATCCCTTGAACGCAGAGAACGATTTGCGATGTGCTCTCTTGATCAACATACAACCAGACTTACACAAGCTTGTTCAAAAAGTCCAACACAAGAGAAGTCTCACTAGATTTATTTGGAATTTGATTTTCTTACTTCATGTTTAATTCATTAATGATAATTTTTACTACTCATCCTTAAAATGTTTCTACACTCAAAAATATTTGTGTGTAAATATTACTAATAGCTGCGTTCATTCTACGAATTTTATTCGTAGTTTTCAGCCAGTAATATTTACACACAAATATTTTTGAGTGTACAGCGCCAGTATGTTATATTAAAACGGAGGTTTTCGCATGCGTTACTAAGAATTCGTTGTGCTTTGAAAATCTATTTATTTTTAAATACCAAAATAAATTCGAATTATTTATGTTATGCATTATATTTTTTCCATATTAAAAATATATTATGTTAACTAAATTTTAATTTTAAATTACTTTTAAAATATACATTAGGCTGGATCGATTTGCAAGCTTATGTTGCCTAGGCAATTTTCGGATCGGGCAGGAAAAGTTATTAAAAAAAGGGGCAATAGGGGTGCACTTTTCCCTATCACAACTTCAATTTTGTTTTTTTCTTTAGGAATTTTTTGTATATAAACGTGCACATGAAGAACAAAACTGATGCCAGAAATAAAATCCTCGTACCAAAGTCAACCTAAAATCAATCTCACATTTATACATTTTTATACAAAAATTTATCGTAAGAAACTCCTAAAGAAAAAATTCACAAAATTCTAGGTATAATTTTAGCGTTTGTATTTTTGACCATCACGGCTGAACTATCCACTGAAGCTATCCACCTTATTCACAACATGTGTTTGTGTGGTCCTTTAAAATTTTTTATTTTTTTAGATTCCACTAGGTGGCGCTGTGGTAAGTTTTTATCGGTTTATTAATATAATTTTTTTTTAAATATATAATATTTATTATAGTATGTTAGGGAGGATTAATTTGTTCGACACAAAAGATTTCTTCCTTGCTTCACTCGTTTTCGTATTCTACGTTAAATTCTATGAAGAAAACCCCTCCTCCTATGAAGAAAAAAGACGGGTACGGTTATTTTGTCTTCCGCATCTTTTCGTTTAAAGATTTTGATACCTGAATGTTTACGCTACTTATACATTTAATGATATGAAATAGACATTTTTTAAATCTTACCTCCAGTAAATCAATTTATGGCTTTTTGGGTATGGGGAATCTGAATCTGGTGTTTATTTTTGCACAGAGGGCGCATATGACATATTTATTGAACTTGAAAAAATGTTGGAGGGGGGCGCGAGTTTGAAGTGAACGTGGAAAGGGGGGCGCTACCAAAATTAGTTGAAAACCACTACTCTAAGCAATGCGTAACAAAAAAAGAAGAAGCAACTAAATTCCGCAAAGTCCCAGTGACTTTAATTTTTGAAAAACGTCGAGTTATTGATTTGTCGGTCTGAAAGACCAATTCGCGAGCATAGGAAAGTTAATAGCAATTCTACAAACTTGAGTCTTAATCCTTTCAGTGGATGTGCCCAATATATTGGACACGTCAGAGAGTAATTTTTATTTCTATTTTATTTATTTATTTAATTTAATGTCAGGTGATAACAAAATTACTTTGGACATAACTTTAGTTTAATATACAAAGTAAAGATATATTACAACAACAAAAAACCACTCTAAACTTTAGTTAACAAAAACATCTGCAACATAATTCTTAAATACTTCCTTAGACATAGAGAAATCTAGTGGAATAAATTTTTAAAATTATTTAAAGCTCTAGTGATAAGCTCATTCCCCGCATAATAAGACTTATGTATAAGTTCTGAAATAAAAAGGATTAAATGAACGCAATGGTCTTAATGGAGTATTTAAATTAATACGTTCCAACAGAGATGCACACTTAAAAGTACCATATATGAATCCACATATAATTTAAAGAGACTGAATAGTTCTTCTGTATTTGAGTGAACTTAGATGCAAAAGTTTACAGCGGACACTGTATGACTGTAGCAATTCAGTTGAATTCAAAGGCTTCAGCGAAAATACTAGGAATCGTTTTTGAACACACTCAAGACGATTAGAATGCACTGTAATAAATAAAACGGATTCCAGATTAAAGAGCAAAACTCAAGCCTAGACCTAACATAAGCAGAAAAAAAGTGACTTGGTCACTGGAATCTTTTATCTGGAAATTATTATGAATAGTATAGGAAGAAACTATATTATTGCAATGCTTAGAAAATGTGACGCAAAATAATTTCTATTACACCAATCAACAAGATTCGACAGATTAGATTGAAGCATATTAAAATCCAAAACTGAACGAACCATATGATAAAGCTTTATATCGTCGGCAAAAAGCAAATATTTACAACTATTAAACCACATTCCAATATCATTTATAAATAAGAGAAACAAAAGTGGCCCAAGAATACTTCCTTGCGGTGCACCAGATGTAGCATTTACATTATAATGTAAATTGATAATTATCAATTGAGACCACACATCGTCGATTCATAAGATAAGAGTAAATCCAATCAAGAAAATTAGAATGAAAACTGTGTGTAAATCTGTGTGTATAACATCTACCTATGCATTAGTTTTGAGATTCGGAAAAAACTGATAGGTTCGTGACAGTTGACCGACCAGTAACAAATCCATGTGGTAAGGTGCTTATTATATTTTTAGTGCAAAATAAAGTTTTTTTTTACAGTAATTTCAAACAATTTCGATACAGTTGAAAGCTTTGAGATAACTCGATGGTTTTCTACATTAATTTTTGAACCGGATTTAAGAACTGGCGTGATTAAAGCATATTTCCATTCATCAATAAAAATACCCATACTAAAAGATTGGTTGAAATAAAAGTTAGTGGATTCATCAGAGAATAAACACATTTTTTAAATAAAAAAGGAGAAAACAACGGCTTAGAATATTTATTCGTTAAGCTTAATACAAGCTGATTAACTAAGAACTAATCTTATTTTAACAGGGTCTTAACTTATTCTAACAGGGTTTATTTATTTATTTTTTTTTCTCTCTCCTTCCCTTGTTTTAGTGTTCGAAAGATATCCAATTCGTGGTGGGCGTAATCCGCCCACCAGAAAAACGTAATTATAAGAACACGTCAAAAGGGAAATACGGAGATAAAAGTAATAAAGGGAACTTACAATAATTAACAGGGAATATGTATCATATCTTAATTGTAAGAAAAAAATTATAGAGGGGGGAAAAATGGCGTTGGAGTTAAGAAGAAGTGGCGTTGGAGTTTAGAAGGGCATTTCGGAGTCGAGATCTGCTCAGATGAAAATCAAATTCGCTGATCAAATTGTTAGTTACACGAAGCATCCTGGTTACAGGTTCACTGCAACCATAGTCGGTACGATGGAAGTTGAGGTGGAAGAGAGGAATAGACCTAAGGTTACGTGGGTTGGTATTAAAGGATATTAATTGGAGTAGTGCAGGGCAGTTAATGGTACCGCATACAAGTTGATGAATGAAGAGTACATCTGCAACTTCTCTTCGTTTTGCAAGAGATTGCATGTTAAGCAACTTCAGGCGGTCTGCATAAGGAGGTAAGTTGAAACTGTCAGAACCGGGAAGACCGCGTAGTGCGAACCTAATGAATCTTCGTTGAACGGCTTCGATTCGCACAGAATGGATGTTGTAGATAGGAGACCAAACCTGGCTGGCATATTCGAGGATGGGTCTAACAAAGGTAAGGTAGAGAGATTTAGTAACGTAAGGGTTGGAGAATTCTCTGGACCAGTGTTTCACAAAACCCAGTGCAGAATTGGCTCTACTAATGATATTATCAATATGAGACCTAAAATTAAGTTCCTTGTCACATATTACACCTAAGTCCCTTAAAAAGCTTACAGGAGGAACTGGCTTGCCGAGTAAGTAATATGTTCTTTGGGGAAGCTGGAGACGCTTGCGTGAATATGTAATAGCTTGACATTTACTAACGTTGAGCTCTAGAAGATTTTTTTGACACCAAGTGGAAAAACTAACTAGATCTTCTTGAAGATAGTGAGAATCGTCGTTAGTTTGTATGCGCCGATAGATTTTCATGTCATCAGCATACACAGAGATATTGGATTCTTTGATGATGCCATCTACATCAGAGATTGTTAAGACAAACAACAAAGGACCAAGGTGACTACCTTGTGGGACACCAGAGGTAGCTGAAAAAGAATCTGAATTGGAAAATCTAAAGATGACATTATAACGGCGTTCTTCGAGATATGATTTAATCCAAGATATAAAGAGTGATGGAAAACCAAAGGCTTTAAGCTTAAGAAGAATGATAGTGTGTGAGATTTTGTCGAACGCTTTACTAAAGTCGGTAGACACTACATCAACTTCGTACCCGCTTTCCAACGAGCATAGAGCGTTTGAAACAAATTCTGCAAGGTTAGTGGTAGTCGATCTTCCTTTGAGGAAGCCGTGTTGGCTGGGAGGAAAAATAGATTTGCAATGGAAAAAGAGAATGTCATAAATAATGCTGTCAAACATTTTTGGAGTACATGAAAGTTTTGCAATAGGTCTGTAATTGGAAATATCGTTTCTTGGTCCTTTCTTATGCAGAGGTATTATGTATGAGCTCTTCCACAACTTAGGAAAAACGGAATTAGAAATAGAAAGTTGAAAAAGAGCCAATAGGGGATGAGCCAACACGTCCGCGAATTTTTTTATAACAATAGCAGGCAAGCCATTGGGTCCTGGAGAATAATCGTCCTTCAGATTATTTATCTTTTCTAACACAATAGCTAGTGTAATATCAACAGAAGTTAGCGACGTTTGAGGACAGTCCCTTAACAAAGAAAAATACTCGTAGTCTAGTTCATCGTTATGATTAGTGTATGACTGACTGAAAAAATTTGCAAATAGGTTTGCAATTATTTCCGGGTTGTCTAAGGAAATGTCCGAAAAAGTAAGGGTAGATGGGTAGTTGTCAGATTTTCTTTTAGTATTTATAAACTTGTAGAAGCTTTTAGGATCCGACAGCAATTTACTTTGAATATGAGCAAGATAAGACTCGTATAGCGTTTCACAGAGTGCGGAAAAAAGGTTAAAAGCGTGAAGATAATTTGTGAGATCAAGAGGAGAACGAGAAATTAAATATGCGCGCCATAGTTTGTTCCTTTTGTTGCGGAGTACACGTAGTTCCTTATTGTACCAGGGAGGACATGACGAAAAGTTTTTCTGCCTGGTGAAGTGAGCAACTGCAGTATCAACGCTTTCATAACCATTATCGAAGAGATGTTGGAAATCGATTCTACTGAATAAAATTTCTAGTTTTACAAAATCAGTTTTCCGAAAGTTAAAGCTGTACGAGTGCTCGAAATGTGTATTTTTGATATCAATGTGATATGATAAGGTAAGGGATAATGGTGGATGGTACTGATCGAGTGTTGAAAGAAGATGGTTACTTGCGGAGACTGTAATGTTGGACGCGCGTATTTTAAGCAATGTGTTGCTTACGCGGTTTACGCGGTTTAACGTTTTACTCGTATGAAAAATAATTCGCGTTTAATATTTTTGCCAGCGCTTAAGAGCGCTACTGGCCAGTTTAAAAAAAAGGTTTCTTTGCGCCGTCACTCGAAAGTGCATTCAGGCGCTTAGAAATAAAATAAAAGGAGCTGTTGGTTTAAAGCTCAAAACTTTTGTGATTTTATTTTAAGATTTTCTTCGGCTTATAAAGCCAAGTAACAGTATTTCTTAACTTAAAATAAATACAAAATTAAATATAAATATATCTTATTTAATATAATTGTAACTAAATAGAACATTAGTTTATGTAGTCATTTTAGTGTAGTTATGTAGTGTAGCTATGTAAACATAAAGTGCAAGCGAGTAAGAATGTAAACAATAGTTATGTGTTTGTTTTGTTTGTTTGCTACATAAATGTGCTTAGGCTACATTTATAGAAATGTTAGTTTGTAGACTAGATCTTTATGTGTTAATGTTTATAAATAATAATTGTATAGAACAAATGTGTTTAAGTTCGAGTTATAGAAATGTTTAGATTGAAGTACACTACAAGACTACGCAGTTATCTAAATCCGAAGAAAAAATTAGGTCTAGTTGTCTACCTAAATTGTTAGTAACTCCGTTCAACTGGTAAAGGCCGCAGTCTGAAATACAACTAGTAAAAAGAATTTCTTTTTCAGAGGTAGGATTTGAAGAAAGATAGTAGGATTCATCATCAGAGAGGACTCATTGAAGGTTGGGAAGATTAAAATCTCCCAGAAAAATAACGGTGTCAAATGGATCCATAAGGTCCAAAAGTGAATCTATTGCGTCTACTGCGAGCTGATAACCATTCACTGGTTGAGACGGGCGAATATAACAGCAAATAATGAATAAATTACGTTTTGTGATGCAAGCTTTGGCACATATAAATTCAAAGTTGGCAGTGTGGGAGTTTTTTATAATGGTAGGATTGAAGCGATTGTGAATAGCGAGAAGGACACCACGACCTGAGGAGAGATCATCTTTGTCGAGACCATCGTCTCTGAAAACCACGAAATCGGACGCGAAGACCTCAGTATCCTTAAAGTCGGGCGTAAGATTGGTCTCAGTAAGGGCAAATATGTCGTAGGGAAGCTTAAGAGAATTAAGAAACACTGTAGAGATTTTGGTGCGTAAGCCTCTTACATTTTGATAGTAGAGAGAGACAAATAATGGGCTGGGAGAAGGGTTTTGAGTAGGAGTAATAATTTGGTTAGGAATAATATTGTTGCTGCTCTTTACGGGACTTTTGAAGATAAGAGATATGTTTTGACCTCACATGAGTAGCATATGTGTCAAGATCTTCTTTGACTTGATGGCTCGTCAAGCCAAGTAGCTCGTGGAATCTGGTAAATAAAAGGCTTAACTCATTGACATCGGTAGGTAGACCTTCTTGCTGAATCAAGACTTTGAGGTTTGTCTTGGTCTTGCCTTCTATACAGGTAGATATCGGTGCTTTATGCAAGTAAGCAAGATAAAGACGCACATTGTTGTAGACACTATTCTCTCTTAGTCGAGAAAGGGCATATCTATTCTCTGTGTCAACACAAGAGTTCATCGTAAGTTTCACTCTTGGTGGTTGAAGAGGGTCAATAAAAGATGTGGGGCTTCCAGCTTGATTAGAAGCTTCACTAGTGACTGAAACAGACGGAGATGGGTTTAAAGTATGGGAATGGACGAAGTTAGGATAGAGTATGTTAGTCTCATTTTTTCTTGCTGTTGTGTCCAAGTGAGGATTAAGATTGAATGAGACTCGTTTAGGGTGAGACGGCTGAAGAGTGTAATTTGTTCTATTTGAAATAGATTTGATCTGAGGAGTAAAACTAGGAAAGATATTAGTTTTAAGTTTCCAATTGGGGTCAGCGCTAGGACGGGAATTAGGTAATTTATTTCCGGATGGTTTGTGGACAGGATAAGGCAAATTAGGATTTTTATTAAGTAGAGTTTTCTTTGGATTAGAATAAGACTTAGAAAAAGCGTTATACGTATTTGTATTAGAAAAATTATTATTACTAGCATTATCGTTATTAGAATTTTTATTAGAGTTAGAATTGGAATAAGAATTAGGGACGTTACATGACTTAAAATTAAACGTAGAGTTAGAGTTTGAGTGTGAATTAGATTTATAGTTGGAGTTGAAAGGAGAATAGGAGTTAGAATTAAAATTAGAGTTAGCATTATTCCTAAGTTTACTGGTAGTTTTACTTGCATAATGATTAGACTTGTTTTTAGAATTAAAATAAGAAAAACTGTTCTTCTCGCTGTTAGATCTACGTGTCAACGGCTTGTCTCCAGGCTTATTCATCCATTTGGCAAATATCCACTGGCCATGCATAACACTGTCACCAGAGGAGCTGAGGAACAACCACGCATATTCTGTTGGAATATTAAGTTTAAAACTGCAAAATTTCCTGGCATTGGAAGACATCTTCTGGCAGTTAGAAATTACGATACCAAATTTCTTTCCAAAGTAATTACGCATCCAGGATACGCTAGTTTTAACTGCTACGCCCTTAATAAACAATGTAGTTTAGAGCTAAAAATAATTTTTTTAGGGACATTATACCATTAAAAACACCTTCCATCGTAATTGTAAGATTTCCAAAATTAGTGCAAGGTACTATATTATTTAAAGTTACAGCATCCGACCAAATTTTTAGGAGTTTCATAAACAGAGCTAAGATAATCAGCAAACAGGCTTACAATATCTGGAATAACATTTGAAGTCATGTCATTAACGGACATTGTAGATGGAATAGAAAAACAAGCTTTTTTAGATTCTATTAAACTCAAAAAAGCTTTAGGATTTGACTTTATGTTCACTTTGTACTATGCATTTTTTTAAATTTAGTGATTATATATAAATTTATGGAGAAAATTAAATTTTCTGAAGTGATGTTTATACTTTGTCTCAAAATCCAAATAATTAGTTGCCTTCATTTTTTTGCAAAATTTATTACGTAAATTTTTTAATTTCTTGAAACCTTTAGTGAACTAAGGTCTCTTAAAGTTATTTATACGAAATCTCGGTACTTGATAATTTAAAATGTCAGTCACATCACTAACAAAAATTTTAAACGATGCAGTAACATTGTTGCAATCTAAACGACTCTGCCGGTCAACACTTCTTAAATGAAAGTTTAAATATTTAAAATCACATACATTGTAATTACATTTTTAAAAATCGCGATCTTTGGCAAATTGAATATAGTTAAAAAATTTAACACTTAAAATTAAAGCCACATTCATTAATATCATATTTTATTTCAGGGTTTACAAAAATAAGAACAAGGAATTTACCTAACTTATTACCAAATGTATTAATCTTATTTAAATCTAAGCTAAGGAAATTATCAGTTAAATAAATTTCAATTGAATGGTTTTTGCAACGATTTTTTTATATCATTTCGTTTCGATTAAAAAGAATTTAGACAGTCTGTTGGATTTTTGATTTTGTGCTGAAAAAAAGCAAAACAATTTTTTTTGACTTATTTTAAATAAGAAACTAGCTGATTAACTCAGCTTCGCACAAGTCCGAAGAAACAAAAAACTTTATTGTTGAAAAAATACTAACATTATACTAAAATTAAACTGTGGCATCAACCTAAATCAAAATTAATAAATCGGTCACTTGTGATGCAGTTGCCAAATATCATTTAAAGCAGAGAGTTGTTTGGTAAATGGTGATGAAGTTTTTACTGATACCAAATATGTCACTGATACCGCTGGCAAGCTCTTGTTGGATCACACTTGATGCTGGAGCCGGCTGAAGCAATAATGCTAAGGACAGTTTATCGAAACAACACTCGACTGATGCATTTGTCGATTGCTAGTCAGGTGGTTGCTGCTAAATTATGAGGATGTTTTTTCTTTAATTAACACTGATGAAGTAACACTTGATGGTCTCAGCGCTTATTGATCTTGGCGATTCTCTCGGACCAACACTCTGGAAGTGTAGGTCTGTTTTGGTGAAGTTTGCAGCAGACGATTTTGTCACACTTGATATATTAAACGTTGGTGCATCGCTGGCTACAGGGCCAGATTAACTATGTCGAGGCCCCTAAGCAATGTAATTTTCGGGGCCCCTTTATCCTTTTCTAACGCCTTCAAATAAATTTTTTCTACTACAATTTAATTACATTTATAATAACGCTATTTATACCCTTACGCGTACTGTGTCAGAAGTATATTAGCTTTGTTACTTTTTATAACGCTGATAAGGAGGCGTGACAGGTAAAGAAATGTTTATATATTCTTGATCAGCATAATATCCTGAGTCGATTTCGCCATGTGCGTCTGTCTGTCAACATGATTACAGCCGTAATTTTTAAGCTGTCGTATTGATATATAGTATATCTGCTTATATTCAAATAACGAAGATCAAGTTCGAGAATAGCAAATCCGGATTTTCCTACCTCCTATACAAAGTTACTTTATCAAAACAATAAAATCTCTAAAAATTTAACAAAAAACTATGTAGTAAATTTCCTAAATTAGCTTTGAAGTAAAGTTTACACCATATATTTGAAATTTGTTAAAATCGGATGAAGGCCACCCTACCTCCCATGCAAAGTAACTTTAACAAAATGGTAAAATCTTTTTAAATGCCACAAAACTAATGCAATGACTTGAAATTTTGCACATAAGTTTTGGTTGCAAAAGTTCACCATATATTTGAATTTTGTTTAAATAGCGTGAAAACCACTCCTACTTCCCATGCAAAGTAATTTAAACTAAATAGTAAAAAAGTCTCTTTAAATGCCACAAAAACTAATGCAATGACTTGAAATTTTGCACATTAGGTTTGGTCTCAAATATTCCTAAATGCATTAATACAATTTAGTGGCTATAGAAAATTTTAATGGTAATGAAAAAACTTTGCATTATCACAAAAATTTTAATGGTAATGGAAGAAATTTACATCACCATTAAAATTTCGGTACTCTTGCACCGAATTCAGTACCCTAATATCAATATTAACTCAGATTAAGTGTTATTTTTTTCTAATAGCGAAACGGCCTTTTCCAAATTCCGCCCACTTTATTCATCTTGTTTTATAAATATCATACCCATTCGAGTAACGAATCTTACTACCGTAGTGTCAATATAATTTCAGATACCATTTTTTTTTAATTTTGTATTTTCTACGACACTTTCTCTGGTTACGCCCACTTTATTGACAATAATTTTTTAAAATTGTGCCTACCCCTGTACAAAATTTTTTGTGTTTCTAATATTGCCACGCTCCTTTCTCCAATAACACCCACTTTTAGACATTTCGGCTTTCGGACAAGTGCGGTAGGAGTTATCGATGTACATTAGAGTGGAAAGATTTTTAACCACACCGGCTTCATATATTTTTAAATACTCCTTTTATTCATATATTTTTAGATAGTGTATAATGTTGGTTTTTCGTTAAACTCGCAGATAATTATCTGATTTACAATTTTCTTACAATCATATTTTATGTCCGATTTCGGTGAACTTTGAATCCGTATAACTTCTAGCGCATACATGGTATCACAGGAAAATCATGGCAAGTTGTTAATTATGACTAAGGCCCTTATTATGAGTTGCTATCGACGTTCGATCTTCGCTGGTTATCGAACAACGAGTATCGAAAGTTAAATTCTTTTTATGAGCAGTGCAACCCTATCGAAATGTTCGTTCCACATCGAAATTTTAGTCGAATAGGATTTTGCTTTCGATGCGATGCGTGCTTAGCAATAATTTTTAAAAATTTAAGTATTTTGTGATTGTGTTTTCCTTTTTAAAGACTAATATTGAACTGTTTTTGTAATTTTTATGCAGGTCTAAGGTGGTGAGCAACAAATCACAGTTAAAAAACTGGTCTTATTGATGGAGGCTTTGACTGCAAAGGATATTTGTTCCAAAGTTCAGGCGACAAAGACATGGAAAGAACTCACGCTGTTCTTTGCAGTTAGTGCAGCAAAGTGGCTTAAGATAAGTCAAAGCAAGCGTTGCTCAACCGTTTTCCACTTCTAGCCAGTTCCGTCAAGCTTTCATCCTCTTCTGACGAAGCGTCGAATCTTATCGAAATTATTTTCGTCATAGTTATAACTTTTTTGTCTTATTTTTTGCAATCAACTTTCAAACCAATCGTATTTAGTTGAGATAAAACAACGATCACCTGATAGAAATATACTACCGTGAACAAACAAAATGAACGAAATTCACAATAGCGCTAGTCTTTGTCGAAAGCACGTTATAATACCAAATGCAAATTCGTTCGATCAGGCCATTCGACTACAGTCGAAGATCGAAAGCAGCTCATAATAAGGGCCTTAGTTAAGAGAAAAAAATTTCATTAAAAAAAAATGGCAATGAAGTACAAAAACCCTCAGGCAAAGTCAAAAGTTATGTCGCAGAAAAAACCAAGGAGGCAGAAAAATTTATTTTGACGAGGAGTTTTCAAGAATATATGAAGCCGATGAAGATTTTTTGCTTCCATAAATTTCGTTCCACTCTAATAACTATACATAAAAAAAAATAAAGAAACCAACTAACTTGGGAACCTCCTCCTTTTTGAAGTCGGCCCCTCGCCGATGCGGGTACCCTAGGCAGTTGTCTACATTGCCTTATGTCTAATCCAGTCCTTGCTGTATATCAAAATGTACCTGTCTTACGCTCAAGAATTCTTTAAAGTTTCTCTCGAAGCAACCCACCGGGAAAATGAGAATTAATTCGTAAAAAATCCGGAATTGAATGGATTTTTGTGCTTGCATTTTAGAATGTATTCCAAAGAATATATAAGTTTAAAGCAAAACCTAGGGATTGAAATCAATAAACAAAATATTTATTGATTCGTTTTTATTGCTGCAGGAATCGATTATTAAGTATACAACTATTTATAAAAAAGTAAATGTTAGATTCCTTGCTTGCTTTTATGGTAAGTGAAAAACGAATTGCTTCTAAAACAAATTCAGCTGTAAACGAAAAAGAATCAATCTGTTATGATTTATATTTTCTGTTTGTTGTGTGTATTTTTGTTTTTTTCAGATATTTTTGAAAAACGGTTGTTCTGTTGTTTTCCTTTCACGTGTTTCTTAAAAATTTAACTTTCTGTTTGATTTGTCAGCGTTGCAGGAACAAACTACTTCAGAAGCCTCGAAAATTTTAATAATGTATTGTTTGGTAAGTTATGTAAATCCATTGCTCCTTACTTGTTTAATACATTTTTTTATGTTTGTTTTTTAAATGCAGAGTGCATTTGTAAGGAAGGATACAACCAGGAACAGTCCCGAAAAGATATGAAGGAAGCTATACGCAAGTCAAAATGTAAATACTATCAGGATATATTCAAAGCAAAACGGAAGGAACAACCTACATCATAAACATCAATATTTTTGCAATAAATGTGGTATTATTATAATCTAAATGTAATTTATTCTTTCAAATATTTCTCGTCTGTCTAAACATTATTTATGCTTTCAAATTACCTAATAATTATCTCTATTAATTTGAATTATTATAATATATTTTTTTATTAATTATTTAAAAAAGAATAAAAGATTTTCAATTCCGCCATACAAACCTATGCATTATGGAATTCATTCATATATATCTATTCCAAAAGGGCTTCTTAGCGATTCATACTTTTCTCATATTCAAAAAATGAATACTTTTTTCATTTAAAAAAATTCATTTTATAAGCGAATAAAAGAATCGATTTCAGCAGTAATTCAAGTGGAAGGCAGAAAAGAATGTACTACTTTTTGTAGGACATCACAATATTAAAATAATCAATTCTAGAATCAATAACTGGATACGTGAATTGATTCTTTTTTCATACACAATTGATTCTTTTTTCCCGGTGGGAACTTTGTAGAATTATAGATTGGTGTTAAGGCTGTGGTCACATTTGATGATCTCAAAGTTGGCTGATGTTTTTGTGGTGCGTGGTTTCACTACCGCTGGCTGGTTGCATATACTTAGTTGGATTTTTCTTGAAACAACATTTTAGAAGAATACCGCTCTAGTGGCTGATGTTGTTGATATTAGGCTGACCTAATTCCACGATCGCTAATTAATGCTAAGAAGGGTCTTTCTAGCATACACTATTCCTTTGCTGATAGCTTACATTGCTGTAATCGATATTGATAAAGGTTTTTAAGAATTGTGTCTTTTAAAAACTCTGTTGAAGGCAGTTGCTTTTAGTCTTGAGTACAAACTTTATACAGTTATAGCTAGCTGATATGCTTATACGCAATCTTCATCGCAACCTGAGAGCATTTCCTGTATATCCATTTCCAGATTTTATAAGAAATAATCAACTGGACAAAAATTAAAGTTATGCTTTTTTTATCTTTTTATGGCTTTAATAATAATAATACTATGAGGGACTTAAAAAAAAAAGATCTAAAAAAAATGTTTTGTGCCGTACAGGAAAACAATTTTTTCTGTGTAGAAGTTTGCAAAACGTAAGTAGCGCAGATAAAAATCCAAGGTTTGTTTTTCATCTTTTTAGGACTTAAATGATAGGAATATTTTATCATCTATATATTATTAGGAGTAGGAAAAACAGTTCGGTAACATTTTCTCCCGTGTTCCACAACCAATTTGGATAATTTTTCCTTCAAATGAATAAGAGTAGGGAGAAGTAGTGCACAGAATACTTTTCTGAACTTTGAGCTGAAATATGAGCGCTCAATACAGAATTTCTTAAATAAAAACTAAGCTATATAAACTAAGATGTAAAACAGTGTTGCCAGGTGCCTTTCACCATTTACTCCTAGATTGGATTTCAAACCCCTCTAAAATTCCCCAAAAAATTTTTTTTCGAAAACCATACAAAAATTTTATAGGGGGCAGCTGAAAGTAGTGCAGCTGCAATGCAAGTCTATGTATTTGATGTGCTGAGCTGTTGGACGTCTTAACAAGTGCAGAAAGTTACTTCATAACTCTCAATTTCCAATGTGAAATTGATCTTTAAATGAAGTCTTACTTTTGAAAGGAGGCTCCGTCTCCCAATTTTTGATATATTTTTGTGAATATCTTATTTGTCTATAGTTTTTTCCTTACTTGCTTTGTTTTTATTTTTTACACACGGTTAAAAATGCTTGACTTCTTTTTAATCCAAGCTTTGGTTTAAAGGAATCTTTAATCCAAATCGTATTACTTTTTAATCCAAACATTGGCTTAATTTAGCTGGATCTCAAACTCACGTTCCTGACGAAATTTTTTGTATAACAACGTATTTTTGTATGAAAAATCATTGGTTGAGAAAAATAACAGTATACGAAAATTTATTAAAAAATTTCCCGTTATTATGACATCAAAATTACTGCTATATCTCGAAAACTGTAGCTTTTCTCAGCACAACGTATTTTTATATGAAAAGTCGATGCTTAGCACTGAGTGGCAAACTGAAAATAGAAATAGGTTCGCTTTTAACCCTTTTCCATGCTCATCTGAGAGCAAAAGCAATTTCATATCACAGTGTAGGTCGAAGGTCACAGTGAAAAGGTCGAATTTCGACCACTGGCGAATTCTAGTAAATATTATTTAGTTTAGCCTAGCCATTGAAAGGGTTAATAAAGTTCAATATTTTAATCATATTTCTAACTTTTGGAGAGTAGAACTTACTGTTACTCACATGTTATCACGATTTTTTTTTCCTATAAAAGCTACATTCTTACTCTTACTTTGAACCCCATTCATTATCTATTCGCACACTTTTGCACATAAATTTTTTTTTTGCTTGTTTGAGACTACATCTTTTCAATAAGTAATTTTTATTTGGAAGTTTATAATTTAATTAAAATATTCAATTAAAACTGTTTAACCATTTTTAGTAGCTTTTAGTTCTCGTATGATATGCACCTTCTCATATGCTTTTTAATGAATACTAAAGACAGATTGTAGGGTTTTTAAGCTCCAGATATTTACGGGATAAACCTGACAATTTTTGGTCCATTTGCCGACAGTAACTATAAAAACTTAATTACTTAATTTAGGTATAATACGACCAACACCGTTTTAAATACATATAGCATTTTTATTGATTTGTAAAAATAAAAAATTTTTGGGTAAAAGGGGGCGGTAAAATGTTTCCCAGCTGGTGAATGGTGCATATCCGACCACCTTCTATAAAAATTTTTTGTTTGTTTTGACCCCATTAATACAAACTGAAAACGCAACACTGTGCACATCTGAAAACATGTCCTAAATACGCCTGTATACAAAAACTAATGGTCTTGCTACGACTTTTTAGAACTATTTGGAGAAGGAATTCACTTCACTTCATTTAAATTTAAACTTTAAAAAACGAAAATCGGTTGAAATTAGATTTGAGAAACAATTTTTTTTTAATTCTACAAATACATATATTTATGATTCTTCACGAAGTTATTTGGATACAGAATCGAATAAAGCATTCTTAACTTTTGTGTAATATACTACTATGCACATGGACGTAGCGAGGATTGGTCAGGGGCTGTTTCCCCCCTAAACTTAAGAAAAATGTATGTATGTATGTATGTACATTGCAATCTGATCTACACAATTCGATAGTCAATTTTCAGCAACTTTGTCATAACTAACGACACGAAATCATCTGTTTAAATGGAATTTTTTACGTTTTGAAGAAGGACGCGATTGGACCCAAACTTAAATTTTGTCAAAATTTGCACAAATCTATGCGCCGTGGTTAATATACTCCACAAAAATTAAAAGGTATACTTTGCTTGTACTGTGTCCTCTTTCACCTAAAAATGTTTAAGTCCTTTTAGGATCAAAGCCTTTCACAAAATATAAAAATGTGCATGAGTATTGTAGAAGCCATGCTTCGAGTCAGTGGCACATAGGATCAGCAGAAACAGCTCACACATGAATGGCCGACCTGCTTGTTGAGGTAATGTTGTCTGGTCACAAAAAAATTTCTGAAACAAAATCGAAAGATTTTGTCTTCGATTATTTCGGTTATATTTTTCTTATATACTTTCCGGTTCGTGGAAAAGATCAATCGTCCAGTTGTTTAATATTTTTTCGCGTAAAAATTTAAATCTGCTTACCAATCATCCAAGCCCATTACCTTTTGAATATGGGAACGTGTCGCTGTTCATATCATATCTCGACTTATTAAAATCAGCCTTAAAACAGAGTTTTTATGCTTTTAAAACCTGCACAGAAATTTGGTGCAAGTGAAAAAAAAAGCTGAATGATGATATTTTAAATCGCTTTGCTGATGATTGGTGCCAATTTCTGCTTTTGTAAATCTCGTTGAATTCAATACTGTTTTGAATTTTATTTTATATTTTGGCATTATGAAAAATCCCCCAAATAAAAAAAGAAAGAAAAATCGCCCTAATGAAAAATGGCCTAAAATAAAATTAAAAATGGCCCAAAAAATAAAATGAACAATCTCCCAAAAAAACTGAAAAATTACCAAAAACTTTTATAAAGAAAATGAAAAATCACCCAAATGAAATATGCCCCAACAAATTAAATTAAAAATAACCCAAAAAAATGAAAAATTACCCAATTTTAACATAATACTTCAATGTTTCATTATTAACAAGAACAATTTAACAAAAATTAATAGGATTATTAAGTTCCTAAATTAGAAAGCACTGCCTTATCGACACAATTAGGTTCAGGTCGCCTTTAGATCAATTCGCACACAGTCTTCAAACTTAAACTAAATGGCCCATTATCATAAACAAAATAAAAGTCGACTCTAAATTTAGTGCAAGCTTTTTGACAACATATTGTACTAAAAAACTGTCAAAAATGCTTATACTAAATTTAGAGTCGACTTTTATAATGTTTGTGATAATGGGCCAATGTATTTAGTTTTCTCTTTTTAAAATGAGGGCTTCGGCCTCAGCTTAGGGAATACCATCCTCAGTTAGTCCAACACCGGCTTCGCTGTCTATAGTACTTCTGGATATAATTCTCTTTTTAACACCTCTCTTTTCAGGCAAATTTTTACAAATTTGGACCCCTACATTTTCTTAACAACTTGAGAGCGGCCTGAAATTTTTCCGGAATCGGACAAAGAAAATCTTAACACATTTATTAAAAAACTTTAAATTTGAGTCTGCGTTCATCTTCAATTATGCCTTAAACATTGAAGCATTATTTTAAAATTTTTCATTTTATTTTAAAAAGAGAATTATATTCAGAAGATCTGTAGACAGCGAGGCCGGTGTTGAGCTTATTGAGGGTTGTAATCCCTTAGCAGCGGCCGAAGCCTGCCTTTTAAAAATAGAAAACTAAAACTATTTGGTTTAAGTTTTAAGAAAACATTTTTCGTGCAACTTATTTCACATAAAAAAAGTTGGTAGTTTTCATAATCTTGAAATGGCAATTTTTAGCAAATTTGGATCACTATTACTTCTAAACCAGTTGAAAGTGGCCTGAAGTTTTTACGGAATTGGACAAAGAAGGCTTTAATACATATGATTAAAAAAATTTGAGTTTTTGCTCTTCTTCAATTGTTATGTGTTTTATTTTTAACAAGAAGAATTAAAAAAAATTAATACTCAATATATACAAAAACATGTATAAAAATGCAAAATTACCCAAAATAAATGAAAAATGAACCAAAAGGAAAATGAAAAATTGCCAAAAAAAAATTAACGCTGACACAAAACAAAAAATGAAAAATCACCAAAAAAAAAGCAAAAATCACCTATTTTTGTTGGTGATTTTTAATATAAAAGATGACCTAATTTTGTATGAAGAAATTTTGGGTGATTTTGATTTGTTTTTTTTTTGGGCGATTTTTCATAACGCCTTATATTTTTCTCAATAAAGCCAATATTAAAAAAAAATTCATTTTATTTAGCAGCTACATGAAACGATAATTAGCCGGCCCCCTGAATAGAATCCTGGCTACGCCCATGACTACCTATATTTTTGTTTGCAATCCAAAAAAGTCAATTTATACAAAAATATCCCAACTTAAACATACAATTTTATTGATCTACGATTCCATTGGTTTTTTGTGCAACATTTCAAAAAATTTTGAGTATGAAAGTAATTATTTTAAAAAGAGTTTTTCTTACTTAAGATTGAACAACATAGCTTCATTTTTCAATGGTTTCTAGTTTTAGTTTGCAAATAATCGTTTATTTTTAGGTGGCCAACGAATTCGTATATCAAGGAAGGTCAGTCTCTTTTGAAACATGTGAAAACATAGTCAGGCACGCACACACACACCGCTCATGCACACATACACATTACCACATATATTAAAAAAAAAACCAGTGCAATGCACGTTGTTTGAATCCTGCTGTTTGACTAACATATACGAAGTCTTCATCTATATAAATATTTCTACAACAAACAAATTGTGTGTGTATATAGAAAAAAAAAATCTTTTATATTTATAACAAACAAAGATATAGTAATACTTGTGCCACAACAATAACAAGTCGAACATATGTATGTCGCTGGACAGCAATAACATCAACGTAACAAAATCAACAACAAAAAGCTAAGGAATCGTTATGCAAATGGAATTGTTTTTGATTTGAACCTGTTTGCAATCCTGGCAGCCTGTTCGTAATTCATATACTTATGTAGTTGCATGTGTGTGTGTTCGTATCATACAAAAAAAAAACACCACAAATACACTTACACTACAATACTGATAAAGCATAATTCTGTATTATTGCTAACTGTACTGAAATGTTTGTGTGTGAGTGTGCCGATTTTTCCAGATTTTTTTAGATGTGCAGATTTATACTATAACAAGAATAGTTGGGGAAAAAATTGTACTTAAATACTGCATACTAAAACCTACACACAAACAAATACATGCACACAGAAACATACCCCCAATTTAATGCTGTTCTTCATACTTTTGCTTGTGTGAGTCACTACATTGGTAATAAATTAAATGTTTAAATTTATTGAAACGAACTCGTTTAATGTTTAAATATTTAAAACTCTATTTGGTCCTGCAACCAATAAACTAAACAACTAAATTAAAATGATTGCGCCTAAAAGTATGCCAGCCTGTTCGCATATCCTTTAAATTTTAACTTTCAAACGAAATGTTAATGCAAAGTAAAAGCAAAAACTTTATAAAGACACACACACACACCCTCAAGAAAGCTTTAGCTTGCTTTGACCTTCAGTGTGGCTTGTGTCTTTAAAGACTTTTACATCCCCAAACAACGGCAACCACCCAAACTCATTGACTGAAGCTGCTTTTTGAAGCCGCCTGAGGTTATGCTTAACATCGGACATTTCTTCTTTTGTATTTTTCTCGACACGAAACCATTTCAAAGCAAAGCCAAACAAATTTTCTAATCTTCAAAGCTTCAGATATGTCGGTATACCAGGTGTACAGTTCTACAGGATAGGCAGCATACCTACTGGAATGCTGCTGGGCAACTGTTTTAGCAAGTGTTTGCATATGTTATTAATATTTTCTGAATTATTTTTGGCTAATATTAGCTGGGTCAAGGTCAGTCAGCCAGTTGGTGTGCTAGTGCTTTGAAATTTTGGCGGCACTAAAAGCTAGTATAGATTTCGTAACCTTTTTTTTAACTTCCTTACCGTGTGTTTTTTACGTATTTTGTTTGAGCCGACATAGCCGACAGAGATGATATTTTGAAAGTAGACTTTTAGAATTCGGACAATAATTTCCAAAAAAACCCGAGAGTGGAACGCCGACTAATCTATATATTTATTTCAGTAAGGGTTTCTAAGATGTCAGGATTGGTAGGGTTTAGAATGGTAAATGAGGTATCGAATGAAAGTTGTTTTTTTCGATTGGTAACCTTTGATATGAGCGTTGAAGAATTATTTCCTAATTAAAAGCTAAACAGGGAAAATGTAACAGGGAATTTTATGCATTGCTGAAATGTACAAAAGACAGTCTCAGTTTAACATATTTTTGAATGAAAAGACATTGATTAATAAAAATAACGGTAAACGAAAGCTGTTTTTGTATTCCTTTAAGGATAACATTTTGAAAATTCCCGTTACTATGACAGCAAATTTTTTGCGATGTTTTGACAACTATAGACTTTCTCAGTATAACGCATTTTCTTAAGGCGAGTTCATGGCCACAGAATGAGAAAAAATTATTGAAGTTTCATGTTTGAGTTATTCTTTCATGGCCAGGAGGGAACAAAAACTTTGTTACATTGTGTGACAGGAGGTGAGATATACATGCATAACATGGGGTGGGGGCAAAAATATTTGACATATTTTAGGGCGGACACCTAATAAATGTATCTTGAACTTTAATTTTTGCATAACAAATTAAGACTTTGTAAGAAAAACTCACAAGTTCTAGAAAATAAGAATAATTGGTGACCTCGTAGAGAGGTGCTTTGGGGGGGGTCAAGATTTTGTGACAACGTGTAAGATAAAGGGAAAGGGTCTTAAATAGGAAACAACGTGTGAAAAAATTTTATAATATTGAGAACTAGTATGGAAAAACACAGCTGTCAATGGTACAAACTCAAATATATTGTGATTCTTTCAAAATAAAAAACTATTATGTATGGTTAAGAAATTGTACTTCATTATAAAAACTACTTGTTAAAATTAAAAATATTTTTGATACATAAAAATTTCTGAAGAAGCATGTCAATTTAACAAACTAATAAAGTTTAGTTCAGAAAATAATTCTATGGAAAAACTAACGTTTTCTCCTCAGTTCTTAACATTGGTGTCAGAAGTGGTTCCTAGATCACGATGATAAACGTATTGGAGATCTTCTCGACGTTAAACTGAGGCAAGTTTAGTGAACTGGGGACTTTCTGCAACCGGAACGAAGGCTGAAAAGAATTTGCGGTTGCAGCAGTTTCTTGAGGTGAGTGGTGAAAATCTGAAACGATTTTAGCCATGAGAACTGCCTTGAAGAATCTTCTGAAAGGAATCCTGATTTGATATCTGCTATATTTGGTGAGTTAATGTGTCAAAACCAGAAACTACGCCTAAAAGTTGATGCCTTGGTAAGTGCTTCGGATTCTTATATGGAAAAATTCACATCGCTGCAAAACGCGGTTGGAAAAGAATTCATGATTTGGAAGAGCTGACCGAATTCTCCGAAGAACGTATTCAGCAACAAATTGACAATTTGACTCTACAGCTGGACAATATGAGAGTTAACCGTTCTACACATATGTATTTAAGTCCAAGCAGCCTTTCGGTAAAGGTTCTTAGAATGATGGTGAAACTTCCTGGCCGGTCTTTTACAGACAATTTGAAGCTGCGTTGGCAAGATGATCTCTGAATGGTTGGCAAGATGAAGTCAAGGTCGTTAACTGATTGCTTCATTTCGAGGAAGGGCTGCGGATTTAATGCAGACCTTTCCAGCTGGAAAAGATATTGACTATCAATTCGTCATTATGAAAGCAGAAACACGTTTCGGTGATTCAAAGATGAAGATGGTGCATTAAGTCAGTTACCAAGCAGAGTTCATAATGTTGGCGAATTGCTTCAGGAACTATACACGCTCAGAAATCTTGGATTAAATTCTAATACAAACTGTATTGTATATATGACCACACCAGAATTGTATTACAATCTAATACACTACATATATTACAATTGATTTTTATTCTCTCATTGGAATTAATTTTAATACATGCCTGTATTAAAATATTTTTGACAAAAAAAAAAATTAACGAAACATGTGGGATTCTCGAACCCACTACGTTAAGGTTATTAAGTATTTGGCTCTACCAACTGCTCTATCAAGCCACATGTATAAAGAAATGATAAACATGCATAAGAGCCGAACCAAGCCGAACCAAGCCGAACGCTGTTTTTACAGACTAATCCAAACTGTATTAAAAAGTATTCCAGGTTTTATTAAAAAATGCATGATTCCAACGATTGGATTAAATTCTAATACAAAAAGTATACAAAATGCATGATTCCAACGATTGAATTAAATTCTAATACAAAAAGTATTAAAAAAATGAATGATTCCAACGATTGGATTAGAATTTAATCCAAGATTTTTGAGCGTGTATACAGATGTTGAGCGTTTAACATTTCTTTAGAAGAAAATGTAATAAGAAGAATAAATTTCTTTGAAATTTATTTTTTCTTTTAGTTCACGTCTTTTTTAAATAACAGCTTATTTTTTAAAAAAAATTTTCATTTTTTAATTTTTACTTTTTCGTCTTAAAGGTTAATTATTAACATCTTTTATTTTCAAAACTTAGCAAATACTACAGCATTTTAATTTTTTAGACCATTAACCTTATTGCAGTATTAACATTATTTACACGATTTACAAGTTAAGTGACATTTACTACCAAAATTCCAGCTGAATCGAGCCAGTAGTTTTTTAGATATAGCATTTTTATTGATTTGTGGGCGATAAAAGGGGGAATGGCCAAATGTTTTTCATAAACCCATGCTTTATTTCATTAAACTTTACTGTTTAAATTTCAGCAGAATCAGCCCCGTTGTTTTAGAGATATAGCATTTTTATGGATTTGTGGGCGGTAAAAGGGGGAGTAGCAAAAACTTTTCCTTAATTATCCTCTACTCGAAGGAAATTTACTGCCAAAATTTCAGCTTAATCGGCCCAGTAGTTGTAGAGATATACTATTTTTATTGATTTGTTGGAGGTAAAAGCGGGTGTGGCAAAAAATTGTATCATAATATTGCATTGTCACCGGACTTACATATTTATGCTAGATTTCAGCTTAATCGGATTCCAACAAGTTGTTGAAAAATGGCTTGCAAGTGTTGACGGACATACATACATTAGAGTGGGTTGACCTCCATACAACAAAAAAAACTTACACAAGTGCGCCCCTCATATGAAAGCTTCTCGCGAGAGGATTTCAGGACAGCAAAAATCGTTTTTAAGGTATAACTTTGGTATTTGATGTTCGATTTTTAAGAATGATATGTCGGGATAAAGGTCGTAATGAGTACAGCACTTAAATTGTAGGTGATAATGACCTTTGAACTCGTCTTCAGGGTCAAAATGATTAAACTATTTGTTTTTTCATACTTCCCCCAAATATTTTATCATAATTAAAAATATCTAAAAAAGTTATTTAGTTCTTGCATTCAAAGCGCTAAGATTCATCTATAAACAAAAAAGTTACAGCACTTTAAAGTTTTTGCATCTACTGAATTGACTGTTTGTCTTTATTTTATAATTAAAACTGCTTTGTAGCTGTAAAATTTTTTTTCATATTTACCCCAAAATATTTTATCATAATTGCAAAGATCTGCAAAAGTTATTTAGTTTTAAATAGCTCGTTAAAAGTCAACCGCAAGCTGTTAATGGAAGTCGGCATGTTTTTAAATACATAAGTATGTTGGATCCGCCAGTTACCAATAAGTGTGCATAAAGTTATTCGTCCGACAATAGAATATAACGCATAGTATTTTCATCCTGAGAATGTTCTGTTGTCAATGATAATTGATCAGGATCAAGAAATACGTTCAAATGGATATGAGTTAATAAGAGAAGCACGCAACGATCCACCTGCAATGCTTCGTGTTTTTATGTTCCAAAACAAGGCGTTATAAATTTCGACAGCAAATCTTATATAGAAATGATCGATTGGAATAATTCAAAATTACAGAGCCACTATGCTTGCAGTTTTATATGGAAAGCAAATTAATAAATTTTCAATTTTCAACCAACAAAATTATTCAAATACCAGGTAAATATTTTGAAACAAAAATTGTATATGTATGTTTATAAATTAGGCATTGGCGTAGCCAGCGGGGAGAAAAGGGGGCAGTTGCACCCACTTTTTTAGTTAGATAAACAATTTCAAAAGAAAAGTTATTCAAAATATCAGTTTTTTTACAACGATAATATTTTTGTATTATATATTTTCCTCTTCTTTTTCTCTTCTTCATGTTTCAAGTGAGTCGATGATTGACTGCGATAAAGTACAGACGTATACATCGTGAGTGAAACGCTTTCTAAGCACCAAAACTATACAAAAACAATAAAAAAACAAAATAAAAAATAAAAAAAAAACGAAAACCTAAAACCAAAATATAAGTGCATAAAACTTGTTTTACAACAAAAAGCTAACACCTGCTTTCAGCATGGATGATGACGATGATAATAGTGACGAAAACAGCGAACCAAGTGAACAAAACAATGAGAACTGGCAACAAGTGCCAACAACAAAAGTGAAGAAACGGCCACTAGCTGATTCCCCAAAAATTCATCATAAGAAACGACAACATTTAGCTGGTACGTCGCTAAATAACAAATTCGCATTACTGGATAATGATGAAGAAGTCAACTTATCAGAAGATGAGACTGTTAACACAACAACACCAAAACCTCCGCCTATTTTTATACCCAACGTATCTAATATAAGTAAGATGATATCAAACATGTCTAGTGTTATTTCTTATAAAGAATTTAGCTATAAGTCACTTAGAGATGGACAAGTTAGGTTAATGATAAAAACAATAGATTCATATAGAAATATTGTTAAATATTTAGAGGCTTGCAAAATAAACTTTCACACTTATCAACTCAAACAAGAACGTGCGTATAGAGTAGTTATAAAAGGCATTCACCCTACTGCTTCCATTCAAAACATTAAAAATGAACTAACGTTATTGGGACACTAAGTAAGAAGCATAACTAATGTTAAAAGTCGGGTAACAAAAGAACCCTTAGCAATGTTTTTTGTAGATCTCGAACCGAAGTCCAATAACAAAGAAATTTATGATTTACGTCACATCGAAAACGCTATTGTTAAGATCGAACCACCAAGAAAATCAAATGACCTTGTTCAATGCCACCGCTGTCAGCAATTTGGGCACACCAAAACATACTGTAAGAAACCATACAGATGCGTCAAATGTGGTTCTGACCACCCAACTGCTGAATGCACAAAAAATATAAACTCACCTCCTCGCTGCACTCATTGCCAGCAAAACCATACTGCTAATTATAAAGGATGCAAAATCTATCAAGAGCTTCATAAAAAATTACTAAATTCTAGTATACGTATTCAGGAAAATCGTCAACGTTTTCCAAATATTTCAATTAACCCAAATGAGTATCCTCAACTCAGTTCAGTTAACAATAACAAAAGCACCACATACAACAATGCAGCTCCTAATCAAGTATCATACTCTGAAGCCTTAAGAGGTATAAGTTCGGGAAATAATGAAAATAGATTGCTGGAAAAAATAGAAGCAATGCTTAGCAAACAAATTGAGCTAACAAATTCTCTTATGAATATGATGTCAATTTTAGTTGCTAAATTATGCAATTGAATTTAAGGATTGCGTTATGGAATGCGAATGGTCTTTCCAATCACACTCAGGAAACTGAAACATTTCTTTATTTAAATTTCATTGACATATTCCTAGTTTCTGAAACACATTTCACAAGTAAATCATACTTTAAAATTAAGGGCTACGATTTAATCACAGCTAATCATCCCGATGACAATGCGCATGCTGGGTCAGCGATCTTAATTAAATCAACTTTAAGATATGAAATACTTGAAGAATACAGATACCCTTTTCTTCAAGCTGCTGGCATTAAAATTGCATGTAATGGTAATGACGTATCTATCTACGCTATATACTTTCCCCCGCGACATAATATCAATTGTAAAGATTATTATGATTTCTTTAAAAAATTGGGATCAAAATTTATTGTCGGTGGAGATTATAATGCCAAACATCCTTGGTGGGGCTCTAGACTTATCAATCCAAAGGGCAGAGAACTTTATAAATGTTTATCAAAATACCACTACTCAGTATTATCCTCTGGAAGACCTACATATTGGCCAAGTGATCCAAGAAAAGTTCCCGATTTACTGGACTTTATTGTTTTTTCTGGTATACCAAGTCAATTTTTCGATGTGGTAGATAGCGATGAGTTAAGCTCTGATCACTCTCCCGTGATTGTTAACTATAGTACTTCTGTGCAAGCTCGGTCTAAACTTGTAAAAATTATAACTCAAAAAACTGATCTCAATTCTTTTGAATATTGGATAGATACTAAGTTGAACTTAAATGTATCAATAAAAAATGGCGTAGAATTAGATAACAGTGTTGAAATGTTCACAAGCCTTATACATGAAGCAGCTTATCTTTCAACTCCAAGCAGTCAATCAGATCAAATTAGCCGTAGCAATATAGATATATCTACCGAAATAAGGGTACTTGTCCGAAATAGAAGAAGATTACGTAGACTTTGGAAATCAAGTAGAAATCCAGTAGATAAAAGAAATTTTAATCAAGCCTCTGACTACCTTAACAAAAGATTGGTTGAAATAAAAAATAAGAAAACAGGAGAATTTTTAAGAAACCTAAATACATACAGAAACGAAGACAGCCTTTGGAAAGCAACAAAGTATCTAAAACGGCCAGTTAGGAGAAATGCCCCCATTAAAGATTCAATCGGTGAATGGTGCCGATCAGATAAAGATAAATGTCTCGCTTTTTCAAAACATTTAGAGCAAACTTTTCAACCACATTCATCCAACAATCTATCGAATGACAGCGAAATACTGCATTTCCTAGATGTTCCTTGTCAAATGGATCTTCCTATTAAGCATATTTCTCCCAATGAAGTAAGAACAGAAATAAGGAAATTGAATGGTAAAAAGTCTCCTGGATACGATAAACTTGATGTAAAAGTCGTAAAATGCTTACCAAGAAAGGGAATTATTTTTCTTACTTTGTTATTTAACTCTATTCTTAGAATAAACCATTTTCCATCTCAATGGAAATGTGCGGAAGTTATAATGGTACCCAAACCCAACAAACCTGAAAACGTTGTTACATCCTATCGACCAATTAGTTTACTGGTAATTTTCTCAAAAATATTCGAAAGAATATTTTTACGACGATTGTTGCCAGTCTTAGAAAAATACAATATCATCCCTGATTATCAGTTTGGATTTCAGCACAAACATGGAACCCCCGAACAATGCCATCGTATTGTTAACGTTATTAGAGATACCTTGGAACGTAAGAAATATTGCTCAGCGGTGTTCTTGGATGTTCATCAGGCGTTTGATAAAGTTTGGCATCATGGCATGCTTTTTAAACTAAAAAAGTTACTTCCTGCTCCTTACTATATGGTATTAAAATCGTATTTACATCAGCGATGCTTCTACGTGAAAATAAATGAAACGGTGTCAAGTTTATGTGAAATAAAAGCTGGAATACCACAGGGTAGCGTATTAGGCCCAGTCCTATATACTATTTTTACGTCAGATATGCCTACTACTGACGGTGTAACCATTGCCACATATGCGGATGACACAGTTTTAGTAACTTCCAAATATTCACCAATAGAAGCCTCTAATATACTGCAGAGAGAGCTTGAGAAATTAGAAATCTGGTTGACCAAATGGAAAATAAAAATAAATAATGAAAAATCAGCACATGTAACGTTTACATTAAGAAATAATGATTGCCCTAAAATTACACTTAATGGTTCAGCTATTCCTCAAGTAAACAGTGTTTAGTACCTAGGAATTCATCTCGACAAAAGATTAACATGGAAAGAACACATAAAAGCGAAAAGGCTGCATCTTAATATAAGAACTAAAAGAATGTACTGGTTACTGGGTCCAAAATCAGAACTAAGCATAGAAAATAAAGTAATACTTTATAAAACAATACTTAAACCAATATGGACGTATGGAGTTCAGTTATGGGGGACAGCTAGCAACTCAAATATTGAGATATTGCAACGATATCAATCCAAAGTTTTAAGACTGATAACTAATGCACCTTGGTTCGTATCTAACAACACAATTCATAATGACCTCAACATTCCGAAAGTTGCAGACGAAATAAACAAATTCAGTTCAAAATATCTGGAGAGACTTAGCAGGCATATAAACCCATTAGCTATATGCCTACTCTATGAAAGTGAAGAAATAAAACGGCTGAAAAGACACCACATTCTTGACCTTCCATTCAGAAAATAAAAAGTGTACTACTTTACAACTTATATTTTTATTTCCATATATATATATATTTTAAATTCATACATGTAAATATATACATATGTACATAGTATAATTGTGCTCAATGGGGCTCAATTTATAAGTTAATTTTTGTTATAATCAAATTTGCTTATTATTGTAAAATAGATTGCAAATAAAATGAATATTAAAAAAAAAAAAAAAAAAAATGTTTCAAGTGAAGATATTTTGGTGAACTTATTTTGTACCACCATTTGTACTGCCCCCCGAGATGAAATTCGCTTCAGACGCGCTTGAACTTAAGAAGTTATTTTAATAGAACTCCTTTGCTATTCACAAAACACAGAACGCTTTGCCCGCGTAGTTAGTGAATCAGCTATGGCTGTCACTGATGAAAATCTTTTGGGTCATATTTTTACGAAACTGGAAAGCCGCGATCGTTACAGGCAACTCGAATCACACCAAAATTTGATCTAAATTTTCTGTTTTCAATAAATTTTGTAAAAAACTTTAAAGTGCTGCAACTTTTTTGTTTATGCATGGATCTTAGCGCAAAAACTAAATAACTTTTTTGATATTTTTACTTATGATAAAATATTTTGGGGTAAATATGAAAAAAAATAGTTTAATCATTTTGACCCTGAAAACGAGGTCAAAGGTCATTAGCACTTATTATTAAATTGCTGTACTAATTACAACCCTTATCATGGCATATAATTATTAAAAATCGATCTTTAAATACCAAAGTTATACCTTTAAAACGAATTTGGCCGTTTTTAGGGCGTGGCAGGATCGAAAATGTTTAGTGTCCTGAAATCCTCTCTAGATAATCTTCTAAGATAATCCTCTAAGATAAGATCTCTAATTAATCCTCAGAATTAATCTTCAGAATCTTGTCACTGTACCACAGTTTTCACTTCAATTATTTCCGCAGTTTTATACTTTAGTAGCTCCCAGACTCTTTAACAGCTAACCTAATAGCATTAGATGTATTCGTAATAAATTTATGTTTCTTCGTTACGTTAAAACTTGACTTTTCAGTCTTAATTACAATGATGTTGATTGTTTGTTCAGTGTTGGTTAGTAGTTAATCCTTTTTTGTTTTTTGAGTTTCTTTAAATTCACGTTTTTTTCTAATTATTTTATTTATTTCTCTTCTTCTTTTTTTGTGATTATTTATGTTGTATATTTATTCTTTGAAACCACGTTACTTTGCGTTATAATAAAAATACGATTTTGTTTAATTATTCAATTATTTACTTATGTGACTGCAATCGCCTCTAGTTCCTTGTGGACTATTTATTGCAGATATTTTTCATTCCAATCTACAACTTCTTATGTAATGTTATTAATGAATTGCTTGCATATTTAAGTTATGTTGTGTATTTTAATAAAAAAGATATAATAAATGTTACTACTACTACTTACTTCTTATAAGCAAGCTTTCATATGAGGGGCGCACTTTAACAATTTTTTTTTACCCACTCTAACATACGTAATACATACATACGAACGAAGTAAGTTAAATAAAAGCTTATAAAAAAGCAAAAATATTTAAAAAATACCCAAAATTGAAAAAGTACCAAAAATAGATAGTCACGTTACATAATATTTTAAGTTTTTCGGAGGTTTTTTTGCGTATTAAACTAAATCAACTCTTCTCCAAAACTTCCAAGCAAAGTAAATATTGGTAATATAAATTTTATTGCGAAAAGTATATATCGCAGTGAAAGTTGACAGTATTCGAAATGAGTTACGTTAAAAAACTACTGCGTTATCACACGAGTATGGTATTATTCATGTATAATAATTTTTTAATTTAAAGTTTTTGAATTTATTAAACAAATTAATAATGTGGGAACATTTTGAGATCAACCAACAACAAGAATTAAAGAAAAATATTTTAAAATTGAAATATCCTAGATATTTCTTTAATTATAACAAAAACGCTTTCAATTTTATGTATAGACGCAATATTTCGTATATTTTTAGCTCTTCCAAATATTTCTAGAGTTTTTAAAGTGTTGACTATTTTGTGAATTTCGGCATTGTAGTTTCTTCAACAAATATTTTCAACACTGACGAAATAGGAGGCACTTGTGACTACGAATTTGAGAGCTTTTATGTGTTTTCGAACTATCATTTTTGTTGTCCCTTGCCTGGGATGTGGCAAAATAGTTCCAAATAATCTTGAAGCTTAATTTTGTTTCTAAGTGAGGAGTAATGGGAGCAATATTCTTATTTTTAAATTGTGATGAAAGCCCATCACTCCAATTTTTGTTACTAAGTGAAGAATAATGGTAGCAATATACTTTTTTTTAAATTGCGATGAAAGCCCATCACTCCAAATTTTCAACACTTTCGACGACCCTGGTAATTTATGAAGAAGCTTGTACGAAACAAATTTTCGGAGTGGGCAGACCATGAAATGCCCACTTACCATATATTTAAAATACAACTAGTATCCTTCGGCGGTTTACAAAAATATTTAATGGAGTTTATCCTTGTAGCAGTGCTACCATGTGTACTGAAATTGCATTCAATTATTTCAACTCCTTGTCTTTTCAGGAGTTAGATAAAAAAAAGACTGCCACGTTACACATGTTTAATTGCTATCCATGTCTACATCTTTAACTATAGGTTATTAATTTGTTCACTAATTTATAAAATAGACTTTGAACACTTGCAGAAAATATGACTAATGGACTTTAAAAACGCGATGAAAATTACAGAAAAAAACTTAAGAAAAAAGACAGCCACGTTGCAAGAAAAAACGGCCCAATTCATTGTCGTTATAGGTATATCCAAAACAAATAGTTTCCAAATTATTCTACTCTATTAGATAAAGTATACTCTATTTTACTATGGAATTTAAAAATGAAAACAAAAACTTTATTGTATAAAAAAAATATAATATATTTTAAAAATATATATTTAAAAAATATATAGTAGCAAATACTTTGAAAAATACCTGTACAAATCAACTGCAAATCAAAAAGTGCGATATTTACGAAAAAAAAAATGACGTCTGGTTTTATTTTTCAAATTTCTGCCCATAACTCCATAAGTAGTTGATTTTATTTTCTATACCAGAAAACAATTTTAAATAGCTTGAAATAAATAATAAATTTTGATATATATGTTAAAAAATAACAACATCTTGCACAACCGATTAAATTTGTGAAGTTTATTCGAATTTTTATTATATTGTTCAAATTGTTCTTAATATTCATTAATGATTTATCGTTTTCCGTAAAAAATGCTCAATGTCTTTTGTGTGCTGATGACTTAAAAATTTAAACTGCAAAACTTAAATCTGATTTAAATTTAGTATATGAATGGTGTAAAAAAAATTGCTTAACTTTAATTATTGGTAAATGTGCTGTTGTTTCATATTCAAAATCTATTTGTCCTCTTTTGACGTCTTATGAGCTAAACAATTTGCATCTTAATCGGGGGACAGTCATTAAGGATCTTGGAGTAATATTTGATTCAAAATTTACGTTTATTAATCATTTAAATTATATTATCCCTAAAGTCTAGCAAATGTTGGCCTTTATTCGTCGGAATAGTCTTTATTTTACGAATCCATACGTGCTTAAGACTCTTTTTACTTCACTTGTCCGCTCCAAATTAGAATATGCATCTTTTATGTGGCGTCCTTTCTATGCCTCACATATTACGCGATTGGAGCGTGTACAAAATCATTTTTAAGGTTTGCATTGCGGTTCTTTACTTTTTAGGAACCAATTCCATCATATGATGCCAGATGTGGTATTTTACACTTGAAACCATTACATAAAAGATGGAGTTTATTATCTTTATTATTAATTTATGACGTCTTTATTATTAATTTATGACGTCTTTATTATTAATTCATGATGTTGTGGCACAGAAGATTGTCCAAGCTTTTTAGGTCTAATAAATTTCAATGTTCCAAGCAGATTTTTCCGTCATTCTGATATATTTTATTTAGGCACTTGCCGAACAATTTATGACATAAATTCGCCAGTTAATAGAGCGTTAAGTGAATTCAATAATCTATGTAGAATAAGTGATATCGATTTTGCCTCCTCAAAATAGTCTCTAAAATGTATATTACAAGCTGCTATATAATTTTTTTATTTTATTTATTTAATTTATTTTTATTTATTTATTAATTTAAGTAATCATAAGTACAATAAGAGCTATGCTCTTTTATAGTACAACATAAATGCATAAATATAATTAATTTACATTAAATCTAATTAAAATTAATATTAAAATTGAAATAAAAATGAAAATGAAAATGAATAATTTTATATTAAAAATTTGAAATTAAAGTTAAAAACTAAAAATTAAGTATAATAACACCTATTTAAAACAGAATCAAAAATAATGACCTTAATTTTTAAACAATATTGGCTTTATGTTATTTTTTTATTTTAAAGAATATAAAAAATAAAAAGAATTAAAGTTAAGTTAAGATTGAAAAAAGTTTCTGATACACAGAATAGATAAAGAATAGATAACATAGAGAAGTAAGGAAGTGAAAAGCTATTGAGTAGAGAAAAATGAAAAGATAGATTGCTTAAAAGGACCTCTCCCAGCGACCTCCCTAAGCCATCTTGGCAAAGCATTCCACAACCTAATGGCGTTAATGAAAAACAGGTGGGAAGAGTTTAATGTTTATATATTTTATGTAATTTAATGATAATTATTCGCAGTCAGTAAGAACTGTTAACATTCATTGACTTAGTAAATAAATAAATACATTTTTTAAGGTGTTATTATTTGAATGATGTCACTTTGCAAGACGTTACTTTCTATGACGGTGGAAAGCGTGGTTGTCTATGATATTTTCTAAATATCAATCTTAGAGTGCCTTTTTTTCATGAAATTATTTTTGCAGAATTTCTAAAGGTTTTACCTTTTTGATGACGTCTCTTTGTATAGGAGGTAGAAGTTATAATTTAATTGCGCCAAATTTCAAACTCAGAGTTTAAATTAGAAATAAAAATTAAAAAAATCATGATGTGTAGAATTTCGATTCAGTACATTAATTTTTGTGTAAATTTAAATGAATTTACCGTTTTTTTTAAGTTATGTTACTTTGTATGGAAGGTAAACGTGGTTTTCATTGCATTTTTTTCGTTTTAAACTTGATTATGTTTATACTCTCAAGCGCAATTCGTATGGTATATATTAGCTTAGTTACTTCGTTTGTAACGCGCATTAGGAGGCGTGGCAAGTCAAAAAAACACTCAGAAAAATACAACGTAATATTAAAATTCAATAGTTTTTGTCACTGTCACTGTCACTGGCGTAGTTGAAAATTTTAAAATCAGCAATGATATTTTTATTTTGAACATGAAATTAATTTGCATTCTAAAATTAGTCATTATTAGAATAAAATTGTTTTATTTTCAATACTAAAAAAAAAAAAATTTGTTTTAATTAAATTAACCATTTTTGAATTTAAGTACAATTTTAAAATATAAGCCTTAAAATAAAAATTGACATTTTTATCTAAAATATGTTAAAAATTACATTTAATTTTTGGAGACGAAATGATAAAAAGAAATTATGTTAAAAATTTTATTTTATTTTTGAAATAACAAAGAATAAAAAGAAATGATGAAATATCATTGACTATTTTAGTTTTGGTTGCTTTTATTTTTGTGACGCTGAAATTATGAAAAATGGTAGCTTGGCAGTAAACATAAGAAAGCTAGACTTCAAAGCATGCAAAAATTGTTTCAAAATAGTTAGACCAAACCCAAATGGTTCAGATAAAAAGAACATTTTTAAAGGCTTAACAGTTTGCGTATTCTTTTAATTGATCCTATTAGTTTTTTTAATATAACTATGTTGGTTGTGATGAGTTATATCTTTATGATAACTTAAGCCTATCGAAGAAATTATTTTTTCTATCTTGCTGCCTCACCAAAGTAATTAAACTTTTCTTATTTAACTGCCGCTGAAAGCCATGCTCCTTTTACTACTATTTTTATGTGAGACATTTTTGTGATAGTCAAAAGCAAAAACTAGCCACCCATACATTATGCTACTAACATCGTCCAGACCTGCTGCTATACCGACAACAGAACAACTAAAGTAAAAGTTTTCAAATGCTTTAGCTGCTTGTAAGTCAAACATGAGCGCCTGTTTGCTTCTAATTTCAAAATTCTTTTAGAGCGCTTCAATTAAGTAACTCCGATAGTAGTCTAGTATTGGTGCTGGCTCCAAAAGTTATTAGGAATATTTGTATGCAAAACAGTATTAATCGAAATGTAGAGTGAGTAATACGATGAAGTTAAAATCTTAGGACAAAAGTTACTGTATAATAGAATAAATAAAAAAATTACTTTTGCAGAAAGTGTTCTACCTAAATTACGTATCAACAAAAAGCGTTGTAAAAACACCAGTAACAAGTAATTGAACAATAAACTAGTATCCACTTGTTGGTATCCACCATATTGTTATCCACTTTTGTCGAATTAATGTTTTTGCATATGAAACATTATTGCATATACAAAATAAACTCCTAATCATTATGTTGCCATACCTTGGGTAAAGTTTGAATTGTATCCTTATCGTTTACAAGGAGGTTAAAAATTGCTGCTCTAAAGTTTGTTCCATTACAATAATACAAAGTTCGTAACATTGCTCGGCCTGCGCCATTGACGCGTTATGTGTGCCTGTTAGATACAGGTAGAAAATGCAATCTTTTTATCAACTTTTGTTAAATTCACTGTTTAAAAGTGATGTTAAAAACAGCTTTTTAGTTAAAACGTTTCTCAAACCCTGCTTTTACCTTTATTATACTTGTAGGTGAAACGTTAAAAGCGTCTGCCACATTTGTTTCATACAAAATGGCGCTGGTGTTACCTGTAAAACAACTTGCTACACCTTGAAAAAACATTTTTTTTTATTTTGTATATACTGTCCAATAAATGGGGAAAATAAGCTTTACCGGCTGACTTGGCGCGCATAAATTTGTATTTTTCATAAATTACAACATGGCGAACAGTTTCTATAGCAAGTAGTTGCTGTAAACTGTTTGAGAATTTTATTTCAATCACGTAATTTATTTATCTTTAAAATGTTTGCCGTTGTTATACTTACACATCGGGTATAAGTGAGGTGGTAGGCGACACTATAACATGTGTCTACAGATTTTGTTTCGACATGTTTGGAGTAAAGTTGGGGGTTCAGGAAAAAAAATCGATAGAGGATTGCAGTGTGTTAGAAAAATCACAGGTAGACATTATTTGACTTGATAAAATGATTTTTGTTCTGAAAAATTTTAATTCTTAGATCCTTAAATCTAAATAGTATATTATAGATGTATTAAAGCTTACGTGGGAGTAGTAAAAAATCTTAAGAGATAAAATCTCCACAATAGACAAAATTTCCATGGTACAAAATTATTCAAATTTAAAATCTCCAAACCGAAAAATTTTCATAGAAGTTTTCATATAATTTTAAACTTAGAATTTGAAAACAACTTAGTAGAAAACACTGCATATATTTGTATTTAAGTGTTTTTTTTTAATAGAAAACATTGCTTTTTAGATTTTTATATCAACATTTTTAAAATATGTTTGTCATATCATTAATTTTGCAGTGAAATCAGGTAAGTAATTCAATGACCTCAATTTAAATAAAAATAAATGGCAATTTTTATTAAGTTTTTTTCAACGAGTTACAAAGAATTTAGTTTTAGTAAAATTAATTTTGCTAAGTAACAGCTTATTACAATTTCTTGATTTTTGGGTCAAATACTCTTAATACACGTTTAATTGCAAAAATGATTTTTTTTACAGAATTTTTTCTTTAAAATTAATAAGTTTTTATTAAAAAATTCTTTAAAAAGAAAATCGTTCTGGACCACATAGAAAATTTTTCAAAAATATTACATATTTATACATATTTAAAAATAATAAATAAAAAGAAAAATTATGTATTCTACATAAACAAGTCTGTTTTTGGCATTACTGGTTCTCCAGATATTGCTAAAAATGTGATCCATTTGCATTAATTCTGCACCCACGCCTTAATTTGGCACGTATCCTTCAAATGATGTACTTGATGATTGCCTACGTTTTTGTAGCTGTACTGGATCTGTAGATGTTGCGAAAAATAAGATCCATTTGAATGGGAGGTGTCACGCCCACTTGTAAAAATATTTAAAAACCCCTTTTTTGTACTTTGCTGTGCCTAAAGCACTAAGAACGTCATCAAAATAATTTATTCCCTCTAGTTAATACCAATAATTCCATTGTGCAGTGCTCTGTATGGCTCGCACAAGACAGCTAGTGCAGATTTAAAACATTTCATAACAGACTTGTTTATGGAGAATACATCATTTTTCTTTTTTTGTATTATCTCTAAATTTGTATAAATATGTAATATTTTTCTATATATGTATAAATAAAAATATGTATAAACGTGTAATAAATTACGATGGAAATTACTTGCAAAAAGTCGAATAAGGCAGGCAGGTGTCAAATTATGTTTAAATGGTTATAAGTTAGGTGACCACGTTTTTTGACCAAAATTTACGTACACAAAAACTAAATTTCGGTTTACATGGAGAAAATACAATAATAAAAAAAAAATTGGATTTATGATAAACATTTTAGAAAAATTATTGAATCAGATTCATTTTATTCATAATTTTTGCTGTTATTTAAAACATATTTCTCACTTATTCCGATTTTTTTCAATAATTTTGGTGGAGTTTTAATAAATTCAAAGAATACTAAGCAAGTCTTCTTAATGCTGTATAACGCTATATTTTGTAAAGTCTTTGAAACACTCTACCCATCTCTGATCAGTGGCAACATTGTTTTTTTGCCATGATTGAATTTTTTCATCAGTGACGAATTTTTTCACATTCACACGAGAACTGGTCAAATAATTCAATGTCAAGTAACTTCACGTAATTTCACGTCACCAACTTCCATTCTCCACGGTGGGCAGGAAGTAACGATAGGTTTCATAAAAATGTCGACAAAAACTGAAAGTAGGGTTACTCTTCATGATGATTATAGGCGACAAGCCCGTTTGAAATGAAATCCTATCTGCTCCTGTTTCAAAGATATCCAAATTTTAGATGTTTCCGATAGGACATACAATATTGTGTATATCTAGTATATTGACGCATAAGTTTTAGTAAGCTTTTAACCAGTTTTAAACGTTTCCAAGGTGCACTACGTGAAGGTAGCTTACTTTGCATTTCTTTTGTTTTTTAATATTCTTGTATTTTTTTTATATAATTAATTTTTTTTATGTTTTTCTTTATAAATTTTTGTAATAAACCCAACATCTAAATACATATCAGTTTATAAAATATAAGGTTTTAAATTGTTACAACAGCTTTTCCTAATAATCTTGAAAATGTTTGTCCTTTGATCATATTAATTTTAAGCCTCTCCTAGGCTTTAATGAATTTCATATGAACGGACCCCCAGTTTGTTTGGACCATAATCCTTAACCAGCGTTATTCAAGAATATAATGGCTTCTCCAAATAGCTAAGAATAATATGGATTTTCACGGCTTGAGAAATTCCGGTACATTTTAAGATCAGTTTTTTTTTTTTTTTTGGAAAAGCAAGTATCAAAATTTACTTAATGTTACAAAGCAATAAGGGCAAAGGTATGTTGCCGTTGTCATCTGCTGTTTATAAGCAATTAGAAAAAATTTAGTCTGAAAGAAATCTAAAAGGTCACAAATCTCATTCAGTTTGGTTAATTGAACTAAGGTTTTAAAATTTTCATAAACTCCTTTTTCTTGGGCAGAAACTATTTGATCTTTTAGAAAAAGACGCATTTTGCACAGTACCATCAAGACCATCATATATATAAATTTGGTAAAACACTTTCGAAAATGAACTCTACCTTTATTTGTTTTTGAATCGTACTTGTTTCTTTTACCAAATGAAGATCCTACTATTTGGGCATAGTTGGTCGAGCTCTTTCGAGGTCTTTTAAAAATGCCTTTTTTGTATTCATTAATAGTTAGTCGACAAGAGCTACACATACTTTTTTGGAATGTATTATTAGAAATATTTAATATGCTCTTTTATTACTTTTATATGATTTTCATTTCATAAAAAAATGGAAAGGTTTATCTTAAAAATAATTTTTTTCCCACATGTTGCGAATACTTTCATCCGGTTTTCTTCATGATTTCATGTAAATGATTTATTGATAGAAAAATTTCTTTGATCCCTATAACGATTATCACTTTTTACTGTACAAAATTAAGAAATTATTTGATGACACTTAGATTAGTAGTCGTTGAAATCTTGAGGAGATACAAATTTATCTGCCATAAAGCTATTATATTTAACATTTAAGCTTCGAATTTCTTATTATGAAGAACACTAAACTTCTATCCAAATATTTTGATATCCAAAATCGCCCATATTTCTGCATTTGCCGTTTTTTTAGGTCTCTTTTGGTTTAGAAGTGATCAAAACAGCTATGTGCTCGTAGTACTAGAAATGCTCTGCAAGAAATCAGGTTTTTTGCTCCCCTGAAAAGTTTTGAAGACGCAGTGACGATATATACATTTTTTGCGAAAAAACTATATAAAATATCCAATACTTTACGCATAAATATGTTCCAACCATCGAGATATACGCCTTTTCTATTTTGCAAAAGAATTTATCAAATCAGGAATATGTGCAAAATGTGGATATCTTTAAAACAGGTGCAGCTAGGATTTCATTTTAAACGGATTTTTTCCCTAAAATCATCCAGAAATACAGCCCTGCTTTCAGTTTTTGTCGACACTTCTATGTAACCTATTGTTAGTTCTTGCCCACTGTGTCCCGAAGTATTATCGCTTTCAATAATTTCCACAGTTGGATTGAATAGCGTTGTCTAAGCAGATAAGAAAGTTATTCTGCTACAAATTATTTATGAAATTCTGACATGAAAAATCTTTGAGGAAAATCAACCAAACTTTTGGCATTGGATCTTTGAAGAAAGTTATCAATGTGCTTGGGCTGGCTTCGATCTTCAGAAAAATATTGTTTCAATGCTTCGAAAATACACGGTGCATCGAACCATAACCAAGCACCTTTCTGTGTTCGTCATCGACTGAATCACAAAAATCTTTCAATGCTGTAACTCTCGTTGTTGTCATGTAGAAATGTGAATAAATTTTGACGACTATCATTTTAAAATTAAACGGCACCTTGTCTCAAGCTGTTTTCAAGGCTGCCGTGATATAATCCCAATTTTTAATTTTGGGATTATGTCAGTCCTTATACAGTGACATTAACCCAATTTTTTCACTTCTGTTTATGTCCCTATGGAAGCGATGACATATTCGCAAAAAAAAATTAAAATTCCAAATTTGTTTCGGGATTATGTCACCCGTGTACTAGTGACATTATCCCAAAAAATACAGTTTTTCTAGTATTCTAAGATTTCTAGAATATATGTTGTTTTCTATTTTTAATTTTTTGATATATTAGGCTTTAAGTGCAAATTAAAGAAGAAAACTAAGCTGGCTTAGTCAATTGAAAAAAGTATAGTCTCACATATGTAATACAAGTGTTCTATCTTAAAAAGTAATGCATGGAATTTAATGGTTAATAGCTTATTGAATAGGTCATAGCATAAGTTTTCTTTAAACATTCTTGCTTAGTTTTTAAAAGTATGTAATTAATAAAAAAATAGCAAGTTTGTCGAGCCCATTTTCTTTAATTTGGACCCCCTATAACTTCTAAACCAGATGAGAGCGGCCATTAATTTGTACAGATTTGGAATTTAAAGCTCTTAATACATACACACATTTCACGAAAAAATAGTCAAAAAAATTAATTTTAGCTAAAAACAAAATAGTTCGAAATGTCTATCCAAATTTTCTCATTTTTCCCAATTGGGGTTATGATACTTTACAAGCAGTGAGATTGCCCCAAGAAAAAAATTTGGGTTTATGTCACTGTATAAGGAGTGACATAATCCCAAAATTAAAAATTGGGATTGTGCCACTTGGCGCTATGTCAGGGTACCGTTTTCAAGGTGTTGTCTAGTAGCAACTGCGGAAATTATTATCCAACTTCGCCGCATCGAACGGGTAAGTCTTAAGCAGCGTACAAACCTACGCAACGCAGGTGAAAGCAGCCGGACCATCCCTCTGTACCAACGACGGACGACCGAACTGAGACGATCTTATGATCAACACTGCCTATTGAGCAATAATGCTCTGACGGCCTCCAGACGTAATACCCACCGGTGGTTCCTGGAGAAACTCGTCCAACTGAGCAGACTTTTAGCATGTTAAAGTCGCGCATTGACTAAGGCTTTCGATGCTTTTACTCCTCGTTAAAAAAACGCCAATTAATCCTGAATACAACTAATTCAGTTTTTAAAATGCATTGTTTGAACCGGTGCATTATCTCCACAAAAGGAGGCCAGTTTTTGACTTAGATTGAATTTTTCGTTTGCAGATTTCAAAAGATTGACGAGATTATTCGAAGTTTCTCCTTTCACTTACGTAAATTCAATAATTCATACTTTGATGCCATCTTCATTTGAAAAATAACGAACAACTACGGGAAAAATTTTCATATATCGATGGTTCTAAGCGCCCGTCATTAAACTGGAAAAATGGCAATCACATAAATCTTTGTGCAATTCTTCTAATACATATGGAGCAAAAACACTCGTAGCAACGGATTCGCATTTAGTGAGAGCAGAACTGAATTTGATTAATTGAAAGCAAACGAAAATTATTTTTGACGTACAGTCTGCCAAACAAAAACATTTGAACCATTGAAAAACTTCTTGACTGGAAGAAGCGGCATGTTGTGCCTGTAAAAAATCAGGGATACATGTATAACGCAAAAGAAATTGTTCCGCTGCAACACGTTTTTCTGTTCATAAAATTGACGTTCTTCCGCGGAATCATAAAATTTGCGAAGCTAATAATGATTTAAGGCGGTTTGGAAACACTTTTTTCGGAAGTATTTTTTTCCATAAAAAGGTTACTATATGTGTGTTGAATTCGTGTTTAAAATTTCAGATTGATATCTTCTACAATAGCGAATTTATTATATATTATTTATATTATTTAAAGTTCTTACAATTTATACAAGCCACAGAGAATAATTAAACTTAAAATTAACAGGATTGCATGTCTGTAGCTATGAGGGCTAGTGTCGACATGCTATCCAATTGTGAGAACAACTGAACAGAAATTGATATGAAAACTTAAAACTATAGCAACAACTCGGGATCAGCGGGATCGTCACACCCGACACTCCATAAGGGAATGCCCTGCAGATGAGATATAAATATTTCAAATATGATATAAGTATAAATGAGCGAAACATGACTAAAATTTTATAAGCTAATTAATTAATTAAGTGAGGAACAATTTAATAAAGAAGAATAATTATATAATATAATAATTTGCCCAGTATTCAAGAGTTAACAATAAACAATTCATCAATTCTAAGAAAATCCAAATTCGCAATCCATGATTTGATTGATTTGATTAAGATATGGTTAACCTCAATATTTCTAATATTATGTGGCAGGTTATTAAAAAATATATATATAAACATCTGTATACTCTAGAACAAATTGCATGCCCTATTAAAACTTTAAATTTGATTTTCTCAAAACAGCTGAAATGCAACAGCAAACAGCAAAATGTGATTTTTTTAAAAACGGTGCAAAAGACTATTGAAAAACTATAAGTTTGATTAAGCTCAAACTTTTTGTATTACATTTATTATAGCAAAAACTATAAGACTACCTTCAATCACCCCAAAAAATTAAAAACTCGTTTTTTAGAACGTTTAAGAAATAGCGTAATTTTTCAAATTTTTTGTTCAAAATTTCGACAACAAAATATGTAATCTAATTAGTAGATAATGGCCAATCCTCTAGTTTTTAGTGTTATCTTTCATATGGACATTAATTGTTGGCACCGTTTTGGAGTTCGAAAATGAAGTCCAAAATGCGAAAGGCTTACAAGGGCACATAGAAGGGCAAAACAAAAAAAAACATGAAAATTTCATATATATACTAAAAAGCATGTAGTTTGATGTATAAAAGTTTTTAAATAGTCAATGGCATTTCCAAAAACAAAATCTCAATAGACTTTTGCTTTCAGCCGTTCAAATGAAAAAGACCCTTTTAAAGAAAATTACAAAAGCATCTACGTTGGGGACAGCAAAAATTATTCGAAACATAACTGTAGCTTTAGATACCAAGTGTCAAGTATATCTAGTTTCCAAACAAGCTCACAAGAAAAAGATACATAGATATCTGGAAAGGACTCATCGTGGATGAAGGAAACGGAGTATATTGTCGACATTGAAATTCTTCGGAGTTAAAGTTTTTTGATGGTATGAAAAAGGTATGTAAACGATGAAATGATTATGAAAATGGGCTCACGAACTTCCCTAAAAGCCTTAAGTAAAAGCTCGTGTTGACTAGTTGACGGCACATTATATGGTGTCCCCAAAGTAATGCGGCAACTCTTCAGTATTCATGGTCATGTGACTGGTCATATTCTTCCGTTGATATTTTGCCTCATATGTCAGAAACCGTGATGTGGATAATAATACTCTGAAGCTACAGCACATAGTTAGCCTTTTTTAACCGGCAACTACCCAGCTAGCACAGACTTCGATTTGTAACAAAAATATGTTATAATTCGGTGGTATTCCAGTTTTTTTAAACAAATTTAGTCACAAATGGGTTGTATTAAAGTTTCAAATAAGTAATTTGTAATAAATCATTCGTTTTGTTGCAAATAAGTTAAACTACGGTGTTAATTATGTTACGAATAAATGCACTTGTTGTACAAATGTTTCATAAAGTTTTGAAAAGAATAAGTAATTTTTACGTTAAATTAACATTATTACAACATTTCTTTCTGTAGCACCTATAAAAAATGTTTGTGTATTGTAAATGTAAGAAATACAGTAACGTGTTAGCAACCTAGATGCGAATAAGTTGCTTTATGTTTATATTAAGTAATATCAATGTTACAACTTTCAAATGTTCAAAACTTCGGTTTAGAGATGTTTTTATTAAGTTATAGGGAAGCCACTACAGCTAAATGTTTTCAATTTTGCTGCGACGCACTAAAATGCCATAAGCAAAATATAAATTTTATTGTTAAAAAAAAAATTCTGTGTTGCTTGTAAATTTCTTTGTGTAGGCTTCTACTACCATGTAATCCACTTTGTATTTATTTAAGCGTTGAACGAAACTACCAAATTATAACTCAACAAATGTAGTTAGGAAAAATAAAGTTGCATTGAGGTTTTTATTAAGTTGCAAGAACATTGAAAATAATTATTGCAAACTTTGGCTGTATCAAGGTTATTATTCAGTTGATACAAGTTTAAAAACATAATTGTAACTTATAAAATGTAGCTTGATTTTGAAGAACGATGTATTGAGGTTATTATTCTGTTGCAAGAACTTTAGAAAAAACCATTGCAACTTTAATAATGTTAATAGTTACATGAACGTTGTATTGGAGTTATAATTCAGTTGCAAGACGTTTTGAATAAAATTGTTGTAAGTAAATGCTGCATTAAGGTTATAATTCAGTTGCAACAACTTTAAAAAAAGTATTTGTGACTTTTCATATTTAGTTGGTTGCAAGAACTATGTATTAAAGTTATTATTCAGTTGCAAGAACTTTGGAAAAAAGTGTCTTAAAACGTTATACTCACCATATTTGATTTTTTTTCCACACTATGAATTTTGATTGGAAAAAATTTAAATACGATTTCCTTTACTATTTATTATTTTCTTTTAGAATTTTCAGTGCAATATGACGCTAGGAACTTAAAAAATATATTTAGCTATACATTAAACATTATTACGCGGAAACTAAAAACTCGAGATATGTCTTATTTCCAAATTATTTTAAAAATTTTAATTTTTTTGGGTGGCACGTGAGTTTTCTATAGGTAAAACACAAATATTCATCGACAAAATGGCCTTTGTTGTAAAATTTTAGTGTATAACTCTTCATATTTTCAATTTATTTTCACATCGCTTTATTTCATCCCAATTTGTCTTTAACTTTTAAAATACACTCCAAAAAACTATCACTGGTTTAATAAACATTATATTAAGGAATTGTGTGTGCAAAACATTTAAAAACTTTTTAACAACTTATTTTTCATCAATCAGGAATATTTACGTCATCAGTAGTCCTTTCTTGTAAAAAGATCTGTCATCATAACAAAAAATAACTTCAATAAAACAAAGTATTTGTTACATTCACGTTATTTTATCTGAATTGTAACATAATAATAACACAGTAAAAACTTTTTTGATATGTTTCATCTTGTGGCGTGCAACTTAAGTTTGTACCAACAACACATTTATAACATTATCTTCCTTTAAGTTCTTCCTTTAAAGCTCTCATAAAGGTTGCCTTTTCCGCTTTACCCAAATTGTATGGGGCAGAATAAAAAAAAAATTATTCATTGAATATGATGTTAATCAAAATTTCAGCGTTCAAATGCGTATGCTTAAAGTTTTAGCCTTAAATGAATGCGACCATCTCGCGTACAGCTCTTTTTGAAAATTGCCACCTAGCTACTCGATATCGCAAATTTGGATTGTATACAATTTGCCACGCCCCCATTTTTAACGCCCAAAAAATATTATCAGAGAAACGGCACTTGTAAATTGTGTTCTATTACAAAATTTCGAGGCAGTGCGACCTATAACACAAAAGCTATTCGATATCGCTAATTTCAGTTGTATGTTAGGCCCATGCCCCATTTTGTCTTCCAAAGCGTGCTTTCCTGGGCTAATACGAATCTTTCAAGCCCAAAATCGTGAAAATTGAACGATCCGTTCTCGAGTTATGAGTGCACACACGGACAGCAGCCCCTTATGTATATATATTTATATATATTCAATAAAACACCCTGTAACCAAGAAGGTGTTTGAGATAGACCCCAATTCAAGAAAAGTTTTTTTTAGGAATGAACCAAGGAATCTTATCACAAAATTTTCGAATTTTATCCTGCTAGATAGGCCAAATCACACACTGTGCGTCGGCGACGAAAAAAGCGAGGAGGAGAAAATCGCAAAGATTGGTCCTAAGTGGGATTACCTCGAACAAATTTTTAAACAAAGACGTGGGTGAAGTCAATCCAGGGGTGCATAATCAAAAATTTTAAGTTTGGGATTATGTCCCTTGAGTTGAATCCTCTTGTTAAATCCTCAAATTTCGTTCTCTTTTTGTGTTGCTCATCTGCGAAGTAACAAATGACAGTAATAAATTAAATTCAACAATAAAGGCAACAACCCTCTTACCACCGTGTTTTCCAAAGAATTCATTGATAAATCCCACACACAGATGCATTTAAATAATTTTATTAATTTGCTTTTTTTGCTTTCTTGCGGCATTTTTATTTTTTAATACTGACAGTTTTTTAAATGTTATCAAAAGTCAAAAATTGCTCAAAAAAAGAAGAAGGTGCACGCACAGAAAAAACATAGTTGCAACAACCATGTTTTAAGAGGATCACAGTATGATTCGGATAATGATTGTTGCCCATATGTTCTTAAACATATAATATATTCTTTGATCATGACAAAATTTTTACAACTATATTTAGAAAAGGAACTTTTTTGTAGGAACCAAAATATTATTGAAACAATCATTAATCTCTTATTGGGTCGAAAATAGAATGCCTGCAACAACGTCATTATGAATTTATTCTTAGGATCCAGAATATTATTGAAACAATAATTTATTTTTTTTATTTTCGTGCACTCTAATTTCCACAGCTATTAAATTAAGATATCTTCAGAGGATTGCCATTGTCTGGGCTGAACAGAAATTCTAATTCAAATGAAAAATCTTTTTGACAAAATTTTCTGCACACTACCAGAAAATTGATAAAATTTCTTGCCAAAATTGACATAGCTAGGAATTGATAAAACTTATTGTGTCTTAATGAAGTGAAAGGTTTTCCTGTAAACTGTTCAGACACAATAAATTCTTTCGATTTTTGGTTATGTTCTACTTCGTTTGACAACAATCAAAGAACAGTTCAGACAAACTTTCAAAATTCTAATATGTTTGTCTCTATAATAATATTTACATTTATCATGATTGACAGAACTACAACATTTTCATTGCAACTTATAGTTGAGGCAATCATAGTATGTTGACGATTTCAATGATGTTATGATTTCAACTATAATGTTATTTTTGGTACCACCATTGGTAAATAATGACTTTATTAAGGCAAAAATTTGTGTTTGCAGAAATAGTACAATAATTTTAGTAAAAAAATTATTATTGCAGTAATCATGTCTCAACCATGTCTTTTCTCTGCGTGTGCTTTCATGAAAGCTACCACTTAAGGTTTTTTCATAACACAATATTTACTTTTTACATGATAAACAAGAAACACAGCGGTAGCATTACTTCAGGGTTTTAACTTAATAACGAATTGATAAAATGTAAATATTGATTTTTAGTCTGTAGCGCCATCTCTGTGTCACACCGAAAAGTTTTTATCCCATGCAGTAATACTGCGAAGGACACCATTTAAAACAAAACGCCCTGGCATCAAAAAGCTTAAAAGAGCAGGTTTTTAATAGTGAAAATTCCCGTAATACCAATATTTTTCGAGATATTTGGTCATGAGTAAGTCAACATCAAATATCAATTCGAACATTTTTATGCCACCACGCATATAAATTGCGTAAGGGATATATTAACTTTGTCACTCCGTTTGAAATGCTGATAAGGAGGCGTGACAGGCATAAAAAAGTATATAGTTATATTCTTAATCAACATCACCTCCTAAGTCGATTTGGCCATGTCCGTGTGTGTCCATCTGTTTGTCTATCTGTCTGTCTGTCTGTCTGTCTCTCTCTTTGTCTGTATTTATACCTTTATATTAATTATGTTCGAAAATATGCCAAATTAAATAAAAACCACTCTTACCACCCATATAAAGTGACTTTACCAAAGTTTTAGATCTCTTTCAATTCAACAAAAATGTATCTAATAAAATCTAATACTGCACATAAAGTCTAAGCCTTAATATGAACTCTGAGTATTAAATTTTTTGAAAATCGAATAAAAACCCCATCTATCTCCCATACAAGTGACTTTTGAAAACTATAAAATCTTTTTAAAATACACAAAAATGAGTCGGTGGCAAATTATTTTGAATTTTTACCATACACTCGAGGCTAGAAAATTGGTTAAAAAACAACTGAAAATTGCGCCCAGCTCCCACACAAAGTAACGTCATCATATTAGTAAAACCTTTATAAAATCAACATAAATTAATTTTTAAAGTAAACATTGTGCATATAAGCTTTAATAAATACAAAGGACTCTGAATTTCAAATGTGAACTATTTGGACAAAAACCACGCCTAATAAAAGTGACGTCATCAAAAGTATGCAACTCTGAATAAACTTAAATACGGCCGTGGGGGTATTTTAACTTCTTTCCTTACTAGTTTTTTTTTAGTAGTTAAGATATACTATTTTAAAACACTTTCAGTCAGGTTTATTTAAATGTAAACTATTTTTTTGTTTATTTTTAGTGAAGTTTAAGATTAAAACAGATTATTTCTTAAAAAGCTTCTTTATCATAAAGAGCTGATGCTTACATTATGCTTTACAGTATTAACTATTTAATAGATTTTATTCAAAAAACTATTTAAGAATAACGTTACAAATGCAGACAATACGATCAAATAATAATAAAATTTTTCTTTTCTTTTCGAAACATATTTCTATTCAAGAAAGAAAGTGTACTTAACGCATTTATTTCATAAATCAAGGTACTTTTTATACAGTACTAATACAATTTGTCTGCATGATGTTGTTGCCAATAAAAGCTCTTAACTTTACTTGCCACAAATAGACGTTAATACATAGATTTAAAATGATGTCTCAAAGTTGTTTGTTCTAGTTCGCCTGTTACTTAATATGCCGTATTATATACAAAATTTGTTATTTTAGACTATCTATTTTTTCCATTCCAGTATGTGTATTTTCGATACACAGTTTGTTTACTACTTGTTTCACTTTAATCAGTATCACTGACCAGTAACTTGTGATACACATTTATATATCTTCTTCTATAACAACATGTACATATGTGTTATCTGTAAAACAAAAGTGATATCCGCCTTTTTTATTTTTTTTTCTCTCTTATTCTAGCATAAATATTTCCAAATTCCCCTCACCATATCACTATTGATGTGTCTCTACATATTGTAGTTTTTAGTTTTGCAAAACTAGCAAGATTACCATATCGTTCAGCTAGGCTTGCAGAAATATACAGCTAGACAAGAACTATCGTAGCTGTGATATAATCGAGAATAATAGTTATGCTCGAAAGCAAGAAACCACATGAATAGCGCCAAACCCATAAAACCTCATACTTCAGAAAAATTCCTCCTCCTCCACACATGCACACATGTTTCCAAACACACTTCAACGAACATGTACCGCTCACCCCGACCGAGGGAGCAAAGCCCCATACACCACACACATTCACTGCATCCACTCACTCTAGCTTGAGTAAGTATACACAAATATCCCGTTTACGTATGCCAGACCATACACACAAAAAACGTTACTGTGTCTCATCATCACATCGACCCCACACATGCACCGGGCTTCTTTAATGTTGACCCAAATTACGAACAACCCCACCCTGAATACCTTCTGTGAGAAAATTTACAGTATTGTTAGGTTCATCTTCATTTACATGACATGACAGGAATTGTATGGAAAAGAAACCCTCATTTTTTTAAATATTGGGAGAAAAGGATTCAATGAAAGCTTTTTGTGTAACAAGCTTACTAAATTTTTCATCCGCATTTAAAGTGGTTGCATTGATTATCTAGAAAATACCAAAATTATAAGAAATATAATTGTAATTTAAATGAAAAATAGAATTTCCACAAATTTAATGGAAGTTTTTAATCTAATTTTTCTATCCTTTTGAAATTTCTTTATTTTGGCATCTAAACATTTAAGCCTGATCAAAGCAACTAATCTTTTGAACTTAACATAGTGAGGAAAATAATTCTTGAAGCTCACACAATATTAACTTTAAATGTCAACACAATCTTTCATGAATAAGTTCAAAATTAATTCAGAATGAGGTAATGAAAATTTTAATTCGATGATGTTAAAATAAAACATTAAAAAAAAACTGCTAATTGAGTGCTTTCTATATAATTTTTTTACTAACGACTAATTGAAAATCTTAATGAATAATTAAAAAAAAATCAATTGGCCATTTCCTCTCTTGAAAGAACTTTGACCGAGCTTCTATTGATCAATTGCGTTGTGCGTGGTAAGGCCACCAATAGTTAATAGTACAGGGTTATCCATTTTCTCCTTCGGAAAGTAAAGTTAAAAAAAAACACACTAAAAATTCAGGTTTCGATAAAATATTTTACTTCTTTATAGTGTTTGGGCTTTCCCATTATACGTGGAATACAAAATCATTAAAATATTTTCCCCGGAATTTTTACAGGACTTAATCTTTTTAAGGTAGTTTTCGATGGTTTTTCCGCTTAACTCGGGCAATAGCTCTGCCATGAGTTGACGAATGTTGGTTTATAATTGCTCAAAAGTTTGATTTTTATTCTCGTAAACATGATATTTTGCGAAGCTACACAAAAAAGGCCAAAGGCGTCTTTTCGCACAATTTCGGAGGTCAGTTGACATTGCCAAATCTCGACATTTTTTGAGGTTTAGACCTGTAGATGTGTAAACTGGACTTTTTATTTCTTAAAAATTTATATTTTTTAAGTTATAGCGAGTTTAAGTTTGCATATAATTGTTGTTGTTATGTTGTTTTTTCTCTCCTTAATTTCAGCATATTCCTAAAAATTTTAAACTGTTATACTGACGAATGAAACTGTTATACTGACGAATAATCTTATAATTTGACAGCTAAAACCAGTGATGCCAACCCTAGGAGAGTAAAAATCCACAATTGCGACATAAAAAATCCGTGTACATTCGTGTTAAAAAATTTATATATTTTTTTTTTCAATTTAAGACTAGCAGCTTATAAAATTACTCAATTGAAGACGTTAATAGCTTTTTACAAATTTTTTGTGTATTTAATTTTTTTTTTAAATTTGCATAAAACTTATAAAAGTTACACACAACGTAAAACATAACTAAAAGAAAGTTCTCAAGTTTCCCAGTTTTTATCTTGAGGAAATATCAATCGATTAAGAAATAATCGATATAATATATGAACTATGTGCGTGTGTTTTGCAAACGTTCATGTTTTTCTGTTCTCAGTTGCAAAATTGTAACTTGTGTACCACGCTAACGTGTTTCTCTGCCACTGCAACTACCCTTACATCCGGTGTATCTAACTCAAAGCATACAGCTATCTCGATTTTGTACACAATTTTCTCTTTGAGTTAGTTCTAAATAATTTCTAATCTTTTTAGAAATTTCCAAAATACTTTTCTCAGGCAAACAGAATGCGGCGCAAGTGACATTACCGATAAAGTTAAGAATCGTTAACATTCCTTGAATACCAAACATTCCTCAGTGTGAGCTAAATAGATACAGAATATTAGAAAAAAGGTACATATTCAGGCCTGGTATAATTGAACAAAAATTGAAAAGGAGTAAAAACTCTAATAAAGAATGTATCACGAATCGAAATAATTGAATGGTTTCAATGCATGTGCCGTCACTCACAGCATTTATCTATTTAATGTGGGAAAAAAGTCCACTCACAAAGCAATTTCCAGCCAGGCTAACAGCAACTTGAGCTAGTTGCAAAGAGTTTTAATTGATAATGGTTGAAGTTATGGGGGTAGGGGTGGTGTCCTACTACCCCTCACAGGGTAGTGCTGCTGCCGGTGGTTAATAAGTTTAAAAATATAACTTTCAATAGATTCCTTTCGTATTTATTTTTTTTTTTTGCCATTGAATCTCAAAGCGCTGTTGGATCATAAATATTTTTCGGGTATGTATCGCAGGCAGCTACGAATATTTATTTACAGCCATTTGGAATGCACTTCCGGTTTCGCTTGCTATTTGCTGTTGCTTGCCTGTTGCCAGAAAATTCGTAGTTCCGCATTCTCAAATGTCCTTGGAATGCGGTTTTGGAATTCTCGAACACATTTCTGCGTCAGAGAAAAATTGAAGCAATCCAATCGTTGGGGAAAAGTTTGAATTGTACAACCTTTCTAACATGTGACAAAAAATTCAGATACCATTTCATTTTTAAACTTGTTTATAAAACCTTTCTTCTATAGCTCAGCGCCTCATAAAACTTAGCATTGATTCTTTTTATTAGGTTTTTATTTTAATTTAACTCATAGATATAATAGATTCCTCCGTGGTATTCCCGAACGATAAGGCATCCCTTGAATGCGTCAATATGCAAACAGCAGCACAGATTTAACAGCACCGTTACTTGTTTGTGCTCAATGCTACGCCCCAAAAAAAAACCCAAGAAACTTGGAATATATTTGTATGGATTGTAAGATATTTGGCAGAGTATCAAATGTAAGATATCTGTCCTTGACATTTTTTGATGTCCTTGATGTCCTTGATTTCCTCTTTACTTGCATTGCACACCAATTTCCATTATTTACTTTGCTGTTTGCAACCAAAATGGCGTCTTCAAACAACCATTTAAAGAGTAAACTTGCGGCTTTGTTCGATTAGGAGCACAGTTCTGATAACTCAGTTGATATGACGTTTTTCACAAAAATTCTGAAGGCTACAGAGTTGCCACTTAGCCATTGATTGCAGCATAGTTTGAAATTATCTCTCACAGTTGAAAACATTTCCGATTAAAATCAATTTGAACTTTCGAAAAAAATGCAAATTTTGTTCAGTATAAAAAAGAAGCTCTAAGATATTACGTACAGGCGAACAGCTACTTCCAATAGCAAAATTCTAATCTTCAGACCAAAATTAAATTTGTGCTGAGATGAAATTTTTTAGGTTTTTTTTTTTTTTGTTGTCTTTTTGGTCCTTTAAACTTATTAAGTACATACTCAATTGGTGTTTGTTTGCTTTCAAAGGTTCAACAATTTTACCATCACTTTTATATATGTTTGACACATCATTGAAATGTCAAGTCATCAATCTTTTTGTCTAACGCAACAGGAACGCAGGAAAGTAGTTGGTTTTAAATGTTCTAATGCTTCATTTTTGGAGCACAACTCTTTCGTGCAACACTTACATATACCTAGCTCAGCCACTGTGTACGTTATATTTTAGATCCAATTTACTTAGTTGCAAAACCTTTATTTTAATGGCAGGGTGATTTCAAGAAAAATCATTTCAATTTTATAAAAGTGGCGTTACATGCTATTTCGTCAACGTTTTGTTTTTGATTCCTGAAACCCGAGAAGGGTCAAATATATCACCGGATCCTATTGTTTTAACCCTCTCAACATTTCCTTGGAACTCACCCAACTCCTAATAACTTCCCTTCTTGGGGTTTCACTACAAAAAATAAAGAAAAATGTCTAAAATTCACCATATCTCTACCGTCATATAAGCTTTCAACTTCAACTTTTATTGCGAACACACCTACACCTGCAGTGTAGCCAACAAGTTAATATACTAGTAAATGTTCTAGATCAAAAAATATCAATATTAGTTCAGCTCAAATGCTTTTTAAATTGCGCAAAGACAAAGAAAAGACAATTGTCCTAATCTCGATTGAATTGAGGTAGTATTTTTGCTGGCATAATTTGAACTAGTTGTGATAGTAGTAACTTTTAAACCAGTAAAATACTAGTATAATCAAAACTAGGCTTTTTACTGGCATGATTTGAGGCACCTTTGTGCTAGTATATTTTTTACTAGTTAAAAACTAGTTTTATATTGACCAGTTTCAAGTTAGTATTATTTTAGCCAGTTCAATTCTAGTAGTTTCATACCAGTTGTATGCTATTACTACGTAAACTGGTTTTATACTTATACTATTGAAACTATATTTAGATTTCTAATTTTAAGCAGATTGTTATTTTTAAAAAGCTACACATTTTTCCTATACAAACCAAATTGAAAATAACTTCGAATAATTGTGTTAAATTAAGGATGTAGTCCGGTGCGTATAATCGTTTAAATATTTTTATATGGTTTTATAAACATCTCAAACTGTACAAAAACACTTTTTTGAAGCGAAGCTTTTTACGCCTCGTTTTGTGATTTGCCTGAGTGAAATCTGAAAAACGACACTTTTTTCAGTACACCTTTTCTTAGAATTGTTGTTGTTTTTTGCTTGCGTCAATTACAACAAGATAATATAAAATTAAAAATATTTTTATGACAGCAATGAGAATCAAACCCGCACCCTTTCGATTGATAGTCCAGCACGCTACCATCTAATCCAAACACGTTAATAAGTTAATTGGTTCATTTAATATTAAGTATTAACTGAAGCTATGTTGCAGTATTTGACAAGAATATATTGAAAGGATTGTGCATTAGCTATCCTACATACTCTATTGTGAATGCGTGAAGCTGTGATGCCGCAGATCACAATAATCGATCAAAAGCATTGGGTCTGTTCGGAAATGCATCACGATTTGCAAATCGTGATGCAGTATGCGCAAAACTGGCATTTTTTAAGCGTCCAAATTGCAGAGTAAATGTTTTTGATGCGAATGATGAGTTACGCTTGATAAAAAAATTACATTTTAGAATGTTTGACATTTGCAGTGCTGCAAAATGGGCCTTTTTCGAACATATTGTTTATGCTAAAAAGCAATTTGCGGATCATGATGCATTTCCGAACAGACCCATTGTGCATTAGCTATCCCAACAATAAAAGTAGCAAGGTTACATTGAAAGGGTTGAAATTATCCCAAGATGCCAATTGTTTTAGGTGTAGATTTAAATTGTGAATTCAGACATGAATGTTCATAGGCACTTAAGGCAAGGCCGGTGGTCCGTCTAGCACTCGAATACTTACGGTACTTTTAGGATTTTTTTAAAAAGTAAATATATTAAACAACGATATTCAAAATTTTAAGGTAAATTGTAACACTCATTCATCATAAAAAAAACATTCTTTAATTTAAACAATTGTTGATCTTGTTCAAATAAGACGATTTCTAGGAAAATGGGCACGGGCGGTATTGTAGATTTTGACTTTTCTATAGATCTGTTCGCTTACAGATAGTTTGTGATAATTATCACAAATTATCAGCTTTTGGCGTTCGCGTTCGCAAAAAACTTGCAAAATAAGAGAAATTGAGAGCACAAAGTGACTGTTGACTTGGAGGGGAAGTTGCAAATTCCTGCTGGAAAAATTTTTAATGATTTAAGACAGTTGCAATTCGAACAATCAAACAAATTTAGTAAAATTGATGTTCATAAACCGGAAGATTGTCTGCTGCAGTCGATCCAGGAGAACACTTCACGTTTAATTTTCTTTTGTTTTCTATTCCACTTAAAGTGTAAGCAAGACGTTAATCAGCTGTTATTAAAACTTACAAATATTGCGTTCGTGTACTTTTTTAAATATTTTTATAAGCCTTTTTTTAACTTGTTTTGTTCGTATGTATGTATTTAGAATTTTTCAAATACATTTATATTTAAAAGCTTAAGACATTGATATTGTGTAGTAAACCTGTATAATGGATCGCAGTTTATGTACAGGTAAGCTTACTAAAAGATTCAATGCCACTGATAATGTGTAGTAAACCTGTATAACGGATCGCGGACATCGGTGCCTCAAACTTTTAAATATAAATGTATTTGAAAAATTCTAAATTTATATAAGTCCTTAGAAATTACCAATTTACGTACCCTTATATTATGATGATGAGTAACCAAGAGAGGGGTTTTTCGGCACCTCAAATACACCTACTATATACATATATATGACAAATGTCACTTAAATTTATTTTTTCTTTTACGTTCACGTCTTTTTTAAATAAAAGCTTATTTTTAAAAATTTTTTATTTTTTTATACAGTAATAGAAAAAAATTCTGGTTTTTATTTATATTTTTCAAAACTATTTTAAAACATTTCATCTTTTAAATTAAACTTATTCAAAAACAAATTTGTTGTTTTTGTTGTTGCCTTCTTTAAACTTACTTGATCTAAAAAGCTCACAATAAAATTCATGTAAAAATTTGATTTGTTTTATAAAAAGTTTTCGTTTGATATTTTTAGTGATGAATTTGCTGTTCATTTTTTATGTTGGTTAAAACTAAATGTAATTCAAAGTTATGTTTAATAAATGGAAATAAATATCGGAAAAATTTTAATTATTTATTTTGCCTATAGTAAAGAGCATAAACATATATAATATATATATATCAAACGAAAACTTTTTATAAAACAAAACAAATTTTAGCATGAATTTAATTGTGAGCTTTTTAGATCAAGTAAAGTGGAAATGCTTTAAAATAGTTTTGAAAAATATAAATAAAAAAATTCCGAATTTTTCTCTATTACTGTATAAAAAGAAACTCTGCGTCTGTACTTACGATACTATCGAAACTGTGTCTTTTTTTAAATAACACATATAAACAGCATTTTTGCACTGCGATACCAGCATCACTTCTTCGATTTAGTATTGTTTCTAGATAATAAAAATCATTAAGATAATCATAAGAAATCAAGTTGGCGCGGATTTTGGTTTTAAAGGGAATTTTCGATTTTTTTAAGTTTTGAAAAATATGTCCCCAGTTATGATCCTATTACTCAAAAAGTATTTATTTAAATCACACATTTTATACATATTTACAAATGAAACATTAATACCTTTCATTTAAGATATCAGTTGTACTGATCTAACGATTTTTGTATAAATTTTTTAATACTACATTTGTGAAAGAGTTTAAAAAATAGCGTTTTTTTTGCCTTTCCCATTTTAAATTATGCAAAAATAAAACTTTGACGTTTATTTTGGTTTTGTATTTTCTTTGTTGTTAAAAGAATATTTTAGCAAAAATTTCATGGTACAAAGTATGTTTATAACAGGTTGATACATTACTTACTGCGATTTCAGTGAAGATTTGCGATATCGAATAGCTTTGGAGTGTACAGTAGACCGGACTTAAAATTTTTTTTTTTGCAAAAAGAGTATACGGCTCCCTCAAATTATTCCTTTTTACGCCAATAATGAAATTCCAAAATCTTAGACTGATTACCCTAGGTTAAGGCGTGGCACATGCCCACTAAAATGGCTAAAACTGGTTTATATGGACTTTTCAAGAGACAAGGCACGAAAATATAAGTAAAATGTTTCATATATGTTTGTAATATATTATTTTATTGAAATTAACTTACGTTTTATGATAACTATTCTTGACAAACATTTGAACTTAATCGCAATTCCACATAGCATAACCCATACTTGTCATTAATAGCTGATGTTGTCATTTCGCAAAACAGAATTGAAGAAATTTTATGAAATGGAGTCGTCAACATACAATCATAATTGCAGTGTGCAGCATTACTACATAATTGCAGTTGATATAATAAAACAATTTGATATTTTAGAGTTGATAAAGTGACAATGCATATTCAAAATAGATGTCGTGTAAAAGGATCTTAAGCTTTTAAAAAAAATCGCTAAAATACAACTCTGTAAACAAATATTTAATTGCTATTATAAATAAAATGTTGGCAACAACAGAATAAAGTCAATCACGTGGCAAATAAAATTTTATTTTGTGTGTAAAATTAAATTAAAAAAATTATAAGTGTTTAAAAAGTGAAGTGTAGCTATTTTGAGCTTTAAATCATAGAAACATTATTGCTAGAGAATTGATATTGATGGTATTTGCAAAATGGACACAAGAGCTAGTGGAAAATTTTTTTTTTTAGAATATGATGAACGCCAAATTGTTGGATCTAAGCTGCCCACCAATGGACAAGTTTTGAAAGTGTTGTTTTATAACATGCGCAAAGTGAAATTGGATATTCGTTCAAGTGCGTGCGTATCTGGTTATGAAAGAGGCCGAAATTATTTGGAATAAAGCCCGTATCCCAGTTCATCAAATTGATAGAAGTGTTCAAAAAGTTGAAGCTTTATATCAACAATGGAAAAATCTGCAAAAAACGTGCAAACGCAGCACACCACTTCAAAAAAGGCGAGAAGATGAGTTTATTAAAAATATGAATAACTTATTTGACATTGCACACGGAAATGCGTTAGATTTAATTAAAATAGAAGAAGATAAGGAGTTTTTGAAGAATCAACGTAAAGAAGGTAGACCTGGTGCAATGGTGGGATGCGATCGTTCATTACTTGAAAAAGAAAAGCGAAGAAATATTCGTATTGAGAAAGAGGTAATGCGAAAAGTAAAGCAGGGCGAAGAACAATTCCAAGTATTCCTGACAGCGAATGATTTGAGTGACAATACAGAAGAACTAATTGATGAATACGATAGTGATGATAATACTGATAATACTGATGACATTGATTCGGCTTTGCTGTAAAAAATTTCGTTCGGAAACTGCTACAAATCTGATGATGGATTTTAAAAACAAAACTATAAATCAAATAACGGTACATTGGGATGGAAAAATTTTACCATTGATCACAGGAAATGCAAAAGTGGACAGATTACCAGTTGTGATAACAACAAATGGCATTGAACATCTACTTGGAGTTCCTGCCCTGTCAGCTGGTACTGGAAAAGAACAGACAGACGCAATACTCAAACTATTGAATGAATGGAATCTAACAGAAAAGGTATTTAAAAACCAATTTCTTATAACAGTAAATATAACTCTTTCTTTATAATTCATTCCAAACAAGGTACAAGCTTTATGTTTTGATACTACAGCGACAAATACAGGTAGATTACAAGGTACTTGTATTTTATTGGAACAACACCTCCAAAGAGAATTGTTATATCTCCCTTGCCGTCATCACATATATGAACTCTTGCTGAAAAGTGCTTTCGTGATATATGATTTAAAATTAAGTGGACCATCATTAGATATTTTCCAGCGTTTTAAAAAAAATTGGCCCAAAATCAATCAACAAACATTTGCAAGTGGAATGGTGGATAAAAAAATAAGTCTTGCGCTTAACAAAACTGAACAAGACCAATTAGCTCAATTTGCTCATAACTATGTCACTATACAACATCCCAGGGCAGACTACAAGGAGTTATTGGAATTGAGTCTTATATTTCTTGGTCGAAACACAGAGCCTGTAAGATTTAAATCACCTGGAGCGATGCATCATGTCCGATGGATGGCTAAAGCGATATATACGCTTAAGATTTTTCTTTTCCGCCACCAATTCTCAATGTCATCAGATGAGGCAAATGCTATCCAAAATATAAGTGTGTTCATTTTGAAAATTTATTTGAGACCGTGGATTGAAGTGCCAATTGCCGCGAAAGCACCCTTAAATGATTTAAATTTTATTAAAAATATTATTAAATTCAATGAATTGAATGAAATAATAAGCCATGCAGTAACGCGCAAGTTTTCGAATCACTTGTGGTACCTGACACCAGAAGCAGCAGGTCTTTCATTTTTTGATAATGCTGTAGACGTTGGAGAAAAGAGAAAAATGGTTGAAAATCTCAAAGAAGAACAAAATAATGAGAATTAAAGAATAGTAACCAACATGAATGAATTAAACCAAAAAAATATTTCAGATTTTGTAAATAAAAAAACATTGAGAGTTTTCGAAAGATTTAATATTGAAACTTTCTAAAACTTTCTAAAACTTGACCCTTCCAAGTGGCACAATGAATCCGAATTTCAAAAGGGAATGAATATTGTAAAAAACTTACATGTTGTTAATGATACTGCAGAGCGTTTTGTAAAACTAATGGAAGAATATAATGCAGCTTTAAGAAAAAACGAAGAAGAGAAACAATATATCTTGCAAACAGTAACTGATTATAGGAAAAAGTACGGTAGCATTAATAAATCAGAACTTTACGGTTAAGTTTAAATGTTTATCAAGAATAGTTATCATTTAACGTAAGTTAATTTCAATAAAATAATATATTACAAACATATATGAAACACTTTACTTATATTTTCGTGCCTTGTCTCTTGAAAAGTCCATATAAACCAGTTTTAGCCATTTTAGTGGGCATGTGCCACGCCTTAACCTAGGGCAATCAGTCTAAGATTTTTGAATTTCACTATTGGCGTAAAAAGGAACAATTTGAGGGGGCGGTACACTCTTTTTGCAGAAAAAAAAATTTCCCATACAAAAAAAGTTCAGTCTAGTGTACAGCCGCGGAATTCGATATTCGACCACAATTTATTAAACAATTTTTATTTTAGGTTGCACAAAACCGAAATTTGCGATATCGAATAGCTTTAGTATAAGAAATCGCACAGCCTCGGAATTCAGTATTCGAACTCAATTTACATACGCAGTTTAACTGATAACCGTGTATGACGTTGAACATGGGGGCGTGGCACCCCCCATACAATCCAAATTTGAAAAGTTTAATATGTTTTAAGTTATAGGTCGCACAGCCACGGAATTCAGTATTTGACTACAATTTACACATGCAGTTTCACTGATAATATTTTATTGGCTTTTGGAAACGGGGGCGTTGCAGAAACGTGCCGGCTTTCAGCTAGTTATTTATACCAGTGCAAAGATTTTATTGTTTTGTTTTGATTTATCAACGCGACAAGATCGGCTTTTGCTTACTCCAATCCACGTGAATGTAAGAAACGTAAAAGTCTTTTTATTAAAGTAAAATCAGCCTAATAATATTTTTTGAATTTCGTTGAAAAAGTAATTTGTAAAGAAAAAAAAAGGAAACCTTTTGCAGAGGTTAATTTTCAACTAATTAAACTCGTGAATAACTATATGCGGTACATGTATATCATACTTAATTAAAAGTGGTCACAATAAAACAATCATTAGTCAAACAGTATTCGAAGACAAGCAGCTTCTCGGTAACTTATCTTCAAACAGGTAAACAGGTAAATAAATATTTACAAGTCATTTCAATATAGAAATATGTACTGATCTAGATGTGCATTTAGGCCAGAAGTCAGCAAATTTTTATTGAAACTACAAGTACATTCATATCGTTTATCATCAATTGGAAAATAAAATATGGCAGACCAAGGTAATATTAGTTCTTAATTATGCGAAATATTGTGTAACCATTATTAAATCCTTTTAACAGTGGCCATTTTATCTTAAACAATTTTTGCTGACGCCACTGCGTCCCACAGTGAGACTGCTGGCATGCCTACAGTTATACATACATATTGTTGGTGTCGATTTTTTTTAATTACTTGAAAGCAGTATCTAGTCGAAGAGCAGATCAAACTCGAAAAATTGAAACACCGCTGTCGCAGCAGACCACTGCAGGTCTGTACTAGATAGAAAAGATTCGTAGAAAGTACAAATATTTTTTTACGAACATCGTTTGTAGAAATTTTACTAATAAATGTTTTGAGTGAAGCGTAGATTTGAGAAAACAGAACATTAAAGATACAAAGCGTAGATGACAGAACTCGTTTGCCATTTTTGTAGCGTTGAAATTTGTTTAATTGTACTGGTTCTATTATTATCTCAACCAACATGTCTTCCAAACATATCCACCCCTTTCAGTCAGCCTTTTGGGACCCCCTACAAAAACTTAATAAATGAAAAAATTGCCTAAAACAGTTCATAGCTGTTATTACCCCTGAGGTAATTCTTAAAGGAGTGAAACACCTCATGGCAAGGCTTATTTATAAGGTTGTGGCACTTGAGAGCTCGGTCGAACTGTCCGAATGGATGAAAAGAAATCAAGAAAATGAATGCATAGAACAAAGAAAAGCACAGTGACAGTTTAAGCAAAATCGGAAAAAGACTGCATTTCTCTCAAGTGACACAACCTTAGCGTTTTTCGGAAAGCAATATTAGATTTTTTCTTAACTCTCATATATTTCGGATCATAGGTCACCAGTCCAAATTTGATTCTGTATATGTATATAGATGTATAGTAATAGATGTATATTAAGGAATATCACGCTCCACAGAAAAAAAACAATTTCTTCGACACAAATGCTCAAAATAATCCTTGGCTTATGTTATGATGATTCCCTTAATATTTTGACTCTATTATAGCCATCTGTGGGCTGGAATGGTTTGAAATAACCTCTAAAAATCGAGTTTTTTGTAAAAATATTGGCTGGTGTACAAAAATTGACTATCAGAAATTATAGGCCGGAAAAAGCTCTTCCAATCTGTATCAAAAATTGTAAATTTTTGCAATCAGATTAAAAAGATAACGCTGTTTTCATGCATATTTTTGATTTTTTTTTTATTTTATTTCCATACAAAAACTTTAAAAATTCTAATAACTTCATTACTTTAATTTTTTTTAATTTCTTACAATAATTTTTCATTAGGTGTTTATTTTATAATTAATATTTTAGTTTTAATACATATCAATTTAAGCAATTCTGACTAGGAATCAATACGAGCACTCAAAACATTTCGAACGATATCTCGAAAGGGAGGATCGAATTAGAAAAAATTAAGTTTATTGAATTTTAGTGAATATTTAAAAATTTAAATTTTTTGATGCAGATCGAAAGAGCTTTTTTGGGCTGTAATTTCTAACAGTTTATTTTTTACAACTGTTACATAAGCCAATATGGTTACAAAAAACTCGATTTTTAGAGGTTATTTCAAACCATTCCAGCTCACGGATGGCTATCGCTGGAGTCGAAATATTTGGGGAATCATCATAACATTAACCAAGGCTTATCTTGAGCAACTGTGCCGAACAAATTTTTTTCGTGAGGCGCTTTAATGTATATTAGTAAAATAAAAATATGTAGACTAGTCCGGAGTGAATTTTAAAAGTGCAGAGCATCGATTTGACTCAGGGCACATCTGACAGGTTTTGTAACAAACATGTAAACTATAAAACTTAATTTCGATCTTATTTCATCTCCCTCTCCGGTTTGTCCTTAAAATCATGGCATTTTTTAAAACTAATTGTATTAAAAATCTTGAGAAGTGCTTCGGTTAGTATTTACATGAAAGGGAGCAACACAAAATGTTCTGATCACATCTTCCTGCTCTAAGCCATCCTCAAAAATGACATAAATTATAAAAAAATTATATTGTAAGGATTTTTAGATAAAGTTATAGGTGCTAACCCAAATATTGATTATAAAAAAATTTTTCCGATATAACATCATCTTCTTACTCCAGAATGTCCTTGAAAATGGCATATTTTTAAAATCATAAAACTCGTTAAAAATAAGAGCCAAATCAGCTGGTAATAGAATAAGCTGAATATGTACAATATTTCATGACGATCTGACCCTAAATGGCTGCTTCAGAGTGTCCTTGATAAGAACATGTTTCTAAAACATATCTGTATCGCAGTAAACATGATAAGGATCAATAATTAAAACAAAGAAAAGTGCATATTCCCAATTTGATCTCGATTTCATAATATGCTCCTTTTCCAAAATATTCTTAAACATCACCATGTCCAAGAAAATTGTATGCTTTTCATTATTGCAGTCAATTTCAATAAGTTTATGAGATACAAGGGTACTTTTTTTCTCATATATAATCGCTCCGCCCTAAAGTAGATGTAGTGGAATGGTATGAAAATATATATTTATTTAATGATTTATAGCTTTTATTGGTAGAACTATTAAGAAAATTATTTCACCAACATTATTTTGGAAGCGGTATTACTTTATAAAAAATATAAAAAACAAAATTTTGAAAAAAATTATTTTCTCCGCAAGAATCCAGGTCAATTGATTTCTAATGATAGAAACTGTTTATTGAGTTTTTTGTAAGAACGAAGCAGTAGTTTAAGTGCACTGAACCAAAAAGGTACATTATATTGATGAAAAGGTGCATTTATTTCAATGAATTATTCATTGATTTTGGTCCAATGAACTGTGGTCATTGATTTCAATGAATTTTCTTCATACTTTAATGAATAGTTCATTAAACTTAGTGATTTTCAATGAATGGTTCCTTGAATATCAATGTACTCTTCATTGAATTCAATGAACACGTTCATTAAAAAATGCCAAAATTAATGATTTTTTCATTGAATTTAATGAAAATTTCAGTGAATTCAATGAACTTGATGAATTCAATAAAGTTCATTGAATTCAATGTAAGGTTCATTGAATTCAATGAATTCAATGTAAGGTTCATTGAATTCAATGAATTCAATGTAAGGTTCATTGAATTCAATGTATAGCTCATTGATTTCAATGTATAGTTGAATGAACCTTACATTGAATTCAATGTATAGTTCATTGAATTCAATGTATATTTCATTGAGTTCAATGTATTAAAGTTCATTGAATTCAATGTATAGTTCATTGAATTCAATGTATAGTTCATTGAATTTAATGTATAGTTCATTGAATTTAATGTATAGTTCATTGAATTTAATGTTTATTTCATTGATTTTAATGTATTAAGTTCATTGAATTTAATGTATTTAGTTTATTGGATTCAATGTACAGTTCATTAAATTTGATGTATTCAATTCATTGGAATGAATGATCTGTACATTAAATTCAACGAATTATTTGTTAATCCCTCTCTAAACATTTTTAAAATAAGGAAATAATTAAAATTTCAACAATATTTTTTATTTCAAAGAGTCAGTTAATAAACAAATTTTCGAAGATTTTGAATAGTTTTTAAATTTATAAAAATATATGGCAAAAAACTCCTACAGGAGAGTGCATGCCGCAGGATATTTTAATTGAAATAATTGAAAAATTTTAAAGCACACATCTACGCTCTAGTAAAACTAGCAAATTGAAATTTTACACCATCCATGAAAGAGGAATGAGGAGAAGTTCTTCTCTCCAACAGCAAGGATTAATGGTTGAATATTTTCGCCTTTATTTTTGGTTGAATATTTTCGACTGGTTGAATATTTTCGACTTCCTGGATGCTGCTTCCAATAAAAACGAATGCCTCTTGGGAACTGGTAATTGTATGCTTTAGGATAGTTTTTCTTCCAAAGTTGTCCTTACTGCATACTTTTTGAGTGGGCACCAAATACCCATGAAGGCTCCAAAGAAGTTTCATAGCAGTACTGTTTGGAAAGATATTAATTGAAAAAAATAACTATTTATTTATTTAGCCTCGAGAAAAATTAAGCTTACCACTGTAATAAGTGAAATCTTCAGTTTCTGCCAACTTGGCCCGCACAGCTTTATCTTTTATGTGGTTTTCATCCTTTAAAAATGTAAACATTTTTTGAAAATGATGGCAGCAGTCACTTAAAATGCCAGGTATATTTCCTATTATTTACTAATACTAATAGTAATTCAACAGATTTAAATTTTCTTTTACATTCAAAGCACAACATTTTCTTCACTTTTAATTTAATTTGTTATCACCTTTTATCTCAAATTTACACACACAATTGCCACACGTCTTCACAACTTCGCGTTTCACTTCAAACAAAATTGGGAAGGGAATAAATTAGTATACATTGAATTTAATGAACTGAATACATTGAATTTAATGAACTATGCATTGAATTTAATGAACTATACATTGAATTCAATGAACTATACATTGAATTTAATGAATTATACATTGAATTTAATGAACTATACATTGAATTTAATGAACTATACATTGAAATCAATGAACAATACATTGAATTCAATGAACTTTACATTAAATTCAATGAACCGTTCATTAAATTCAATGAACTATACATTGAATTCAATGACCTATACATTGAATTTAATGAACTATACTTTGCATTAAATGACCTAAACATTGAATTCAATGAACTGTTCATTAAAAATCAATGTATGGTTCGTTAAAATTTGATTTACAACTGGAATCAATGTACTTTTCATTGATATCAATGAAAAGTTCATAAAATAATGAAAACAAATCACTATGCATTGAATTTAATGAACTATACATTGAATTCAATGAACTATACATTGAATTTAATGAATTATACATTGAATTTAATGAACTATACATTGAATTTAATGAACTATACATTGAAATCAATGAACAATACATTGAATTCAATGAACTTTACATTAAATTCAATGAACCGTTCATTAAATTCAATGAACTATACATTGAATTCAATGACCTATACATTGAATTTAATGAACTATACTTTGCATTAAATGACCTAAACATTGAATTCAATGAACTGTTCATTAAAAATCAATGTATGGTTCGTTAAAATTTGATTTACAACTGGAATCAATGTACTTTTCATTGATATCAATGAAAAGTCCATTAAAATAATGAAAACAAATCACTGATATTTATTTAGACATTTTTAATGAATATAACTTCATTGATTTCAATGAACAGTACGTTAAAAACTATGAACAATTCGTTAAAATTCAATGATTTTTCATTAAAATCAATGAATTAATTTTAACGTATGCTGTTCATTAAATTTGTTTTTCTGTGTGTATAAATGATATGTCATACTAAAAAGAGTGAAAAATTAAAGTTTAGAAAAAATATAAATAAAACATATGCAGCTTTTGACCTATTTTTTGAGCGAACATTGAATATTTTAAAAGTTTCTGAAAACAACATATAACATAGAACATGCGAGGTAACGGTAAATATTTTTCCATTATTCTATAGTGATCTAATTGAACTTTCAGTCAAAGAAAATTTAAGACAATATATGTTTTGCAAAATCAAAACTTAAATTTCAATACTTTTTTTTCTCATTCTGAGGCGATGACCTTTTCTTAAGAAAATGCGTTGTACTTATAAAATTGTACGTTTTCAAACTATCGCAAAAGTTTTGATTTCAAAATGCCAGAAATCTTTTTAACATAATGTCTGTAAAAAATATTACCAGAAAAGCCTTTATATACCGTTATTTTTCTAAATCAAGGACTTTTCATAAAAAAAGAAACGTTGCACTGAGAAAATCTTTAGTTTTCGATGCATCGCAAAAATTTTGATGTCAAAATAATGGGTATTTTTAAAAATTTACTATTTTTAAGAAATTTCACCATCGCAATATATATCCAAACATGTTACATAAAAAATTATTCATATAACATAAGTATTTTTTGCACATCTTATCATTATTCTTAATTCCCTCTTGCATCATATTCTTCCATCTCTTATAGTTTGGTTTTTATTTAAGAAATGTTTTTATTTAAGAGTTATTTAAGGGCCGCCACTACGGCCGTAGCCTAGTGGGTAAAGTGCGTGGCCCCTAAGCTAAAGAACGCGGTAGCCCGGGTTCAATTCCAGCTCAGACAGAAAGTTTTTTCAAATGAATTAATTTTTCTGTTCGGTCCTCTCTGCAGACAATGGCAAACCTCAGAGAGTAAAAATTGCCATGTAAAGTTTCTTGAGAGAACATAAGCCGTTCGGAGTCGGCATTAAGCACGTAGGTCCAGTTCTCGGTCATTTGTGATCAATTATTGAATAACATGCACAACACAGTTGATCAATAGAAGCTAGGTCAAAGTCCTTCCAAAGGCTGAAATGGCCAGTTTATTTTTTTTATTTTTTTATGTTATTTTTACACTCATATTTCCGGTCAAATGTCACCAATCTGAAATCCAATCATGTTATTCAAGCCTCTTCACCCAGACCTTTCATCCGATATCTCATTTATCTTATACCTTCTCCAAACCCTGAAATCCCTTACTAAAATAAATATAAAATTTCAACGTCCATATTTCGGGTAATAAGTCATTAATTTAAAATCGAACATGTTTCGGCACATCTATGATGCAATACCTTTCGAATGATGTACGTTTTATTATCCTTATTCTGAAATAAATATTAAAAAAGCGTACAACATTCAATGTTTGCGTTCAATATAAGATTAAGAAATTATTAGGAGTACAAAAATATTGAATTTAAATCATGGCGGTTTCGATATAATAAAAATTTACCCTAACACAAAAACTGTTTTGGCATTTAAAATAGGCAATGATGTCCTGGAAGTAAAGCTACCCAGTATATTTTATCTCTCGACACTCGACACTCGACCCTCTAGTAAATAAAATCTTCCAAAATTTAGGCGATACTGTTTTTTTTTAAACAAAAACAATGAAAAACTCTTGCTGAAAAAGTAAAAACTATACCATATTGTGGAAGCACTGAAACGAAAAAGACAAAGCATAAAATGAAATTCTGTACTCGTCACACAACGCTAGGATAACAGCAAGCCATGGTAAACGATTTATTGTAACTAATACGTAGTAGCAGCCTCCAACCAGTTTTGCTAGCAAGTATAACCACGGAAAAGTTTAAGAAATATGAAAAAATAAATCACATCACATACTGGTGGGAAATAAGTTAGAACCAAAGCACGGAAGAATGCAAAAAGATACACACACACACACACACACACACACACACACACACACACACACACACACACACACACACACACACACACACACACACACACACACACACACACACACACACACACACACACACACACACACAGAGCAAAAAACAGTCAAGTCTTTCTAATGGCAACGGCTTGTTGTTGCTTGCTTGAAGCCTGTTAAAAGATATTTGAAAAGAAATATTAGAAAAATGCCAACGGATTAGAAAAGCACCCACTCAGTAGTTGTGGGCTTGGAAATATTAGAATTAGAAAATAAATGTGAAAAAAGTTGAAATCTAAAGCTATGCTGTCATATTTACATAAATGTTCTTTAAGGACACGCTGGCTGGCTGGTTGACTGACACGCACATAGCCAGACATATAGACAAAAACACATACGCAGCTTTGTGTTTGGTGTGGCTGGTCATAAATTTGCCATTTTAATGTGAAAACAGTCAACTCACGACGTCGTTTTTCAACAGGAACGCAGAAAGTAGCAACAGCAAAACGCTGCAAATACCTTTAAAGAAAAGTATAGCATTCTTTGAGGCGCAAAAAATCAAGGAGAAAGAAATGTAACTGCGTGTGGTGTAGAATAAGGGATACAGAAGTGAGCATGCGCAGTAGAAGTTATAACTTGAAACTTTACATATGAGTAGAACTGCACAGCAGAATTTAGCCTATGATTAGCAGCTGCTCTGCACGGCTCGAAATACGGGTATTGATTTTCCAGCTTTCTGAAATATTTTGAGTTTGAAATAAAAATTTTTCCTGTTAAAAAACTGTAACAGATGGAAGAATATAATGTATGAAGGAGTTTTAGACATTAATAAGGTGGCCAAAAAATACTTCCGTCATTTTGCGCCATATCATGCGGATACCCTACAATGGGTCATGTGAATAAAAATCAGCAAATGCTTTTACTGAATTTTTCTAGTAAAAAGTATGGATTTAGTGAATAAAAAAAGCTATATCTATATAGCTTTTTTTATATCTATATCTATATAGCTTTAAGCTTTTTAAGCTATATCTATATAGCTTTTTTTATTCACTAAATCCATACTTTTTACTAGAAAAATTCAGTAAAAGCATTTGCTGATTTTTTATTCACATGACCCAATAGTCTGAAAAATTTCCGTTATTTTGACATAAAAATCTAGCGAATCTCGAAAACTATAGATGTTCTCAACACAAAGTATTTTTGTATGAAAAGTCGTTGGTTGACAAATATAACGGTATACGAAAGCTTTCTTGGTAGTATTTTCCACGGATAGTATGTTAAAAAATAATCCCCTAAAAATGACATTATGACAACGTATTTCCTTGAATGTGAACAAAACTATTGAAATTTCAAGTTTTGACTGTGCAAGCAAATATCTCAGCCATTTTTTAATCGATTTTCAACAAATTTTCTTTGTCTAAAAGATCAATTGAATGACTTTGGGGAAATAAGAAAATATAAACCGTTATCTCATCAATTCAATGTTTTATATTGTTTTAAAAAAACCTCCAAAATATTTAGGTTTTGCTTCAAAAATAAGATAAACGTGTTTTTTGTTGTAAATTTTTTTTATTACATTTTATTTTTTCACACTCATTTCATATGATATATTTGTTTTCATATGACATATCATTTATTTGCAGAAATTGCCTCATTTTGACTCATAATTTAATAAAAAGTTTTTATCAACGAAATTTATAAGCTACCCTATGATTTTTTTGATGAAAATTCCATTTTTCAAAATGTTGTTTTTACATTTTTTGCAAAGTTCTACAGCTCAAGAAATAATTTCTGTGAAGAATATTTTCAAATATTTCAAACCACTCTAAAGTTATAAACACAAATCTATGTTTTAAGCAATTTCCTTAGCTACATACATATATTATTATCTTCTTATATACTAATACGCAAACATCAAAAGTTTTAGTACACTTTTTGATATTTGCTATAGAATAAGGGCAATGAAGCGTATATCATTCGAAATGTGCTGCACAAAAATACGCCGAATCATGTTAGATTTTAAATTGATGACTTCTGACCCGAAATATTAACGTAAAAGGTTAGTAGGGAATCTCAGGGCTAGGAAGAGGTAGAATGGTGAATGAGGTATCAGATGAAAGGTCTGGCTGCACAGTATGATTGCATTTTAGATTGGTGACCTTCGACCTGAAATATGAGCATTAAAAGATCAATAATTAAATAAAAGCTAAGCTGTAAGAGATGGAAAACATGATGTAAGAAGGATTTTTAGACATTGATAAAATGTACATAAAAAATTTTTGCTATCTCTTACGAACATGTGTGAGTATATATTGTGATGGTAAAATTTCTTACAAATAGTAAATTTTGGAAAATTCCCTTTATTTTGTCATCAAAGTTATGACAATATCTCGATATTTATAGCTTTTCTCAGTAAAACGTATTTTTGCAATGAAACTTAAGATTTCCTTAGTACAGAAAATTTTCAAAAGGCAAGGTTTATGCCTCAGAATGATAAAAATCTATTGAAATTTCAGAAAGTTACTCGAGTTTCGATCACAGGCGATGCTAGTTTACTTTAATTATTTGAATTGAAACAATTTTATTTTCATCCTTCATATTTTGTTAATAGCTACGTAGTATTTATGTGATTGTGAAATTAAAAACATTAATATATATTCCAACTTTTATTTTTTTTTACCTCCAAAAATATTTCATTGTTAGCAGTGAGAATCGAACTTGCACCGTTTCGATCGAGAGTTCTACACACTAACCACTACTCCAAAACCCTTTGTGTTGTCATGTGATTAATTCATTATTAAGTATTAACTAAAGCTATGTTGCAGTAGATGACAGGAATTAATTAAAAGGATTGTGCATGAGCTACATATTCTATTGTGAATGCGTGAATCGATCAAGAGCATTGTACATTAGGGGGTTTCGGACTATCCTACATATAGGACGGCAGAATAACGGGAAAGTCTGTTCGAACTTTCGGGCTATCCTGCTTGTGGGATGGACTTCATTATTTTTTAGCGTTCAAGAAGATAACATCGTGCAATGGCAAAACAATTCCTTGCTGTTTTAAAATTTATGAAGTTAACTTCTAGCGCTAGAAAAGTTAAGGTATTTTTTGACTTTTTTAAAAAGTTAAAATATTTAACAACGATATTTAAACTGTTAAGGTAAATTGCTCTTATAATACATTAATCTTATAAAACACTCATTCATCATAAAAAAAACTATTTCTTTAATTTAAAAATTGTTGATCTTGTTCAAAATGGCGCTCAATGAGACGCTCTCAATGAAAAGGGGCATGTAGATTTTGACTTTTCTATTTATCTGAAAAATAAAAACCAAGAATATTATTAATCACTATTAGTGCAGCTATGGCTGGCACTAGAAAAAATATTGAAAATTGACAGAAGACGCGCTTTTGAAAATTAAGTTCTTCAAACAGCTTGTTTTCTACCGGTTATCAAGTGTAAAATATGCGATGTTTTTGAAATAAAACTTTGATTCTAGTTCCAGCGATAGCCACTGATGTTATGAATACCATATTTCAATTTCAGATGATTCGGCTGGAATAGTTTTATAATATTACTTATTTATAATTTAAATAAGTATAAAGAGAATGCATGTAGACCAGCGCTGGGCACCCCATAGCTCACTGAGCGCTCTCTGAGCGTAACTTTTCACATGTACACAAAACTCACAACAGAAGAGAATATAATTCAGTCGTACGCTGACAGTGATGCTGTGGAGACCTATGTCAGAATTTTTATGTACACTCTTAAAAAACCAACTTTTTGGTTTGTAGATTCATAATTCTTATGCATATATTTTTAATTTTTTTTATTTTATTAAGTTTTAATATAATTCATACATATTGCCTATTAAGATTCTTTGCATTAGTTTTTTAATATTATTTGTATTCATTAATTTTTTGATATTTTCTGAGGTTTTGATTATAATTTTAATGATTCGTATATATTAGGATTTAATCTTAAAAAAAAAACAAAACACCTAAAAAACAATGTTTTATTTTGAATCGCAATACAATTTCTGTTGTGCAGAGAACCTTTCTTGCGAAGCTGAATGTGTAATTTGCCACTGCAAGCAAACTAAAATAATTTATTTAATTAGAAGAAAATGCTGGAGCAATAATGATATAAAAGAAATAGTGAACAATACCAATGACTAAAAATAAAAAATAAACACATATTACAGTATGTATGGAGTAGGGAAGTCAATCCCGGGATCCCGGACGATTTAAGCCCCTTTAAATCCCGGGATTGTCTTTGCTGGATCCCGGGATTTTTATATAAAAAATTTCTATCACAAATATTCGTGTAAATGCAAACATTTCATTTTAAGTTGGTATGAATAAGAAAAAACTTTTATTGAGGCTGAAAAAGATTGCTAGGGCGATGAGTGTGAATACTTTACAAAGTTTTAGAAGAATTTGCAAACTCGGGAAATTTACTATATATTTTAAAATTTTCAAATATATTGACTTAGGAAATAATTTCTGTTTATGGTGAAGGCAATCGTGATCGAAACTTACGAATTGCTTACGACTAATAAACAACTATTTCTCCAACTAGCATAGAATGAGAACAGTGCTTCTCATCAGCGGGTTATACTTTTAATAATATTCGAACAAAACTCTCCAATAAAAAAAATAAAATAAAACGCGTTGATCTGCTTAATGTATAAGTTTAAAAATAATTAAAACATTAAACAAAAATTTAATTTGAAAAGTCTTTTCCAACCGTAATTTTCCTAAAACACAAAAAACATGTAGATGGTGTAAAAAAAGTGTCGTTTTTGAAATTTCACTCAAGCAAATCACAAAACGGCCTATCTTAGAATACGCTTCAGTTGTTTGGTGCCCACGATACGGTTGTTTTATAGACGACAATATATCAGTGCAGAAACAATTTCTTTTGTTTTGCATAAGCTATCTTTTTTGTAATACTGATTTTCACTTATCACCTTATGAATATCGGTTACAACTCTTAAATCTTCCATCTTTAAAAAATCGGAGAATTATGATAAATGCTTGTTGGATTATAAACCTTTTACATGGTTATGTAAACAGTCCATATTTATTGAGTAAAATATATTTTAATATTCCTCTTTGTCCTAGAAGATCTTTTGAGATACTCCACATGAACTTTTGTAGAACTAATTATTTGCAAAATGAACCTCTTAGAAGCGCTTGCGGTGATTTTAATTTTGTATCTGATGTTATATCATTAAGTGAATCCATGGACTCAATCAAACATAAAATTATAGATTACTTGTAGTACCGTCGTTGATTATGTAAAGTTCTTTCAAACATATATCTGATGCATCTGGTGATTTGTAAACACATTAATATAACAATCTAAATGGATAAATGGACCTAAGCATAAAATGGATAATTTTGGTGTATGAACATCTAAATAATCTGAATGGACCTAAACCTGGAATCTTCAATTGCCTCATATTTTCATGATGATTGTGAATACATTTGTCGACGGTACCGTGGTGTCTTGGTGACTTTTTACCTCTTGAAACACTACGTTAGATCGATTTTTAATATATTAATATGAGTGGCCGATAAGACCTAGTTTGTCTTGTCCTGCGTTCGCAAATGGTTTTCTTTGTTTTATGAAAATTGGTTTGGTGAAGTTGACCTAGTTTGTCGAGTAACCACTCTGACAAGCCAGGATCTCACCGGCTTCAGGTAGACAGAACGATTTATATTATATATATACTTATTGGAGTGGTGTTTTATTGGGTATGAGACCTTGTTTGTCACACGACTCCGCCCAAAATTGTTGCTTACTAGACCTTGTTTGTCTTGAAAACGCAACCCTGCTATGCTGTCTGATATTATCGATTTTGACTTAACTTTTTTTTATTATTTTTTATACTTTAATAAAATTATATACCTTAAGCAATTAATTAAAACTTTTTAGTTTGTTAATAATACATGATTTCATTCAAAATCATACTTTATATTTTTGAATTATATTAAATATCTTATTTTATAATTTTAAATTCGCTATAAAACCTGTTAACGTTTAGCAATCAAGTAAATAAAAAAATAAAAAAAAATTAAAAGATCATCGCTTCAAAAAGTGTATCATTTATATAGCAATACCTTAAACTGTTCTGTATTTTTTTTTTATATTTTTTGTTCTGTAACTCTTTCAATGGCTAGGCTTAACTAAGAACAAAACAATTTTTGAGGTATTACCTATCATTTAGGTCCTTAAAAGATGAAAAAACATACCTTTCATTTTAACCTGCGCTACTACGTTTTACAAGCTTGTACAAAGAAAAAATTGTTTTGCTCCTGTTCGGCACAAAGTTAATCCCTTAAATGTTTCTCAACCCTTTAGATCTTTGTTTTTGTAAACCCTATTATTATTATTATTATTATTATTATTATTATTATTATTATTATTATTATTATTATTATTATTATTATTATTATTATTATTATTATTATTATTATTATTATTATTATTATTATTATTATTATTATTATTATTATTATTATTATTATTATTATTATTATTATTATTATTATTATTATTATTATTATTATTATTATTATTATTATTATTATTATTATTATTATTATTATTATTATTATTATTATTATTATTATTATTATTATTATTATTATTATTATTATTATTATTATTATTATTATTATTATTATTATTATTATTATTATTATTATTATTATTATTATTATTATTATTATTATTATTATTATTATTATTATTATTATTATTATTATTATTATTATTATTATTATTATTATTATTATTATTATTATTATTATTATTATTATTATTATTATTATTATTATTATTATTATTATTATTATTATTATTATTATTATTATTATTATTATTATTATTATTATTATTATTATTATTATTATTATTATTATTATTATTATTATTATTATTATTATTATTATTATTATTATTATTATTATTATTATTATTATTATTATTATTATTATTATTATTATTATTATTATTATTATTATTATTATTATTATTATTATTATTATTATTATTATTATTATTATTATTATTATTATTATTATTATTATTATTATTATTATTATTATTATTATTATTATTATTATTATTATTATTATTATTATTATTATTATTATTATTATTATTATTATTATTATTATTATTATTATTATTATTATTATTATTATTATTATTATTATTATTATTATTATTATTATTATTATTATTATTATCATTATTATTATCATTATTATTATCATTATTATTATTATTATTATTATTATTATTATTATTATTATTATTATTATTATTATTATTATTATTATTATTATTATTATTATTATTATTATTATTATTATTATTATTATTATTATTATTATTATTATTATTATTATTATTATTATTATTATTATTATTATTATTATTATTATTATTATTATTATTATTATTATTATTATTATTATTATTATTATTATTATTATTATTATTATTATTATTATTATTATTATTATTATTATTATTATTATTATTATTATTATTATTATTATTATTATTATTATTATTATTATTATTATTATTATTATTATTATTATTATTATTATTATTATTATTATTATTATTATTATTATTATTATTATTATTATTATTATTATTATTATTATTATTATTATTATTATTATTATTATTATTATTATTATTATTATTATTATTATTATTATTATTATTATTATTATTATTATTATTATTATTATTATTATTATTATTATTATTATTATTATTATTATTATTATTATTATTATTATTATTATTATATTATTATTATTATTATTATTATTATTATTATTATTATTATTATTATTATTATTATTATTATTATTATTATTATTATTATTATTATTATTATTATTATTATTATTATTATTATTATTATTATTATTATTATTATTATTATTATTATTATTATTATTATTATTATTATTATTATTATTATTATTATTATTATTATTATTATTATTATTATTATTATTATTATTATTATTATTATTATTATTATTATTATTATTATTATTATTATTATTATTATTATTATTATTATTATTATTATTATTATTATTATTATTATTATTATTATTATTATTATTATTATTATTATTATTATATTATTATTATTATTATTATTATTATTATTATTATTATTATTATTATTATTATTATTATTATTATTATTATTATTATTATTATTATTATTATTATTATTATTATTATTATTATTATTATTATTATTATTATTATTATTATTATTATTATTATTATTATTATTATTATTATTATTATTATTATTATTATTATTATTATTATTATTATTATTATTATTATTATTATTATTATTATTATTATTATTATTATTATTATTATTATTATTATTATTATTATTATTATTATTATTATTATTATTATTATTATTATTATTATTATTATTATTATTATTATTATTATTATTATTATTATTATTATTATTATTATTATTATTATTATTATTATTATTATTATTATTATTATTATTATTATTATTATTATTATTATTATTATTATTATAATTATTATTATTATTATTATTATTATTATTATTATTATTATTATTATTATTATTATTATTATTATTATTATTATTATTATTATTATTATTATTATTATTATTATTATTATTATTATTATTATTATTATTATTATTATTATTATTATTATTATTATTATTATTATTATTATTATTATTATTATTATTATTATTATTATTATTATTATTATTATTATTATTATTATTATTATTATTATTATTATTATTATTATTATTATTATTATTATTATTATTATTATTATAATTATTATTATTATTATTATTATTATTATTATTATTATTATTATTATTATTATTATTATTATTATTATTATTATTATTATTATTATTATTATTATTATTATTATTATTATTATTATTATTATTATTATTATTATTATTATTATTATTATTATTATTATTATTATTATTATTATTATTATTATTATTATTATTATTATTATTATTATTATTATTATTATTTTTATTATTATTATTATTATTATTATTATTATTATTATTATTATTATTATTATTATTATTATTATTATTATTATTATTATTATTATTATTATTATTATTATTATTATTATTATTATTATTATTATTATTATTATATTATTATTATTATTATTATTATTATTATTATTATTATTATTATTATTATTATTATTATTATTATTATTATTATTATTATTATTATTATTATTATTATTATTATTATTATTATTATTATTATTATTATTATTATTATTATTATTATTATTATTATTATTATTATTATTATTATTATTATTATTATTATTATTATTATTATTATTATTATTATTATTATTATTATTATTATTATTATTATTATTATTATTATTATTATTATTATTATTATTATTATTATTATTATTATTATTATTATTATTATTATTATTATTATTATTATTATTATTATTATTATTATTATTATTATTATTATTATTATTATTATTATTATTATTATTATTATTATTATTATTATTATTATTATTATTATTATTATTATTATTATTATTATTATTATTATTATTATTATTATTATTATTATTATTATTATTATTATTATTATTATTATTATTATTATTATTATTATTATTATTATTATTATTATTATTATTATTATTATTATTATTATTATTATTATTATTATTATTATTATTATTATTATTATTATTATTATTATTATTATTATTATTATTATTATTATTATTATTATTATTATTATTATTATTATTATTATTATTATTATTATTATTATTATTATTATTATTATTATTATTATTATTATTATTATTATTATTATTATTATTATTATTATTATTATTATTATTATTATTATTATTATTATTATTATTATTATTATTATTATTATTATTATTATTATTATTATTATTATTATTATTATTATTATTATTATTATTATTATTATTATTATTATTATTATTATTATTATTATTATTATTATTATTATTATTATTATTATTATTATTATTATTATTATTATTATTATTATTATTATTATTATTATTATTATTATTATTATTATTATTATTATTATTATTATTATTATTATTATTATTATTATTATTATTATTATTATTATTATTATTATTATTATTATTATTATTATTATTATTATTATTATTATTATTATTATTATTATTATTATTATTATTATTATTATTATTATTATTATTATTATTATTATTATTATTATTATTATTATTATTATTATTATTATTATTATTATTATTATTATTATTATTATTATTATTATTATTATACAAGAGAGGAGGAAGGAAGCAGATTAAAGCACGCCCCCGAGAAAAACCAGATGCAGTTCTGGTTCAACCAGCAGACGGCCACAGCTACGCCGACACTTTAAAGAACCTGCGACAGAGGGTAAAACCAGAAATCTCAGACATTGCCATCCGCTCGATCCGGAAAACGAAAACTGGAGCCATTCTTTTAGAATTGGGAAAAGGCGGAAACAAGGATGAATTCCGAGAGGCAATAAAAAAAACACTGGGAGATGATGCAACCGTTACTGATCTTAAGTCAACGGTGACAATCGAAGAACGCGACCTGGATAGCTTTACCGACAAAGACGAGGTAGTAGTCGCCATTAGAAAAGCGCTCAAAAACCCAGGAGCAGAGGTGGGAGTAGCTATATCGCGCACTGACAGCAGAGAACAACGACGAGCATACGTTACGCTGCCAACGGAAAGTGCAAATGCCATCCTAAAAGAACGGCGTGTACTTATCGGCTGGACAAGTTGCAGAGTAAAATATCTTGAAGATACTAAGCGCTGCTACAGATGCTTCGGCACTGGACATGTCCAGTCAAGCTGCACTGGCCCTGATCGGAAAGGCCAAGGCTTATGTATACGCTGTGGAGAAGCAGGACACAAGCTAAAAGAATGCATCAACCCTCCAAAATGCTGCTTATGCCATCATGAGGGCCGGGCTTCAGTAGACCACCTACCGGGCTCCCGTAAGTGTGAAGCCAATAAGAAGAAATGAGAATACTTCAGGCGAATATGCATAGAAGTAGGACGGCAGACGCTCTTCTCTCGCAGCTAGTTCTAGATAGAGATGCAGATGTTGTTATTATCAGCGAACAATACAAAGAAAAAATAAGCGGAATCTGGGTGGAAGACTGTTCAAAGACAGCAGCCATTTGGCTCCCGGCTGAGAGCAAGCTCCGAATAAAGGGAAGCGGTGCAGGAAACGGCTTTGTTTGGATTCTTGGCCACAACTTTACCCTAATGAGTTGCTACTTGACCCCCAGCGATAATATAGAAGACTTTCAGGCCAAACTCGACTGCATAGAAGACAAAATTCTGCAGATCGGGGGAGAGTTTATTGTCGCAGGAGACTTTAATTCGCAGGCGATTGAATGGGGTATGCCTTCAACCAATCATAGAGGAAGACGAGTTCTAGATATGATTGCCAGGCAAGGCCTAGTAGTCGCAAACACTGGAACTGCCACCACTTTCCGAAGACCGGGATGCAATGCTACAACTCCAGATATCACACTAGTATCTGAGAAAATGGCTCACAGGCTAAAATCGTGGAAAGTCCTTGAAGACTTTACAGGCAGCGACCACCAATACATATCATACTGTGTAAATATGTCAAGTCGCCCTGCTCGAAACACCGCCAAAAAGAGCACACGCAAGTGGAATGCCTCTAAATTGAACCCAGACGCTTTTCTTGCCGAAATAGATGCAAACCCCCAAATAAGTTTTGCTACAAATAACGCAAGGTCCATAGTAAACCAAACTATGAGAACAATCGAGAGAGCTTGCGAAAGGTCAATGCCGAAAATAAAAACATGTAGGCACAAAAACTCCGTCTACTGGTGGACGGAAGAAATAGCGCAACTGAGACAAGCATGCTTGCAGAGTCGGAGAAGGTATACCAGAGCAAGACGCTTAGGTGCAGCTTTATCCGAAAATGATGAGTTTAAGATAGCCAAGAACAACCTCAAACAAGCTATCATATCGAGCAAAAAAAGAAAGTGGGAGGACCTCCGAAATGACATTAACAACGACCCCTGGGGGCTCGGATACAAGATTGTTATGCGAAAGCTCGTATCAAAACCACCGATGCTTGAGTTAGAAGCAGATAAAATGGACAACATCGTAAATGTCCTTTTTCCCACGCATGACGTAACAGAAGAAGTCTTGGAGATCCCTCAGGATGATTCGCCTCCACTTTTTACAGAAGACGAGCTCAAGCTAGCCGCGAGAACGCTTAAAAATAAAAAAGCACCCGGCCTTGACGGCGTCCCATCAGAGATTTTGAAAATACTTGCAATCTCGAGACCCAACGTACTGCTAAGCATGTACAACGCTTGCTTAACAGAAGGCATTTTTCCAGAAATATGGAAGAGACAAAGTCTAGTACTCATCAGCAAGGGAAAAGGAAACCCAGAGTCTCCTTCGGCCTACAGACCCCTCTGCATGCTTGACACATCTGGAAAGCTACTAGAAAGACTGCTTAAGCCTCGCCTTGCGACAGCAATTAACACTAGTGGGGGACTGTCCCCAAGACAGCATGGCTTTAGACCCGGTAGGTCTACAATTGGAGCTATCACAGAAGCCCTGACAAGCTTCGAAGATGCACAAACTAGGAACCACTACTCAAGGGGAATCGTCTTACTGGCGACCCTAGATGTAAGAAACGCCTTTAATAGCGTGAGCTGGAAAAATATAATTTACGCTCTGGAAAATCGCTTCCAAATCCCGTCGTATCTAATGAGAATGATGCGAAACTATCTTAAGGATCGTAAACTTACTTACGAAACCACAAGCGGTCCCAGACAAAAACAGATAACGTCAGGGGCCGCACAAGGGTCAATTCTCGGCCCAGATCTTTGGAACGTAAGTTACGACGAAATCCTTCGTATGGATATGCCCGATGATACATATCTTGTCGGGTACGCAGATGATATCGCTGCTATTATCACCGCACGAGACACCACAGACGCACAAAGAAAGCTCAATCAGGTCATGCTTAGAACAAAAGCATGGCTGGACTCTCACGGCCTCCAACTGGCTACAGAAAAAACTGAGCTCCTTCTTCTCACAAGAAAGCATATCCCACTAGAAGTAGAGCTGAGTGTATGCGCGAACACTATCACTACCCAGAAGGTGGTAAACTACCTAGGGATAAGGCTTGATAACAAGCTATCCTACTGGGCGCAGATACAATATGCAGCGACGAAAGCAGCCCAAATAACAGCATGGCTTAGCCATTTAATGGCAAACATAGGCGGTCCTATGCAGAGTAAGAGAAAGTTGTTAATGTCGACAACACACTCCATACTCCTGTATGGAAGTGAGCTGTGGGCTGATGTTCTGAAAACGACACGCAAAAGAAAGCCCCTATCGGCAGTACAGAGAACGGCAGCCTTACGGGTAGCTTCAGCGTACCGCACGGTTTCTGAAGCTGCAGTATTAGTGATCAGTGGAACCATACCAATCGATCTTCTAGCACAAGAGCGCAAAACGTTATGGGAACTGAAGAAGGAGAACAATAACGACAGAATGACCAAGCAGGCGGTTCAGCTACAGACCCTGCGACGGTGGCAAGACCGATGGGACACTGACACCAAAGGCAGGTGGACAGCCAAATTAGTCCCACACCTAGATAGATGGTATAATCGAGAATTCGGTGAGGTAAACTTTTACGTCACGCAGTTCCTGTCAGGCCACGGGTACTTTCGAAAGTACCTTCACAAAATGGGAAAAGTAGAAAGTCCCGATTGTATCTATGGCGACGGACAGCTAGATGACGCAGAGCACACCTTCTTCCAATGTGCACGGTGGCAAGCGGAGCGTAACGCCCTTATATTAATAGTAGGCGTTTTCAACGTAGATCGCGTGCTTGATATTATGGTCAGCAGCGAAGAAAACTGGAAATGCGTAGCCAGATGCGTTGAAAATATTCTACGAAAAAAGAAACGCGATCTGGAAGCTGCCGAGCTACCGGTGGAAAGTAGATAGTGGTAGCTTGGCTAGCTGTGGCGAAATAAAGCGCTGCAGGCAGCTGATCTTGACCTATAACTTGAATGAGGAAATTTGAACCTCGAAGGCAAGAAAGGCAGAAGCGGAGGACCGGACGCGGGTTTTTACAGATGCTGGCTCACACAGCCAAATACAGGGACCACCCCGAAGTAATGCGAAAGCGGTTCCGGGGTGGGAAAAACTCCCGTATAAGAAGGAGGTGGTTTAGTCGGTAGGCGCTAGCAATAGGCGACAGCGGATCCCGACACACCGGTCAAGGGACGAACTTGGCTGACGGTGCGTAACAGGCATTCCACCTGACCTTTTCCGCAAAAAAAAAAAAAAAAAAAATTATTATTATTATTATTATTATTATTATTATTATTATTATTATTATTATTATTATTATTATTATTATTATTATTATTATTATTATTATTATTATTATTATTATTATTATTATTATTATTATTATTATTATTATTATTATTATTATTATTATTATTATTATTATTATTATTATTATTATTATTATTATTATTATTATTATTATTATTATTATTATTATTATTATTATTATTATTATTATTATTATTATTATTATTATTATTATTATTATTATTATTATTATTATTATTATTATTATTATTATTATTATTATTATTATTATTATTATTATTATTATTATTATTATTATTATTATTATTATTATTATTATTATTATTATTATTATTATTATTATTATTATTATTATTATTATTATTATTATTATTATTATTATTATTATTATTATTATTATTATTATTATTATTATTATTATTATTATTATTATTATTATTATTATTATTATTATTATTATTATTATTATTATTATTATTATTATTATTATTATTATTATTATTATTATTATTATTATTATTATTATTATTATTATTATTATTATTATTATTATTATTATTATTATTATTATTATTATTATTATTATTATTATTATTATTATTATTATTATTATTATTATTATTATTATTATTATTATTATTATTATTATTATTATTATTATTATTATTATTATTATTATTATTATTATTATTATTATTATTATTATTATTATTATTATTATTATTATTATTATTATTATTATTATTATTATTATTATTATTATTATTATTATTATTATTATTATTATTATTATTATTATTATTATTATTATTATTATTATTATTATTATTATTATTATTATTATTATTATTATTATTATTATTATTATTATTATTATTATTATTATTATTATTATTATTATTATTATTATTATTATTATTATTATTATTATTATTATTATTATTATTATTATTATTATTATTATTATTATTATTATTATTATTATTATTATTATTATTATTATTATTATTATTATTATTATTATTATTATTATTATTATTATTATTATTATTATTATTATTATTATTATTATTATTATTATTATTATTATTATTATTATTATTATTATTATTATTATTATTATTATTATTATTATTATTATTATTATTATTATTATTATTATTATTATTATTATTATTATTATTATTATTATTATTATTATTATTATTATTATTATTATTATTATTATTATTATTATTATTATTATTATTATTATTATTATTATTATTATTATTATTATTATTATTATTATTATTATTATTATTATTATTATTATTATTATTATTATTATTATTATTATTATTATTATTATTATTATTATTATTATTATTATTATTATTATTATTATTATTATTATTATTATTATTATTATTATTATTATTATTATTATTATTATTATTATTATTATTATTATTATTATTATACAAGAGAGGAGGAAGGAAGCAGATTAAAGCACGCCCCCGAGAAAAACCAGATGCAGTTCTGGTTCAACCAGCAGACGGCCACAGCTACGCCGACACTTTAAAGAACCTGCGACAGAGGGTAAAACCAGAAATCTCAGACATTGCCATCCGCTCGATCCGGAAAACGAAAACTGGAGCCATTCTTTTAGAATTGGGAAAAGGCGGAAACAAGGATGAATTCCGAGAGGCAATAAAAAAACACTGGGAGATGATGCAACCGTTACTGATCTTAAGCCAACGGTGACAATCGAAGTACGCGACCTGGATAGCTTTACCGACAAAGACGAGGTAGTAGTCGCCATTAGAAAAGCGCTCAAAAACCCAGGAGCAGAGGTGGGAGTAGCTATATCGCGCACTGACAGCAGAGAACAACGACGAGCATACGTTACGCTGCCAACGGAAAGTGCAAATGCCATCCTAAAAGAACGGCGTGTACTTATCGGCTGGACAAGTTGCAGAGTAAAATATCTTGAAGATACTAAGCGCTGCTACAGATGCTTCGGCACTGGACATGTCCAGTCAAGCTGCACTGGCCCTGATCGGAAAGGCCAAGGCTTATGTATACGCTGTGGAGAAGCAGGACACAAGCTAAAAGAATGCATCAACCCTCCAAAATGCTGCTTATGCCATCATGAGGGCCGGGCTTCAGTAGACCACCTACCGGGCTCCCGTAAGTGTGAAGCCAATAAGAAGAAATGAGAATACTTCAGGCGAATATGCATAGAAGTAGGACGGCAGACGCTCTTCTCTCGCAGCTAGTTCTAGATAGAGATGCAGATGTTGTTATTATCAGCGAACAATACAAAGAAAAAATAAGCGGAATCTGGGTGGAAGACTGTTCAAAGACAGCAGCCATTTGGCTCCCGGCTGAGAGCAAGCTCCGAATAAAGGGAAGCGGTGCAGGAAACGGCTTTGTTTGGATTCTTGGCCACAACTTTACCCTAATGAGTTGCTACTTGACCCCCAGCGATAATATAGAAGACTTTCAGGCCAAACTCGACTGCATAGAAGACAAAATTCTGCAGATCGGGGGAGAGTTTATTGTCGCAGGAGACTTTAATTCGCAGGCGATTGAATGGGGTATGCCTTCAACCAATCATAGAGGAAGACGAGTTCTAGATATGATTGCCAGGCAAGGCCTAGTAGTCGCAAACACTGGAACTGCCACCACTTTCCGAAGACCGGGATGCAATGCTACAACTCCAGATATCACACTAGTATCTGAGAAAATGGCTCACAGGCTAAAATCGTGGAAAGTCCTTGAAGACTTTACAGGCAGCGACCACCAATACATATCATACTGTGTAAATATGTCAAGTCGCCCTGCTCGAAACACCGCCAAAAAGAGCACACGCAAGTGGAATGCCTCTAAATTGAACCCAGACGCTTTTCTTGCCGAAATAGATGCAAACCCCCAAATAAGTTTTGCTACAAATAACGCAAGGTCCATAGTAAACCAAACTATGAGAACAATCGAGAGAGCTTGCGAAAGGTCAATGCCGAAAATAAAAACATGTAGGCACAAAAACTCCGTCTACTGGTGGACGGAAGAAATAGCGCAACTGAGACAAGCATGCTTGCAGAGTCGGAGAAGGTATACCAGAGCAAGACGCTTAGGTGCAGCTTTATCCGAAAATGATGAGTTTAAGATAGCCAAGAACAACCTCAAACAAGCTATCATATCGAGCAAAAAAAGAAAGTGGGAGGACCTCCGAAATGACATTAACAACGACCCCTGGGGGCTCGGATACAAGATTGTTATGCGAAAGCTCGTATCAAAACCACCGATGCTTGAGTTAGAAGCAGATAAAATGGACAACATCGTAAATGTCCTTTTTCCCACGCATGACGTAACAGAAGAAGTCTTGGAGATCCCTCAGGATGATTCGCCTCCACTTTTTACAGAAGACGAGCTCAAGCTAGCCGCGAGAACGCTTAAAAATAAAAAAGCACCCGGCCTTGACGGCGTCCCATCAGAGATTTTGAAAATACTTGCAATCTCGAGACCCAACGTACTGCTAAGCATGTACAACGCTTGCTTAACAGAAGGCATTTTTCCAGAAATATGGAAGAGACAAAGTCTAGTACTCATCAGCAAGGGAAAAGGAAACCCAGAGTCTCCTTCGGCCTACAGACCCCTCTGCATGCTTGACACATCTGGAAAGCTACTAGAAAGACTGCTTAAGCCTCGCCTTGCGACAGCAATTAACACTAGTGGGGGACTGTCCCCAAGACAGCATGGCTTTAGACCCGGTAGGTCTACAATTGGAGCTATCACAGAAGCCCTGACAAGCTTCGAAGATGCACAAACTAGGAACCACTACTCAAGGGGAATCGTCTTACTGGCGACCCTAGATGTAAGAAACGCCTTTAATAGCGTGAGCTGGAAAAATATAATTTACGCTCTGGAAAATCGCTTCCAAATCCCGTCGTATCTAATGAGAATGATGCGAAACTATCTTAAGGATCGTAAACTTACTTACGAAACCACAAGCGGTCCCAGACAAAAACAGATAACGTCAGGGGCCGCACAAGGGTCAATTCTCGGCCCAGATCTTTGGAACGTAAGTTACGACGAAATCCTTCGTATGGATATGGCCGATGATACATATCTTGTCGGGTACGCAGATGATATCGCTGCTATTATCACCGCACGAGACACCACAGACGCACAAAGAAAGCTCAATCAGGTCATGCTTAGAACAAAAGCATGGCTGGACTCTCACGGCCTCCAACTGGCTACAGAAAAAACTGAGCTCCTTCTTCTCACAAGAAAGCATATCCCACTAGAAGTAGAGCTGAGTGTATGCGCGAACACTATCACTACCCAGAAGGTGGTAAACTACCTAGGGATAAGGCTTGATAACAAGCTATCCTACTGGGCGCAGATACAATATGCAGCGACGAAAGCAGCCCAAATAACAGCATGGCTTAGCCATTTAATGGCAAACATAGGCGGTCCTATGCAGAGTAAGAGAAAGTTGTTAATGTCGACAACACACTCCATACTCCTGTATGGAAGTGAGCTGTGGGCTGATGTTCTGAAAACGACACGCAAAAGAAAGCCCCTATCGGCAGTACAGAGAACGGCAGCCTTACGGGTAGCTTCAGCGTACCGCACGGTTTCTGAAGCTGCAGTATTAGTGATCAGTGGAACCATACCAATCGATCTTCTAGCACAAGAGCGCAAAACGTTATGGGAACTGAAGAAGGAGAACAATAACGACAGAATGACCAAGCAGGCGGTTCAGCTACAGACCCTGCGACGGTGGCAAGACCGATGGGACACTGACACCAAAGGCAGGTGGACAGCCAAATTAGTCCCACACCTAGATAGATGGTATAATCGAGAATTCGGTGAGGTAAACTTTTACGTCACGCAGTTCCTGTCAGGCCACGGGTACTTTCGAAAGTACCTTCACAAAATGGGAAAAGTAGAAAGTCCCGATTGTATCTATGGCGACGGACAGCTAGATGACGCAGAGCACACCTTCTTCCAATGTGCACGGTGGCAAGCGGAGCGTAACGCCCTTATATTAATAGTAGGCGTTTTCAACGTAGATCGCGTGCTTGATATTATGGTCAGCAGCGAAGAAAACTGGAAATGCGTAGCCAGATGCGTTGAAAATATTCTACGAAAAAAGAAACGCGATCTGGAAGCTGCCGAGCTACCGGTGGAAAGTAGATAGTGGTAGCTTGGCTAGCTGTGGCGAAATAAAGCGCTGCAGGCAGCTGATCTTGACCTATAACTTGAATGAGGAAATTTGAACCTCGAAGGCAAGAAAGGCAGAAGCGGAGGACCGGACGCGGGTTTTTACAGATGCTGGCTCACACAGCCAAATACAGGGACCACCCCGAAGTAATGCGAAAGCGGTTCCGGGGTGGGAAAAACTCCCGTATAAGAAGGAGGTGGTTTAGTCGGTAGGCGCTAGCAATAGGCGACAGCGGATCCCGACACACCGGTCAAGGGACGAACTTGGCTGACGGTGCGTAACAGGCATTCCACCTGACCTTTTCCGCAAAAAAAAAAAAAAAAAAAATTATTATTATTATTATTATTATTATTATTATTATTATTATTATTATTATTATTATTATTATTATTATTATTATTATTATTATTATTATTATTATTATTATTATTATTATTATTATTATTATTATTATTATTATTATTATTATTATTATTATTATTATTATTATTATTATTATTATTATTATTATTATTATTATTATTATTATTATTATTATTATTATTATTATTATTATTATTATTATTATTATTATTATTATTATTATTATTATTATTATTATTATTATTATTATTATTATTATTATTATTATTATTATTATTATTATTATTATTATTATTATTATTATTATTATTATTATTATTATTATTATTATTATTATTATTATTATTATTATTATTATTATTATTATTATTATTATTATTATTATTATTATTATTATTATTATTATTATTATTATTATTATTATTATTATTATTATTATTATTATTATTATTATTATTATTATTATTATTATTATTATTATTATTATTATTATTATTATTATTATTATTATTATTATTATTATTATTATTATTATTATTATTATTATTATTATTATTATTATTATTATTATTATTATTATTATTATTATTATTATTATTATTATTATTATTATTATTATTATTATTATTATTATTATTATTATTATTATTATTATTATTATTATTATTATTATTATTATTATTATTATTATTATTATTATTATTATTATTATTATTATTATTATTATTATTATTATTATTATTATTATTATTATTATTATTATTATTATTATTATTATTATTATTATTATTATTATTATTATTATTATTATTATTATTATTATTATTATTATTATTATTATTATTATTATTATTATTATTATTATTATTATTATTATTATTATTATTATTATTATTATTATTATTATTATTATTATTATTATTATTATTATTATTATTATTATTATTATTATTATTATTATTATTATTATTATTATTATTATTATTATTATTATTATTATTATTATTATTATTATTATTATTATTATTATTATTATTATTATTATTATTATTATTATTATTATTATTATTATTATTATTATTATTATTATTATTATTATTATTATTATTATTATTATTATTATTATTATTATTATTATTATTATTATTATTATTATTATTATTATTATTATTATTATTATTATTATTATTATTATTATTATTATTATTATTATTATTATTATTATTATTATTATTATTATTATTATTATTATTATTATTATTATTATTACTATCATCATCATTAAAGCTATAAAAATATAAAAAACATTAAATTGATTTTTGTCCAGTTGATTTCGTCTTATGAAATAGGCAAAACAAAAATAGTTTTAGCTTTTCTTCGGCATAAAATCGAAAATCCAACTGACTTTATTGTCAAATATCTCTATAAATTTATTTTTATCAGGTTGGTTCATCTTTTTTTCATAGAATCAAACGATTTGGTTTAAAAAAAAGCTTTTCAAAATAAATATACATACATAAAAATTACTTTTTATCGTGTCCAATATATTGGGCACATCCACTGAAAGGTTAAATTAATACAATGTGCTAGTCATTAATATTATTTAAGTATTTTGTGTTTATTAACAATAAGGGTATTCACAATTGTGTGGTATAGAAGCATTGTTTTATTTTGCCATAGTTGAAAACCATTGAAAACCACACCCTTTAAAATAGAATTTGTGAATGGGAACCTTCCACTATAGCTTTTTGTTACTATGCAAATAAATTAACTATCCAATTTGATATATTTTATTAATATATGGCATAAAATAGTTTAATTTGCATTTTGAGCTTCTTTTATTTTTGCAATTAGAAAATAACTGGCAACCGATCAGTTGTTTATGGAACTTTACAAACCACACTTGTTAAAAATATCATTGGGGTACTTAAAATTACCACACTTTTGGTTTTTGGAGATTTCATGTAAAACAAGAAAAAATATAAAAACCGCTCAGTAAAGTGTGGTACAATACCACGGGGTTTTATAACTACACTAAAAACAACGAAATTGTGAATATCCTTAATGTGTTTTGTTTTGTTTTTGTTACTTTATACTTGAATTTATTTACATTTTTTAGTTTCAAGTAAGAAATAACAATATATTGTGTTTAAAACTTTTTTGTATTTATTTAAGAATAAATTAGTACTATAAGATACAAAAAGATCTTTAAGAAGTACAACGGTGAAACATAAATAATCAACTTATAAATTTTTTGAATTATTTACTTCTTAAAATTTTCAATCCCGAACTAGTCTGGGGATCCCGGGATTGAGATTTTCAATCCCGATAATCCCGGGATCGAGAAAAGCCTCCGGGATTGGACTCCCTAGCAGGGAGGTATAAACATACAACATTGCAAATCAAGATAATTGTGACAACTATTTCGCTCAGTGTGTGCTATTCGAGAGCGCACCAATACCAACAAGACAAAATAAAATAAGACTGTATTGGAATGCCCAGCCCTGATAACACTGTGGCTCGACACCTACTAAAACGGCTATAGAAGTGAAAATAACGTCCGTAAGACTATACTTTTGATATATAAAAAAAAATCAATTTCATATAAGATCAAGGCCCTAAACAATGCCGTTTTGATAAATATAATTTGCGAATGATAAGCGATCCAAATATTTGCACAACACGATTAGGATAACTATTGATGTAATATTTGCGAGAAATATCGATGACATTTCTCTGAATATGCTGTCCAGGAAAATTTTCAATTCTCCGCAGAAAATGTGAATGATGTGAGAAAGTCGATAGTAGAAATTAATTCTAATGCAATAGATGAAGACCTTATATCTTTAAAATTCTTAAAGCTTATTCTCTTGCAAGTCCTTAGCCCCCTAACACAAATTGTAAACTATTATATTACCACGTCTTCGTTTCCATTTTCATGGAAAGTTGCTCTTGTTATGCCGGTAGCAAAAAAACCAACTGCAAATGGTTTTTTGCAGTTGATGAGCCTAATGATTATAGGCCTATCAGAATTCTGTCTTGCCTGGCCAAAGTGTGTGAAGCACTTATGGCATATTAAATAGTAATTTTTTTAACGATAGCAATTTATTATCTCCAATGCAATCTGGCTTCAGGGCTTTTCACAGTTGTGCCACTGCCACTGCCACTATTAAAATACTTGATGATATAGGGGCTTTTTATGATGAAGGACATATCCTTCTTTGCTTGCTTGACTTCTCAAAAGCATTTGATACTGTGAATCATTCTTTGTTGTGCTCGAAACCAAAGTTTATGTATGGTTTGAGAGGTAGTGCTACACGACTCTTGAATAGCTATTTGTCAAACCGTGTTCAAAGAGTCAAGGTTGGTAATAAATATTCTGAATACAAATTTCTATCTAGTGGTGTTCCCCAGGGTTCAGTTCTTGGTCCCCTGCTGTTTGTAATTTTTATCAAATATATATTTAGAGTCTGTGAGCATTCAACAATGCATGCCTATGCAGATGACGTGCAAATATATCTTTCTAATAGAGTTGGTCTTCTAGATGACTTAGTGTACAGACTAAATGATAATCTAGACTCTATAAATAAAAGGGAAATTCGTAATTGTCTTAAGCTCAATCCTCTGAAAGCAGTTGTGCTCCCTATAGCGAAAGACAAAGTTTTTCATGAAGATATTCTTGGTTTATTTTTAGATGCTGATAAGCTAAGATTAACAAGCAGTGCAAAAAGTCTTGTTTTTGACATAAATTCCTCTCTGACATGCTCTGATCATATTAATAGAGTGGTCCGAAAAATTTATTATGTGTTACGCAATCTTAGAGTGACAGCTGAATTCACACCCACTTGCACCAGAAGAAAACTAGTAGTTCAACTTATTGTTCCCATAATCTCTTATTCAGAGCTAGTTTACAGTAAGCTGGATTCTCGCTTGCAACTAAAGCTACAGCTGGCATTCAATCATGCCATCCGATACGTATATGGATTTCGTAAGTTTGACCATATATCTGAATTCAACAAAAGCATCCTTGGGTGCGACCTAGTAAACTATATAAATTTCAGAAACTACATTTTCTTACACAAGCTGATACTTTCGAGAACACCATCCTATTTATATGAAAAGTTACAGTTTAGTCAACTGCAAAGAAGTCGTATGCTTATTATACCTAAATTTAACTATTTGAATTCGTCGAGATTATTTTTCGTTAATGCCATAAGATTATGGAATAGTTTGCCAAGTAGTATTAAATCTATTCCTGAAGTAAGAATGTTTAGACAAGTCATTCTTTCCTATTTTTCAAATTAATATACTTTGTAACCATTTTCTCACCTTTTTCTGGTTTTATTACTTAATATCTTCCTATGTCTCCTATATTTTCCCTCTATCCTTTTTCCTTACGCTTTTTTCCCCTAGTTTTTCTTTACTTTAAGTTGACCTTTTTTTAAGCTCTAAGTTTTTATTTTATAAGCATTCAACTATGTTAGATTTTTAAGTTTAGATTTAAGTTTATAGGCTTCCTTTTTTACCTTGCAAACTATAATGTACTATAAAAGAACTTGTTCTTATTATACAAATAATGTTAAAATCAAATAAATGATAAACTGAAACATAACATCTAATTTTAGATATTAAAAACCAATAATTTCATTAAAATTTACAAAAATAATTCAAAATGAATGTAAAATAACAATGTCTATATATATAAAAATCAAATGCTGTGCGTTAGTCTTCTTAAGGCTCGAAAATGGCTCAACCGATTTAAATAATTTTTTTTGTGTTTTGTTCACTTCATATCAGGGAAGGTTTAGAAAAAAATAAAATTTTGCCACACCCACTTTTACCTCCTACAAATCAAAAAGCTTTTCGTATTAACATTTTGTATTTTTTATGGGAAATATCCGAATAGGTTTGGAGTTAAAAGCCGCACAGCCTCGGCGAATTTGCACATGCCGCTTTACTGATAATATTTAATGAGAGTTGGACAAGGGAGCGTGGCAGCTCCCATACAACCAAAATTTGCGATATCGAATAGCTTTTGAGTTATAGGCCGCTTAGCCTCGTAATTCGGTATTCGACCACAATTTACACGTTCCGTTTCACTGAAAACATTTTATTGGCGTTTGGCAACGGGGCCACGTCAGCAACGCGGTTAAGCAAGACTCGAGGACTCAGTCTTAAGATTTCAATATTGTGAAATTATCAAGGTAGGTTTGACAGATTTGAGTTACTATGAAAACAATCCGTGTCGTTTCTACACAGTGTCTGCACTTACCATATTTGATTGCATGCGAACTGTCAAATTGAATATCATGATATCCAGATTTCATGCTATAATTAATATTCATGTCACGAAATTTCATTCGCTTGTGAAATTTCTTGCAAAAGTTTATTAAAGTCATAAATTTTTCCATTCGTCATTCCATTTCATGTTTTTTCACTTTTTTAATGCTTTTGCAATATTTTTTGCTTGAAAGGTTTTTAAAAATTCACATTCTTACATATTTTACTGAAAAGTGACAGCTCACCTCGTGAAATATATCTCAAGAAATATTTCAAGAGATAAATTTCATGATATGAGCAATATCATGATATGACCAGTCTACACAGTCTATACAAATTGCTCATGAAATTCAATTTGACAGTTTGCATGCAACACAATAGTGCCAGTGTAGACACTAGGGCTATTCCCGATTACGGGCAAATAGCGTGGCATCGTGGCATTTGCAAAATATGATGGCAAATATTTCCAACACAACAACAAAATGTACAGATTTGCATTTGCCCGACTGTGTCAAATTTGCAACACTAAAATCGCATTGCATACAGTCGAGCATGGGCAACTCTTATTTGCCAATCAATCAGCTGTCACATTTTAACCAAACGCCGCTAATAAAACAAAATTAACAGACTCTGATATGGAACTCACTTTGATAAATAATACACTTTGATAAATAAAAATCAAAAACACCACAAATACTGTTCGTGTTGTGTTTTTTTTTCTCCAAAACAGCTGTGAGTTTTGCTTGCAACAGTGTTCTAAAAAGTGTGCTCACAGTTGATGGCAAACATTTGGTAGGGCATACATTTGCAAAGCTATTTGCCCGTAACTGGGAATAGCCCTACTGTGTTATGAGTTTATTGCAATGCCAAAGATAGGACTAGCTAACATAAGCTGAATGCGTGGCGAGATACTTCACGTGCAAACCGTCATAATCGCTTAGTAAGAGCTACAATCATCAAAGAGTTGTTTTCGGATACGGAAAGTGTTTACAGGTTCGGGGAATGCTTTGGCTTTATCTATTTTGCTATATATTGAACATTAGAAGGAGCTGTAAGAACTCAGGAAACATTTTGGAATGTTATATTACATATTGACCGTGAAAGTTGGTTCATAATTAATACTTCTTTGAAATATAGACTCTCCGAAACTAAGTAATGAAATAGACTTGCAGTCATAAAGCCAACTACCGGAAAGGGGAGAAAAACGTCTACAAGGCCAGCTAGTGAGTTAATAAAACTTACTGGAGGGAATATTATTTTTTTTATTTAACATTATGGTATTTAAAATTTTGTAATTTTTAAAAATTTTTTTATTTAAAAAACCATTAAAGTATCATGCTTATGAAACTGCGAAAAAGCTTTGCTTCTCTCGTGTATCCAGCGACGCATATGTTTTTTTTTTTAATTTAGATTTTTGTTGAATTGATGTGATCATTTACAATTTTTTCTAAATTTTTTTTAGAATTTTTTTTTTATATAAAATATTATAAAAAGACTTCAAACCTTCAAAAGGTAGGCCTTACAGAAGCACTCATCAAGACATCGAGCATGGAAAATATATTGACGCCAATAAAAGCACTACTAGCATGCCTTCTTTTGCGTAACACTAGCTAAAATTCCCACTGGGTCCTTTTACTTTATTGCAACTGTTAAATACTATGCCTCAATAAACTTTAAATTTTTAAATAGACTTGTTGCTGAGGTTGTAGCGGAGGTGGGAGTGGCAAAAACTATTTTTGTTTTTCTTTACCCTTTGAGAAAAGGAGGTTCGTGTGATTGTGTTCGGATTTCGAAATATCTTTGTATGTGCTCTAAAGTATTCAATTCCAACTCATATACCAAATGTTATTGATCTATGCCGATTTATTCGTTTTTTTTTTCTAACTTTTCGGCGTGGCAAAGTGTTCAGATGAAATTTTTATAAAAAATATATTTAATTTGAAAGCTTTTACTTTCTAAAAAAGAGAAAATATATACATAACAACTAAAAAAGTTGAAAAAAACTGAAACTAAAATTTAAACCGTGTGCATTGGTTGTTTTATACGCATTTTTCGGTACATTATTTTCCTGATTTTCCTCTTCTACAACTGCAGAATTTGCTTTTCTAGTTATTACACGACACTCACCCACAACCTGCTAGCAAAGCTTGTGAACCTAGTAGCATTGGGGTTTTGATAAGAATTTTTCTACGTTATCATGGTCAAAACTCAAACAAATATTTAGTTTCACGAATAAAAACACTATTTCGCTAAGATTGCGGAACACGCTGAAATATTTATCAGCTATCATTTTTAATTTGTGTTGTAAAAGCTGCATGTTTCTAAATGTTGCTGCCACTAAATAAACAGTTGCGACATTTGCGTGGGCGTCAAAAACTTACACAGAAAAATAACCCTTCTAGATTTTTAGATACGGCAAGCAGAATCTCGAAGTTCAGGACTTAGGACTTAATGTATTTGTTATTGCCTGTGCAACAAGCAGAAAATGTTTAGAACCCTTGCCACCTTCTATGTGAAAGCATGGAGCTATTTTGTGTATGCACTCAATTTTTGGCTCAACTTTTGCTGTTGACTCCTTGTTGTTGCACCCTTTTCTTTTCCTTTTTCGTACCTTAGCTCAATAGCGAAAATATATTTTTCTAGTCCTGCGCAACAGTCAAGAAATTTTACATCATTATCACTCTGTCACTCTCCTTCTATGAATCTATGTCACAATATGCACACTCACACACACATATAAGCATTTGCCTATGAATGCTTTTCGTCCCGTTTTAGCTGCTCCTAACTGCTGGTGCCCTATTAACTTTTACAGACCTTTTGTACTACATAACATTTCTCAATTACAACTTTGTATTGGAACTCAGTGTAAATGTAATAAAATTTTTTAGTATGTGTTCCGTGCAGTTACTTTGTAATTCATGCATTTTCTTTTTCACCGAAATTGCGTTCTTGTGTTGTTATTTTTGTTTGTTTTGCCAGCTAGTGCAGGGTTAAAAATAAAAACCACCCGCGTTGTGTTAGATTTGTATAAAAAATCTGTGCTGAAGTCACAGGAGCTTAACACGATTTTCTAACAGTAAATCTAAAAGTTTTGTGTAAATAATATCTTTACACAAAATTATTTGGTTAAATTAATTTTTGATCTTAAAATTTGATTGATTGATTAGTGCCATGAATATAAAATCAAGTAACAGTTTAGAAAGGTTCAAAGACACCTTAGCACAGTGTCAACACTTCCAATATTTGATTGCATGCGAACTGTCAAATTGTCAAATTTCATGATATCCAGATTTAATGCTATAATATTAAGGTATATTTACAATACTTAGGGACAATTTTTCAGTGCGAGTTTAAACTCTAGTCAAATTAAACCGAGCTTAACTTATTAAAATTGGACGTTTAAACTCGGCTTAGGCAAAAAAGAAAAACATAATATGACAATTTAAGTCAATTTAACTAAATATGACAAAAACAACACGTCTCGAAGTAAATTCTATAGCCGGGAGCAAGCTTTGTATTGTATTGATTTTATAATTTAACAATCATATCTGTGGACTTATGACAAAACAACTTAAGTCTACCTGAAATTCATAGACAAAATCCTTTAAGTTGATATGAAATTCATATAGACTTAAGCTGTTTTGTCTATGAAATTCAGATAGACTTAAGTTGTTTTGTCAAAAGTCCATGGAAATGTATTCACTATTTAACTTAAGCAGGTTGCTTTTTCCCCATATAATTTTCTTTGGAATGACACTTATACAGTTCTAAATCTACCTGTTAATTTACTTTTTGGTAATGACTTTTTGATCATTAAACTCAATTTGACAGTTCGCATACAATCAAATATTATAAGTGTAATCAAGTAAACACTGTGTAAGGTGGCCTTATTTCAACAGCAATTTAAACACTGTTATTTTATTTTAACGAATGATATTCATAATTTTTTTTTTCAAAAGCTTACTTTTAATAACTTCATTGCACAAAGACAATCAGTTTGATTTCTAAGAAACCAATTTAGAATTATGACTCCAATTTGAGGGTGGAATTATGCAGAGTTTCCGCTAGTAACCGGGTCAAAGCCGCGATCCGTATCATAAAGATTATTGTGTATCTTCATTACGGCGTAAACTTTCTTTTTTTTTTGTCAAAACTTCGTTGCAAAATAGAATTTTGAGCATTTTTTCAGATATTTTGAATAAATTTTAGATGTTGCTCAAGGTCCTTTTTTCCCAAATAGTAATTGTTCAAAATAATACTTGTGCTTTCTACCGAGAATGAATGCCTAACTGATAAATGTAATGTTTTAACGATCTTATTTGGAAAGAAAAATTTTTAAATTTTTTTTTGTAAGCTTGAAAAAGGGGTTCCAACTGTTTTTCTGGACTTACTTACTTACTTACTTAGTTGGCGCAAAAACCGTATGTCGGTCTTGGCCTCATCTAAGAATTTTCGCCAGCCGTTTCTGTCTTTCGCTTGCTGGCGCCAGTTAGAAATACCAAGCTTCGTCAAGTTGTCCTCTACTTGGTCTTTCGAACGAAGATGCGGTCGTTCTCTTCTGCGTTGACCGCCGCTGGGTACCGAATCGAATGTTTTCTTCACTGGAGCACCGTCTTTCATGCGCTGAACATGACCAAGCCAGCGAAGCCGTTCGATTTTAATGCGCTTGACTATGTCGATGTCAGCGTCCAGCTCATACAGTTCATCATTTCACCGTATTCGGTACTGGCCATTGACGCAGATTGGTCCGTAGATCTTACGAATAATCTTTCTGTCGAATGCTCCTAAAGTCTTTTCATCTGAACTGCTCAGCGTACAGGTGTGTGATGCATAAAGTAGGACGGGCATGATGAGCGATTTATAGAGCGTGATTTTCGTTCGTCGAGAGAGGGCTCTGCTTCTCAATTGCCTACTGAGCCCTGTTGGCAAGAGTTATTCTTCGTGTTATCTCAATGCGGATGTCGATTATTAAGTTTACGCTGGATCCCAGATAAACGAAGTCCTTCACAGCCTCGAAGGAGGTATTGTCAACGGTAACGTGGGTTCCAAGACGCTGGGACTGTTTGTTTGTTGACACCAAGTATTTCGACTTGACTCTCTTTCTAATCTGGAAAATGCTGCACTGACTTCGCGCGTATTATGGCCAATGATATCGATGTCATCAGCATATGCAAGCAGCATAACACTCTCGTAGAATATTGTGCCACTACGTCTCAGATCAGCAGTTCGGATGATCTTTTCCATCATTAGGTTGAAAAAGTCGCACGGTAAGGAATCACCTTGTCTAAAACCTTGTTTGGTTACAAATGGTGGGGAGAGGTCCTTCCCGATTTTAACTGCGCTGCTGGTGTTGCTCAGTGTCATCCTGCAAAGTCGTATTAGTTTTGCAGGAATACCAAATTCAGACATGGTGGAGTACAGGTGCTTTCTTATTGGGCTGTCGAAGGCTGCTTTGTAGTCGACAAAAATATGGTGGGTGTCGACTTGTTTTTCTTGAGTCTTCTCCAAGATTTGTCGTAGCGTGAAAATCTGGTCGATGGTGGACTTTCCAGGTCTGAAACCACACTGATAAGGTCCGATCAGTTCGTTTACAATGGTCTTCAATCTTTCACATAAAACGCTCGACAGGACCTTATATGCGATATTAAGAAGGCTTATCCCACGATAATTGGCACAGATAGTGGGATCGCCTTTCTTGTGGATTGGGCAGAGCACACTGAGATTCCAATCGTTCGGAATGCATTCTTCCGACCATATTCTGCATAGAAGCTCGTGAATGCATTTAAGAAGAGCTTCACCTCCGTTCTTAAACAGCTTAGCAGGTAAGCCATCAGCTCCCGCGGCTTTGTTATTTTTAAGCCGAGCTATAGCTGTCAGAACTTCATCATAGTCGGGCAGTGGAATTTCGACGCTGTCATCCGATATTGGGGTTTCCGGGATATCATATCTATTGGCAGGATTGTTGTCAGTGTCGCCATTTAGAAGCCTAGAGAAGTGTTCCCTCCATAACGTCAGTGTACTCTGGACATCTGTCACTAGATTCCCGTTTTCACCCTTGCAGGAAGAGGCCCCAGTTTTAAAACCATCGGCAAGGCGTCTTATTTTTTCGAAAAATTTTTGGGCCTCATTCATGTCACCATACATCTCAATCTTCTCCTGCTCGTGCTTTTCTGCCTCTCTTTTTTTCCGCCTGAAAATACGTCTCTCTTCCCTCCTCTTTTCTTTGTATCGCTCCTTAGCAGCGCGCGTTACAACCGACTGCAGGGTGGCTTTATAGGCGGCGTCTCTCTCTGCAGTGGTGTCGCGACACTCCTGGTCGTACCACTAGTTTCGGCGAGGGCGGTGGTAGCCAATCACCTCTTCAGCAGCCGCACGCATAGAGCTAGAAATGTGTGTCCACTGCGCGCATATATCATCGATTGGAGAAGTGTTTTGAAGCAGGAGTGAGAGTCGAGTGGCGAAAGCATCGGCTGTCTGTTTCGATTGCAGCTTTGTCTAGCTTTGTTCGACGTCTAGCTTGCTCTGTGTAGGGTTGCGTGTATTCTTAGCTGCGCACAGACGTGTACGGATCTTGGCTGCAAAAAGATAGTGATCCGAGTCAATGTTTGCACCATGGATCTTGCGTACATCCAATACACTGAAAGACTGCCTTCCGTCGATCAAAACGTAATCAATTTGATTTTTGGTTTTTTGATCAGGGGAATCTAGTGCTACTTCAATCATGTTTCGTGCTGCGGCGAAGTCAATCAGCCTCATTCCGTTATCGGAGGTGTTGTCGTGGAGGTTGAACTTTCCGACTGTTGGACCAAAAATATTTTCCTTGCCCACCTAAGCGTTGAAGTCACCAAGCACGATTTTTACGTCGTGACGGGGGCAGCGCTCGTAAGCATTTTCAAGGCGCTCGTAGAAAATTTCCTTGATCTCATCGTCCTTGTCTTCTGTCGAAGCGTGCGCACATATTAGGCATAAGCCTAATTGAAAAATTTAACCTTGATGCGGATTATGGCAAGTCGTTCGTTCACAGGTGTGAATCGCAGGACGTGGGGCAGTAGTCTCTTGCCAACTACAAATCCGCATCTAAACTCGTGCTTCTCCGCATGGCCGCTGTAGTAGATATCACAGGGTGCATGCCGAATACAACCCTGTCCTTTCCATCGCATTTCTTGGATAGCAGTGATCATTGAAATGGGTTTTTACGGCCCAGGAGACCCCACGTTGAGGTTTGAGTCGACTTGAAGCGATTTCACAAAGATTATACTGGCCCTGCCAGGTTGAGACAGTCAGACATGTTACATTGTAAAGGTTCGCCCCCTTGTAAAGGTTTTTCTGGACAGGAGGGTCAAAACGGAAATTTGTTTTTTTTTATTTTGCTGGGTTTTTTAACGCAAAATTTTTCCAAATTTTCGATCTTAATATAAAATCTCAGTATGGAGTTTTAAGCAACATGCAAAACTTAAATTAGTTAAAGAAAAAACCACAATTTATCTTTTTTGCTTAAGTTTAGTTTTTTATAAAGTCTTTGGCATAAGGGTAGCCATGTAGTACGAGGATAAAACGTAAAATTTTAATCAAAAATAATAAGAAAATGTTAATACTTATATTAATTTTTATTCTTTTCAACTCTTTTTTGCATCCATTTTGCAATTCATAATAAGTTGCTTATGCCAGAGCTGTAAGATCGGCATTCATATTCAGAAATTTAAGTACAACTGTATAACGACATAAGACACAATCCGTTCACATGGATAATCTGAGGACAAAAACTGAAAAAGATTCTTAAAAAATGTAAGTGTTATTGGCTATAGTTTAAAAAAATGGCGGCCATTCAAAAAAATAAATATTTTCGAGTGTTTCTCAACAGAAAAATTTATATAAAAAATTAGAAAAAAAATTAAAAAACTGCTACGTTGGGCTGAAGAAGCACGTTTTCTCTACAAAACCCAATTTGAAACACATCGATCGGAAGAAAACTGTCATAGTTATTCTGTCAACCAGGTCAAAAAAAGTGATTTTGAGTAAACGGCGTTTAAAGTTTTATGCGGCTAAGAACGCTCGTATAGGATTACAGGATTTGGCATTTTTTTCGAATACTTTACGTTTGAGTTTTCACTTGAAACTTGATTTAAATATTTTTTTGGGTATTAACTAATAATTTATGAAAAAAAAAAAGTTATTTTATTTTCTGAAATTTTTACACTGTTCATACAGTGGCTCACAGCTTATTTTATGCAGTGCATACTTTTAACTTTAGGGCTTTATAAAAACAAAACTAACAGGAATACAAAAGATAATATGGTGTCATTTAAAAGAGCAAAAAGTCTAGTTAAATAAAGGTTTTTCATTAATTGTGAATACATATATTTAGTTCTTTAAAAAATAAGAGAACAGAAAATACTGCTTAATTTCATCTCGCAGCTTATTTTATGCAGTCACTTCTTGCAGTTACGGTATTCTAATGCTGCGCTGTCTAACGGTACTTTCGTTAGCTATGCCTTCGTTATGTTTCTATAATTGCCTTGTGTTAGCTTTTTAGTCTGATTTTTTTTGATTTAAGGTCTGCTTCTATGATTATTTAAAATAGGAGCGCGCACAACGCTACAACAACGAAAATTGGTTATATACTATTTTAAAAATAGCAGTTCGCAGCGAAAAATGGCTGAAATGGTTAATATCAATTCCTCTACAGTGCAAAAGATCATCGAACGCTTGTCCATAAGAATCGATTGCACAATTAGAGCAAAGAAACACCAAACAAAACTTTTAATGCAACCGACGAGCGGCATATTGTACGGAAGATAAAGGCTAACCCGAGACTCTCAGCTCCGAAAATGGCTTTTGAAGTTCAAACTGACCTGAGCAAACAGTGTAGTGCTGAAACTATTCGACGTGTCTGGCGCAAAAAGAACTTTCACGGCCGAGTAACACGAAACAAGCCGTTTATTAGCCCCAAAAACAGATTATGCAGACTCAACTACGACAAAGAACATATGTCCAAGGCCCCAGAGTACTGGAATTCAGTTATTTTTGCAGATAAATCTAAGATCAATTTATTCGGTTCAGATGGTATGTGCTATATGTGGCGAAAGCCGAATACCGAGGTCAACAAAAAAAAACTTAAAACAAACCGTGAACATGGCGCACAGTAACTTGAGCCCATACAAAAGTGAGGAATAAATACAAGGAGCCGTTCGATTTTTATGAAATTTTGCATGCTGATTAATTTATGACCGCTGATTTTAAAAATGAAATCAGATTTAACGTAGATCTATTACTTTCGCTGGAAATAAAGTTTAAATATCGAAATTTTTGTGATTTAAAGGGAATAATAAAATAAGTAAAAACACTTATTAAAAAAAAATTAAAGATATTAAGTTGTTAAATCTTTAACTTTTTAATATTGACCCCGTTTGGAAATATGTTTTTTCGTTTAAAAGATATACATATAGTTTTTTATGCAATTTTTCCAAAATGTAAATCTTTACCAACATATATTAAAAAAATACTTTTTTGCAAAGAAATACTTATTTATGTTGTTATCAACAATTTTTTTTAACAAATGAAACAAAAATTTTAATATTATGAAATTTATAAGAGATCTTAGTTTGTCTCACTTTCAATATAGAAGGTAAAATAATGGTCTTCCTCATTAAAGTTGTTTTTAAATTTAATATTTCTTTTTGATGATAACTCAGGATCTGTTGAAATCAATAGGTGTGTCATCAAATCCTTATTTGAATTCTCCCGAGAGCTTTTTCTCGTGTGGTTTAGACGAGCATATCTAATATTTTTGTGGGAAGCCTCCAATGCTTCTTCCGATAAACTTCCTTCAAAAGAAAAAGGTTGCGTTATTTATTATTTTATTTCAATTAGAAAAACTAAAGAAAATTCACCTATGGGTAAATCGAAATACTTCATTACTTCGCATCCATGCACTAAAAATTTGTGCACAGAGCTGGGCATATAGTACCAACTGTAACACTTTAAGTATAAGTTCCTGGTATCCATAAGAAGTTTACTAAACTCTTCAATTTTAATTTTTCTTCCACATGACAAAATTCGCAAAATTAATGAGAAGTTATATATTAAATCTTTATTAAGGCCAGTAATTTCCGCAGAAACATCAAAATTGGCAAAGAATTTCCTAGCCGTGTTTCCGTCATTAGTTGTGCCATAACCTTGTTTGACGTGATCTATAAGCAGGCCCATTCTCTCTCTGAATTCTCTTTGTATTCGGCTTTTATTTTCAGAAAAAATGGCTTGATTCTCTTGCCTTACTCGCCAAGCTTTAAATGGCAAACGATATGATATGTGGATTAAACATTCAAAAAACCGAATCCAGCAGTGAAGAGTTGAGAGTCCATATTTATAAGAATCTGTGTTTGCAGATCTAGTAAAATTTATTTTGTTCATTTCAATTGGACTTGCATTACAAATGAAGCATCTGCTAGCTGAATTTGTTTCCGTAAGAACGTTTGCAATGGATCCATCGATCATTGTACATTTCATTTTATATGAAACCTCTACAGATTTCCCATTAAATTCCAATATTTCACATTCTAATTCGGTTATTTGTTTTTTTAATATCGTTATTTTCTTGTATAACTAAGGTCCTATTTTCCTTAGCCATTACAATTTTTATGGGTCTGCAGAAAAGAGTAGAAGAAGGGCTTTTGTTTATCCAAAGAGGCTTCTTTGATGACGAATCAATTAGCCTTTTATTCAAAAAATAATTGTTTTTTCATTAAAATATACATTGTTAAATTTTTAAACTTTTACTCACTTGATTGGGACAAATGCAATGAAAAATATAAATTCATCGCTGAAATCTTCCGTTGAAAATTTTTGCTTGTATCGGCTGTGATCCGAGCTGCCATCCATACCCCATTTGCATATCAGTGTTACTTTATCTGGAGTCTCTTCGCCATCACAAAGCTTAAATATACTTTTAGCTGTATTTCGCATGAGTGGTTTTAATTCCACTTCTGCAGAGTTTTCAGAAGCTTTGATAGGTGGTACTATATTCTTTTTAAAATTTTGTATTGCACATAGGCTTGGAAAGAAGTTTTCATGATGTTCATTGATAGTTTTGCGCAGAATATTATACTTTACTTCCGAGAGATCCAAGTCTAAATAAATTGTCTATGCCACCTGTACTGAGAGGACACTTTCTTTTTTAATACTGCCTTTTCTTTTCGCAAAATCTGATGCATATTCTAATTCTTCTTCAGTATAGTCAGATACTATTTCAGCAACTTTTCTTCTTTTCATTTGTTCAGATAACAAGTGGAACTCCTTTTTAGGTCTTCCGCGACTAGTGCTAGGTTGCTTAGATATGAAGATTTATTTAAACTGCGTAAAACCTTTTTTATTTTTACTTACTTCATCTGGATCAGGAATAATAAAAGTTTGGACACTTAACCAGTTTTCATACTTTTTTATTAACAAATTTTTGTTATAGTGGCACTCCTTCCACTTTCTATATAATTTAATCTGAAAAATCCGAATGTTTTCTATTGTTGCTTCATTAAACAGTCTTTCACCAATTTTGTTTTTAACAAAACTTTTTAAAATAAAAAATTTATCTCTTGGACCAGCAGAAATCCAGCAATTAAATAAATCTTTATTAGTTAAAATTATTGACATTTTTGATAAAAAATAATATATTATGTTTTTTCTTAATGCACATGCAAATAGACTTTAACTTCCACAGCTTTTTTGCAAGTTCTCTGTTTTTGTTAAGAAAATACGGTAAAAATTGGGTAGCATTGAGAGAATATGAGAGTTCCCTACATTTAACAATTTATAAATTAATTTGTAGTAATATTAATAACAGTTATTAATATTCAATTCGATTGCTCAAACATTCTTTTGAAGAATAAGTTTATTTATTAATAATAATTTATGAAAAAGTTCTTAGATTTCTGTAAAAAAATACAGTGTTATCATTCTCTGTAAGAACTTAACTTTCATAAGCTGATATGCCCTTCTGTTAGGTATAGAGTACAAAGAATATGTTTGTTTACGTTTTTTATTTTTGTATAACATACTGAATGTTACATACACTAACAACATTTAGCTAATTTTTGCAAAACATGATTTTTAGACCATTTTTAAAAAGGCGGTAACTCAAAAAATAGTTCGAAGTTGGATAAAATATTTTATGTTCCTAAAAGATAGATAAACATACAATAATTTATTTTAAAAATTAAATATGACACTTGTGGACATTTTTTTTAAATGACTGCGGAAAACAGCAAATTAAAAAAAATTTTTTTTTAATTTTCTATAATTTAAAATAAATTTTTTAATACTTATTTTACATTTTCTTATAAATATAAAATAACGTATTGTTTTTTATTATTTAAAAAAAAAATAAAATCAATGGAATAGTGTAAAAACGTGCTTACGGCATTTTTTCTTTGAATGAAGCACATAAGCAAAAAATTCACAAAATTATTTTTGGACCATTTTTAAAAACACGATAACTCAAAAAGTGGTTCAAAGTTGTACAAAATATTTAATGTTTCCGAAAGGTAAAGAGACGTAGAAATGCATATGTAAAAATTGAAGGTAACACTTGTGGACATATTTTTTTTAAATGACTGTTGAAAACAGCAAATTTTTCAATTTTTTTCAAAATTTTCTGATAATTTAAAATTTAATTTTTATTACTTATTTTAAATTTTCTTGCTAATATAGTTAAAACTTATTTTATCTCACTGTTTCCTTAAAAATACAAAAATAAAATCACTTGAATAGCGTAAAAACTGTGCTAACAGCATGTTTTTCTTTAAATACAACGCGAAGTCGAAAATTCTACAATAAAAAAAACGCATAAAAAGCGTTGACTTTGAAGAGGTGTAGTTTCCACAAAACTATTTCTTTTCCGAAGAAAATTTAAACTCTTTTTAGTGAAAGTATTACCTAACTTACAATATCTATTTTGTTAGGGTTCGTCAAAATGAAACTCTTGATTTATTCCTACTGGACAAAGTACTGTGTGGCGGTGGCAGCGTCATGGTTTGGACCTGAATGTCAACTGCTGGTACTGGGAAATTGCCGTTTATTGAAACAACAATTTACAAATTTAAATACAATACCTACAGATTCTGAAGAACAATTTGAACATTTGTCAGAGTGCAAAGGTTCTGGGTATAAAATTGAATTTCCGATTTTACCAGGATGACGAATTTGATTGTGCAAACCAGGTTAATATACAACTGCCCACAATTGATGACGCCGCCAGCACAGTCGCCAGACCTTAATGTTATTGAAAATGTGTGGTTTTTATTGGAAAATAACATCCGGAAACATCAAATTTCAAACAAAAACCACCTGAAAGAGATATTGAAAACGAAGTGGGCGAATATTTCGCCACCTACCACTCAAAAGCTGGTCGCATCAATGCCAAACCACCTTAGATCTGTTGTGGACAACAAGGGCTATCACACCAAATAATAAAAATATCAGAAATCATTACTTAATACGAAAAATTTATAAATAACAAGTGACTGCATAAAATAAGCTGTGATATGAAATTAAGCAGTATTTTCTGGTTTCTTAATTTTAAGCCAACTTAATGTATATTTTTACAATAAATTAAGTTAATTTAGTAAACTAAACATCTTGTTCTTTTAAATAATACTATATTATTTTTTCTATTCCTGTTAGTTTCGTTGTTATAAAGCCCTAAAATTGAAACTGTACCACTTTTTGTGAGAACAAGAGTTATTTGCGTGCTATTGTCAATCAGTTCATTTAGTTTATGCCGTAAATTTTTGTCTGCACTTTAATAATTGCAAAAAGATTAAATAGATTCTTAAAATGACAGCGACACAAAGACAACACAAAACGATAAATCTTTCAGAGAGGTGTAAAATTTTATATATTATTGAAACTGGGAAAATCAATGTGATGTGCAGATGAAAAATTAAATTTATCAATATCTACAATTTTTGATATATAGAAAAATAAAGACAAAATTCCAAAATATGTGTCGCAAACATTCCAACGATCAGGTAAAATTTGAATTAAATTTAAGCAAAGAAAAATCAAAATCATTGAACCAAATTTTTATCCGGGGTTAAGAAAAAATATCAGGCAAGGCGAGCATTCACAATTATGTCAAAGTATTTTTGTGAAATAGTGTTTTTTTTATTTATATTTATTATATAGTATGTTCTTATAATTTTTTTACAAAATACTATGCATTCAAATAAGCTCAAATTGGTTTTTAGCTTTCTGTATTCTGGACACATCCCGTAATACGGACATACACCGAAACTATATGTGTCCGGATTAGCGAGACTGTACTGTAATAATATGCAGCTGCTTAGAAGCCCTAATAAGTTATTCACTGGCCACGCTCATTGATGGAGCAGATAAATATTTCTCGGCCATTTTTTTATTATTAAAAAATTAAGAGGAATGCTAATAATAGAATATATTCACATTACGAAGATTTGCTTTACAAAGTAAAAACATTCGGCAAATATTTAGCTATTTTGGGCCGAAGGCAAAGGTTAAAAATTCGGCCGATTATGCCGAATATTCGGTCAGACACTAATATTAATAGCTTAAGGAAAGCAGAAAAAACGGATTTTGTCTTTTTTTAACAATCATACGACTGTAGTGTTAGTAACTATTTACCTGTAGTGTAAGTAATCTACAAAATGTGAAATAAAAATTTTATATATATACATATTTGTTAGATTTTTATGCTTTTCTCCAGTGCATAACATATAAATATCTTGGCAAAAAAATCGAGAATGAATACTAAGCAAAAAATGGCGATTAGTTTTCGAAGATTCTTTTTCTGAGTGGATTTTGTATAGTGTTGGCAACCACGATTTGTTTGCAACCACGTGTAGTGTTGGCAACGGGGGCTTTTTCCCCCCTTAAATCGAAAAACCTCATTAAAAACTGTATTTTTTCTTGACTCTAGACTTTGACGCAAACTATGCAATAAAAAAAACAAACATGGGTGAAAAAATCATAAAAACCCCTATCCTGACATAAAAATCTCGTTTGTAGTGTAAGTAACCGCTGGAATTACCCACTGTAGTAAAAAATCAGTATTTTTAAACAAAAAAATATAAAATAAAAGAAAAACCAAAATTTTTAAATTAATTGTCATAGATATATCGTCGTGGGGAACTTTTTTTGTTTCGGTCACTGTTTCACCAATTATTTTGGGCACGTGACCACTTTTAAATCAAATTTATTAAATATTTTGGATACGTTACTGTAGTGTCCTGATTTGTGTAAAAAAAATTGAGCCAAGTATTTTTAGAAACTGTAGTAACTAATTAAACACGAACGACGGTTTGTGAAAATTTTATTTTTTCTTTTTAAGAAATTTTAGGCGTCGTAAACCACATTTTTATATGAAAAATTAATTAATTCCACAAAATGTTTTTTATTTAATATTGCTTCTAATAAATATATATATTAAGTTTTATTTAGGCAACAGAAACAAGTGCCAAAAATTCACATTGCAAGCAGTTTAATTAAAGTAGGTTCATAATGTAATGTAAAATGAAGTAGATTTAATAATAAATGCAAAAACAAATATCTATGTATAAAGAAATTTAAGTGACAAAAGGAAAAACCAAATAGGGCAGTTCACGATGTTGTTGCATCGTTGCAAATGGAAAATTAGCAGCTTTTACAAAAACAAAAAGCATTGAAATGCATTTGCAACATTTATGCATATACTAAACAAAAGACTGTTGCATATGCAAATCTAATCATATTGCATGACGCTATAGTAAACGAATTTCTTAATTCATTAATTAAAAAAAAAAGATTTAAAAATACTAACAGCCACTAACCTTTTATATAAATCTCTAAGAAAAATCCAACCAATATGCAGAACAAATAAAGTGCACTAAAAAACTTTGAAAAAACATAAAAATGATTGAAAATGCCTTTGACTAAATCATTGAAACAATTGAAGTAGTTAGCTGAAGTTCTTTTTAATCTGTAAACATAACTGAGGTCACAATCTATCAAAATCACAAGCTTTTTGCCTCCCAAAAGCATATATTTCTAAAATTTGTGGGTTACTGCTGTTTGTAAAATTTTTTTTAAATACTTTGTTGGTTACGACCTTTAGATACTTGCGTTTTCTGCTTAACTATGACAAGTATGACCAAAACACTTTGAGGAAAAGTGAGGACTTGCAAAAAAAGTATTATAGTGGTATTAACTCAATTTTAGGAAAATTGTGGGTTACGACAGTTTGCCACGCGAGCGACGATATATACCAAGTTATCAAACAATTACATAATTTTTGTAAAAAATACATATACAAATACATATCGAGGGCTTATATTCAGTTTCCTCTATCTGCATTTTGAGAATTTTTTTTAATGCCAAAATGATGGTTTACCTCGGTTGCATCTATGGTTTTAATATTAGAGCGAAAAACCAATCCTTACACCTTGTTTTCACGGTTGCCACTTTGGTACAATTGTACCAAAATTGGTACATTTATTTGAACTTGGTAGATTGGTACACTATTTTTCGAGTTGGTACATTTTGTAAAAGATTAACAATTTCAAAAGTATTGAATTTTTACATACAGCAAAATTTGGTAGAACTGCTCGAAAAATGTTCAAAGTTATGTTAAGTGAAAACTTGCATTGCATTCAGCTTTGAAAGTTGAGAGTTTATATGCTTTTTTTTGAGAGTTTTATTGTCATATATATTAAAAATCAGGGACCCAAAATGATCGTTGTTTTTAAATTTTTTAATGAAATGATCACATATAAAAAGTTATTGTTATATAAATTTGAATACAGTCACGTGGTGCTTAGAAGCTGCATAATAAATTTTTGACATAATTTTATGTGTCATGATTTTTATAATATAAATATAATTATACCAATTATTTTTAGATCGTTATTTCTACGATCGGAAATAATCATCAATCATTGATCGATATTTTTTCAATCAAAAATAAAAATCAAATCAATTTTGGGGAGATACCTTAAGCAGTAAGAACAGACCCAATGTTTTCTATTTCTGTGCATTCCTCAAATCAGAATTCTGTCAAAGCTAAAACAGCTTAAAGCATTTTAAAAGTAGCACTCCAGCGGGTGGCGACACCCATTGGTTGAGAATAAAATTGTTCATTTAATATGTTCATTCCATTTGATTTAAATTTCTGGTCGAAAAATAATGACCAATACTAAACAGTTTTATTTATATTATAGAATTTCATAGTTGGTTGGATTTTTGTTAAAAATCTTTAAACATTTAAACACAGAACTCCAATTCAAAAATGTAAGGCTTTCATGTACTCACAATTAGCAATTAATTTTAAATTACTGTTATGTAACTACATGAGTAACGATTATATAAAATGAAGCAACTGTGTACAAAATTTTAATATTAATGACCAAAGAAATATTTTTTGACTTGAGGATGTTTAGTGAGGATTGGCACCAAAGCAGAAACATTTTCCACTTAGAAAATTGTTCTTATTGTCAAAGAATATATATACAATTTTTAAAACAAGTTCAAGACAGGTTAAGTTTTGGAAGAGAAGATTTGAAAGATTGGAATATAATAACATCTTCACAAGTTAGTCAGGAAAAAAATGTCTTTATTGCCATAAATTAATAATTTGCCGTTATTTTAACTCAGAAGAATCTTTTTCAGCTTTAAAATATTACTTTTTAAAAATGTTATGACGTTGCCTTTATTTCAGGAAAAAGTGAGGGTCATGTAGAATGGATTGGTAGAAATTTGATTTAATGATTTTACCAATTTTTAAAAAGTCTGATGTGCCTTCCATATAGCTCAGCAGCTGCTCAACCCAATTTTTTTTATTTTAACCTGATTAAAACTTAGCTAAGAAATAAATTAGAATACAAAGCACTTAACAATATAATGCTCTCTAAAGAGTTGTGCATCGAACGCAATGAAAGGTTTGCAAAATAACAATTTTAATGTATTTATTTTTTTGTTAATAGCGTATAGCATAACTTAATAATATTTTTGTTATGTTTCGTATGTACAGAAATAAACACTAGTAAATCATTGAAATTAGTGAAATCAAACTGTTATACTAAAAATAATAACTGGTACTGTAACGATTGTAATTATTGTTATAATATAGTTTCACTCTTTGTCATATTATTTAAATATTTAAATACTTTGCTTTACTTTAAAATACTTTTAAAATATAATTTGTATTTCAATAAAAATTATTTGAGATATTTCAAAAATTATAAAATAAAATTTTCATTACGATAGAAAATATTAGAAAGAAAAGAATATTATTTTTTAATTTAAAAGCGTACGAACTAAACGTACGACTCTTTTTCACACTTACGCGAGTAAATTGGTACTGACACTTTCTTCTCTGTCTTACCAAGTCCCTCGCTACAGTACATATTTTTCCTGTTTTACATTTTTTCGGAGAATTTGGTACACAAAAAAAAGCGAGTAGCAACTGAGCCTCTATCTACTAACTTATTTTTTACTTACGACAAAAACCTCTATCTGCAATAAAAGCAAGTAGTTTTGAAAAATTCTATGAAGATTTTTTTACTTTGAAACATTTTCCTTTGTTTATACAAATATTGATGGTAAAGATGGTCTTTTATTGCCTTTTATTAAGGGGATGAAATAAAAAAAATTTCCTGTTTTAAGAAATAAATTAAAATCGGCGTACCATCTCAAATATGGCAACTCTGGTGTCTATACACATTCATCAAATGTATATGACACGTGCTGCGCTCACAATAGCGACAGCCGCGTTATCAGCTTGAACGCCAATGAGTGTCCATTGATGTCCACTTTGTTGCCATAAATATGCACCTTTAAACGACCTTCTTCTTAGGGCTTACTATTAAAATCATAATACTGACATACGCACACAGTTTCAAGCATATTAAACGAACAAAAAACACCTTTTGTGCAGCACACGGGGCGTGCGACAATACGCGAATGTGGTTTAATGGGACACATGTGGAAAGAACACAAATAACAATACAAACCTTTTACAACAAATGTATACAGTTTGTATGAATGAAGTGTGTCCAATAAACGCAGGTATGGCGGACAGACACACAAAAACATTACCGGCGCATCAATTGAATTGCATTGATTGCATTGCAGAAGCAGCTTTGTACATATCTAGGAGATATCGTATCGCATAGTTGGATGGCTTAAGAGTGTGTGTGTGTGTGTGTGTGTGGTTGTGTGTGTCTCAATATGTCAACAACTGCGTTAATAATGCGATTTGCATTTTCTTTGCATTTTCAGCAGACAACATTTTAAGAGTTCTGGATGAGTTGGCCAAGCGTTTGTCAGCTTTTGTTCGACGCTTATCCTTGTACTGCTTTGGCTGACCATTGTGACAAGTTTTGGCATTGTTCTTGGTCAAATGGTGTGCAAAAATTGCTACAGTCGTTTTTGTAGGTTAACAGCTTGAGCATAAAGGTGCTCATGCCGCTGAACTAGGCTATGTTTTGGAATTGGTTTCTTTTTAAATAGGATTAAAATCAACAATTGACTATGAATTAATGGGAAGAAAAGTTATCAAAGTGATGGATTGCTGCTGATTGCTTTTGCACATGGCAGCAAAACAAATGGAAATTTTTTGTTTCAGTCAAATTTAAAGGCAGTACTTATTTCAGGTTCCATCAATTTATTTAGGTGTTTTTATTTTTTATGAAATCATACTAAGTTGATTAGGACATTTGACGTCTTCTACCAAAAGTTAGCCTTATATATATACCCTTATTTGACGACATGCATTTCACCCAAATATGTTAGAGCCCAAAAAAAAAAATGACAATAAATTCCCAAAAAAAATATACAGGAAGCAACAACAAAACAATTTTGGGTGATATTTCATTTTTTTGGGCCATATTTAATTTTTCTTGGGCATATTTTTCATAATGAAACTAAGCCCCAAAAACAAAATATCAGAAATGAGATTAGGCCCCGAAAAAAAAGTTTGGGGCACATTTTCGGTTTTCTTATTTTCTAGTTTTGCAAGCAACATTCCGTTCAATCAAATTATTTTTTGGAATGAGGCAGAGTTTTTAACCGGGGTTTTGGACAATCGCAACTATTGTTATTCCCATGCAAACACTAAATGATTACTTAGAATGTAATCTTAAATTACAAGCTGCATCTTTAGCTGAAGGTGCTCAAAATTATACATGTCCTGTTTGCAGAGCAATTGTGCAAGACTCAATGCAGATCTTAATTTAAAATTTTTGGGGTGATTTTTCATCTTTTTAAATAAAACTTAAAAATAGAACCAATTTTAGGGTGTCATTTCATTTTTTTCAGGCAATTTCTCATTAATTTTAGGGTCTTACAATTACACCCCAAATTGTGGAGCCTTTTTCATATTTTTTTTGGAGGCCTAACTTATTGGGGTATAATTGCATGCTCCCCTTATTTTGGTACAGTACATTGAGTAGTCATTTTTTGTTTTTGTTATCTATATCCATATCTGTCTATACTATTTCATATAAATACTACTATCCATTAAGGCGCCTCAAAAAAAAAAGTGGTCCGGGTCACCTCCTGAAAACAAACTTTGGTTTATTTTATGATGATTCCCAAAATATTGCAACTCTAGCTTTAGCCGTTCGTGAGCTGGAATGGTTTGAAATGACCTCTAAAAATCGCGTTTTTGATTAATACTATTTATACCACACTACCTTCGGTCAAAAAAATTGTCACAAATAGTGTAAATCGATGAAATACATAGTTTTGTTTTTTTATTTTTTTTTTAAATCTGCCCACACACTTAGTTATTGAGTTATTTGCAGTGATTTTTTCAATTTTTTTTAATGCAGTTTTTATAAAAATATATATAACTTCCCCATTTATAGCCTGATTTACCATTCCGTGGTATCATTGGAAAGGTACTGAATGCTGCTTTTCATTTCTGTCGTTAATTAACCCTTATAAGCACTTTTATAAAAATGCATTTTATTTTATTTTTATTTTTTTGTGATGGCCTTTGCCTCAATTCCTGAATTTGTTCAAATATAAGAGAAATAAAATTAAATCATGTAGATAAAGAATGCATTTTTTAAATGGACTTTGGAATAAAGTATAGGAAAATACTTTATTGTACTTAGACAAAACAGCTAAGAGTAAATTTTACCACAGTTCTTATAAGTAGTCACTCATGACTTTTACATGACTTTTAGGTTTGACAATGAGTTATATTATATTATATAAATGAGAGTTTTTGAATTGTGATCGCTTAATTGTTCAAGTTATTCATAAAAAAAATGCTTTTCGTTTCTCGCGAGTTAAATAAAAATCAATTGCCAACAAAAAGTGATGTAATAAAACATTTATTATTTTTGCGCGAAAAAAATAATAATCGGTCTTTCGGGCTATCTAATTATCATCAAAACATGCTAAATGATTTAAGCAAAATTTGGAAAAGAGCAGAAATTCCGGTTATATCGAAGACTGCGATACGCAAAAAACTTCAAAATTTAACGCTTTTATATCGGGATATCACAAAAAATCCATCGCATTACAATGCAAGCGAGTGGGCCGAACTATTTTCAATTTCTGTTTGCAAATGTGCTCTAAAAATTAGAGTGTCTTGTAGTTGCCCAGGTGAAAAACAAATGCCATTGCATGTTTGGAATTTTTACCTTGATCAGTCGAGCCGAAGGTTGCTCACGCTAGATGACGTTGAAAACCACATCCTATGTGATTCTATTACGGACTTCGAAAGCGAAAGTGAAAACGAAAGTATTGCAACAGCCACTTTTGTACCACAACTAAGAGAAATGGATGTGGATGATCCATATTCATCATCGTCTGAGGAAGATCTTAAAGATCTTGGACCAAGCGTACAAAGTTTTTCCTTACCAACATTCAGTGCTGCGTTGGACCGTGCCAGTGTATCCAATTGCTTTGGGGCTCTGCTCGCAACAACATTGCTAAAAGACTTGGACATTCCAGGCATAATTATTGATCAGCACAAAATGCAAAGGGAGCGAACTAAAGCTAGGGCGAAATCACTAAGAGACATAAAAAACAATGAAATACTAAAATGCATTTCTTTTGATGAAAAAAGGGAACGCACTTTGAAACAAGTTACTGTGAATGGCAAGCCACGCAACGTTAAAATGATGGAGGAGCATATAACTCTGGTAAGCGAACCCAGCTCAAACTACATTGGTTACTTAACTCCCGTAGACGGAAGCGGTGCTGGTATCGCAAACGATATTGTCAATTACTTGAAAGCTGAAAAGTTTTCACTAGAGCACGTGGTCGCTGTAAATTGCGACGGAACCAGCACCAACACAGGCAAATTTAATGGAGCGATTTGTAACCTAGAACGACAATTGCAGCGCCCTTTGCAGTGGCTAATATGCCTCTTTCATTTTAACGAGTTGCCATTCACTGCGTTACTCAAAAAAATGTTAGGAAAAGCTAATGGGCCGCAAAACTGGCCAGGAATAATTGGGCATACATTACAGGGCTGCGAAGATGTGCCGGTAAATTGTATTCAATTATTTTGTTGTTTTTTTTTTTAACTGTTAATTTCAATAAAATATTAACTTTAGATTGCTCATAACTTTGATCCAATTGCGATGGGCTGTATGCCCACAAATATTGATGACTGGGTTTTGCGAGCTGATCAAAAATATCTTTATGATATGGTACGAGCAGTTGATGCTGGGGCGTGCGATGAACATTTGGCCAGCATTAAACCTGGCCCGCTCAATCTTTCACGCTGGTTGACAACAGCATCAAGAATTTTGCGGCTATATGTTACGAAGCCTGTGGCTTGCGAAAAGTTAAAGCAGCTAGCATTTTTTGTTATGAGGGTCTACGCACCATTTTGGTTTTTAATAAAAAGCCAACCAAAAGCCATTCATGGCAGCCGCCACTTGTTTAAATACATTGAGTGGACGCGCGAATTACCGGCAGATATGCAATTTATTGTACAACGCTCTGTTCAAATTAATAGATTTTTTGCTCACCCAGAAAATATTTTACTGGCAATGGTTACAGATGAGAGCAAGGCGACACGAAAGGAAGCCTACGATATTATTTTACAATCGCGTACTCATGACACACAAGGAATTCGCCAATTTAATGTCCCCAAGATACAATTCAATTGTGATTCCTATAAAAATATGATAGATTGGAATGAATTAAGAGCTAATACAGAACTGCCATGCATCCAGTTCTATACTCAACAATACTTATTAGAACTACACGACTCCAATGAAATTGTAAAAATTCCTGGTAATGAAAAGTTTTTAAAATAATTGTTATGCTTTTCTCAACAAACAATTTTCAGAATTTCCATGTCATTCACAAAATACGGAACGTTTTGTACATGTGGTAAGCCAATCCTGCGTTTCGGTAATTGATAAGAACAGACCTGCACATATTGCAAACAAGATTCAATCGCGCAAGCGTTACTGTAAAATTGAATCACGAAAAGATTTGGAATAAAAAAAAAATTATTTCTTTGATAAAACTCTAAATTGTTTTTTTTTATCTTTTAATTAGCGACTTAATAAATAACCACAAATTTTTTATCATGTTGATAAAAAATGCATTTTTATAAAAGTGCTTATCAGGGTTAATTAACGACAGAAATGAAAAGCAGCATTCAGTACCTTTCCAATGATACCACGGAATGGTAAATCAGGCTATAAATGGGGAAGTTATATATATTTTTATAAAAACTGCATTAAAAAAAATTGAAAAAATCACTGCAAATAACTCAATAACTAAGTGTGTGGGCAGATTTAAAAAAAAATAAAAAAACAAAACTATGTATTTCATCGATTTACACTATTTGTGACAATTTTTTTGACCGAAGGTAGTGTGGTATAAATAGTAATAATCAAAAATGCGATTTTTAGAGGTTATTTCAAACCATTCCAGCACACGAACGGCTAAAGCTAGAGTTGCAATATTTTGGGAATCATCATAAAATAAACCAAAGTTTGTTTTCAGGAGGTGACCCGGACAACTTTTTTTTCCTCCATACAAGTTGAGGCGCCTTACTATCCATATATCTATATATATATACAATTAGGTCTGTTCCCGTACACTCGAGCTTGTGAAAAATTACAAAAATTGTCTCATTTAAATTTGAAAGTTTTCGAAATTTTTCACAAAATTGCGTGTACGGGAACAGGCCTATTATATAAGCATCCTAATGTTGTTTTTTTTTGCCTAATTATTCCCATTCTATAAAGTACAGTATTCGAAAGTCGCATTAAAAGTTCATTAAGGCACACCGTGATTTATCACGTCCACCAGATGGTTTTGAAAATATTTTATATATGACATGCATCCAAATCCAAAAATGCTTTCATACACATTTTCCGGCGTTGAACAATATATTATACATAAATGTATTTAACCACAAACTGAGGCATTCAAAAAACCATGGCCTGGCACGAGCCGCTCTATTCAAAACACTATCATTTAGAAAGAAAAAACCATCAGGTTGCTTTCCGAAAATCAGCATTTAGCAGCAGCATGTAATATCTTTTAACTTTTGTAGTAAAAAAATAAAAAACACATCAATTCACAAAGAAAAAATATAACCAAAAAAATTGTTTAGCGCGTGCTGTGCGCAACGTAAGCCTCAGCCGCAGTTGCAGTCGCTCAAAACAAAAGACTTAAGAAGCAAACCTGGCTTCAACACATGTTTGCGCATAGAGCGAACGCGCAGGCGCGTTAATCCTTGAAAATGAGCAGATTACAAGAAAAAGTAGTGCAAAAAATGCAAACATTAAAAAATCTAGTCCATTCACTTTCATTCATTCTAAGTGTAGCGCCCACATTCTTTGCGTGCAGCCAGGACTCGCGGCTGGCTGCTTCATAATAAATGAATGAATGAATGAAAGTGAAACTGATTGTGTTGAGTTTTTTAGCTCTTTTGATTTTTTTGTAAGGACTCTTAAATTACAGCATCTTGCGGTAAAGCAGTAACAGCAGCTCAAGGCTGCCACTTTTTCATTAGAGCAAAAAAACGTAGGTCCTGTTTTTTTGTCTGCTGGCTTTGCGGCTTCACATCCGTGGGTACAGATGTCAGCGTTGAGGGTGCCAATTGTGCGTTTTTGCTGATAACATCCGTGATGATGTGTGTTGTTGTTTTGTGCGTTGTGAAGTTGGAGATGAAAAGTGAAACGCCATCAGTTGTCAGCCGTCTGATGGACAATTTTGGATGCGAGGGTGCTTTTAGATATTTTTTTGTTTATTTTTTAGAATATTTTTTTTAATTTTTCGTGTCCCTTTCTGTGAGTGATATTTTGCGCATATGCATAAGTTTTTTTATGTTTATGCAAGGCTCCCGTTTGCTTTCTTGCTGGTTTTGTTAAAATTTACCCAGCAACTTCCTTAATTTTTGTGCAGGGGTAAAATTTTACTCCTACTTTCTTACAATCTGTCCTTAACTACGAGCATCTTGAAAATAATTTTTTTAAAAATTTTTTTTTGTGTTTTCCCCTACATCATGTGGTTTAAAATCCATTAATTTGTAATTTAAAAACTTCAAACGTAAGAGAGGGAAACCGATAGTTTGTATGCGCTTTATATTTGTGACAGGATGTCCTTCGACTCCTTAGACGTGCTATTACCTATGGTAAAGTTCTTAACCGTTTGTTTAGAATACGGTATATTATAATTTAATAGAGGTTAACATTAGGTTTTTGTGTGTGACATGAAAAATTTTCATTATATTGCTTATGCTCTATAGAAATCGGAAGCGGATTCCGTTTTTCCAACATTATTTTTGGAATCACAATATTACGCAGAAGAAAGTTATTTTTAATTCGGAATTCAATATTGAAAATGAAACAGAAAACAAATTTTTTATCTAACTATAAAGCTTTTTTATGCTTTAGTGAGCATTAGATTATTTTTATATCGAAAAAAGAACTAAAAAAATAATGGTTTATTTTCAATTCCTTTATTTTAGTTATTGTTATTTATGTTATCAAAAATAAAATTAAAGAATCACTAGCTGCCAGATTTCGGCTTGATTCATAATTTTTCCAACATCTTAACAATAAAATAATAATTGTAATGTTAACATTGCTTAGTTAAAGTTTGCGAAATATGTTGAATGTAAACAAATATCCAATAAGTTAAATGAAAAAAAAAACAAAATTATTGATTGTATACATTTATGGATATTGATTTTTAACTGAACATTTTATATTGCATTTCTGTACATATGGAAGGGAGAAGAGAGGAGAGGATTAAAAGTGCCTTTGATGTATTAAAAAGAGTGAATGTTAATGTTTGGGGACAGTTGTCATATTTTATACTATAGGCTTTATCTAAAGCAGCTGGTTAGGGTATGAGATATAATTATTTTAAATGTATTAAGGGTGTATGCTTACTGCTACGAGTGCGTGATCCAAATGCTAAAAAAGTGCGGTAGCCCAGGCTCAAATCTCATCTCAGAATAAATGTTTTGCAATTTATTAATATTTCTGTTCGGCCGTCACCTCTCGCAAAGTCAATGGCAAACCTTAGAGAGTAAAAACTGCCATGTAAGACTTCTTGAGAACATAAGCCGCTCGGAGTCGGCATAAAATTCGTAGGTCCAGTTCTCGATCATTTGTGTTCAAACATTCAAAAACACGCGAAACACAATTGATCGAAAGAAGCTTAGATAAAGTCCATTTAACGGCTGAAATGGCCAATTTGTTTTTATTTTTTATATATTTTTTTAAAAAGTACTTTATTTTATAAATTATTGATAAGCTCTCGAAATTTTTCAAAACACTTTTTTTAAATTTTAGTATCTATATCCTTTAATACTATGAGAGGTTGTTGGCCAAAGTTACAATACCACCAAAGCCTTGCTTAAATACAATTAAAGAGGTAAAAGTTTTAATATTTTGATAACGTCACTTTTTATGGGCGTGGTGGACAAATTTTTAACCGAGAGCTAACTTTATATCACAGCTTATGTCTAAAGAGAATCATTTATGTTTCTTTTTTGGTTTTATAAAGGTTTTTGCTTTTTTTCATAAAATTGGTAGTTAGAAAAATGGAATAAGCCCCATATAAAAAAAGGTTTAAACTTAACATAAAATTATCCCCAAAATGAATGAGTAGTATGAATAGTAATTTGTCTATTTGGTGATGGGACATAGCCTCAAGTTACATAATCCCAAATTTAAAATATGATCTAATTGGTCTTTCCAACGAAGATGCGGTCGTTCTCTTCTGCGTTGACCGCCGCTGGGTACCGAATCGAATGTTTTCTTCACTGGAGCATCGTCTTTCATGCGCTGAACATGACCAAGCCAGCGAAGCCGCTCGATTTTAATGCGCTTGACTATGTCGATGACAGCGTACAGCTCATACAGTTCATCATTCCACCGTATTCGGTACTCGCCATTAACGCAGATTGGTCCGTAGATCTTACGAGGAATCTTTCTCTCGAATGCTCCTAAAGTCTTTTCATCTGAACTGCTCAGCGTCCAGGTTTGTGATGCATAATGTCATGGTATAATTATTTGACAAGGTAGCCGTGACAGTTTTTTGGCGATTGGTAGTTGTCAAAAACAGCTAAAGAATGTTGTAGTTTGCTGCTGTTGACTAGCAATGTGCTTATTTTTAACTTATATTTGATTCATTAAATTTATTCGCGAAGTTGATTGAAATGTTTTTAGTTTGTTGCGGTTGACTATCTATGCTTAATTCGTCGCTTATTTTTTCACTTTTCTTTGATTAATTGCATAAACAGCTAATTTTGACAACTACCCATCGCTGCTCGTGAGAAAAAAGCCAGTCTACGCGGCTACCTTGTAAAATAATTGTATCATGGCATAATGTAGGACGGGCATGATGAGCGATTTATAGAGCGTGATTTTCGTTCGTCGAGAGAGGGCTCTGCTTCTCAACTGCCTACTGAGCCCAAAGTAACACCTGTTGGCAAGAGTTATTCTTCGTTTGATCTCAATGCTGATGTCGTTGGTTGAGTTTATGCTGGATCCCAGATAAACGAAGTCTTTTACAACCTCGAAGGAGGTATTGTCAACTGTAACGTGGATTTGGGGTTATGGCCAGATTCAAAAAGACCATAAGAGCAAAAAAATTGCCGGTCGTAAGCTGTAATAGGTTTTGTAAAGAAAGCAGAACAACTAAGGTAAATATGCCTGAAATAACAACTTTCCGTGCAAGGGCGAATCATTTTATCGTAAAAAACACCATAAACACTTGATTTTCCCTAATACGGAATGGTGATAACAACATTTCGTACACTGCCAAATTATTTTTAATATGCACATTTCACAGAAAAAAATTATGACAAAAATGGTTCAATATACAAAATGTGAAAAAAGCTTTGATTAACTTTTTGAAACTGTAGTAGTATAGAAGTTAGGAGTAGTGAATTGCAGCCCTGTCAACAGTGGCAGCCCCGTGATATATAGATTTTGAGAGGTAGAGAAAAAACGGCTTGCAAGCAAATTTTGTAAAACTGAAATAAAAATTAAATTAAAATTAAAACTACAAAATAAATAAATTTTACCCACTTCTACCATATAATTGGTTTCATATGTGCCTTTTAAAGAAGGAATAATTTGTAAAAGGCGCAGCTACACGGAAAAAAATTATGCCAAAATTGATAAAAAATTACAAAATGTGAAAAAAAATTTAACTGAATTTTATTCTAAGCATCCCGATAACCTAAATTAAGTAAAATGAAATAACCGTCAAATAAAATTAAATAACAGAAAAATTTAAGAAATCAAATAACCCCCAAGCCGAATGAAATAAAGCAAAAAAAAATCGAAATTATATAAGCCCCAAATAAAATGTGTTTTGATTATTTATTTTCACTATCACTAAAAAATATTTTTGAAAAAGCTTTCGCTTACCATTATTTTTACTAATCAACGACTTTTCATTCAAAAATACGTTGTACTGAGAAAATCTGTAGTTTTTGAGATATCGCAATAATTGTGATGTCATAATAGCGGAATTTTTTCAAAATTTACTTCATGGAAAAAATTCACAGTATATATTCACACATGTTACATACAAAAATGCTTATTGTAGGGTATTCGTAAGTGATAGCGAAAAATGTCTGTCTTGTTTTCTGTATTGAAAAATGTCTTGTCTGTCATGTCTCCTACACCATGCTCTTCCAACTCTTATAGTTTAGGTGCTATTACGAAAATTCCTTTTAAACGCTCATATTTCAGGTCATAAGGTCATCCTTCGAAAAATAAACCAAATTGTGCACACCTACGCATCCAGCTCTTTCATTGGATACCTCATTTATCATTGTACACCCCGCCAAATCCTGACATCTCGGAAATTCTTACTGAAAATACTTCTGCTAATAGTAATAGTTTTACCTCTCTTAATCCTCTCTTGTGACAATCCTCTAATTTTTCCCCAGAGGTTGAATTTGATGTAGGTAAATGTGTGTCGCAAATTAATTCAAATGCAATGGCTGCTGATAGTATTCCCATAAAATTTATTAAAATCTTACTGCCCTATATTATAAGCCCTCTAACTCACATTATTAATTCATGTTTCTTGTCGTCAACGTTCCCTGATGTATGGAAAGTCGCCATTGTTCTTCCAATAGCAAAAAAGCAAAATCCATCTTGTCCCAATGATTTAAGACCTATAAGCATCCTTTCACCGTTAACAAAAATTTGTGAAAAACTTATGGCTCAACAAATAACAGACCACTTAGTCAATAATAACCTTTAATCTCCTTTTCAATCTGGTTTTCGTGCTGGGCATAGTTGCTCGTCTGCAGTTGTTAAGATAATTGATGATATACGGCCACATTATGATGCTGGATCTATGACGCTTTTAAGCTTTTTAGATTTCTCGAAACCGTTTGATAAAGTTAATCATCATACCGCAGGGTTCTATACTTGAGCCCCTTCTGTTTTCTGTGTTTTTAAATGGCTTTTTTTTTTTGTAATCATGCTGCTGTTCACGCATACGCTGATGATGTCCAATTGTATCTTTCACGTAGAACTGGTCTCATTGGATGACCTTGGATGCAGGTTGAATGAAGACCTCAATAATGTTAATGAATGGGCTAGAAACAATGATCTTATACTTAATTCTTCCAAGTCATATGTTCTCCCTGTTTGTAAGGTTAAGTCTTGTTTAAATGATGCTCCTGATTTGTTTATTGGATCAAATAAGCTAATTGTTGTGCCAAAAATTGTGAATCTAGTCTTCCATTTAAATTCTTCTTTGTCATTCGTTGACCATGTTAATAGTGTTGTAAGTAAAGTGTATTATGTTTTGCGTAACCTAAGATTATCTACCAGTGTAACTCCATTTTATATGAGGCGTAAGTTGGTAGTTCAACTTGTCTTACCTTTTATATCTTTTTCTGAAATAGTGTATAGTAAACTAGATTCCTCGTGCCAGTTAAAACTTCAGATTGCGTTTAATTAATCTTCAAAAATATTATCGTCTTTCCAGTTTCCGAAATGCAATACTTGGTTGTGATATAATTGCTTATCTCAAGGCGAGAAACTGCATTTATCTTCTTAAGTTATTCTATAATAAAACACCAAGGTATTTGCATGATAAACTCCACTTTTGTACGTCTAGAAGAAGCCATATCCTTATTGTTCCGAGGCATTTTTCGCTAAACAGTTCCCACTTGTTTTTCATCAACGCCATTAGGTTGTGAAATGCTCTGCCACGAAGTTTTAGGGAGGTCAGTGGGAGAGCGACTTTTAGGCAATCAGTATTATCCTTCTTTATAAATATCTGATATGAAATTCATATAGACTTAAGCTGTTTTGTCTATGGTTTTCAGATAGACTTAAGTTGTTTTGTCAAAAGTCCAAGATTACCACTAGGTGGTAGTGGTAACGATAATTATTTTGCATTACCACTTGGTGGTTAGTGGTAATTAAAATTCGATTTGCGCTACCACTAAGCGCGTAGTGCTAATGATATTTTTTAATGCAGTAATAATTCAATGCACTATGCCCATCTATGCTTAAAACGTCATTTACGGCTGTGCTTCAATTATATACAGTGGCTCACAACGAAAGTCGGGCAAGCATTTCTTAGCACTTTCGCATTGATTTCAGAAATGAAAATGTATGAAGAATATTGCAATATATATTTTTTTTCAAAACGTTATTTTTTGGTAAACAAAATTAAACAGAAAAATAATTAAAAAATTTGAACATAACGGTGAAATAAATTTAAATCGAAACAAACCTATTAAAACGAGCTCACATTGAAAGTCGGACAAGTAAAGAAAAAATGCAAATTGTAGTCCTTAAACCCTTATTCATGCTTACAACTGTTACTACTGTTGGTATAACTTTAGTCAAACGCAAAATTTAAAAAAATAAACATTTCTCGAAAAGTGAATTAATCAACACTGGCAGAAAGGCAGATCATGGTAGATTATTATTTGAAAGGAAAATTCGAGCGACAAATTTCACAATTCGCCTTAAAAAGTAAGTCAACAATGCACGATATAATAAAGCATTATATACAAAATTAGAGAACGAGAGAAGAGATAAAGAACGTACAGTGGCTAAAAATAAACTTAGCTCCTAAGATGAAAGGTATTTTTAAGGAAAATAATAAAAGACCCATTTTTATTTGCACTAAAACTAGAGGTCATGCTAAAACTCAATTTGAAAAAGAGTGTACACTCAGAAACAATTCGAAGAGTTTTGAGAAAAAAATGTTTAAATTGAGGAGTAGCAAGTGGCACGAAAAAAGCTCTGTATTAAAAAGAAAAATGTTATAGAACGCCAAAATTTTGTGCATGAGCAGATGACCAAAGACTTTCTATTCTGGAGCAAGGTTTATAAAACAGAACACATTAGGATCTTTAGCACTTTTAAACAATAAACTTTTAGTGCAGGTTTTGTTTACCGAATTGCAGACAATTTTTAGTTTTACCAAGACAATGACACGAAACATACGACGCTCTTGGTAAAAAATTGTGTACTTAATATTTGTCCAAATGTCATAAAAACAATCTCACAAGGCCAAGATTAAAATGTTATAGAACATCTATGAGATGAACTTGAACCCTGAGTGCAGTATAAGATATGGGCAACTAAAGATCCAATCCCAAAAAAAATTATCCCAAGTGAAGAGTGGAATCAGATTGGAGCTGAAGTTTTTAAAAATTTGGTTGCACCCATTTCAAAAAGGCTGCAGGCAGTCATATAAGAAAAACGATTGACAACAAAATATTAAATTCTGAGTTTTAGCATTGAATTCCTTATCTGCCCGACTTTCAATGTGAGCTCGTTTTTAAAGCTTTGGTTTGATTTAATTTTGTTTTATCGTTATATTGTAATTTTTTTAACTAAGTTTTTGTTTAATTTTGCTCACCAATAAAGAATGTTTAAAAAAAAATATTTACTCCAAGTTTCTTCTTACATTTTCATTTCTGAAACCAATGCGAAAGTGCTAAGAACTGCCTGCCCGACTTTTGTTGTGAGCCACTGCACAATGGGTAAAATGATCGTATTTTCTGGCCAAAACTATAAAGCATCACTGTATAGGAATGAAAATCGGTATACGGAAGTTTTCGAGGTTGCTGATTTCGTATCTAATGTCAAATTTTTAAAATTCAAAATGGCGTATTGGATCCGCCATTTTGAATTTTAAAAAATTTCGCGGCAAAAATTTTAAAAGTTCTTCTGATTTGCCCAAAAATTGGTATACTGGTGGGTTCAAGTCTGCTGATTTCGAATCTGAAGTTAAATTTTTTAAATTCAAAATGGCGGACCCAATATGGCACCAACATTTTTAAAAGGTCTTCTGATTTGCCTGAAAATCGGTATACTGGAGTTTTCAAGGCTGCTTAATTTGAATCTGACGTTAAATTTTTTAAATTCAAAATGCCGAATACAATATGGTAGCAAATATTTTAAAATATCGTCGGATAAACATGTACTTGATGTACTTGAAAATCAGCATTTAAAGACTTTTACAGACACAAATTAAAAATTTTATGCTTACATTTTAAAATTAAAAATGGCGGATAAGATTTGCATGAAAATCGGTATTCCGCAAACTTCACAATGCCACCTTTTTGTAGCAAAAACCTAAAATAAACATTAAAAGTAAATTTTTATTGCAATTTGGCGCATTATATAGCAAAAATCAAAATATTATGAGATTTTACCACGCCCCATTTCTATAAGTATAAACTTATACAAGAATTTATTGATTTTAAAAATGAATGTTTATTAATATTAAATCTTTTTTAAAAAGATGTTAAAGATAAGTCAAATTAAATCAATCAATTCAATTACAAAAACAAACAAAAAATCAATATTACAAAAAATTATAAATAGTATTGAAAATATTCATTCGTTACTGTCTAGATGCAAGCTGTCAAGCATGATAGAATATATGGGACTTAAGTAGTTACTATTTTCATCTCCACTATCACTGGCATCCAAATCGGAGTCTTCATCTGTGCTAGTATCCGTATTTGAATTTTCAGTGGCTGATACAGATATGCCTTCCTCAGCTCCACAGTGTAATAAGCACACCACTTCAGCTGGAAGCCCTAAACGCGGTCTTTGCTGTATGCGTTTGTTAAGGCCAATGGTAGATATTAAGGGATCTGAGGTATCTAAAGCTCTAGTAAAAACATCAGTTAAATTGTCTATACGACTTGTTTTTCTAGCGTGATTAAGCCTATCCGCTTAATACAATTTATGCCTCGATTCTGCAGCATTTTCTCCAAAAACTCCCACTGGAAGCACAGTATTTTCCATTATTTGCTTCGAATGAATCAACACTTTGTGGACAGTGGCAGTCATTGGTAGCCACGGATATTTTTTTAAAATTATATCAGCATTATAGTAACAATATTGTTTAAATTTTTCTAAATTTAGAGGAAGTTGACAAGATAAACACATCAGGATGACTTTAAAATGAAATATTAAGTCAACGTCAACATCACAAATTTCGAAAAAAACAATGTGCTGCTCAAAAGCACGACGAGCTGTATTTCCGTCATTGCTGCTTCCATAACCTCCTGTTTTAGGCTTATCGACACGCAATCCAAGACGTTCCCAAAACATATTTTGCAATTTTTGCTTCCTTTCCAGCAAGAGTTTTTTATCACTGTCGCTTCTTATCTGCCATTTTTGTACATCTTGTTTATATCCTGCGTGTAAAATAAATTCAAAAAATCTAATCCAACAATGCAGTGGACTGATTCCATATTTTAAGCTTTCTTCCTTTGCATAAAATGTCTCAGACTTAAAATCAGCAATGCTCATTAAATCTCGTGGCGTAGCTCCGCAAATGGGACATTTTTGGGTAGACTTTGTATCCGTAAGGACGTTTAAGACCTTTCCATCAATTAATGTTAAAAATAGCTTACATTTAACCTCAATAGCTTTATCCTCAATTATTTTTACAACAAATGATTCCAGTTCTTCAATATTTTTTTTAATTAAACATTCTTCTTTCAAAACAGTTTCTTTTGTTTCTTTAACATATTCAAGTTTCAAAGGTCTGCAAAATCTTACTGATTGTGGTGTACGGTTGTTCCAAATAATTTTTCCTGATGAACATATTAAGCGCAAAGGAATAACAGTTGTTGCAAAAAGGGATGAGTCTGAATCGTTTGAGGTGCCTGGTTCTGAATAATTTTGTTTATAATTCGCGTGGCCAGTAGAGCTATCAAAACCATAGCTCAGGATTAACTCTGCGCCCATTTTATCTTCTTTATTTTGCTTCAATAGATGTTCTACAACCTCTTTCTGCAATTCAATAATACGTTCAACAGTATGTTTCAGCAAATTTTTCAGAGGTACTTTTGCACACTTATCAGAAACAATCATCCCTTCTGGTCTACATTTTTGTTTTGAAATCGAAACTTCTCTATAAGAAGGATATATATCGCAGTTTCTCAACTTATTTTCCATTTTTGTATTTAAGTACTGCTGTTTTGAAAATCCATTTTCTAGTAAATATGCTAAAGCTTCATTAATAGAAAACGGTATCGGCTTTTTTTCCTTACTAAATAGAGTTTTTTTTATGGCAGAGGCTCGGTTGGGGCTCTTGATGCAATGTTTAAGGACGGTTGCTAAGTCAGTATTACCGCGCTTGCGTGCCGAAGTGCTGGCTGCCAAAACCATTAAATCGCTTTCGTTTTCAGTGGTCTTACACATTTCGAAAGCTGCTCTTCTTTTAGCACGATCTGATTTTTCATTGAACGGTACACGAGGACGACCACCTTTTGATTGTAATGCCGCTTTTTTGCCTTCAAGTGTTGTTTCTCCTTTTAACCAACCATCAAATTTTGCCTTGAATGTTCTCTCATTTCTATAACACTTTGTCCACTTTCTGCTTATATTTAATGCTATATTTTTAAACGTTTTAACTAAAATCCGTTCTTGACTATCCGTTATATTGATTAATTCTACATTTGCTTTTAAATACTTCAACAAAGAGGTTTCCTTTGCTTTGGTTGTGCGCTCTGCATGCCATATTTTAAATAAAGTTGCATTTTTCAGCTGGTACTTACCTAAAAAAAAAACTTTGTTCAAGAGCCGCAGAGAAACGCATATGAAATAAACGGATTTTTGTTAAGAATCGATGTCTTTTACAACATTTGTTTATCTTATGTAATAGAAATTAGTAGTAATTTTTTTATATGCCTTCAGAAACAGAATTCTAGTATTTTTACTTCTAAATTTAACTGAATTAATGGAATGAAATTTTCTCGAACTATGTTGTAATTGACAAATATTTTTGAATGCACTTTTTTTACTCACTATTAGTACATTTTGCCATATCGATATTTTTTTCACTTGTAAATATTTATATGAAATATTTGATTTTAATTGTAATGAGCACGTGCTGCTTAGCAATGACAAGTTCAACATTACACAGACCTAGCAAGATCAAAAGCAAACAGGCCAGCGATTAACCGTTATAAAACAAAAACAATTATTAACATATGATATTTGGTGTATGTATATTGTAAATAAAGGGAAAGTGTTGCATTTTAGTAAACATTCAAATTAAGGTTTTGGCCAGAAAATGCGGTCATTTTACCCTTAGTGCACTGTACGAAAATATGTTTGTGCTTTTAATAAAACAAATATGTTTTTTCTCTTCTAATTTTGTTTCTTTATACATTCTGTTCTGGATAAACAACAATTTATAATATTCCTTTTGTTCTTTATCCGATATGAATAAAGAAATACACCCTCTGTGACTTTAAGAGAAAAAACTAATTTTACTAAGTGACTTTGTATCCAAGAATGATAGAATAAGAGATTACGCTTTGCGCAGGTCCGTTACTTCTGCTAATCGAGTTTGACAACCAGCTGTTCAGTTGACTACGTCACAATATTTTATTTCTTTGAGAAACGTACTGCGATCGGTTGTGTTTTATTTAATTGTGTATATATCGAAGTATATTTGCGAGTTTTTAACTTAACATTTAAAAAATGAAGTGTGCAGCTGCTTATTGTGGTAACAGAAGCAAACGAATATTTTTCAGAAACCTGATGTTTGCAATAAATACAAAAATTAAACCAAGAAATTTTAGAAAACGCACACAAACAAAAACAAAAATACAAAAATATATTAACTTAACAAAATTTCTTTCATTATTTAAAAACTTGGAACTATCATTTATTTGTCCTTTCAATTCACAGGTAAATTAATGGAAATAAAATATTTGGGATTGCTTAAACTACATCAATTAAACTCTTAATAAACACTTTTATAAAATCCAAGTCGAAAAATTATGCTCACTGAAGTTGTTTTCTCAGACAATTTTTTTTTTTTTTTTGACTAAGCTGCTTACTGGCTTTAATAAAATAATAGTAAAAATAATGTTTGCAAAGGAGTACTTAATAAATTTACCTTCTTCTCATTCCAATCAATTGCTTCTTACTTCTTTTATTTTAATTTTACAAACTAAAATGTATGCAATTTTCATTTCTGTATAGAAATCGTGTGCAAAGTGAACGCTCTTCAAAACAGCATTGATATTATGACGTACATGCGCAGAACGACAATTTTATTGCACTCATTTGCTTGTCTTCGGCGCAATCTTTGTATTCTATCATTCTTGCTTTGTATCATGGTATAATTATTTGACAAGGTAGCCGTGACAGTTTTTTGGCGATTGGTAGTTGTCAAAAACAGCTAAAGAATGTTGTAGTTTGCTGCTGTTGACTAGCTATGTGCTTATTTTTAACTTACCTTTGATTCATTAAATTTATTCGCGAAGTTGATTGAAATGTTTTTAGTTTGTTGCGGTTGACTAGCTATGCTTAACTCGTCGCTTATTTTTTCACTTTTCTTTGATTAATTGCATAAACAGCTAATTTTGACAACTACCCATCGCCGCTCGTGAGAAAAAAGCCAGTCTGCGCTACTACCTTGTCAGTAATTGTGCCATGACTTTGTATGTGAGGTTGGCATGATTTTTATTCGATTCGGCTCATTTTCGCACTTATTTAATTTAAACTAATGCACAAAATTAATTTTCCTTATCCATCCAGTGTTTTAAATTTAAATGTCAAATATTTATTTCTTCTTTAAAAACTAAGGAATGAAGTTTTTAAATGGGCGTGGCCTTACTATAGTTACGCCCACTTTTCAGGGGATAAGCATAGAGCGAAGCAAGGCGCACCGAGTATAAGCTAGTTTAAAATAAAATTACAACGACTAATTACTTGTTTATTCAACAGTAGATACATTTAACAAAACACAATTACATAATTTTAACTTTGATTAAACAATGAGAGTACAAATAAAGAGAATGTGTACTTGTAATTAAAGCTCTTCTGCCCTCTCTTTCTCTCTCTCTCTCTCTCTCTCTTAACACAACTTCCTACCAAAACGAAAAACCGGTATGAAATTTGCTCTTCATTGCATAACTTGAAGAGTTTTTTTTGTTTTTGTTCTTGTTACTATTACAGATGAGGCCAACGCTAGAGCCACCAAGTCGTCATTGAATGCTCTTCCGCGCCTGCTCACACTCACACACTCAGGTTCTTAGCCAAGTTTTATCCGGCCAAGAGCCAGTCATAAACATTAACAGCAGCAGCGACTCTCGCGAGTTGATAGCATTGCTACCATTGAGCTGGCTTTGATGGTGGTTCCACAGGCGTTTCTCACAGTCACAGTCGCTGCGGCTGCTCAGACAATCTGGGTCACATTTTGCCATTGAACCGGTGACGTCACGGTGGGGCAATGACCGACCGGCCGAACAGCAACAGCGTTTTGCGCTGTGTTGTTGTAATTGTTGTTATGCTAAGGCATAAAGCCAGCACGAAGCTTCAGTTGCTGGAGATGGTTGGTTAAAGCTTGTGATGTTGATTTTGTTGTTTTTGTTACTAGTGTAAAAAAGTTTGCTCAACCGCTGTCTCCACCAGTGAGATACTGCTTGCCAATGCGGAACAAACGTGATTTCAATGGCGTCTTCGTCGGCGTTTTTCTCATCTTCTTCTTGTTCTTCTTCTACTGCTGTCTCTTCTTTCCACTTGCATCTTTAAGCTCAGCAACTGCAACGTGGTTGTTGCTGCTCACAGCTGATGTTAATGGATTCTCACTCATATTGTTGTTGTTGCTATTGTTGGGGCTTAATGCAAAAGCCTAGCGCAGACGTTGATGCAGTTGCTGCCTTCATGCATTGTGAGAAAAATGCTTTTTGCTTAGGATGGCACTTTATTGTTGTTGTTGTTGTTGTTGTTATTCACCTCTGTTGTTTTTGTTGTTATTGTTGCTCATCATCTTTGTATGCTTGATCTTGATTCTTGTTTTGTTTCAGCATCGGTTGCATTTTGCCTTGCTGCCCTCACCTTGAATTTCTGCAGCTTACACGCATGCGTAGCGTTGGAGTTTAACTATGTTTTTGTACATTTTTAATTTTTTAATCTGTGGTTGTTATATTGTGCTCCAAGGAAGTAATTTTAAGACGAAAATTTTAATTTGATTCCATTAATTGCAATGAAGTCAATTCGGTGATAAGGAACGAACAAATTATTTCAACTAATTTTTAGACTCACCAACTGGTTTCTTTCTCATAAAAATTATTCAAAACGCAATTGATTTTTCTGTTTCCTTTATTTTTAATGTGCCGAAATAGCTCAGTTGGGAGAGCGTTAGACTGAAGATCTAAATGTCCCCGGTTCAATCCCGGGTTTCGGCAAACAGTGTTTTTTTAACCTACCCCCCCCCCCCCCCACACCAAAAAATATATCATTACTTTTATCAACAGCTCCATAAAGTATTTATTTTTAGAAAAGCAACTAAAATAAAAACTTGAAAATTATTGAATATTTTTTTTTTTTGATAAAACATTTGTAAGAAAGTGTAAAAAAAATTCATCTGATTGCCGAAACCCGGGATTGAACCGGGGACATTTAGATCTTCAGTCTAACGCTCTCCCAACTGAGCTATTTCGGCTCTATCACACTCAACGTCAAATTTTTATAAAATTTTTGATATCGCTGCTGCGATAATGCGATAATCTATTTATATGTACAAACAAGTGCTTATCTTCTTTACATTGGTGTGTCGCTTAAAATAGATGAAATGTTTAAAATAACTTGGAACAAACTTTAAGAATTTAAAAAGAGTAGCGTGCAGAAAATTTCAAGAGATATAAAATGTCAAGAGATATAAAATTTCCTACACACCAGGCGCGTACCCAGAAAAAATTTCGGGGGTTTCTTTTTTTGTTTAGACTTGTTCTAATTTTTTTTTATTATATAATATATAATAATAATATATATATATATTTTTATTTTGGGCTAGTGCATTTAAAATTTCTTCCGTGGTCACTTCCACATCCCTGTGAACATTCAGAAGAGCTCATCCATTGAGCCTTTCTTCTCCAGTTTTACTTCTCATGCGTGTTTTGGGTCTTCGAAGCGACGAAAACGAGGGTTTGCTTGAAGCGACTGATACCGGCAACGTAGCACCAATCTTCAGGAATCGGCTTGTTGATGGATATATATAACGTGTGGATATATTAAAGTCACAGGTCGATTTGTCTGATTCAAGCAGTGCCTACAAGTATGGGGTACAAAATATTTGTCAAAATCAATATGTACACTGAAATATCATCACGTTTTTAAATTCAACACAATGCCTTTAAAATCAATGCTTGATTTTTCATACAAAATTTAAAATAATGTTCTAAGCAGTTTTTTAACCATTTTTGACCAATATTTAATAAAAAACTTGCATTAAACATATTTCGTCAAAGTAGGAACAAATTATTTTCAGTATGTCGCCCATTTCACATTGAAGTGTAATACCAGTTGCACTAACCATCTCCGATTTGGCTAAAATTTTGTGCTTAGATTAGTTATTGTTTAGATATTGTTTAGAAACCCAAATCGGGAGTTTGAGGTTTTGAGATTTATTTCGCGAGACCATAGCCATATGAATGCCAAAATAGGATCTATTTTGAGACAACGTAACTCAGTAAATTTAAATGCAATTTTCGTAAATAGGGTAACATTACAAATTTTGTTTTGAGGGAAAAATTTTTAACTTTTGAAAAAATTACAGATACATGATCCATTATTAATTTTAAAGTTTCATTTCATTTACATTATTTCCATTTTTTTTACGTTCCATTACCTTTCCAAAGATTTTATATGAAAGTGTGTTCTTTTAGGGTTCAGAATTTATGGCGTAAAAACGTTTTCAACGAATTCGACTAGCGTTGATATTTATTGTGAAAAGACTACAATACAAAGAAACTTAAAAATTTGTATACGTAAATTAAATAAAAAATTTTTTTCAAAGTACATTTTTTTCAAAGTGAAAATAGTCCTTTTTTGCTGGTGTCAAGATATTTTGGTCCCAGTTTATCGGGAAAAAAAAATCAAAGTGATTCACAACAACCTTAACTAGTATTATAAGGTTTGGTTACAATTTTCCCCGCTACGGGGATTTCCCTTATTAAAATGCACTTTGATTTTTGGTTTCCGATAAACTGGGACCAAAATATCTTGACACCAGCTGAAAAAGACTGCTTTTTTATACAAATAAGCAAAAAAATTCATTTTGGAATATTTTTATTTTATAATATTTACACTGAGAATAAAAACATACTTTAAAATTAACCAAAAAATTTTAAAATATAAATTTAACGCTTTTGCGATTCTACAAAACAAAATTTAAAATAAGCGTATTAAATTTTCAACTAATACTCATTGATTTTTTTGTATAATTCTCTTAACGATAACAAAAAATACGTTCTTTCTGAGTTTGAATTGAACAATTATTATATGCAGTATAATCTTTGACATTAATTGCCTGATAATTTAGACCAAGCTGAGAAAAACCCCGATTTTACATTTATACTTTTTAAATTGGTTTAACAAATAATTTACATTAAATGAAATAAAAACAAATTTATTACTTTTATGTTTAAAACCGCAATAAAACGCAAACTTCATCATGTTAAAATATGGTACTCGAGAGGTTTCGGGGGTCGATAATTTCGAATATGACGTCGAAAACTCGAAAAAATTAAAAAAATGTAATCGAAAAAATGGGAGTTTAATTTTATTGTTTTTAGTTCAAAAACAATATTTTAAAATTATGTTTTAAAATATTTGCTTTCAAAATTAAAGTTTTTTTAAAGTTATTTTTTAACAAGATTTTTAAACTGTAAATGTTTACTATCAAAGTATATTTAAAAACATTGTTTTGAAAAAAAAACTTTTGTTTTTAATTAAACTGTACAAACATTTGAGTTTAAGTTAATTGAAATTTTTTCATGTTCTATTTTAAAAAAAATTCATTTAATATGACACAGTTCCATTAAATTTTAACACATACTTAAAAAAATTTTAATTCTATATATTATAGTCTTCTCACAATAAATATTTTAAACTGAATCTTTTTAATTTTTTTTTTGCAATATGAAATGTCATCTAAAGATCTTTCGTTGCTTGAGAAAATAAATGTCGTATGTGAAAATTTTCACTTTTGAGATTATTGAGAAAAAGGGGTAGCAAACCGTAAAATAATCTTTGTATAAGATAATTTTATATAGAGAACAAATTAAAACTATATAAAAGAAAACAAAACCATAAATAAAATAATTAAAAAACAAAATAATTTAACAGACAACTAATATAAAACTTAACTTCATCTAAACTAACATAATCTTAAGAAACATTTAACTTGTGAGCTTAAGCGTAGAGCATAATTTACATATTAAAAATATAATTCATTCATGTATTCAAAATGTATTTTTATTAAATTGGAATTATTAAAATGAGCACCTAATTTCAAAAAATCAATAGTGCGTTAGGTCGGTCGGCCGTTGAGCGTACTTTGGTCCGCGTTGTAAAAACTTTACTATACAAGTGTCAAAAGAGACGACCTCAAACTGTGCAAAATTGGGTGCAACTGCCATTTTAGTGATGCCAATAAAAGCAGCTATTCAAAAAATCCCACAAAACTACCCTTTATTCCAAATCATGCAATTTTTAATGGATGCGGATTTAATTTTAATAAATCAATGAAAAATAAATAGTTATTGTAATAAAATCCTTAAACGGCCTACTTTAAAAAGTTAAGATATTATTTTGATGAACGTTTAATATAATAAGGGTATTCTTGCAAAGTGGCAATATTATAATTTGAGCACTGTTTTATTTTTATCAGGCAGGGTAATAGAACAGTCTTTGTGCATTTGTAGTACATATGTAAGGTGAAATATATGGTTTTAAGTTACATATGTTGTCAATAAGTATTTAAGTTGTAATTTTCAAAATGATTTCTGAAATTTTAAGAATTAAATCTTTGTTACTCATAGGGCTAATTTTTCAATGCGAGTTTAAACTTTACTCAAATTAAACCGAGATTAACTCACTAAAATTGGACGTTTAAACACCAAAATTGGACGGTTTAGGCAAAAAAGGAAAAACACATTATATGATAATTTAAGTCAATTTAACTTCGAAGAATGCTAAAATGTCTAGTTAAACCGAGTTTAAACGTCCAATTTTAGTGAGTTAACCTCAGTTTAATTTGACTAGAGTTTAAACTCGCACTGAAAAATTGGCCCTTAAAGGTTTGCCACCTCGTTTGCTCACCTTAACCAAATGCTTGGTTTTTACTATGTCATTTTCAATGGGCAATTTTGTTTTCAATCAAATGAAAAAATAAAACAAGTCTTTGACACTTTCAGAAAATCAAAAACAACTAAATTATTGAATTCAGCTATGAAGAAAATGCATAATAATGTTTTTTAGGTGATATTAAAGGTTTTTAATTTTTACCTCGTCATAAAATTGACATAGTGAAAACCAAGCAAAAGAGCAAATATATCTCGTTTCTGCAAAAGCTTCTCCATTCAAATTTAAAAAGCTGACAAACGTATACTCTTTATATTATTTGTAATGGTATTGCCCATTTACATGAATTCCCGTAATATATGAAATAATAGAGGTATTCACTATCCAGTGCATTTGGCTGTGCAATTGAATTTGAGCAAAATATTCATGCTCTTATGCATTTATCACTAACAAAATATACACATAAATGACACATTTCTATTTTCCATAAATGTACAGCGTCGACCCTGGTGCATGAAAAGGTTTCGTGCAAAACAAAAAACATTTTAATGTACCAATAAATAGACCACTGATGAAATTTGTTTACTAATTCATTGTTTGAAGAATCCTGAGGTTTTTATGGTATGGTGGGTATTTTTATGGTGTATTGATAATTATCAGTTAATCAAGAGTTTCGTATATATTTGTTAGAAATGTGTTACATGATATCTCGGGTGCAGCAATTTTCACAAAATCATTCACTCTTTTTCTTGGCATATCTATCTTTAACCCACAAAATAACACTTTGTTAATGTTTGAATCAGCTGATATTCCAGCTGAGGGGTCTAGAGTATTAGCTGGTCCTATTAATTTTTTCCCCCCTTAAGATTTCTTCTGAACACACCTACACTATATCTGCTACCCTTCTGGGGGTCCCCATACAAAAAATACAAAAAAAGAAACAAAAAAGTCTGTTATAGTTCATATAGAAAAAATCTATGACCCTTGGGAGGGTTAAATGTTAATCTGATCCTATTAACTCTCTAATGCCCCATTTTTTGTTTGAGCTCCAAATCAGAATATACTAATCAGATTATTCTAATTTGTGGTCGAGAAAAATGAATTCGAAGTTCAATTTTAATTTTAGTTCTTCGTTTATTTTTTACAGGTGAAAATATGAGCTACAAGTGAAAATGTCAACTCTTTTTCAACACCTTGCATTTTGTTTTACATATTTTTTTTATCCCAATTAAAAGAAAAAAAAAACAACTTCTTGCTCATTAGTATATTTTTTCATTTCGATCTCACTTCCATTATTGTATTTTTAATTCCCCGAAAATCGAGTTAAAAATTTGGTAAAAAAAATAAATTAAATTCGTAAAAACGTAATGAAATTTCAATTCAAATTGACGTAATTATAAAATAGAGCATGCTAGCTCTAAGCGAGAAAAACTGAAATGTAGCTTGAAGATTCGTCTAGACTCTGAAGGAAACCATTTGCAAAATTTTGCACAGACTATGGTTTTATAGCGATCGGCGTGAACCCCGCCTATAGGCTGGCCTGGGCATTAGAGGGTTAGTTAAACTCCATCTGCCACCCTTCTGGGGGCTTCATAAAAAAATACACAAAAATAGAAAATATCATTGCTCGTGCACACAAAAACGTGACGAATGAGACAGTTTTCTTTACAATGACTCGAAATTTTTTTTTACCACACTCAAAAATGTTTACTCTCAATTAACTTTTCGGCATGTTCATATTTAGTTTATGAAATATTTTCTTTTCATTCGCAGCACCTGATTCTGACAAATAAGACATACTTCAATAAATTCTCCAATGAAAAGTGTTGTGTGTTCACGAAACCTGCAAGTCAACTCCAACTACAAGTCCTAAACTGCACTTTCGAGTACACTGACTCGTGAATTCCCCTATTTTGTTATGTACTATATATAGCAGAGATACAGTGATAGAGCTTACTCATCGTGGTGTGAGTTCGCTAGCAGCAAAGAGACTTGCTATCATTTTTTCAAAGTAAAAATCAATCTTTTATATTTAATATTTTATATTTATATTATATTATTTATAATATATTAATATATGCATTATTTTTAATAGGATATATAATTAAATTATATCATATTACATTCATCAAAATTGTTATTTTATTACTTTAACAACATAAAATTTTAAAAAAGTCACTCCAATTATAAAATCCCGCGATTATACCATGAACATTTTTCTTACCATCGAAATACAAGAAACACCCACATTAAAATTTCTCAACGAAAGTGCAACCCAGCATTGGCATGGACTGTCAAACGCACGAGCAAGAAGAAAAATTCTCTTCTTACAACTTTGATCGTACTTTACCCCTGCTTTAGATTTTTACGAGATGAGGTCGAAGCAAAGTCTGAGGTTGAATTTAGCGTTACTTCATAAGAACTCGTTGTTTCTAGTCTAGCTGTCAAATGCCGACCGACTTAACGCGCTATTGAGTTTTGGGCATAAGTTCTCTTTTTATTTGGTCGAGGGAGAGAGAAGATTGCTGTTGGGAGGGTTTTAAAAAATTGTAGCCTCTGAACCCTCACGGTAGGGTGGGAGTAGTGTAGGCCAAGCTCATCCACCAGAGCTCATGAGGACAGAGGTGCCTAAAAGGTTTAGACCTTTGTTTTTTTTTTATTTAACTTTCTCTTTCCAGGTCCGAATAGTTGATTATCCTTATTCATTTTCTCCTTAAACATTTCTTCTTAACACACCTAAACTTTATCTGCCACCTTTCTGGGTGTCCCATAAAAAACACTAAAAAATGGAAAAAAATTTCATTATAGTTCGTATCAAAAATTCTGTGGCCCCAGGGGAGGTCTAACATATATATGCTGGTCCTATTAATTTTTCCCCTCAACATTTCTTCTAAGCACACCTACACTTTATCTACCATCTTTCTGGGTATCCCATAAAAAAAAACACTTAAAAATGGAAAAAATGTATTACAGTTCATATCAAAAAATCTGTGACCCCTAAGAAGGTCAAATATATAAACGGGTTCTATTAATTTTTCCCCTCAACATTTCTTCTAAACACACCTGCAATCTATCAGCCACCCTCTTGGGGGTCCCCATACTAAAAACACGAAAAATAGAAAATATCATTGCTCGCGTGAACAAAAACGTGACGATACTCGAAATATTTTGTGTTACGAGATTTGAAAAATTTACCCTCAATATCAAATAGCCAGCTGAGAAAAGTTTCACTGCAAAAAAATCACAGTTCTTTCATAAAAAATCCCAAAAGGGGGTTCGCAAAATCCAGCGCTACAAAGGGGAAGGTACATATATACTTAACTTTCCAACAGTAGTAGCGTAATAATGATATAAATTTATTAGAAATTTAGTGTTAAATTTTAGCGAAGAATTGTAAAAAGTTGAATCATTGATGTGAGAGGGATTAACCACGATAACACAATAAATTACCAACTGTCAAAAATCTGCATTGAGGCCTTTAACGAAAGTCCCAAGAGAAAATATTCGAAATACGCCACCAAAACTGTACTTTACGATGAAACACCATAATTTGCTTGGTCTGCAATGAGGCAACTGATCAGAATTATACATAGAATGGATTAATTTTTATACTTAGGCATACTTAACCGTTTCGGGACGAGAACTTTTGTGGCCATCAATCTTAAAAAAGAGTTTAGATATAGTCTCCTAATGTTGTTTTGAGAAAAGTAATTTCATAATATATTTTTAGGACGTTCCGAAAAGGAGATATCGTCCTGGGACAAAAACATCCCAAACACACCTGAAAAGCAAAATTTTAATAATAAAATCAGAATATATTTTACTTTATTTCAATTTATTTTATTCTTTTATAATATTTATTGTAGCATAAAATTATTTTAATTAGTTTCTATGGCAAGGTGTGAAACATTTTTTACAAAACGCCAAGTTGCAGGCAATGCAAAGCTGATTTGTGCGACTATCTTTTCCGTTTTTAGTACAATTTACGCACCGTTGTCGCTTGTTTGTTCGTGTTGGTAAATGGTCCCCCAGATTTTGTTTCATACGTTTTTTCATAGTGCTGAGGGGTCCTGTTCGAACTTTGCGTCGTATTTTCGCTTGCTTGCTTCCTTCGTCAATGAGAGATTCGGAAAGCTCCACTAAAAATCCCAAAAATGGTTCTCTTTTTTGCCGTGAATGATTTGTTTCCGCATGGATTATCCACGCATTGACAGCGCATGTCATCATAAGCCGAAAGAAAACTTTTCGCAACCATTTCGTTGACTTCCGGTCAAGTTCATACAACGTACTCATTTTGTCCGCCAAATCTACGCCACCCATTAGATTTCTGTACGTTTTTACAATATCCGGGCATGTTATATCTATTTTTTTGCCATCCTTCTGTTTTCTTGTAACAGAAGGATGGCAATTTTTTCAGTTGCTAAGCAGCATAACCTGTTTTGCGTCTTGCCAAACCACTGCCAAAGTACCAGACGAACTCCTCTGCTTAGTTTCTCAGTAAAAGTTGGTACATTTTTTCTGTTAGATATACAAGTACCTAAGGCTGGAAACGGTATATTATTAATTAATTTTGCTGACGTGAAAAAGCGATCAAAGCACAACGTTGTGTCAGGGTGTCTGATAGTCGCTGACAATTTCATGACAACGCGTTCGCCTAATGTGGATGATTGATAGGAATGGTCTTCTTTTCCGGAATATATATTAAAATCGTACGTATAGCCTGTCAAACTGTCGCATCGCATCCATAGTTTTATGCCTCTCTTTACAGGTTTTAGTGGCATATACTGCTTCAACGTAGAGCGGCCTAGAAATTTTGTCATAGATTCATCAATGCTTTGGAACGGAGAGTCTGATCAATATTTTTGAAAGTTTTTTTTTTAGACAATCTACCAAATCATCAACGAAATAAGTTTTTGGTTTTGGATCAGGTTGGAATGATAAGGAAGAAAAATAAAGTTTTGACATTTTATGTATGCATTACCCAATGACGTGCTATTCGACCAATAGTCCTTCAAAGATGGCACTCGATTATATAAACATAACAAAGGTACATCCAAGCAATATAAGTATTTCGCCGAAATCGGTTTTTGCACGTTTGTTTTTAGGATGGCTGCTATTGAAAATATCAATCCTTTCATTAGTAGAATGAACAATGTGATGAACAAAACTTCTAGGCAGCAGCTTGAAAAATATTTCCACAGGCTTCAATCCTCGATGTATTCCTCCATGGCTAACGGTGCGATCTTCACTAACTGTAAATCGTGGTGTGAATGTTGGTAGGGGGTTTGACCAAATTATAACATTGTTTGGCCAATCAGAAACAATTTCTTCATCCAGACGTTCCACTTCAAATATTTCTTCGTCAGAGTCATCGGAAATATCATTTGTAGTTTCATTCGCATCAACAATTTCCATTCCTTCATTACTATGATCCGTGTCTTCTTCCTCTTCTAAAGCACTACTGCCTTCCTGACTGGGACTATAAAAAGAATCACAAGCAGAAAATGGATCATCCTCATCATTGCTTGAATTATTAAGAAAATCCTCAATTTCTGGAGTCGCCAGTTTACGTTTTCCGTCCATTTCTTTCTATGAAAAATAATGTGAATGAGTACGGTTGGGATGTTAACGTCCCACAAATAAACAGTTTTGGGATGATTTTATCCCACGAAACTTACCTTAGCAGCAAATTCAGAAAAATATCTTTTTATTGGTTTTCGATTATATTTTCTATGAAATAACAACTGTTTGAGTAAAACTTTACTAAATGACACTTTTTTCCACAATTAAAACACTTGTTTTTTGAGCTTTTGTCGATGGTCTTATTAGCAACTCAAACCGCGCGAACTGATTTATGACTTTTGACATAAGCTTGATGTGTTATATTGACAGCTATATTAAATTTTTTGTAGAGAAGAATATAAATAATGATTTGGGACGGTTTTCAACCAAATCGTGTGAGAATTTTCAGAGATATGATTTTTCAAATTTTTCTGGGATAAAAACATCCCTGTCGTCCCGAAACGGTTAAGACTACGATAAAGATATTTACTTTTAATTTGTTCATCTTTCCGATTACAATCTATTATATATTGTATTATAAATATTTATTATGCATAATCATGATTAAAATTCAGCTTCTGAGCTAACTTCCCCAAAGATCTAAACATAAACCTAAAGTATAACTTTTTATAAGAAGAAATTTTGGACATTCTTTTAGCGGAAGAGCTAAATCTTCATAAACCCTCCCTACAGTAAATGACTTAGGTAATTAAGGATTTTACGCTGTAGATAAATATCAATAATAATTGTGGCTTAATAAAAAGCATAAAAAATTCAGTTCTTGAAATATATGTTCTAGTTTGTACAGATTTGTTCAAGTGATCTACAAACCTGTGCCTGCGTAAGCTTTGTAATAGCTTTAACGAAACATATGACAAGAAAATGCTAAAGTTTTTTTCTGTTTTCACAAAATATGAATTCGAAATATATTCATAGACCAACTATTCACGTAAAATGTGAAATTAACTGCACGGTTTAAAATGTTGGACTAAATTTTTAACTTTTTAGTATTACTTATTTGTATTATAGAACAACACCGAAAAAAGGTTATTTTTTAATCCAAGGAAAAGTTTAAAATTTCTAATCAAAAAAAAAATTAGTTTTTAGTCCGCAAAAAGTTAAAGAAATCAATATAAATACATATCAACTTAAAGTAAAAAAATTTTCTACCCAGTTCATGATTTGAACACACATCCTCTGATATGCTGGTCCAACACCTTATCCACCAGTCCATCTCAGTTCTTAAAAAGGTTTCGCTTATTTTGCATCATTTCGAATGAAAGTAAGTTCCTTTCTGGAACGTGGGTTTGAGATCTAGCTAAATTAAACTAAAGTATGGATTAAAAGATAGTACTTTTTGGATTAAAATTTCCTTCAAACCAAAGTTTGGATTAAAAAGTAATCCAAAATTTTAAACCGTGTAGAATTATTAAAATTTTTCAGTCTTATGCTATTTGTGTGACCATGGCTGTATTTAAAAGTTTTCCTACTCTTTCTGTTAATAAATTGCTAAATTTAGTGCAAACGTATACCAAATTTTAAACTATTATAAAAAATATACTCAGCATTAATCTTTAAAAACGCCGAAACACTTGTAATTATTCTTTAACCTCCACTGTCAGAATTCTTTGATAGTAGAAATCTGTAATTTTGGAAAGAGTTAAAAATTGTCGTACAGTGTTTTGTAAGACTATTAGGGTCAGTTCCACAATCAAATCTTAAGTTTTTAGCCATACTTAAGTTAAAGTTAAGTCTATAAATTTTGTGACTTAAGTTTGACTTAAGTACTAAAATAAACGTAAGTATGGTGGAAAAATTGATTCGATGACTCAAGTCGAACTGAGGTTCTCAAATTACTAAAGTAACTTAAGCTTAGATATGGCTAAAAACTTAAGCTTTGATTGTGAAAGTGGCTCTTTATTTTTAAAAAATGATAATTAACAAACAATTTCTTGACAATACTATTACTATACAAATATAACAACAAGAACACGTAAACACCAATAAATAAATTTAACTATTAATTGTATGTATATTCAAAACACCTAATCATTTATTGTTACAATTAAGTGAGAGTCCCTTAAATAAATCATTAACCCATACTATCTACTTTAGTTAATGGGCACCAACATGCAAGTCATGCTACATCTATGAAAAACCACGCTAGTATTTTTATGATTATTACTGGATTAAGCAAAACAGACTTGTTTGATATAAAATACCTTCCAATTAAAGGTAACCATTAATATGTCATTAACAATAAAACAAGCTCAAAACGGAAAAAATAAGCAAAACATAAATCAAGTCAGTAGCATTTGCAAAGAGAGATTTTAACACGGAGTCCCTAGCTCGAGCATGAACTCTTCATTATCACACTCACACACACACTAGTTACTTAATAATATTACAAATTGATTCAATACCAAACAGCTGGAAAAACGTGCATTAAATGAGGAAGAAGGTGAGCATGGGCAATATTCGAGCGCCTGCCTGCGCGCACGTTTACACTTTACAACAGAAGAACAGGTCTCTTTAGAGTTCTTGGGAGTCTTGGGATAAAAAAATTGAGAACGTTGCACAGTGTAACGAGTTCCATGGGATGAGGACCCAAAATAGAATGAATCATCTTAGGTACATAAAATTTAGCATGTGTCACTATTTCATAAATACAAAACGCCACTCAAAATTTCATAACGTTCAGTCACGCCCTTCATCCACCTCCCATACAAAATTAATATTAAAAATGTAATATCTCGAGTTGTAGAAAGTGTAAAAACCAAATGAACTAATTTTTTTATTGACTGGATAATCAAAATGACCAAATCAAAATTTCATCAAGATAGGCCACGCCCTTTGTCTACCTCCCTAGAGGCAATTGAGGTAATTGTGCTTGAAACTTTATGAAAAATTAGTTATTTTTTCATATAAATTTGAGCATTTTTATCAAAAAATTAAGGGATCAGATCCTTCATTTTTATTTTTTCATATAAATTTGCGCGATTACGTCAAAACATGCTTTAGAAAAGTGGTCATAAAATCCTTGTTGTAATGTAGTCTGAGACCAAATTTTGGGGACTTTTTATTAACAAAAAGGCATCACAGCAAACCAAAGTTTCTGTTTCGAAATTATTCCGAGTTCGGCATCCGAATTCGTTCCAATTTCGTAACGAAAATCGAATGAAGGGGGTTGAGACGAATACGTAACGAATTGCCGTAACGAATTCGGAAGGAATTTCAGTAACGAATTCGTAACAAATTCTTAATGAATTGGAGTATCGTATTCATAATGAAGTCGTAACAATTTCGTAAAACATTGACGTATCGATTTCATAACAAATTCGTAAACAATTGAATTATCGTTTTCGTAACGAATTCGCAACAAATTCATAACAATTTTTTAACGAATTGTAGCACCGAATTCGTAACGAAATGAAGCATCAAATTCGCAACGGTCTCTTAATGATTTTATACCGTATGTAATACAAAATTAAATAACAATTTCGAATCAAAGTTTGGTTAATCAATCCACTTAAGATGCCCCAGACTATATGTTTCGTACAAATGACATGCCAAAAATTACAGATCCTTTGCAACTATTATTATGGAGCATATAAAAATGTGAATTTGACATGTCGTTTGTATCTGTTTGTCAAAAATAAAATTAAAACCATCTCTAGTATCATCTGTTTTAAAGAAAAAGTTGTTTAAAACTAAATTATTTTACAAATGGAAAATTATTTAAAATGTCCCCACCAATTTTTTCAACTCGAAATATTTAAAATACCTTACAATTTAAATTTAAAAATTTGATGTCGGAACTCTTTCGAATTATTCGGAAATGTTCCAAAATTACTGTTGCGAAATGGTTACGAATTCGTTAAGAATTCTCGAAATAGTTACGATCTAATCGGAGTTCAGAAAAATTCGGAAACTTTGGTTTGCTGGGATGTTTTAAGACATACTTACAAAAAAAAAATTTTAAACGTATTTATATAGATATTAATTTTTTTTTTTTTTTTGGATTTCTAGAATTATTTTTGGTATATGAATATTATTTTTTATTTATATTTTTAAAGTTTCTCTTTTTAGCAAAAACGTGTAAAATATATTTTTTCTTAAGGTTCGTATATGAATTTTACTAAAATTTTTTGGATTTTGGAAAATATTCAGAACAATACTACAAAAACTTAAATTTCGTAAAATTCTCAAGGCAGCTTATAAAGACCATAACTGCCACAAATATAAAGATATCAAATAATCGTTTTCGATTCACATAACTAAGACTTTTAACTATAAATTCGCATACTTTCTTTTACAAGTTTTTGCCTTTTTTTTCCATACCTACTTTTGTCCACCTCGCTACACTGTGCGTCGTCAGAAGATTTTAACTCGCATACTTAATTTCAATTGCAATTTGATTGACATGATTGGGTTTAGACAAAGAAGACAACAACAAAAGTGTTTGTATTGGTGCTAGTTGATACAATCAGAAGTGATATAGCCCATAGCTGGGCCCTTGGGTTAAACAACAAAATGATCAGAACAAATAAAATGTTAGGTTTGAAGTACTTTAATAAGCTCTCAGCATTAATTTGTGTTAAACTTGGGTTAAATTTGAGTTAAATTGGCAAAGGGATTGTAAGCATGTAACCGTTTTTCATGTTTTTTTTTTTTTTGTTTGATTGAATATTCGGAAAACGCTCAATTTTTAGGCCTTAACCCAAAGTCGCATGGGCGTTTAACCCATTATCGACGAAACATCGAAATCGTTGAGATAAATTTGTGATTTTTTTATGTGGTGTCGACTGGGGACCTCAGTCGATCACTTTATGCCTATTAAAAAAAATCCTAGAGCACCACGGCTGTCCAGGTAATCATTGCATGCATATCACTTTATAGTACACGTTGAAAATAAACAACCTATTTTGGTATACAAAAAATAAGAAATGTGTTTTCTATTGAATATTTCTTGTAATACTGATTACATTTCTTAATAAATTTAATTTATTTAATTAATTTCAACGATTATTTTTAGTTTTTAGTATGGTATTTAGCAAAACATTTTGGATGTAAAATTGCATTGCACTTCTTGCACTGAATTATTGTTTGGGACTGACATTCAGCACATTTCAGTCATTTAGCGCTTGGCGTTTTCCATATTACGTGTTGAAAAGTAGCAATACGTGGCAATTGTCGTAGCCTTTCTGACTCTTCAATATCCATTTCACCGGATTCGTTTGGTTCTGGTGCTACTTAAAACAAAAGTAATTTTCGTTCTAGTTCGGGCTCGAACTCTTTAGTATTAATAATTACGTTTTCCAAAATATGGAATCATTTGCTCATCGATGGACAACTAAGTATTGAAGATACCAAAATGCTTATAATTTTGATTCAGGAAGTTAATTAAAGGGCTAACCTTGGCAAATCTATATTTATTCTATATCTGTACCTGTATCTATATCTATATCACATATAGACCATTATTAGTCAATTCAGCAGGACCTAGGTATACCTATCATCAAGCAGGCTAAACGGTATACCTATCATCAAGCAAGTCAAACTTTCAAAACTATTTAAATTTCAAAAAAATTTTCTATTTAATGGACAACAACAGCATTTATGCTACTGATAGATTTGCCAAGGTTCGCCCTTTAACTGTGTAGGAGTCAGAAAATATGAGAAAAACAACTTCAATGGTGATTTAAAGGCTACGTAAGAAACAGAAAAAATTCACTTCATCTTTAAATATAGAATATGGAGCAACATAAACGACATGCAATGGTTGGAAACTATTTACTTTTGTAATTCATTTACTGCACCTTCATTTGGTGGCTGAATGTCAAACTTTGATCAAACTGAAAGCCTTTAGTTTTCTTCTAATTCGGTACACCAAAACTGTTTCCTTTCTATACGTTGATGGCTGTGGTTGTTAAAAGATATGCTCTTTTTGTGGCGATGGAGCAGCAAAATCTTGGATGTTTGAATCGAGTTGAAATTAAATTTCACCAGCTATTTCCAAATTTGGTGCAATATCTATCATCATATCTTAATTATTAATGCATTCTTCATCACTGAGTGCATCTCCCGTATTTGATGGAGTATTCACCATATGCGTATTTTCACTGAAGGTAATTCTATCATTATTATCATCACCAACGTCCCTTGATCGATTGCTACTTGCAACTCCATTTGTTTGTTAAGAATTCACTCAATATGTAATAAACGCACAACTATTTAAATTTTATTAATTTTTCCAGTAATAACAAAGTAAACTATATTTTTTATTCAAATGTCAAAGGGAAATGAAAACAAGCTATAATTTAAGCGGGAAAATATGTATAAGTAATGCTACCAACTCATGTTAATACAAAATAAGTATATTTTCTTCCAAGAACACTGAAAAGTAAGTATTAGTAAGCATAATATTTTAAAATAAGTATAAGTAAGTATATATTGTTAGAAAATAAAATATTTCTAAAACACAAATTTAGACCTTGATACCCGCTTAATAAAAATCAAAACAAAACAACAGATGTCAACAAATAACTAAACAAAATATTAATTTTATATATTACATTTCATATATATATTTTTTATATATCAAATAGATTTAAGACAAAAACATATTAAAAACTTCAAATTTATTTGTAAATAACAAAAGAATCACATAAAAAGATCAAAGGAAAGTATAATTTTTCGCATACCTACTTTCAAAGTAGCTTAATAAAAAAAATAAATTTAAATATATACAGAGATTGACGAAAAGTTTTCATCCTTAACAGTTTTTTGCTTAAATTCGTATTTGTCTTGGCTGGACATTCGGTTCAATAATTCTGGCCTTGTCTTTAAAAACTTAAAAAATTCGATGCAGCATTTTCATCTCTCACGGTGTTAATGTAAAAATAAGAATAAACTTTAACGATGATAACCTCAATCTCGATAGGTAGTGGATCACAAGCGGCCTTAACCGTTGTGTCAACAGCTGTTGGGTTTTATCCACATCGACAGTAGATGTACCCGGGTACTTCATACGTTTTGTATGGCAGATAGTTGCTTTTGATATACAAATATTAACTACTACCTGGATTCTTGTAATTTTCTGGTTTTTTTTTTTTTTATTTATTGGAAATATTGTCTAGTTAACAAAACTTTTATCATAATTTGGGAAAAAAAAAATTTGGTACCTAAATAATCCATTTTTACCAAAAATGGGAATTGCCAAAATCCATAAAAATTTAACAATTTCCAAATTCTTTTTTAATCCTTGTAATTTGATCCCTTTTTACCAAGAAAAATAATTAACATTGAATTTTCATTCGCAAAATTCCGTTATATTTGAACTGAAAATCAACCCCTCTTGCTCATAGTGCTATTTTTAGTACCTGCGCAGAATAATTATAACTCATAAAATATTTGTTCAATGTAAACATTTTTTTTTTGGAATGTGTAGGAAAACACGTCTACTAACAGGAACAAAAGGGTATTTGGGAATATCTTGCCTACCTACCCTTGCACAACCAGTTTTGCAGGCAGAAACATGATTTTTTGCGCAGGTTTCGTTTTGAGTAGTTTTGTATGCATAAGTCAGTTTATGTGCGATTTTTGAAGTGTAAAGACCTAAAAATTTATTTTGTGCGGCAAATATATAAAAAGTGAAAATAAAATGGCAGATGGTGAGTGGCTAGCTCCGCGTCGATTGAATGCACTACCGTATGAGGAGCAGCACTCGAAGGATCATCCACAATGCCTCAGATGCTGCTAAAATTCATAAAATATATTTTTTACTTTCATTATAATGATTTTCTATAAATAAATAAACAAATTTCCATAAAATAAACTAAATATTTCCATTTATTTCTATATATTTGTATGAATTTTCAGCTGTTGACGCTAGGTCATTTTCTAGTAACTGGGTTATATTTTCCAAACGGTTGGTCCAATTGACCTGAAATTTCACACCAATATCAATTACATATTTCCAAGCTATGATACGAAGTTTCATCAAGATTGGACCAGCCGCTTGGAAGATATAGCAATATAAAGTGAACTTTGCCATTTATTTCTATATATTTGTATGAATTTTCATACAAGTACCCGGGTACATCAGCAGTCGACGCCATTCCACTAACTTGAATTTGGGCTGTATCGACTGAACTGCTGCTCCAATCTTGATGAAACTTTTCCACATGATGCAAAAGTGTATGGTTGAGGATATCATGAAATTTCAGGTCAATCGGACTAACCGTTTGGAAGATACAGGAAAATTAAAGTTGCAAATGTACCCGTGGGCTCTACGATCGACACAACGGTTAATTGTATTGTGGACAATATGTGCAGCACATCCGATACCAATTAGTGATGACTTCCACTGCTTTAAACGATAAAAAACGTTATTTTGTCCCATTCGCTCCCGAGATTCAAAATTTGTAAGGCAATTGTCTTCACAGAATTCGACAATTTTACTTTTAATCTCGTTACATTCAGCAGCTCGGATGATTAGCGAAGAAATCACTTCAGACGTTTCTCCCTTATCCGATGAAAATTTAAGCATTTTCACCTTTACTCCAAGAATTGGAATGAAGTAGCGCACAACTACCGGCATCATTGTGACGTTTCCATGGTTCGAGGCATCTGAAATCGAGACGTAGCTCCGCTTTGCCAAATCTTTTTTTAAATTGTCTTTAGCATAAGAAGCCAACACATTGGTCACAATGACTTCACACTTTTTACGAGCGCAATGAAAATCCTGGATTGCAAAACATTCTTGAAAAAGTTTTGAACAGTAATCCGTTGACAAAAAACTTTGATTTGAAAACTCCCTCCATGGCAGCGGTTTTATAGTCTTTTTTTGTAAAAATTTTTTTAACTCTTCTTGTGTCTGTAGTTGATCGCAAAGCTTTTTGAAGTTTTTTCTGTTTGTAGGTGCTTCTGTATTGCCGCTTTTCCATGTCACTAATATTAAAAGCAGCCAAGCAAACTTCACAAAAACATCACTACCAGTTTTTCCTTTAGTTCCTTTCAGAAATGGATAGTTTTTCTCCATTTTTTTGTTGAAAACATTTCTTCCACGTGAGAATTCATTTCAAAAACGTTTTGCTGCAATTAAATTCAACTCACAACGAAACAAAGCAGAAGGTAAACCGAAATGAAAAAAAAATCGATTTTTTCGATTAGTCGATTCTATCATATAAGAGATTTTTACTTCCTGATCACACGAGACGCTTTTGACGGTACGCTGTTTATAAAATAAAACATATATTTTTAAAACCTTTTCCAATATATGTTTTTCAAACAATTAAACTAACAAAAAGTAAGCATAAATAAGTATCATTCTTAAAACTAAGTATACTTATAAGTATTGAGTTTTAGTAAGTATATGAAGCTGAAAATAAGTATGATACTTACAAAGTAAGTATAGTTGGTAACATTATGTATAAGCAATGTCAAAGTGATTTGCATATAATCAGCCGTCGTTACGTTTTCGCAACATAAATTTTCAACAGCACACCTGGAATGTATAATACACTGAAATCAAGCAGATAATCTTTTGTTTTGCGTTTTGGTACTTCGGTAAAACGAATATTTCTTTAAAAAAAATAAATAAATATATTTTAATGAATGTGCCGGCGCTTTGAAAAAAGGTATTTTTTAGACCTTTCTTAAATATGTTATTGTATAGGTAAAAACACAGGATTATTAAAACATATACTAATACGGAATATCTATATTTTTACCCATTTTATAAATACTCAAAGTTGCTGTTGTGAAAACACAACGGCAGCCGAAAATGGGTTAATTAAATGAATATAATTTTTGCATGTTGTTGTACGTAGTCAAGAAAGTCAACCGGAAAATAAAGTGCGCGTCGCATGAGGTAATAACTAATAGCAATACAATAAAATTACAAACAGCACGCGAGACAATGTAGTGAATGAAGATGAGCAGGAGTGGTTTCAGGGGGACTATATAGACTGTAGACCCCCCCCCCAAATTCTCTAAATTTTGTTGTGGCAATACAATTTAAGAATTAGTTGCTATATCATAGCACATTACTAATAGATTACAGAATTATGTTTGTGTCGCTTTCGTTACAAGTTTTCGGGATAAAACATAACAAAAATATGATACCGCCGTAAAAATATTATAAGTCAATATATCATAAGTATTAGCATAGTCTAAGAGGTTATAAACTTAGCAGGAAAAGTCTGAAATTGTACATGAAATTTAAACATAAAACGTATTTAAAAAAACCAAAAAATTCAAATAAATAATTAACCCAAATAGGGTTCCTTTCAAGATGTCGCCCTTCTACATTAAAAACTTTTTCAAATTGTATTTTCACATTCTTATCATTTCTCATTTTTTTTTAACATATATTTTTTAAAAAACATAAAAATAAACAAATTCGAAAACATAAAATAAATTAATTTTTAAAAAGCATATGCGTCGTTGGACACACGAGTAAAGCGAAGCTTTTTCGCATTTTAATAGATTTGATAAATTAATGGTTTTTTATAAAATGATTTTTAAATTCAAAAATTTTTAATATCAAAAAGTTAACTAAAAAAATACACGTTAATATTCACACCAGTACATTTTATTACATTACATTACTATTTTATGTGATTACATGTTACAGAATTTTTAAATATTTTTGTAAATGTTTTTTATTATTATTATGGAAATTTATTAATGGAATTGTTGGTTTTGATATCTAAAATAGCAAACGTATATATCTAGCAAATTCAGCATCAATAGTTTTGTCCTTAATCGTATTGTACAAATATTTGGATAGCTTATCATTCGTAAATTATATTTATCAAAAAGGTATTGTTTAAGTGCCTGTGAACATTCAAACAATTGGTAACTTGTGATAAGTTTCGCCCAGTGATGCCAGATTGAGGGAAATTTTCCTTTTTGAGGGATTTTTCAAACGTCTTGTGAGCTAAAAGGGAAAAAGGGAAGCATTTCGCTTGGTCGTACAAATAAAAAATAATTTTCAAATGGAGAACTAAAGGCGTTTTTCTGGTGATTTGCAATTGTAAATTAACATACAAAGCAGTCTTTATAATACTATATTAACATGAAGTTGGAAAATTCAAAAACTATCATATAAATATTTCTTGTTCAGACCATTTTGTGTGTTGACAGTTTTGTCAAGTAGCTTTCGATAGCATTTTGTACTGAGAAATCCTTATAATTGCAATTGTCAATTTCTAGAATTAGTCGATAAATATAAGTAGTACATATATTGCTATGTATATTGTTTTGCTTTTTGTATTGTTTCGTTACTTTTAACAAAATGTTTAATTAATCTAAAAAAATACTAGATATTTTTATTGTATCCACTTAGTTTTAAATAATTCGCAGTGGAGAACGAATGTATCCGTCTTCAAAGACGTCTTTCAAGACAGCACTCAGTCTTCGAGTACAGATCTCTCCAATCTTATAGCTGTGCTCGAAGACCATTTCGAACAAATTAGCCAAACGATTTGCAAGACTATTCTTCGCCATGTGTTCGACGACGGATGGGATCCACGTACTGTACGTGTTCACTTAGAACCAGTACGCGCTCTCTTGCTTTATGCTTTCCACTCTCCTTCATTCCTTTCATATATCCATCCGTCTTTGAAGCCAGATTTTCTGCTATTTAATATATATTTTAAAAATTTTAAAAATTTTTTGACACACATTTGATACGATTTATTTTGCCCCTGAATTTATGAATACAGGTCAGCCAAAAACCCGTATTGTTACTCCGTTGTCTTCAACGACGGTTTCAAAGACAACGTCTTCGAAGTCTACTTTCGCCACTGGGTTTGTATGGAAAAGATTCTTTTATAACACATACTTATGTATTAATCAGAGCAAATAATTTTTAAAACAGATTTTATACTATAAAAAATGCACTGACAACAATTTTTTTTACTAATTTTATAGCAAATAGAAAGTGCTTAACGGAATAGGAAAACCAAAACCACATGCTTTTATTTATTTACTAGTATAAAAGCCTATCCTACGACAGGTCCTTCGCACACTTCCTTTTTTATACACTTGATTTTTGCAAAATACAAATGTACCACTTTAAATAACACTTTACGTATTGAAGCAGTGTTGAAATATTAGTTGAAGTGTAAAAGTGCAAAAAGTCGAGATTGGTAACAATCATATTCATACACAAATTTACAAACTGGCCTTGCAACCTCAATACGTATCAACTTAGGTGTCGTTTCGCGGCTAATACAATTATATTTTTTGGTACAATCGACTCAAATCGACTCAAAAGAATTTCATTAAATACGTCATAATTTTCTTATAAAAGAATGAAAAAAGAGGTAGTTAGATCAAAAACGTACTATTGTAAAAACCCAATATTCTCGCTGATAAGCATCAAATATATTTTCTGTGCATACTTTCAGGCTGAACATTTTTGAGAAAATTGTGTCTTGTAAAATTACTTTACTTCCAAAAAATAGTTACAATTTGAGAAATACTGTGTGCGGAGCAGCAGCTTGCCTTTTATGTATTTAGATGTGCATACTTTCAGGCAAAAGTTGCTAAACACTTAGATGCTATCTGGTGCAACATATCTTCAGGTAATACTTAAAATTGAATAAAAAAACCAATATAGCGAAGAATATTGGATCAGTTGGTAGTGTATAGGACTGTCAATCGAAGGGTTACGGGTTCGATTCTCACTCCATACTAAGAAATATTTTTAATTTTATATTATCTTGGTGCAACAGACGCAAGCAGAAAGCAACAACAATTCTTAGAAAAAGGTGTATGGAAAATAGTGTCGTTTTTGAGATTTCACTTAAGTAAATCACAAAACGAGGCGTAAAAAGCTTCGCTTCAAAAATAAACAAATTTTGATATGACATATCTGTGCCGATAAACAATAATCGCTTAAGTCGACTTAAGACAGAAACTGAGTTATTGCTGTAGTTGTGTTACACGAATATAGCATTCTAAACACACAAAATCTGGAGCTTCTAGCTTGATTTTATTCAAAGTTATGACACAAAAACAAAATACCCTTTCATTTAATTTATATGGCGATTAAAAACTTTAAAGCAAGATTTCTTGAAACTTTGAAATCAGACTTAAGCTGTTACTGCTTATCGACACAGATATACTTTAAGTAGTATTCCAAGAAATTATTTTTTATGTTATATTTAACGGTTTTAAAGATATTTTGAAAAGCATGACATATTTTATTGAATTATATTCGGAGAAAATCATGTTCACAACGATAAACATAAAGCGAACGAAAAAAATTGAGAAATTCATTAACAATTCTCTATTAATATCATTACCACAATAGATTTTCCCTTCATTGCCTTTTTGTCTCATGGTTAAAAAAGCAAAAATTTTTAAATAAATTAAAATAAATTAAATAAATTAAATAAATTAAAATAAATAAATTAAATAATAAATTTAAAAAAAAAATTTTAATAAATTTTAAATAAACGTTAATCCGCATTACAACCAAGTTAATCGAATAAAAATCAATCATACGCATACTCTTTTATACCTTTAACGTCAGGTTACTTAGATTTTTTTATGATTTTTGGTGTAGATGGCCTTTATGTAATATGAAAACATATTCAATGCCAAATACCTTATATTATTTGAGATTTTAATATATGTTATTCTTTTAGTTAACATGTGTCCACATCACTGAAAATGCGTTATTAGTATTTTATTAAATGAGATAACTACTAACTTCCCCGGCTCATTATAAAAAGCAAATTAAATGTGACGCGATAATTCCGTGACAATTTATGAAACCGCAAAACGAACAGCGAAACAATATGAGAAGCAAGGATACACAATAATCATCGCAATTGATACATGTAAACTTGTTTAACATTCATGAAACAATAGTGAAGATATTTAGAATAAAAGTAACCCGTGCAATCGAAGGGTTAAATACCAAAACCTTCATAAATTCCTTAAACATTGGTCTTTGTCTAAAATTAAGCAAAATCGATTGAAAACGGTGCTTATGTCGTTATTTGAAAATATTCAATCAAAATAGTAAAACCTTCATTAATCAAATACTAAACGAGATATTGACTTAAGACTTAGGACTTTAGCGTTTATCTCTAATACATTAATTGCATTTGAAGGAAAGGTAAAATGGGTAAAAAAATCACATCCATTCCAGCAGAAAATTGTTAACGTTTAATTTTCTTTTACTATACGATTTAACTTAATAAAAAATCAAAGATATGGTTAAAGTAAAACCTTTATTTAACTCCAAAGTACTTGCATCACATGATCTTAAAACTCCAAAGTTACATCGCGTTGCGTACGATTTTTACGAAGAAATATTAAAAAAAAAATTAAAATGTCTAATTTTTAATAAAGCTTTTTTTATTTGCGTAGTAATTAAGTAGATATAAAACAAAAACTACAACAACTATATACCCTGAGGATTTAAAGGCACCCAGATGAAAATAAAGCAGGCCTGCCGATGGAAAGAATGTGGAAGGTCATAATTTTAATGCTAAGTTAAGAAGTCAATTTTTATAAATTTTTAAAACTTCCTCTCTACTTCTAAGTGAGGTGCATTAGCAAAATTAGTATATTTGCTAATGCAAAATTCTGGTCAATTTTAAGAGACAACCAGCCCGAATCTGAATAATTTTTCCCGGGGAATCGAAAAAGGGAGTTTTCAATTTTAAGATAAAGTTCAAGAGCATTTTGGTAATTTTTAATACAAAGTTGTTCATCAATCGCCAATATTCATGAGTTTAAACAAAAAAATGTGATGCCTTTATCTGCCATCTTAAAAATGAAAACTCCTTTTTCCGATTCCCCGGAAAAAATTATTCAGAACTTTCATGATTGTTGTAATTCGCCGTCACTTTGTGTTTTCGTCGAAGCACTTTTGATAGCAAAAATGTTGTTATGTATATTATTTTAACAACATCACAACAGTGCAAATGGCTCAGTTGGCTAGGGCTTTAGTTTTTTTCATGTATTTTGGAATCTTGAGTAGTGAGTTCAAATTCCATCAGAGACATACATTTTTTCTCTTAAAGGCTTTTAGTTTTTATTTTTAGTTTGTTCTGTTTTTTTAGTGATTTCGTTCCGTTTTTCGCATTAATTGCTTATAATAACAAAGCGAATGCGTTAATTTTCTTACTCTGTGCTTGTACGCTTATTCTTAATGAAGCAAATTAGTTAACAGCTGCAATGGTCGAATGGATAAGCAGATGCACTTACACTCACGCGGCCGAGGTTCAAGTCTCCGGATAATGGTAATTTTTCAATTGCAGGCAACATTAGTTAAAAATTCAGCAGACATGCTCGCCTCAATACCCGCTTAAATCTTTTTCTGTTAGCATGTCCTAGGACGGCATGTCTGTCAAATTAACTGCCGTAGCAATAATGCAGCATGCATCTCATGGTATGAATGCAGCATTAATGGCCAAGGACATGCCTTTAGAAAAAAGATATAGGCGGGTATGGAGACGAGCATGTCTCCTGACCTTCCGAAGCATGTTGCCGGCAGAGATACAGCAGGGCTCATTTTCCAACTAGCAACAATTAGCAAAAATATGTGCTGGCGTTACGTTACAAAAAACGGAAGTGATTTTTGACTTGAATTACAAAATTTGCACTTCATTCTGAATTGGGCAAGACTATTTGTATACTACTTTCTTTAGAATTATCGGAAATATTGGGGGTTGGAATTAATTTTAAAGGTTTTTTTCGGTTTTTGAGCATTTATTTAGAAACAACGGTACAATGTATATTATTCAAAGTATTGTCCATCGTTAGCTACAACATTTTCCCATCTTTCTGGCAGCATATGGATTCCGCGCCGGAAGAACGATTTGTCTTTTGAGGCAATCCACGAATCGACCCATTTTTTGGTATCCTCGTAAGAAGTGAAGCGCTGCTCAGCCAAGCCATGCGTCATCGATCTGAATAGGTGGTAGTCGGAAGGGGCTATGTCTGGGCTATAAGGCGGGTGGGGTAGCACATCCCAATTCAGCGCCTCCAACGTTTCCTTGACGGTTCTTGCAACATGTGGCCGTTCGTTGTCATGTTGAAAAACCACTTTGTCGTGTCTTTTGGCATATTCCGGCCGTTTAACCTTTAATGCTCGGCTCAATTGCATCAATTGTTGTTGGTAGCGTTCCCCAGTGATGGTTTCGTTAGGTTTTAGCAGCTCATAGTACACGACACCCTTCTGATCCCACCAAATACACAGCATAAGCTGAGCGCCATGAATATTCGGCTTGGCCCTCGATGCTGATGCATGGCCGGGTGGTCCCCACGATTTTTTTCGCTTAGGATTATCGTAATGGATCCACTTTTCATCGCCAGTGACAATACGATGCAAAAAACTCTTCCTTTTATGCCGTTGAAGCAGTTGTTCGCACATGCAAAATCGCCGTTCAACGTCTCTCGGCTTCAACTGGTACGGCACCCAATTTCCTTGCTTTTGAATCATTCCCATGGCCTTCAAGCGTTTGCCGACCGTTGATAAGTCGACTCCCAATGATTCTGACAATTCTTGAAGGGTTTGACACGGGTCTTCATCGAGCAAAGCCTCCAATTCCTCATCTTCAAACTTTTTCGGCTGGCCCGGACGCTCTTTGTCTTCCGTATCAAAATCACCACTTTTAAACCGACGGAACCAGTACTCACAAGTAGAAATCGATGGAGCATAGTCCCCGTAAGCCTCAGTAAGCGTGCGTTGTGCTTCAACCGCTTTTTTCTTCAAATGGAAGCACAAAAGTAAACCTTCCCGCAAATTGCGTTTTGTTGGAACGAAAGTCGACATGTTCACAGAGAAAAAAATATATGTTGTTTACACTTCAGTGGAATGACACATACTGAAAAATGAAGCTTAGACAATGTGCTTTCAAATGAATATAGTCACAGGTGTGCCCGATGCGATCTATTGATAGCTACGCCGTCTCTTAGAAAACCTTTAAAACTAATTCCAACCCCCAATAATATAAGTTTATTTTTAAGAGATAAAATTTAAAAAATCTTCTCTTGTTTTTTTCATTAGGCTTTTGGATCTGTCGTTACGTTACTTAAACTTCCATTGCAGTTAAATTGGGTAGTTAAGTAATTAGGTAGTTAAGCAATTATGTAATTTTGTAATTAAAAACTAATTTTATATATTGTCCTTTCCTTGCCTCAACCACTTTTTCATTATCTTTAGCCAAACCTTCCATTTTTACTAAAAGAAAAAGTTTACGAAATATTTACTAAACATTTACGAACAACAAAAAACTACATTTGTGAAACAGGGCAGACGATTTGATCAACTTGGTTAGTGAATTCATGTATAAATTGCTTAGATTAATAAAATTAAAATGTTTCTCTTACATAATATCATAAGATTATACGTTTCTAATAATTTTTAATTTTTTGTACACAGTCGACTTTTCTGTGGCCAGTATATGAAAGTTGGAAAATTTTTCAACTCTAAATAACGATAATTTAAAAACTTCGGAAAATATTTCTTTAATAAGTTGAGAAGTTTAACTAATACTTAATACAGATTTTTGTAAACGACTTCTTATTTTTTGGCGAAAAAAGGACGACATTTTTAAAATCTTAACCCAATATTTATCCTAAGTTCATTACCGTCTATTGTGCAAATTGTTCGCAGTTATTTTCTGAAAATGATAAATTTAATTCTGATAATTTGTTTTCACCCCACGAGGAATTTCTAGATCCACCACTGGAGAGGAGCTAAGTAGTGTGATGGGTCTACAATGTATTCTTTGGATCAAAAGTACTCATTGATATTAAATTCAAATTCCTCGGAATTAGGAATGGGTAATTCCTCTTAATTCCTCAATTTCTCAATTCCACAATTCCACAATGAATGCAATTGGAACAAATCGTCAATTCCATTACTGGAATTGTTATTGGTAGCTGAACACCTTAATTCCTTGGAATTCATTCCAATTTCAATTGGAACAAATTTTCAATTCAATTACAGGAATTGTAATTTATAATTGAACACCTCAATTCCTCGGAATGGAACTGGAAAAAATTGTATATTCCATAACAGGAATTGTCAGTGGTAATTGAACACCTCAATTCCTTGGAATGGAATTGGAAAAAACCGTCAATTCCGTTACAGGATTTGTAATTGGTATATGAATACTTCAAATTCTCAGAAATGAAATTGAAATTCCATTACAGGAATTTTATTTGGAAATTTAGACTTGAATTACTTTTTCATTGACTTAAAACTACTTCATTATTTATTAGAAAACTTTATTCGACTCGCTCTGTTAGTGTGTTATTAAAATATTTACAAATAAATGTTTTATCGAAGAGACCAATTTCGTAATTAAATACCACATTTTGAGTTAGAAGAAAATACACAGCTGCTACGCTACCTGGCCAAATCCCGCCCACTTTTTGCAAAGTGCTTAGTATACAACCTACGCACTTCTGTACAAAACAAATCTACTAACAAAGCAATTTTTTCCAGTTCTATTCCTGAGGAAGTGAGGCGTTCAACTACCAATTACAATTCCTGTAATGGAATTTATAATTTTTTTTTTCAATTCTATTCCTGAGGAGTTGAAGTGTTCAATTACCAATTTATATTCTTGTAATGGAATTGATAATTTTTTCCAATTCCATTCCTGAGGAATTAAGCTGTTCAATTACCAATTACAATTCCTGTAATGGAATTGACGATTTTTATCCAATTCCAGTCCTGAGGATTTGAGATGTCTAATTACCAATTACAATTTCTATAATGTGATAGAGAAATTTTTACAATTACGTTCCTAAAGGAATGGAGATGTCCAATTCCCAATTCCTAACTCCAAGGAATTGGCATTGAGGTGGAATTAATTTCAAAAGGAATCAATTCAACCCAACTCTGATTGTAACAAGTTATATTTATGCAAAAAGCGGCATTGAAGAAGTCTTCAACTATCACATTCAGTTAAATTGTTGTCTTATTCTCTAAGAACACATTTAAAAATATAAAAGTTAGATTACTCTCAAACTTTGTCGTATTTATTTAAGCAAGCTTTTGTTTCAGTGGGTTTTTATACATAAATCAAAGCCAAATACTTAATTTGTGACACTTAAACACATACATCATCATTCATTCTCTTTCTCTCTTTGTCCTTCTTTTTTATCAAGTAGTCCCAGTGGTAAATGGACACATGACGTAACCAGTTATACCTCCAAGGCTTGTTTACAATTCTCAGTTACATTTGTTCAGACTTGGCCACTAAAACCCTGATGGCCTCTTCCTTACACAGTAAGCAACGATGGGAGTAGGCATGCACAAGATAGGAGACAACAAAAAATGACGCACAAAATTTGAGAAAACAAAAACAATTCGAAGTAAATCGCCTCCGTGCCAAAAATACAACGAAAACGAAAGAAAAATACACCGAATGAAGCAAACAAAGACAAATGACGCAATTATTTTCACAAACCTACCTGTCAGAAAACACGATGTTTATCCACAGACAAGTAAAATCAAACTGTTGATTAAACAATAAAAAGAAAGAAAATATTTTGGGCACAAAAAAGATTTTGTTACACCCCACTTACAGTTCTGTATTATATTTTACAGAACTGTAATTATATTTTACAGTTCTGTATTAAATTTTAACAAGTGGTGTAGTAAATGGCAGTATGCCAAACCGAATAGTTTTTAAATACTATGCTGCTACGAGGCCTCTAAAGTCTGTTGGCAATTCTACATCATATTTGTTGGCACATGGCCACTTAAACACTGATAACATCTACCTTACACAGTAAGCGACCACAGGAGGGGATATGCTCCTTTGACGCACAAGAAAGAAGAGAACACTGAAAATCTAACGTGACCCATCTCTGTGCCAAAAGCACAACCCCGCTTGTAAGAATTTGTCGGTAATGGCATTGTTATACAAAACCGTTAGTGGCATGTGATACAATCTGATTTGTGTTTTTAATATCGATAGTTTATTTTCATTGTTAAGACAACAGTTTCAAGAAAGTTTTGCAGTGAAAATTTGTGAAAATTATTTATCTTTATATTTGAACCTGATCCAATTTTATCTACACCCAAAAAAATCTTCCTACTATGTTCAAAACAATTATTATATTCTCAAAGCTGTGTGTTCTTTTCAGCCTACGAACGACTTTGTGAATAATACAAATTACCGTTTGTACATTGTACAAAGAAAAATTTGTATATTTTATAAACGCATTCGTTTCATCTGCAAAAGCTACGAACAAATATACGAATGCTGCTGCCACCGCTTTGTATTTTAACAAACAATGTTCGTGCAGTTCACAAATTTATACATTATAGATTTTTGCAAACTAGCGTTTGTAGAATATATTTACAAAGTTACGAAATCAAAATTTTTTCATGCGGCCAACACTACAAACGTTTGTACTATGTACAAAACATTTGTACATTTTACGAATAGCCTCTGTTTGTATTTCTACAAAGATTTTATTCGTAATTTTATCCTAAATATTTTTTGGGTGTATATATAAATAATTCTACTGTGCGTGTGTTTGTAGTTGAACTCCTCCAAAACACATGGACCGATTTTGATAAAATTTTTTGTGTATGTTTGAATGGATTCATGGATGGTTTAAATTTACAATTGGATCCGGTAGGTGGCGCTGCGATCAGGGAAACAGCCATAAGCTCCTAAGCTAATCTTATGATTAACATGAAATTTTGTGTACGATGAGTGCTCTTGGCGCTACATATTTAGATCTTTCTTTAACACCAGAGGTCGCTATAGAACAAATCTTTTTTACAACCGCCAAAAACTCCTAAACTGCTCATATGATAAGCATGAAAATTTGTATATAGAGACTTTAAGATACGGTGTTTTTTTTTTGGCACTATCTATCTTAATCTATCTTTAACACAAAAGGACGATTTAGTACAAATCTTCTACAAAGCCACAAAAATGTCCTAAACTGCTCATACAATGAGAATACAAAATTTTATAGAGATTTTTTCGCTTTCTATTTTGATCTTTCTTTAACACCAGAGGACGCTATAGTACAAGTTACAAAACCACAAAAATCTCCTAAACCATTCATATAATTAGGATGAAAATTTGTTGAAAATAGGTTTTCAGGTGCAATGAGTATTTTGGCGGTATCTATTTTAATCCTTCTAGAACACCATCATTTGATCAGGGACTTTAGCAAAATCAAACTCTTCGCGCTAGCTACCGGAAAGGCAAGAACAATGTCTGCTTATAATATAAACAAGTTATTTATGGGAGGAACAATTGATTATTGTTGTAAATTAATCCCACTTATAATACTGATTCTACAGCGCTTCAAACCCGGTGCGCCAGAGTAACTCTAACTTACAGCTTTAAACGCGATTTTCACGAAGCAAAAAATCGACCGATTTTAATATTTTTTTTAAAAAAATATTTTATAATGTAATTCTACACATCATTTACCAAAATTAGCATCTTTGGATAAATTGTCTAGTTTTTACACAAAACTCAAAAGTCAAAAATAACGTAATTTTTTTATTTTTGTTTCTACGATTCATAATTTTTTTATTTTTTTATATTTCTATTCTATTTTGGTTAATGATGTGTATTCTACTTTTGAATGAATTTTCTTTTTTTTCAGACGATCTAAAGCCGAGCTATAACGCGGCCCGATTTTCACCTTTTTTTAAGCACACCAGCTTCAGCGCCATCTTTATATATAAATTATATATGTTACAAAAAAAAAAAGTTTATTTTATCTAAACGGATCATGTAAAATGAAAAAATCTTCTAAAATATGCTTGATTTTCAATAGCTTTTGCCTAAGACCACCATTAAAATAAAAATAAGTACACAATTGAAGACATGCGTGGATGAAGATGATATGTCGCTTTTTCGCAGTTCTATGCATGGATGAAGATGTAATGCACATACAAACAATTTTAACATCAATGTTTGTGGCTATTTTAGAAAATTACTTCTTCACAAAGTTTTATTTAGTATAGTACATATGCAAAACTTAGAACTCAATTTTCTCAAAATTTGAATTTTGCGACATATCACCTTCATTCACTCATGTCTTCAACTGTATTTCCTATCCCAGATCTACTGAAAATAAAAGATTTTAAAACAAATTTAAAACTGCTTTTTATGTTAACGCTGTGCCCATTTTTTTGACGGACTCGCAACGGGTTCGAAACGGATCCGCATCCGTTTTTGTGCACATTGGGATCTCACTGATAATTAATCCTACAAACTACTACCAAAATGCATACAAGCTCAACATTATGTGCCGGCTTGTAAATTTATTAACGTCGGTTTACATGTGAAATAAACAGAAAATAAACACATCGAATCCATTTCAAGACTTGAGGTATTCGATGTATGGGTGTGCTTTTTTGTTGTTGTTACTTCTTATAAAGAAATGTAGAACCAGTCTGAAACTCCAAGCTTCTCTGGCTGATTATCTGTTCGATCTATCTTACTCTCTGTGTCGTGTAAGAGTCTCCATCGATCGGTGATTCAATTTAGTTCGGAAAATTCACATGGTTACATGGTTACGGATGCAACATTACTTCCGCATTACTGCAACTTTGCTCAATCATATGGTTTTTAAGTTTGTATTCGTGCGCTTGTGTGGGTTTTACTGGTCGAGGTCGAGACACAGCGTTTGAGTGAGCTTTTTCGTTAACTTGTTATTTATTTATTTACAAACACGTTTACTGAAGTAATTTTAATCAGCTGTTCACATGAGAGAGGACTCTTTTTCTCTCTAATTTAACTTAATAGAAAGAGAGTGAGGACAAAAGCAATGTTGCTCTCATGGTTGCCACTCGCATATTTTTTGTTGTACCAAATAGAAAATTCTCCGAAGAAATGTACCAAATAGAAAAAATATGTACCAATTTTTTTAATATAATAATTTGACTGGAGTATTGACTGGAGTAGTGACTGGAGTAGTGACTGGAGTAGTGACTTATGACAAAAAATTTACTGGAGTATATTTATGTACATACCAAACATAACATTAATATAAAATTATGTTATACGCTATTAACAAAATTATAAATACATTAATCCTGGACATGCGTCGTCGATTCGACGTCACATTTTATCGTTTTTCTCTCTTGTTTTTGTTTGTTTTGTTCTCATTTGTCTTTTAGCGTATGTCGTTATCTAGCTGTTGGTGTGCGGAAACGTACAGCAAAATAAATAGTGTGTAGGTATGATTTTTAAGAATTGCCGTCGTCGAAACGACGAAGCATGTCTTTTGTGTAACTTATTCATTTATGATGTTATTCTTTTTATATGAAAATTTGTCATATTTTCTGTAATAATGTCAGATTTGTACAGTTAAAATAAAAATTGTGCAGGAAAAATTTAATAAAAGTTGAGGAAATAGAAAAATTTCTGTCGATTTGTGACGACAACAACGAATTCGACGATGAATTGGATTGCAACAACGATAGATTAGGTACAGATGACTAGCCCTACAACAACAATGAGGAGACTGGTCAAGAGGACCCTTTCAATGAAAGCTTTGAAGAATAAAGCTCGTCAGAGGATTTAAGTGTCTTGGTCGAAGACGATGTAACGCTTGCTTAAGAAGGCGTCGATACATTTGATCACATGTGTAGCGTTATGTGCTGTTCACTAACAGATAACCAATATGTCAATTCTATGTTTTTTCTGAATATGCTTTCATTAATGCTTTATTATCTATACAAACAACATGTGCTACGCAAATCAAAAGACCTCCAATCGTGCCGGCTTAATGAAAATTAACACTTTCACTTATTAAAGTTTAATTATATAATAGGATACGGATTCCAACTTTGCCGACAGCGGTGCGAAACAGCATCAATAGTCTATGGCTGAAGAATGACCGAAACCCTCCAGAACTAAATTCTGAGAAGAACAAATCATAGTGCTCAATATGTCATATGAGCTTGTGTGGGGAGCATAAAATAGAGCTTTGTGCATTTTGCCTATAATATATTCTCAACCCTATAAAAAAATATGATCTCATTAAAATTAAATACATTATTTCTTAAATAACAACAAATTCCATGTTAAATATGTGCCTTTAAATATAATTATTTTTTTTTTAAAAATATACCTTTTATAAAACAATCCAAATTAACCCAATCTGTGAAAAATTATTTTTTTTTATTAAAAAATATTATATATGAAATAAACTGTTGTTTTTATTTATTCTACATAAACTTAATAATCAAAAACAAGTGATTTTGAAAAATTATGACATAAAGGTAGTCGATTCAACGAAGTCGATTATGACATAATGGCGTAGTCGATTCAATGAAGCATGACTTTTGTGTAGAAAAAATAAGCATGTCCTTACAGGGTTAAAATAGTTATTTATCTGGCCAAATATAATGAGATTCATTGTGTTCGACACACAATTTTTTAGAGAGCTTTATTTTAGTAACTGTTTTATATTATAATTTATTTCTAAGCTTAGTTTTAATCTGGCTAAAATAAAAAAAGATTGGTTCAGCAGCTGCTAAGCTATGTGGAAGGCAAATCAGAATTTTTACAAAATTAATTAAATCATTAAAAGAAATTTTCCCCAATCCATTCTTTATGACCCTGATTTTTTCCCAACGTCATTACAATTTTAAAAAATAATTGAAACCTGAACAAGATTCCTCTGAGTCCCAATAACGTCAGGGTAGCCTTCTATGAGATGATATTTTAATATGAATTATTGAATTATGGCAATAAAGAAATTTTGTTTTCTGGCATAACTTGTGAAGATGTTATTATATTCAAAACATTTAGATCTTCTCTACCGAAATCAAACTTGTCTTTAATTTGTTTTAGAATATCTTTGGTAATAAGAAAAATTTTCTGATTGGAGATATTTTTCTGCTTTAGTGGAAATTCTCACAAAAAATCTTCAAGTCTCAAAAAATGTGATTTTTAATATATATGACAAAAAAAGCATGTAAACTTTCAACTTTCAGAACTTAATGCAATGCAAGTTTCACTAAACATAAGTCTGAACATTTCTCCAGTGGTTCCAAATTTCGCTTTTTGTAACAAGTTGTTAAATTGTAAGTCCTTTACAAAATGTACCAACTATTGGAAAATAATGTACCAAGGTACCAAGTTAAAATAAATGTACCACTTTTGGTACAATTGTATCAAAGTGGCAACCGTGGTTGCTCTTTAATGGGTTTAAACTCGGTTAGAAAAGAATTGTTAAATATTTGTTTTTATTGCTGATTTGAAAGACAGCATACACTGAAGGACTTTGAAGTTCTTAAAAAATATTCCTTAAAATCAAAAAATGTCTAAAACAAGGAATTGAAATTTTTACGGTATGTACGGATATAACTATGTATCCGGCAAACTTGGAAAAGCACTACGGAGGGGGGGGCGAGGTCTCTGCTTTGCTTATTGTTGATGACATGGGGGATGGGGGTCGAGATGGTGATTACGTGAGAAATATTTATTTTTTTACTTTTTCAAATTTTTTACAAAATTTAGTTAATTTTGGTTTGAACACATATGGCAACCCTGCTTGTCTATTCTTGATAATAAAACACATTTTCAGGGACTCCCGATGCATTTACCAATGGCCGCATTCAGCGCAGACAACTGTTGTGAACTGTAATGGTAGCGCTATCTTAGTTCACGATGCTTTTCTCTGAATGTGTTGCTACTCTACACATCAGAAGTTAGATTCAATTTAGTTTTTATGTAAATTTATTTCAATTGCAAAGGTTTCTCACTTAAATTTGCTGCGTTCTTTCTGCGTTTATTAATTAACAGCGTCAGTAACAGCATCTGACAGTTAAGCAAACAGTTGTGTTCATGTAGCATAGGATTTGTTCGCTCGATTAAAAGGCGTTCGCTACTTTATCAGTTTAAGTTAGCGCTACCAAATTTGTACCATTCAGCGAATTTTTACACAACAGTTGCCAACTGTTGTCTGCGCTGAATGCGGCCAATGTCTACGTAAGCATGGGAGGGAATAAGAACATTGCTTACTCTTGCAATGGGGGAGGGGAGGGGAGGGGAGGGGAGGGGGAGGAAAAAATCTGCTTACGTAATACTTGAACGGCCCCTTATCTATATGATGATCCTAAAAATGACTTTAAAAACCAGAATCTGACCGTTTTGTATGAAAGGTATTGAATTTGAGGCTGATGAGACTGTATGCGGGGCGTAAATATACTCAACTCATCACACAATATTTGTACACTGGCATTTCGATAAAAAAAGGTCTGTTAGCTCTAATACGGTACTAATTTTACCAGTGATTTAAGTAAGTAAATAATCTTTTGTGAAAGTTTACCTTTTTCATAAAGTCACTTTGTATGGGAGGTAGGATCCATTTTCATCTGATTTAGCTCAGTTCAAAACTTTAGAAAGAAAGGAATTTAAAAAGATTTTAAAGTTTTTATACAGTCACTCTGTATGGAAGGTAGGCGTGGTTTTCATCCGAGTTGGCTCATTTTCGAACTTGATCTTCAGTTTATAGATAGAAGCTAACATGGTATTGCTACTGATCATATAAATATATATACTTTTCTACTCCCGCCACGCCTCCTTTTGGGCTTTCTAAACGAAATGAAAAAATGTATGTACCCATTACGTTGTTAACGTGGTGGTATAAAAATATATAGGTACTATATTAAGAAAATAGTCCACTAGGAATAAGAACATTTACATTCACTCTGACAGCAAAGTTGCTCTACTTGCACTTAGCGCATATAAAATCACGTACAAACTTGGGTACCAGGCCATAGCGGCTATTTAGGAAACGAGATTGTGGACGAACTAGCCAGGAAAGGAGCTGTAAGTTCCTTCATAGGCCAAGAACCATTCTGTGGGCTACCCCATGGAGCACTATGCGCCCAACATTAATATGTGGCTTAACAGAGAGGCAACTCATTGCTGGAGAGAAACCGAAGGTAACACACAAGCAAAAACATTAAAGCCAACCACTTCGCTCCAAAGAACGAAAAAATTCCTTACTTTAAGTGGAACATCTACTAGACTTATCACAGGTTTCCTAACATTTCCTAATATTGCAAATTAAATAAGCACTTATCAACTACGGGTATAGTCCAGGAAGATCTGTGCAGATTATGGGATGAAGATGAAGAAACAGCAGAGCACATTTAGTGTCACTGTAACGGTCTAATTAGGACCCGACTTCGCTACTTAGATGCATTGTACCTAGAACCGCACCAAATAGCGAATAGTTCACCCAAGAACATCGCTTTGTTCCTAACTAACTTAACGATTAAGGATAAACTATAACTTATAGAGGTTTGTTACAATAGGCCCTTGAGGCTGCAGTAACTAGGTGACTAGCTCCCTCCTCACTTAACTATTTATCTAAGGAAATAACACTTTTGCGTATATGCGTATACCTTCTTATATTATTCAGGATGTCCAGTGCAGGAGTACGAATATTTACGGAGGTGAAAAAGAGGTCGAGTTTAGCAAAACATCGTATCGCAGTAGGGTATATTTTCACATCCTTAGGATTTCCGGGGTTAATTGGTATTTCATGACTTTGATTCCTACTATTGTTTCTAGCAGAAAAACTAACTCATGAAAAAATTATTTAAGAATAAATTTCAAAGACAATGAACTGACCTTTCTAACGGTGTACCAACAAGCCCACCAGGCTTTTCTCAGAACTTCGCATCAAAAAATTTTTTAGCATAAAATTTCTAATTTTTGAAGTTTAACTAATTTTGTTATTTTAAAAGATGTGTTTATGATTTTGATGTCGTTGGAAAGAAAATTAAACAAGTCACAAGTTTGATACTAATAAAATATTAATTTATTTCGCGAAATACTGAAAAATTCATTTACAGCGCTCAAACTTGAAATTTTGTAGTTTTAACGGATTTATTTCATCTTCACGCGAGCACAGCTCAGTAACGGAAAGGTTATGTAGGTTTGTTGATACACCATTGACCAAAAAGGTCAATTTGTTGCTTTTGAAAAGAGTTCTTTAAATAAGTTTTCCATGAGTTAGTTTTTCTGCTAGAAACAATACAGTAAATATCGGCTATATGCAAATGTTCAAATGTTGAAATATTTTTGCATATAAGCAGTATTTGCAAATAAACAAAAATCGGCTATATGCAAAATATATGCATATATATATGCAAGATATACGCACACATGCAATATTTCCCTGCAAACAAAATAAATCATATTCTCTTCATTTTAAAGCAAATTAAATCACATTTTATTTCAAATACATATTACCCTTGTGTAATATCAACTCAGTCATTTTGTTTCATTTACAGTTTCAGTTAAATATAGGTAAATATATATAAGGTACAAAATTACTTGAAAAAATCCGGAATTGTTTTGGTCTTGCTTTTTTCAGCATTTGTTAAGATTAAGTCTTCAATGTCTTCAAAAGCCTCTAAGGCACTTATATTATTATTAAAAAAGTAGTCACGCAGCGAATCCAAACTAAGCAAAGCCTCTTTGGTTGAGATATGCTTGTCATTAAAAGAAGACTGGACAGAAATTTGCTGTTCGAACACAACGCGACATTGTATCATTTCAATTTGTATCACAAAATAATTTTTTTAACTAGTGATGAGAAATAAAAAATAGCGATGACAAGTAAACGATTACAAAATTCAGTGTTGCCGTGTTGGAAAATTTGCTAACAACCGATTAAATTTGGTACATAATTATTAAATTTTGTTGAAAAATTTGCATAAATTAAATATTTGCTTATAAACGATTTGCATATAAACAATTTAATTGTAATAAGAAAGTAATACTTTATGCGCTAAAATTTTAAATATTTGCGTATAAGCAGAATTTGCATATAAGCGGTTCATCATATAATCGATATTTACTGTAGTTTGAATCAAAGTCATGCAATACCAATTAACCCTGTAACTCCTAAGTGTGTGAAAGTAGACCCCTACATCCCATGCAAGTTTTTGCTTAACTCGACCTCCTCTTTCGCCTCTGTAAATATTCGTACTGTTACGCTGGACACCCTTTATATGAGCCTTTTATATTGAAAGTGACATAACTCACTTTTAAAAAAAAAATCAAATTAATGATAACATCAATTACAGTATAACGGTATTTGGTATAAAAGTTGCAAAATAAAAATAAAATTTATGTTCTGATTATGGGCAAATCCAGTAAAAGGGTTAAGCTAAAAAATTTCGAATGGATTTCAGTGGTGATAACAAATTAATTATTAGAATATGAAGAGGATTTTTTTAGTAAACTCTTCCTGAACTACACTTTTATACATTTTTATTTTAAAATTTTTATAGTTTCATATGTAAGTATAGATATTTGTTGAAAATTTAACAAAAACCCGGGATCCCGAAAATGTCGGGACCAGAAAAATTCCGGCATTGCATCCCCTAGTTGTCATTAAATCGAGACTTGGGATCGATAACGCATGACGTTACACAAATCGGTAGCTTTCCAAATTTTTCACAGAAACAAGCTATACTATAATATACAAGCTAACTATGTCACTTCAGAAGTGCATTTTTACTGTAGCACCGTGTAATTTTTATCAGACCTTAGTCATGTTTCGTTAAAATATTTTCACCTATTTTTATTATTGACAATCTTGTGAACCTTGTCTTGAAAGATATTTACGAGATTAGTAAAAATCATTCTTTTTTATTTTATCTTTCTGTGCAAATCTTTTTGTTTAATAATTTATATAACAAAAATTTTCAAAAATTTTGTGAAATCCTAGCATACAAAAGAGTTTTTCTCGATTTTCCAAAAAAACGCTAGGGGGGAAATAACAGCTCGAAAATAGGTTGTAGTTCATGTCTAAATCGATTTTGAAAATAGATGCTTTTTGAAAATTGGTAAATTGTAAATATGTAAATAAAATTGGTATTGCTTATAAACGGCACCTCTCAATTGCCAATTCAATGTATCGTTACTAAGTGCCATTCATCTCTGTTCACGGAGAAGTGTCAATAAAACAGCTTCTTGCATCAATGCTTCGTGAAAGCTAACCAAAACAATTAAAAAAAAAAATTAAAATCCAAATTGCAAAACAGATGAAAATGACAAAAACACCATGTGGTCAGCATGTCAAGCATAGCTTTCTTTTGGATAGTTCAAACCTTTATACTACTCTTAACTTTCACACAATTCGTTCGTTCAACCCAAATAAATTGTTTTGCATAAAGGGTCAAGTACCTTGGGCACAAGTATAGCGAGGTAAGCGAGACGAAAGACATTAAGAGTGAAAAATTTACATAGAAACAAAGTAAAAGGCCAAAAATATCTATTTATAAACACATGCCACAAAAACTAAAGCGACAACAGCTGAATGTATAAATGAATAAAATAAGTTGGTAGAGAAGAGTCAAGTATAATTGCATAATTAAAGAAGAAAGCCCAGAAAAAAAGCTACTTTGTTGCTTTCCTCAGAATAAGAAGACTAGCGAAGAAAGCAACACCAAGCTGGTGGTGGAAGACAATTGATAGGGGGTAAACTTAATTATTCAATGTTAAAGTCTTTAAAAATACAATATCCTTGCAGACAACTCACAAATAAAAATAATTTACAAACTATTATAAATAATAACATTTTAACAAAAAATAAAAATGCATTATTATAAGGAGCAAAAAATTATATACGAAACTGAAGGGCCCGCCAGACGTTGTCCTGCCCCAATTCATTGAATGTGTTTGTGATCCTTTTGTGAACTTGTTAGAAGTTTGGACGTGTCTTAAGAAATAACCATTCGAGCAACACATATCAGACGTTTCCTTTTGAAACTTTAATGCGTAACGATATAAACCTTATGTGGTCAGACACATAGCATTTTACTTAATTTATGGGCGATAAAAGTCGGCTTATACTATATAAAGTGACCGCAACGTTGACCCATAGCTCCTATGTACATATAAAGTTTCACTAAAATTTAAACACTTTTCGAATTCAATGGACTTATTTTGAATAATTTTTATTTTGAATGGAATTAATAGTATTTTTAATCCTTTATTTAGACGGAATGTAAAGAGGTTAAGGGAACCTCTAAGTTTAAGATGTATGATATTAGTTAATGATGAAATTGTATACATAAAATTTATAAAATTGTATGAATCGGCTACTACGTAAATGGCATGTTTTTATTACGACTGGACCAAAAATGATGAATTGAAAAAAGTAAAATGAAACCTTATTACAATTGGACATTGTAAGTATAAGATGTATGATGTTTGAATATATGTTCATGTCATTTCATATTGATTCAGTGCTTTGTGGTATACCATATAATTTGAGAATAAAAACACTTTCAAAGATTGGCCTTGTGATTTATGAATTGTCATGGTGAATGCAAGGCGAACCGAAAATTGAATGCGTTTTAACTCGAAAAGTAAATCGGTTGAAACCAGTGGAATTCTCGAAATAAGCATTTCTCTGCCCTTGGATTTGCCTTCAAGTATCGTTGCTTGAATTCTTGAGTTGCTTCACGACCAGTCTTGTTCCACTGCACAGTTTCGATTCTTCAGGTTGCGCAGAATGATGATAATAAATCCAAATCATAATATATGTGGAATTCCGTTGGATAGTTGGTTGCTTCGTCCGAATAAGTCACACAATCAACGAATTTAACGAATGTAATAGTCCAGAAATTGCATTTTGATTTTTGAAATTGCTGCCAAATCGCATATAGTGGTTTACATGATTTTGGGCGATGTATGGGTACACATTCAAGTCTTTTAAAAAACTGCCGAAAAATCCTTAACTGCTCATGAATTTTGTTAAAAATTTGTACTACAGTGGCCTCTGGTGTTCAAGATGGATTAAAATAAAAAGCCATAAAACACTCACCGTACCCAAAAACTGCTGTATGCATATTATTAAAATGATGGGAGTTAATTAGGAGTTTTCGGTAGTTTTGTAAAAGATTTGCATTATAGCGCCCTCTGGTGTTCAAGGTAGATCAAAATAAAAAGCGATGAAACAGTGACCGTATCTAAAAACTTTTATATACGAATTTGTATGTTAATCGTATTAGAAATTAAGGCGTTTTTTTGCAGTTTTGTGAGGAATTTACACTAAAGCGCCCTCTGTTGTTTTCCTAATTTTCTTGACGTAAAAACTTTCATTGAGACAAACACAACAAAAAAATAAGCTTAAATCAGACGATCCATTCTCGAGTTAGGTTCTTAGCTTGTTTAAAGCTTATTCCAAGCTTGTTTGGCTGATTGAAAAGTATAAGATTTAGGAATAAGCTTTAAAAAAGCTAAGAACTGTAAGCATCAAGCTGGGAAAAAGCTTTAGATTGCTATTGGAAAGTGCTTATAAGTAATTGTAGAATAAACGAAAACTATCCTTGGAAAAATATTCCTTACTATAAGCTTAATCCAAGTGTTTTTTTACAATTGGAAATTATTATTTGAATAAGCTTAATCCAAGTGTTTATTTACAATTGGAAATTATTATTTGGCTAAGCTTTTTCCAAGTGTTGCTTTACAATTGGAAATTAGTATTTGAATAAGCTTTTTCCAAGTGTTTGTTTACAATTGGAAATTAGTATTTCAATACGCAACTTTTATGGATAAATATATTGTATTTCATTTTGGTTGAGCGGTTTCGGCTTATCGTCTTCTAAATCAGGCATATAATCGCGATCTTGCAAATTGGTTGCATTGCTAAAAGTACTTGCGGCTGTCAATGCGGACAAAACATCTGAACTCGGAGCTCTAGGTTGTTTGGCATCCTCATGGCGTAGCATTGAAAGTGAGGCAGTAAAAGTAGAAACATATTGTTTTGTCTTCAACTTTGTCCTACTGATTTCAGCTTCAAAATTAACGCATGAGTAGCACCTGGAGTTATCATGTCCGTTCAGGTTATTTATCCACAAGACAGACTTAACAAAAGGCAACTTTGCTTGGCGTTGATGGAACCAATTTAAATTGCTATAGCAAGTATTGCACACTGCATTCGGCGTAAAATGTTCACTACTTAAATCTATTTTATCGAAATATAGCATATACGCACTTTTAAATTGCGGAGTAAACAAATTTTTTCGCATCTTCCGATCATGCTTTGGCACAATATGATCACAAACGAAAACAAATTTATTTATTTTTGGGCTCTTGCTATTTTCCATATTAAAAAATTTAAATCTACCAAATTATTGTGTTGTCACACTAACGATACGAAAATAATGACAACTAAAGCCTTTACTCAAATGTGATTAAAATTTGTGTTCTTATTAAAAAACAATTAAAAGTTACTTTAAAAATAACATTTATTTGTACTATTATGACTTCAGCATAATGTGACTTACTTCAAGGGCATTTTAAGAGCTTACATGATGCCAAGGTTGAGCTTTGCACAAGTAGGCGAAACGTCGAGAGTTCAAACCCCGGGATCGACAAAGAAAATTTAAATTTTTTTTCCTTTAAAAAGCAACATCACTTCTTTTTATACAAACATTTTTTGGGAAACATAACTTCGTTTTTCATTTAAAAAAAAAAAATTACGCAAAATGGACGCAAAAAGAACAAAAACCATAAACTTCTTCAAAATAAAATTTATAACGCAAAAACGTAATGAGTTCGTGGATGTTCATTTATTTATTTTACTTTATTTTATTTTATTTAAATAAATATAAGCGCTTGCAAGAATACACTTATAATTAAGCACCGATACATGGCGATAATATCCAAAAAAAAATGTGAGATCTAAAACATAATTTTGAATAAAATTTAAAGTTAAAGTTACATGTGGGAAAAAGTTAAAACATTAACAATTTTGCAAAAATTGAACCAAAAGTAATATCTGTGATTTATGACAAATATATATAATAAGAAAAACAAAAAACTAAAAAACGGGGAAAAATGAAAAGAATAAGATTAAAAGGAGATTAAAGGAGAGAAAAAAAGAAAACGGTTAATCGCTATTTTTAACGTTTCCTTTCAGACAGCACTATTTAAGAAAAAAAATGTTGTCAAAAAAAGTAGAAAGGAGTGAGAAGGTTTTCTATATAAATCGTTTTTTTCTACAGGATGTATCATTTACTTTTTTTGAGCAGTTAAAAAAATGTTAAAAAGTGTGCTATGGTTATGTGAAGGAGTGTATTAAGACATATTGTTCAGTTGAAAAGCTAACAATGTGGATACAAAAAAATGTATCTACGGAAGACCGCTGGGTGAAGATTTCAACCACACACAAACAAACTTAACGTCAGTTCCAGTTGAGCGTGTGTTTTCAGCTATAAATAAAGCATGGATAGTAGACTGGTCATTAGTTGCATGAAGAATAATTAAAGTGTTGGGATTTATGTGTGGACCCAGCCATTTCTTTTTCTTTACTCCAGCAAAAGTGATATATAAAATATTTTTCCGATCTGCCGATCTGCCCTTTTTTGGCTGCAAATGTATTGAAAATATCTCATAAAATTTTAAACAAAATTTTTATATTTTCACGTATTTGTAATGAAGTTGTTTGATAAATTATTTATTTTTTCACAATAATCGTTAACGGCAAATTTTATTTTCATTTTTTTCATATTTTTCTCTTTTACATCTGATCTGGTACTACTTTTATTTTATTTTTTACAACCGATGTGTTTAACGCTTTAAAGCCCAAATCGGATATTTTCTTCGCACCTTTTTGTTTGCTAAATTTTCTGTTATGTTTTGAGAGAGTATTTATTTTTAACTCAAATTAATTGTAACATTTTTTTAAATAACAATGCCGCATGAATACATGTATCTTATTGGTGCAATGAAAATTTAAATGTTAAATTTGCAGTTATCCATTGGGACACAAAATTACTTCCTAGTTTGACAACCCATAATGTGGATCGTATTCCAATAATTGTAACTGATCCAAACTTAGAACAATTAAAACAGGGGGAAATATTTCGTTCGCCGTTTATAATGTACATGAAAACTGGTCACTTCTACAAAAGATTCAAGCATTTGTCTTTAATTCTACATCGGCAAATACAGGTCGTTTAAATGGAGCAACGTTTTATTGAATTGAAATAAAAATAGGGAAAAGAAATAAAATTTTTGGCATGTCGTGTTAGAGTTGATTTTACAAACGGCTGTTAGTAATGCAAAGTTATTTCTATCATCTGGACCTGAAATTTTAATCTTTAAAAGGCTTAAAAGTGAATGGCAAGATATCAATAGAACCAATCTTTCAAATTTTACTACCAGCGAAGATCTTCGGAACACCATTTCTAAAGTTCGAATTGAAATTTTTTTCATTTTGCTTTGATAAATTCAAAAAAATTTTCCAAGGCATGACTACAAAGAGGTCATAGAACTTGGTATTATAACATTAGGAGAAGTTCCATCTGTGGAATAAAACTTCGTGTTCCAGGTGCATTTCACCATGCTAGATAGATGGCGAAAGGAATTTATTGCGTTAGGATATTTTTATTGAGGTCAGAGTTTCATACATCAAAAACAGAAGAAAAAGCCTTAGAACGAATTTGTGTATTTATTATAAAAAAAAATACCTTAGCGCATGATGTTCAGCTTCGGATGGAATTGAAGCACAATTTAACGATTATAAAATAATTCATGAATCATAATGAATCATTTTTGGCATCTAATTCTTATTAATTTTAAGTTAGTAATAAACTAAATTTTTTTAAGTAAAGGAAACCCAAAAGAAAATATTTGCATTTTTGTGTTTGTCAACTGTTACATATTGAATCTTTTTTTTTGGTCTGTTATTTATAAAATAACGACATTTTATATTCCTTGCAAATAAGGCATTTGACTATAGCAAAATCGTTTAATTTTAAAGCAATAAATGACTAATATTTTTATTTTAAAAAGAACATACAAAAAATAGTTAAAAATATCCGAAGTCAACTCGCAAGGCTGTAAATGCACCCACCATTCCTCTAAAATCAACAAAATTAGAATGCTTATTAACGTTAAAAATCTACTTAATGTTTATGAAATGCTTTTATAAACAAAATATTTATTTCTAAATCTTCTAGTCAATACCAATTTATCTAAAAAAGTTGAAGTCTTTTATGTCTTTAAAAACTCTCACGAAATTTGGCTCATGTAGGAAAAACTAAATTTAACGCGTTTTTGAGATTTTAAATCGCCGAATGACACGTCTTGTCGTGGTCTGATTTAAATAAATATTTGTATATCACTCTGGCTGGGATAAAAAAAAATAATGGCGAGGTCCCCACTTTCATATATGAAACTTTAAAAATAACGACCACCCTAATGGACAGTTAAAAAATCACAATTGCAAGTCAAAACTTTATTGACTTTTTTATATTGCAAACATTAAATACAGCTTGGAAAAATATTAATTCAAAAATTCGACTAGGTATAGAACATAAAGAATCAGAAAGTGACGGCACTGAATAACTATTTATGCATAAAAATTGTCTTATATTAATTTTATATTGACCTGTGTTGTAATTAATAAGTGAGGTCTTAGTAATATTTTTTCAATACAATTATTTTAAATTTTTTAAATACAAATACTTGTCTGCGTTTCATATACATAGCTTTTATTTAATTTAACGGTTGGAAGTTATATTTTTGAAAAAAAAATTTTAAATATTTTTACTTTTGTTTTCAAAAAGGTCATTTTTTGTGCCTTTGACCGCGTTTTATATAATTTAAGATTTCTTATCAATAAATTTATGTAATTAATTTTTCTCTTATACCCTTTGATTTTTTTTTTTTAGATTGTACTTCTTTTTTGTACTGCTTTTTATTTGATGTACTTCCTTTGTACTGCTTTTTAATTTCAAAATCAGGTTTTGTACTTCTTTTTGCTCTGAAAATGTTGGTCACATTATGTAAACCTGACGGAGAAATCGGACATAAGCATCGAGTTAGCTGAGATTTAAAATTTTTTTAAACAAAAATTAGATCTAAAATTTTGTTAAGTGAATTGAAAAAGGAATTAATTTGAACTAAATCGATGCTTAAAAACCATCTATAAAATAAGTTTCGTAAGAATTATTGATATAAAAAGGAGATAGCACATCAGCAAGAAAACTGAAATCTTTTTAATGTTTTCTAAACTCCAATCAGAATTCCAAAACTATTCATGACATCGGTTAAACTGGGCGTTTAATGCCTTTGCGAAAACTTGGTGCAAACCACAAATCTAAAATTCTTATAGGCAGCTCTATAAAATTTTTAATTCATTTAAGCCTATATGCCCAGAAAAATCAGCTGGATCAATGTCGTTACCATAAAAAAAAACTTAAAGCCAAGCACGATGTTTGTTGCCACAAATTCAGATGGTGAACTTGTAAGCCGAGTCAATGTAACGTAATGATTTTTCCTGGCTTTTTTTTTTATATGAAGAACCATCAATTCAATAGCGTTGCGCCAGCACCAAGTCATTCACCTTCCAAAATAAAAATTCATTCCTCTATATTTGAGTATATGTATACATGGTAAAATATATAAAAAAAAATAAAATACCTACCGAAAAAAATATTAGTATAAAAAAAATCAAGCATAGCAGATAACATGAATGGCTTATACATACTGCGGCTTCTTCTGTCATTTCGTCGCCACAACCATATGAACCCACCACCATCACCTCTTTCTTCCTCACAGCTATATTGCCAATACGCCGCACAGTGGTCAAAAAAGGTGGTTTTTTGAAAAAAATTATGTAACTTTGTAGAATCTTTTAAGAAACTTGTAAGAATCCAGACAGCATAAAAATCTTTAACAAAAAAGTAAAACAGTTAACAGATTATTTTTAAAAAAATATCAAAAATGAAAATTTTAAAAATTTTCATAAGGACGATTTTAGTAAAACTTGAAAATTGATTTAATTGATTTAATTCATTTAAAAAAAAAGGTACGGTCAGGGAACCCACATTAGAAACGAAGTTCCTTACGGTTTTTCTTTGCATGTATGAATGTAATTTTGAATGTAATTTGAAATAAAATCTATTTATTTTTATTTTTTGTTTATTTTTCTAATTTTTTTTAAGGCAAATAATACAAATGCACAATCAAATCAAAGAGTTTAATATAATATTTTAGAAAAAAAATTATTTATTTACTATATATATTATTATAAATTAAGATGTAGAATTCTTATGTTAGATGAACATAGGCAGTTACCGTTGCCAGCGATGTTTGATTCAACAAGGCGTTGAGTATTTAACATATAATATGCTCCTCGTATAAAGCTTGAATTGATTGTAATGTTCGATTGAACACTGGACTTACTTAACCTTTAACTGTGGAGGTAGTGGTAAATTGCACCCCCTCTTTACATGTTTTGTCGGTTTTAAAAGAAGGCTACTGAAATAAAGTGCCAGTTTTGTTGAACTTAGAAAAGAATATATTTAAATCTTATACTTATTTTAAATAAAAATATAAAAGCTTGTTTTCATAATTCACAATAATTAATTTTAAAAACACCTTTTTATTATCATTTTTTATTAAAATTAAAAGGGTTAAAGTTTACCACCACGTCAAAGACTATGTCAAAAAATTCACCTTCATAATTAAGGGTTAAGAGTATAAACAAAAAAAACCTTTTTAAGGTCCACCCTAGTGTCAAAAAACTTTTTGAAATTCTTACATCAAAAATCGACGACTAGTGCATTTACAAAGATTATAAAACAAAAATACCTTTTTAGGGTTCATTGTAGTGTCAACCATTTTTTTAAATTCTAACATACGATTCGAAATCAGCGATATCTTAACCCTTTAAAGGCTGAACATTTTTTTTAGGAATTAGCTAACTTTGACCTTCGTTTAAATTTGACTACTTTTTGTGTGATCCCGTTAACTTTGTGACATCCTACTTAGTGATGTCATATGACATCATTATCCTCAAAAGGTTTATACTGCCAGCACATATACAAAGAGTATAATGCGAAAAAAACACATTTTTAGAGTCCACCCTAGTGTCAAAAAAAATATTTGAAATTCTAACATCAGATTCGAAATCAGCAAACAGCGGATCTACAAAAAGTATAAAGCAACAAAAATCATTTTTAGAGTGCACCCTATTGTCAAAAAACTTTTTTAAATTCTTACGTCAGTTTCGAAATAAAAGATCCCTTATACTGCAAGCACATATACAAAGAGAATAAAAAAGAAAACACATGTTTAGAGTCGGCCCTGGTGTAAAATTTTTTTTTTGAAATTTTAACATAAGATTCAAATTCAGAAATGAACGCATCTACAAAGAGTATAAAATAATAAAACACATATTTAGGGTCCACCCTAGCGACAAAAAACTTTTTTAAATTCTGACATCAGATTGCACAGTATTACACACATTTGCTGCTGTTTCTATCTCTGAAAAATTAATTGCAATAATGATTCTCACGTATGATTTAAAACTGAGAGAGAAAGAAAATTCTGCACTCGACTACCCAATGTGCACAAAAACGGATGCGGATCCGTTACGAACCCGTTACGAGTCCGTCAGTACGCACTGCGCTTTCTTATGTTTCGACGGACCCGTTACGAACCCGTTACGAACCCGTTACGAATCCGCCAAAAGAGTCTGAAACGCGTTCGTATATGAAGTCCGAAACGGATTCGTATCTGAAGTCCGAAACGGATTCGTTCCTGAAGTCCGTTCTGAGTCCGAGGCGGATCCGAAAAAATGAAAAAAGCAATTCGTATTTTTGAGAGGAATCTTATGTTTCGACGAACCCGTTACGAATCCTTCAAAAAAATTTCCACAACGGTAACATAAAAGACAGTCTTAAATTTGTTTTACAATTTCTTATTTTATTTTCAGTAGATTAGGGATACGAAATACAATTGTGTACTTATTTTTGTTATTATTTTTATTTTTATTATACATTGATATAATTTTAAATTTCCTTCTTTAAAATGTAATATGTAGAATGTAAGAACTGAATTAGCAAAAAAATAAAAAAATGTTGAACATACATAAACATTATTGTCCCTTTTTGAATAAGAACTATTTTTAAAAAACGAGTCCGTTGTGAGTTCGCATTATTTAAAAAAAGAGTCTGAAACGGATTCGTATGTGAAGTCCGAAATGGATTCGTATCTGAAGTCCGAAACGGATTCGTATCTGAAGCCCGGAACGGATTCGTATCTAAAGTCCGAAACGGATTCGTATCTGAAGTCCGAAACGGATTCGTAACTGAAGTCCGTAACGGAGAGAGGAATTTCATACGAAAAAGGATCCGTTCCGGATGCGAAACGCAATCCGTTTCGGACAAAATGTACGAAGAAGTGAGTTCGTTACGGATTCGTAACGGATCCGTTTGGCACACTGGGTACTCATTTATGAGTCTGCTTAATGCTCTCATACATATACACACAGCAATCTCACTGATACGTGACGGTTTCATGTCATTTTATCACAAACGATCAAAACGCATCATTATTTCAGGGCTAGTAAACAAAACTGCATATATATATCAGGGTCGAAAGTGGTCGCATCTGAATTTTATATTAATCAAAAGTGCACATTCTGCCATTTACGATGATACAAAAATTTTAGATAAAAAGTTACGTTTCTTACAACTTCAAATTGGACTGACTTTCGTGAATTAAAAAAAACAAAAAATTTTAATTAAAATCTGTGAATTGAGAATTAATATTTGAACAGTTTTCCAAAGATTTTTATATTTTGATAAATGTAAACTTTAAAATGGGACTTTTATCCGCCCATAAGCCACTGTGCGCCGGTGCACAGTCTGCAAGTGTGCCATTTTTGCGCTCTAATATTGTTACATCCCCTCCTTCGAAGATCATATAACAGAACTTTTGGTTTTGGTAGATAAATTTAGGAATTTGTCCCACTGTGCAGCGTTGTGCGTTTTCACTTACGGCTTGAGTATATAATTTGGGTCTTTTGGCGGTGGCTCCATTTTTGGCAGCTACACACAGCATACGTAAATGCTGGATTCACTGTCAGCTTAGATCGCTGTAAACGTATCTGAGCATAGATATTTTTATTTCTTTTTTGCTCGTCCCGCAGTGAAGCAGAGTTGGAGACGAAGAATTGAAGAAATTCAGCCAACCACCCATACCATACGTCTTGCCTTCAAGAACGATTCTGTTGTAATTTTTGGACAGCCGAAATTTTCGCTGGTGAATATGTAATGAGGTTGCATTTTATATTTGTTGCTTTTACTTCTTTTTGATTGTTTCTCGCTTGCTTTTTGGTTGTAACTCTGTACAACGCAGGTTTACGCGTGAAATGCCTGGAGCGATTTAAGATTGTCTTTCTTTGTAAGCCTGTTTGCTATATATATATGTATATACATATATGCTAATGATACGTATATATATTGCTCCTAGCATGCAACAATCATGTACTGCGAAGACAATTGACAAAGATTGATTGCGATATAATCGGTCAGGAAGAGCAGGTCTTTGGTCAGGGAAATTTAAGATGTTGTGTGTACACTTCATTGCTAGTTAAAATTTATTCGATCGAAGTCAAATCTCTTCCATTCCCAGTTCGAGCTTTACCATATTTTTTTGGTGGTTACAAAGCTATTCTTAAAATTGGAAAAAATTAGATCAGAGTTATCAGAACAACTAGTTAAACTGTTCGACAATTTTCTCCCGTTTTCTAAAATTACAGACTTCGATCAACGAATTCTGGTAGAGGAGATAAAAAAAATTGGGTGTTTTTAAAGTAATATATTTATAAAGATTTACTCTAAATATAGCAATTTACTAACAAAAAAGGAAGACAACTTCTTAATAGAAGGTGCCTTTTCCATAGTTGTTGCAGACTCTTGGGAAATTTTATCCCTTTCCTGAATATTTTTGACCTTTTCGAAAAAAATTTTTTTAAAGTAAGCAGCAATTCCATTTAAAGCGTACCTGCCTTACGGAATGTCCATTTCCGGTTAGGTTCAAATTTTACATGGGGCAGCTCTGATGAAAATAAAAAACTTATTTTGAAAGAAAAAAGTTTCGCGTAATTTTTGGCGAAGTTACAGGATAAACAAATTTGACAAAAATCGGCAAAAACATCGAAAATCCTTAATTTCGAGAATTTATATCTCAAACACTTCTTAACCGCTTGTTAAGTTTGATTAAACCTTGGAAAGGTAGTTGAGCGGACTTTAATCAAGAAATCATTTTTATAAAATTTTGGGGTTGGGGGTTCCATCCCTTGTGGTAAGGTAATTGATTTCGAAGTTGGCGTTCGAAAAATTTAAAAATTTTAAAAGCTTTTTTTCTTAAGGGCAGGTTCTCATGAAGCTCGACCAAAACTCAATTTTTTATATTTTTCGATAGCTTATGTTGTGTATGTTATGATGTATATGCATATGTTCCCAAAGCGGCTTTGCCAATAACGATTGCATAAAAAGTTACCGCCTACGAAAGGAACCCATATTGTCATTTACGCACTCGAAACAATCGTAAACCAAATCTTAAAACGCATTTTCTGAAAAATTATGTTTTACAAACTGGTCTCCACAATATCTCAATAGTAATGTACTCAATAGATTTATTTGGATTTTTTTTTTAGAGTAGATAAAATTTATTGGATCCTAAACCTATATTCAGATAATAATGGCCGGTTGTTGTTTTTTTTTTTTTTTTTTGATAATAGAAGAGCAAAAATGTGAAAAAACCGCTACTAAAAATTCACATGTTAACATATTTTGTAATTTTAAACTATTTATTTATATTACAGGTTCATGCTCGAGTAAATACAATATAACTAGCATAAGCCCGGCGCGTAAAATTGGTGTGAATTTTCTCAAAAATTATAAATTAAATTGAAATTTTTCGATTATCTAATCAAATACTCTTAAAATCAGTGCACGTGAAAGCAGGTAATTTCCTACATTTGTATTGCGCATTTTATAATAGTCATTTATTTTCGAATTATTAAATTCATAAACAAAAAAGAAATATGTCTTACAATAATCAAACGGAAAAAATATTGAAAACCTTTTTTGTAGAGCATTAAATTTCCTACAAAATTCTTGCAAAATATTTTTCTGTACAATCAATTAATGATGAGTTATGATTTTTTTCTATTGGACTGAGAAAAAAATAATTGCGATGGGGACCATCTTTCTATTTAAATTAAGAGCTCATATTTGGTGAGAATTTTTTTAAGCGGCGTGTTGACACTTCACATTACATTTTTATACACAAAACAAATATTTTCCTACATTTTAAGAATCAATAAATAATAAAAAGTTCAAGGTGTTCATTTACTTTCTTCTACAAGAAAGTAAGTAAGAAAGTTCTAATATTTCTTGATTTTCAGTTTTAAAATGCTTGAACAAAAATGTTTCATAACCAGTTTCCAATTTCTTATTAAATTTTTGTGTACATTTTCAAAAATTAAAAAATTTTCCGACCAACAGTTTAGAATTTTTTTTTCAATTGTAAAAAATAATTTCAGTATCACTTTTATATTAAATATATCAATTCATAGTTTTAGCTGTGAAATTATAAAAGATTGTTCGTTAATATAACCATTTCATACCTATTAGCCGATAGGTGGCGCTAATTACCTCACATATTTTTAGGCATAAGCTGAAATTAAGAAGAGAAAAAGCAGCATAACAACAGCAATTGTTTGCAAACTTTAACTCGCTATAACTTAAAAAATATAAATTTTTAAGAAATAAAAAGTCCAGTTTGCACATCTACAGGTCTAAGTCTACCAAACCATACTAAATTTATTAAGATTGGACTTTTAATTAAAAAGTCTTACGCCGGACAAAATTTTCGTTTGCGTAATATATATAATACGGGTGATTTTAATTTAAGTAAAATATCTTGGGTTTTTTATGACAATAATCTTTTACCATTTAACTTGCAGTTGGATAACGAGAACTTAGTAATGATTTATTTTTTTCGAATAATTTTCGACAATTAGATTCGATAAAGACTGGCCTTAATAGAATTTTGGATTTAGTTTTCATCAGCAACGAAAATCAGTCTATAATAAAAACCTTCATCCATAGTAAATAATAGCGTCCATCATACAGCTTTATTTACCGAATTTGATTTTTATTACTTGAATCAACACATAAGGAATCTTTAATCCAATTAAATTTTGCAAAAGGTAACATTACAGCTAAAAACACAGTGCGACATTACACGATTAACTTTACAGCTAATTACACAGAAACCCATGTTTGTATCTGGTAGAGATGCGCTCTAGAGGGTCTAAATTTTTTTAAATGTCAATTTATTTTGTAGATGGTGCCTGCATGATGAAAAAGAAAATTAAAAAGAAAAAAAAATTAAAGAAGTTTGTAAAGGATTCAATTGCCAAAAAGAATGTATGGAAGCATTCCTAATTCCTCCTGATCCACCACTCTTCACACATTTTTTTTGTTTTGTTTTAGATAGATAGTTAAGTGAGGAGGGAGCTAGTCACATAGTTACTGCGGCCTCAAGGGCCTATTGTAACAAACCTCTATAAGTTATAGTTCATTCTTAATAGTTGAATTCGTTAAGAACAGAGCAATGTCTTTGGGTGAACTATTTGCTATTTAGTGCGGTTCTAGGTACAATGCACCTAAGTACCGAAGTCGGGTCCTAATTAGACCGTTACAGTGACACAAGCTGTGCTCTGCTGTTTCTTCATCTTCGTCACATAATCTGCACAAACCTTCCTGGACTATACCCATAGTTACCTGTTACCATCGGTTTCCCTCCAGTAATGAAGTGCCTCTTTTAAGCCACATAGTAATGTTATGGCGCATAGTGCTCCATGGGGTAGCCCACAGAATGGTTCTGGGCCTATGAAGGAACTTACAGCTCCTTTCCTGGTTAGTTCGTTCGCAATCTCGTTTCCTAAATAGACGCTATGGCCTGGTACTCAAATGAGGTGGACTCTGTTCTGGGTAGACATCTTGATAAGCAGCTGTAGGCAATCCCATACAATTTTGGACTTGATTTTATAATCGCTAAGTGCATATAAACTGAGCAGCTTTGCTGTCAAAGTGAATGTAAATGTTTTTGTTCCTATTGGGACTGTTTATATACTCTCTTAGGCAGATCTCAATTGCATGGACTTTAGCTTGGGAGACTAAGTTCCCTATGCCCATGCTGGTATATATAGATTTTCCTTGCCTTGAGTCAAAAACGCCAGCTCCCACGCCTTCATTTGTCTTTGAGCCGTCAGTATAGCAGGTTTGATAGTCACCAGTGAACCGTGGTCTTTCTGTTTCCCATGTGATTCTGTTTGGGAAGGAGACTTGGAAGTTTTTGCAGAAGTTGAATTTTGGGAGGCAGATATCACAGGGTAATTACCTTAGATTCTCATCCTTAGTTATTTCGTCTAATAGCGCTGGGTGAGTGTTACTTGGTATATACAAATTCTTTTCAATGATGAGCCTGACTGTGAAGATCAGAGCTTCTTTCTTGACAAGAAGATGTAGTAGTGGTATACTAAGTAAAATCTCCAAAGCAGCAGTTGGATCAGTACGCATCGCTCGTGTGAAACAGACACAAGCTAGTCGTTGAAACTTGCTGAGCTTGACTTGAGCTGTTTTTTGGATCGCCTTACTCCACCATATCGGTGCAGCTCATAAGACGATAGGCCTCGTGATGGAAGTACACATCCACATGGCATCAACCTATTAAACTTCTGCTGACCCATAATTAGACTCTTGCTTTGTGTATGGTGTTGTTTAGGTGTGGGATCCATGTAAGTTTATCATCAGGCGTCACACCTAAGTATTTGACTTCTTTGAGAAGTTTATGGATTCACCAAAAAGAGTAGGTACAGTTAGATTTTCTCTGACTCTTTTCCTGGTAAAAACGATGATGTTATTTTTTTTAAGGTTCACATTGAGCCCCGTTTCCCTGCACCAGTTAGCTACTATATTGAGTGCTCTCTGGAGGAGATACGATAAAGTATACTCGTATTTTCCTCTGATAATGATCACGATGTCTTCAGCGTAGCCCTGCACATCGAAGCCATTTGAGCTAAGAAGTTCTAAGAGTTAATCAACTACAATGGACCACAGTATAGGAGAGAGAACTCCTCCTTTTGGACAACCTTTGCGGAGAGTACTCTAAGTTCTGCCGTTCCCAAAGTTGCCCAATGTTTTACAAACATTTTTTTTTATTACTTGTTTGTTTCAATATGTTTATTTTAAATAGCCTTGTTTAGTTATGGTCTCTCCTACATGTGTATAATAGAAGACGTTATGCTTACGCATGCGTTTAAGGCCATGCGTTTATATAAAGCATTGTAACTAAAACTTTGTAATCTTATTCATTTTTTTTAACATTACTTAGTATAATTTGTTTAGGAGCACGATAGAGGCACTTTCAGGACCCTCGCTACTAAAAAATCCTGCTCAATCGAAAAATATAAAACAAATATAATATATATATGAGTAGTTAGAGTGGTGGATCAGGAAGAATTGGAAGTACCTCTATCTTATCCGCACATTTTCCGCACGTTTTGGGAGTACTCCTCTACTAAAAACAAGCAGTGGTATCTCCGATACAACAAAAAAGTTCTAAATTGTCGCATAGTGCAATGAATGCTTTTACTAGGTTGATTAATCTTTATTTTTTTGATACTGAGAGTCCGTCTCTAGCATATCGATTTATTTGCTCTAAATTATTGAGTTCAGCTGCTCAATTTGTTCCAAAATAGTTATTCAGCTTAGAAATGAACCACCTTGGTTTAATTCTAGACTAGCAAATCTAAGAAAAAATCTTAAAAACAAATTATACTTTAAGTTTTTTTAAATTTATTTTTTAAGTTTATTTTTTTATAAGATTGACATTGGCATATAAGCCTGATCAGACTTTTTCTTAGCGATTCATTGCAATTATAAGTAACACTATTCATAAAATACAATTACATACAATATACCAAATGTTTACCGTTAAAATAATATATCATTGCTTAAAATAGTGCATTCGAATATATAAATAAAAGATGGTAGCATTGCTGTATCGTGGTATCAAGACAAACTAGGCCAAGTCCACAATTAATGCATCATGATATCAGCCCGAACGGTGTTATCGATATAAGACAGGGTACCGCATGAAAAACTAATATTATACACATATATATTTAATATAATCGTTCTGTCTTGCCCAGTAGGCATTGGCAGCGCTGCTAGCAGGGCAGTGTTGCGAGGTTAGGGGATTTCCCCATAGATTTAGGATTTTGTTTAACTGTGTTGAGGGATTTTAGGGGTAATGAATCTTTAGGGGTTTTTTAGGGAGATTTAATGTTTTTTAGGGATTTTTAGGGGTATTTAAAAAATGTACCTTTATAAATAAAGTTTTCTTGCATTTCCTTAAAATTATGATAAAATGTTAAGTTGTTATGTCTTGTGTTGTCCCTGAGCCCAACCCATATTATGGTGGGTAAATTTTCCTCACTTTGGATTGTTTTGGACCACTCTTATCGATATCATTAGGGCTATTCACAGTTTGAGCGTACTTTTAACAAATCGTATTTATAGCATTTGTTATTGTTCAAACTGTGAGCACCTCGCCATGTGACTGTCGTATAAAAAAATTGTGCAACCCTGTGATGTAGTGATTATGCGGCTGTAGACAGAGCATAAAAATACGAGGTACAAAAAACACGTCCAAGGGCTGCTTTTATTTACGCGTGCCTGCGTATTTGCGTTTGTATGCAAAACAACAACAAAGCAAAATGCGCTTTCGTAAATTGGCGTACAAATAGCAAATCGTACAAATGGCGGACCAGCGTATTCGAACTGTGAATGGCCTTATTGAGATGTTTTAATATTGTTTGGGCTGGTTCTTAAGATGATCTAATGCAGAGAAAGTGCGAAAAAGCTGTAGTAGCTGAAGGCCTTTTCCACATGGAGAAATTGAAAACTAATGCAACTGCAACGCAACAGCTTAAAAAGTTTCAAAACACTTCAATTTTAAACTGAACTGCAACCTACGCTTTCAGATGAGCAAGTCACGTCGCAACGCAACATTGAAAAATTCACAACAAAACAAACACTTATTTAATGGAAGCTTTGTTAAATAGATATAAAAAATTAATTGAGGATAAAAAAGGATATTTCTTCACTTCCTGCACTTATTTCATATTTATTAGCTGATTAATTATTTTCATAGCACACAACACAAATCGGAAACGTAACAAATCGCCGATTCAAATTGCAGCACGCCGTGTTGCATGGAACTGGTTGCGAATGCGTTAAAAACTTGTTGAGTACAAGTTGTTTCATGTGAAGGTTTCGGTATAAATACATTGGTTAGCAACTTTTGTTGCAGTTGCATTAGTTTTCAATTTCTCCATGTGGAAAAGGCCGAACTCTATTGTTATTGCATGTTAAAAAAAAAAAATTTTAGAAATGAAGATATTTGGCTTCTTGGGTATTTCAGCAACACTTTATAAAAACAACTGAATTGTCAGCTCTTCAAATAAATTACCAATCATTTCCCACTTCACTTCAAACTTGCTTTGAAAAACTAAAAACAAAGCAAGTATGGGAAAAACTGTAGACAAAAAAGATATGCCCAAAAATATATCAAAAAGTGGGAGACAGAGCCTCCTTTCAAAAGTAAGACTTCATTTTATGGTCAATTTTACATTGGACAATTGAGAACTATGAAGCAAGTTTTTGCCCTTGTTAAAGACTTCCAACAGCTCTTCCCTTTAAATACATAGGCTTGCGTTGCAGTTGCACTACCTTTCAGTTGCCCCCTGTGAAATTTTTGAATGTTTTACGAAAAAAAATTTTAGGAGAATTTAGGGGGATTTGAAATGCAATCTAGGGGTAAATGGTGAAAGGCACCTGGCAATACTGCTAGCAGGCCTTCGTATAGATTTTATAGTACTGCCGCACTCATATACAATTACACTTGCTTTTTTATATGAAATGGGAAAATTTTTCAGGGCTACCGATTTCGCTGCGCAAAGATGGCCTTCTAGTACCACTCTTTAGAGTATGCATGCATAATTTATTCTTTTGATTAGGGGTGATAGTAGTACTGATGTACGCAGGCCTGATTACATTACTTTATTAAGCATGGTTATAAAAGTTTCTTCTTATACACTCCTTCTCATAGTACTTTTTAAGTGAGGCCTGGACAGGGTGCTCTTATAAATGTCTTGCTAACATCCATGTTTTCTCAAAAATAAAAAGAAATTAATTCAATAATAGATTATTTATATTTACATTTTAAATAAACTTAAGCGATAGATATCATTTTTTACACTACATTTTCTAAAAATTTTATTCAGCTGCACGTAAAATGGAATTTATAAAAAAGCTGTAGGAATTTGAACAACTTAAATAAACTTAAGCAATATAGAGATCATTAGCCCAATTGTGAATGATTTTTCCGGGGAATTGGAAAAGGGAGTTTTCATTTGTTTTGTTTACACTCATGAATATTAATGGTTGATGAACAAATTGGCAATAAAAATTTTGAGAATTTTTAACAAAAACGCACTTATACTCAGTAGAGTTTAACGTTAAAAATTATTGTGTAAAAATAAATCTGAAAAGAAACCAAACGGAGCTTGTAGCGAAGCCAATTCTTGTAATTTTATTTTATTTATTTATTTCAATTAATTCAAATCAATGCATTCAAAATATAAATCAATATGATTGCTCCGAAATCAATTATATATCACCTTAAAGCAATCAATGAATGCATTCAGAATTAAATTATAATGATTTATGAATGCAATATTTGTTTTTTCAATCAGGTTGTTATTGATTCGTGATTCAATCTTCAAATAATTGATCCATTTACAGCTCTGGTATGTAACGCGCAAACAGAGACTAATTTATAGGGTTCGAATTCGTTCCTGTATCAAATTGATATGTACATTAGGGCGGGTCAAATTCTGGCTCAGCGAAATTCGTAAAATACATGTAATTTCAAGACTTTTTCTCCACTACAGCATATACAAATTCTGAAAAAAAGCTGTGCGGACTTTCGTAAATAGATTCATACACATACATTCATACATTCATATTTTATAATTGAGAACAAAATCTATTTACGAAAGTCCGCACAGCTTTTTTTCAGAATTTGTATATGCTGTAGTGGAGAAAAAGTCTTGAAATTACATGTATTTTACGAATTTCGCCTAGCCAGACCTCCAAAAAATTCGTCCATACAAATTGACCCGCCCTAATGTACATACTTTTATTTTTTTAAGAAAAATCTCGCTTTGTAGCGAAAAGTCTCCTAATGCACTGCCTTAATTGCAGGCCTCTTAGTAGTGCTCCTTGCGGCAGAGAGGAGATCATGCGTTTAGACACCAAAAGTATCACTCAATTCATGCTTCTTTTTGAGGAGGGCTCGTTGAATTGCCTATGCCGATGGAGTCACAGCTTAGCATGGTGGTATTTCAACAAACGTGGCTCTACCACGTCGTTTTGAAAGAAAACGGCTGCGAGCGCAGGCTCAAAGACAAGTTTTTCAAAAAGATCGCTATAAATTTGGACTGTCACTTCTACACGCACATATTCGATTTTTAAATATTTTTTAAATATGTATACGTTTTATACAAACTTGGATGGAACGTGTAGCAAATTAGGTCTATAGAAGGAAAAGCTAAATTCCAAACGAGGAAAAGAAATATGCCGTCACGACCCCGATTAAAAAGTGCGATTAATTGTCGACAAACCAAAAACTGGTAAATAATAGAAACACGTCAATAAAATTGTTCAATAATACAGGCTTGTCGGCTGAAATAACAGGACTTGAACAAAACTTAATTGAGTTGCACATTATTGCAAGCCTTGTCGTCAGAGTACAACATTAATGTTGAAAAATTAAAAATATATGCACTGGATACTGCTAAGAACTTGGCCAAAAATGTTCCTGGTGCTACCTTCCACCTTCAGTACACAAAATTTTAATTCAAGCTCCTGACGGTCTAAAACATGGTGAGGTCTCTGAGGAAGCGATGGAGTCCAGGAACAAAGATATAAAAAAGTTTGGACTCCAGCATACGCGTAAAACTTCACGCGTTTCTACTAATACGGATTTGTTTAGTCGTTTACTTTAAGGTTCGGATTCTTTTTTTACAGCACAGCGACAATTACTATCCAAGCATCAGTCAATTTTATTATAATCTGTTTTTGACTTGCTTGAATAAAATTTGTCATTTATATAATTTTTTATTATATTTTATAGTATTTTTTATTATATTTTTACAATGGTTTTTATATAATTATTTATAATATATATATATTTAAATTGAACATATATTTAAATTAAACATATATTTAAATTGTTCAATTTCTTATTTCGTTAAATTCATTCTTAATGAAAACATATTTAAATATATTTAAAAAAAAAATTGCGTCCATTATTTTTGACTACTCGGGTGAAAGGGGTGGCAGGGGTGGCAGTGGTGGCTTTGCAGGTGTTCAACCACGCCCATTTTATCATCTAGTTATTCTTACATTATCCTACAGCGTTTACCAAAGTTTATATCTCAACTGGATAACCTCTCCATACAAGTCCGACCACTGTGCGTGCGTGGCGGCCACGAAAATATTTTTTTTAATATGCGACTTTTATCATGACTGTCAACTGTGAAAAAGGAAATGTTTGTTAAGTTAAACGACCCTTTTTCAATCATAACCAAACACTTCTCCATATAATTCAAAAACAGCTCCAGAAGAAAATGCTAAAAATATACTACATCCACTACACACAGAGTTCAGCATTTAAATTAGACACATGACAGCCAGAAATAAAAATAATTGAAAATTATTATATTATCACAAGCCGATCGTGATCTGTGCGATAATAAGCGTCAACGTAATCATAAAATCATCATCACCATTATAGCTCAGAGAGAGCTTATGATAAAATAGACATGATCGCGCCACTAAAGAAATTCTATGAATGTAATAAAAGAAGTTTCAGTTTTTCTCAATTTTATGCTTTTCACGAATAAACAAGAAATTATGAGCATTAAATAATATTAAAAAAAACCAGAACTTCGAGTGTAAATCGAACTAAAGAACCTCTTTTGGTATTTTATAGGAAAAATGCGGAAATACTTCGTATCACTTTAAGAAAAATAGTAAAAAAAGAAAAAACTTCAGAAGAAGAAGAACAACACTGTAAATAGTGACTATGAGAATGAATGCGTTGGAGCTTATAAACGAGAGTTACTTATGTGTTGAGTCTGTGAATGTGTGAATGGGGAGTTATTTTATGAGCAGAGGCGGCTCAAGATAATTTAAAGGCCGTGTTAATATTAGGCGTTTTTGTAGCGATTGCGACACCGCTCTCACGTTTTTTTTTTCAAACGCGGCTGAAAAATACTACATTTTGCATGTATTTAAATACATTTATTCATTTAAAATGAATGCTGTTAAATGCTGTTAAATGCTGTTTAAAATATTTACCCAATGAGAAGAAAACTCGCGATTATTAGAGTCAGTGAGGCTTTTATGCACGAAATAAAAGTTAAAGAGATATCTTGCATATGATCAGAAATTAAGATTGGCACGCTAAAATCGTACGTATACTTTTGCTCATATTTCGATAAAAATATGCAATAAATGAAAATAGCTAGCTAACTCCTTTATTTTATAATGACATACTAATGACATATTGTTATTGCTTATGGCTTAAGCCCCGCCCCGCTCATAGTGAACGCTTTTTACTGAGCTGAGAGGTTTAGCTGAAAAACGCTTTGTGCTTAATCATATAAAAAAAGCTCAAAGTGTTCATAGTTCAAGTTGACTCCGAGCATAAAGCTGCTTTTTAAATGCTTTTCAGCGCTTATATCACCATCTCGCTTACTCACATTATAAGACATAAGCTCCAATAAGCTCAGAAAATTACTTTTTGATGAGTTGAATCAGCGTTGACTATGATAAAAAAAAGCTCGACAAAGCATCTTTATAAATCAGCTTCAGCCAAAGCGTCCACTATGAAAGCGACCTTAGGAATTATAAGCCGTAAAAGTGGACTGCCGCGTTACATGGTTTTCGAAGTGTGTCTAGAGGTTATTGTGCAATTTTACAAAATCAGCTCTTTTACTGAAGCAATAACTATTATTTTTTAGTTTGTCAAAAAAAAGGTTCAAAGGAAAGACAGAAAAATTAATTTGATTGGAAAAATATAATGAAATAAGCAAAATTTTCAAAAATTCTGGACTGCATGGGCGTAGCGATGGAGGGGAGGGGCCGTTGCCCTCACTAAACTTAATGAAAATATTTTTTTAGTATTAGAGTTAGAAATTCAAAACAGTTTTTCTTATAAATAAAATAGCATTGAAATTCTTAATCTTTATCAAAGCTTAATTTATTTCTTATTACTAACTTAGGTCTGACACATTTATTATTTAGTACAAAAAGTTTATGAAAAACTTTAATTGAAATTGATTGGTAACACTGACATATATGTGTGTGGCTATCTGAGCTGCACTATTCTTTAGTCGATTTTTCGCCAACACTAACGTTTGCTGTCATAACCCAGTTGAAAAAGAAGCCCTACTGTATGTCTGCCGGCAACATGCCTCGTTAGGACAGGAGACATGCTCGCCTCTATACCCGCTTATATCTTTTTGTATAGGCATGTCTGCCAAATGAACTGCTGTAGCAACAATGCAGCATGCATCCAATGGTATGAATACAGAAAGTATACAGTACATTTGACAGACATGCCGTCCTAGGACATGCCTATAGAAAAAAGATATAAGCGGGTATGGAGGCGAGCATATCAACTGAATTTCCAACTAATGTTGCCGGCAATTGAAAAATTACCATTATCCAGAGACTTGAACCTAGACCCCGTTAGTGTATGTGCATCTGCTTATCCATTCAACCATCGCAGCTGTTAACTAATCTTCGCTTAATTTGCTTCATTAAGAATAAACGTACGAGCACAGAGTAAGAAAATTATCGAGTTTGCTTTGTTATTATAAGCAATTAATGCAAAAACTAAACGAAATCACTAAAAAAACAGAGCAAACTAAAAAAAAACTAAAAGGTGTTGATAATGATGCTTCTTCTTATTCTAATATATCACCCCTGTTCGGTCACTACTTGCAACAAACTTTTAGCTTCTCTCCGGTAGTTGAACTTGATGTAGGTAATAGCATATCGAAGATTAAATCTAATGCTATTTCTGAAGATGGCATTCCCATCAAGTTTATAAAATTATTGTTGCCACACATTATTGGTTCTGTAAAGCATATAATTAATTTTTGTTTTATGTTGTCTGTATTCCCTGGCGTATGGAAAGTTGCCATCGTTCTTCCTGTAGCAAAAAAGCAAAAGCCAATAAATGTCAACGACTTTAGGCCCATAGGTATACTATTGCCATTAGCTAAAGTCTGTGAGAAACTCATGGCTCAACAAATAACTAATCATTTAGTTGATAAAAATCTGCTATCCCCTTTTCAATCAGATTTTAAGTCTGGACACGGGTGTTCGTCCGCTGTTGTTAAGGTCATTGACGATAAACGACCGGAATATGATGCTGGCAATTTGACTTTACTTTATCTGCTTGACTTTTCAAAAGCTTTCGATAAAGTAAACCACCAACATTTGTGTAGTAAGCTTAAGTATCTATTTGGTTTCTGTGATAGTGCTGTAAATCTTATGTCCAGTTATTTGTGTGATAGGTCTCAAAAAGTTAAAGTTGGTCAATTGTCCTCAGGGTATAAATCTGACTGAAGTGGCGTACCACAAGGGTCTATACTTGGCCCTCTCCTATTCTCTATATTTTTAAATGACATATTTTCTGTCTGCAGTCATGCCTCTATCCATGCATATGCTGATGATGTCCAAATGTATTTATCTAGAAGAACAGCACTGGTTGATGACTTGTATTGCAGAATGAATGAGGACCTCAACAGCATTAATGAGTGGGCAAATAGCAATGGTCTTCTTCTAAACTCTTCCAAATCATATGTACTTCCTATCTGTAGAGGTAAAACTTGCGTAATTTAAGAATGTCTGCAAGCGTGACTCCAGTTTGGTTATACAACTTATTCTACCTGTGATAACCTACTCTGAGGTGGTATATAGTAAACTTGACTCTTCCTCCCAGTTGAAACTTCAAATAGCATTTTATTACGCCACACGCTATGTGTATGGCCTTCGTAAATTTTATCACCTGTCTAGTTTCCGGAATGCAATACTTGGATGTGACTTGACTGCTTATCTTAATGCCAGAAACTGTATGTACCTGCATAAGTTAATTCATGAGAAAACACCTAAATATCTTTATGAAAAACTTCAGTTTTGTATGTCCAGAAGAAGCCATGCTTTAATAGTTCCGAGGCACAACTCGCTAATATCTTCTTAACTGTTCTTCATCAACGCCATTAGGTTGTGGAATTCTCTTCCACGGAGGCTTAGGGAAATCACTGGGAGAGGTTCTTTAAGGTAATCTATTTTATCTTTTTTCTCTACTCTTTAGTATCTTTATACTCTTGTTCCAAGTACTTTCTCTAATGATGTCTGTTTTTCACTCAGTCTATACATTATATTCTTTACTTTTAACTTATTAAAGCTTTTAAGAGCATTAAGCCATTATTGTATTAAAATTAAGTTATTTGTCTTTATAATGAGTTGTTATTATTATAGCTCTTAGTGTACTTATATTTTCAACTATACGAATAAATTGAAATTGAATTGAAATTAAAAGCCATCAACCCATTTCCAGGCATTGGTGCATTTTTGCATCAGTTACTTTAGAATTTTCTCCAGGTGAGCGCCAAAGGGATATTACCTGGCACTGTAGGGATTGTGTGAGTATGGACCTTTGACTATATACACTATTTTTGGTTTGAGTCAGTTCGGTCGTTTACTTGGATTTTACGCCCACGGCGCGTCGCAATTTTTTGGTTTTTTTTTTTCATTTTTGAAAATTCCGGAAAAATAGTAACTATTATAAGTTTTAAATTGTATGTTAAAATAAATTTAGGTCCCGTTCGGTCTTGTTTTCCTACATTCCAAATTTTATCTTTCGAAAACAAATATCACAACTTTTAACTCATTTATATGGGATTATATGGGTGGAGGGCGTGTCTGTGGGCAGATCGTAAGATATTTTTTTCTTGTAAGCTTAGTATTAATACCATATATGCACATACAAATTGCATAATTGTAGTTAAAGTTTAAGCCTATAAATTGGAGATTTCACTTTTGGTGGTTGTATGGGAGGAGGGCGTGTCTTTTTGCAGATTCTAAAATATGATTTTTCGTAATTACGTGTACCAAATTTAACTCAATTATCTCAAAAAAAAAACCTGCCACGTTACACATCTTTAATTGCTCCCCATTTCTACATCCATGCCTATAGCACGGGCGGCTGCATATGCTGGATGAATTTGGGGGTAAAAGGAACGAAAGACATAGGAAATGAGAGCTGCTTTACGAAAGTCATAATTGAGCGCATTAATGTGTACAAGGCAGGAATGGAATTGGACCTTTTGTGATTGTGCCGAATTGGAGGGAAAAATAGCCAAAATTTTATTTTGACATTTCGCGCTCATTGCCTGCAAAACTGTCACAACTCAAAAGAAGGCATTTTTAAAATAAGTACACAGAAAGAATCGCTATAAGAATTTCTATGTATGCTTCAAGATTATCTTATTTGTGTTAAAATAACGGTTTTGCGAACACTTTTGCAGCGCTGTCTCTATAGAAGCTAGAGTAATTTAAAAAGTTCAAAACGGTCTCCTGAAAAATTTAAAATTTTGTGTCTTACATGGATCTCGCACGAAACGAGCGATTGAAATACTACTTCAATTAGATGAACACGTAAAACTATTTATTTTTTACAATGAATATAAACTCTCTTTTTCACTGGCGTGGCATAAGCCAGCTTGCTCTTAACTTCTCAAAGTGCAAAGTATTGTCGATTTCTCGCAGAAACCTCACAATGGATTATGACTACATTTACGATTATGGTAGAAGTTTTCAAGAGTTGATCAGTGCAAAGATCTTGGCGGCTTACCTTGATGCCAAGCTTATGTTTGATACTCAAATAGATTATCTTGTCTCAAAAGCCACCTCTCAGCTGGGCTTTTTGAAAAGAAATTGTTAAGAATTGTTTACATCTAAGACAGTTTTCGTTAGCTTAGTAAGATCCATCTTGGTGTGCTCAAGTATTGTGTGGAACCCGTTCTACGAAACTTCAAAACACCGAATCGAAAATGTTCAAAAACGTTTTATGAAATTTGCCCTACGTGCTTATTCTCTTGGGAAAACATACCGCCGTACTGGGTACGTTGCTGGTTGCTCGGTTTTGAAAGTCTATCAAACAGAAAAGTTCAGACGGACATACTCTTCATTCATTAAAAACATAATTCATGGCAAAATTAACTCTCCTGTATTACTACTGCTTATTCCATTTAATATTCCTCCCCGCCTATTTTTCGGGGTTCTGACCTCTTGGGACTATGTCCGCTGTTAAGAGATCATAATCCCAAGTGATTTCAACAAATCTTGATATCTGTGTCGATAAGCAATAACAGCTTACGTCTGATTTCAAAGTTTCGAAATATCTTGCTTCAAAGTTTTCAATCGCCATATAAGTTGTATGAAATGGTCTTTTAATTTTGTGCCATAACTTTGGCTAAGGTCATGATGAGGTGATAACAACATTAACAAGGTCAAATAAATTTTTTTATGGTTTTTTTACGATAAAATAATTTGTCCTTGTAGACAGCGAAGCCGGTGTTGGACTTACTGAGGGTTTTAATCTCTCAGCACCGGCCGAAAGCCGCCTATTAAAGAGAGAAAACTAAGAACATTTAGTTTAAGTTTTAAGGCTGTGTGCACATTGATCTAAATATGACCTTAACTAAATTGTGTTGATGAAGCAGTGCTTCCTAATTTAGGAAATTAATAATCATATTAATTTTTGTTAGATTATTTTTGTCAATTAAACATTAAAATACTATTTTAAAATTGGGTCATTTTTCATTTCTTTTGGGTAATTTTTCATTTAATTTTTCGGTCATGAAATGAAATTAGGATGATTTTTCATTTTCTTTAAAACAGTTTTCGGTGATTTTGTATATTTTTTTTGGGCGATTTTTCATTTAACTTTTTGGGCCATTTTTCATTTGGTCGATTTTTCATTTTTTTTTTGCGATTTTTCATTGGGCGATTTCTCATAGCGCCGGCGCTTTCTTCTTCCATCATTTAAGGAAATTAGTAAAAAGTTATTTGAAAAGTTCAAATTATTATCACAATTCCGTACAAGGCCAAAGAAATTTGTTTATAATGAAATAATTTGCCATTGTACGGAAAGTTATGAATTCAGGCATATTTACCTTACTTAAATACTTAAGTAAGAATACAAATTAAACATTACATTCTTTTTTTATAATAAACAAAAACCATTTATTAATCCAATTTAAATATAATAGTTATATAAGTAACAATAAATAAGAGTCTACTACTAAAAATCCACTACTATAAATTATACTTTATATAAACATTTTTACAAAGAAGAGTGCAAAACTTTTATTTGGGATTTATCCCCTTTTTAAGCGGTCATAACCCTAATTTCATGTTGGGAATATGTCCTTTTTTGGGATTATGACCGCTTATTATAATTCAATTTTTGGGATTATGTCCCCTTTTTTTGATGACATAATCCCAAATTTGAAATTTGAAATTTGGGATTATGTCCCTTGTGGCTATGTCTCGCCACCGATTTTTGTATGCGTGAGGTTTATATAAACGTTTGAGCATCAATGTTCTATGCCCAGCAGTTCGCGGCATCATTGACGAACTTTTCGTGATGATTTCTTAAAGGAAGTTTCCGCATGAGCTGCTGGACTTAAAAAAAATTCATACAAAATATAATGCAAAGTAGCGGTTGTCAGCGCCTAACTTTCTCCACTCTATTACGGTAACTTCAAAATATTTATGATTGTTTTAATTCGTCGAATCGTTCAGAGGCTAAACTGTAGAGTTCGCAAACTATAGATGACACTATCGATAATTTCCCACTATCGTGACTATCGATAGTTTTCGACTGACTATCGATTGTTTTCGATACTATTGAAATATTCATTGACACCATTGTTTAGGTGTCATTGTCATTGCTGTCGAATTCGTTTGATTTTGGCAATTTGATATCATTTATTTCTGTTTTGTAGAGTTTCACTCAGGTGATGTTTCTTATAAATGCATGAGCATTGTATTGATTTGGAATATGAGTGATAGTTAAGTAGAGGTTGCAAAGATGGAGTAGTTTTGGTGAAGATTTGTTTTAAATTTGCACAGCTCAAAACAGACGGGAAACACGCTCGCAGGGAGACTATTCCACAACTTTGCCGTACGACTAAAGAAAGAATTATCACTACAACGTGAGGTTCTGTGTGGCATCATCGGACAGCTGTCCGAGTGTACCGAGTGGCGTCAGGCCATTACGAAACCAACATTACGTCGATTTCCAATAGAGTTGAGAGAGGATGAAATATTTATACCCCTTTGAAATATATCGCATGACGTTGAATTCAGTCTAGAAGCACGTTTCGATTTAAATTCCTTGACGAATTTTCTTTATATATCTGTCTACTTTTCGTTAACGAAACTTCCTCAATATGTCGGTATTGGGTTTGTGCATGATAAATACCGACGTTTCTGCACTGCGTCTTGCACGAATTTGGAACATTTATATGAAATTTTCGTCAACGAAATGTATGGCCAAATCAGTATGTTTCGTCAAGGATCACGAAAAATCGTACATGATTCATTTGAGAATTCTTCAAGACTGGAACTACTGGGTAACTATGGATGAGACTTGGATGTACCACCATGATCTTAACGTTTACATTGGACTCAGACTTGCAAACTTGGGGGGGAATTCCCCCATTTGGCTGAAATATTGACTCGATGGGGAGTGGGGGAATGCGTTGATTTTTGAGGGGGAATTAACTAAATTTATCTTTTGTTTCGAAAATCATTTAAAAATCAAAGCATATTAAAGTTTTTTCTAAATGACCTTGTTATTTATTATGTTGATTTTATATGATTTAAATACAAATTCTAAATGTTTGATAGTTTAAATCATACTTGATTTTAAATACAAATTCTAGTTGTTTGATAGTTTAAAATCGTTCATTGAGCTTTAGGACAACGTTAGAACAATTAGTTGTTTTAACGAATCTTTCCAAGGAAAAAACGACAACAATAAACGATTTTAAACTATCAAACAACTAGAATTTGTATTTAAAATCAAGTATGATTTAAGCTATCAAACATTTAGAATTTAAATCATATTAAATCAACATAATAAATAACAAGGTCATTAAGAAAAAACTTTAATCAAATGGCAGAGCACTACCAAGCAGAAACAAGCTGAAAATATATCAGCAAGCATCTAAAAACAACTTGGATAAAAAACTGTTGGACTCCATAATAATAACATAAGCATAAAAACTAAAGTAAAGCAAAAATACAACAACAAATGTGCAAATATGAATGGGAGCAGTGTTGCCATGAAAAAAATTTTACAGCGTAACTTTTGCACTCTGCTCGTCGGATTTCTCGTCGGATTTGTGAAACTCTGAAAACAAGAACTAAGAAATTTTCAGTCGCATTTTACAACAGAGAAGACAAATAAAATATTGCATTTTATTAGACGTATGACTTACAATATTTAAGGTTAATATATTTAAATAAATCACATTTTTTTCAAAAGTCAATTCAATAATCATTATAAATATACAAAATATATTATAATAAATTATATTTTGAAATATTTTTGAACACAAACGAAGAGTAAAAATCAAATTAAATACATTTTCAAAACAGTTTGGTTTAAATCGGTAGAGTTTAAAGATCTCTTAAATCGGTAAAAATGAAATACATAGAGCTATAATACATAATTTTTAAATTTTAACTCTATAAATGTAATGCTTTTGCTTCATGTAAATTAACGAAAAAATGTTGTTGTTTTAAGCCAGCAAAAACTACAAAAAAATTAGATTTTAGTGAAAAAAATGTGTATAAAAAATAGAATTTTTTCAAAGACATATTATATACATTGCTTTGTTAAATTTGTTTATCAATTCTTTATCAATTTCAAGGCAAGAACAGTTAAAAGATTTCATACGCAGATAATCTTTTGTATGCAGAATTCCTTCCATTGTATCTAGCTCTAATCTATTGCGAACTTTAGTTTCATTAATATTTATTTGACTAAAAGTTCAATCAACGTTAGCTGAGGAATTCGGTTAGCTAAACAATTCAAAAATAAATTTTCCCATTGTTGGAAATGCAGAAGTACCATCGCATCTTTTTATTTTAAAGTTGCCATCAATTTTATTATACTAATTTTTTTTCTTTTCATATATATATGTAAATAAAAATATATGCAAAATCGGACGCCGCATCTACTTTTTCAGAAATCGTAACATTTTGAAGAATTGTGGTCAAATATCGGAACGTCGGATTCAAGTATTAAAATCGTTGCATATCCGATATATCAGACCATATGGCAACACTGAATGGGAGAAAAACTGAGAAATTGACTCTTAAAATCTCATCGTCTCTGTGGTGCAGTGCGCTAGTGCACGCTTTCACGGGTATCACAAAGATTTATGATGAAGCCTTTAGCAGGGCCGAAATTGCAATAAAATCAGCTAGTGATTTTTTCCTTTTCATATTGAAAAAACGTTGTTGTTGTTGTTGTTGTTGTTGTTTCTTTGGAAAGATTCGTTAGAACAACTAATTGTTCTTACTTTGACCTAAAGCTCAAGTAACGATTTTAAACTATCAAACGACTAGAATTTGTATGTAAAGTCAAGTATGATTTAAACTATCAAACATTTAGAATTTGTATTTAAATCATATAAAATCAACATAATAAAATCATAGCAAATTAAAAATTTTTCCATTTTAATATACACCTAATCCTGTTTTTGCACGGTACATACGTTCCAGAAAATATCGTGTAAAAAAAATCAAAACGTGAAAATAACGTGTAAAAACAGGATAAGTTTATTTCTGTCGACCGTGTTATTTCAAAATCGTGTAAAAAAAGACCGTGCAAAAACAGGATTAGGTGTACTTAGAAACTTTTGCTTAGTTTATTTTTAGCTGAACGACTTACTAACAAGCTGCTTACAAGCTCCTAAGTCTTTTCCCATACAAAGTTTTAACAAGATCTAACAAATTTGTTAAATTTAGCAGGTTAGCAAGGCTTAACAAATGTAGTGAATACTATTAGTACAACATTGACAACTTCGTATATACTAAAATACGGATTTGTGATCATTTTAACTTCGGTCCAGTTGAAGATAATTCCCTACTAGTTTTTATTTAATTTATCAAAAAACCTTTACCAGATCTCTCAAATGTACTGCGTTTAAAAATATTTTAGAAAACGATTTTTGATTTTATAAAAGTCAATAATACAAAAATGCTTGAAGTCAGTGTTCAACCGAATATTCGGCTTCGGTATTAGGCATATTCAGCAGATTTTTTAATCTTCGCCTTCGGCTTCGGCTGAGTCCAAAAATAGTCGAATATTTGCTGAATGTATTTGCTTTGTTTTAATGCAAGAAATTTTTTATATATATTTTTTTTTTAATTTTTCGATAGATATAACTGTGTAAAATATCATTCTAAAAGGTTAAATAGAAATTCGTAACTGTTCAAAAGTTATGAGCCTCTGAGCCGACCGTGTCAAAGCAGGAAGCGCACTATACCTAAAACTTTAAACGTGTTTTCTTTAAAACTGCGTTTTCGAGCTTGCGACATTCATAACTCAGTCAATTTTTTACGATTTGTTATCTTGTTTTTTTTCAAAATACAAGTTACTAAGTTTTCAATGGACCATAATCTCATTGATAAATTTCATATTGGAATTTTTATCATCAAAAAAGTAACGAAAATTTTCAGTAAAAATGACAAAAACTATTCCATAATCATAATCATTATCATAATTTTAATTTTTTAGATTTTTTGATGAAGTTTTAGATGAATTTTGCGACCTGTGGAAAGGTCGCGAGCTCAGTTCGTGTTTTAAGCTCTGTTCCACGTCGCCTTTTGGCTTGCTGCAGTATATTAATCAAATAATTATTGATTATAATCTAAAAATATTATACAATCTTCTTCAAATTACTGTTTATATACCTAAAAAAATAAGAGTACCTATATTATTTACTTTTTCCAAAAAAGATTAATGAAAATTGCATATTTTTCGGCCTGTTTAACCAGACTGGACCTTTAATTATTGCCGTTTTTTGTACTGAAATTAATAAATAACAAAAGCAAGGGCTAAATTTTATTATTTTTTTACTTGAAAAAAATTTTGTTAGTATTCGGCTGCGGTTTCGGGCTTCGGCCAATAATTTCTATTTGGCCGAACATTCGGCTTCGGCCAAAAATCCACATTCGGTCGGACACTACTTGAAATGCTTTTACAAAAAGTAAAACATTTTAAAACATGTTAATACTTACATTTTAAAAAGATTTATTCTAGTCGTTTCTTATAACCTTTTATTTGTTATAGTTTTTATGCTATTTTTTTTAAATTATTTGCTCAATTTTTTGTGAATGTTTGCATGTGGGCTAAAAATCTGTTAAAATTATTTACTAAATAAAGACTTTTTTGAAGTACATATTTTTTTTGGGGGGAAAATCGGTTGAAAAATAGGGGAATATGATCACCAGAATTTTGGAATTTGATTGAAACGAGTTGGCAGCCCTTTTTGGACTTAAGCTAGTTGTTGACCTCCAAACAGGTGAAGTCTGAACGATCGGCAAAAAGGTTATGGCATCAGTTTGTTGATTGATTATCTTGAGAAAGGTAAAAGAACTAACTCTGATTATTAATGCAATCTTTTGGATCAGCTTTACAGAAAAAAAAATTTTTTTCACCAAGACAATGCACATAATTTGACGATGGCTAAATTTAATGAATAAAATTATGAATCGCTTGAACACTAACACCGTATTCACCAGATTTGGCTCCCAATGACTGCTATCTCTTCAGAAACTTGAAGCAATTCCTTCAAAGAAAGCATTTTTCGTCGAATAAAAAAGCTATTGTAGCCGTGTAACAGTATTTTGCAGAACTTCTGGAAAAATTCATATGTTTTAATATTTGCTTTCAGTACTTTTCAACCGATCTGTATAAGTAGGTAAGAATAAAACTTTTAATTCAACAAATTCCAAAAATTTTGTACGACTTTTTCCCCAACAAAATCTAAATTTGCGCGTATTTATCCAGCATTACCACAAAATGCAAAACTGCTTTCCCGAGATAAGCCAATATGTAGCTAACTCATTTACATGTGAGATGTACAGAAAGCATCCACAGCTTGTGCACAGAATGAGACAGAGCTAGCGAAGCGATATCAAAAAATACAACCAAAGATAATTGGGATGGACGGCAAAACCATCAGCAGCTTAAGAAGCAAACAAAAAAGTTTGTATATTTACAAGCGGCCAATAGTTCAACGACCGTACAAATTGTGACCCACTAACATCCGCGAGTGCGTTCACCTCATGTGACGTATTACTTGTACCACAGTGAAGACGACTACCACAAAGAAGAAGCGCAGAAAAAGAAGACGATATCGTAAAAGAAAAAGAGGAGGCAACAGTAGAAGACTTCAACGACAACGAAGACCAAGAGTTTAAAAAATAAATACTCCGCATTTGTTGGAGCTTGCACAATAATGATGATGTTGTGTGCTGCTGAGTTGGGTGCTCTTTAGTTTAGCCATGAGTCTTTGAGTCTTAATGTATGCTCTTTGGAGCTTTGGAGTTTAACATTGATTTAGGTTTGAGTGCCTAGCTTAGCCCATTTGTTTTGGTTTCATTGTACCATAGACGGCAAATTTTTGCTTAAATTCTCAGTTAAAAAAAAAGAGAGCGTGTCTCAAGCTAACCGGCTTTGCTCATGTCTTTCGGATTTCGTGAATTGTTGTTACAAGTCTTCAAAGAGCTTATTTCTTGTGCACTCTCTGACATATTCTTATGAGTCGCACCTCTGACCACATTTTCTAGTGCGATTTTTCGGAGAGTTTTTTATATTATTTTATATGTATATATATTAAGTTGTGGCTTTTTTTTAAACATTTTTATTGATGTTTTCGTCTCTTTCGATTTGTAGCAAATTTATTGATTTTTTTTAACCATTTGTGCTTAGGTTTCTTTTGTTTATATTTACTGTGGCCATTGTTTTTATACAGGAAGATACATATTTTTATTTTTTGTAAACACGGAAGACTTCCTTTTTTTTGCATTGCACGTGAGAAGCTTTTCGACTAAGACAACTTTTCCATTTTGTTTGTTGTTGGCATCGTTTTCGATGTTGTCAATTCAAGTTAATTATATTAGATCGCTGATCTTAGGACCGATTTTCACTTAGAAGTCTTCCAAACTTTTTTACTCAAAACTTTTCATAATCTGCATTATATGTACATTAGGGTGGTCCCACAGCTGTGGGAGAATGAGAATGGGGTTACCCCACTCTCTATTTTAATTAACACGTATTATAAAATCAGCTGTTTTGAAGACAGTGGTGGAAGAAAGATAATGGGGCTACCCCACTATTTTAATTAATATGTATTTTAAATTTGTGGTAAAGCCGTTAATAAACGTAGTAAAAAAGTAGGTGCGGAAGTGTGCATGGTCGAAAATTATTATCATGTAATAAGTATTCCTATGTCAAAGCTGAACGCTGTGAAAATTTAAGATCGGTTATCAGGTTCAGCCTCCAATATATCGCAATCAAAGAGGCGTGCTCCGCCCACTTTTCTTTTGGTACGTATTTCTATTCATGCCAATACCATATATAGCAAATACTGCCGCCGTTAGTCAAAAAATGCCCAAAATATGACGATTTTAAATTTTGGGCTATATGGGCGAGGCCACGCCCCTTCATCCACTCACAACTTTATATAGTCAAGAATTTATTATTTCGTAAGAATATCTTATTGTGAAAAGTTGATGACGATCGGTCCAGTAGTTAAGACTATATTGAGATTTTTAATTTTCCTAAAAAGGGGCGTGGTCCCACCCACTTTTCTACTGGTACGTTCCTAATTATACCAATACCATATGTACCAAATATCATCGACGTAGGTCAAAAAATGCCCAAAATATGGCGATTTAAATTTTTGGGTTATATGGGCAGTGCCACGCCCCTTTGTCCAATAAAAACTTCATATAGCCTATTATTCTTTCCAGAGTCATAGTAAAATGCTGTGAAAGTTTCAGGAAGATCGGTCTAAGGGTTAAGCCTCCTATAAAGCACAAACAAACAAACAAACAGACAGACAGACATTCATTTTTATATATATATAGATTGAAAGGTGATTAATTATAATTAAAGTAAAAAAGGGATTTGGTAATAAAAAAATTTATGGCTACCTTACCTGTAGATAAACAGTATATAAAACTTTAGGTAAATACATATTACAAAAAAGTCTTTTGTATAGCAAACATTGTTAGTGGTATAAGTAAGTATCTGAATTAAAAAAAGGGGCAGTGAAGTGGGCGTGGTTCATAGTAATATGGCGACGTTAACAGTATTAAGAGCAATATACTATCAAATAAAAAATAATCCGTTGGAAGGAACAAATTTGTACAGAGAACAAAAAGTTTAAAACTTAAATTTGGCGTGGAAAGGGGCGTGAAAGGGGGCGTGGCGTAAGAAATGTTAATTTCTACCTCGCCTGGAGTATAATGTGTATACAATTTGAAGTAAATCTGTTAAAAACTATATGGGAGCAATAACATAATTTTAAAAAAGTGGGCGTAAAAGTGGGCGTGGTCGAAAAAAGTATCCTATTAATCATGCCAGAGTTCCAGTTAAATGCTGTGAAAATTTCAGGAAGATCGGTCCAGAGGTTTGGTCTCCTATAAGGTACAAACAAACAAATAAACAAACACACATTCCATTTTATATATATAGATTATGAAATTTTGCAGAAGAATTTTAGAGATACAAATCGGTATGTCCAGTGGCTCACAACGAAAGTCGGGCAGGCAGTTCTTAGCACTTTCGCATTGGTTTTAGAAATGAAAATGTAAGAAGAAAGTAGGAGTCAATTTTTTTTCAAAACGTTCTTTATTGGTGAGCAAAATTAAACAGAAACATAGGTAAAAAAATTGGAACATAACGGTAAGACAAAATTAAATCAAACCAAAGCCTTAAAAACGAGCTCACATTGAAAGTTGGGCAGCTAAGGAATTCAATGCTAAAACTAAGAATTTAATATTTTGTTGCCAATCCTTTTTCTTATATGACTGCCTGCAGCCTTTTTGAAATGGGTGCAACGAAATCATCTACAATTCCTTATTTACCCACATTTTATTTTACTTGCGCCATGAGAATGTCAAGGAACATATTTTTGTCCATTATACCAGCAATAAAATGAATCCTTCCAACATCAGACGTAGCCCCAAACCATGACTGATCCTCTACCATGCTTAATTGTATGTTTAGAATTTTTATTGAAAAATGCTTCATTCGGTTTTCGCTTTCCATCTAAACCATATAAATTAAATAAACTCTCATCGGTAAACAAAACCTGTACTAAAAGTTTATTGTTTAAAAGTGCTGAAGATCCTAACGTTTTCTGTTTTATTAACCTTGCTCCAGAATAGAAAGCCTTTGGTCATATGCACGAAATTGGGGCGTTCTATTACATTTTTTTTTAATACAGTGCTTTTTTCGTGCTACTCCTCAATTTAAAAATTTTTTTCTCATACTCTTTAAATTGTTTCTGAGTGTACACTCTTTTTCAAATTGAGTTTTAACATGACCTCTAGTTTTAGTGCAAATAAAAATGGGTCTTTTATTATTTCTCTTAAAAAATACCTTTCATCTTTGGAGCTAAGTTTATTTTTATCTACTGTACGTTCTTTATTGCATATTCTCTTATTCTCTTATCTTGTATATAATGCTTAATTATATCGTGAACTGTTGATTTGCTTTTTAAGGCGATTTGTGAAATTTGTCGCTCAGATTTTCCTTTCAAATAATAATCTATCATTATCTGCCTTTCTGCCAGTGTTGATTGATTCACTTTTCAAGAAATGTTTATTTTTTAAGTTTTGCTTTTGACGTAAAGTTATTCCAACAGTAGTAAAAAGTTATAAGCAGGAATAACGGTTTAAGGACCACAATTTGTATTTTTTCTTTACTTGCCCGACTTTCAATGTGAGCTCGTTTTTATAGGTTTGTTTCGATTTAAATTTGTTTCACCGTTATTTTCTAATTTTTTAGTTATGTTTCTGTTTAATTTTGTTCACCAAAAAATAACATTTGAAAAAAATATATATTGCAATATTCTTTATACATTTTCATTTCTTAAATCAATGCGAAAGTGCTAAGAAATGCCTGCCCGATTTTCATTGTGAGCCACTGTATAGTATATAAGAAATTTTTTAATTTGTAAAGCACAGGATCCAGTACAGTGTGCAGCAATGTAAAATTTTTCATGTGTAGATTAATGACACACTTAATGTAATCATCTCAGAAATTTCCACACCTAAAAAAAATTTCAATCAATTAATATGGATTTTGAAGTTGTGTTACATACATACAATTATTCATTATCTGAAGTACTAATTGACTGGATATCATTATCATAATCTTATTCTTCGTCTTACTGCTGAAGTGATAATGCATCTTCCTATATATCCTTTTTAGGCTTTTGAAAAGGTTTTCTTAAACTGCTTATATAAGGATCAGACGATATCAAAAATCTCTTTATCAAGTCAGTATTTGTATTAGTTCTAGAAGTCGTACGCGTAAAGAGCTCACGGTATCATCTGAGATCTTTGTTTCGAGCTTCTTGGGCTTCCTCAGACAGTTGCCTAATTGGCAATATAGAGCTGCTGATTACATCACGTTCATGAAACAGCACTTTGTGGACCGTGACTGGCATATAGTACCATGGATATAATTGCAAGTATAAACTCGCGGTTTCGGTTGCATAAGTTGCAAATGAATTTAAATTTATTGGTCGTCCAGAACTTAAAATTTCGATAATAGTGCGAAAGCGATTTATAAGCTCTAGATTAATTCCAGTTATAAAGGGTGTTTTTTATAGAGTGATACAACTTTGAGTTGGCATCACTTCTTTATTTGACCACCCATTTAACAGCTAATAGTTGCTTTTTGTTTAATTTACTTTGACATTTTATTATGGATCGACTAACACCAGAGCAACGCGTGCAAATTGTGGAAATTTTTAATCAAAATAATGGTACTGTTCATCAAACTTATCGTGCACTTCGTCCATTTTATGGCGTACATAATCGTCCTTCAGAGCTGCTAATTCAAAGAACAATAGATCGTTTTCGGACCACATTTACTGTTACTGATAATGTGCATCCCGTGAGATGCCGAACAGTGCGCACTGAAGAATCTGTAGCCGCTGCACAGGAAAGCATTGAAGATTATCCTAATCAATCAATTCTTCGCCGTTCTCAGCAACTGGGGTTGTGTCCTTCCACGTTATGGAAGATTTTATGAAAAGATCTTGGCTTAAAACCTTTCAAGATTCAACTTGTGAGGAATTAAAGCCAAACGACCATCGTATGCGCCGCCAATTCAGCGAATGGGCTGAAGCACAAATTGATATTGATTTTGAGTTTCCATGGAAAATTTTATTTTCCGATTAAGCCCATTTTTGGTTGAATGGGTACGTAAATAAACAGAATTGTCGTATTTGGAGTGAGGAGAATCCACAAGCTTTTGTCGAAACACCATTACATTCACAGAAAATTACTGTTTGGTGCGCTTTATGGGCTGATAAATACTATTTGCTGGCGGAGTCATTGGCCCATATGTCTTCAAAAACTATGTTGGTCAGAATGTTACTGTCAATGGTGAACGGTATAGGAACATGATTCGAAGTTTTTTCGTACCTCAATTAGCTGGCATTAGTCTTGCTGATATGTGTTTTCAACAGGACGCAGCCACATGCACAATCTATCCATGTGGTTTCCATCTATCATGCACAAAATGAATGTTATTTTCACTTCAATAGTCCAATTGTTGGTTTTAAATTTTCTTGGAACTAGTCAAGATATTTAATTTTTTATATGATTTACTTCCTTATTGATTATGTCCGGTGTTTCTTTTGCAAATATACATTTAATTGGTCGGCAGTATTTTATTAAAGACGTTACAGGATTTTGCCATAAATTTTTTTTCGTTAGTACTACTGTTCGTTAGTACTACAAATTTATTTGAAATATATCCTCCTCTGCTGCACACAATCTTGATATTGTATGATCAGTCAAAGATTGCAACTGGATTTCAGCAAAAGATTCAGTAACGGATATATCTTTTGGGTAACAATTAGGCTTAGCTGAATAAACTTGATCATAGCTTGGATATATCTTATATATTCTCTGATCTTGCAGTTTTCACGTGTTGAGAAATTGGTATCTCAGGGGAGAATGTTTATTGGTAACGTTTATAGGCCTAATTGTAGTAGGATCGACACCACAAATATACTCGAAAAAATCGCACATCTCTCATCTTCACACACTGACATAATTGTTTCTGGCGACTTAAACAGTAATTTACTGACGGAAAATCATCTAATAGATAATATGAGCGCTTTAGGCTTTGCAGTCGTAAACACTACCATACCCACTCATTTAAAAAAAAAATGTTAATAACTTACTTGACCTTATTTTCGTCGGCGATTGTTCCAAAGTGTTGCTATATGACCAGCTTTCAGCCCCAGTGTTTTCTAAACATTATTTGATTTTTCTCTGCTACGATTTTAATATCAAGATCCCCGAACACAAAATAAATTACAGAGACTTCAAAAACATTGATCATAATTCACTTAGTATTGAATTAGATCGTATTGACTAGACCAGAGTTTACTACATGCCATTAATTGATGATCAATCAGCGTTTTTAGAAACTAAAATTAGGTTGCTTTTTGAGAAATACGTACCTATTAAAACTAAAATCATCAAGCATGATTAACCATCCTGGTTTTCAGGCATGATTAAAAATTTTATTTCGAAACGAGACAAAGCTTACAAACACTGGAAGAGGTTTAAAACACCAGAATTGCTTCAACTATTTAAGGAGTGCAGAAAAAATGTAGTCAAGGCTTGCAATAATGCTAAATTATCACACTATGAATACAAATATAACTCAGCCATCGGTGGAAATCAGACCTGGAATGTGATAAGGCAGATTGGGTTAGGCAGGGTTGTTGCTCAAGCAGGTGGAGACGTTGACGTAAACGCCCTGAATAAAAAATTTATTGATATATCTGTACCAAAGCCAATAACTAATCCAATCACTGTATCGGAATTTCAACAAGATCAAAGCGCATGCTTTAGTTTTGAAAGTGTCAGCCAAAATGAAGTTTTTCAGTGCTGCTTGAAAGTAAAATCCAATGCAGTTGGTTTGGATGAGATACATCCTAAATTCCTGAAAGCAATTCTTCCCAAACTCCTTCCGTTTGTTACACATCATTTCAATACCATCATAATGTCATCCTTATTTCCACCAAGCTGGAAAAAAGCCAAAGTTATCCCGATTCCTAAAACTTGCAATGACTACCGACCAATTGCTATTTTGCCATTTCTATCCAAAGTATTCGAATCCTTAATTCACAAGCAAATAAATCAACACCTTTTGAGAAATGCATTACTTTCAGAAAGACAATCCGGATTCCGACCTAAACGAAGCTGTGTTACAGCATTGCTAGATGTGTCCGACGAGATTCGAACAAATCTTGATCGCAACGAGATTACTTTCTTGGTATTGCTTGACCACTCTAAAGCATTCGACACCGTCGATCACAAAATTCTATGTGCTAAATTATCAAATACGTTTAAATTATCATTGACTGGCACTCGTTTTCTGTCGACGTATCTATCCGGGAGGTCGCAATCGGTTCATATTGGAAATATTTTTTCGGATTCCTTGCCAGCTGTCCGTGGTGTTCCTCAAGGCTCCATTATGGGACCTCTTCTGTTCTCTATGTACGTTAACGACCTACCAAATATTTTAAAATCTTGCCATGTACATATGTCAAAATGCCTTATAATCAGCAGGAAAGCCACCAATATCTCGCCAATTCCAATTGCTCTACATGATTCCTATATTGAGACTGTGGCTTCTATGAAAAACCTGGGCATTATCTTCAATAGCACGCTTACATGGTTCAATCATATAAATGTCACGGTAGGAAAAGTTTACGGGATGCTCCGAAACCTTTGGGCAACGCAAAGATTTACACCGCAAAGGATTAGAATTCTTCTGGCAAAGGCATATCTTGTGCCCACCCTCTTGTATGGGTGTGAAATATATGCATGGTTAGGTTAGGTTAGGTTAAAGTGGCTGCCTCAAATTGAGACGCACTTAGGCCAATAAGGCCCATTGTGATACCACAGGGGTTGATCTCCCTTCTCTATTCAAACCAGCCTGAGCTGTTCACAAAGCTTAGGATTCGGTATATCGATATTTCCGTGAGTTCTTCGAGGTCTCTGGAAAACCAGTTGTTTAGGTGAAGAAAACGTTTTTGAGCCAACGCTGGGCAGGTGCAGAGAAGGTGTTCTGTAGATTCCACCTCCTCCTCATCTCTACAGCTTCTGCAGAAATCGTTGTGGGGTATGTTTAATCTTTGAGCGTGCCTGCCAATAAGGCAGTGCCCTGTCAGGATCCCTATCATGGTGCCAATGTGATCTCTACTAAGAGATATGAGTTCTTTTGAACGCTTCAGATTGAGTTTGGGCCAGATTTGCCGTGCTATATTACAAGTGTTACTTGCTGACCATCTTTTGAAATATATGCATGCTGTGATGTTGCAAGCAAGAGAAAAATGAATGTAGCGTACAACAACATTGCTCGGTACATATTTGGGCTTAAGCGTACCGATCACGTATCGCAGCATGCAAAACAAATTTTCAGTCTAACCTTCGAGAACACTAGTATCACTACATAAAATCATTAATACTAAAGAGCCACATTATCTATTTGAAAAGCTTAAATTCTTGAGATCTAAATGAGGAAATAGTTTATTGCAACAAAAATTTGCCTGCTTTTCATGTCCGAACGTCAATTTTATGTAAATGCTATTCAGTGTATCAGCTATTCAGTGTATTAGCAACGCAACGCAATTTAAAAAAGCTATTTCTTGTTACTTGCAGTAATTGTGACATTCAACTTATAACTGTAATTTTTGTTTTTATAAGTTTGTTCTTGTAGATTAATTATAATAATTTTTATGAAATGTTAATTATCTTATTTCTATTCATGTATAATTTTTTTTAATGTACTTACTAATATTTTCCATCTATGCCTTTTATTTGAAATTCTTGTTAAGTCTTAGACTAATAGTTATTTGTTCAAATCAGTACTAATGTTACTTTCAGCTTGGCTTTTATGCTTACTTATAAGATTTAGTTCTTGTTAGCATAAAAATTGGAATAAATAAATACAAATACAAATACAAATGTTTCGGTACTTTCCTTCGAATATTTAGCTTTTTTAAATACAGAACCCCTTTGAGGGTACGAAGTAAAAATTTCCTTCGCAATAACAGCGGAAACTCGTTTTCCTGAAGAACTCATCTGTAATTCAGCAGCCAAAAATATTGCTTCTTCTCCTACTTCGTTGAAAAATTCATTTGCTTTCCTATTTTTAACTCTTTTCGAGCAGTCCGAAAAATTTGTTGTTGGTCTACAAGCACTAATCTGTTGTTTTTATAGGAAACAAATTCAGATAAATTAATTTGCCCCTTAAGCCATTCACTATAAGCTGTAATAAAGCGACCTCTAGTTCTGTGTGCGCTTATCCATTTATCCACACATCGAAAATTTGTTGTCTCGAAATTTTTGAGGTCATTGTTTATTTTTAAAATTTTGTATATCGGTCATTCCATGTCAAAACGGACGCTTTTGTCCAAAATCTAATTTTGACGATTCCTATTTTTTTCAATTTTTTCACGTCGATAGAACTTAAAAAAATAAAAATATTTGCATATTTTTTTTATAATTTTCAATTTTTTTTTTTTTTTTGCAGTTATACACAATTATAAAAAAAACAAAAATTGTCATTCGGACATGTACACAAACAACTATATCTTCTAAACCGTTAGTCCTAAAAAAAAATGTGAAGGCCATATTTTAAAGATCTTGAATTGGTCTTTATTGTGGTGTCCTCCTTTACAAATACTTTCGCACAAAATTTTAATATTTTGACCACTAAAAATTTCATTCACATTTTTCATAATCAGCACCACTATTTTTTTGGCACTTTGAAAATATTATCGTATTGAGGCATTCATTCTTAATGCATTCCCAAAATTTGATGTTGGAGAATCAATGTTTACTATTTTTAACGAAATTTTCAAAAACTGACTATACAATTTTTAAGTACAAAATACTTTAATTTTTAATTAAAAATGGAATTTTTATTTTTTTTTTTGCTAAGTTAGGTACACATCGTCGCTGTGCCAATAAAAACAGTTATAAGTATTTCAGTAACTTTTCAGGAGAGCAAAAAACCAATTGAAAAAAAGCCATTTTTTTCAGAGCATTTCTAGCACTGCGAGCAATAACTGTTTTTGATCACTTTTAAAAAAATATGGGTTTTTTGCAGATATGTTAGAAGATAGATCACATCACAACACATTTAAAGTGGTTCATTTATATTTTGCGATATAAGAAAGATTTTGCTTTCCAAAAATTGCTAACTGTTTTTAATACTTACAAAAAAGATCAATGTTGTAAAAGCCAGAAAAGAAATCAATTGTTGCGTTTTGTTTTAAATGGTTTGTAATTTGTTAATTAATTTGTTTTAGTTTTAATTTAAAAAGAAAAATAATATAAATACCTTCACTCAAAGCTTACAAATTTCGTTTGAACATAGTCAATATTTTAATTGTTTTGATCATTTTTGTAGTCATTCTTTTATGTTAACATTCACAGTGCCGTTATTCCGTAGTGATGTTAGCTATTCGAAAAATATTTTTATTTATATCATAATACATATACGCTCTCTTGTGTTGCATTTTAATTTTATCGAAAATTAACAAAAAAATATGAATTAAGTTCTCCTACTTTCACAAAACCTTACACTGTGGGGTGGTTAAGATCCCAAAATATATTTAGGAAAAAAAGGATGTCTTTTCCTCCCGCAAGGACAAAGTTGTTTTTGAGAAAACAGTAAAAAATAACGATCTCAAAAGGCTTGTTTTTTTAAGAAATACTACAAATGTCTTAAAACAAAAGTATGTAAATCTAGACTTTCACTAACAATATCTTGTCAAACGAGATGTCTTTCTGGATTTTTAACCACAGTGGAAAGGATATTCTTATCTTAAGTACACTAGAGATAGCACAGAATTTAATTACTTTACCGCAAGGGATGGAATCCCCGACCACCAAAATTTAAAAAAAAATTTTTAAATTAAAGTTTAATTTAAATACCTTTCCAACGGTATTTGAAACTTAACATTCGGTTAAGTAGTGATTGAGATATGATTTCTAGTAAAAATCTATTTTCGATGTTTTTGCAGATTTTGTTAATTTCGTGCGCCCTGTTACTCCGCCAAAAATAACTCCAGCATTTTTTACCTTTAAATTAAGTTTTTTATTTCCTTCAGTGTAATTTCAGCTCAATCCAAAATTTCACCCAAATCGGAGATGGTCATTTCGTAAGGCCGGTACGTTCAAAATGGAATTGCTGTTTTATATTTTTTTTTTCTCATATGTAGTAGATAATTTTTTTAAATTTCTACTTGGCGGCACGTGCTTATAAATTCTAATTTCTTTGAAAATTTTTTTTATGCGTTTTTTATATGTAGGAACAAAATATAAGGGTGCTCAAGAAAAACAAAAGACATTTTTTTCTCCATACTAATAAGGACCTGTCTAATGTACATACCTTCAGTTTAAAATTGAACCGGACTGAACAAAAAAAAAATACAACGTTTAATTATGCTAGGCGACAACCCAAAGGGTTTTCACTTAAAATTTCTGTTGTGTTGAAATTTTTTGTTGTGTTAAAATGTGCTTCTACAAGGTGCCGCAAAAGTCATCACTCTATCGGAAGATGCTTTAATATTCGCCAATGGTGGCAAATGTCAATTCTAATTTAACATTTGTGAAGTAAGCAGATACAAAATACACGTCAACAAGGGGCATGGATCGGTATATTCCTCAAGAACGCGGAGTATTTGTTTTGATTTTTTTGTGGAATAATTCTTCGATCTTTTCATCGAATATCATCATGAGTGATGAGGCCCATTTCCATCTCTGCAGATATTTGAATTAGCAAAATTATCGCTTCTTGGGCACCAAAAATCCGCGTATAACCAACGAAGAGCCATAACACCCGCGGGCCAAACAACTATTGTGGACGGCGAGCATTGGCGTCGGAAGCGGGGGGGCAAGGTGGGCAGTTGCCCCCCCACTTTTTTAGCTAGATAAACAATTTAAAAGGAAAAGTTATTCAAAATATCAGTTTTTTTACAACGATAATATTTTTGTATTATATATTTTCCTCTTCTTTCTCTCTTCTTCATGTTTCATGTGAAGAAATTTTGGTGAACTTTTTTTGCACCACCATTTGTACTTCCCCCCCATTTGTACTGCCCCCCCAGATGAAATTCGCTTCCGACGCGATTGACGGCGAGCAATACAGAGGCATGCTTTACGACTTTCTCCTTCCTAACTTGGATGAATTGGGACTGGAGAACAATCCAAACATACGATCCGTGCACCGCCGCAACAACAAAATACAAATAAAAAAAAGACATGCAATATTTCCTACACCCAGAAAAAATATGTGGTTAATTTGACCAAATTTTAACTAAATTTCAGGTTAAAATTTTCCAACATGAATTGTCGGGTTAAGATTACCACATGCAATTCAGGTCACTTTAACCTGTTTTTGTTGTTAAATGAAACTGACGAATGTAGTTATCTTAACCAAATTTTAACCAGTATTTGTGGTTAAATCGATTTAAATCAGGTTTATTTACCTAAATGCTAGGTTTAAATGTTTTTACCTCAATCACCTACCTGAATTCTCAATTTTTGGAATTTTTTACAATCACATCACGACGAGAAAACAAATTAAGACTAAAAAACACCCTTTTTGCCCACAGCTAGAGCAAATGAATCATCATGGGCACTTTATTTTTTTAGCCCAAATTACCACAAAAACTTACCACAAAGATAAAATTGGAAACTTAAAGACATGTTCATTTCACCTACCTTATCCAGAGGTACCCTTTGTTACAAATTGCATACAATTGCAAACTGCATCACTATATCAGAATTTGACAGCCACCAGGATCAGGTTAAAATGATGTGGTTGACTCTCTCTATTTTTCTCTGAGTGTATGTATGCTACACGGATACCCTATGTATACGGCGAAGCTATGAAGAATAATTTATGAAATGCAACCCTGTGATTGTAATGAGAGAAGAGAATGAGAGAGCAGCCAAACAGAAGGTGGAATGATCCTGAAATACAGCTCGCTATAGAGTTCTTTGAGCTGTTGATTTTACTATGCTATGCTTGTACAATAGGACGCTCTCAATCAGTTGAATAGTTTAGTATAGGATTGTTACAATCCGTGCTATAATGCAATTATGCTAGACATAGAGAATACCCCTATTAAGTATTTACCAAAATAAGGTACGATCTCTCAATTTTAAAATTATATAGTCAAATCCCAAGTCCATGTCCTGTTTAAAATTGAAAAAAAATCGATCTGCTATAAACAAAGTTATTAGCCCTCAAACTTCGAACTTTATCTACTCAAAACTATCGAAAGCCACATACGGCACTTCATTTCTCAGGCTACGAAATATATTTTTGGAATTTTCCAGTGATATTAGTATCATTTTTGACTAAGCTTGGTGTGCTGATTTCAATAAATATATTACTTTTTTTATAGCACCACCAGTTTTTGAGAAAATCTTCATTGAAATCTACAAGTTGCAGTTTTAAGCTTCTATATATTTTAATGTTTATTTAAGTTGAAGACAAAAAAAAATTATTACAACAAAAGTAAAAACAATAATGATAATAAGAAAAAAAGAAAACTCGTAAGGTTTTAGTTTTATTTTTTAGCAATACATATAGTAACTAAAGCTAACCCTGCTCTTTACGAGGGCAATTTGAGAAGTTAGTGAATTTTGTTGATTTCCCACGTAGTAACTTTAAATACAACACTGATTCTGTCAACTATCATCTGTTAATAGACTACTGTCAAAATTTCAGCAAAGTGCGACGCTTAGTTTGAGTTAGAAAAAAAGGTAATTTCGTGTGCTCATTAGGCACTATTTTTGGCGCAAGAAAACCATCAACCAAAAAAGGAAAGGCTTATTAAATGGTCACTAAAATTCACGATATCGTGTTGGCCGATTGCAGAGTTAAAGTGCGTGAGATTGTTGAGGCCGTAGGCATCTCAAGAAAGGGTGTGGAACATTTTTTGAAATAATTTGGATATGAAAAACTATCCGCAAGATGGGTGCCGCGTTTGCTCACTCTCGACCATAAACGCGATCGTGTGACTGATTCAAAGGTGTGTTTGGCGGTGTTGAACAAAGATAAGAAGGATTTTTTCCGTCGATAAGTAACCGTGGACGAAACATAGACCCATCACTACACACCAGAGACAAAGGAACAGTCGAAACAGTGGACTTCACCGACCGAACGTGCTCTGAAGAAGGCGAAGACGGTGCTATCGGCCAGAAAGATTATGGCGACAATATTTGGGATAAACGCTGTGTAATCTACATCGATTACCTTCTACCGAAAAAAACGATCAATGACGAATACTATGCAGCCGAATTGGACCTTTTCGTCCCCATTTGGTGAGGAAAAAGTGATCTTCCATCAAGACAGTGCGCGCGTTTACACATGCCCAGCTCCCATGGCAAAATTCTATGAATTCAAGCAGGAATTGCTTCCTCATCCAGCATATTCTCCAGATTTGGCCCCTCCGACTATTTTCTGTTTCCAAACCTGAAGAAATGGCTCGGCGGATAGAAATTCACCACCAGAGAGAGGATCATCCGATCCGATTTTAAGGACCTTCCGAAAACGTATTTTTCAGATGGGATCGAAAAATTGGAGGAATCTTAGACGAAGTGTATCGAGCTAAAAGGAGACTACATTGAGAAATAAAACGTTTTTTGTTGTAAAAATCATTTGTTGTTTCATTTTTCACGGAAGTTCTAAAGTTGATGACATATGTGTTTCCGAAACCTGATTCAATAATGACATTCCTCACAGTTATTTAAGCATTGCCAACTACACTCTCTATAGAAATGACTAGATAGGTAAAAAGAGAGGTGGAGTTGCTATCTTCTGCAAATCCTACTTTAAATCAAGGCTTGTAAATTCTTCCTGTGGTTCGGATGTTGAGTTTTTCAATGTTGAAATTTCTAATAATAATGCTAAATTACTTGTTTCCTGTATTTATACTCCTAGCAGATGCTGCAGTTTTGAACCTTTTTTAAGTGATCTGTTCAGGAGTGCAATTGATTTTGATTTCTATGTTGTACAATATGTGGTGACTTCAATGTTAATCTGCTTATAAAGAAAAATTTGCCTGAATGCTTTATTGATAAAGTTATGGCTGCTGGAATGACAGTTGTAAATTCCTCGAATCCAACTTGATTTGCACCTAATGTGACTCCTTGTCTAATTGATGTATTTTTTGTTTCTGATGTTTCCTTAATTTTACTCTTTGACCAAATCTCTTGAATATCAGACCATGATTTTTTGTTGAAAATTTGTTGGGACGAATGTTGGTTTTGTGTTACTGTTCATGATAAGTTGAATGTTTTTGCATCACACATTAGATACGCTTTTAAGAATTTTGTGCCTCTTCGTGCCGTGACTGTTGCGAATAAGTCCTGTCCATGGTATACCTCACACGTTAAAGCAGCGATTAAGAAAAGAAACAAACTTTGTAATAAATGGACGAAACATTGCATTTATGTGAATTGGAATTTGTATAAGCTTGCTCGCAACGAAGCTGTCTCTGTAATAAGACACTCCAAAAAATTATACTTTCACAGAAAACTTGACAGTTCACTTTCTTCCAAAGTTCTTTGGAAAAGTATACGTAAACTCGGTATCAGCAACAAGGAAAATGATCAGTGTAACATTGACCTTAATCATCTAAATTATTTCTTTGTGTCCAATAATTCATTAGGCAATAATACATTTCAATGTAATGTACGTGTATTCGAGGAATGTGATAAGTTTTCATTTTCTAATGTTTACATATACGACGTCACTAAATCGATTATGAACATTAAATCTAATGCTGTTGGCGATTACGATATCTCCTTACGTTTAATGAAGTTAATTTTACCTTACATAATTGAACCTTTGACACATATTTTTAATCATTGCTTCACTACTTCTGGTTTCCCTGAATCGTGGAAGATTGCGACTGTTATTTCGATCGCAAAAGTCAACAATGCTTTTACTATGAACGAGTTAAGACCTCATGGCTAAGCAAATAAATAATCATTTAAATTCTTATAACCTTCTATCTCTATGCCAATCTGGTTTCAGAGCTGGGCATAGCTGTGCGACTACCATGCTTAAAGTCGTTGATGATATCTGTACTTCATATGATGCAGGACATATAACACTGCTTTGTTTATTAGATTTTTCCAAAGCCTTTGACTGTGTCAATCTTTTCATTCTTTGTCAGAAGCTTAGGCTGCTTTTTGGCTTCAACAATGCTGCTGTTGATCTAATAGCCAACTATCTTGATGGTAGAAAACAAAGGGTACATATCAAAAATAGATTTTCCGAATTGAAACATATTGCAACTGGTGTGCCACAAGGATCAATTCTTGGGTCCTTACTATTCAGTGTCTTCATTAATGACATTTTCACCGTGTGCAATGATGTAATTATGCACGCTTATGCTGACGACATTCAGTTGTATTTGTCAAATCGTGCCGGACTACTCGACGACTTGCTCTGTAGGTCGAATGATGATCTGAGTGCAATTTGTAGGTGGGCATCTGACAATAATCTCTGCCTTAATGCAAATGAGTCATATGGAATGGTTAAAAAAAGTTAAAAATCTAGGGTTTTTATCAATTCAAAACTGTCATGTTCTGTTCACATCAAAAATATCAACAAAAGAATCTATTTCACGCTGCGTTGCCCACGGCTATCTTCTAGGTTTACACGAATTGAAACTAAAAAGAGACTCGTTATACAACTAATTATGCCTTATATCACATACTCAGAACTAGTACATATATAGTAATTTAGATTAACATTCAGCGCACAAAATACTTGTTGCCTTTAATGATGCAGCCAGATATGTTTACGGATTGAGCCAGTTTGACCAGATTTCAACTTTCAGTAAGACTATTTTTGGTTGTAGCAAAATTAACTATCTGAAAGCAAGAAATTGTATTTTTCTGTATAAGCTCATTATCTACAGGACTCCATCATACCTTTTTCAAAAATTGCGCTTCTCTGTTTCTAACCGAACTGGGAATCTTATCATATCTAAATTCAATTGTTTATAATCTTAGCGTTTTTTCTTCGTCAATGCCATTTAACTTTAGAATGAACCAGTTCATATTAAATCAATCGCTAGTACGAACAAATTCAAGCTATCTGTTTTGTTATATTTCTCAAACGACTAAAACAATCTATTTAAAGTCTTCACTATTTAACTATTTATTCTTTTTATCATTTAATCATTGCAGTATATATGTTACAAATACTTTCAAAAAAAGCTTCGCTTCAATAATAAAAAAAAATAATAAATTACACTGTGCAACACATTTTTCTAACGGAAAAGCGGATAACACAGGATGATAGTACTAGTGTATAGTAAGAAAAGCCTAAAAGGAATTTGCAAAGTTAGCTCGCTTTTAAAAGATATAGGCATTAAAAGTTTGCCTCTTGTAGAGTATTTTTTAAAAATAAAGTGCTCATTAAAGCGTATCGAATTACAATTTTTTCGAATTATACATATTAAGAGGTCTTAAAAGTTGCATGGCGGTCAAGATCTACAGAAAAAAAGAGAAAAATAGGATGTCTTCCTCTTACACAAGGACAAAGTTGTTTTTTTGAAAAAATAGCACAAAATAACGATCTATAAAACTTTGATTTTTCTAAGAAAAACTCCATATGTCTTAAAGCAAAATTAAATACAGACTTTAACTAAAAATATCTCGCCAAACAAGATGCAACTCTCGATTTCTACCTTCATTGTCCTGTGTGAGAGATACTCGAATCCAAAGGTACACTCGAAATTTTGGTCTAAATTTGGTCTAAATTTTGGTGTTATTGGTTGAAGTGTTTACGTTTTCTTTAAATTTGGCGAATTAAATATTTGCATATTTTTCGCAAATGCATTTTCTTGTTTTCGAGAAATGTTTTTTGAATGCAATTTTATAAGTTTTTTAAAAAAAAGTAAGATAAGGTTTTATATATTTTTGGCATCAGAAGTGGTACCGAAGATAATTTTGTGAATTTGGATTCTTAAAATATTTCTCAACGAAACACTGTCTGAAAGTATTTTTTTAATAAAAAAATAATACCACGTTAAGACCACGATTCTTTTTTGTGTTTCGATTTTTTAAAAAATGTTTCTGCCTAGCATGAAATTTATTATTTTGTCAAAACACCTCACCTCATCATTTACCAAAATGCTAAACTAAAATTTTGAATTTCTTAGCCTGCCACTCGATGAGTCTCAATCTATTTAACAATTGCTTTTAAGATGTGTTTTTAAAAAAAAAAATTAAAAGAGATATCTGAAGAATTCAAAAAGCGAAAATTATTTTACCACTTCTGATGCATGAGATATAAAGTCTTACATTAAATTTTTTTTAAAAAAGTTGAAAAATTGCGTTCAAGTATGCTTTTCTCAAAAAACAGTAAATGCATAGGCAAAAAATGTGGAAATTTTAAATGCACCAAATATAAGGAAAACGTAAACACTTTAATAAATACCACTAAAATTAACACAATCAGATTACAATTAAAAGTTCTGTACTATTTCAAGTGTAACTCAGGATTCGAATATCCTTCGCACAGGACACTGTGAGTAAAAATAAAAAAGGCATCTTGTTTGGCAAGATATTGTTAAAGTCTTGATTTACTTTTGCCTTAAGACACATGTAGTTTTTTTTTACAAAAATCAAAGCATTTATAGATCGTTAATTTTTACTGTTTTTCTCAAAAAACAACTTTGCCATTGCGGGAAAGCGAGACGTCCTTTTTTTGGGAAGTTTGGAGACTTTGGAACTTTGGAGACCTCTTAGAATGAGAAATTAGAAAAAATATTTAATTCGATACGCCCTTATGAAAACTTCATTTGTAAACAATACTCTGCACGAAGCAAACTTTCAATGCTTATATCTTTTAAAAGCGAGCTAACTTTGCAAAACCCTTTTCGGGTTTTGTTGGTTTAGATCAGTACCATCGAACGTCGCATAGTGTTAGCAATCAATCATTTATCTTTTTTATTTTACAAGTGTCATCTGTTGATCATGTACTTTCTATTTTTATTTTTACTTTTGTTCTAAACTATAAATTCTTAATTGTTTAAGTCTATAATTATTATATGCTATAAGTTGATTTTTATGTTTCACCGTTGTACTTCTTAAAGATCTTTTTGTATCTTACAGTACTAATTTATCCTTAAATAAATACAAAAGAAAATTATCAAATTGACCTCGTATTTAAATTGAAATATTAGTTAGTGTTCCATTAAGGTGGATTTGTTTGGATATTTGGCTCTGTGATTCGAATCGATTTGAAGGATTAATTGCTTTTCCAGCTCATTTTTTTAATATTATATGCCAAAACTCGAAGAACCTATCCATTAGATGGTAGTTTCGCACAAAGAAGTTGACTTTGATCATATTCAAGAAGATATAACTTCATCCAGAAGGTACAGTTTTTGGTAACCATTGTGTTAATATTTTTTTTTACTTAAATCTAACTTACCGCACCTAAACTCGTTGAATTGGTTGAACAAATTTTAATATATTAAGATTTCACTGAAGCTTATCTCAAAAACTATGGCTGATAGAGAAAAATTAATGTGATTTTCGGAATCAGCGTATCAAGCTTAGTAGAAAATTATACTAACATCGCTGTAAAATTCAAAAGAGATAAATTTTATCCTGCTGTGCACCCAAAAAATATTAAGGATAAAATTACGAATAAAATCTTTGTAGAAATACAAACAGTGGCTATTCGTAGAATGTACAAATGTTTTGTACATAGCACAAACGTTTGTAGTGTTGGCCGCATGAAAAAAAATTTTGTATTCGTAACTTTGTACATTCTACAAACGCTAGTTTGTAAAAATCTATAACGTATAAATTTGTGAACTGAACGAACATTGTTTGATAATATACAAAGCGGTGGCAGCAGCGTTCGTGTATTTGTTCGTATCTTTGTAGATGAAACGAATGCGTTTGTAAAATATACAAATATATCTTTGTACAATGTACAAACGGTCATTTGTATTATTTACAAAGTCGTTCGTAGGCTGAAAAGAACAAACAGCTTTGTAGAATATAATAATTGTTTTGTACATAGTACGAAGCTTTTCTTTGGGTGTGATATTCAAGTAATTTGGAAAAACAAAAAATGTTAATTGTTGCCTTATTCCAATAGGAGTTGCAAATTAAAATAATTAAAAGCAAAAACTTTTTTTCATATAAATACTTGTGCAAACTTTAACCCGAAACACCCTGTCGTTGCCATATGGGCACGCAAACACAAACACTTAAAATGTGCTTATTTTAGTTTAAACCATTTTATATTTGCGTTAACAGGTCATTCTAAAAATTGAACAAAAAATTTATTCAGGGTGATTCGGGTTAAGCCGTGGGCTTATACGCATCCGGTGTTGCTCAAACTTTACACGAATTTTTTTTTCATCAATTAAAACTGTCCTGCTCTTTAAATAATAAGGTCCACTCTAATGCATACATGAATGTATGTAGGTATATTCTTTTGCCTTATAACTAGTAACTTATCTAAAACACAAATATTCATTGGCTCGTATCAATTTGATAGAGAGATAAGAGAAAAACACAAGCCCACCACTTGGCTCCTGCAACAAAGTAAACAGAGTAATAACCTTAAGACATGAAACAAAAAAAACTAACAAACATACCACCCAGGATCTGCACTATCTGTCAAACATACCAACAAACACTTTTCGAATAGCCCCATGCGGTGAAAGTAAATATCCATATTTTTACACATTTTATTAAATGCCGCATTCAATGGCAAAAGTTGCAGCCTCAAACATCGAGCATTAGTCGGAACAAAGTCAAAAACGATCATGCAAAAAGGTACAAACCAACAGCAGAGTACAACAATGACAGTGAGAGAAGGTCGCCAAGTAAACTTGTGGGCAAACATGCAACAAAAACCAGCCAATTTAAAAAAAGGTGCTGAAGTTGATCTTTCGGCTAAAACAAGGTTCAACAGCTTCATTAGTAAAACGATATAAAATAAAAAAGAAACTTGAAATTTTCGCCATGCAGTTGGTGGGCACAACTCAGCTCAGCAAAGATCAAGGTGTGAGTTCCAAAAGCAAGATCATATGATGAACATGGCGGCAAATCAAGTGCGATGGCGCCCAAAATATGACAGCTGTAGATGTAATAACATAGACAACGGGCACACGTATGTGTGTTGAAAATATGAAAGATGCTGTTCAATGTATATGTATGTATACCTACATATGTATGTATGTATGTATGGTCGAGAAAGTGATGATCGAGGGAGTGAGGATCGGTGCGTGAGCGACATGTAATAATTTAACATTAATTTATTAACTGTCAAATCTGCGTGGCTTGTACGTGAGTGGCAGTTAACGGCATTGCAGCAGGGTTTGAGTTATCATTTCTCGATGTTGATTTTGGTGAAAGTGGGCTCTATTTTTGGCACTTATTTGAGTGTAAAACCACGTTCAGTCGATCGTTTTCATGAATTCACATATTTTTCTAATAAATTATTGTCTGGCTGTTGACGCTGTCTATTTATGAGTTTATGCAGAAAATTGTCTGCAGATCCAACACAAGAGGCAAACGATCGTGCACGTAGTTGTTATGGTTCCCAGAGTTTTGGTTCCCAAGTTTTTGTGTGGCCCCGCCATACAGTGGATGAATGAATTTTTAGTCAAGATCAAATTTGTTGTTTTTTTTTACTTTTAATTCATTTATTGATCCTGGCGTTAATGCATCATCCTTGAACTCAACATTAGCCAGCATATGGTAGCTAGCATCCATCAGCTTGCCTTTTCATTAAAATTCATTAAAATTTTCACACGTGATCGCTGCGTCGTTATTTGAAACTTTTGGCCTTTTGTACTCAGATTTCCAGCGTTAATTTTTGATGTTTTGCATCTCGCACTAGCAAGTCATCCATCGAAGATGTATTGGCCAAAATTATTGACTCTTAAACACTTTGTTAATTTTTTTTTTTTAATTTTGTTTTTGTTAATTTTTGGCCCAACCCAGACATATCGGATGTCACATTATGTCTGCGTAGATGTGTCTGTGTTCTGCTTTTGGTAGACATTTAGTCAGGTGTTTAAGCTTATCGCTGCAACTGTGTTCTGTGCAACTTGTTCTGAAGAGGTGTCCTAAGTTGAAGCACATTTTGTGCGTTTTTCCCACGCCAATGAACTGATAATATTTCTTCTATTTTTGTTGTTAATTTCTATTCTTAAACGTTTGCAACACCATCGTTTGTGTGTTGTGTTGCGTCTAGTTAACTAAGTGGTAGCGTGGCCGAGCGGTCTAAGGCGCTGGTTTAAGGCACCAGTCTCCTCGGAGGCGTGGGTTCGAATCCCACCGCTGCCAAATCTACTTTTTTTAAAATAGATTTCTAATTTGAAAAATAAAATCTTGAACAGTCTCTCTGAAAGATTGGTCGCACTCTCGCTCAAAATACCACAAGCAACAAAATACCTATGAATTTTTTGCTATATTTTTCATTGCTATATGACAACGTCACAATAAAAACACTTTAAATAAGGTTATTTTAGTTTTAAAAACTTCAGATTAAGAGAAACAACTTAAACGTATTTAAAAAATCTTTACGTGTCTAAAAACAAAATTTTAAAATCAACTTTAACATTTTTTTCGTTTTTCTGAAATCTAATTGGAAATTTAATATTTTATTTTATAAATTGTGGAAAATTCTGCTCAAATATCATATTATTTTTAAAATAAAATGCAATAGTATCCAGATTATATAACGTGGCATCAATAAGCTACATAAAAATATTTTGTTCAAAATTTCAATTGCTCAAAAAGACTTTTTTCGTTATGTATTTCGTAATGTATTTTTACATTTATTTTTTTTTTTTTTTTTTTGAAAATATCGAAATAAATTGTTTTAAGATCGTAAATATGTTTTGAAATTAAAACATAAATAAAAGATTCAATATTTTTAGAAGGCATTGCGTTTTTTAAATTATATTTTACGTATATTGCTACTTTAGTGACTTTTTTTGAAATGTTAAAGGGAGGTTTTTATTAGTAACGTTACTATAAAAACATTAATTAATAAGAATTTTTAATTTAATTGCAAAAAAAATATATTGTCTCGGACAATTATCTCTCTACCTCGTTTTTAAGCTTGCTTCTTATGCTATGTTCTTATTGAGAACTAAATGCGCATTAAGAGCATTTACTATATATATATATTTGTCCCTGTTACGCCTACAGCGAGTAAGGGGCCGTTCTTAAATGTGGATTTTGTAAATGAGCATTTATTTCTCAGTGTGAACATAGCATTAAATGGATACATGAAAAAAAGGTCAACCAAAACTAGCTTTGTTGTGCTTATATGATGTTATAAGTAGAAAAGAACTAAATAATTAGAATATCTTTTTCATACATAGCAATTTTTAATTCGTAAAAATTTAGGCACAACAAAGTACTATGAGGAAAAAATTTTTCCAACCTTTTTCATCATCATATAATCAATAATATCTATAAATCATCAATAATCATTCTAAACTTTCCTAAATTGTTGAAACGGACTATTATTCTTTATGTCATTTATTGGTTATAATTCTTACAATTCAATGTATAAGTAAGTACTAATGAAAACTTATTATTCATCTTATTCGTTGGGTTGAAATGAAACCTAATACTTTCCCTACTAAAAAGACAGACAAAACAATATTTTTTTTTTAGTGCTTAAAATTCTAAGATACATTAAGGGATCTCATCTAAGTATGTAACTGACCCGTAACATTGTAAACCTTGTGAACTTACATGCGCGTAAGCTATCTGTCAAAATTTGTATGGGCGTGAGTTTACATCATTTCCGAGCCTATTTTGTTGTGTAAACTAGCATGTAAATCTACGTGTGTGAATGAGGGTTGCCTTTGGCGCTAATCATCACATATATAAAGTAGTTGAATTAAATATGAACATGTTTCATTTATTTTTCTATGTTAATGAAGGTTTTTAAAAGGTTTAAAATTTAAAAAATTCATAACGTTGTCACAGCCGCAGCCGCCATTTTGTCGACATTTACGCTATTTACACTATATCGCTCATCAAAAGTTTAAATGCTATACATGTTTACATGTTTACATGCTTAGATGAGAACCCTTATTATGATTAACTCGTTTAATTAAAAAATAGCTATGCACATAATTAAGTTGGCATCTTTTTAAGGTAAGCGTTCGAGCATGGGCGTCCGCAGGATTTGATGCAGGGTACGGCAAAGGAGTCTAGAATGTGCATAAAGAAAATAGAAACTACATAATTCTATTGTCCGAGATTTTTGGTACTAATTTTGGTAACATTATACTCACACTATTAAAAATCTTTCGGGTATCATGCCCGAAACATTTTCAAATTTTATTTTATTTTTGTCATTTAATTTTTGGCAAAAGCAAAAAAAAAGTTAGGTCTCCTTCTTTTATCATTTAATAAAATCGCATTAATTACTATTGAGCACTCAAGTTTTCAACTTTTCAAAGAAGAATATAAAAATTTCCCAATATTAATCAATATTTTTTTTTTGGAAACTCAAAAAAAACAGATTCTTAATCCATTTTGGAGGCTAATTTAGAAGTTAAAAATCCATATGATCCGCAAAAATTGAAAAGTAGAGTTGTCGCTATTCTATAAATGTTCCCCGCTTGCTAAGGGAGATATTTTTGACACCAATCCACTTATTTCTTTTTCCAACATGCATCAGTTTACTTTGTTTTCTGGTTGCTTACAATGTCTTTAAAACAAAAATTTGCTTATCGTCAAAGCAAATCTGTTGCCATCTGTTGCTCCAAAGAATGATCGACTAATAAGCGATATCATTCCTTAACATTTGCCAATTCCTCGTACGAATAACTGCGTAATTTTTCCCATTACATTCGTAGTATTTACTAATGGTTTCGTTCTATTTACGAATTAAAAATAATATTAGATAAAAATCATTCATGGACGCATTATTCACAGAATGTACGATGTATTAGTTGAGTTTAAAAAATTTACAACCGAAATCGTTCAGACTGGTTTGTTGAACAAATGCCGAATAGAAGGAAATGTATGAAACGCGGTTCAAATCTCAGCTCAGACAGAATGTTTATTTTCGTTATTAGGTATTAGTATCATTCGTACATTCGTAAATGTAACAAGTATTTAATATACAATATACATTTGTTTTTGTTGGAATACGAATAAAATTTTCGTTATATGCACCAAACAACGTCCATTTTACGAATACTATTCGTGAATAAAAACTACGAATAAAATTCGTAGAATGGACGCAGCTATTAGTAATATTTATATACAAATTTTTTGAGTGTAAGAATACGTATTGAAAAGTTTCTCTGAAACAAGGGTCAACGAAATGGTATCATAACTTATCACAGCGACGGTACAACATACTATATAAAAATATTTGGTTTAACTCAGCTTTATTTTTAAATAATCCTTAAAAAAAGTATGATTGTGTTCTCTCCAAAATATTTTTACACACATAATCGTCACACACATTTCGTCATCTGAAATCAAAAAAGCCGTAAGTTACAAAAAAATTAAAAATCGGCTTTTTGATTGATTATGATGCACCTTATCAAAATACATGTTTCTGTAAAATGTTACACTCTTACAAATACTCGTAAAAACGACGTTTTTATTCACAAAGTTCTAAAATTCCTTAGTTTAAGTGGAACTTCCAATTTAGAAAGTTTTTTGCATCTCGTGTATCATTTTTTAATTGTAGCTTACATGTACATGTATATAAAATATGTTCAAAGCCTAGGGGGAGGGCATGTTCCCCCCTCTTCCACTGTCCACCCCTGTGGACGCCCATGCATTCATAGGTGAAGCTCAAAACAGATGTTTTGCTCAAAACAATTTCATCGTCCTCAAAGCTGATCTATATATATAAAAATGGATGTATGTATGTGGGTATGTGGCTATATCACGTATAGACTCCAAAACCGCTGAACCGATCTTTATGAAATTTTCAGGGAAACTAAAGCCACATCTTGAGAGTGTTCCAGTGAGGTTTGGTAACGTTTGAAAGAGGGGGCGTGGTACCTCCCATGCAAGCCAAATTTGCGCTATCGACCACAAGCCAAATAAAGGATATATCAGACGATTTCGATCGTAAAAACTAAGATTTAGTAATTTTGTTCAGATGGTTACTGTCAGTAACTGTACAAAAAATTGGCGTGGTCGCATTAAATATACGCCCATTTTTTCGAAGTAATGGCAATTCCGAAGTTCTACACATTTTTATAGTGAAACTTGCTGTGTAGGTGCTCCAATTTATGCAGTCACGATACAAAAATGTTTTCACGCCCACTTTTACCGCCCACAAATCAATATCTGTATTCTACTGGTTTGTTCGTAACTGCTACGCAAAGGTTTAGGAAAAAAGTAATGCCCACAAATCAATAAAAATGCTATATTTAAGACGGTTTTGGTCGCATTAAATTAAAATTTGGTAAATAAGTTCTTATGATGACTGTCATTAACTTTTATAAAAACGGGCGTTGACACACTTCATCTACGCCTACTTTTAGAAATATCACAAGACTTCGAAACTATTGGTCCGATTGAGCTAAAATTTTGTAAGTGGCTTTGCTTTGAGTACAAGATGGTTTAATAAGAAATGCCACACCCTATTTTACCTCCCACAAATATATACAAAATTTGTGTTATCGAATAGCTTTAGAGTTATGGGTCGCACAGCTTAAAAATTCGGTATTCGACCACAATTTAGACATACCGTTTCAGTGGTGAAATTTTATGGGATTTGGACAAGGAGGAGGGGCACCTCTCATAAAACCCAAATTTGCGATATTGAATAGCTTTGAAGTTATAGGCCGCACAGTCTTGGAATAAAGTTTTTGACCTCAATTTACATATACAGTTTCAATGATTTTATTTTATGGGCGTTGGACAAGGAGGCGTGACATCTCTCTTACAACCCAAATTCGCGAGATTGAATTTCTTTGAAGTTATAGGTTGACAGCTCAAGAATTCGGTATTCTACCTAAATTTATACATGCACTTTCATTACTTACATTTTATGGGCGTAGGGCAAAGGGGAGTGGCACTTCCCATACAACCCAACTTTGTGCTATCAAATAGCTTTGGAGTTATAGGTCGCACACCGTCGGAATTTTGTATTCGACCTCACTGTACATATGCAGTTTCATTGATTTAATTTTATGTTCATTGGTAATAGGGGCGTGGCACCTCCCATATAACTTAAATTTGCGATATTGAATATCATTGAAATTATAGGTCGCACAGCGTCAGAATTCAGTATTTGCCCGCAATTTATACATGCAGTTTCATTAATTACATTTTATGGGCGCACGAAAAGGGGGCTTGAAACCTCCTATTTAACCCAAATTAGAGATATCAAATAGCTTTGGGGTTATAGGTCGCACAGTTTTTGAATTCAGCATTGGGCCTCATTGTACACATGTAGTTTCATTGATAACATTTCATGAGCGTTGATAAAGGGGGAGTGGTACCTCCCATACAACGAAAATTTGTGATGTCGAATAGCTTTGGAGTTCAAGGTCGCACAGCGTCGGAATTCAATATTTGACCAAAATTTACGCATGCAGATTTACTGATAAAATTTTTTAGAGTTTGTCGGGTGGGCGTGACACCTCCAACTTAACCCAAATTTGCGATATCGAATAGTTTTGGAGTTATAGGTATTTCAGCCCCGGAATTCAGTATTCGACCTCAATTTACACATGCAGTTTCATTTGTAAAATTTTATGGGCGTAGAGAGTGGCACCTCCCATTTAACCCAAATTTGTGTTATCGAATAGTTTTGGAGTTATACGTCGCACGGTTTTGGTATTCGGTATTCGACCTCCATGTACATATGCAGTTTAATTGATTACATTCTATGAAGGGTGATCAAGAGGGCGTGGCACTTCCTATACAACCCAAAATTGTTATATCGAATAGCTTTGTGGATATAGGTCGCACAGTCTCGGAATTCAGTATTTGACCTCAGTTTAGACATGCTGTTTAACTGATAACATTTTAAGGGCGTTTGACAAGGGAGAGTGGCAGCAACGCGCAGGGTTTCAGCTAGTTGAGTTAATAAAATTTCAAAATTGAACTTGAAATAATTTCTTGCAGTTACGTTTTTAAACAGAAAATAAACGAATTCGCAACATCGATCACTTTATAATTTAGACATTTTACAATCAAGATATATGACTTTTTTTAAATTAACTCGGCAAAAAATTTAATTTAGCATTGTGTTCACTTTTACTCTGATATTTATATTAAAGCTCTGATATAAAAGCCTGCTATCCTTACTTTAAATATCATATTGTTACAATACATTTTTTAAATAAAACCCATGGAAAATCCTGGCTACGGGCCTGCTTTGACATACATCAAATTTCACTAATGTAGCTTTAGTAATGATTACTTAATCGTAGTCCTACGTTCAGAAAAACTTTTAAATTCCACGTTGAGGTGTAGATGAGGAATTGAAGTTTTTAAATATTTTGAAAAAATTTATAATTGAGATACTACAAGGAACATGATTTCGGTTACACTTAGCATAAAATAAAAATCATGTAAGCTTGCTTTTATCCCAAAACAAAACGGTGTTGAAAATATATAAAAATTTAAAAATATGTAGTTTTCTACGCCAACGTAGGACTACGGTTAATCATATTTTGAGCCAAGAAATGACACTGAAATGAAACTAAAACTTGAATTTAGACAAAAAAAAAGCATTTATATTTCAGAGTAGCTTTTTCGTTTATAATTAAGTTTATGCATATCTTTTTTGAATGTGTGATATAATAATGACCTTCATGACTGATACGTATATATCAAAGATAACAATGTGCCACAATAATCGGAAAAAATTTTCACACACACGTAAACCATATACACTTGAGAGCATGGCGAATAATAAGGTAGGGTAAGTAGCAGGGTTGATATTTTCGGTACAATATTGTACTTTTTTGGTACAGTTTTACATTTTTCCTACTTTCCTACTACCAAAGCATTTTTAGTACATTTTATTTAGTCAAAAATTTTTTACTTAATACAGAATTTAGAGCAAACAGAATTGAAAAATTATTTATTTCTGACTTTTTTCACTCTGTAAAAAATATTTAAATTGAATTTAAAGAGTAATTTTTCTCCAAGTATATAAAATTGCTCAACGAGTTCTTTCAACTTCTCATTCGTCAGCAAAAGTTAAAAGAATATTTTCTATTCAAAATTCAATAAACCAAATGCAGAAAGAGACCGCATATTAAAACAATTTCTTCTTTAATGAAAACAACGGTTTTTTTAAAATCTAGTGAAAAAAATGCCACAATATTGATATCAGAAGTAATATATCAAAAAAAAAATTCAGAAAATTTGACCGAGAGTGAAGAATTGCTTGACTTAAAGGTTTCCCCATCAATTTCTTTCGTTACCTTAATATAGAAAAGCACTACCTAACACTTTTAAAAATCTATTTTTCGGCTGGATTGGATTGGCACGTTTGTAGTAAACGTTATTTGCGTTTTTCACTTTATTAATTTTTGTTTTTTAACTATAAAAAGACCTAAACTTTACGCTTATTTGATGTTTTGATAGATGTTATTAAGGTCGTAGCCACGATTCACCCATGGGGGGAGGGGATTTTGATGAACATTTTTTTATTCAAATAAATATACAAGTATGTACTTGTTTCATTTAATTTTCAAGTTGAGTTTTTTAAATATATATTTAGGGTATTCACAAGGTGTGCTATCGTGTCATAATGTCATATTGTCCTAAGATTTTACACTAGTTTAAACATTTTATTGTTGCCATATAAAAAAGTACTAAAATATTACAACTCTGAAAGCTATGTTTATTTAAGTGTCGTAATCAAGCTGTTTCTTATTTGCATTTATTTATCTTGCAAATTTTAGTTGTAAAATTTTAGGACAATATTACAATATGACATGATAGCACACCTTGCGAATACCCTAATTATATATGTAAGTATATTTATTATGGTGCCTCGACTTCCATTAGAAAAAAGTTGCATTTGTATTCCTCTAAAAATTAACCTTGGTCTAGATTCCCAAAATATATTGACTGCTACGATAACCGCCGGTGAGCTTAACCATTTAGCAAAAACCTACATTAATAATGTTTTTCGTAAATAGATTTACTTGTAAAACAGTTGTAAAAAAAAACTGTCAGAAATTAAAGGCCGGAAAATGCTCTTCCAATCTGCATCAAAGAATTTTAAAGTTTTGCAAAAGCATTAAAGACAATGCTGTTCCTCGTGCCTTATTTTGAATTTTTTTAACTTATTTTCGCTTAAGTTGAAAAAACTTCATTGTTTCTAAAGCAATCTTCATTTTCGAAATATTGTTGGAAAGATTTTGAGTGTAGTATTGATTTAATACCAAAATTTCTAAAATTTATACATATTAAAGCTAAAATATTAATTATAAAATAAATACCTTCTGAAAAAATATTGTGAGATATAAAAAAAAAATTAAAACGAAATTATTTAAATTTTGAGAGTATACGATTGCAATAATATAAAATTTTTATTAATTTTCGATCCTCTGGGGTGTTTGAACACCGAAAAACTCCCCTTGACTATGGCCCTGGATTTTAGTGATATCTTTCTCTGAATAGTATAGACCACTTGTGCTTCCTTTTACGATTATAAAAACTTTTTTATTAATTTTTGACCTTTTTTTTAGATGACCTTTGTCATTTTGTTTATGAGCTGAATTGATAAAAACATTAAAATTTAAATAAAAAAATTTATTTCATACTTTATTTTTTCATTTAGTACAATTTTTTCAAAATTTTTATACCAAAATGAAAAAGTCATTTATCAACCCTGGTAAGTAGATGTAACAAAACCTATTGTTAATGTCAAAGTGTGTTTTAGAGTTGCCAGTTTTCTTTATTAATGTTACTTTTGGGATAAGCACTTGGAAAAGGAATTTTATGAAGGGTGAATAATATGAAATGAGGATATATCATAATTATATAAATATTATATGTAAGCAGAATAAGTCCGCTTCAAGATTGCCTGAAACAAAAAAACCTGTACTTCCCCGTTTTGAAGTATTGCTTGTAAAGGATTTCATCAGAAACGCTAAGGCAAAGTATGGATTTTTCATTGGATTTTAATTCGTGATATGGCAGCAGTATATATTATGATTTTGACATTAACAATAGGTCTTGTCAAAGCTACTTACCCTACCTCATTATTCTGCCATGCGTGAGAGAAAAAGTGAGAACGCAGTTTTACTATCTTTTGATTCTAGTCCAGGGCTGGGCATTCTAACACCGTCACATTTTATATTGTCTTGTTAGTATTAGTGCGCTCTCGAATAGTTGTCACAATTATCTAGGTACGCAAGTTTGTATATTTATACCTCCACACATACTGTAATATACGTTTATTTTTAGTCATAGGTATTATTCACTATTTCTTCTATCTCATTATTGCTCCACCATTTTGTCTAAGTGAATAAATTTTATTAGTTTACTTGCAGTGGCAAATTACACATTCTGCTTCTCAAGAAAGGTTCTCTGCATAACAGAAATCGCATTGCGATTCAGAATTAAACATTGATCATTAGGTGTTTTGTTTTAACAATATTAAATCCTATTATATACGAATCATTAAAATTATAATCAAAACCTTAAAAAATTAGGTAACAAAAAATTAATGAATTCATATAATATGAAAAATAATGCAAAGAATCTGAATAGGCAATATGTATGAATTATATTAAACCCTAATAAAATAAAAATATAGTATATGCAAAAGAATCTTGTATTTACAAACCAAAAAGTTGGTTTTTAAGAGTGTACATAAAATTTCCGACATAGGTCTTCACAGCATCACCGTCAGCGAACGACTCAATTATATTCTCTTCTGTTGTGAGTTTTGTGCACATGTGAAAAGTTACGCTCAGAGAGCGCTCAGTGAGCTATGGGGCGCCCAGCGCTGCTCTAGTCCATAGATGCCCAAGGTAGTAGTATTGGTGAGAGTGACGAAATACTACTGGTGAGAGTGACACAGAAGTTCTGCAAGCAGTGTGACCAGAAGATTTTTTAAAAAATATGCTTTTTGTTAAAAAAAAATATGCTAAATATTCCACTTTCAATTTTTATATTCCACAAAAATATTACACTTTCAATTTTAAAGATATATATCTAAATAACACTAAATATGCATATAAAAGAAACACAGAAGCAAGTTTAAAAACATTTATTTGATTACTATCACACTTAAATTTATAAAACATATGTTAGTATTAAATAAATTATATTAATAAGACGTAACCAAAGCATATATCAGTTGATTTGTACTTTACAAAAGTCTTTTCAAAAATTATATTCTCTTAAAAATAGTCAATAGTCACAGAGAAAACTTCATTTTTAAGTCAGAAACGTATAGAATATAAAAACCCCAACAACGTTTTTAATTTTTTGTAGGAGAAGCCAAAAACGTTTTTGAATGGGACATATTTTAGATTTAAAAGCCGTTTTTAGGACAAATACCTAAAAATAACTACTTAATAAACGAAATTATGAAGAAATTATCACTTTAGAATCTACTATATGTGCTATTTTAAAACGTTTTTGGCTTCTCCAATAAAAAATTATGAACGTTGTTATGGTTTTTTGAATATTAAATAACGATATATAATATACAAAATTAAAATTCAGGCACATCTTCGAGATCAATAATTAAATTGTTGCTTGTATTATTATCATAGAAGTTCGCATTTCTAAATTTTTTTATTAAGCTATCTGGTATTTAATAGGTATTACAACACTTTTTTTAAACATGTAGCCATGTTTTTACATTCAACAAATTATTTAAGAGTTTTTCTTGCATTCTATTTCGAATTTTCGTTTTAATAAGATTCATATAACTAAAAATTACCTCAACCTCAGCATTGCTAAATGCGAGGAAAGCACAAATTTTGATAAATCTTCTTCAGATTCCCAACTTTGATCAATAACTTTTTTCTGCTTTGTTGCTTTGAATCCACTTTTAAAAATACACATTTGTGATAAATTTTTGCAAAATTTACAATACTTACAACTTTGTAAATGAACCTTCAGTAAAGTACATATTGTATTTTTGAAATCAGCTGATTTTGGTATGAACTTCTGTTTGTAAATATTAATTTAAATCATCATTTAACTAAAGAAAAGTATACAAAAATTGAAATGAAAGAATAAATTATATTAATTTTTATTAAATAAACTCACAGCGTAGCCGGTAGCTTGCTATATGCTGAGTAGAAATGCTTGTACAATCATCTGATCTAATACGCAACGAAATTTACACAGAACACAATAGTGTTCCATCGTTGCATTTTTTCCACAGGGTTGTATTTTGAAAACTGTGAATTTTGTTTTTGTTATATTACAAAATTTACTACAAATATCAAATTTATCAAAAAAACACAATACAAGGGGACATACAACAAATCGTGAACACCCCTTATGTTGTCTTAAGTATATTACTCACTCCTGTAACATAATCCATAAGAAATCCAACCAAACAAACATATATGCAAATTTACTTCACTTTTTAAGCTGCATGAAGTTATTAAATAAATTGCAATAAAATTGACAACGAAGAAGTTAACCACAAAACGAATTCCTTATATTGCGTTTCACAAGGTGGTTCAGAGACGAAAAAATATAAAATGTCGATAGCCAAAAATAACCACTTAGTATTCAAATAAACATTTTTTATTGGAATTTTTGCTAATCTTAAAAATATAGGAATACGCAAAATATTCCACTTTTTATGCTGCATATTTTTATAAAACAACATATGCTTCCCGAAGGTAAAATATGCCAAAGTGGAATATAATATTCCACTCTGGTCACACTGTCTGCAAGTGCAGTTTGTCTCTCCCACTCAACATGCTGATTTCCTATTGGTTGATTGACGACCAAACAAAAGAGCGTAAGCATACGTGTGAGTTTAATTTGCTGATATCAGCCACTCCTGGGCATCTTTGCTCTAGTCTCATGTAAATATGGCTTACTTCGTGTGTAGAAACTGCTGTCGCACGATGCTATAGATTGACAATAATCTGGCCATAGAAAAACTCGTAAAATAACATCAAAAAATATATTAAAGATTGATTGATGAGATGATTTTCATTAATTTTATGTTAAAGATTGTACCACGTAGCCAAAGATTTGTTGGTTTTGTTCTAATTGTCTCTTCAAAAAAAAATTTTTAGCGATCCGTGAAACTTGGTTCTTGAAAAAAAACTTGGATGATAAAAAAAGATTATTCTTTCCGTGTATTTTGTCATAACGTTATACCATCTCATTAGAACTTACCTATTATACCTGCCATACCTGTCATACAACACCCATATCGTAGTCATCATGCTAAACCACCATATCATTCTATCATACCATACCATCATACTTCAGAACCGACTGAACATGACTCTTTGATCGTTTTCAAAAAAATATAGACCAATGACACCACCATACCATAATGCATACCAGACAGTAACTTTTTGCGGACGCAATGACTTCTCCACAATCGCTTCGGGATTTTGATAGCCCCATATATGGCATAGCTTATTCAAGTGTCCACTGAGCGCGAAATTAGCCTCAAAGCTTCGAACAATCAGCATTTAATGCTTGTTAATCCAGTACCCAATCGGCGTAAATTCTGCGCTGTCCATAATTGGCAGGCTTCAATTCTTGTGTGAGCTGGACTTTGTATTGATGAAGATGCACCTCTAAATGCAGAATACGCCATAACGAGCCGTAAATAATCTCAATTGCTGAGCGCGCCGTCGAATTGACAAATTTGGGTCTGCAGTCCAACTTTTTCTAACAGCAGCGATATTTTCGGTGGAGCGTACATTACAATGGTGCACTGACCTTAAAATATATATGACCGATTTACTCTCTTAAAATTTTTTCACTATATTGGAAATTGTTCGCTCAGTAGGAGAATTCTGACGGCCATAATCTTCTCGTAAAGCGCGACACGTAGCCATGGCAGTATCACCATTTATATAGAACAATTTAAGAATTTAAAAGCTTCTTTAGGTGATAAAACGTTCCATATTGTAGAATGCCAAACTTTTCGCTACACCAAAACCAGTTTGGATGACATGAACATTAGACCGTCTCACTTTGTATGGGCGAAAAAATTTGGCAATTTGTTTAGTCGATTTTAGATGGCGAGAAATGTGAAATCAATTTTGACAAAGATTTTCTTCTGTTATGACATAACATATACCGACGGTATTTTTTTTTTTTTTTGTGTTTTGTAGTCAGAGTAATTATTATTTTGAAAATCTGAGAGTATATTTGAAGGGCTTATTGCAATAACGTCAGAGTAATTATTATTTTGAAAATCTGAGAGTATATTTGAAGGGCTTATTGCAATAACGTGATAAACCACATGATCTAAAAAATCAATTTTTTTAGGCAAAATACATGACTCAATGCATTGCCAACAAAAACTGAAGAGATTTTGGCTATTTTTTATTCATTTTCTAATCTATTTGTAAACGTTTACATGTTTAATTCCAGTTCTTCTTACAAATATACAGTTTTTCAAAACTTTAGATCCGATTATTTAAAAATATTTTTTATGTGGCATATCATCTTTTTGCAATAAGCCCTTCATTTGTTCGTATTAATTTAACCCTAACTTAAAAAAAATTCTAAAATTTATACAAGTGTAAATTTTTTTAAAATTTTTTTTTTTTGAAAGATTTTGTCACGTTATTTCGTATGGTATATTGTTTTTTGAAATCGGAGGAAAACTCGATGTTTGATGGCCAAGTTTGCATTCTCTGAAAACAGCAAGGAGAAGAGAATATTAAATTGCTCGCCAAAAACCGAATTTTAACCCGATTTGCCAAACAATACAGTATGACTTGACTTTTTTTTAAAAAACTAACACTCGAAAAAAGTTTTTTTATTATTTGTTTTTATCTTTCCAATTTTTATAAATTTTTATACGAGGTATTTAATTTTGTTTTTCTTAAAAGTATTTTTCTCCTTCTATTTCATGGTGTGCTACTTGTAAAAATTGGACGAAAACTCGTGACCAATTTCTTATTATTGTGTGTGTTAGGCGTAACTAAACTGGTCGCACAAGGCTTAAATATGTTCCGATTTTAACAAACAGCAGAACATTAAAAAGAGAATAAGAACTGCTTTTTGAAAAAAATTAAAAAAATTTTGCAATTTAAAAAAAAATTAGTTTTTTCACATAAGGGTGAAATTTTTTATTTTTTAGAATGGCAATAAAACCCATTTAACAAATGTTCTCCCATATTTTCAAAATAATAATCAATCTGGCTTTAAAGGCCCCTATTGACGAGCAACTGGTTGATAAAATGGTTGCTGGTTGATGAAAATAAGCAGTGTGTAGGTGGGTTTTTGGTTTTTTTCAGTTTTTCAACCAGTTTTCCAACCAGTTGCTGAAAATCAAAAAGTTTTGATTTTTCGGCTGAAGCTCATCGAATTGATCAACTAGTTGTCGTGTTTTTAGCAAACTTAGCAACTAAACGGAAAACTGAATTTTTTTCTTCGGTTTTTGTTGAAGTTCTGCTATGGGTATTTTATAAATAAAATGTTTTGAATTGAATTATACATCTGCCATCAATTGAAAGTTGTGTCTGTAGGAAAAAACACAAACCAGTTGATCAACCAGTTGTTCGATTAGTTGCTCGTCTATAGGGGCCTTAAGACACACAAAAAAAATTCCGACATATGTTATGTCATAACAAAAAATTTTTGTATCAACATTTTATCACATTTCTTGCCATCTAAAATTAACTGAACAAATTTTGGTTGGAAAAATGAGGCGAACTTATATGGAGATCGAAAACTTTCTAGCAAAATTTTTCGAAACATTGAAAATACACTTTAGCTGTAAATCCTTGTCGACACAGATATAATATGAACTAGAAAAATTTTCCTTAAATACTAATTAAATACTACATAAAAATTATATCGTCTTGAAAAAAAAAATATGCGTCATTGGACACACGAGTGAAGCGAAGCTTTTTGGCATTTTAATAGATTTGATAATTTAATGGTTTTTTAATAATTTTTTTAATCAATTCAAATTCAAATAATTTTTAAATTCAAAAATTTTAAATATCAAAAAGTTAACTAAAAAAATACACGTTAAAAACCGCACCAGTACATTTTATTACATTACATTATTATTACATTTATTTGATTACATGTTACATAATTTTGAACTATTTTTGTAAATGTTTTGAATTATTATTATGGAAATTTATTAATGGAATTGTCGGTTTTGATATCTAAAATAGCAAACGTATATTACATATTATCGATATATCTAGCAAATACTGCATCAATAGTTGCCCTTAATCGCATTGTACAGATATTTGGATCGCTTATCATTTGTAAATTATGTTTATCAAAAAGGCATTGTTTAAGTGCCTGTGATTCAAACAATTGGTACCTTGTGATAAGTTTCGCCCAGTTCAATGGAGCCTGCTCGTGTAAAGCATAAAATAATGTGTTAGTATATGCATAACTTCAGGCTGAACATTTTGGAGGACATATTGTAAAAGCACTGTATCAATGGCAATGACTTTTATGTATTAAGATGTGCATACTTTCAGGCTGAATATTTTTCAGGACAGTTACCTAAACCAATTTAGAGTGCACCAATCGAGTCCAAGTGTATGACCGACCCCCACTAACTTTGGAGGGCACACCCCCTGGAACCCCCCTGGGGGTTCCCGATACAAACAAATGTTTGACTAAATGTGTCAAAGAGGGATTTTTCAAAATTTGACCCTACGGAAAAGTTGGGGCATTAGAATTCGTTTTAGAGGTATAGTTCCTCGGGCAAAGTTACTTATTTTGATCCCTAGAATACGATTTTCTCTGAGCAATGGGCGATTTTTCGCCTCCCCACAAATCGACCCGGCCTAATATATATATATATATAGTATATATGATATAAACCCTTTTTTTTAATTCTGTACACCACCAATTATTTTTATATAATGACAAACTTTTCAGTTTAACTTTTCCCTTTTATACTTCCCAGGTGTACAGATCTGACGTCAAATTCTTTATGACAAAAATTGAAAAGCACTTCAAACTGAATTGAGCAAGTATTTTTCTTGCTCTAACACGGCCATCCTGTAAAATCATCGCTCTCGATGAATTCTAAACTTCTTGTTTTCAAAACAATCATTTGTTTATTACAGAAAGAACAAGCTAAAATCACAAGAAAACAAACAGTTTACAGAAACCACAAATTCATTATTTCAAATTCCACGGCAGTAATCTGTCCTCTTGTTTAATTAACCCCCAGATATCCAGAGCTGTAAGCAGAATCATTATTTCAGATGTTACTTCTTGAATCGCAACTCGGAGGCAATCTTAAGCTTGTTTGCAAATCAACACTTAACTGAAAATTAATCTTAAGCGTGTTCAAAACTTCAACACCTAAACTGAAAGTTATGACTCAGAGGCAATCTTAAGCTTGTTCAAAACTGCAACACCTAAACTGAAAGCTATGACTCAGAGGCAATCTTAAGCTTGTTCAAAACTTCAACACCTAAACTGAAAGTTATGACTCAGAGGCAATCTTAAGCTTGTTCAAAACTTCAACACCTAAACTGAAAGTTATGACTCAGAGGCAATCTTAAGCTTGTTCAAAACTTCAACACCTAAACTGAAAGTTATGACTCAGAGGCAATCTTAAGCTTGTTCAAAACTTCAACACCTAAACTGAAAGTTATGACTCAGAGGCAATCTTAAGCTTGTTCAAAACTTCAATACCTAAACTGAAAATTATGACTCAGAGGCAATCTTAAGCTTGTTCAAAACTACACCTAAACTGAAAGTTATGACTCAGAGGCAATTTTAAGCTTGCTTATGAATTCGATTCTTATTGAATAAGGAATTTTGCAGAAAATTTTACCTTATATTAGTTACTAACATCCTTCTCGTCTTCACTCTCGTCTCGCCTTAAAGGCCGAATGACCTCTCTTGCTGCAACAATAAAAGTTTTGCGGTTTTCTTTCTTCAACTTATATTGATCATTGGGAAGGACACCAACTATTTCATAAGGACCACAATAATACGGCTGTAACTTCGATTTGCGCCTCTGGTTACTACAATAGACAACCTTCTGTCCAATTTTTAATTGAATTGGTTTGCATTTATTTTGATCAAATCTGATTTTCATTCGAGTTGCATTTAACTCTGCTCGTTTACTGGCAAGCTTTCGTATTTCTTCTACGTCGTCAAATTGTGGCTCAATTTCGAGCTCTGCTAAAAATGCACTAATATCTGGAGTCCGTCCCGATATACCTGTTAATACCTTCAACGGAGAAAATCCAGTTGTTTTATTAACCGTTGTATTAAGAGCTAGTTGTACACGACTAATATAACCAGTCCATTCGCCACATTTATCTAAATTAGTTCTCAACAAGTTAGCAACAGTGTCCACATAACGTTCCACTTGGACATTAGCTCTACTAGCACCAAGAGCAATTAAATGATGTGTTATCCCCAACGACATGCAGAAGTTTTTAAACTCAGCACTAGTAAAATTAGTGCCTCTGTCACTTACGAGTTTGGCTGAAGCTCCAAATAGCATAACATAGTTATGCTGGTCCCATAAAATCAGCATGAACCACATCGAATGGAATTGGCTTCTTTTCTATTGGGTGAAGTTCACACTGTTTCTTTCCAGACGGCCTTTTAGCCACCAGGCAGATTAAACAAAAATTCACAAATTTTCTGACATTTTTAGTCATATGCGGCATCCAAAAATGTTCTCGTATCTTCATAAGAGTCTTTTCCCATCCGACATGACAGTTTTCTTCATGGAAGCGTCTCATTAATGACAATCGACATTGTTGGGGTACATAAAGTTTGTTAGTATTTTCCAGTTTCTTGTATAACAATCCGTTTTTGAGTTTGAATTGCGTTGATGTGTTGGTATCGCCACTTTTAATTTTCTATATGATTTCTAATGTACCTGGATCATTTTGCTGCTCAATATGTAACCATGTTTCGGACAAACTCTCAATTTGATAACAAGATTTTGTAGGCACATTTCGGCTAAAGTAATCTACATGTGATAAAGTCTTCCCTTTTCGGTATACAATCTCAAACTCAAAATCTTGAAGAAAAATCCACCAACGAGCAACGCGAGGAAGTAAATTCTTTTTTTCTTTTGTTGCCTTTAAAGCGTTACAGTCAGTAACTAACAAGAACTTAACACCGATTAGGTAATGCCTAAAATGTTTCATCGCATTTACCACAGCAAGTGTCTCCAACACATAACTATGTTATTTTGCTTCATACGACTTAGTTGCCTGACTATAATAAGCAACTACATGCAATCTTCCATTAACTCGCTGAAATAAGATAGCTCCATATCCACTTGCACTTGCATCCGTATGCAGCTCTGTTGGAAGATCAGGATTAAACAATACTAATAATGGTCGAGTTGTAAGTTGTTCTACTATGTAATCTTTTGCCGCTTGACATTCATTACTCCATACAAATTCCGTATTATTTTTAGTCGATGCCGTGATACAGGCAGTTTTTGCAGCAAATTCTGGTACGAATTTTCGAAAATAATTGGCTAAGCCCGATAAATTGACGTATTTTCTTAACATTACTTGGTGTCGGGGAACTCACTAACGCATCAATTTTGGTTTTGCTTGGTCGTATACCATCTCCAGATACTTCTAGTCCTAAGTAATCAATAGTAGTTTGAAGAAATTTACATTTATCCACGTTTAAGGAAAACCCACTCCCAACTAATGCCTTGAGTACAATATCAAGCTTTTCAAGACCTTCATCAATGGTTTTGGATGTTATTAACACATCGTCCATGTATACCAAAGCCAATTTGTCTCGTAACTCACCCAAAGCCACGTTTATAGCCCTCTGGAAAACTGAAGGTGCATTAGCGAGACCAAATGGCATACACAAATATTCATAATGTCCATCGGGTGTGACAAAAGCAGTTTTTTCTATAGAATCCTCAGCAATTGGAATTTGGTGAAAACCAGATGCCATGTCCAATGACGTAAAATATTTATTTTCAGACAATTTATCTAAATGATCTTCTATCCTCGGCAAAGGATAGCGATCCTTTACAGTTATTTTGTTTAGTGCTCTAAAATCTACACAAAGGCGATTCTGTCCATTTTTCTTTTTGACAAGAATCATTGGGCTCGCAAACGGTGAGTGACTCTTATTATTCCATTATTTATCAAATCTGCAACAATTTCTTTTGTTATCTGCCGCTCACTGTGTGCCATTCTATATGGCCTAAAGAAAATATTGGCATCTTTCGTTAAACGTATACTTAGGGATCCCGTAGTTACCCTTGCCGTAAGAAAACCCGCTATAAAGTGTTTGGAGTACTTATCCAAAATAACATTCAGCTCCTTTGGACGAGGCTTTGACATACTACCAGTTGTGATAGCAATATTTTGGCTTTTCAGACAAAAAGCTGACTTACTACGATGTAAGTACGATCCATTGGCAGTAACCGTAATTGTAAGCGTAGGATCTTTCAAAATGTCTCTTCCAATAATAATTTCATTTTGTAAATGTTTTTTATCAATCAAATAAAGGCTAACCTCAATAATAAGATCTTCAAATTCTACAAATGTTTCAAGCCTTTCAGATAGTAAACTAGGTTCTCTCCCAATACCTTGCACAGACAGTAATTTTGTAGTTCTTTTTGCAGATATTTTGTCAGCAATGTCGGATCTTATCAACGAACAATCAGATCCCGTGTCGAGAAGACAATTATATAATTTTCCCTTAATAACCACTGGAGTGTAATTATCTGATACCAACGAAATCTTGCATAGATTTATTTGTTTTCGGTCAGCTCTTTGTTTAGCCCAGCAGGTTTGTTCTTCGTGTCCAGATTTTCCGCAAAAGGAACACTTAATTTTGGTTTCTATGGGTTTGCTTGGTATTTTCTGTACAACCAATTCGTTTGTCTTTTGTTTTTCCGTGCAATGAGCTCTAATATGACCCTTTTTGCCACATCCATAGCAACGTTTCTCATCCTCTACGCGCCTACGTTTCAATGAATTAGGTAACTTGTCTTCTTTTTCAACATGGGATACTGGTTTATTCTCTTGTAAACGGCATGTTATATTTTCTACTTTTCGCAAAGGTTTTTCTCGTATCGAAGACAAATGATTAATCAAACTTTGCACAGTAGATGGCATAACAAATGTAAGAGAATTTCTTAAACTCACCTCACTAATGCATCCGATAACAATTTTGACCATTTTGTCTTCTGGAATTTCAAAAGGTAATTGATTAATTTGGCAAACCTTTTCCATTACGAACTCCGTATAGGAAGCATATTCATTGCTTTCTGAGTTGGCAACCTTCCTGAGTTGTGTAATAATGTCTGTACCATTAGAAAAAGCGTGTATCAAAGAAGCGCATAAATCCGGCCAGCTATAAAGTTGATATCCGTAATTGTTGAACCATAGGTTTGCCCTCCCAAGCAGAGAAACTTGTATTCTTGGCAAAATGTCAAAATTCTGCAAACCGTCTCGTTGTACTCTTGCATCAATATCCGTGCACCACTTCTGAATATCAACGCGGGAGTGATCTGGATCAAAACTCGGAAAACCCACCAACGCGTCGGTTGATTGTGACCATTGTGTGGATTCTCTTAGATTGGAGTCATCTTCAGCCATCTTCCCAATAGAGTGTGGTGTAGGCTGAAGTAATCCCACTTCTGATGATAGAAACCCTTTTTTTTCAATTCTGTACACCACCAATTATTTTTATATAATGACAAACTTTTCAGTTTAACTTTTCCCTTTTATACTTTCCAGGTGTACAGATCTGACGTCAAATTCTTTATGACAAAAATTGAAAAGCACTTCAAACTGAATTGAGCAAGTATTTTTCTTGCTCTAACATATATGTAAATAGACGTAGAAAAAGCAGTTCAGTACCATTTTCTCCCGTGTTTCTCAACCGATTAGATAATTTTTCTTTGAAGTGAATAAGAGTAAGAAGAAGGAGTACTCAGCATACTTTTTCTGACCTTTGACCTGAAATATGAGCGTTAAAACAGAATTAGAGCTAAGCTATAAGAGACGAAAGAAAACGGTGTAAGAAGAAATTTTAGACATTACTGATTTGTATAAAATATTCGACAGACATTTCTCGCTATCTCTTACGGATACCCTACAATAAGCATATTTTTATGTAACATATGCGAATATATATTGAGATTGTAAAATTTCTTCCAAACAGTAAACTTTGAAAAATTCCCGTTATTTTGACCTTAAAATTATGACGATATTTCAAAGTCTGTACCTTTTCGCAGTACAACGTATTTTTGTATGAAAAGTCATTGGTTGACTTTTATACGATATACGAAAGCTTTTTTTTTTTGGTAATATTTTTCACGGATAGTATACTAAAAAATTTTTCGTTATTATGACATCCAAATTTTTGCGATATCTCGAAAACTGTAGACTTCCTCAGTACAACGTATTTTTGTATGAAAAGTCGTTGGTTAGCACTGAGCGGCAAACGGAAAATAGAAATAGATTCTTTGTTTTAACCTTATTCTACGCTGATCTAAAAACGAAAGCAATTTTATATCACAGTGAAAAGGTCGAATTTCGACCACTGGCGATTTCTAGTTAACATAATTTCAGAATTTTCAGAACTTTTTTTCAATAAACTTTATGGATATTTTAATTAATCTGAAAATATTATGAATTAAGACCAATTTTATTGCTGCATAAGCAAAAAGTATGCAGCATATTTCTTGCATATGCTTTTGCATATTTTTTGAACAAAATTTGCATATCATAGATATGGAGTAATAGAATGCATTAATGAAGTCAAAGTCAATATAAATCCAAAACATGACTTTAATCAGACCTAAAATAAATTTACTGATAAGTATCAAATATATTTTCTGTGCATACTTTCGGGCTGAACATTTTTGAGAGCAGTGTGTCCTGTAAAATTATTTTACTGTCAAAAAATAATTACAATTTGAGAAATACTCTGTGCGGAGCAGTAACTTGCCTTTTATGTATTAAGATGTGCATATTTTCAGGCTGAACAGTTATTGGACACGAAGTAGCGTGCTTGCCTTTTATATGTTAAGATGCTATCTGGTGCAAAATATCTTCAGTTAATACTAAATATTGAATAAACCAACCAACGTAACAAAGAATATTGGATCAGTTGGTAGTGTATAACACTATCAATCGAAGGGTTATGAGTTCGATTTTCACCGCAAACTAAGAAATATTTTTAATTTTATATTCTCTTGGTGCAACAGACGCAAGCAAAAAGCTACAACAATTCTAGAAAAGGTGTATTGAAAAAATTGTCGTTTTTGAGATTTCACTCAAGAAAATCACAAAACAAGGCGTAAAAAGCTTCGCTTCAAAAAAGTAAATGGCCATTTTAGCCCTTCAAAAGACTTTGGCGGAGCTTCTATAGATTTATAGTCTCATGAAGGTTTAAATGGACATTTTTACTATCTGATGTTTGCCATTGTCTGCGGAGAGGTGTTTCGGCTGAACAAATATATTAGATCAATTGAAGAAACATACTGTTATTTATTCTTAAGTTAATATTATTTCTCTAAGGCAGCAGAAAATAAATTAAATGATAATGTATTTCTCTTTTTAAGATCTTCCTTTTATTCTGATTCAGATCAATGGTTATGCTTTCAAATCAATATTTTTTTTATTGCTTCGACTAAACAAATTTTTCCCATTTTTTATGAAAATGCATTTGAAACTGTAAGGGTTTTTAGAGGTAGTCTTGTTACTGTGTTCAATTACTGAAGCGTTGATTATTTTAAGAACACAACAACAAAATGGACGTCTTGTCATATTTCAACAACTCAACACTCTAACAATACCTTGACCCTATTGTTATGAGTGTTAGTACGGCGTTAAATATTTTTGTTGTCAGTTAACAATCTAATTTTGACAGAAGTGTAGGTGTAGCAAAATTATTTAATACCTGTGTTCACACGTACATCAAAATTTCAACAATCTAACACCGTAATAAGACCAGCTCTGAATAACCTTTATGTACCTCGTTTAAGAGCATATTTTAAAACTGTAACAGTAACTTACTCGCTCTGTAAAATTTTTTCCAAATTTGCGATGCGTACCTAAAGCTTAAATCAAAATTTGCGGTTTGGTAAAAAATATATTTGTTAAATGTGACAATTACAAGGCTTAATTTTTTACAAATTCCCTTCTGGCTCTTATACAGGGTCCGCCAAATAACTTTTTTTTTTAAATTCTATAAAAAAAACTACTGAATATTTTTTAAAATTTCTTTTTTTATTTGAAAGTACAATTCTTCTGGTTAATAATGGAAAATAATTTTATTCAAATGGCTGCCTCGGCTGGCCATGCAGTAGCCTTCACGATCGGTCCAATTCTTAAGCACATTATCGATTGTGTGCAGCTGTATTTCACCAATGAGGTGGCCAAACAACATCAGCTCTGCGGCTGGTAATGCGATCTTCAAAAACAGGGCGCAAAACATCGAGTGTAGCTTCGGCTGTGTGGCACGTAGCGCCGTCCTGTTGAAACCAAATGTTGCCAATATCCTCCTCTTCAATTTTTGTGAACAGAAATTCGTTCAACATGGCCCGATAACGATCGCCATTGACTGTAACGGCCACTCCTTGCTCATTTTCGAAGAAAAATTGCCCAATTATGCCTCTAGACCGAAATCCGCACCAAACAGTGACTCGTTTTGGGTGAAGCGGCTTTTCAATGTATGCGTGCGGGTTTTCTGTTCCCCAAATGCGACAATTTTGCTTGTTTACATACCCGCCAAGATCAAAATGAGCTTCATCTGAAAAGATGATTTTTTTGGCAAAATCGGCATCTTCTGTAAGTCGATCGCAGGCCCACTTCTCAGCGTTGTTCAAGCGTATACAGAACCATATTCGTTCAGCGGAAGGATAAAGCTAATTATCTGTCAAATCAGACATGAGCTAAGTGTTACCATTCACGAAATAAGCACTAGTTGAAAAAAAAAACGTTATATGGCGGACCCTGTACTTCATAAGAGTCTTTTGTTACCAAATGAACTCTTTGACGATTCCCATGATTATAAATAAAAACAAGCAATATTACTTGTTCCATCTTTAGTCTCCGGACGAAAACCTCCAATTGTTTGTCTGCACCGTTGGCAACTCTGTCAATCTTCAATTGTTACAGACTTGATGTCGCTGTTGCTGCTATTATAATCGTAGTAGCTACAATTGCTACTTCAAATAGTATCACTAACAACAGCAAGCAGTATCTGCAACAACTCCAAACAACATAAGCAACAAGCGACAGAAATGATCTTCAATGAATGCGGAAGTTTTTCTCGGCTTACGTAAGACCAGCTCTGCTAATGTTTGTATGTGTGTCTGTATCTTTATTTATATACATACGTATGTTCATCACTTCTGCTACTGCCAACAATAAACTTAATATATATGATATACCAACAAATATTTGGAAGATTGTTTCGATTGCATGCAAGTCATTCGTGTTGGCCGAATGTAACTGCAAAAACATATATTGATACCTGCCAGGGCCGTAGCCAAAGAGGGATTTTGGGGTTCAAACCCCTCCCAGAGGGTCGAAGTTTTAATAAAAATTAATGTATATAAATAATTATTTCATTGAATCTCTTTAATATGTTCTAAAAAAACTTAACAAATCATATACTTAAGTTGCGTTTAGGTGTAAAAGTCTCTGTTTTGAGATGAATAGTGCAAACAACAATAGTGAAAACTAATGTATCGCGATTTATCGGATCAAATGTAATACATTCAAAATTACCATCACTATTGTTTTTACTACCCTTGACATCGGCAGCTGGAGATGATGGCAGTGATGATAACCGTGAAGCCAACAAGAAACACATTAGGGCGTAAAGACTTTTTTGCCAAATTTTTAGGGGGATAAAGCTGAATTCGAAAGTTCTACTCAAAAAAGAATTTTGAAATTTTTTTCAAATATTTTAAAAAATGTTTAGAGGTCTCTAAAAACCGTTTTTTCCAAAAAAGTAGTTTTTCAAAATAATACTTGTGTTGTCTACCCATAATTGGTGCCTAACTGAATGAAATAATGTTCCAACGATCTTATTTGCAAAGAAAAATGTTCAAATTTAATTTTTGTGGGCTTGAAAGAGGGGTTCCAACTTTTTTTTTTAGACAAAAGGATCAAAACGGAGTTTTTTAAAATTTTGCTGTTTATCATTTTCAACTTCAATTTCTCCAAATTTTCGATCTTAGTATGCAGTTTTAAGCAACATTCAATTTTAAGTAAGTAAAAGAAAAAAACGTTAATTTATCTTTTTTTACCGAATTAACACGCAGATAAAGTTTTGAAAACATGTCTTTTTTCGGTCGATTTTTTAGCGTGAGCAACGATTTTATAAAAAAAATGTATAAAATCTTTAGTATGAGGGTGGACCTCAAAGCAAAACAAGAGACTATACGACTACTTTAGTTAAAGGTAAACGTTATTTTGCTTTAATTACTTAGGATTGAATGCTGTTTAAAACTGCATACTAAGATTTTATATTAAGGGCAAAAATTTTGAAAAGGGCAACCAGTAACATTTTTTTTAAAAAACTCCCTTTTTTGACCCTTCTGTCAAAAAAAAAGCATTTGCGTCGTTGGACACACGAGTGAAGCGAAGCTTTTTTGCATTTTAATAGATTTGATAATTTAATGGTTTTTTAATGAATTAATTTTTAAATTCAAAAATTTTTAATATCAAAAAGTTAACTAAAAAAATACACGTTAATATTCACACCAGTATATTTTATTACATTGCATTATTATTTTATGTGAAAACATGTTACAGAATTTTTAAATATTTTTGTAAATGTTTTGAATTATTATTATGGAAATTTATTAATGGCATTGTTGGTTTTGATATCTAAAATAGCAAACGTACATTACATATCATCGATATATCTAGCAAATACAGCATCAATAGTTTTGTCCTTAATCGTATTGTACAAATATTTTAATAGCTTATCATTCGTAAATTATATTTATCAAAAAGGCATTGTTTAAGTGCCTGTGAACATTCCAACAATTGGTACCTTGTGATAAGTTTCGCCCAGTGATGCCAGATTGAGGGAAATTTCCCTTTTTGAGGGATATTTCAATCGTCTTATGAGCTAAAAGGGAAAAAGGAAAGCATTTCGCTTGGTCGTACAAATAAAAAATAATTTTCAAATGGAGAACTAAAGGCGTTATTCTGGTGATTTGCAATTGTAAATTAACATACAAAGTAGTCTTTATAATACTTTTTTTAACATGAAGTTGGAAAATTCAAAAACTATCATATAAATCTTTCTTGTTCAGACCTTTTTGTGTGTTGACAGTTTTGTCAAGTAGCTTTCGATAGCATTTTATACTGAGAAATCCTTATAATTGCAATTGTCAATTTCTAGAATTAGTCGATAAATATAAGTAGTTAATTGCTATGTATATTATTTTGCTTTTTGTATTGTTTCGTTACTTTTAACAAAATGTTTAATTAATCTAAAAAATTACTAGATATTTTTATTGTACCCACTTAGTTTCAAATAATTCGCAGTGGAGAACGAATGTATCCGTCTTCAAAGACGTCTTTCAAGACAGCACTCAGTCTTCGAGGACAGATCACTCCAATCTTATAGCTGTGCTCGAAGACCATTTCGAACAAATTAGCCAAACGATTTGCAAGACTATTCTTCGCCATGTGTTCGACGACGGATGGGATCCACGTACTGTACGTGTTCACTTAAGACCAGTACACGCTCTATTGCTTTATGCTTTCCATTCTCCCTCATTCCCTTCATGGATCTATCCGTCTCTGAAGCCAGATTTTCTGCTTTTAAATATATATTTTATAAATTTTAAAAATTTTTGAATTTATGAATACAGGTCAGCAAAAAACCCGTTTTGTTACTCCGTTGTCTTCAACGACGGTTTCAAAGACAACGTCTTCGAAGTCTACTTTCGCCACTGGGTTTGTATGGAAAAGATATTTTTTATAACACATACTTATATATTAATCAGACCAAATAATTTTTAAAACAGATTTTATACTATAAAAAATGCACTGACAACAATTTTTTTACTAATTTTATAGCAATTAGAAAGTGCATAGAGGAATAAGCAAAACAAAATCATATGATTTTATTTATTTACTAGTATAAAAGCCTGTCCTACGACAGGTTCTTCGCACACTTCCTTTTTTTATACACTTGATTTTTGCAAAATACAAATGTACCACTTTAAATAACACTTTACGTATTGAAGCAGTGTTGAAAAATTAATTAAAGTGTAAAAGTACAAAAAGTCGAGATTGGTAACAATCATATTCATACACAAATTTACAAACTGGACTTGCAACCTCAATACGTATCAACTTAGGTGTCGTTTTGCGGCTAATACAATAATATTTTTTGGTACAATCCACTCAAATCGACTCAAAAGAATTTCATGAAATTCGTCATAATTTTTTTATAAAAGAATGAAAAAAGAGGTAGCTAGATCAAAAACGTACTATTGTATAAATCCAATATTGTCGCTAATAAGTATCAAATACATTTGCTGTGCATGCTTTCAGGCTGAACATTTTTGAGAAAATTGTGTCTTGTAAAATTACTTTACTGTCAAAAAGTAGTTACAATTTGAGAAATACTGAGTGCGGAGCAGCAGCTTGCCTTTTATGTATTTAGATGTGCATACTTTCAGGCAAAAGTTGCTAAACACTTAGATGCTATCTGGTGCAACATATCTTCAGGTAATACTTAATATTGAATAAAAAAACCAACTTAGCGAAGAATATTGGATCAGTTGGTAGTGTATAGGACTGTCAATCGAAGGGTTACGGGTTCGATTCTCACTCCATACTGAGAAATATTTTTAATGTTATATTATCTTGGTGCAACAGACGCAAGCACAAAGCAACAACAATTCTTAGAAAAAGGTGTATGGAAAAAAGTGTTGTTTTTGAGATTTCACTTAAGCAAATCACAAAACGAGGCGTAAAAAGCTTCGCTTCAAAAACAGGTCAAATCCCTCTTTCAAGGTCACAAAAACAAAATTTAAACATTTTTCTTTCCAAATAAGATCGTTGGAACATTTTATTTCTCAGTAAGGCACTCATTCTGGGGAGAAAGCACAAGTATATTTAAAGAAGTAATTTTTTGGAAAAAACTACCTTGAGCGACCTTAGAGGTCAAAAATTACCTTTTTTAAAAAATCTGAAAAAATTCTCAAAATTTTTTTTTTGTAACAAATTTTCGAATTCCGCTTCAGCCCCCCAAAACTTTGACAAAAAAAAGTAACCACCCTAATACACATGTATACTCAAAAACCTTTACCTTCGAACCGCCTAAAAAGATTTTCAAGTATACTTCAGCCAACAACTTATTTTAATTTTCCCTCGAGCTGTTCTCGAAAATGTAAGTTTCAACATTCATGGTTTTGTCGCTGTAGTTGGTTGGCTTATTGTAAGTTCTGCGTTTTTTTAAGCTATGCTTTTGGCGGCATTGCATCACGGCCTCTTCGACAAAAAAAGTTTTTATTAAATAAATTTTTCTGCCCCCTTTATTGTGACCCTTTTATACTCAAGAATTTGTAAGCAATTTACTTTTGAATTAAAGATATGATTCTTAACCTGGTTTAATTTTTGAGAAATGTTTGAAGTTACTCATGAGTTGTAAAAAGTTAACTTACATTTTTCAGAAGTCTGACCCGAGGAAAAGTTTTAAATCAATCGTTTAAGTAATTTTTTTGAATTTTTAGGTTTTAAGATCTATTCAGTTTCTGTTAAAGTTACTAATGTTAATGTTTTTAATTTTAAATAAATGAGATATCGTTCCCATCGCTAAAATATCTTAAAACATACCTCCGTAAGTCAATGGGCGAGATCCGTTTGAACGGATGTGCAACCCTTAGCATGCACAGTGATCGCACAATAACAGAGCAGGACGTGTTGGTATAATTTGCAAATAAAGAAGACTTTATTTTTGATATTTTTTATTTTATTTCCTTACAGAACCTTTCAAAATTCAAATAATATAATTATTACTTTTTTTTAATTTCTTAAAAAGTTTTTCAGAAAGTGTTTATTTTATAATTAATATTTTAGCTTTAATATGTATAAATTTTAGAAATTCTGGCCATGAATGCAAGCACTCAAAACCTTTCCAAAGATATCGTGAAAGTGATGATCGCATTAGAAATAATGAAGTTATTTCAATTTTAGTGAAAATAAATTAAAAAAAAATAAAACCAAAAGCAGCATTATCTTTAATGCTATTGGAGGTTTTCGCAAAATTTTATAGCTCACTGGCGGCTATTGTAAAAGCCAAAATGTGTTGGGAATAATTATAAAGTAGACCAAGGATTTCTAGAGGGGTACAAATGGAACTTTCTTCTAATGTAAGTCAAGGCACCTTTCCTCCAGGAAAAATCGGAAGGCTTCCATTTAAAAGTGATAAACAAACATTATCCACCGTATCTTTCGGAAGCTTAAGGGTAGTTTTGTTTTTATGTTGTTTACAAACCGCTTCTTTGAGAATGCATATGGAAACTTTTACTTATTGTCAAGCAATGACAACAGAAAATATTAATATCATTGTTTCCCAGCTGTTTATTATAGAATTCGATAGTCTAGTGGTAGCACGCTTGACTGTCGCTCAGGGGTTCCGGGTTCGAATCTTGGCCGGGCATTTTCATAACAAGGCATAGGAATGTTTCCACATTAATTCTTACAATAGGGGCGAGGACTGCTTCTAATTAGCTTTTTAAGACAGCGGAGAGGAATGTTTCCTTTTAATGACATGCTATGTAAAAAAAGAAATTAAGTGTCCAACGGAAGGGAATGCTTCCTACATTCCATGGAATGTTTCCTGTTTATATCCGGGAATGTTTCCATTTCCTGGAGGGTTAATATATATTTACTTACAAATATAATATATAAAAACTTAACTTGAAAATAAAATGAAACAAAGATTAGTATATTTTAATTTTGAATAAAAAAGTTCATCAAAACCCCCCATGGGTAAATCCTGGCTACGACCCTGATACCTGCTCCAAATAAATTTTTTTTTACTGCTTCAAAATGGTGAAGACTGCAGGCTTTTGACATGGTTAAGCTTCTAAAATTTAGCAATTTTTTTTCAGGAACTGTTTGTTGCCTGTAATTTATGTGAGAAAAATTATTTACTTTAATACTATTATGTTTACACTATTAGTGGAGGGGTAGGATTTCAAGATATTTGTGTACCAAACTAAAAGGTCTCTGACGAACTTCTGGTTAGGAGCTTTTCTTTGACAAATATTCTAATACGGTCAGTAATTCGTGGTCCTGAACGAAGCTTCTAACAGCTCGTTTTGTTGATTTGCTTGGTTAAAAATCACAAAAAAATGACAGATTCAAAACTACAGATTTTTGAAGGGTGACACCAGAAGGGTTGCAAACAGGTGGTAGGTACGCTCAAAAGAAATGTTGGGATCGAAAAAAATAATAGGAGCAGCTCATACATTGCGTCTTTTTAGAGATCAATTCGGGTGAAATATGAACTGATTTCTACATTTTTCGTAATTTTTTCAAAAGTTTTTTTTTAAATCATGTTCAAAAGAAATATTGGAAATAAAAAAAAACAGATGCGTCGCTGGACACACGAGAGAAGCAAAGCTTTCTAATTTGATGGTTTTTATTAACAACTGCGGCCACACAATTATTCTGAACTCGTCTGCACCCGACAAAACAGACTACTGTGTGCCGTGCTTAAATCTTGAAAAGAACTATGCAGTTTTCATCCCTTCACGGCTAGACTGGGCAAACAAAATCCCCCTTAAAACCTCCGCCACAAAAATATTCACAGATGGATCCAAACTTCGAGAACAAGTAGGGAGAGGTATCTACTCCCAGGATCTCGAAATCGAAGCGTCCTTTAGACTTCCTAACTATTGTAGTGTCGACCAAGCGGAAATGATAGCTATTCACGAAACCACTAGGATTCTAGGTCAAAAAGACCTTGAAGGAAAAAGTATTTCCATCTTTTCAGATAGCCAAGCTGCACTGAAAGCACTGAACTCAAATATTGACAACTCTAAAACTCTCACTGAGTGCCGCAAATCTCTTAACGAGATGGCAAGGCTACTCAGGATTCACCTCATAAGGGTACCCGGACACAGGGATATCGAGGGCAACAATTTGGCCGACGAACTGGCAAGGACGGGTACGACCTCTAACACCCTCTTAAATGAGGACTTTATTGGTATACCCATTTCCTCCTATAAGCTCCAGTGCAAGAACAGATCCTTAGGTCTTGCACAAGAACGCTGGGAACACCTTGATACATGTAGGATAACTAAGCTAACATGGCCTACCTACGACTTAAAACGCACCAACTCACTGCTTGAGTTAAGCAGGGCAAACCTGTCAAAAATAGTAGAAATCCTAACGGGTCACTGCCTGATCGGAGCGCATGCCCTTCGGTTGGGAGTTGCATCAAACGATTTCTGCAGAAGCTGCAATTGTGAGGAGGAGGTAGAAAACGTTCAGCACCTCCTCTGCGAATGTCCGGCTCTAGCTTAAAGGAGAATGGCAACTCTGGGCCTTCCCTTTTTAAATGGACTTGCCGAAGTCTCATGCTTGGAAATCAAGCATATCATTAAATTCATTATCCGCTCGAACTGGTTTGAGGAGGGAAATCTCTACTAGGTTTTAAAGAGATCATGTGATATCACAACAGGCCTGCACTGGCCTAAGTGTACGAGTCGTCTATCGGCTGAGCCACCATTACCTAACCTAACCTAAATGCATGCATGGCAGATAACGCAGCGACATCTAAAGCTTTCAATAAAACCCTGAATTATTGTCGGCAAGAAATCATTAACTCTTCCAGCCTTCTAGGAGCTGGAAAGGAAGTTGGAACTTTAAGTCTAAAACAATGTTTTGTTCATGCATAATGTAACAAAAGATATGGTAGCAAAACTTGTTGAGGTTCATGAATTCAAAAAATGCTGCATATCACCCAAAAGCGGTTGATTTTTTAAACTTCCTTGTTGAAATTGTTCATCCTAACACGTTGAATGATGTACAAGGACACAGATTTATGTTTTTGGTTGATATTGCTTTTCAGATTATTCAGTTGAGTGATTTGCTGATTGAATTCTCCTGCTTAAATCCGAATGGAAAAAATTAAAATTTTTTTGATGCAGATTAGAAGAGCTTTTTCCGGGCTATAATTTCTGACAACTTATTTTGCAAAACTATTACGCAAGCTAATATGGTTGCAAAAAAACCTCGATTTTTAGAGGTTATTTCAAACCATTCCAGCTAACGGTTGGCAATCGCTAGAGTCAAAATACTTGGAGAATCATCACAACATAAACTAATACAACTTTTTTTCGTGAGGCGCCCTAATATAAAGAGGGGTTTTGGGCTCCATTCATTTTCTAAACATATTCCAGAACCTACCCGCAAGGCTTGATTCTAAATCCTGGATGTAATATAAGCACGTGACGCGAAAAAAATCCATCGTTAAAATGGATGGACGCCTGTTAGAAAACGTGAATTTGAAGAACTATAAAATAAATGTTTCAAATCGAGTTTCCTGTATGCATGGCTTAGCTCAGCTTTATTTATAAATATACCTTAAAAAAGTATTTTGATTTTTCTTCAAAATAAATTAACATATATGTATAATGAAAATATCGTCATATAAATCAAAAAAGCCGTAAGTTACAATAAACTCAAAGTCGACTTTTTGATTGATTATTGATGCTCCTTATCAAAATACATGTTCCTGCTAAATTTTACACTCCTACAACTAAAAACGACGTTTTTATTAAAAAAGTTCTAAAATCTTCAAGTTTGAGCGCAACTTACAATTACAATTACATTTTAGAAAGATTTTTGACCCTCTTGTAAAATTTTTTAATTATAGCCTTCGGCTTTTTGACTGAATATAAAGAGATTTAAAAAATTGTCACTACCTAGGGGGGCAAGCACCCTTCACCACCAGCGGATGCCCATGGTCGTGTTGGTTTAATGTTGTTCTTAACCCTCATCGGTCCCCTGTATGCGCACGCATACAATTTTTGTACCCTTACTGTATTTGCCTGTGCAGTTATAGTTACGAATGTCCCTGTGTATGTGCGCGCATACACATAAGCAGGTACCTGGAATTGCCGCTTATTTTTGTGTGTGGATTTATAGCACGCTCTTATTTTTTCGTTTTATGAAATTCAGTTTGTTCTGGAACACACATAAGTGAAGTTTGAATTTTGATTGTGTTTCGAAGTATTTGGTAAAAAATGGATAGAGTTTTACGTGAAAGAAGGCAGCGAGATGAACTAGAAATGGATTTTGATCAGACGAGGAGAATGATGAAAGTGAAGTTAGCGTGCATTCGGATGAAGACTACATTGAGCAAAATTTAGCAGAAGAAAATGCAGCAAATCCTGAAAATAAATATTTTTAAAAAAATTAGAAAATTGAATATTCATCGCAACCATTTGAAATAAATCGAAGAAATTCATTTCGACGTGCAGAAAATTTCACTTCAGGTAAAAACCTACCCTCTTTGTTATGGGTTCATGTTCATTATATGTTTCATTTTTGTTATAATTCAGGTCCAAAAGCATTATCAGCTGCTACTATAGTTGATGTTTCGTCTGCATTTCACATGTTCCTTGAACCGGTTGAGAATATTATTTTGAACATGACAAATTTATCTGGTGTGCGAAAGTACAAAGACGATTGGGAAAACATTGATTTGGACACTCTGCACGCATACTTTGGATTGTTGCTGCTTTCTGGTGTGTATCGGTCATACGGTGAATGTGTCACTAAACTGTGGAATGACGAAACTGGTCGGCCAATATTTAGAGCAACAATGACTTTGAAAATGTTCAAGCGTAACCATGGTTGCATTCGATTTGATGACCGCAAACAACGTATGGCCAACACAACATCTACAAGTACTTCTGTACGTGACAAATTGGCACCGATTCGAAACGTATACGATAAATGGAATCCTAATTTGAAAGTTGTATATGAACAGTTAGTTCCGTATCGTGGGCAATGTCCGTTTCGTCAGTATATTCCATCCAAGCCGGCGAAATATGGCATCAAAATTTGGGTGCTATGCGACTCAAAAAGCTGGTATGCATACAACACACAAATTTATGTTGGTCGGAATCGGACCTTCTGACAGAAATGTAACGTGTGACAACTTTTTCACTTCGTATGAATTGGCAGAAGATTTACAAAAGAATCGCATGACTATTTTGGGAACAATAAGGAAAAATAGGACTGAAATTCCTTCAGTTCTACTCAACATGCGTCAAAAGCCAATTTATCATACAGAAGTTGTATATGAACATAAATTGCAAGCACTTATGTTGTCATATGTTCCTCGCCGGTACCGATTTGTGAAATTGCTCAGTACATACCACAATGTTGTCAGCATAAATGAGAATAGTGAAAAGAAGAAACCTAACATCATTGAAAACTACAACAAAACCAAGAGTGGAGTTGATACTATGGATCAAATGGTGGCTACGTACACATGCAAACGAAAAGTCAATCGGTGGTCAATGGCAGTATTTTGTAACATGCTTGATGTTAGTGCGTTGAATGCATTCGTGACGTTCATTGCATTGTTCCCGAATTGGAAAAATTCTAAAACAAACCATAATATTCGTCGTCGAAGTTTTATCGAGGAGCTTGGATTGAATCTCGTTGAAAAACATATCACTAAACGTAAAAAGCAACCTTAAAGTAATGATGCAGTGTTATTCAAAAAATTCGGGAAATTCGCCATTTACCAAGCACATCAAAACGAGGCCGATGCTACATCTGCACATATAAAAATAACAAAAATCTTTTTGCTACACGCTGTGAAAAGTGTAGAAATTTCATTTGTGCCGAACACAATTTCAATTTATCCAAAAAATTTTGGAAATAATTGACAAAAGTTAAAAATTCAATTTTTTTTTTCTAATATATGTAATATTTTAATTAATTTAATTCTAAATCTACCTTTATGAAGTTCAAATGTATTAAAATGATAGTAAACAATGTAGTAAACATAAAAAGTCACAAAACATAAATGGTTGTTAATTTTGTTTAGATTTTTTACAATTAAAAATATATGTGTATGCGCGCGCATACAATGGGACCGATTAGATATATCTCTCGAGGGACCGATAAGGGTTAAAAAATATGAAGTGTTTGTGCAATATCTATCGAAAGGTTGTGTGATGCCAGCCGTGTTTTCAAAATGAAACGTTTCACCCCACAAACTCCGTTTTAAGGCGTTAGTGCATTCGTGTCTGTTTAATGCGTTTGTATTGGTTTTTGGCATTTTTCAATTCATTGCAAGAAATGCGATCAGCTACTACACCTATCGAAACTGCGACTCCGACCTCGATATAAGCAATGAATAATAAATTTGGATTCGATGACTTTTATTTAGTATTTTAGTTTCTTGCTGACTTAAGAGCCCGCCCGAGGCAATTTAACCGATTTATGTCGATGTTAATACATGAAAACGGAAAGCGTCTTTTGGTATAACGCTTCACCTCACTCTTTTTTTAAAAATCGAAAAACGAACATTTTCGAAGTATCCCAATAATTTTTTGCTGAAATCGAAAATGTTCAAATTCGAGCGCATAGAAATCAAGAAAAATGTCCATTTTTGTGAATTAAGACAAAAACCATTCAAAAATTATAATTTTTAAGGGTGCTGTGAGCCTCCAAAAAAAGAGAAACGCTTCACCCTACTTTGAACGAAAATTTGCGAATTTAGGGTTTATTAGTTTTGAACGCGTTTTGGGCTTATTCTTCGAATTTTACGTAGAATACGAAAATCAATCGTTTCCAGTGGCGTAGCGAGGGTGTGGCGAGCGAGGCACTTTCCTTGGGCGCAATCGCAGGGGGGCGCCGAAATTTCATTTATTTGTAAAATTTTTCACTGAACATTTTTTCTTTTCTTGCAGTCCTATTCTGGTGAGTATAATATATAAAAAAAAAATTAACATGAAATGCTAGTTTTTACTGCACTCACGTGTATAAATTACTTCAATTAACAATACATTCATTTACAAACCTATTGTCTGCGAACTAATTTTCATCACTTAAATTTGGATTTGTACAACACTTTTCATAATTTTTTAAAACCCTCGAAGTTTCAACCCGAAAGTTTTTTCTCGATGTGTGGAATCAGGTACTAGGTCAAATTGACCGCGTCACTATAGCTTTACAAGCAGAAAGTTTGTTGAAAAAACTGCACACTTGATTCGCGGACTGAAGAATTCATTGCAAGAACTTCGAAATACGGAATTTGAAAAAATTTTATTCGCGCATCTGCGTTGTCTGATACTCTTTTCCAAATTTTTCGGAAATCCAAAAACTTCGAATCATTGTCAAGAAGGCAGTCGATGTTCTAGTATCTGAAATCAGCTGGAGGTTGGGAAGAATGAGCACTTCTGAATTGAAAAAAGCAGCAACGGATTTGGCAGTAAAATATAAACAAGACATGAATGTCTTTGATTTTATTGATGAGATTTCTGATTTTAGACATGTAAAAAAAAATTAAAATTAACTGGCCATTTCAGCCCTTGGAAGGACTTTGACGTAGCTTCCATTGATCAATTGTGTTGTTCGTGTTATTAAATGTTTGATCACAAATGATCGAGAACTGGACTTACATGCTTTATGCCGACTCCGAACGGCTTATGTTTTCAAGAAGCTTTACATGGCAATTTTTACTCTCTGAGGTTTGCCATTTTTGTCTGCAGAGAGGTGACGATCGAACAGAAGAATTAATTCAAATTGAAAAAACTTTCTGTCTGAGCTGGAATTGAACCCTGACTACCGCGGTTCCTTAGCTAAGAGGCCACGCACTCTACCCACTAGGCTACGGCCGCCACATTTTAGACATGTAGTGTTTTCAATTTTCTCTGAGCACATGAAATCCGAACCGGTTTCAGAATTACTACTCCTACCTAGATCCATGTTTGTAATTTGAGAGAATCGTACCCAAAAATAGATATTAGATTCCGAATCTTTTTGACAATGCCTGTAACAATAGCTCCATGTGAACGCAGCTTCAGCAAGCTTAAACTTATTAAAAATTATTTGAGATCGACTATGGGTGAGGAAAGATTAACAAATTTTGTAATTTTATCGATTGAACATGAAGTTGCCAGTAACATTAATTTATATCAATGAATTTGCAACAATAAAATCTCGCAAAATCCAAATATAATCATGTTTAAAAATCTTTATTCTACACGACTATGTTCTTTTGATATAAGCGTTATTGTACAATACTTATGGCTACGTTTTTGTGAATTCTGTAATAAATAAATACATACTTATCTGAACCAAAATTTTTATTAATTTTCAATGAAATTTTTTAAACTTTTTCCTTTGTTTGGGATGGGGAAGGGGCGTTAATTTTTTTATTCGCTTCGGGCGCCAGTGAAGCTTGTTACGGCTCTGATGGTTTCAGCAATTAAAATTTTGCTTTGAACAAATAGATCCACTCTAATTGCCCAAAATTCTTTATATCTTACTCTGATTTCCCAAAATTCTTTATTTCTTACTCTCTCACTCAAACCTAGCCTTCACTCAAACTTTACTTCTTATTCTGACACTGTATTCCATTCCACCTATGCTAAATTTACTGTAATAACTGTTATTTAAACTGCAACTACTGACCGCTATGGAAGAGGACGCTGCAAATATATTATTACTAGTCCAACATTCGACGACGTTCGTCTGCCGTTGGCGGCATTCTATAGTATATGAACAAAAACAACACATCTACAAATGGCATATAGACCATAATGTAAGAAAGTTTGAGAATGTACAAGAAAGACTGACAATAAATGAGCAAACGGGATATTATATAATCACTGCACGAGAATGAGACACTCTTGACCGACTTTTCTTAGTCAGCTGCACTAACGGAGCCTTGCAGTTAAGATGGGTGTCCGTTAATACAAAAAAAAAGAAGAACCAGAAGAAGTCGTTAGAATGCATATATATAAGCAACGCATTCCAAAAGAAATTCAAAAGAAAGAATAGCTAAAGAAATAAAAAAAGCAACAGGTATTCAAATAGACAGGAGCAAAGAAAGACATAGACTTTTGTCTGTACAACGAACAAACAAAAACTACAAAAACTGCAAAAACAACAATGGCAACGGCAACAACAATGACTAAACCACTCATGCGTTGCTTCCAGCACTACGTATCGAGGTTTATAACCATCTTTGGAGTGAGTGACTCCAACCAAATGACATGATCACCTAAATAAATGCATGCAAATAAGTTGAGGAAAATCATTAAAATGTTTATCAATGAATTCTGTGATATAGAATTATATGAAGGTAAGTTGACTACATAAACAGTAAGGGTTTTCATGCAAAGTGGCAGGCTTCTAATTTGGGCAATTAGTTATTTTTGCCAGACAGGTTGTATGAACAGCCCTTAAAGTCGATTGTGCATTTGCAGCATATAAGTCAGCTGTGCGATCTGCCAGCGATGCGTTCCATTTAAACGGGGACGCTTTGCGGATTGTTTGCTTGTTTTCTGAAATTTTTAGAATTAAATCTTTATTAGTTTTGCTCAAATTATAACTTTTCCTTCAAAAAAGAAAACAGCTGATTGATCATATAAGTTTGCCACCTCATTTGCTCACCTAAATCGAAGAGCAAATTTATCTGGTTTGTGCAAAAGCTTTTTCATACGAATTTTGACAGTTCATTTATAAGGCTGATAAACTTATAAGGTTTATACCATTTATAAGGGTATTGCCCATTTGCATGAAAACCCTTAGTATAACTTCCCTTTTGCGATATCATGATATAGAAAATTTGCTATGCAGAAATGATGACATACAGCTGCTGATAAGATTGTTAGTTCTGTGTCGATAAGCAATAACAGCTTAAGTCTGATTTTAAAGTTTCGAGAAATCTTACTTCAAAATTTTCAATCTCTATATAAGTTATATGAAAGATTATTTCGTTTTTGTGTCATAATTTGGCTAGGGTCATGATAGAAGATCCAAATTTTATGTGTTTATTAAACTAAATGCGTGGAAAACAACTACATCAATAACTCAGTTCTGTCTTAAGTCGACTTAAGCGATTATTGCTTATCGACACAGAGTTATGTGCAGGGCTAGAATTTCGATAACATTTCATCTTTTTTCTGCTGCTTCTAAGACATTTCCTTGTTATTTAGAACGTCCATTTATGTTTCCTAAATTCCAAAAACGAAAAGTTTTTAGGTTATTTTTCATCGTTTTTTATCGGTTTTAATTTTCAGGTAATATTTACTACACGGTTAGAAATCTTGGAATAAATTTCAATACTTTTGAGCTTGCATATATGAATGGCCACACCAAAATTGTATTAAAATTAAATTCTGGCAAAATATTAAAATGAATTTTTAATAAAAATAAGTATTGAAATTTAGTCCTGTTTTTACTAATTTTTAATTCTGATTTTGTATAAAAATTAGGTCTAATAGTAAATATACTATCAAATTGATTCCAAAGGGTATAAAATATCGTTGTTATATTCGTTATATTTTATTGAAATATAATACAGCATATCTTAAAAATTATACAGTCACGTACCCCCCTCAAAAAATTTTTTCTGACGAAAGTATAGGCTTTCCTTACAAAAAAATTATATAGGATAAATCTGTACTTAAAATAAATTAAAACGACAAGTAAAAATTTCAGAAACAAACGATTTATTAAAAAAAAAACACAGATTTTCATTTTTCGCAACACAGAGAAGTATACATACTTCTTACAAAATGTTTAATGGAAACAAAAATAAAGAAAAATTTAGTATTTTGTTGGTCCGCCATTGCTCTCTAAAACTGCGCTCAATCTGTTTTTCATCGAAAATACTAGATTTGTTGCTGTTTGTATTGTAATTTTCGACCATTCTTTTATAAGTGCATTTTTAAGATCATGTTTGTTTTTTATTGTCCTTTTTCGAACATGGCGGTCCAACTCATCCCACAAATTTTTGATGGGTCCAAGTCCGGCGACTGGGGAGGAGAATGAAGCTGCTTTGGTACATTGTACAGCAACCCCTCCTTAACAACAACCGCTGTGTGCTTGGTGTCGTTGTCTTGTTGGAAGTATCAGCTTTTCGTAAGGCCCATTTTATGCACCAATTCCATCAAACTTTGTTGGAGTAGGTTCAAATATACGAATCGATCCATGGTTATGTCAATAAGCACTAAGTTTCCTACCCCAGTTGCCGACATGCAACTCCATACCAATACCGATCCTCCTCCATGCTTTATTGTCGGAATTAAATTTTTCGGAAGGAGCGCCTCGTACTTTTTGCGCCATACCTTCTGCTTGCACAATCACATCCGAATAGCTTGAATTTGCTCTCATCGCTGAACACAACGTTCTTTCAAAACGTTCCATCTATATCAAAATTCAGCTTTGCAAACTTAATACGTTTTTTCATATTATTAGCACTAATAAACGGTTTTTTCGCGGAATGCGGCTATGAAATCCACTTTTCCTTAATACACTTCGCATTGTTTCCGGGTGTACAATAACAATTTCGGCATTTTCCATATCTTTAGCTATGTCTATTGATGTTTTTTTTCTATTTTTTCGGATTTAAGTTAGTATATGTCTTTTTACACGTGTGTCAATTTTTGGAGGGTGACCGCAACTGGGTTTGTTTTTTAGTGATTTGGTTTTATTATAATTTTTAATCACTATAATCATTATAATTTTGTACACTCGACTTTGGACGTCCAACTATATTTGTGATTTCCCGTAAAATTTTCCATTTGTTTTTTATGCTTAATAATTAGTTCACGCACGTCAAAACATATTTCCTTAACTTTTGGACCCATTTGCAAAAAAAACTAATTAGCACTTGATGAGAAAGTGGTTAATATAAGACTAGAAGTCATAACTGTCCATTCAAAAATATACATTCATTCTCTTTAAATAACAGTTAAATGAAACTCTCGTATGTTTACTTTTCTGTGTTGCAAAAAATGATGTTATATAAATTAAAATAGTAAATGACTTACAACCAACTATTTTCCAATACCTTTTATTCAAGTTTTTTGCAAACAAATTCCTGTAATTTTTTTTTAAGGCAGTTTAAACTTTGGTCAGAAATGAGATTTTGAGGGGGGTACGTATATTTATCTGTGTGACTGTATATAATATCACAGTAGTATCGAATTGTTTCCAAGGGTATAAAATATCGTTGTAATATTTGAACTGTATTAAAACGTAAAACAAAATATATTCAAAAATTTTTTAATAAATTGAGAAGCATTAAGTTAAACTAGTAAATATTATTTTAAGTTATTAAATACATTTTCAAGTGATCAAAATTGCAATTAAGTTAATGTTGGCCTTTTTGCAATACACACGGTATTGAATGCGCAATGACGATATAATGTTAGCATATTTAATTTCATGACCAAATTTATTTTAAATACACAGGAGTACGAATATTTCTTGATTTATATATATTTGAACTATATATTTCCAATAACATAAAATTTAACTAATACTTCAACACTGATATATATTATTAAAATAAAAATTCGTTTACTTATTTTAAATGAGGTACTGAATTTCCAGTTTTACTTTTTATATGTACTTAATTTATATTCGAAAATATTTTCTTTAAATAAAATTATTTTATGTTATTACGAATTATAATAACAATAAAAATAATAATAATAATAAAAATAATAATAATAATAAATATAATAATAATAATAATAATAATAATAATAATAATAATAATAATAATAATAATAATAATAATAATAATAATAATAATAATAATAATAATAATAATAATAATAATAATAATAATAATAATAATAATAATAATAATAATAATAATAATAATAATAATAATAATAATAATAATAATAATAATAATAATAATAATAATAATAATAATAATAATAATAATAATAATAATAATAATAATAATAATAATAATAATAATAATAATAATAATAATAATAATAATAATAATAATAATAATAATAATAATAAAAATGATAAAAATGATAATAATGATAATAATAATATTATTGATAATGATAATAATTATAAAACAATACTTTCTTAATACCTGCACAACAATTTTTGTCAGTGAGAGAGCTACTAACACAAGCACTAAAGTCGAAAATTGTAGTAGTATTCGTATGAACACCCCCAGTGGGCATTTTAGCTAGCGATACGCAAAAGAAAGCCTGCTAGTAGTGCTCTTATTGGCGTCAATATACCTTCAATGCTCGCTGTATTGATGAGTGCTTCTGTTAGGACTACCTTTTGAAGGGTTGGAGTCTTTTCATGTTATTTTATATGAAAAAATTTTTTTAAAAATTTAGAAAAAATTATAAATGATCAGATCAGTTTAAAAAAAAAATCAAAACTTAAAGAAAAAACAGAAAAAAAATTTTTTGTCCGAGTTGGGTCGCGAACCCAGGTCTCCGAAATTTAACACATTACGTATCACATATGAAAACTTTTATAAGGAAAAATTCTAAGTCTTTTCTATTATTTTTGTATGAAGAAATTTTAGAAAAATTTCCAAAAAAATTTTGAAAACAGAAAAATTTTTCAAAAAGTGTAGATTTAAAAAAATAAAAAAATTTTTTTTGGTCCGAGCTGGGTCTCGAACCCGCGCTCCCGAAAGCTTACTTTCATTTGTAGTGATGCAAAATGAACTGGAGTTTGTTAACATCTGCGGTAGACGAATGGATAAGGTGCCAGACCGCCAGATAAGAGGACGTTGGTTCAAATCTGGAAATTAGACAAAAGAGTTTTTGTTTCAAGTTGATATTTATATTGCCTTTTTTTCTAATGTACATTCTCAAAAAGGGCTTCTAGCAGGCTTCTTTAGAGTCGCGAGAGAGGAAGGCCTAGAAAATTTTCTCGTTTCATATAAAAAAGGAAATGAGTACGGAAGGGCTAAGAAATCCATATGATGGCCTGCTAGAAGCACTTCAAAGCCCTGCTTTTGACCACTGGGCCACTTTATTTGTTAAAGTATGTATGTGTTAAAAATAAACTCCCCAATCAGCCATTTAGAAATAGTGATTGGATTAAGCTTACATACAATGCAAAAATTAAGCCTTTTCCAAGCACGCTTGTAAAACACTTGCGTAGGTAATAAATTTCCAAGTTACTTTGTAGAATTATTGCGTAAAAAACAAGTGTTGTACCCGGCCTGTAGCCAGACCAAGAAGACAGAGGGGGCAGGCATGAATCTTGGGGGAAATGTTTTTTGTTTTTTCATTTAAATAAAAAAAAACAATTGTTTTAACCTGTGAAATGAATACATTACACATATTTATTAAGAAACAGTTAATTTTATAATATATACAATGTATATTATACATAGATATGTAGATCTTTTTGAAGATTAATACATAAAAAATCATCTAAAAATTAATTCAGGTCTTTGTAATAAAATGAAGGTAAGAATACAAGATTTGGCTAACACTCGTATAAGACATTTTTTAAGTAAAACAAATAAAAAAAATTGAATTAACCCGCATCCATCGTTTGAATCAAATTGATGCAAATTTTTTATTCTGATTTATATATTAAGAACAAAAATGCATGTTTTGATTTAAATCTTTTGCTTCTTTAAATTTTTGCTAGATTTGCAGCTTTTACTTATTTTAAAATGAATAAACATTCATGATGCATAAAAAAAATTAAAAATTAAAAACATTTCAATGAACTATAATTCATTTTGTATCTGCATCAAATTGATGCACAACGTGCTTTTCATTTCTAGAAAGTTCCTATGGATGCGAATTAAAAAATTATTAAAATTCAAATCTTATTTTTTGGTAGCAAATGCAACAATTTGTCTGAAATGTTTTGTTAAACAAATTTCATATACATACATATTCAAGTCATGAATAAGGTGAATGTGTATGTTTTTTGTTATTTTAAACAAAATTAATTTTAAAGTTTACTAATTTAAACGGTTGTAGTAGGGGGGCATTGCCCCCATTTTTCCCCCTGGCTACAGGCCTGTGTTGAACAATAATACTTGGAAAGACTTGCTTTAAGTAAGTGTTTTCCAATCATACTTGCAAAATGTTAGCCAAGGTAATAATATCGCAACTGTTCAAATTTGCGATTGCTGTTAACTGTTGGCCTGTGTAGTCTAGTGGAAAGTGCGCTAGACTATCAACCCGACGTCCCGGTTCGAGTCCGGGTTCTCGGTCGTGGTTCTTTTCACATTCTTTGCTCTTTACTACATTTAAGAATTATGAAAACTAAGCATAGAAATCCACGACTTAACTGTGGAAAATATTGAATTTAAAGGACAAGAACCACAACTGAGGGCTTAAAATGCAATAAGGCAAGTTTTCTTGAAGGCAAGTCGAGTTTGATAGTGAGAAATGAGGACGCGGGGGGTACGAGAACCGGCGAATTTTTTTTTATTCTTATTTGCCAATTTAAGATGGCTGCGTATTGTTTAGTATTTATATATGCTTCGTTGTTAATTTTCTAGTCTTAACTACACTCAAAAAATACTGTAGTAAAATTTACTACAGAATGTGTATTTACTTCATACCAGGGAACGAAAATAAACCGAACGATATTTTAATGTGCCTCGCATGGCATGAATTTCCGTTCGGTTGCGTATATGTCAGTGGAGACGAACATAAATGTTATTATTCTGTATCGTTCGACAGCATGGCATACACTACATTATAATTATGTTTGCATACTCTCTACTCAACACATTCGGCATACGATATTTTTTACGAAGGCTATTATCTCTCATTTTGTGTCTCAGAATTAGTGTTGCCAACACTTTTTCATATGCATAAAATTATATATATAATGTAAAAAATGTATTTTCAACCAACTCTTGGATATTTAACTCTATTTGTGCAAAAATTCCCTCATCGTCAGATGAATCGTAATATTTATATACAGACACAGGGTTTCGAAATATTAAATTTCAAGAAGCCTTCTGGTATGTCAAAGCAATAGCAAAATACATGTTTTAAATCTTTTCAATAAACACTATATCACAAGAGGTGCATTACACATATGCAATTCTATTTTTTTTTACATGCTCTGTTTTTACAATGTTCATTGCACTTTTTACTTACCTTTCCATTCTATGTTATTAAATACAAATATAGGTTTTTATTTTGCGTAAATGAAAATTTTAATTTGCAAATATTTTATTCATAAGAATGCGCTAACATTAAAACCTTAACAGATCGGCACAAACAATTTTTCTATTGTTTTTAAAAAAAAAAGCCGGCAACACACTTAAAACTTTAAATAATTATTTTTAAAAAATATTCACTTTTCAAAACAAGCTAGAAAAAGCTAGAAGATTAGGGTTGTCAATTCGGTGACCAGCGTGTAGATTGACTCGTAGAAGATTTACATTTACTATTAACACGGGGGTTACACGAGACAGTACTGTTAAGACAGTGAAAAATACGTATTAGTTGTCAAACTTCGTATCTGTGAATAAGAGTCCAGACAATTGGTAAAACAGTTGGCAAGACAGTAGAGAAAATTGTAAAAAAATTTATATTTTATGAAGAAATTTTTGTTAAAACTACGAGCACGCCAAATTATTGCAAATTTCCAATTAATTCTTTTAAATTATATCATCTTCTATCATTTGATATGCTAAGTATCATTCTACTGTCCTAGATACTGTCCCGCCAACTGTCTACAAAAAAGTGAAGACAGTAGAGCAGACAGTAGCAGACTGCTGCAAAAATGAGTGTGTGTGAGTAAAAATTTGTGAATGTGTTGCGACTGTCTTAACAGTACTGTCTCGTGTAACCCCCGTGTTAGATCGCTTTCAGAAAAGAACAAAAAAGCTTGAGTGTCTCCTTAATGCTCTGTTAACTATTTGCCCAACGTCTAATACTAACGAACGCGTTTTTTCTGTGTCAACTATTATTAAAAATAAAGCGAATTGATTTTTTATATCAAATATTTAATATCTAATTGATAAATACCATATTTATACTTGCTAATATTTTGTGTTAGGATAGATACACGTTAAATTACTTACAAACGGTTTTTTTTATTTTGGATTCAATTCAAAAAGCTGTCATTTTCACTATTGTAAATTTTTTAAATAACATGGAAATAACAGTAGTAAATGTAGTTTACTTATGTTTTTTTAAACTGCAAAAATTATTATATTTAACAAAAAAACTTGTCATTAAAATCCATTTGTGAAAAAAAGGCCGATATATATCATATACAGATACACCGAAAACCTCAAGATAAAGGCCGAAAAAATATGTTAGCTTCTAATATTGCTAACTTGGCAACTCTGAGCAGAAGCAATAATTTTTTCCCGCTGGTAAAACTTTGTGTGTTCCAAATAAAAGAAGTATACTTTAATAAAACTGCTTGCTTTTTTAAAGTTCAAACCTTAGCTGGGAAATTTCGATTACGACTAGTGATCAATTACATTATATTTAAAAAATAATTGTAATGATAAAACAATTCTATTCTATTAGTCTATCTATACAATTCTATTAGTAATTGATTACGATTACAAATAACCAAAAAATAATCACGATTACTTTAGATTACGCCAAATAATAAAAAAAAAATAAAAGTACGCAATAAAAAAATCGAACTACTTTTAAATAGGACTGGCATCTACATCTTAAGAAGAAATTAAGAGGTTATGTAATGAGTTAATTTACCACTGGGATGACGCTAACACTGTCGAAATGTTTTTGTTTTATTGCATCATTATTCTCTATTCATAGCATTGAGAATCAGGAAGAGTTGCACAGTGGTGTGAACGCGGAATTAAATAGTTTTCTCGTGACAATTTTGTTATAACCCTTAAGTTTTTAAGGTGATATTAAAATTAAAAATGTTGGCTGCGAACCTGCTTAAAAGAAACCAAGAGGGTAAATAAATGCTAATATTATTTTTGACAGAGCAGAGTGATAGCTTAAATTAAAAAATGTAATTCCTTATGAATTGAAATTGTATTTTGCTTACAATCTTAAAGTTAATATTAACATTTAAAATAATTGGCTACGAACCTATCTTAAACGAACAAAAGAATAAATAAATTCGTATACTTTTTTTAAAGAGCTGTTTTACTATATCTACAACAAAAGTATGTAGCGTTCATAGTTTTCGTGTTACATGGAAAGTAGGCGCGGTTTGGGGCGGGTTTGTTTGTTTTGTAATTATAACTCACACGCATAATTTTATTGGTCAATGACGAATCCTTCTATTTTATTCCTACATGAATACAGTATGGAACCACTGTGCGGTGTAATTCCATGAAAGTTCAGCAATCATCTTATTTGTGTTAGTTCGCACTAATATAGTAAAATTCACTAGGGGCCGCACTCGGATCTTGCTGAACAAGAAGGGCCGAGCGCTAAAGTATATATAAACTCTTTTAAGGAATTTGTCCAATATATTGGACAGGACAGAAAGTATTTTTTAATATTATCTTGCAACGGTTTTTTTTAATTAATTTGGTTCTATAAACAACAATGTACCAACATGACAAAAATAAATTTCGAGAGATATTTGACATTAAAGTCAGTTGGATTTTGTTTTTATCCTATTTTGTAAGAAAAATCAACCGTACTGAAATCAAATTAATGTTTTTTTACTTTTTATGACAATGAAATGATAATAAAATTAAGAGGATTTTTTAAATTTTTAAATGATTTTAAAATGATAATAAAATTAAGAGTAAGTAGCGCAGGTAAAAATTAAAGGTATGTTTTTCATCTTTTTAGGACCGTTATGATAGGAGTATTAACCTAAAAAATACTATTTCGGCTTAGCCTAGCCATTGAAAGGACTTATGAGGCGTTGAAGTGAAATCGTTGAAGTGTCAGTCAGATAACTTTAAACCATTTAGATGTTCTCTTTTCTAATATTAATTATAAAAACCCAAGTATTTTTTATAAAGATTGTCTTACATTACAAAAATAGTGATGAATATGGTCAGTTTTCAAGTCATTTAAATAAATTTTGAGACTTTTTAAGAGAAAAACAACTTAAGTGATTTTGTATGGGAGTTAGGCGTTGTTTCTACCCGAGCCACTAATTTTCGAACTTCATCTTTATTTTTGGATAGAATCTTAACCCACTACTACACGGTTTATGATCCAGCTAAAATTTTTTTTGGATTTATACACTGAGAAAAGAAGCAAATTTGTTTTTTGTTTTAAATGGAAACTTTTCTTTAAAATAAAGAAATAAATTTCAAAACAAAGAAATAGTTTATTCCTTTAAAGAAAATTTTTTCTTTATGAAAGAATAATTTCCATTTGCAAAAAAAATTTGAAAAAATAAATTTCTTTGATTTTAGTCTGAGTGTGTAATTAATTTTTAAAATCAATATAAAAAATAAAACAAATAAAATTTTACTTTTGAATCCAAATTCTTAATTTTTTGAAATAAATGCGAAATAGATGCAATAAATTGATATTGTTTAAAGAAAAAAATTCCTTAAAACTAACGAAATTTCAGATCTTAAAACAAATACCTGTGTTTTTTTATTTCAAAGTTGAACTTTTTTCTGAGTTTGCTTAAAATGGAATAACTAGATACACAAACAAAACTTTATTTAAAAAATAGTTTCATTTCCGTCAGAAGCCATATATGGCTGTTCGAAGGAATGCGTGATTTCATGACCTTAACATGTACAATTGAAACACAATTCCATAAAAATTAAACAGTAGTCTTAAATTCTATGAAAAAATTATATAAGTGAACTTACTTACATGTAACAAAGAAAAATTAATATTTTATTTTCTGAATTCTCCAGCCATAAAGTGATAACACGCACTAATAAAATAAACTGATATTTTCTTAGCAGCTGTATTAAAAAAAAGAGTCGTATCGACAGACAGACAAACAGACGGAAACGGCTAAATCGGCCCAGCTAGTGATGCTGATCAAGAATATATAATATAATTTTCTAAACCAGACACGCCTTTTTATGGGCGTTAGAAACAGTATAAAAATAAATAAACTGAATAGCTAAAAAAATGCTTTGATTATTCATACTAAAACAAGAGCGCCCTGCAAATGTATGCTACCTACAAAACTGAATGCGCCCTTGATACGTAGCATGTGCTTGAACAAAGATAAAATGTTTTTCTCTCTGCTTTCTCAGTCTCTCAAACAACGCTTCCCATAAGGTTATTTAGTGTAGCTTATACCAAAGATAACAAGATAGGAAACTTCTGTGGGGAACCCGAAAAGTGGTGAAGTAAAACACACGTACGAGAAAAATTCGTTCACCACGAATTTCTTAGCCCTTATCTGAATATGTTTTAGCTCAACTGTCAATTTGCTAAAATAGTGAGGTGAATAAGCAGTTGCTGAGTATGTTACTAACTTTTCCAACACGTTTGTTTTTGATTGGCTTCAAAACGAAAACAAAAATATGTAAAAAGCTTTACTTCATGTTAAATACATTTCTATACATAAAAAAAACACATTATTTTCTTCCGAAAAGTGCAACATTATTGCATGGAATGATAGGGTTAACAATGGCAGCTGTGTTAATTTATGAATGAAATATATCGTAGTGTTGCCAACTTTTCTTTTTTAGGCTAACTTTTAAATTGGAAAAAACAACATGAGATATCGATTAAGTAATGTCGCGGTCAGTTAAGCCACCAAATCAAAATGTTTAAATATATTCATCTTTATTTTGTTATGTTATATTTTTCTCTTTGCTGAAAACTTTTTTAATTTTAGTTGCTCAACATTTGTATGTAGCACTTCAATAAATCGTTTCTATTTGATATCAGCACGGTTGGTCGAACTTTTTGTTGACCTATTTAAAAAAGAATGTCCCACATAATATTATATTTACGTATACTGTGTAAACATTTCGAAATTGTTTATATTAAATTACTTTATGGCCCACGCTAATCTTATTCCTTTTTTCTTATGTATTTTGGTCTCAATGTCTGAGTTCACACAAGAAACAAATGCTTGAATGAATCCAAATTTGTTTTTGTTTTTCCAGCTAAAAAAATTAACTCTCTGTAAGATCGAAAATTAACTTCGAACATAATTAAAAGTTTAATGATGCTAATGCCCTGGTTATGCTAGGCAAACATGTTTGCTATTTAATATTGTTCACTTTCTTCTTTTATCAAATATTCGTTTCCTGGTTATGCTGTTTGTTGAAAGAATATAAAATTCAGTTAAAAAAAAAATGTTTGGCATGTTTGCTGTTTCAAACAGCAAACAAAAATGTTTGGCGTGAGAGCGAAAAAATGAGCAGGAGTAAAAGTTAATTTCTCATTTTATTCGTAAAACACTTACAACAAAATCAGTTCACCAAACATGTTTGCCTAGCATAACCATGGCATAAGATCTGAATCATTCAGTCAAAGGCAGTAAAAGATAGCAAGACAAAGTGATGATCATTTGCTTCTCTTGTGAACAAAGCCAATGAAGTCAAAAAAATCAACAGCTACTGCAACGTTGAAAATGTATTTCCAAATTGGTTTGTGTACATGCTAAGCGGTGGTTCCAGAGAGTATAAATTATATAGAGGTCCCAGTTCGACTTCGAATGCTATTTCACTCAAGTTTCGTTATACAAGCGTCTGGAGAATAGAAAAACAAAACAAAAATAATAATGCTTTGCCTCAGCGTTCATTTTGACGCTGCCTATACTTTTTTATAGGTGAGCATGGAACATCTGCTGAGGCAAAAGCACAATTATTTTTGTTTTGTTTTTCTATTTTCCGATCGCTTGTACAACGAAACATGAGTGAACCTCGAACTGACATCTCTATATAATTTATACTCTCTGGTGGTTCCTTTATCTGGCAGACTAAATGCCATAGATGTATATGTTTGTCTCTTTTTACCTTCGCTTAGCATTTTATTCGAATTCCCGCAAATCGGGAAAACCTGGTTGGCATACCTGGAGCTAAAGAAGTTTATCTTAAAAACATATTTATGCTTGGGATGCAAAGTAAAATTATGCTTTAATTATTTTAACACATTTTGAACACTTATGTTGTAAAACATTTGATAACATTAACCCTCCGTCATGCAAATGTATCTCGCCAGATATTTTACGAATTTAACTGTGATTTAAATATATTTCTAATTTAGCTAGGGGTTTGAGTCTCCAAGTACCCTCTACAAATATTGTTAGGTATCGTTTTATAAAAAACACATTAAAAAAAACAACAAACAAAATTTATGTGGATTTTTTCATCTATACATCGTATACGTAGCGCATGTATCTGGCCAGATAAACACACATTTTGTATGAAGAGTACTGTACTTTATTGGTATTTTTTATTTTTCTCTGCGTTTGTTTACTCAAATCACTCTCACAGCAATGGAGGCAAACACAAACAAGGGTTTTTTTTGGTTTCGTTTGGCCATGGAATCGTATTTTGAAAGACCACTAAATGTAAGTTTGATTGATATAACATTTGCCCTTCATAACATCTCATTTTTCTCGTTTTTCTTTTTCATTTCAGATTCCTAAAGTAGTTCCTAGCTCAAGTGGTGCTGAAATACATAGTGTATCTGGCCAGATACATGCGCTACGTACGTGAAAATCGGAACATTTGCATGACGGAGGGTCAAGCATAAATCAAATAATATATAATTTTAAGAAGTTGCATGACTGCCAACTTAATATTTTACGCAAATAATTTATCAATAATGGTTTCGTGATCAAAACATTAAAACTTATTACAAACTTATTATCTTATAATATTATCTTAGAGAAACATTTTGATTTTATTAATTAAAGCAATCACTGTTTCAGAAATGTACATAGATTTTCTTCTTCGTAAATGTTTAGTAAATTTTTCGTTAACTTTTTTTCACATGAAGCACAGACATTTTAACATTTCACGATTACAGCTCCGCTAAAACAAGACAAGTTCGCAGCTGTAGATTTTATTTTTCGTAAAGGTTTATTAAATTTTTTTTAACTTTTTTGTTTTAGTAAGAATGGAAGGTATTGGCTAAATATATTCTTTAAATGGTTGAGGCAAGGTAGAAATATTATATAAAATTTGTTTTACTTTACATTTACTTACACTTACAATTACTTAATTACATAATTACTGAACTACGTAATTACTTAATTACCTAATCAAACTACATTTAAAAAATATGTAACGTCCGACACGTACTGTCCGAACGAATATAAAACTGTTAACAGTGACTTTAAAATTACGATATTAAAGATGATGTTGGAATATTTTTAAACTTATTTAATATGCAATATTTTGTTCCTTTAGACTTTCGAGATGCGATCGACTATTTCGCAGAAATAATTTCAGTTCGAGTGTTACTCTCACAAGAACTTCCTTTTTTAGCAACGTCCGAATGAACGACAAAAATGACAAATTTTAGGTTAACTGCGCTATGATGAAGGATGTTATAATTACTATAAATTATACTTATGAAGAGCTATTTAACGAGATACATCTTAATTGAAAAACTGTTAGCAAAATTTGAGAAATTTATGAAAAAATTTATTTATAAAACAATGATAGTTGACAACTCTGAAAGTAAAATGCCGCAGTGGTGAAAATAAAAAGCCACTGACAAGTACAACAAGTGTGAAAATTTGCAAACTTTGTTTGACGATATGTAATAAAATAAGAGCATGCATGTAATTATTTGAATGTTCAACGTATTCCTTTATCACAACTTAAAGATTAAAATGTTAAAACACTCAATCCATACATTACTTTTCTTGCTTGCAAACGAAGTTCCAGCAGAAAAAAACCAGAAAAAGAAGAAGATCGTTCCATTTTTAAATCTCACCATGAATAGCGGGGTTTTGTGTAGAATAGCGGGGGTTTGAGTAAAAGCAAATTTCTCAAAAATGTTGACAAATACAACAACTGAAGAAATTGCCAAACTTTAAAATCATATATATACCAAAATAAAGGGACTTATTGATCAGTTTTGGTTGCAAACATCTTATTGCAACCTAACTTAAGTATTTATATACTAACAAACAGATTATATGCATTAATTTCAGGGGTTGCCAATTGCTTTCTTTGTGAGCTTGCGGCCGATTAAGAACAAGAGTGCCACTCAGGGTTGATTTTTTTCTATGCACAAATACATGCAAACATTTTTTGAGGTTATGTTTTTTAAGTTTCCTATCTTGTTATCTTTGGCTTATACTACGGAACAATGATGTTTATGTTCAAGTATGCAACTTGAACGCAACCGAATAATGGCCTTGGTAATGAATGCTACACAACATAAACGTTCAGTTCTCTCAAATGAACGCTTTACTACCTTAACGAACGAAACGTTAGAGTTTATTTTCGTTCCCTGCTTCATACACATGTAGTTTTATTTATTTTTAAATACACATGTAGTTATTCAATATATTTTTACTGAATTTACATTTAAATAATTAATGCCACACGAAGAAGTTGCATGTAATAAGTAGTTGCTTACATACATGTCTCGTGTAATATTGATGACTCATTATTAGAATTAAATATCTTCAATGTACCTCCAATGCAGTTGCGCTGTTTTAAACTGTTTTACATCAAATACCACCGAATAAATTACGCTTTAAATGAACCAATAACTAGATCTTTGTGTTTAAATAATGAATTGTCTTTAAAATACGTTTTCGATTTCTCAATGTCAAAATCTTCTTTTAAAAACTTTGCTACTAGTTTATTTTAATTAAATTTATAACTTTATGCAGCTTTTTATTAGTTATATGAATTATTTTTAATATGTTTTAATGTCATTTAAATTAATGTATTATCTACTTTCTAGTCTGTAAAGATTTTTGTCATCCGTAGACTCAATAAACTAAACTAAAATTAACAATATTCTCTTATTTTTGTACCTACTCGATGCACTGTTACCAGCGTTGCCAAAATGTGAAAATTTTACCATAACTGGTAATTTTTTTTCCATGTGAAAACGTGAAATTTAATTCCATTTTGGTAAATTTTTGCAGTGACAAAACAAAGCAAATTTTTTTTTTAATGTTCCCTTTCTCTACGTTAAAGATACACTGTTTTGTGTTACTTGCAAAAACGTATTAAAATTATCGGTTTTTTTCAATGTTTTCGAACTTGTTTTCTACGAAAAAAACAACTCTGCCCTTGCCCAACGGAAATTACGTTTTTCTTAATTTGGCCTTAAAAACGACATAGATATTGTAGACTTTTGGGACAAAGTTGATTCTTTTAAAAATGGCATGGAAGAAACCTGTTATATAGAACTAATAAATTTTATTAAAAATTTAATGACACTTCCTCACAGTTCAGCCGCTGCTGAAAAAAAATTTGATTCCTTTAAAGAAAATTTTTAAACCTATCGTTAATAAAACCAAAAACTAGCTACTATGAATAGCTAGTTCATAACAAACCCCTATTATGAATTTATATACGACAGACGATAAACGCTTGCAAGCGTATCGTAAAAGTCAAGCTTTCGAGTCCATTTTATCGACTCCTCTCATGTGTTTATTGTCAAATAATGTGTAAGTAAGCAAGGCTGGAAGATATGAATAAATTTTTTTTCTTGAACATGGGCAGCCCAATTCTGAATGATTTTTTCGGGAGAATTGGAAAAGGAAGTTTTCATTCAGATAAATATATCACATTTTTTTGTTTACACTATTTTTAAACTTTTATTTTAAAATATGTATAAATTATATCAATTGCAATTACGGTTATTAGAATCGTAATACATCATTACACACGTTTATCATATACTCAAACCAAAAACTTTAATCTACTATATTTTAGAAGGCGTTAAAAAAAACAATATGCCGAAAGGGTTAACAACTTTTGCTAATAAATGCCATGTCATATGAAAGCTAGTTAAAAATGCAATTTTGCATTTTTGTTATTTTAACAACATAAACTTTTGTGTCATTTTTTGATTATAAAATAAATGTATAATATAACCATGAATTCACATTTTAAAGGTTATCCCTATTAATTTGGACACCCACTGTATATGTTTTTAGCTTTAATATTGAAAGTTTTTATGCTTTAAGAATTATTAATTATTATTTTTAAAAATGTAACTAGGTTACTTTTATGATTTTTGTTAATTTTTGTACAAAAAAAATTTATACTATATTGATCTCACGCAACCATATGTACAATAAAATAATATTTCTAATTGAATATTTATGAATCACATATATTTATTTACAATAAATTATATGTTGGTTGGATACTTTACAACTTATTTAAATAATTAATTTTTTGATTGATGATATTTGATAAACTTTTGTTTTGAATGTGCATTTTTTTTCTTAAATGTGAATTTTTTTGGAATTTTGGTAAAAAAAAATTAGGCTGTGGCAACCCTGACTGTGACCTTTCAAAAAGCAGAAATTTACATAAAAAAACATTGCATATTTATATGCTTAAAAACTTTTGCATTGCACTACTTTTCAATTATGCAATGTTTTTTGAAGACACTGTTATTTTAAAAAACAGAAAGTGGTTTTAAGCATTTTTCTAAAGTACTTTTCAATTATGCAATGTTTTTTTAAGACACTGTTATTTTACAATACAGAAATTGGTTTTAAGAATTTTTCTAAACAATTCTTTTTTGAAGGTCGACCGATGTCATTTTATACGTCTAGACGTATAAAAGGGTTAACAACTGGAAATATTCGGAATAAGTTTTCAAATAATACGTATTTCAATGAAGCTATGATTTAGAAACTATTAGATCGGCGTATTTGAAAGCAATTTATGAAGGGATACACTCAAGCTAATTTTCCAAAGCTCATATTAGTCGATCGAGTAAGCATACAAAAGACGTTGTTTAGGTTCCTATAAGTAAAACTTTAATTATTTAAATAGTTGGTTTTCAATACGAGTTATTTTTTTTAGTTTACGAGAGTTTCAATTAGAACTTTTCGATGTAAGCATACAAAATTATATGACGCCTGTGAAAACAATTTAAAAAACAAATGTGATTTTATTGTACTTGAAAATAAGACTGCATAAAATAGTAAATGTGATTATTAAGTAAGGAAAAAACTAAGTACATTTAAATTATTATACGTTACGTTTGATAACAAAAAACGTTAACGACTCTGATTGTTTACGCCAAGTGAGTCTTGGCCAAAGCAACAATAGGAGCTGCAGTGGGTATCTTCGGGTACTCGCCAGCACTTGCGGCGATATCCAAATGGGTATATTTTAAGGGATGGCTTGAGCCTAAACCATGTTTATCGAGACCTGTTACTTGCATAAGAAAAGCGGCGGGCACCTTAAAAAGAATATAAATAAAATTAACTGTTAGACAATGGAATATTTTCAGTAAACTTACTTGATGCCCTCTAGGTGTACGTGAGGAAGCAGCATTGTTGCACTGTATAACATCTTCACCCAAAACTTTGGGTCCATTAAAATCGAAGTCGTCCTGACGTATGACAGACACCTCGAATGGTTCACCAAACGATGTGCCAATACACTGTAACTGACGTGCATGATCAGCCTCACGAGCCACACTATTATCCATAATAATAGAGTAACCCTCACCTACAGCCAGACAAGCATGTCCGGTAAGTGTGGCAATGGTAAACAAATGAGCGTTGGGTAATTTTTGCTCTATAGCTATTTCCTTCATGCGACATAAGGCATCAGCCATACACATACGTCCTTCCGCATCGGTGTTTCCTACGCGCACACGTACACCAGCGCGTGAAGTAATTATTTCGTCAGCAACATACGACTCTTCGCCGACGGAGTTGCGCACCAAGCAGAGGGCACCTATGACGTGCACATCTTCGGGTTTCTGCTCGTTGACAATCTGAGGAAAAGGAATAATTTGTTTTTAGAGAAAATCTTTAAGATCAGGCATATTATTGGGTTGTAAACAGCCACTCTTTAAGTTAATAATGCACCTGCATAAAACCAGCCAAAGCTGCAGCACCGCACTTGTCGCGCGACATACCAGCCATAATGCCGCCGGCTTTAATGTCAGCGCCACCGGTATCGTAAGTTACACCCTTGCCGACCAACATAAGAGTCTTTTTGGCCGTCTTTGGTGGCTTATACTCTAAAAATATGATGCGTCCCTGATGACGCTTTACTTGATTGGCTGCACGATTGACAGCGGCAAACAGTGGATATTCTTTATTGAGTGTGTTTATGTCGCTGATTACGCTCACTTTAAGTGAGGGAAATAAATTTGTGATGTACTCTTCGACGCGTGGTGGAGCCATACGCTCGGGGTCACCAACACCTAAAAGGAATATAAATATACTTATTCGATAAAACTATAAATTATTTTTATTTTATTTCAAATTGTTTGGTAACTTGAACTTAAATTTAATTAGAACACCTTATATCATCGAAAGTAATCAGCCTAAGCTTGAAAACTTTAAGAAGATTAAACTTTAAAAAATATGCATTCTTCATGTACAAAATTTTTTCTACTATGATTTTCCTAAGAGCAAAGAACTGGGAATGGGCTATTGTCAGCGTAACCTTTTGCAAAACTGTTGCCAGAAAACGTCTTAGGATAGGCCAGAGGTGAATGAATACATGAAAACACATCTATACTATTATATAAAACTAGCTAAGAAACCCGGCGCGTTGCTGCTTTGACCTCTTGTCCAACGCACATAAAATGTTATCAGTAAAACTGCATGTGTAAATTGAGGTCGAATACTGAATTCCGAGGCTGTGCAACCTATAACTCCAAAGCTATTCGATATCGCAAATTTGAGTTGAATGGGAGGTGCCAAACCCCCTTTTTCAATGCAAAAACCACGCTTGGTATGTGTTTAATAACTTAATAAAGTTTCATGAAACCAAATTCCAATGCTGTGCTATCTATACTTCCAAAGCTATTCGTTATCGGAAATTTTGGAAATTTGAGGTGCCACGCCCCTTTAACAATCTGCACCTGACTTTATAGGAACACTCTCAAGACTTTGATACCGTTTCCCTGAAAATTTCATAAAAATTGGTTTAGCGATTTTAGAGTCTCCACGTGATATACACATCTACCCACATACATGGATACATCCATTTTTTTAAATATAGATAGATGGGCGAAAAAAGTAGGATTGGCAACATTTAGATATCTGTGTTCACAAGCAATAATCGCTTAAGTCGACTTAAGACAGTACTGAGTTATTGATGTAGATGTGTTTCACGCATATATCTTTATAAACACACAAAATCTGAAGCTTCTATCATGACCCTAGCCAAATTTATGACACAAAAACAAAAGACCTTTTCATATAACTCATGAGGCGATTGAAAACTTTGAAGCAAGATTTCTTAAAACTTTGAAATCAGACTTAAGCTGTTATCGCTTATTGACACAGATTTATTAAAAAAATTATTCGACTAGCGCCCACTTTTAGCAAGGTGCTTGGTACACAACCTCCGCACCCATGCTTAAAATTTCATTGATCTACTAACAAAGCGAATTTTTCTAAATCTATTCCTGAGGAACTCAGGCGTTTAATTACCAATTACAATTACCGTAATGGAATTTACAATTTTTTAAATTCCATTCCTGGGTAAATTGAAGTGTTAAATTACCAATTACAATTCCTGTAATGGAATTTACAATTTTTTCCAATTTCATTCCGAGGAATTGAGATATTCAAATACCAATTACAATTCCTGTTAAGTAATTGAGAAAATTTCCAATTCCATTCCTGAGGATTTGAGATGTTCAATTACCAATTCCTAATTCTAAGGAATTGGAATTGAGGTGGAATTAATTTCCAAAGGAATCATTAAAACCCAGCTGTGTCCATGGCTAGTGAAGTAACTAGGGAATGTGTGTGTAAAAGATAGCAATTGACCCCTTCCTGACATGCTCGTGTAAAATTCGCCAGTTGAATGCAAAGAAAGTAAATTGAAGTAGAACTAATACCGGCTAGCTAGGGGCTAGCGAAACCACTAGTTTTGTACTAGTGCCATTAACAGCAGGGATGCCTATAAATCCCTTAAGGCCGTATACATATAAAAACCTTGGTATTGACTTCACCTTTCATGGGAAATTCATGAAGAAACAAAATAGGTTCACGCATCACAGAGAACATCAATTACTAACACAATGCAGCTTATTTTTATACATATGGATTGAAGTGAAAAATTTTTTTACCAGTAAACTCCAAAAGTACTGGTCCGATTTTTATGAACAAAGTTTTAAAACATTATTTTTGAGTTACAGATTTTAATAATAAGTATATTTAATTAAAGTATTAAGTTTTTGAAGAAATCATCGCAGATGTGACCCATTGTTTACTCGGTTCCTTTTCACGCGTTTGTGTTGCGAGAGTTTTAATAAGCTCCATGTTCTCTCTACTGGCATTTCCAAATGGCGTTATGATTTTTACGAAGATATATTAAAAAAAAAGTAGAATGAAAAATTCTAATTTTTAAAAAGGTTTTTTATATTTGCGTAGTAATTAAGTAGGACTACATTAAGTAAAAACAATGACAACAATCGACCTAAGGATTTAAAGCAGCAGTAATCATCTTATGTTTTCCCATAGCACGCTTGCGTCGTGCGTTTTTGTATTTTTGCACACGAAGTAGCAATCGTAAAAGTTTTTCGGCTACGCTTTAAATTTGAAGTCAGTATGATTTGAGCGATCGTGCGGTAAGTGTATAGTGCGATGTTTTATCCATTAATGTACTTAAATATTCATTCTATTAAACCCTTTTACTTTTTTTTTTGATCTTTTATATATTAAAATAGCGAAAAACAAACACAAAAAAACATTACATTAAAAATCTACAGCTCGACAATATTTCCTTGCACCATTTGGCGAGAGCTAAGGCAAGTTACCCAAATAAGGCCAACCTAACGGTTTTTACCACACAGAAGAAAAACGGGTTTTTTAAACTTATTTTTGCAATTTTGTATTTTTGTTTATTCAATTCTTTTTTCAAAAACATAAAAATAAAGCATGAAAAAGTAAAAAATATATCCAGCTCAGAAGGTTTTAAAGGTCTGATATTTGCCATATTAGGACCTCCATGTCTAAATAAGGCCCAATATATAACGGTTTTAGAAACATAACAAAACAGTCAGAAAATAATAAAATAAGAACACATATTGTTATTACAAATGTTGGTTTACATTTATACTTAACATAAATGCTATTTATAGTTTTTTTATAAAAATTTTTTCGAAAAAATACTTTTATTGCCAAAAGTTCATTTTGAAAATTAAAATAAAGTTACTCTGGCTTTTTGAAGAAAATTTTGGTAATTTGCTGACCTTTATAGTTGAGGGCTTTCTTTTTCGTAGTTTTTTTCTGCCAGGTAGATTTAGGTGTGGACATGAGATCGGAAAAAGAAAGCCGGAAAGAAAAAAAAAATTTTGGGCCTTTTTAGGCGCTCTCAATATAATTTCATTAATCAAGTTTTTCCCGGAATACACCACAGTTAGATTTGATGAATTAAACTTTTTATTTTCGTTAAAATACCTCTCTTGATTTTTAATTCAAAGCTGGACATAGGCAATAGTTAATTCATAGAATAACGGACTTTTACTGCGAGCACAATATTACATCAACCACGTTGTTGACGCTACCGCTGACTTTGTTCGACTGTCACTCGCTTCACAGATGCGCAATCGAAGTAATTTTTTTTTGCATCGTGATGCAGATATGAACATGTTTTAACGTGCAAAAAATCATTTTGCAGGGAATGCAATAAATGTGCGCATTAGAAATCGGGCCTTATTTGGCGAAGAGACCTTATTTACAACTTCTTCTTTCAGTGTAAAGCTGCGCACTCTGAAAACTGTATTTGTTGTTGTAAGAACCCCGCGTTGATGTCCACTGATTTAAAGATATAAGCAAACATATGTGCTGGCGTTCGTTACAAAAAACAGAAGTGATTTTTGATTTGGATTAAAAATTTTGCAAAACTCTCTTGATTGGGCAAGATTTTTTGCACACAACTTTCTTTAGAAGGATTAGAAATAATATAAGTTTATTTTCCAAGTAGTCAAATTTAAATATCATCTCTGGTTTTTTAATTAGGTATTTTGATCTGGCGTGACGTTACTAGCGTTACGTTACCTAAATTTCTCTTGTAGTTCAATTGAGTAATTAAGTTATTAGGTGGTTAAGTAATTATGTATTTTAGTAATTAAAAAACAAATTTATTATATTTTTTTTCTGCCTCAATTATTTTATCATTATTTTTAGCCAATGCTTCCATTTTTACTATAGCAAAAAAATGTAGGAAACATTTACAAAAAACTTACGAAAAAGAAAAACTACATTTGTGAAATAGTGCAGACAATTTGATCATCATGGATGAATTTATGTATAAATTGCTTAAATTAATAAAATTAAAATGTTTCTCCTGGATATTATTTCATAAAATAATAAGTTTATGAGTTTTAATTTTTGGTCACGGTTGACTTTTCTGTGGAAATACCCAATTATAATAAAATGTACAGGTATTGCGAATTTTTACAGGTAACGCAAATTTTTCTTAATGCGTCAGTTCACAAGTTCTTTAATTTGTATAGGCTGAAAATGTAAATTGAATTTTTGTGTGTAGTTCATGCAAATTGAAAATTTTTAATCAGCAATTTGTATCATTTTCTATAAAAGCTGGACTCTTAAAATTTGTTTTATTATTTTTAAAAAATTACATGCGAACACACTATTTTAACAATGTGAAGTAAATATTGAACACGCACTACACGTGTAGTAGCAAAAGTATGTGTTCACGTGTGCACTAGTACACGTTTTTAATTATTCGCGTTTTCATGATTAAGACGCATCCAAGCCAATTCCCATCAGTTTTTATTGTCTTTGGGCAAAAGATTATATTACAATTAGTATGGCCAGCTTTTTATAGCTTTATTGGAGCTAGTTGGCGAATACTTAAAAACACGTGTACTCGTAGTACTACACTGCCGTCATAACGAAGAGTGCGGCATCTAGCATGAAAATCAAAATCCGTTTTATTGTTTTTTCTTAATCATCATTCTTTCAACTTCAAGAAAATAAAATTAAAATTGCGTTTTTTTTTTGCTCAATTGCTTAATATTTTAGCCTGAAATGTCATATCAACACATATATGATAATTTAAATTTATAAAAAAAAAACATTCAAAAAACCGGCAACTGCAGTGTTTGATCCAAAGTTTTTGCAATTTTAATAAAATCGTTAAAATATCATTAATTTTTAAAACAAACTGGATTTTACAACCCTGTAGAACCAATTATTTATAATCATCCAAACGCTACTCAGTGATTTTTATCTAAATTACAGTAACTCGTTTATTTCAGAATACTAAAAAATGTAGATGCCGCACTCTTCCTTATGACGGCAGTACACGTGTTCACGTGAAAATGGGAGCTCTAGCCTAAAAACGCTTTTTTTATTCAACACCACTTATCTTAAGATCGAACAAAGATACAAAAATTCTGTTGCCAAAATCGGAATCAGCGTTTATAAAGCAACTGAAATCGACTACAATATTGGCAAAAAATTAATTTTTTTGAATACCTTAATATTTAAGGACATTTTGGAATAGGAAGATATTGTCATTCTGCTCATTTTTATTGCAATAAAAATAATTTTTGGAAATCTTTTATTTTAAAGGTCCTTCTGCAGCTGGAGAATGGAATATATTGTATGAAAGTTTATATTAATAATCATCGCTCTAATATAAATTAATTCCATTCATTAGAAGTTTTTCAAAAAATCGTTTCATTAAAAAAATTTTGTATCGTTAATGGTTGATACCATATCTGTCGATACAAGGGTACTTTTTTCATATATAATCGCTCCGCCCTAATGCATATGCATAGAAATTATGTATAGAAAGAATTGTGGCTATAAATTCATCAACATGAAGTCATGCGAGAAGTCATCAACATGGAGCCGCAGCATTGGTAGAGAGAACCCCGAGCAACATCGGGTATTTTGCTAGTACTTCTATAGCTACGCACAATAAAAAGTTACCAACCGATATCGCGCGCCACAAAGCGTCCTGATTCCAATAATAAAGCATCCTTCAGGATATTCTCAGCATTTGGACTTGCCATCATAACCGAGAGGTTGGCAATGCGTTGTCGCTTTTCTGGCAAATCTTCACGAAGTTGAATAGGCTTTAAAACATTAGTTCAAGTAAATTAGATGAAAATTGAAGAGTTTCAAAAAGCATATACTCACAACATATAGCTCCTGAAGTGCGCCTAAAACTGTGCAAAGCTCAGCATTTTCGAACTTTTTGCTCTCGGGCACGAGCAGTAAAGGAGACGTAAAACCAGCCTATTTAAGTATCAAAAATATATATAAAATATCAAAATATATCAAAAGGAATTTATTTTTAATTGCATTCCATTGACAACCGACCTTAATGGCGCGTTGCAAAGACTTGGCTGCAGCCTGTTGATAACAGCGAACATCGTGATAATCGCTCAGCTCTGGCAACGGTGAGTAAACAATGGGCATATTGAGCTTGGGTGATCTAAAACAGGAAACAACACTATCAAACGCCTTATCGAAGGAACGAAATTCATTGAATTGCTCCATCAGCTCAGGGGGTATCTGGCTATCGATGATGCAGAGCACATCGCAACCAGATTTCTGAATCATCTTGGCCAATTGGACGGAGCATGGTACTAGTCTGTTGAAGAGTTATAATTAAAATAAATAAAACATGTTGCATACATTTTTATTAGAAACAATAATAGTAAAATATATTAAAATAAATAAAAAATTACAGAAAATGAGCACGTCACGGCTTAGCCTTATTAGTTGCAAAAATGACGATAACAGAAGCAATAACAATTGCAATTTATTTAATAAAAGCAAGTGCATAAATAAACGTTATCAGTAGATGTGTTGTGCTCAAAAAAAGGCAGTCAAATGGGGGGGGGGGCGAACTTTTGAATGTTTCAATTGAAAAAACATGCAATGGTTAACAATATCATCAAGTGTCACATCAAGTATTCAATTGAACTTGACTTTGAACACAGCTACCTATTTGCACTGCCGAGACACAGGAATGTATTAGCTAGCTTAATTAGTAATAGGCATAATAGTCTTCTTAGGTTGCAAACAGAGTGAACGCCGAAACGAACCGAACAAAATGTACTAACACGATAAGAATTTTATTGTGAAATGAACGGAAAAAATTATGAGCCCATATTTAAACCGGTTCATTTCAACTGGCGTTATAAAAAGGCATCAAATCTAGCTTAATGAAATAACTGGATTTTAAAATATTTTTAAGTACAAGGAAGCATTTTTTACGAAGATCATAATGGTGTTGAAAAAAATCCCGCTTTTCTCCCCCCTTTGGCCGGGAACACAGGCCTCTTTTATAGTAAAAAAAAACAATGCGTCTTTTAGATTAGCTATAATTCTTACATTATTACACTGATATCAATATTATTGGCACTATAATGAATTATTTATGGCCATTCTAATGATATAAATTTATATCAGATCGAAGTTACTTTAAAAGTTAGGGTGTTGTTATGGTGCTCGTCATATGATCCCTGGTCATGACACTTTTTACTCTCTTTTTTCGTTTGATGAGCTGTCTGACGAAAGGATGTTATGCTGGTGGTCATATGATTCCAGATCACCAGTACACGTTTTGCTACTTGTAGTATTTTTCAACCTATGAGTGTTGCTATTTAGCAGGTTTCCTTACTGCTTTCATACATTTCGTACTAAAAGTGTACTATTTTCATGCCTAAACACAAATGCTGTGAATAATTCCACAACGCAACACTGTTTTGATCCCATGATTTCATATTTTTGTCGAATCATTTGGTGACCGTGGTGGTGAAAATTTACTCTCTTGCTCTCGCTCTCAAATTTTTAATTTACATTGAAACAACAATGCATGACCATGATGAGCCCATGACCGCCACCGTAACATGGGACTTATAGCCAATAATTATATATTCAAGATTCCGCCTTGCGCATGTCCGCTCTCTTTGTGAGCACTTGCATGTGACGTCAGAAGTGCAAGAGAAAAGAGAGTCAAACTGACTGAAAAAACGTAGTAAAAAATTTTTAACAGGGGTATTCGATTTAAAAATCTCCTCATTTTCTTATACAATCTTGGTTTTTTAAAAGAAATATTTTTTAATTAAAAAACAACGCTTGTACAGAAAAAATTTTAATATTTTTTATATCTTATTGGGATGTTAACTTCCGTGTTGACCCCTTCACAAAAAAATATATATGTTGTTCGATTTATTTTGAGAGCAGTTTGACTGTTTCTTTGTGTGTATTTCTTTTATTTCACAATTAGCCAATCAGATCCGTTTGCTTAGTTTCGTTTGTTGCTTATGTGATATTTTTGTTTGGATGTATTTTCACTTATGACGTAGACCTGCGCAGTAGATTGCCAATTCTGCGCACTTAAGGCGTGATCTTCTTTATATTGTTCTTGAGTTATAGCATTTTTTTAAAAAAATTTATTATTTCAATTTGCAAACTCCAAAAAAATGCAACATCAAAAAATCTTAAAAATGGGATATGTAGTTTGGATTTTATGGCGAAAAAAAAAGAAAAAATAATTCACCAAAAGGGACATGATAATAAAATTTCAGTTACGATAATTTTGCCAATGATTCAGTTTTGTCTAGAGTAATGACAAACATTTTGGCGTACAAATAGTATTTGTTTGATGTATGGTTTGGGAGTTATGTCGAAAAACCTACTATATAAATATGAAAAACTTTAAATACTTTTTACTAGTCAACTAATAGTGAATTTCCTACACACGTTAACGACGATTTTTGATATCGTTAATTAGCGAAAACTGTAATTTTCTATAGTTCAATTTTTGGGAATCCCACTATGCGAGTTAATACCCAAGTAACATTGTTGGAGCAACTAGGTGCGAGTGAGTCCTAAAAGTGTTCTATAGGTGTATAATATGCGGTTAAAGCTTTACCGCAGCTTTGTTTGCTGCTAGTTGCTTTAAATTTTAAAGAAAATGCTCTAAATATGATTTTTTTACCATTTTGAGCTTTAATACTTTATACAGCTCTGTAAAGGATTTTATCAAATCTGCAAAAGAGCAGAACTCTAAAATTTACTACTTGCTCTGTAAAGGATCTTTTAAAGTAATAAAAATTACTATACAGCAGTTTTAAAACTCGTAGATTGAGTATAATATTTGCTTTAATGTGTATTTTTGTATTGCATTTTTAAAGCGAATAGATATAAAATACTGTAAATTAATGCAATAAATTTTTTGGGAATAACAAGTGACTAAAAAATCTGATAAAGAGCTTCTTTGAAAAAAAAATGGCGATCTTATAAAAAATAGAAAATCTTCGGAGTTGAAGCAAGCTAAATATTAGTGTTTACAATAATATTTAAAACGAAATTGATGATTTCTATGATACATATATTTAAGAATAAAGTACTTAAATCATTTTTAGTTGATCTTAAAGAATGTTAAAAATTTTCCAACTATTTTTAAATAATTAACACTTCTTAATTTTAATTATTTGATAAGCCCGTTGTAGTTTTTCGAAGTACTACATTCACGTTTCCGATAAATTCAAAAGCGCACCGAAATTCGCAGCATATAACGAATACACGAACATGAGTCTGATATAATAATCACTTTATTATTTCTTTAATTTATTTGTCATTCTTATCATCACAAACACTTGTCAAATTTTATATATTTATTGAGTTTATTTTTAACACATACATACTTAAACGAATAATAAAAAAAGAGCTTTGCAAGAGCTCTTATTTGAGTTTGACAGGGACTCTTTTAAAAGTTTACAGCTACTTCTACTCCTCATATGAAGTAAAAATAGTGCTTTTAAACTCAAGAAAGTAGCCTTATATATTCTTTGCAAGAGCTTTAGTAGCGCGACTAAAGCTATAGTTGAAGCTTGCTGCTATATAAGATAGCACTATAAGCTCTGCAAGAATGAATATATGGCTAATATTGTTACTTGGGTAAGCTTAATTTGGATAAAAAAATGTTTGCCGATAAGTCGAAAACAAGGCTATATGTCGATAAAATAAGCTTAATTCATTAATAAAATAAAGTTTCAAACTTCGTTCGACGCTTATAATATAGTTAAAGTTTTTCTAGCTCAAAAATTCAAACAAATTTTGAAACGGCTATCTCCTAAACTATAAGAGATAGAGCAAAAACGCGTTTTGACTTCGGCGTAAACCGACTTAAGGACGATGTAATGGCGATCATTTTGGTACATTTAATATTCAAAAAGTTAGAGGAATGCCAATAATAGAATATATTCCTATTGCGAAGATTTGCTTTACAAAATAAAAATATTCGGCAATTATTTGGCTACTTTTGGCCGAAGAATAAAAAATCGGCCGACTATGCCGAATACCGAAGCCGAATATTCGGTCAGACACAAGATATTTTACAAAATATGCTGAGCAGGGGCGTAACTAGCGGGGGAAAAGGGGTAGACTACCCTACTTACTTTTTTAGAGTCGGCCTAATTGTTATTTTTTACTAAAATGTTTTAAAATACGTATTGATTTTAATAAACAATAATTCTGAACGCATCAAAGCCAGTCGTACCTTTTATTGCCATTTTCATAACAAAAACCAACATTAGTCGGCTATTTTTAATTCATACCCAAAACTATCTTCAGTCGGCCAATACACTTTTAGTCGTACCTTAAACAAACTTCACTCGGCTAACTCACTTTCAGTCGTACCTTAAAAGAACTTTAGTCGGCCAACTCATTTTAAGTCGTGTCTTAAACAAACTTCATAAGGACACCACCTCACTTTCAGTCGTACCTTAAATAAACTTCAGTCGGCTAACTCACTTTAAGTCGTACCTTAAAAGAACTTTAGTCGGCCAACTCATTTTAAGTCGTATCTTAAACAAACTTCATTAGGACACCTCACTTTCAGTCGTACCTTAAACAAACTTCAGTCGGCCAACTCATTTTAAGACGTATCAGCGTTGAATTTTTGTAAACGAGTCCAGTGTTCCTTTGTGACAAAATGCAGAAAAAGTTCAGAAAAGTAGTATAAATCTTGTTAAAAAAGTACAAAAATAGTAATGCATAGTAATGTAAAAGAGGGCAGCGGACCAAATGGATAAAATGGACCATTTTTAGTCCAATTGTGCAACCGTGTCCTTGACCAAAAATAAAAACCGAAAATGATATTTTTGTTTGACCAAAAAAATATTAATACCAGATAACTATTTTTATATCTGAGCAAAAAATTGGAAATCATAAAATTTTGTTAAAATATGGCAATACTTTTAGAGAGAGCTGAGAGAGCTAACAAATAAACGACAAAGTCAAAATCATGGCAGAATAACCAGGTAGATGCACTAAAAATACACTCTCTCCGACAACAAAACATAACAAAGGCGTAATTATAACGTCAAAATTAGCTGTTTTGAAAATGTTATCAATTTTTACTCACTTATCTATTCAGTTTTGACAATGGATTTTCTGGACTGCCTAAACTTCCTCCCGTCGTGATAATTCGAAAACAGTTCATTATTTGTTAGCTTCCGTTCCAGCACGATAAAATTAGCAAAAAATCGTCGATTTCATTAAATAAATTTTATGTTTTCCAACAGAAATTTCACTTGTCAAAATATATTTTGACAGTTTAAATCAGCCGTACATAGTTACACAAATAAATTGGTTACTAAACATTCGAAATAAGTAGTCGAATGAAGATTATATTAAAAATAAACTTTCATTTGCTTCATTTAAAGCAAAACTACAGTTAATTATGTATTATATCTTAAAACACGGCTCGGCTCATTTTATGAAATGTTCAAGATTTTTGTTTAGTTTTTTTACATGTTCATACATAAAATCTGGGTACTCAATTCATTTATACGGTTACAAGTAAATTATACATTCCTATGTCTGAACGAATAAACATAAATTGCCGATAGTGACATTATAGCTACGCCAATGTTTTGCTCTCTCGTTTTTTGCTCTCCAAATTGCATCTACCTCGTTATTCTGTCATGGTCAAAATATAAATAGAAACATTTCTATCTTGGCGTTACGTTTTCGTTGTTGTATTCTGCCGTCATTTTCTCCCATAAGGTTTTCATCGTCTCTGTCAGCTCTCTGTCTGCCGACACGACAACGACATGATTTTGGTCAGACAGTTAACTTGCATGTGTTCTGTTGTGTGTTCGACATCACAAGTAGTTACGACTTTTGGTTCTGTTCGGGCTCTAATAGGGCTATATATAACTTTTTTCAATTTCATATTCTTCACATAGCTAAATACATATGTAAAACTAATAATAATGATTTCATCGCAGGTTACGATGACAACACATTTTAGATAAGTAAATGAATGTTTGACACAAGCAACTATATATTGTACCTTATCTAGGTTATGGTGCAATAAATCAAGGTGTTAGCGAATTTTTATTTTTGTTATAAAAATCTTACACCGAAATTGTCAAACCATACAAAATTAACTTTTTTGTATATTTCACTCATTCACAAGTTTGACAGCTTTAGAGAAATGTTTAGACGTTACTAACACCTTGATTTCTTACACCATGCCTTATCTGTATCTGTAGCTAAATTATTATAAATAACTTCTTTATCTCTACATTTTTATTGTTATCAGCTGGTGTTTTTTTCCCCAGTACAACTACAAAATATAATTTTTTTATTATGGTACATGTGTTAGAATAAACAAATATTGTTATTTGCTGTATTCCACATCAAGTAAAATATGTACTTTGTTATCCACTTCAATAAATCTTGTTTAGCAGCTTAACAACTTGTCAGAACCCGAGTAAAAATATGAGCGGCCAATCAGCGGTCGATCATGGGCCGCACGTCCATGCAAGGGTCAAAGATCGCCTAAAATAATCCAAAAAGCCTAGCGACCGAAAGTTCGGTCAAACAACGGCCGTACAAGGCCTAAATTAAGTTGTATGGCCGCAGTACGGCCGCAAAACAGCCGCAGTACAGCCACAGAACGGTCGCAGTACAGCCGCAGAACGGCTGCTGTACGCCCGTTTTTGTGCTGTACGCGCAAAACATTTTTTGTGTATGAAGTTAATAATTGTTTGAATACTATGCCCCATATAATTTTCAATCAAACAGTATAATTTTTTAACTGATGGTAATAAAAAATAATTAGTAAAATACAAAAAAATTTGTTAAAAAATTTTTTTAATTAGTTTTACATTAATTTATTTCTGCATGAAGTTCCAATTGAAAAGCTGCTTTTCATTGTAGAATAATAACTGCTCGGCCTATGTACGGTCGTTGTACAACCGAGATTATTTCAAAACAGCAGCAGTACGGCCGCTGTGCAGTCGAGATCATTGAAAAACAGCAGCAGTACGGCCGTTGTACAGCCCAGATTATTTAAGAACGGCCTCTGTACGGCCGCTGTTTAGCCAAAAAGTCCTGCAAACGACCCTTGTACGACCCTCGTACAAGCTAAAAGTTTTTATTTTTACTCGGGGTGCAGCCGAGATTGTTTTTAAAACGGCCTTTGTACAGCCGAGATTATTTAAAAAAGGCCTCTGTACGGCCGTTGCACAGCCGAGATTATTTAAAAACGGCCACTGATCTCCCTTTGTACGGCCGCTGTTTGGCCAAAAAGTCCTGCAAACGAACCTTGTACGACCCTCGTACGGCCGAGAAAAATATTTAAAATGAGGCCTTGTACGGTCCTAGCTAAGAGTTTTTATTTTTACTCGGAACATCATTACATTAAAATTTAGAAAAAAAACAGTGTCGACATAAATTATTTCTAACATCAATGACATTTATATTTTTTTGATTTATTACACCGTACGACAGCACTTTTCGCACACGAAGTAAACCATATCCACGTGAAACAAGAGATAAAGGATAGTAAAACTGCGTTCTCACTTTTTCTCTAGAATATCAGGATTTTTTATGTTTAAAAACAAAAAGGAATTATAAGAAAACTTTCATAACATGATTTATATCTCGTGAAGACCGCGTGTAAGAAATTGAATTTGACATTTGTTTTAACTTGATTAAAGTCCCGTGGAGACGGAATATTATGGAAGTTTTTTACTTCAAACAAATTGAAAATTATTTCCAAAAATTTTCAAATAAGAAATAATTCAATCAATCTACGTATTTAATATGGATGTATTGTCACTTATTTCTGATAAAAGATATTGTCCTCTTTCATTTGGCACCCTTATTATTATGTTTTTAAGGTTTTAAGCATTTAGAAAAAAGTGAGAACTCCATTTTACTATCCTTTGCATTTAGTTTCACGTGTATACAGTTTACTTTGTGTGTGAAAATTTTTCCCATAATTGTTGTACGGTGTTATATTAAGAGATGCAATCGAAAAGAGATATCGTTTTAAAAAGTTTTTGAAACTTTTATAGTTTGGCGCCGACTGATAAATCTATTAACTAAACACTACCCCAACGGGTCTGTATGTTAAGACTGCTAAAAACTCTAACTCTCTAATTTCTTGTTTGACTAATTTTTTAAGTGTCTAAAGTCTGCGAATTATGTTTTAATCACTTCTAAAGGTCTGCAAGTCTCACTAGTTCAAACGCTGCTTGATTTTCTTCGATATTGCTATGTCCGGGAACCCAGCAAAAAACGACATTTTGGGTATAACATATATTGAAAGAGCTTATTTATATTTTAGTATAGTTCAGCATGACTGAGGATTAAGGGCCAATTTATAAGTACAACAAATTTTCATCAATTGACTTAAAACTTTTTGAAATTATTTTTATGATGTTATACATTTGAAAAATGTAAAGAAAAGTATGTGTATAGCCGACACCCACAGTTGATGTGAAACCTTAAGAAAACTGTAAAAATTTTTAGTACAACGACTTTTTCATAAAACATCGTTATGTAAGATTAAAAAAAAATCGACTTGAAAATCAATATTTTTGATTTTCGATGCAAATATGTCCGTTGTTTTTAATTATATTTAAATTTTTTTTTTTTCATTGTCAAAAGTCCAATCAAAGGACCTAACACAAATAGTTTGAACTGCACCGTTTGGTCACTGTATACATTTTTTATCTTTTTAAAAAAAAAGATTCAAACTATTGAATTTTTATTAAAAAAATAACTCAAAAGTTGCTTTTGTAGTAAAAATAAAAACACACTTAGCAAAAATTGTATGAATACTGACGCAGTAAATATTGAACGTGCAGCATTCAACCGCGATCCATCAATCCATGAATTTGGATCGCGATCCAAGTATCACAATAAATATTGAACGTGTAACAGGCGCCTAAGAGTTTAGCGTTTGAGCGCTTAAAACTTATAAATGCAAAGTAGTATGTAATCTAAATTTTTTTTTACGATTTTAAATAAGGATTGTACAAGCTTTTCAATTTTCGTAAAAGATTTTTTAAATTTTTCATACATTCTGAGATACAAGAGTTGGAAGTTAGAACTTTTTTATTCTCTCTGCAAGTGTTTAACATTTAACATTATTTTTTAACTTTGAAATTGTCCTGTAAGCAAACGCTTACAGATTTTAAGTTACGGTTTTATTTTTGGCACAATTAAGATATTTTTTAGCAACCAACTTTATTTCAATTATAAATACATTTCTCTGTTTAAGCTTTTAAAATTTCAAGCACAGTCAAGCAATGAACGAACTAAGATACAATAATAGTGCGATTCATGTCACTTCGTAATTTTTCGTACACTGATCTTATAAAGATGATTTAAATGTCATCAAAATTCGATAATCCTATGTATTTTTAAGGTTTTTATTATCACATCACTATTATTTCAATGCAGGATTGGATAAGTTATTAAATTAATATTGATAATATAGTTAATAGCTTATATTTTCATTATTTTTGCATATACTAATCAGGAATAGACAAGTGCCTATCAATCTTGTACAATTTTGCTCCATCACGGATGCTGTAATTCGGCCCCAGTTAGAAGAATAAATCTTTAGTCTGTTCCCGTACTAACTTTAATTAATTGTAATAGATTAGACAGTGTCATTTTGCATGTTATTCCTCTCTCTCGACCTTCAAAATAAAGCTTTCAAGCAACTTCAAGCTACTTGAATCGAGTACGGGAACAGACATAATATACTATTTTTTAGTGATTACATTTTGAATATTTTTAAGAAGGAAAACCTAAGTAAAATTTTGAAAAAATCTAAAATTTTTTCACTTAAAAGATGCTTTAGGATCTTAAAAATAATATACCAAGAGTCTATCTCTTCTATCCGTCTATCCGGCAAAAGTGTCTAAATTTCCAAATTTTCCATTTTGCGATTAGAGGTATATGAAAATATTATACGAATTTTTAGTACTAAAAACTTTAAACGGGTTTTTATCAAAACCACATTTTTTGAGACGGCCGGACACATAACTCGAGCAAATCTTCACCGATCGATTTAAAATTTTAACAGTATATTCAATACTGTATATTAATATATATACATAAGTATATTCAAAAATTTTAAACTTATTTTGAGCTTTATAAATATTTTGGTAGTATAGTATTTTTAAGATACATTAAGGTGACAGGAATGAGGCCCGAAAATTTTTCCAAAAAATAAGACGCCTTGCCGATGGTTTTAAAACCGGGGCCTCTTCCTGCAAGGATGAAAACGGGAATCTAGTGACAGATGTCCAGAGTACACTGACGTTATGGAGGGAACACTTATCTAAGCTTCTAAATGGCGACGCTGACAACAATCCCGCCAATAGAGATGGTATTCCGGAAACCCCAATTTCGGATGACAACGTCGAGGTTCCGCTGCCCATTGGAAGAAAGGCGATCCCACTATCTGTGCCAATAACCGTGGGATAATCCTTCTTAATATCGCATATAAGGGCCTGTCGAGCGTTTTATGTGAAAGATTGAAGCCCATTGTGAACGAACTGATCAGACCTTATCAGTGTGGCTTCAGACCTGGAAAGTCCACCATCGACCAGATTTTCACGCTACAACAAATCTTGGAGCAGACTCAAGAAAAACAAGTCGACACCCACCATCTTTTTGTCGACTACAAAGCCGCCTTCGACAGCCCAGTAAGGAAGCACCTGTACTCCACCACGTCTGAATTTGGTATTCCTGCAAAACTAATACGACTTTGCAAGATGACACTGAGCAACACCAGCAGCGCAGTTAAAATCGGGAAAGACCTCTCCCCACCATTTGTTACCAAACGAGGTTTTAGACAAGGTGATTCCTTATCGTGCGACTTTTTCAACCTAATGATGGAAAAGATCATCCGAGCTGCTGATCTGAGACGTAGTGGCACAATATTCTACAAGAGTGTTATGCTGCTTGCGTATGCTGATGACATCGATATCATTGGCCATAATACGCGCGAAGTCAGTGCAGCATTTTCCAGATTAGAAAGAGAGTCAAGTCGAATGGGTCTGGCAGTGAATGCAGATAAGACGAAATACTTGGTGTCAACAAACAAACAGTCCCAGCGTCTTGGAACCCACGTTACAGTTGACAACACCTCCTTCGAGGTTGTGAAGGAGTTCGTTTATCTGGGATCCAGCATAAACTCAACCAACGACATCCGCATTGAGATCAAACGAAGAATAACTCTTGCCAACAGGTGTTACTTTGGGCTCAGTAGGCAATTGAGAAGCAGAGCCCTCTCGACGAACGAAAATCACGCTCTATAAATCGCTCATCATGCCCGTCCTAATTTATGCATCACAAACCTGGACGCTGAGCAGTTCAGATGAAAAGACTTTAGGAGCATTCGAGAGAAAGATTCTTCGTAAGATCTACGGACCAATTTGCGTCGATATAGTCAAGCGCATTAAAATCGAGTGGCTTCGCTGGCTTGGTCATGTTCAGCGCATGAAAGACGATGCTACAGTGAAGAAAACATTCGATTCGGTACCCAGCGGCGGTCTACGCAGAAGAGGACGACCGCATCTTCGTTGGAAAGACCAAGTAGAGGACAACCTGACGAAGCTTGAAATTTCCAACTGGCGCCAGCAAGCGAAAGACAGAAATGGCTGGCGCAAATTCTTAGATGAGGCCAAGACCGACATACGGTTGTAGCGCCAACTAAGTAAGTAAGTAAGTACCAAAGGTTTAAGGAAACTTATAAAATCATAGTTAAAACTATTAAAACTTACAAATTGGTTAGATCTAATACATTTTTAATGGGGGTAAATCCCTTAGAAATTTCGAATATTCGAATTTTTTTTTTTTATATTATTTTTTTGAAAAAATGGCCAGAGAAAAAATTAAAATATTTATATTAACGGAGTTATCGCGCATATAAGTAAGTGTCTTAAACTAATCATTTAATCGTAGTTACTGAAAATTTAAATGTATTTTCAAAAACTGCTAGTATTGTATTTTCAAAAGTTATAGATCGATTTGGCTGAAATTTTGTGTGGCTTTTCAGAATATCACTATTGATACGATAAACCTAAAGTTTTAAATAAATTACTTTTTGAGGATAAAAAATGTCGTAAAAATAGTATCAAATATGAAATATTAAATAAAGAGCGTCCTAAATTTTTAATTTTATACTTTCTTATCATTTTATAGGTTTATCCTTTGGTTTTTCTGATCAATAGAACCTTGCGTCAAAGAAGACCGATGAAAAAGTTCACGGAGCCGCCATTTTGTTTTTTATTATAGAAAAATTGTTTTTATGTAGAGTACTTTTCGCTTAAAACGAACTTCAAGGAGCTGGGCAAAATAGTTCCTTTTAAGCAAAGTTCGCTTTAAATGTTATATTAAACTGGTTTTTTTTTTTAAACTACCGTTATTATTATGAATTTTGGAAAGTAAAAAATTAAAGCTTACAAATTTATCTTTCATTTGGTATACAATAATAATGATTTATTTTATGTTTTATGTTGTTTTTTTTTTGTGATGATGTGATTTGTCCTTGTACGGGAAGTTGTTATTTCAGGCATATTTACCTTAATTGGTTTATTTTCTAAGGAGACTACGATTTTCAAGGATTCGTAAAATACTTTCAATAAAAAGAAGAATGGCCGAAGGAAAACTCGATTTATGGATTAGTTCTCACGTTATGGATTTTTTAAGAAATTTTTTGTTATAAGTATCTTTTAAGAAAACCAGCTATATTTTTCTTAGTGTATAAGCGATATTGATATTTAAGGCATTGTTTAAAAGGTAATTTATAAAGCTTTGACATAAGTTTTAAATAAATAAAATCAAAATAAAAAATTTATTAATGTTTGCTTGCATGAAACAGCAATTTTCTCAAAAACCTCCATTACTACTATTTTTTAATAATAATTTATTTAAGAAAACAAATTATTGAAGCTTAAAAATTTATCTTTCATTTAGTATATAATATATATGATTTATTTTATGTTTTATGGTATTTTTTGTGATGAAATGTTTTGCCCTTTTACTAAAAAATATATTTTCAAGCATTTTTACCTTAGTTGTTTTGCTTTTCTTATAAAGCATTTTTTCACCAAATATATGTTTATTTTAATATATCAATCGAAAGGTAAATAAGGTCATTTAATTATCTTTCAAACGGCATATCAATCTTTTGGATCTATTGAATAATGGCAAAGATGTAGATGTTTTTTCAAATACGACTTTTGGTAAGAAAAAATTTTAAAATTCGATAACTCGGTAAGTAGTTGTTGAGATATCAATTTTTTGTTCGGTAAAATTTTTTTTCTACCAGAAAACTTTTTTAAATCGCGGCGCACAAGAAAACGTAATCGTGCTCTTGATTTCTAGTCTTTTTTTAAGTTCTACTCTTCTTTTTTATTTATTTTTTTAATAAAAATTAGTTTTTTTTTAATATAAGTGCATGTTAAATTAAATTCAATACTTTTTTGCACTGTTTTGTTGGCAAAAATTTAGAAGTTCTTTAACTTACACGATTTTTAAAAAGTTTTGAAACACATACCGGAACATTTTACCTTTAGCAACAACGGCCTGAATGGAACAAGATAATAGTGATGAAAAAATTAAGGCCCGCTCTCAAGTCGCTTAGAAGTTATAGGGGTCAAAAGTTAGGAAAAAGCCTTAAAACATGTGTTTTTTTAATTTTTCCAACAAAAGTAATCTTAATGGGTATAAAAGAAAAGCAATGCAAGTGTCTCTTCAACGAGGTATAAAACTTGAAAATCGATGCACATCTCTTGAAGATATTTTTGGACTTAGAAAATGTTACGTTTGAAGATGTTTTTGCAATATGAAATTTGTGTCCTTGAAATGGTCTAAAACTGATGTAAGACCGAAGTTTTTACAATAAAAAAGGGTTAGTGTATAAATAGCTTTGTGATTTATAAAACAAGAACTGTTTTTAAAAATTTCTGTATTTTTTTCTAAAAATTGTTCAAAGTACATAATTATATTCATACGTAATGTTGAGATTAAGAGTTGAGATTGAGTTTAAGTTTCATGTTTTGATATATTGAGCTGGAAGTTCAAAATAAATAAAAAAAACTAAACTTTTAGTACATTAAAAGAGTTATATGCTAAGTTATATAACTCCATATGATACAGTTAAAAGAGTTAAAGTGGCTCTTAGAGACAAGCATCCAACCAACAAAGATGATCTTTGGAGGTTAATCAAGGACGCATGTTAGTAAATTCCAGCTACTAAGTGCCAAAAACTAGTGGATTCGATGACTAGGTGTTGCTCAGCAGTTATCAAAAACAATGGATACTCCAACATGTATTGAGTATCCATTGAGGTAGAAATAATTATATTTCAATCATTTCTATTGATTTTATCATGAAATTTCAAATTTTCTAATCACAGGTTATGGCTAAAATTAAGTAACTACTTCTGGCTGTATTTCAAGTCACAGCCGAAAGAGGACATATCATTGAATTTTGAATTTTTTAGTTTATGTTTCACACTTAGGTTAATTCGTTAATTTACTAATATGAATTAAATGAATTATTTTTTTTACCTACTAAAAGAAAAAATTAAATATGCAGTTTCCTAAGATTTTTTGATTTAAATAATTTTTATAGCACACCACTGGATCTACCGTGCAAAAAAAGGGCATATTTTACCTTTGGCTAAAATGAATTTTATTCACTTTTTTTCGTGGGACATAAGTATTAAGGCCTTCTAATTCCAAATCTGAAAAAATTAATGGTCTAAAAATGGGCTAAAAAAACTTCATAGATCTTTGCTATATAAACAAAACTAAGCTAAAACTAAAAATGGGTATTAAAAGAAAGGCTATTCTATTACCTATTCAATAAGCTATTAACCATAACATTACATTAATTACTTTCTAATGCCTCATTTACACGAGTGACATATTTGCCATTTTTTACATCATTAAGTGCCATTATCGTGTAAATTATGTTATTTTGTTTCATTATTTAAGTCATAAAATAATGATTTAAATCAGATGTCATTAGTTTTGTCACTTAAATGACATCGTGTAAACGCCGTGTAAACCCGTATGCTCTCATAGTGACCAACTTAAAGAAAAAATTAAAAAGTTCATTCTTTACTGACAGAATGCGTTTAACTGTTTCTAGAAATTTAACTGTTTGCTTAAAAATGGACTGGTTAGTATAAATTTAAAGAGTTTAAAGAAAATAATAATCGTAATCAATTATTAATCTCATTTCTTTTTTTAAGTGTACCCAGCCAGTATTTTTCAGAAGATGGAACAGATGAGCTAGTGGAAACTTCTGGCAGGTCGCGAAAGCTCGAAAGGTTCTTCTTCCTCCTCGTCCTCTTCAATTAATAAATATGATAAATAAGCAACAGCTTTTATTTTGTTGTCTTCCATTTGTAAAATAACTTTTAACTTCTTTGCTTTGTCAGTATTTGAGAATTATAAATTTTGTCATTCATGAAAACGCCTACTTTGCTAGTGAAATCATTATGGATTTGAAAGTTGCCAAAATATAATGAACCGTAGTGACAAAACTCTGGGCAAGTCACTTTTTTGTGCCGTCTTAATAGCAGCGTCATTATGATATGTCATCAAGTCATTATTAAAGTCAGTAAATGTCACTCGTGTAAATGAGGCATAAGATATTACTCATTTTATGTACCAACTATTTTGCATCAAAATTTTATATGCATTTCAGATTCAAATAAAAACGACAAAAATTAATTCCATGAAATCGAATGTAAAAACGACAAAAATTAATTCCATGAATTTTAATGTAAAAATTTTCATAGGAAACGCTAAACTTGGTAGAAACTTAGTTTTTTTTTTGGGCCTAGTGCAATTTACAGCCCACGCGTAAGTAAACTTTTAAAACCAGGCAAATGAAATAAAGATAATTTAAAAGACAAGAAAAATTGTTATTAAAGATCGCGGCTTTCTTTAACCATCGTTTATGTTACTATATAATTTAAGACGTAAATATTAAATATCGCCGCGATTTTTAATAACAATTTTTCGCATGCGGCGCTTTATTTTTTAATTTTAACAGTTCTTACATATTTAAAAAATTCTTAAAAAATCAATATTTAATGGCGTTTAACTGTATAACTTACTCTGTAAATGTTTTAAAAATTTCTCGAATGTGGCCTAGTTACTTTAATTGCAATTATTCCTTGTTTTATATATAATTTGGACTTTGTTTTTAACACTACAAAACGAAAATATTTAAGTATACACGAAGTTATATCTTAAAGAGTTATGCATGGATTGTTATGCATAATGTTTGTCGTTGAATAGGTGCTCGTATTACCTTTTTTTTGATACCAATAATGCTTACTTTTCTAGGAAAATTTAAAAAATTACAGCATGTTTTTAAGGCTATTTTTTCTAACTTTGGACCCTATAACTTTTAAAAGTCTTGAAAGCGACCTCTAATTTTTTTGACTATTCGCTTTTTTAAAGTCCATTTTAGCTAAAGGTAAAATGTTCCAAAGAAAAAAGAGTTGAGTGTACCTATAATTTAGCGTTCTTCGTAATAAGAATTAATCGTGAAGAAACAATTGTGATCAAGCTGAACTGTTCTTTCTACTTGGCGCATAATAGAAATCATCGTAGCAACACACACAAATCGCCTTCCACCAAACTAAAGGTAAAAGCTTCTAAAATTGTTAGAAGATATGACTTACAAAAATCAAGACAACATTTCAGAAGATAATCGCCCAAATAATAAATACAAAGAAATATAAATAAATTCATAGAAAAAAACACTAAAAACTTTCACAATTATTAGTTTGTTGTATAACTAACTTAATGTAGAATTACTTTAAAATAACTTACTTTTCGAGACCCATGTTAACTTAACTGGCTGGCTGTTTCACTTGCTACGATTATGATGCGAATGGCTAACAGATTCTTTGCCAAGTAAACCAGTCAGATCAGAAACACACACAAAACACTTCGCTGGAAGCGGCGTTGATAGCGTAAAAACGAACGAAGAACAGCTTCGGCTGTTTCTTCAGCTGATTATCTAAAATTATGACTTGCAAAGACGTCGTCTAGAAGATCCTAGCGCAAACAAAAGCTGTAAAGTAACAATTGCAACTGACCTCGGTTGGAGCTGTTATTGGCGCATTTATACGCTTTTACAATTTCAAAACAGAGTGTGAGCCTGAGTGATTGAGCGCAATTGGAAGTATTCCAAAGTGCAGATAGCGTTTATTTGCTGCCCACAAGAAACCGGAGCAAGTGCGAGCGAGAGTTGTTGAACCAAACCCTTCTTTTTAAGTTTCTAGCTTTGTTTTTACTCTTCTTATCAGCTGGTATTGCGTCGAATACTTTCCAGCCAGTGAGTAATATATTTTATGTGGAATACCGATGCGTTCCTAATTTTAGTATGTATCAATTTAATTTTTTCTGCGTTTATTGCACGTTCCACGCGACTGTTTTTTGCCGGTAAAATTCTGTTTAATTCTAAAATCAGCTGTTAGCGAAGTGACAGTTTAGCGTCTCTTAAACAATAATTCGAAGTGCAGCTACACTGTGCTACAAAGTTTTAGGTATGTACACTGAACACATTCACGACGGCAACACGTTACGACAATTGTCAAATTATTTTTACATGCTTTCTTATGGAGCTGAATTTAGTGAAAATAGCACGGAACAATTGAAGATGAGTGAAAAATCAAACTTTTAAAATTTTTTTAGTAATATGTATTAAGCCCTTCTAAGTCCATTTCCGGAAAAATTTTAGCCCGCTCTCAAGTCGTTTAGAAGTTATAAGGGTCCATGATTTAGGGTTAAAAACTCGTAATTTCTTTTACAAAACTAATAATTATGGGTATCAAAAGAAAGCTAATGCTGTTACCTATTCAACGAGCTATCTTTGGCCGCATTCTATTCGATAAAGCGCTCAGGTAGCGAAGTAGCATACAATATTTTTGCTATAGAAATTGTGACAGCTCAAGGAACATGTTATGTGAGCGTGTACCATTCAACCCGAAAGTTTTGCAACAGTTCCTTCCGCTGAATACAGCCAAACTTAAAAATCCATGCATTACTTTTGAAGATATAACATTTTACGTATTATGGAAACCTTTAATTCGTAAAACGTGTGCATAATACGTAAAATGTTATTTCTTCAAAAGTAATGCGTGGATTTTCATGGAAGATTGATGGCTCGTTGAATAGGTAACAGCATCACCTTTCTTTTGATACCCATAATTACTCGTTTTGTATGAAAAAAAATCACGAGATTTTCAGGGTAGTTTTTACAACTTTGGATGCCTTTAACTTCTTAACGACTTGAGAGCGGGCTAAAATTTTTCCGGAATTGGACTTAGAAGGGCATATGATTTTAAAAAAATGCAAATTTTGAGTTTTTATTCATCTTCAACTATGCCAATATCAATTTGTTTTTGTAAAGTGCACAAGTCCTCAAGTCCTCAACTGCACAGGCAAGTGCACTGAATCGTGAATACCCCTAATGTATTTCCAGCGCATTAAAAAAAATTTACTGCGCACCTCGTCATTGGTGCTCGTCAATTGTGACACTTGATGAAGACATACAAAAGAAAATGTCAAAAAGAGAAAATTAAACAACAAAGGAGCCGATGAAAGCATAATGAAATAAAAAAAAACAGTCAAAATTCTGTCAAACACATCAAGCAACGTAGCTGCAATATAGGCAATTTCTTTCACAAACAGTATTTAAAAAATATACTGTAAGAATATAAAAGCATAAAAATTATATTGTTGACCTACGTCACAGCAAAGATGGCGGACATGCGGAATACTTTATCTATAGTTCTTTGTATCATGCAACGACATGACAATGCTGCTGTCATCGGTATAGAATTATTTATAACTAGCAAATACCCGCTGCTTCGCTTGCTATAAAAATATTAAATTCCATGTAAAAATCAAAGTCTTAAAATTAAATTTTTTTGTTGTATCTCCAAATGCAAAATATAAAAATAATTGAGTTTGTTTAATAATGAAAAAACGGTAAACTATTAAAAAATTACTTTATTTAATTTGAACTACCTTCTTTAAACAGTAATTGTTATGGTGACATAAAGATGCTTGGTTTTTTCTGTATTTTACTTTTTTAATAAGTCTTGCTTACCAGAATTATAAAAATTTTAAGTAAAAATATTTTAAAATTTATAAAAAAATGTAATTTTTTACCTAGAACTTGAATATATTCTTCTTATGTTTTGAAAAATTACCATCACTATGACATCAAACTTTTGGCTAAATGTCGAAAACTATAGATTTTCTCAGTACAATGCATTTTTTATAAAAAGTCGTTGATCAATAAAAATAACGGTAAACGGTACAGTCGCCGAGAGTAATTAAATAAACGAAATTACAAAATTTTAGTTTAATACGACCCAAATCGTCTTCTCTCCAAGTTTATCCCCCGAAAAGTAGGTGTAACTTAAGTGGGACACGCTCATTTTTAGTAAAGTAACTGCACTAATTTACCAAATTTTTGTTTTATACTACGTTAACGCTGGGCCAAATGACTAATTTCAGCCCATTCAGCCAAATGAGAAACGAAGTCATCTCATTTCCCATACAAATTCTCAGTTGCAACTCAACTTATTTAAAACCAATGAATAAGATTGGATACGTTCTTAAGACTTATAACAAACTATTTCGAATGCATTCAATGTAGAATGGTTAAAAAACACTGAACACCGGAAAACAAAGGAAAACTTCAAACAAAAAATCATTTTATACACGTGTATCATATCAATATGAACCAATAAAAAAACAAAACAAAGAAGCAGTTGTTAAACGAAATGAGATACTTTCGCAAAAAACACCAATGTAAGCACTTTTTAATGACTGATTCCAAATGTGTCATTTGGCCCAATTTCAACGTGGTATTATACGACCAAATTCGTTTGAAATATAGCATTTTCATTGATTTTTGGGCGGTTAAAGGGGTGTGTAAACTCATTTTTAGTACAGCTGCCGAAAGTAACCATACAAATAAAATTACTTAATTTTAGTCTTGTACGGCCAAAACCGTCTGAAATATAGCACTATTACCATAAAGTAGACGTTAAGAGTAGAAGTAGCAAAATATCAAAAGTCTATTACGATTTAGTTGAAATATAAAATCGTTTGGATTCTCCCTGAAAGAAACTACATAACATGGCTGCCGTGTTATATTGAGAGAAGCTCCCGCGACAAAGAGAGGAAACCTTTGTTTTTTTTAAGATCAAAGAACCAAAGCATGTGCCTTATACAAATAAGGTTTAGTCCTTGACCTTAAAGGAAAGGGATAGATTATTTATAGGAATTGATTGGAACCATACGTGAATTATTGATTGGGCGAAACAACCGTGAAAGACAATTTTAATTGCTTTTAACCGAGGCAAGTGTTATGTGTCACTGAGTTGTTCCTGCCCATAAGTTCCATATTTACCACAATTTTGTGATTTTTTTTAGTTTTCCATAATTCCTTAATGTAGAAAAGAACAAAGAAAGTGAAAAGAACCATTCCAGAACCCGGATTTGAACCAGAGTCCTCTGGGTTAATAGTCTAGCGCACTCTCCACTAGACTACAAGGGCCGACAAGGTTTGCTTTTGTGTTGAGCTGCTTGTTGAATGTAAGCATCAAATAAAATACGTGCTTTTTGTAAAAATTAAAGAATAGACTTTTCGAAAAACTTAGTAACTATGCCACTGGAAAGTATGGTTTAAATTGAATAAACAAAAATTATCAAATTGTAATCAAAGAATAAATATTAGGAATTATCAAAAAAGAATCGATTCAGCGGTTACCGACCGCGCTTGTATGGCTTGAAACTTCGTGAGTCTTCTTTTATATAATAGGATAGATACAGATATACTATATCCCGATAATATTTTTCCCTTAGGGATCTTTTTTTTATATATAAAAAATTTTCCTTTTGTTATATTTAACACGAATAAAAAGTTTTTGAAAGATTTATAATTTTCTAAAATCATGTTTTAAAATAAGTAGTTTTGGGTTATATATTGTTCCAATAATTTTAGTTTAAAGATTTTACTAATGAACCACATCTAGCAGTAATTTCTTAGCAACATCCTATTAACTAATGTACACACACTTTGTAATAAGTTTTACATTCATTCTCAACTTTACCGCGGCTAGGCAAAATAAAATATACAAAAAACAAATAATTTTCGCTCCACCTTACTGTAAATTCATATATCAGTTTTTGTTCCAGTTTAAAAATATTTGTTTTTTTAACTCTTCATCTACATTTTTACATGTCCGTCTGTTTACTTGTATTCCACATTATCCGTCTGTCGGTATGTTTGCTTTTGGCAGTCCGTCCACTACACATTTATTTAATTTTGCAATATAAATCATATCACAAAAAAATCACCTAAAAGCCTTATAAGATTTCTGCAAAAAGCAGTTTACTGTGTAAGATAGATGTCATTAGTGGTTTAGCGGTCATGCCCAAACAAATGTAATTCAGAATTGTTTACAGGTGTTAAAGGCCTCGCAGTATTTAAGAAATACTTGGATACGTCATGTGTCCACTTACCACGGGGTTGTTTTCAGTGTGCTCTTTAAAGCGGTCATTAAGTGCCCTGTTACGGTGGCGGTCATGGGCTCATCATGGTCATGCATTGTTGTTGTTTCAATGCAAATTAAAAATTTGAGAGCGAGAGCAAGAGAGTAAATTTTCGTCACCACGGTCACCAAATGATTCGACAAAAATATGAAATCATGGGATCAAAACAGTGTTGCGTTGTGGAATTATTCAAAGCATTTGTGTTTAGGCATGAAAATAGTACATTTTTAGTACGAAATGTATGAAAGCAGTAAGGAAACCTGCTTAATAGCAACACTCAGCGGTTGAAAAAATACTAAAAGTAGCAAAAAGTTTACTGGTGTTCAGGAATTTTATGACCACCAGCATAACATACTTTCGTCACACAGCTCATCAAACGAAAAAAGAGAGTAAAAAGTGTCATGACCAAGGATCATATGAGGACTACCGTAACAACACCCTAACTGACACCGCAATAGAAACAATGAGAAACATTATAGCAGAGGAAGAAAGAGATAAAGCTTTAGAGCACAAACAGAATTAAAAGTCGTTACGACCGACGATCGTCTCTGGTCGCCAGACACACAGAATTCGTCCAGAATGAAAGCGATTGCGACTGACGATGCAGGGTTGCTTTCATATAGCATAGTTTTATTAGCAGCCATGTTTTTGTTGTTGTGTAAGTGAAACAGAAACAAAAAAGTAACGTGAGAACATAGCAAAAACTATGAAATTGTTTTTGAACATACCCAATTGTTTGCAAAATATGGCACCACTAATTGTACTCAGAGAGGAAATCGCCGGTCGTTAGAGAAAAAATGGAATAGATTAAGGCTGGGCATTCTAACACATTCACATTTTATTTTGTTTTTTTTTAGTATTGGTTTATAGATTTGCAAGTTTGAATGTTTATACCCCCACACATACTGCAATATGTGTTATTTTTTTATTTTTAGTCATCAGTATTGCTCACAATTTATTCTGTTATTATTGCTCCAGCATTTTCTTTTAAGTAAATAAATTATATTAGTTTGATCGTGCGTTCGGATGTGAAGTTGGCTGCATAAAACCAAAGTATTAGAACAATGAGCAATCAGCTGATATTAATTAATTAATCTCAATTGCAAATGGAAGTATTTGCAATATTAATAGATTTTTACACAATACTATACTTTTTTAATATTTTTAAACCATCTGACTGAGCTGGTTCGAGAGCAGCAGTTTTTTCCGCAGCGCACTTGTTTAGGTTAAGCGTACTATAAAATTGCGGGGCGCTTGGGAACGCAGCGCAACGCGCACTTGTTTAGGGTGCACTGTAAATTATATTCTCTTCTGTTTTGAGTTTTATGTCCATGTAAAAAGTTACGCTCCGAGAGCGCTCAGTGAGCTTTGGGGCGCCCAGCGCTGGAATAGATTCTATTCAATTTTACTCTAGCGATAAGTCGCTACGACTCTTGCTCAGCGATTTCATTTTGGACGGCCTCGTTAACTTGCATGTGTTCCGTTGTGTGTTCGACATCACAAGTCGTTACGACTTTTGGTTCTGTTCGGGCTGTTATGCTGCTTCCGTGTCTAACAATTTAATGAAACAATAATTTGTATGTTTGGTTTTTTGTCTGCTTTATAAATTTGAAGTTCAGTAACCTTTAAGAGCATGATTTTAAGTTAAATATGTAGCTGAATATGTAAAAGAATTACTAAAATGGGTTCAGTAGTTTTTATGTTTAGCGTCGTCGCAGATACGTAACCCAGCGTCTACATGGTCTACACGGGACAGTGCAAGCCGGAAAAACTCAATACATTTAAACAGTTTTACTAATACACTCACATTTGATTCACTGTCTGCATTTCACTATTCACTATGGTGCATGTCACACTTAGCGGACACGGACAAATTTGTTGTTGTTTTAACGGGTACCTATCAGCGCCACTGTCAACGAAATTTCACAGACAGTGGATTTTGGCACTTGCAGTCAGTAAAGGGATTAAGGTGTTGGTTTTGATGTATTTTTGGGGATATTTTTCGAATTTTTGGGGATATCTGCTATTTTTACAATATGCAACACAAAAAACTTGTTTATGATTGCAAAAAAAAATGGAAGTGAAGCAAAATACGACGCAAATATTAATAAATTTATAATATTTTGTAATTATATAAAATAACTAGCTGAACCCGGTGTGCTTCGCTACCCCCCTCGTACCAGGATTGCATTTCAAAATTGTGGCAATACCAAAATCACTTTTCACGCCATTGAATTTTCGAAATAACTCCACCCCAGCGCCACCTACCGTGTCCATTTATACACAAATTATTTTCTTATGATTAAACAAACATACATTCTGAATTTCAGTTAAATTGGTCCATAAATTCAAATTTTCGATATAAGTCCACCCCAGCGCCACCTATCGGGTCCATTTATACACAAATTATTTTCTTATGATTAAACAAACATACATTCTGAATTTCAGTTAAATTGGTCCATAAATTCAAATTTTCGATATAAGTCCACCCCAACGCCACCTATCGGACTTTCCCGGAGGGTTTTTCCAAAATTTTCCTTCGTAAAAACCTTCTCCTGGCAATTATAAACAACTGAAAAAAAATTTTAGACAAATCGGCCCAGCCATTCTCAATTGATGTTTTACTATACATTTTTTACACCATTTTTATATATATAGATTATTAAATAAAACTGCAATTGCAGCGAGAGTCTTCGCATTCGACGACATCTTGTTAATCAACTTGCACTTGAAGTCGCTTGCAACTTGCAGATAATTTCGAGTTTTTTCGAATTTTTTCGAAGACAATGGCCCATTATCATAGTAAAAATAAAAGTCGACTCTAAATTTAGTATAAGCATTTTTGACAGTTTTTTAATATAATATGTTGTCAAAAAGCTTGCACTAAATTTAGAGTCGACTTTTATTTTGACTATGATAATGATCCAATATGTATGCTTTGCTTTCAAACTTGCACTGTCCCAAGGTTCATTTACAAGGTTGTGGCACTTGAGGGAAATGCACTCTTTTTCAGCCTTTGCTTGAACTATTACTGTGCTTTTCTTCGTTCTATGCATTCATTTTCCTGCTTTCTTTTTATTCGTTCTGACAGTACGACCGAACTCGCTCTCAAGCGCCATAACCTTATAAATGAGCACTGTCCCGTGTAGACGCAGGGTAAGAAGCCTTTTATATAATAGTATAGATTTGATGAACGACAACAGCGCAAATGTGTGTTACTCCGAAATCTAGGCTTCCCTAGCTCAAGAAGACTCCTCAGACTCAAGAGGAAATTATTTGGCCAAATCGTAAGATTTATAACGCCATCACAAAATACGAATCGTTTTGAATTTATTGAAAAACTGTACATTAATTGGGTCAGTCGCATCAGCGGATGGACTACAAACACAATTACCGATGGTTAGTCGCACTTCACGACCTCGGTGTTGAAACGACGCGAGTCGAATGGAATTTATGTTTTTTAAAATATATATTTCATAAGTTTTTGATTTAAATTCAGATTCATATCGTATTCCGTTTTTATAAAAAGAGATAACAACTGTGAACACACCCTACAGCTGACTAAAGAAACAGACAGGTGGCTAAAGAAAATTAATTTTTTAAAACTAGTTATTAATAAATTTAGCCTCAAAAAAATTTAAAGAAAATCTGTTATGAAGTCAACAACAATAATTTTATAACTGTTGTGAAAAAATAGCACAATACAAGCGACAGCTTGTGAAACCCCCAAATGTTGAATTATTAAAAAATGTAAATCTGCAAATTTTTATTTTTTTTTTTTCTTAAGGATGGTTTTAGGCAAAAGCTATTAAAATGAAGGCATATTTTAGAAGATGTTTTCTAAAAAATATATTTTAAAGTTAAAAAATTTAATTTGCATGTTTAGCCTTTTCCACACTTGGTCAACGCAATTTCAACGCAACAGCGAAAAAGTTGAAAAGCAATGCAACTATAAACCGAAAGCTTTCAGACTTGCTTCAAAAGTTATGCAACATATAATAATTGTAATTATTTAATAACTCATGTTTTTTGACTTCTTGCACTAATTTAATAATTAACACTTGCTCATTCACCCTGCAAACTATTTCTTCCTCTTTTTGATTCTATTAATGAAAAATGGAACTAATTAATTAACTTATTCACCTTAATTAATATATAGCGTACTGCACTTCAAATAATTGAATTTACAAAACAAACAAACTGATGCACCAAGTCGCCGATGAAAAATGCGGAAAGCCTCGTTGCGTTGAACTGACGTGTCGAGAACTTGTTGCGTGCAAGTTGCTTAATCTGAAGGTTCCGGTATAAATACACAGGCTAGCAACTTGAGTTGGAGTTGCGTTGACCAAGTGTGGAAAAGGCCTTAATCATCTGTTTAGATAAAATATTTTTTTTTTAACATATAGTTTTTATGTATAAAGATTGCGCTGAAAAAAACAAAATGCATTCGAAAGTGGATCCTACACATTATTTGCCAAAATGAAGCGGAAACATGAAAAATTAAGAAAATGATAAAGCGTGGAAACAAAATTAAAAAAATGTAAGTTATTTTTGAAAATATTGTTTCGTGTAAGAACTAGACAAATTATCCCAAGACGCCTATTTTGGTAAATGATGTGTAGAATTACATTAGAAATAATTTAAAAAAAATATTAAAATTTTTGATCGTCGAAATGATCTTCGACGAAGATTTATTGATGAAAGTGAGCTGTCGACGATGACATTTACTCGACGCGGATTCAAGAATAAGGGTGAATGTATTAAAATCGATCGATTAGTTTGTTAGTAGTGCAGCCCGTTTTGAAAAAGTATGTTTCGAGAAAAACGCGTTTAAATTTACTCTGGTTAGTTAAACCACGCACTGGGTTTGAAGCGCTGTAGTATCTGTATTATAAGTAGGATTGATTTAAAATGACATATTCTTGAATAGTTTTAAAATAATAATCAATTAAAACTAAAATTAAATTTTCAAAAAATTGTTTGCCTAAAACCTCCCTTTATTTAGTACTTTTCGAAAATTGGAATTATCTTCCCTGCTAATTTTCAAAAAAATTAGTTAAAATAATAGGGGCATTCACGATTCAGTGCACTTGCCAGTGCAGTTGAGGCAGGCGCGTACCCAAAAAAAAATGCGCCTACCCAAAAAAAAAAAAATGCCGGAGGCTTTATTTTTTTTTTTATTTAGACTTCCAAATTTTTTTATATAAATAATGTTTAAATTGTTTTCAATATATGAGTAAATCCTAGCTTTTGGACGTCACATTCGCATACATCTTTTCATAAATTTCGCAAAATTTATTAAAAGTTTTTTAAGTAAGATGTATCTATCTGGTTAAATAGCTCTTCATGAATATAATTTATAATAATTATAACATCCAAATTTGTTATTTGTTTTCGTGAATTTGGACATTACAAAGTGCACTGTCGACGCATAGGCAAGAACTTTGCACTGTCCTAATCAGGGCTGCCAGCTCGTTTTAGTCAATGTCCCCAATTATGTTGATTAAGTTACCCCATTTTGCAACCGATTCCCCCTACCAAAAAATATATGTACCCTCAAAATAGTCTTTATTCTGTAAATTTTCTATCAGTAACATTTTTTAGCCCATATGTAAACATCCACAAAAAATTTGACAAAATATTTTTAAGATCTAACATAAAAACATAATATAAAATAGGTTATTAGAAACGACTAGAACAAATGCTTTTAAATTTTAAGTATAAACATGCTTTAAAATTTTTTACTTTTTGTTAAAGCATTACAAGCATATTTATATAATTGGCTTTTTTATAAAAGCTATAGACTAAAAACTTAAACATTTTTATAAAAATTCATTTTGTCTACATTTTACATTTTTAAATCTATTTTTTAGATTTTTAATAAATTTAATAAAAACTAGTAGGGAACTATTATCGACTGGAGCGAAGTTAAAATACCCTCACATCAGTATTTCAATATATTCAAAGTTGTCAATGTGTAAATATCAAGTTGAAACCATGTTTTTTTAATGAAAGTTTTACTTTTATGATGACGTCTCTTTGTATGGGAGGAAGGCGGAGTTCTTAGTTTCTTTTTTAAAAAAAATTCAAGCATCGAGTTCGTAATTAAGATTAAAACTTATTTGCGAAATTTGAAGCCATTATGTTGTTTGTAAAATAACTCATTTTTATGAAGTTTGAAGTGATTTTATTATTTCCATAAAGTTTGTATGGGAGGTAGGCGAGGTTTTCATTCGATTTAGTTATATTATACTCAAAGTGCATATTAAGGGTTAAGCTTTAACAATATTTGAAGTCATTAGATTAATTTTTGAAGAATTTAAAGAGATTTTACCGTTTTGGTAAAGTCTCTCTGTATCGGAGGTAGGCGAGGTTTTCATCCGATATTGTTTATTCTCGAACTTGATCTCCATTTTTTAATGTAAGGAAAAAATTTTAAATTTCATTATGATAGCTGCAAAATTGCGGCTGTAATCGTGTCACCAGACAGACGGACATGCCTAAATTGACTAAGGAGGTGATGCTGATCAAAAATATATACTTTCCATACCTACCGAAACCAAAATTCGGTTTTCCCCAAAATACATTTTGGCTCTTTTACGGCCAAAAGGGGTGTTCACATTTCAAACCGTCCATCAAATCGTTTGTCAAATACAATAGTACAACATGAAATTTCCATGGAATTCCCACGTTGTTCTATTGGATTTGACAAACGATTTGATGAGCGATTTGAAATGTGAACAGCCCTATGGCTTAAACATGTTTGGCAGACAGAGATGCAAGATCACACAGATAAGAATTTGTCCTTATAATCTGGACATCAAATCAAATCAACCAACCGAGCGTACATTATATGGATAATTTTATATGAACATAACGTATAAGGCCGGATGTCTATGGCATATTTTGCTGTTAGGTGTATATTTCAGAGATACTTTGGCTACATCTTTTAGGGTCAGAAACGTCGATGAGCCTACGTGTTTGAGTCTCAATCTAAGTAGGGCGGGGCAAGTGCATAATAGGTGATCCAGGGTCTCCACTGTGCGTGGTTCCTTGCACTTCCTGCAGTTGTCATCCGTGATGATGCCCAGCTTCCTCGCGTGGGCTACCGCCATGCAGTGGCCATTGAGTATACCACTAGTGTCCTGCAATCTCTGTGCGGGTGTGCCAAGGTGAACAGAGTTCGTTTTCCGCTTTGTGAATTGCACATTATTTTCAATATTTTGCACGATGTCGTATCTCTCCATCTACGATTCACTGGTAGTGTCGATATTTTTTCGAGTTTCCTGTAGAACTCTTGTAGCGGAGTAGATACATGTTCTGCGAATTCTGATTCCAGCCTAGCTTCTCGTTCCCCTCAAAACCGAACCCAGTAGATGCGCACTCTCTTCGAAACGCATAGTGCATCCAGTGCATCTTCGCCAGCCAGGACGTTTATGGACTTGATGGTAGAAGAGCGCATGGATTTGATCGCCGCTTGGCTGTCGACGAAAATGTTGATATAAGAGTGGTGCGTGTCAATGCCGAGGGCTATCTCCGTGGCCTTCCTTATGGCGAATACTTCCGAATGGAAGATATTGCAGTGATTTGGCAGTTTGTATGTCCGCCTTATACTAGGCTCTGCACTATACAAAGTCGCACCTACCCCCCGTAGGTATTTTGAAACCGTCTTTATACATTTTGACCGCCTGCTGTGCTTGTTCTATAGCTTTCCACCAGTCGTTTGGTCCTAAAAGTGTTCGTGTCTTGGAATTGAGTATCGTGCGAGATAGCATGTAGCTCGTGTTACTAAGTAGATCCTTGCCGATAGTACAATGACCGAAATTTTTAAAGCGCATGTTGCCAGCTGCCATGAGGCATTGTGCCGTTTTTCCGGCTATTAGTTTTGCGTGTATGTCCAGGGGGTCCATACATAGAATGGTTTCAAGCACTTTAGTTGGAGTTGACTTCAGTGGCCCCATAATGCATAGCGCTGCCTGCCGCTGAGTTTTCTCCAAGTGCCTGAGGTATATTGATTTGTTAACAGCCGGTCACCACGCAATAATTCCATTGAGTAGAATAGAACGAACTACCGTTACATAGATCCAGTGCATCAGAAAGGGTGAGAGACCCCAAGAGCAATTGTGGCTACCTTCATACTTTCTTCAACATTTATTTTCCATGTCAGCTTGCTGTCCAGGACTACTCCTAGATATTTTGAGTGAGTTTTTGGTATGAGACGTATGTCGTTTAGTTTTGGTGGTATCCACTGTTGTATCTTGTACCTTTTCGTGAACAAAACCAGATCCGTTTTATCTATGTCAATACTAAGACCGACTGAATTTAACCATCTAAGTACTTCTTTGAGTGTGCTTGCCATTATTTAGCTTACTGTTGATAGACATTTCCCTACGCGACTTATGCTTATGTTGTCTGCATATGCTTATGTACCTGCGAACTTTTTGAGGAGTTGATTGACGACAAGATTCCATAGTAAGGGCGAGAGTACCCCTCATTTATTTGTATATATAATAAAAATTTCTTATAAAAAATAACCTTAATATATTCACTATTATTCACTTGTTTAAATTTATTATCACGTTTATCCGACGCTTTAAGTCGATTTGATTCAAACCGTTGCATAAACTAAACTTCAAACCGTCTTGAAAATTTCAAAGCGATTTAATAAAATCAAATTTCTATTTGGTTCTTAAATTTCAAGTCGCTTAGAAAGCAAGCATAAACAAAAATTTATTGTTAAAACATTCCGAAAATCAGTAATTTTGCTTTCATTGGCAAACTTTATTTGAGTTGCTGGTTTGAGTTGTCAAATTTTCAAAACGCTTCCAGAGAAGCCGATTTAGTGCTTGGGTGTAATGTTTTTTTAGTTGTGACTGTTTTGTATTTAGGCTGTGTGCGAATTGATCTAAATGCGATTTTAGCTAAATAGTGTCGATAAGGCAGTGCTTCCTAATTTAGGAAGCCTTTAGGTAGCTCGAGAATTTCCTTAATTATTTAGGGATCTCTGCCTTATCGACCCAATTTAGTTTAGTTCGCATTTATATCAATTCGCCTTAGTAGGCGATATAAAGCGTGCCTATAGGGCTGTTCACATTTCAAATCGCTCATCAAATCGTTAGTCAAATACAATAGAACAACGTGAAATTTTCATGGAATTCCCACGTTGTTCTATTGGATTTGACAAACGATTTGATGAGCGGTTTGAAATGTGAACAGCCCTTATGAGTTTTTGTTTGAAATATTTCTTCATCGCTTGGTAAAACTAGACAAGGTAGTGTTAGGTCTGAATGTGATATCTTTTTTACTGACCATAACTGTCAAAATCAATTATTTTGCTGTTTTTGCCTATATTTCCTTTCTTATCAGAAAGATAGGTTGCAGATTTTGTATGAACTATCAACTTCGTTTTGACAGTTTCGGTCACCGGCTCTCCGACCTAACACTAGCTTGTCTATTTATACCATTCTTCGACGTATGTATATAAGATCGTTCCACTTTGTCAACGTTTTTCTCTTTTCGAAAAAGTCAAAAAATGGGACGGTCTAATGTTTATTCTCTTAGTAGGTCTGTTTCCGTACTAACTTCAAGTAATTGCAATAGAATTGAGAGTGACATTTCATGTATGACATGCTATTCTTGTCTCTCGAGCTTCAAAAATTTGTATGTAAAACAACTCTTTCAAGCAACTTCAAGTTACTTGAATCGAATACGGAAACAGACACAGTATTTGATCTACAGTAATGGCTTGGTACTTTTGATACAAATGCCAGCCATTTTATGGCCGAGCAAGAATTCGAAATGTTCATATTTTTGGAAGGATCAAGGACTGACTATCAACTGATACAAGCATACCTGTGTCTTCATTTAAAATTGTATTTACAAATTTTGCAGCTGTGGACATATTGGAGCTATTAATGTTTATAATAAAAACTATTGTAACAATAACACTTCAAAATATATCAGCAATGTTTAAACTGAGTTATAAATGAACTCAGCACAAAAAAAATGAAAGTACTGAATAGGTACAACAGCGGTCAAACTTTAATTTATATAACAAAACTTTTAAATTTTTCACGCTACAATTAAATCAAAGGCATCTGATTCACATAACTGATTTTTTTTTCTACAAAATATGTCAAGTTTCAGCAGTGCCTGATAAAAAAAGTTATGTGGGAATTATCTCATAACTGTTTTTATTAGAACATTTTTTTATATGAATTGCACATAGCATATTTTACTAACTTTTGAACCAAAAGAGAAAACGGTATATCGTCTAGCGTATGGGTGGGCATTAAATAGGGCAAGTCAAAAATCGTAATAAAAAAACTATGCAAAAAAAAATCACACAACTGCTTTTTTTGGCGCAGCGACGGTATACTTTTTTGGTCTGAACCAATTTTGGCGTACCCAGAATTGCATTTTTATGCATATTTGAGCAACTTTTGTACTGGACACCTACTATTGGTTGATTTAAAAAAAACTTAAGCTTATCAATCAATTCTTTGGAAATAAAACTGCAAATTTTCATCCTATTTGACAAATGCTCTAACGAGGTTGGATGGTTTTTCCAAAAAGAATCTACAATAAATGTAGGCTATATGAAAATGTTAAAATGTTGAAATATTTTTGCATATAAGCAATATTTGCAAATAAGCAATAACCGGCTATATGCAAGATATATGCATACATATAGTATTTCCTTGCAAACTAAATCACATTTTATTTCACCAGTATGTTCGTCCGTTTCTGTTATAGTATGGCATTTGTACCTCTTTCCCTGTGAAACAGCGTGGCTTCTTTGACTTTCCAATGCAATACGCTCGTTTATATGTGCCAGTTGCGTTGCACAAGAACAGCAATGTGAGGCGTTGCTTCTGGGTTTTGAATCCTTTTGGGTTCTCATGCTTGCTTTTGTAGCTTCCATTTGGCAATGCCTTGTAGTACAAACCAGTTTCATCGGCATTAAATATGGAATCGGGAGTAAAAGTGTCCAATATATGCGGCAAATGATTAGAAATGAAAACGGCTGCACTTGTTGCATCATTTTCACTGGATTCTCCGTAAATCTTAGCGTAGTTAATGACATTTCGCTTGCACCAACGTTGCAGTCAGCTACGGTCTGGCGTATACTTTTTCTATCCCGTTTCTTATTAGGATTTTCTATAGCATGGATCTTACTTTCATTGATTTTTATCCGCGAAATGGTGCTAATGCCTACTTTGTACTTGGAAGCAAGTGTTTTTTTATTATTGTTCGTTTTTAAGTCATTTAAAAGCGCAATTTTTTGTTTAGCTGTTAGAAAATGACGCGACATTGTTGCAATTTGTATCACAAAATAAGTTTTTTAAATTGCGATGAGATATAAAGAAATAGCGATGACAAACAAGAAACGATTACAAAATTCATTGTTGCCGTGTTGGAAAATTTGCTAACCGGTTAAATTTGTTTGCATAATTATTATATTTTGTTGAAAAAATTTGCATAAATGAAATATTTGCTTATAAACGAGTTGCATATAAACAATTTAATTCTAATAAGAAAGTAATCATAATGCACTAAAATTTTAAATATTTGCATATAAGCAGAATTTGCATATATGCGGTTCGTCATATAACCGATATTTACTGTACTTGTTATTTGTTATTATCCAAAGAATTGATTTAAAAGCTTAATTTTCTTTTTAAATTAACCAATAGTGGGTCTCCAGTCCAAAAGTTGCTCCAATATGCACACAAATGCAATTCGGGGGACGCCAAAATTGGTTCAGACCAAAAAAAAAATATGTCAATCGAATTAATTTCTTATATACTATTTAATGTAGGTACCAGAATTGGGGGTCAGATTTTTCCTGTACAAATCAATAGACTCCAAAAATAGTTATTACCTTGATGTAAAAAAAATGCTATTATTTTGCAAATTATGACTTTTCTATAAAAATATATGCCTTAAATTTTTGTAAAAAAACTTTTTATCAGATAGGAGGGCTAACTTTTAGTCCCCCATAAAATTATTTTGAGATATATGGCTTGAAACTTGAAATTCTTTAAAAAAAAAACCTAAAAATAAATTGTTTAACTGCATCAGCTTATAACAGCCGTATCACTATTACAATTGGAACTTTTTAAACCTTAACATTTTTGTCTCTGACTTTTCTCTACACTGTTCAACAATTTGACAATTTATTGGCATAAAATTCAAGCTTTACAACAATTGCTCTAAAAAGTTGATATTTTTAATTTCGCTATTTATATGGGAAATTGGTTAAATAAATCATTATAATATTCGGATTCAACAGAAAATTTTACTATAGAAAATGCTATCGCCATTCGTTGTGGCGAAATTTTTCCAACATTTGTGAAGTATTGTTATTTGTCTGAGCATTTGGAAAACTTCCAAATTATTTGTCCGATTTACATGAGTCGATTGAAACTCATGAATGAGGCTAGAAAGATGATAAAAATGACGAAATAATAGAAAACATTACTTCCGTTTGTTTAGATTTCTTGAATTAAAAAATAACGTTGCCTTTAAATTATTTCTTATCTCTTTTTTTTTTACATCCTCTTTCTTATGAAGACATGTCTTAATATAAAGGTTTTTTTAACGTTCGAGTGTAAACTTGAACATTTTCTTCGGATAATCTGAAGCAGACATGCACAAGGCAATCAAAAAAATTTTTTGTTTTGTTGAGCATGGATAATAAATTATCAGAATTGTTTTGTTTTCCTAAAAACGATAAAATTCTATAATAATTTCGTTTCTCAACAAAACGAAATTTGTTTGATATTTTTTATCGTTTTTAGAAAAACAAAACAATTCTGATAATTTATTATCCATGCTCAACATAACTAAAATTTTTTGTTGATTGACTTGTGCATGTCTGCTTCAGATTATCCAAAGAAAATGGTCAAGCTTACACTCGAACGTTAAAAAAGACCTTTATATTAAGACATGTCTTCATAAGAAAGAGGTTGTAAAAAAAGAGATTATTATAAAATAAAAATTTCGTTGCAAATTTATTAAAAAAATCGTATGGTCTCTATGATAAAGTCGAAGTGTATTTTCGTCAATAGTATAATGTAGTTTGCCCTTAAATTGAGCGATTTAGCGAAATAAATATAAACTAATATCGCCTGTGGTCGCTGTTATCAGAATGTAAAATTAATTTTCATGTTTCGATTGCGCTGATTATTGTTTATGTTTGCTATTCATATTATTCCGATGTTCATTTTGCCGTTTCTTAAATTTTCACGGAATTCTCGCATCACACTTATTTTTTTAAAAAAATTAGCAGCAGACGTTAGTTGTTTTTTCGTTTACTAAAATACTAATAGCAGAATTTTAGTGAAGTGGACACATTTTAACAAAAAAAAAAAAATAATATATTTTAAAATCTTAATTGATTTGAGGTAATTTGGTGCAAGAAAACAATTATTTCATAGTGAAATTTCATCCGAGGTTGCTTACGTTACTTTTTAAATATTTACCGTAATGTTTTATCAACAATACTATTGATATCATATTAAAATATCATATAAAAGAAAAGGACATATTATACAAATAGCATACATTAATTTTGCATTAAAAATTAGCTAGATATAGCGTTTTAAACTTCAACATGGGTGAAATTTCACCCGAGGGTAGGATGAGGGTTAAGACTTTTTGGGGAAAATACAAGTCATCAATGATTTAAAATATTCAAAATGATTCAAAATATTACTGTAGAGAGGCAGCGTAGAAGCATGCGTGACAAACCATATTCTCACTTAGCTGAAAAAAAAACATCTAGAGCTTTCTCTGTAGAGCTGTTGTAGAAGTATTACGAAAGGTGCCCTTTAAATATTTCTGGAATTTAACTTCAAGGGAGGCTAAGAAATTATACATAAATGCTCTAGTACAAAAGCGTTCCACACTTAAACGACGGTCAGTGACCCCAGTCGAAAAGGTTAAAAAGAGTTTAGGAATTGATTATTATTTGCCAAGGTCAAACGGGGAAAAAATTCAAGTCCCTCACATCTTTATTACGTTGCATATTTAGAGTTTACATTTTCTAAAAATTATGACAATGTGCTTAGAAAATTTTTTCTAAACTGGCAACTTTTCTTCTACAAGATCAGGTAAAAAGCTGACGAGGAAACTGTCGCTTATATTCGAGGGCTTCTGTATACAAATGGTGATGTCAAGTTCAAAATACGAGACACGGGCAATTAGGAAATTTTTCCGCAAAGAAGAGCTTGAATTGTTCAGGATGCAGAAGCTCAACCATTGTGTAACTCACCCTTGAAGATGGATGAAACTAAATACAATAGCTTACAAACACAATATTTGCTTCGCGACTTTCATTAATTTTATGAAAACTTGAGACATTAATATGTTAATTATGTATATTTGTTTTAGTACATTCTTGTTTAAAAAAATACATGTTAGTTGAGTTGCTCATTAGTATTCAATATGTTTCCCGTATGCATTTTTTGTTGGTACCGATGATTTCAGGTGTTGCGTGAATAAGAGTATAAGACCATGGGACCCGAACAGGGGATACCAAGGTGGCAGTCAAGGGCGCTTCCACTTGACAGCGAGACCGTTGAAGAATGAAGGTATTATTTTTAAATAATGAGGTCAACTTTAAAAAGCAAAAATAAAATGCTCCAAAAAATCCAGTTATGTGTCTAAAAATGGAAGAATTCATCCTCACTTTGTACTGGAGTAAGAAGTTGGATTTTACATTTTTATCTCTCAAAATCTCGCAAAAAAAACAAAATTATGACATTTCAATAATCTTGCGAATGCGCCGAATAAATAAGTTTTTTGGCTCTCCTGTTAAGTTGTCGAAAAACACATAGCTTATTTTTGAGGTGCAGAAACGATATACTATTTAATTTTGCTACCAGAATTGGGGGTCAGATTTTTCCTATTAAAATCGATAGACTCTAACATGTATGCATTTTATTTTTTTGACTACAATAAAATGATTTTTTTTTTTTAAATAGTGACTAAACTTTTATGACTTTTCTAAAATGATTTTGATATATGGCTTGAAACTTAAGATTTGTTTAAAAAAAAACACAAAACAATATTTTTTAGAGCGATAAGCATTTTTTAGTGTGTTAGAGATTATAACACACAATTTTTTCTCTACAATGTGCAATAATTTAACAATTCATTGGCATAAAATTAAAGTTTTTTCAAGCATTTCTGTGGTCATTTGGAATAACAGCATATCGCGAGATATGCTCAAATTGAATTCTTAATTTTATCTTGATTTAAGTTTAAGTTTAAAATTTTAAAGCCAGAAGTTAAAGTTAGCAATTCGTAAGACATTTTAGAATTCAGCATGAAAATACATAATTTTGATTCAGCGCTATACTGATATAAAAATGCTCTCCTGAAAAGTTTAAAAATTTAAGATATGCTGTTATTCCATATTGCCCCAGATTAATGTAAAGGATTGCTCTCAAAATTGGATTTTTTAAACTTTGCCATTTATATGGGAAATGGGGGTCAATCGAAAAACATCATTATAATATTCGGATTCCACAGAAAATATCGCCTCGTTGCGGAAAACCTCGTTTAGTAGTGTAATTTAAACAAACAATTCATCTATATCATATTTGTAAGAAACTGCATTTTGCATAACTATTCACAAATTTAATGACAACGTTCCATAGTTTTAGGCTATTAAGTAAATTGGAAGGTTTATATGGAGATATATTTGTTTTTATGAACACAAAGGAATGAAGTGAAAAAGCTTACATTTTTTTTGTGGACACACATTTTTTATCCCAACGCAAAGCCTTACTCGGTCGATCTTTTCCTCCCCTCTGCTGCTGCTGTCTTTTACTGCAAGCCATGTAATTGTCTTGATTTTATAAAATATATATATGTAAGTAGCTTAAAATATTTTCACAGCAGAATACAACTTTATTGTAAAAATAAATCTATAAAAAAGAATGACTTTTTGTTTATTTTTTACTACTGCAACATTTTAGATTTAAAATTCAAGATTCCTGAGTTTGCAAATTCATATAAATATCACACGTTATCGGTGCTTTAGAACGATATGAGCACATCTTAAAGCAAATTCAAATGAGAGGTGTTCTTAAGCAGCGATATGTTACTTTTGGATATCAAAATTAATTAGTTTTCTGCGGGGAAGCTCAATAAAGTTAGTATCAAAACTCTACCTTACAAAATTCTATACTATTTCGAAGTTATAAATGTATTTTTTAAAGTTATCTTTAGAAAAATATCAACATATGTTTAATACACATAAAAATATTTTGCAGCTAATTGGCAATTATTCTTCTTATTGTCCATTTATGTAATTTTTGATTTCGTCAATCATTTCAGGCAAATGTTTAGCATCAAAGAGCAGCACTTTGCGATACGGCGTCAACGTTGCATCGCCTTCCAGCCAATCACCTGACATGCCACTGTCGCACTCATCGGCCACTGAAAATTCAAAGGACGTAACTGCATTCTGTGCAATTACTTCCTCCTCCGCATTGCTAAAGGTGTCTTCAGCCGGCTTGCCTTTGCGTGCTTCTTTACGATAGAACTTCACAATCATCAGGAAATAAACAAAACTGAATTTCATTTTTTTCTGCTGCGCCAATTTAAGCTCCTTATTAAGATTCTCTAGCAAAGGTACCGATATTTGTACCGGAATATTTATGAAACGTTCGTTAATGAGGAAACCAACGGGTCGAGCTTCATTGCTGAGAGCATCGCGGAAATGAATGAGTACAGAGTCGGTAGCATGTTTCTCAGCTCGCTGCACAATGTATGAAAGCAGGTGCTGCACGCATGGACTGTCCTTTTTCGCTGTTATGTTTAGGGCTGTAGTTATGCCGAATATTGTGCCATCCTCACACATATCATCGTCAGAGTCACTTTCGGCAACATCTGGTTCAGCTTGACAGATAACACTGCCCACATAGTTTTGTGCTGTGGTAAGGAAAAATGTTTGCATTTCTTTATCGATACTGAGGTAAATTTATTTACCAATTATCAGATCAGCCATCTGCATGCAGTTTATGTGTGCTTTCAGGAACAGCCGGGACAACAGTTGGGCAATGCCATGACAGTCTGGGTCAACAGGACTACGTCCTTCAAAATCTATTTGAACTTCCTATAATTATATAAAAATTAGCGATTTAACTACATCCGTCTATTGGCATTGACTACTTCGTTGCCAGTGTAGGCATCCGGATGTGGTCCATCATCCTCTTCGTCCGAGTCGCTGGAAGACTCGCTTTCATTCGGATCTTCCTCCATGGCATTGAGATTTTTCTTCTTATTAGCAGACATTTAAACGCACTTTTATACACACTTAACAAATTTACTTAATACGAAACCACGCGTTATAACTTATATTTACGTTAATTGATTGAGCCGCATTGAAAAAAACGTCAAAAACAACAATGCCCAAAACATATACGTCACTAGCAGACAACAGGGTTGGTCAATAGAATTCATGTAATAAAATTACATCTTACCGAGCGTTTTCATTGTCCGAACGAATGCAGAATTCATCGCGAACAAAACGTAGCGATTAATTCTTCATGCGCTCCAACCGTTTCCAATGCACGAACACAAGTGGCGAACATCGATTGGTAAGTCGCCATCTTGTTCGTTCGTGCAGTGGAAAAATTTAAATGCAATGTTTGCGATATTGAAAACTTAAATAGTAACAAAACTTGACACAAAGTAAGTAAGTAAGTAATTTCATTGAGTCTTTACATTCAAGCTACAAAGAAAAGATAACATTTGTTACAAATTAGTTATTATTATAAATTATTAAAAAAAATTTTAGAACTGTTTTTGTATTATTCAAATATACATTTCAGAGTAAAACGCAACAAGCTTAAGTAACAAGGCGAAGATGGTAATATATCTTTAAGTTAGAATAGAAAATGTGCTTATATTAAAAATATATAAAAAATGCCTTAAAACTCAACAAACATATTAACACATTATAAAAACTAACGTACATAATTAATAAAATTAAGACAACATACATGTTATGGAAGGATTTACCAATATTGATAAATATTATAAGTATTTTTTTATAATTAACAAATTATATAATTAAAATTTTTTTATATTAAAGTATTAGCCTCTATGAGTGCCAAGAGTCTTGAGACTTGACACAAATAAAACAGTGTTCTTCTGTCTTATTTATTTATTGAAGCGAAGCTTTTTACGCCTCGTTTTGTGATTTGCTTGAGTGAAATCTGAAAAACGACACTTTTTTCCAAACACCTTTTTACTTAGAATTGTTGTTGTTTTTTTACTTGCGTCTCTTACAACAAGAGTATATAAAATCAAAAATTTTTTTTGCAGGTAAGCGGTGAGAATCAAACTCACACCCTCTCGATCGAGAGTTCTACACTCTAACCATTACACCAAAAACCTTCATAATAATAATGATGTGATTCATTCAATATTAAGTATTAAGGCTTGATTACCCAAGCGTAAGGTAACGTAACGCGACGTTGCCAACTGTCAAGCTAAAATCATTTTAATAGCTGCGTTCCTTTCGCCTTAATATAATCGCGATAACAAATTTTCTCAAAGGAACGGCAAGAAAAACGACTCGTAGAGGGCACTACCGTTGTAGTCAAAATTAAATTCAAGCAAGCAATCATGATACAATAACTATTAGGTGTCATGAGAACGTGTGTAGTTCAAAACTGTTGTAAACTGTTATGGTAGCGATACCTTAGTAAACGATGTTTTTCTCTGAATGTGTTTTACTCTAAACGTCAGAAAAATTGTAAATTATTTAATTTAATTAATACTATTATGCAATTATATAAATAATTTAAGTGCAATTGTTGGCTCCGCTGAATGCGTCCAATGTGTGTGACACACGCGGTTTGTTTTGTTTTATTTTGTTTAACATTCGATGGTCACAGCTCGTGAGAAAATAGGTAGCTGTTATGCCTCCTAATAGTCATTGTATCAAACAAACAAAATATTTAAAAAATGAAATGACAGCTCATAAAAATATACTTGTGTGGCACCTGTGTTTCAAATTTTTTAAAGGCTATATCACAATTTTATATGGATAGCAAAAATAATCCTATTTGTTATAGGATTATTATTTTTGTTTTTGCTTTGTATGTAAAAAAAAATAATCTGGATTATTTTGAAGCGAATGGAACGCAGCTATTGTGTTGGAGTTTTAGTTACCTATTTCTTGTAGGGTAGTGCTTTTCTACTGTAGCCGAAAACTTATGGACTCGAGGACTTGTGAAATTGTGCACTAGCGTGCATTGAAAAATTTTTTACTGCTTTGAAAAATTTACAGTGGAGTGTTCACGAAGACCTAACTGCACATCTGCACAAGTCCTCAACTGCACAGGCAAGTGCATTTAATTGTGAATACCCCTAATTTTTTGGCCAAGGTTTATTTATAAAAATAAACTGTGAGATGCTGCTACTGACGCTGTAAATGTAAAAAACATAGAAAGAACGAAGCAAATTTAAGTGAGAAACCTTTGCAATTGAATTAAATTTACGTAAAAAATATATATAATTGAATTAAATCTAATTTCTGACGAGTAGAGTAACAACACATTCACAGAAAAACATCGCTTACTAAGGTAGCGCTACCATTACAGTTCACAACAGTTGTCTGCGCTAAATGCGACCATTGGCTGCGTTTACGAAAATCAACATCTTCTCAACATGTTGTTAGTATCACTTTTCATAACTTTGTTTGTCTACTGAATGTTGATTTGTATTTTCTGTCAACAGAGACACCAAAATTTGCACATTTGTGAGCAACAATTAAATAAATATTAAAAATATGAATTTGGGCGAGATTTTTTAATTTTAAATATGAATTTTGTGTTATTCGATGTTCTATACTTTCACATCCAAATGTCAAACTTTGCAATTGAAGCCATTGAAGCCATTGAAGCTGTTCAAACTAGACTGAAATGAGGCGACTCTCCTGCTGGAGAGCTGTAACAAGTTTACATACATAACGAAACAAAATTTGGAGTTCACCAATACACTCTTACGCTGTCATTTCATGGGAAACAATTAAAGAAACAAAAAATAAATTCAACAAGAAAAATAAACATGCAACACAAATCGGTGCAGTCAAATGGAAGTTTTTGAAAATAAATTTAAAATAGTGTATAAGAAATTTAATAATTTTTCTTTTTATACTGTGTTCGCACTTACCCTGCAGCCACACGTGACAGTGCAAGTTCGAAAAACTCAATGCATTTAAACATTTTTACTAACACACTCACATTTGATACACTGTCTGCCTACTGTCTGAGCTACTGTCAACGAAAATTCATAGAAAGTGGATTTTGGCACTGGCGGACAGTAACAGTCAAAAAGAGGGATTAAAGTGTTGATTTTATTGTATTTTTGTTGAAATTTTTTGGATTTTTTAGGATATCTGCTATTTTAACAATATGCAACACTGGTAACTTACTTTCGGTAAAAAAAAAATGGAGGTGAAACTAAATAGAGCGCAAATATTAAAGTTAATTGCTTTGTATCGTGAATGTGAGCTTTTATGAAAAATGAGTTCATTTAGTAAATCATACAGAACTTTTATTTTTGCTAGAACTGTTGCCTTTGACGACATTTTGAAAATAAGCTTTTACTATCACGTATGGCCGCAGCGTAATTTTTAGCTTGTTTCGAAACATTTTCGAAGTTAATACATATTTTCAACTGTCATGCCATTACTATCACGTGTGTCTGCAGGGTTAGTTAAAATTAGGTAATTTCGTGAGATAATTTCGAAATTGTACAGAAGCGTTCACACCTGGTTTTGATAATTTCGTTTGACGTTTAATTTTTTTTTTCCTGTGAATTAATTATAATCATATATTGTAGTTTTTGAACAAAATACAGCAGCATGAATACAGAAGAACTTTCAAGTGTTGTTTTATTTAATTTAAAAGAGCTTGAAGATACAGAAAAATGTGTAGATTCTGTAATAAATGATATAAAGCATGATAAAAAGCCAAGATTTGATATTGAAAGATTGTGTATTTTTATTTTGACGTCGTTGCTTGAAACACATAACTTCAGCTTTTCCAGCTCCAGACGCGTCTCTTCATCTCTCTCAACCCATCAATTCGGTACGCCCAAAGCTCGACCAAGTACTCTTCTTGATGCGCCGTCCACATAAGTTTCTTTTTGTATTTTCTTTTTCCTTTTTCCTTTTTCCTTTATGGCTGTTGAAAGCCATTTATTTTGAATATAAAATTAAAATATCAAACGCTTTCTCTATTCTTGTTGATTAAGTTCAAAGTGATAACGTGATTATTAATATGTCCAAAAAAGTGTGTTCAATCCATAGAATTTTAAAATTTCAGGGTTGCAAGTGAATTGTAGCCTAATTTCGTGAGTAATTTAAACGAAATTAGCTTATTAGAGGTAATTGGCGAAATTAACCAATCGTATGGGAAATTACCATTTCTATTATATAATTTCAGACGAAATTACACATAAGCTCGAAATTACGTAATTTAGGCTCAGTGTAAACATAGTATTAGATTAATTGTTTAAAAAACAAGCAACTGCTGCTGGCGAAATTGTACTTTTGATGTTATGTGCTGTTCATGCAAACTTTTTCTCTTATAATTGTTTGTTGGTTGATATTTTATAATCATAAATCAAAATCTAGCCGGAGGCTAGAAATCAAATCAACTAATAACAGACCAGAGCTCTAACCTATTGGCTAGGGGGTGGGTTAGACACAAAGCATAAGGAGAGTGGGAGGATAGCTTACAACTTAATTTATAATTGGTGTGAGTAGTTAAGCAATATATTTTGCATATTGTTAAAACATGTGTGTCAAAAAGGGATGCCAGATCACACGGATGAGAATCAGAGATGCAAACCTTGTGACATTTTGATCACTGCTTGAACCATTGGGTCATAAGTTTTGTATGAAAAATTTTAAATGGACGTAACGGAAATCGTGTGACCGCTCGTGTTATATTCGCCGTATGTAACAGCTACTGTTCTAGCTGAGTCACTTGCCTCATTTTGACGTCTATAGGCAAAAGGAAAAAGCTGGAAGGTGACATATTACGTGAGGCAACAATTTTAAAAATTTTGCGACTCATTTTGGCGTACGTCAGAGTGAAATTTCTTAAGTTTAAATTTTTGCTCTTTTTAGTTTGTTATGGCGCGAATTAATTTTGTTTATTCATTGTTGTTCACAAATTAATATTCTTTAAATTGTGAAAAATTGAGCATTTAATAATTCAGAAAAAAACAAACGAAAAAAACAATAAACGCCAAAATGATGCAGCCTCAAAGTGAGGCAATAGTTTGTGTGTGAACACCTGATGGCTAACTTATGTCAAAATGAGGCAAGTAAGACCCTGTTCTCACTCGCCTTAAAAAAGGCAGAGTAATGGCGTTATTTTGACACTATGCATCTGTCAGGTGTTCTTACTACCGACTTTTTTAAGCCCGCCTTATTTTGCATTCCGAGAACAGTCCATAAATGTGGTGTTAAATTTCGGAGAATTCATTACTTTGTAAGTCTTAAATTAAACAGCAACGCAAACAGAAAACCCAACCAATGCAAAACAAAATGTATTTGCGCTAAAACATAAGAGAACCACGAGGAAAATGAGGCACAATGAAACTTCAAAGTAACAGACGTCAAAATGAATCGCAAAATTTTTAAAATTTTTGAAAATGCTGCCTCACGTAACTTGTCACCTTCCCACTTCCCACCTTACCAGTAGACGTCAAAATTAATCCGATGCTCCGCCTAACGTAAGGCGCGTGAGAACAGGCTCTAAGTCGTCTCATTTGAGGCAAGTCTGAACAGCCTCATTGAGAGCTTTGGTCGGTTTTCCAGCTCAAGGAAAGTTTGTGTGAGTGTATACCATTCAGTTCGAAAGTTCCGCAACATGTTACTTCGCTACCTGAGCGCTATTTTGGATAGAATGCAGCCTTCGCAAACTTAGTGGGCGTTGATGTCACATGTTTTTGACAGTTAGAAAATAAATTTTGTGCTTGAAAAAACTCTAGTGCAACCATGGTATAATTATTTTTGTAATTGTGCCATGAGTGCAACTATCATAGAAGCTTCCAAATACACTTACTGGGTAACTCTTTGGAAACGCGGAAGATGCACACAGACTTGTCTCTTCATCTGCACACGCCTGATTGCAATAAATTAATTGAGGAACTGCACAACTGTCACGTAGAAGTAAGTGTTAAGAAAGGTGCAACTAAATTTTCTGAATCTGCTTTAATTAATTTGTTTCATAGCACTCTTTTGCGAAGTTTATTGGCATTTGTAACGATATCGACTCAAAGCTTTCAAAGTGTTTAAAAAAAGAACGTGTAGCCAGATCAGCCGCAAACAGAGCAAAATCTGCGGAGCGGTTAAAAATTATGCGAGAGCGTTTCTACGCTGAAGAAGAAACAAAAGCAAAAGCAGCACCAAATTCATAAAACAACTCACATAAAAATGGAGACAATTGCCGTAGATCCGTTTGCGCCATACTATTTTCAGCATGAGTCACAAACAATTTGCGGACAGCCAGTTCCATCCATTACAGCCGACTTTGTTGAAAACTATCCATCCATGGTGGATCGCTTCTACATGCGCTACTATTACATAAAGGATGGCGCCGCTGATGGTGCAGAGGAACACTATAAAGTTCTCTTTCATTCGAATCGCATCTGTTTGATTTGCCTAGCGCCACAACATCCAGCACTTGCTGCAGGCATCAACTCCATTAATTTCGATATTGGTAATTTGGATCGCAGCAAGAATGTGGTAAAAGGCAAAGGAAAAAAGGGTGGCATGATTCTATCTCCTGAAACAATATTGGCAATTTTAACTGATGCCAACGGAAAAACGTATAAGATACCCAGCTGCTTGCGTGGCAAACTAGTCGAGATAAATGCGGCAGTTATTGAGGACCCCAAACGTCTGGCCAGCACTACTGAGGGTGAAGGTTACTTGGCCATAGTGCAGTTTGGTTTGGGTATATGCGATCTGGTTAAAGCTAGTTTGTACACTCAAGAAGAATACGATAAAAAATGTCAGGCAAAGGTAGCCAGCGGTGACAAAGCAAATGACTTAGAATTGGCTGATGCAGCAAAAGTAGCCAAGGACGCACAAGTAGCTGAAGATGTAAAAGTAACTGATAATGTTGTATTGCAAACAGATAGCGACCGTAAACTTCAATAGTTTTAATGAAGTTTATTTAAAAATTATGTTTTCCTACAAATATAGAATTTTTAGTTCCATGTTGTGTTAATAAAAAACTGATTGGTTAATAATTTTGTAAGGTATTTAAATCAGATGTATATATATTTTCATGATATATCTCCAAGAGCATCCTCTATGTCAGTCGATTTTCGCAAAACAGCAATGAAGGTATGTTTAAATCAATGTTTTCAAAAACGATTTAGTTATTTGTACAAAAAAACGAAAATTGTGAAAAATCATTGAATCTTTATTTGAGTCGATAAACAAAATTTTCATTTATTTGTTTATTTAAAGAAAATGTTCACAAACAAGACAGTCTTTAAAATGCAGTAAGAATATAGACAAAAAATAAGAAGTGATAAACAATAAAAATTGAAGTAAAAATTTAACTTAATAAAATTAATACATTTACCTACCTGAAAGATCTAACCAAAATAATCAGTAATTCAAAATAAAAACATCTTTGTTTATCTTTATTTGAGTCGACAAATTTTTTATGTATTTATTTATTTAAAGAAAATGTTCACAAATAAGACAGAGTCTTTAAAATGCAGTAAGAATACACCAGGGACCGAAAATAACTGTTATTTTACAATTTTCAGATGAAAAAGGCATAACGAAAAAATTGCCAGAGGAATTTTTCAATTATACGATTATTATCGTAATGGCAGCAGTTTCGCGAATATTAAACGCCTTTTAAATTTTTGGCTGTGACTTTAAAAATTTAAATTAACTGTAATTTTTTGCATTTTATTTTTTCGGGCAAAAATAACTGTTACTTTTCACTTTTATTTTTTAGGTCAAAAATAACAGTTATTTTATGCCTTTTATTTTTTCGGTCAGAAATATCAGTCAATTTGTATTTTTTCAAAGGCCGAATAAAAAACTTTAAAACCTAAAAAGTTTTGTAGTTCAAAATGTACGTGCTGATGAGACGATAGAAATTGCATAAAACTTTTTTTTGCCGTTCAAGTAGCCTTTAAAAAATTCGAATTGCCTGATATTTTTGACCGAAAAAATAAAAGGCACAAAATAACTGTTATTTTTGACCAAAAAAATAAAAATCAAGGGTAACAGTTATTTTTGCCCGAAAAAATAAAAGGCATAAAATGACTAGTATTTTTGTCGGAAAAAATAAAAGTTAAATGATAACTGTTAATATCTGACTTTTTTGATAAAAACCATAACCGGTTCGGTCCCTGAAATATACATAAAAAATTATAAACAACAAAAAAATAAGTAAAAATTTAATTTAATACAATTAATACAATTTACCTGGAAGATCTAATCAAAATAATAATCAATTCAAAATTAAAATCGAAAAATTCAATAATAACAAATAAAGTTGAAATAATTTTAATTAAATTTTATAGAATAGGAGAAAGAGAGAGACTTAAGAGAAATGTTGAAAAATGACATGCTTAAAGTTGCGTTTAGTTGTAATACTTTTTATATTTAAAGGCAGTGAATTCCACAATCTGATCGCGTTTACGTAAAAGAGTGTAAGAATTTAAAAAGTTATAAGCAAGGATTAAAAGATTCAGATTTCTAGTTGACCTACAAAATTGAAGTTTTTTAAATAGGTAATCAGGAGTGCGAGTATAGATCAGGTTGTGTAAAAAGATGCAGTTTCTAGCATACAAATAGTTTCAGATGTTGCAACCGAGTACTTTGTTGCTCAAGTGACTAATGCGGTCAAACTTTCTAAGACCAAAAATGTTTCTAACAGCATTATTAAACACAAGTTGTAACTTAAGCTTGGATCGGGAATCAACTTTACTATACACTATATCTGAGTAGGAGATAATTGGCACAATCAGCTGAATTACTAATTTTTTTCTAGTCTCTACAGTCTCTACACAAATGATGCAGTCCACCTAAGGTTTCGCAGTATATAATAAACCTTGCTTACAAAGGAATTTACATAATTTTCGTACGAGAGTGAGGAGTTAATATAAAAACCTAGATTTTTAACCTTATCAACAAATTTGAGCTCGATGCCATCTAAGAAAATTCCCGGTACATTAAAGAAGGAGTAACCAGATTTAAAACCGGCAAAGCAAATGATTTAAGTGGATTAACAGCCCCATTCTCGCAAATTAACAAATTGTTAACCAGTATTTTGAATATTTCTATGTGTTTTTTGTAATTTTGTTATTTCAAAACAAAATTTGAAGCTCAAAATAAAAAAATTTGATAAAAATTGTCAACTGCAAAAATTTTGTTTTTTGAGCTTTAAATTTTGTATTGAAAACAACAAACACATAGAAATATTCAAAATACTGGTTAACAATTTGTTAATTTGCCAGAATAGGGCTGTAAGGATAAGGTTGTTAGCTTTAGCCCAATTTGTTATTTTGCACCAGTCTTCGTTTACTTTCATACATAAATCATCAACGTGACCAATAGGTCTGAACAGGTACAATTGAATATCATCCGCATACCCACCCAGCATTTTTTGAAATTTTTGACTCTTCTCCGCGATGGTGACAGTCGAAAGTGCGTTCATTTTCTGATCAGAAAAAACTCTGTGTTCGGGAGAAAATGGTACCCTATGCGCGACTCTTCTTGACGAGTCTTTTTCGAGTCGTTTTTGATCCCGAAAATATGTACCAAAAAAATTTAAAAAAAAACGACTCATTTTCGAGTCAAACAGGCAGCTAGTTTTTGATCAACTGTGAGGAACAAAATATGCTTTCGCACACGACATGTATATTGTTTTTGTAGATTACCAAGCGGACTCGAAAAAGACTCGCTTAGGTAGTTTTCTACAAAACAATCTTCCAAATGCTGGGTGGGTATGCATACATGGTAACATGATTGCATTTTTTAATTAATTTTTTTGAAAAAACTCTTACCAAATTTTTTATTTTCTTGTTTCAGATAAGCCAAACTCAAGACATCCTGCACACCGTTTTTCTTTTTGTTTACTGCTTTATTTACGCACGTGTGACTTGAAAGTGACGTCACGAAATTTTTTTGTTAATTTAAATACTTATGTAATACAATAAAAAAATATTGACCCAACTATCTCTAACCGTTTTTCACAATCCCTACTTAACATATTCGCAGACAAGACGTCATATGCCGTCAACCACTTTTTCAAGACGGGGTTTCCCGGCGTGTCCTGTGTGGCCAATTAGAACTGTGGCTGGGGCATGACGACAAGAATCGCAAAATTAAATTGTTAAAAAACTTTACATTAATAATTGTATTTCTTAATTTTTACAATTTTGCTCCAGTCCTTTATTAATTATCTTCATTAACCCTTTATAAGGCAGAGGGAACATTTTTCCCACCAACATAAGTAGCACATTTTAAGTATAAAATGTAAGCAACATATTCACAAACCGTATTTCATCGAAAATTTTGGTGATGAAATATCAGCTCTGCCTTATAAAGGGTTAAAAACTCCTAAAATTCCGACAAAATTAGGTAAAATCAACGAGTATATATTTGCTCACGAGTTTGCTTAAATTTTGTTTTCTATATTTTTTATCGATTCGGCTGTGTGCACAAGGGAGCAAAAAGATCGGTATTTTTTTAATGTACTTGCCTGTTTCTTCCTATTTGAATATCTGAAGAAATATTAGCTGCGTTCCATTCGCTTCAAAATAATCCAGATTATTTTTTTTTAAATGCAAAACAAAAACAAAAATAATAATCCTTTAAAATGATATAGCCTTTAAAAAATTTGAAACACAGCTGCCGCACCTGTATATTTTTATGAGTTGTCATTTCATTTTTTGTATTATTTGTTTGTTTGATACAATGACTATTAGGTAGCCATGACAGCGACCTATTTTCTCACGAGCTGCAACCATCGAATGTTTAACAAAAGAGAACAAAACAAACCACGTATGTCACACACATTGAACGCATTCAGTGGAGCCAACAATTGCACTTAAATTATTTATATAATTGCATAATATTAATAATTAAATTAAATAATTTACAATTTTTCTGACGTTTAGAGTAAAACACATTCATAGAAAAACATCGTTCACTAAGGTATCGCTACCATAACAGTTCAAAACAGTTTAGAACGACACACGTTCTCATGACACCTAATAGTTATTGGATCATGATTGCTTGTTTGAATTTAGTTTTGACTGCAACGGTAGTGCCCTCTACGAGTCATTTTTCTTGCAGTTCCTTTGAGAAAATTTGCTATCGCGATTATATTAAGGTGAAAGGAACGCAGCTATTGTAAATTTTATGAATGAAAATAAAATTTTACAGCTTCTTATTTGCATGTACACTCGCGCTCAAAAAAAACCCGAGTTAATAATTTGATGGCTAATATTATTTTTCTTGAATTATAACACAGTGTGCAAAAACCATACAAAAACAAGCACATCCAAACGTTATAGAAATTCTTAAAGAAGGACATGTTGAAAGTCCATCGCATTTGATTTGTTCTCTCAAGATCATCACAATTTTTTTCAACTTATTCTTAAAGTTTTTTTTACTTAGAAAACGTAGTCTGTATTCACCAGTTCATATTTTAACATTTTGTATAACAGGGTTATATAACTAAATTAAATTCATGGATTATAGTTTAAATTTTTTTTAAGATTACGTTATCAAGTATATGATCTCAAAAATGTATATAAATGTATTAAAAATATAATTATCTAAGGTTTTGTACATAAAATTTCAATTTGTTGCAAAAGATGTGTACATTTGGTGACTTCTTTATGTCTTCAGATAATGCATTGTATTGTTTTATGGCGCTGTGCTTCAAGCTCTTAAGTTGTTTTGATGTTCGTGCTTTTGGCAACGAGTATAAATTATACCAAGAGATTGCTTCATCCAGCGTTCCAACTTCTTTCCAGACTATCAGCCATCCACCGACAGAAAAACCAAAACAATGACAACCAACGAGTTTTTGTACTCGTTATTGACGCATTGCTGTGAGTAAGAAGAAGTAAACATGAAAATGAATACGACAAGTAACGAAAGGAGAAGAAAACAATATTATAAGTATGTATGTGAATGAAAATGTAACTTCTATTTGCCACAACTTTTACAGCTTATTTTTTGTGTTAATTTTTGGGATCTTCTTGTGTTTGACGAATTGATGTTGTTTCTAGCTGGACATTGTTGTTGCGATTTTATTCTAGCTAGATTTTGGTTGCATCTGCAAATAATAATTTTTTTCATTAGCCGAATAAAAAGACGGAATTCTGATTCGGCTAAAGAAATAATTATTCTTTAATAAGGAGTTGCAAACAAGTTTTTTTTTCATGAAGTTTTAATGTTGTTGAAATTGTTTTTAAGTAGGTATTTTATTAAAAGATACCAAAGTTACAAGCAGTCATGATTTTATTTTAAGAAATTTATTTAAGAAAATGATTTTATTTTTTTTTTAAAATGTCAATTTTACGACAAAACCATTGATCGTAGATGCATGTATATATATATATATATAGTATAGAATAGTATAGATATATATTAATATTATATTTATTATTATATACACATATACTTATAATTTTATTAGTATTCTTATTAGGTTATCTTAAACCACCAACAAAAATATACCTATCTGCCCAATCAGAAAACCCTGCAAGCATAATCAAAAGTATATTTTGATTCAATTGGAAAATATTTAAGAATTCCATTTCGTTATATTAAGATATTTATTTCAGATAGATTTTATGTTGAAATGTATATAACTAATCCGAGTAAAACAATTTCATTTAGAACATTTTATTTTTTTTATATATTTTTATATTCTTTGTTTATCGCGTAATTAAAATGCAATGATAAAATTTTTAACATTTATTAGAATAATTTTGTACAAATGTAATATTGTGACGAAATTTGTTGTGAGCATTTTTATCATGCATTTCTTAATTGGTTGGTTTTAAGCATTTTAAACATTTTAAAAATAAACAGTTTTAAACATAATAAATATATACAGTTTTAAACATTCATAATATATATGAATTATTTCATATATATTACTTTTGAGTAAAATTTCATGTGAGTATAATTTATATAATTGTATAGTAGCATATATTGAAACGATGTTATTTTTTTTATTAAATATTTACAAGTTATTAGTTTATTTTATGAAGTTTAAGGTATTTATTTAATACAATATGTGACTATTGTCTTCTGTACATGCTTTTATTGGGTAAATTTTGATGACCTTTTTTTGGTTTTTAAAGCATTATTAAAGCACAAGAGGTTAACATATTTTTATGTTTTTGTTCAATGTAAAAAGTGAACATTTCTGTATTTTATTACTATGTTTAGAGGTCAGTTATATGTAAATGCAGACGTATTAACCTCGTATATGATTATTGCCATTTTTTTAAAAGTTTGAAGAATACGATACTTTTGCATCATCGGGAGAATTAAATGGCAAGTTTCATAGTTCCGTATGGTTGATCAATGGATTTAATTGTTGCGATAAATGCCAATTTTCACAGTTCTGTAAGGTTGATCAATGAATTTAATTATTGCGATATCAAAACTGGAAGGACCCCAATTTCAAGAAGCGTCCTGTGTTTAGAAATTGCAACAAAATTGCTTTTATAAAGGAATTTATTGGCTTATTGGAAACTTTTCAGCTTCCACAAAACAAAGGTAATAAGGTGCAATGCATCAATGGGTTCAAATATACCCTAAACTCAATGATTTTGCTTGTTGATGATCTCTTCGATGACCCCAACGTAACATTTGTTATGCTTGGTAGGTTGAACCAGGACTCTTTAGAGAATTTCTTCTCAGTCGTGAGATCGCAACTGGGGAGCAACACGGAACCATCAGTTAGAGAAGTGCAATACCTTTCTGCACAGATAATGTCAATGAAATTCCTGACCCATAATTTTCAGAGTCGCAGCAAAAATTGCGAAAATGACGATGATTTAATGCTAGAATGGAACTTTAACCCATCCGATGAAGACGAAAACACCAGTCCAAATTGTCCGTCCGAAAAAAATTAATAAAATAACAGTGGAAGAGTTTGAAGAATCCAGTATGAACATACCACCCTTAACTCCTTTGGAAATTTCAGTGGATCGATATTTTGTAGGATATGGATTTAAGGCAAAATTTGGAAATAAAATAAAATGCGACGCTTGTCAAGAAAATCTCTTCAAGATGGAAAGTTATTCTTTTGACTCGGAGACTTTTCCTGAAAAGAAAAATTATAGTGACACTTGACTTCTTTTAAAAAATCCGTCAGATGTATTTTTTAACATTTGCTCACAACATTTTTCTATTTACAAATACCTATTTGAAAAAATGTGTCACGAAGCAAACTTAAAAAAGCGAATTATAGAAAGTTGCATACAGCAAACAAACATAACAAACCCTTTGTGGTTTGATAAAACACAAGAATGTTATGAACATCGACTGATTATTCTTGACCACCTCATCAAGGTTTTGATAAGAAAAAATGTGAGGTGGTTAAAAGAAAAAATAGTTTCTGAAGAGTTTAAGAGAAAGGCAGATAACAGAGAAAGTAAAAATAAAAAAAAAAAAATGCAACGACTGTTAGAATAAGAAGTTAAACTATTGATTTCTCAAAAAAGTATTTGTAAATAGAAAAATGTTTTGCGCAACTGTAAAAGACTTCATCTCATGATTTTTGGTGAGTTTTGTTTTATTTATAATTTTCGCTCTAGTGCCATACCGAGCGGAAACTGACCCACTGTAGGTAATGGATGGCTTAAGGTACATTCTAACATAAAATTAACATCATTTTTGCAATTATTGTTGATACATTTAAAAAAATGTGTCAAGGAACAAAATTACAAAATTCTTGAAGATAGGAATTGAACTTATTTTACGGACGTTTCTGTAATTTAACAGAGTTGCGATCGAATTGGTTTAATCTTCCAAATATTCAAAATTTTATGTCAGGCTCAAGAGGTCACCAACCAAGGCTGTCATGGTTTAGGGTAATAATTACAACATTGATGGATCGCATGTTTTTATGCATATGTTTTACTTAAAAGCTTAATGATTTCTAATTAAACAATAAAATCTTAAATTTTTCGGTGCAATTAAATGTTTCTATATTGAAGGATGCTTAAATAAATTTGTGTCCCAAAGTCTTGATATCGCAATAATTAAATTCATTGATCAACCTTACAGAACTGTGAAAATTGGCATTTATCGCAACAATTAAATCCATTGATCAACCATACGGAACTATGAAACTTGCCATTTAATTCTCCCGATGATGCAAAAGTATCGTATTCTTCAAACTTTTAAAAAAATGGCAATAATCATATACGAGGTTAATACGTCTGCATTTACATATAACTGACCTCTAAACATAGTAATAAAATACAGAAATGTTCACTTTTTACATTGAACAAAAACATAAAAATATGAAAACCTCTTGTGATTTAATAATGCTTTAAAAACCAAAAACAGGTCATCAAAATTTACCCAATAAAAGCATGTACAGAAGACAATAGTCACATATTGTATTAAATAAATACCTTAAACTTCATAAAATAAACTAATAACTTGTAAATATTTAATAAAAAAAATAACATCGTTTCAATATATGCTACTATACAATTATATAAATTATACTCACATGAAATTTTACTCAAAAGTAATATATATAAAATAATTCAAATCGTTAATTATATCTTATATTTTATATATACTGCCTTAAAATGTTTAAAACGGTTTATTTTTAAAATGTTTAAAATGCTTAAAACCAACCAATTAAGAAATGCATGATAAAAATGCTCACAACAAATTTCGTCACAATATTACATTTGTACAAAATTATTCTAATAAATGTTAAAAATTTTATCATTGCATTTTAATTACGTGATAAACAAAGAATATAAAAATATATAAAAAAATAAAATGTTCCAAATGAAATTGTTTTACTCGGATTAATTATATACATTTCAAAATAAAATCTATCTGAAATAAATGTCTTAATATAACGAAATGGAATTCTTAAATATTTTCCAATTGAATCAAAATATACTTTTGATTATGCTTGCAGGGTTTCTGATTGGGCAGGTAGGTATATTTTTGTTGGTGGTTTAAGATAACCTAATAAGAATACTAATAAAATCATAAGTATATGTTTATATAATAATAAATATAATATTAATATATATCTATACTATTCTATACTATATTTATATATATATAAACATGCATCTACGATCAATGGTTTTGTCGTAAAATTGACATTTTAATAAAAAATAAAATCATTTCCTTAAATAAATTTCTTAAAATAAAATCATGACTGCTTGCAACTTTGGTATCTTTTAATAAAATACCTACATAAAAACAATTTCAACAACATTAAAGCAAATGGGTAACAAGCAATTTTCTTCTCTTCATGAAAAAAAAACATATTTGCAACTCCTTATTAAAGAATAATTATTTCTTTAGCCGAATCAGAATTCCGTCTTTTTATTCGGCTAATGAAAAAAATTATTATTTGCAGATGCAACCAAAATCTAGCTAGAATAAAATCGCAACAACAATGTCCAGCTAGAAACAACATCAATTCGTCAAACACAAGAAGATCCCAAAAATTAACACAAAAAAATAAGCTGTAAAAGTTGTGGCAAATAGAAGTTACATTTTCATTCACATACATACTTATAATATTGTTTTCTTCTCCTTTCGTTACTTGTCGTATTCATTTTCATGTTTACTTCTTCTTACTCACAGCAATGCGTCAATAACGAGTACAAAAACTCGTTGGTTGTCATTGTTTTGGTTTTTCTGTCGGTGGATGGCTGATAGTCTGGAAAGAAGTTGGAACGATGGATGAAGCAATCTCTTGGTATAATTTATACTCGTTGCCTCAAAGTTATCTTTTTAAGCAACTTTTGCAACTGAAAGAGATTTTTATCTTCATTCCTTTTTTGTAAAGTTGGTTTTGTTGCATTTTTCCTAAAATAAAAAAAGTAAAAATAAAAAAAATTAAAAAAAATTATTTTTCCGCTCACTGTGGGAGTCGATCCCACTACCTCATGGCTTCAAAACTGATGGTTGCGCCGACTGAGCTATCGAAAATACGTTAATTCAAGTTGAAATGTACTAAAATAATTTCCTAATAGAATTTGCTATAAAATTAAATGACAACAGTGAAATGACAATGACAGCAGTGTACTATATTTTTCTTAGACACAAACCAATCGTATTTGCATATATGCATACAGTGCTGCGCAAAATGATAGCAACATTATCAGTACGCTGCTACAAAATCGTGTATCTTTTTAAATATTAGGGGCACACAAAAATTATAATAGGAACCCAAGCATATATTCATATATCATTTAAAAACAAATCATATTCAAATTTGGTTTTGTTTTTTTTTTATTATATTTAAAATTAATGTGACTGCATTCAGTTTGTCTGAGAGCAATACAAAAGCAACATAATTAATATTTGGTGTAAGAATTATTATTCTTGATAACCGCTGAAAATCTGAGCGGCATCGACTTTATTAAATTAGATATGTCGGCATTAGGTATATGTTCCCAATTAAGTTTCAAGGCTTCATACAGTGCAGTCTTATTGGAAAACCTTTGACCAAAAACTTTTACGTTCAAAATCCAAAAAAGATTTTTAATGGGATTCAAGTCATTGTGTCTGTGCCGGCCAATCAAGGACTTGAATCATATTGGACTCTAATGTAATCTTTGATGAGCTTTGAAGTATGCTTCGGGTCAGTATCAGGCTGAAACGTTCACTGAAGCGACATATTTCATTCTGAATGTGGTCTCATCTTGCTTTCTAAAATGTCATTATATACAAATTGATCCATAATTCCACCGATTTTTTGAAATGGTTCAACTTCATTATAGGAAAAACAAGTCCAGACCATCATGGCACCGCCTCCGTGTTTAAAATTTATTTTGCAGTTTCGGGTTTCAAGTCGTGTACCTGGGTGGCGTCGTACCTTGCACATCTCATCTGAATTAATCAAGTTAAACTTTGATTCATCGCTAAAAAAACGGTTTTCGATTTTTGAACGGTCCAATTTAGGTGCTCTTTTACAAGACTAAGTCTAAAAAACAATAAATTGCAACTTGTTGTCACAATTTCAGACAGAATTGCTCAAATTGTAATACCTCACCTTGTATTTATGCTTAGCTGTAAGCAAAGGTTTCTCTGCCGGTCTGTAACTTGTTTAATCGTTCTCAATGGCTCGTCTTCAAACAGTGCTGTGATGAATATCTAAAGCAAGTGTCCGAACAACCTCTTTGGATGTGACAAGTGCATTTCGTTTGAACACGCCACAAATGTTCCTGTCATCACGCAGCGATGTCTTCTGCGGCCGACCTCTTTAATGCACCGTTGTTACGTCTTTTGTGATGGTATATTTCTTTATTAATCTGCAAACTATTGACCGATTAATATCAAACTGTTTCTCGTTAGATATTTGCAAATTTCCGTTTTTATATTCGGAAATAATCTGTAATTTAAGAGCTTCACAGTATTTAAAACATGCCATTATAAATGGAACACTCAATGACACAACTAGCGCAAAAACAAAATTAAACTTAAATGTTTATGACTAACAAGCAACACGTGCTTTACAATAACGGAACTTTTACCGGTAATTCTTGGAACTTCTATTCTCGTTTTTCATTTTTCTAGTTTTATTGCTTTTGTTTTGCTCTCAGACAAATTGAATGCAGCTACATTAATTTTCAATTTAATAAAAAAAAAAAACAAAACCAAATTTGAATTTGATTTATTTGATATATGATGTATGAATATATTCTTTGATTCCTATAATCATAATTGTGTGTCTCCCCAATATCAAAAAAGATACACGATTTTGTTGCAGCGCACTTATATTGTTGCTATTGTTTTGCGCAACACTGTATATATTAATAAAACAAATAAAATAAAAAAAAATAAAAATGAATAAAAAAATAAATTTTTTTCTGGCTAAAAATCGTTATCTTCTGAACGAATAAAACCTAAATATCAAAATTTTACGTTTTTTACCCCAATTAACACCGGTTATGGCAGCTAGTTTAAAATAAAACAAAGAAATATTGTAGATTTTATGAATGAGAATCAAAAATTCTATTTGATATAAATTTGACAGCTTATTATTTATATGTATGCGTGATTTTTTCTTCCATCCCAATGTGCACAAAAACGGATGCGGATCCGTTACGAACCCGTTACGAGTCCGTCAGTACGCACTACGCTTTCTTATGTTTCGACGGACCCGTTACGAACCCGTTACGAATCCGCCAAAAGAGTCTGAAACGGATTCGTATATGAAGTCCGAAACGGATTCGTATCTGAAGTCCGTTACGGATTCGTTTCTGAAGTCCGTTCTGAGTTCGAGGCGGATCCGAAAAAATGGAAAAAGCAATTCGTATTTTTAAGGGGAATCGCTCTTATATTTTGACGGACCCGTTACAAACCCGTTACGAATCCGTCAAAAAAAATACCACAACGTTAACATAAAAGACAGTCTTAAATTTGTTTTACAATTTCTTATTTTATTTTCAGTGGATTAGGGATACGAAATACAATTGTGTACTTATTCTTATTTTAAACAACTTTTTTATTTCATTAGGCTCGTGCTCCTCAAGCTCTCCTTCAAATCGAAGAAAAGTACTTGTCAGAATTTTTAAATAATTATCATTAGTCATCAAGTTAAATGTGACTATAGGATAGCCGTACACAAGACATTTTTAGGAAACTTTTTTAATTGCGTGAATTTTGTACGCTTTGTCATTATAGCAGTAAAAGTTATTGGGATGCTTCAATGAAAAATAATGTTTAGCTGTTTGAAGAAACAAGTATGAGCCATCCTGGAACTCACCAACATTGTACTCGTTTGTTTGATATTTTGAATTATTTTTTTTACCATTTAAACTAGCCTCCACTACTCTCTTATAAATTTGATTACAAAATAATTTTTTTGTTGTAATTTACGTTTAATTTCCTGCAAAAATTTTCGAATTTGATTGCGTCAAACTTACTTAGAGAACCTATATTTTTAACATCTGTAGCTAAATGCGTCAAACGAGTCTGTTGCGAGTTCGCATTATTTAAAAAAAAAGAGTCTGAAACGTCTGTTTCGTATATGAAGTCCGAAATGGATTCGTATCTGAAGTCCGAAACGGATTCGTATCTGAAGTCCGAAACGGATTCGTAACTGAAGTCCGAAACGGATTCGTATTTGAAGTCTGAAACGGATTCGTAACTGAAGTCCGAAACGGATCCGTATCTGAAGTCCGAAACGGATTCGTAACTGAAGTCCGTAACGGAGAGAGGAATTTCATACGAAAAAGGATCCGTTCCGGATGCGAAACGCAATCCGTTTCGGACAAAATGTACGAAGAAGTGAGTTCGTTACGGATTCGTAACAGATCCGTTTGGCACACTGGGATCTTCTTGTAGTTGCCGAATTTAGTTTGTTTCTATCTGGACATTTTCCTTGTAGCAATATTTTGGTTGCTACTTTGGATACACAAGCATCGTTTTTAGATACTTCGTTAGCCGAATAGATAGACGGAATTCTGATACGGTTAATGAAATAATTATTGCTGAGTCAGGACTTTGTTCATTAACGTTCATAAATGTTTGTTCATTAACGGATCAAAGTAATGCATTTTAAAAATTTTTCCTCTGATTTATTTTCCTCTGTATTTTATTTATTTATTTGGCCAAGCAAGGCACTTTACTTATTCTAACAGGTTGTTTTTTTATTTATTTTTTTTTCCTCACCCCTTAACTTGTTTTGGTGTACAAAGACATGCTAATCGAAGTGGGCGTAATCCGCCCACCTGAACGACATGAATTTAAGAACACGTCAAACAGAAAAGGAGATAAGAAAAGAAAAGAAACAGAAGGATCTTATAACTAACATATTTTATACAAAGTAGTAGAAAATATGACAATTAAGCTACTGTACTATCTTAAAAACAGAAGGAGCTTATTACTTACATATTTTATACAAAGTAGTTGAAAATATGGCTATTAAGCTACTGTGCTATCTTATAATTAATAGGGAACAGTTAAAGAGGTATGGATGGTGATTGGTGATCGTGATAAGGATAGATGCTTAGGGTGGAAAGAGGTGATTGGAGAGGTTACGCTTGAACATGTATTTAGACATAGGTGGAAGGTAGTGCTCGCTGATAGTATTAAATATCATACAACATCTATTAATTGGTTCTTTGAAAGCGTAAGTAGTGTGGTGCTGTGACTCACATAGAAATCTTGTGTGCCTAGTTCTCCTTATTGGGTCATTAATTGTTACTTTGTTGGAAATATATTCGCTGTCAATGTTATAATATATATAAATATAAAACATGAACACAGTAGCGATCTTCTTGTTGACAACGGCATTAAGTTAATGGCTTTCAGTCTGTGCACATATGGTGGCAGGTTTCTATAGTCCCGAGGGTTGTACGTGTCTCTCAAGGCAAAAAGTAAGAATTGTTTTTGGATAGTTTCTATTCTATCACTATGCACTGCAAAACTTGGGTTCCATACTGTGCAACAATATTCAAGAATGGGACGCACTAGTGTGCAATATAGGGTTTTAGTTACCCAGACGTTCTTGAATTCATTTGCACGTCTTTTAATGAATCCGAGAAGCTGTTTGCCCTGGATGTGATATGATCGAGGTGAAGATTAAAGCGCAGCCTAGAATCTAGGATAACCCCAAGATCTGCAATGTGATTGATCCTTTTTAGTTCATCCCCATTTAGCTCAAAACTACTGTAAAGCATTTCTTTTTTACGGGAATAACTTATAACATAGCATTTATTTTCATTAAGAGAAAGCTTATTTTGATTACACCAGTTTTCCAGGGATACGAGTTTACTCTGTAAGAAAACTGTATCCACATCTGATTTAATGACATAATACATTTTTAAGTCGTCTGCGTATAAGAGATGTGGGATATCATACAAAATTTTAGATATATCTGCAATAAATATGTTAAAGAGGAGTGGACCGAGGTGACTTCCTTGGGGTACGCCTGATGAGACAATAATCTTATTAGATAGAGTACCCTGAAATTTAACATGTTGGGATCTTCCACTAAGATAAGATATAAGCCAATTCAACAAAGAACCTGATATACCGAATTTTTCTAATTTTTTAGTTAAGATTACGTGATCAACTCGATCAAATGCTTTACTAAAATCGGTATATATAGAATCTATCTGATGACCTTTTTCCATGTTCTTAAGAACATCTGAAACCATTATTGTGAGGTTTGATGTGGTTGATCGTCCTTTGCGGAATACGTGTTGTTGTTCATTTAAGTGTGGATTAACTATTTCAGTGAGCTTAGAACATATTATTTTTTCAAAAAGCTTAGGAATAGTTGACAATAAGGCAATGCCTCTATAGTTTTCGATCGCTCTCTTATCGCTATTCTTATAAATTGGTGTTAGATGAGATGACTTCCAAAAAGATGGAAAAACACCTATTTACAAAGACTTATTAAACATAATATGTAATGGTGTAATTAATTGAGCTAGGCACTGAACAAGGAGAATTGGTGGAATAAGGTCCGGACCGGGAGACTTGTAGGGATCTAATTCATTTATAGAATTAATTATGTCCTCTTGTGTAATATTGACTGTGCAAACCAAAGGGGACGTGTTGGGATACAGTAACGGCGTACGAATTGGGGTTGAAGGAGGACGAAATACTTCTTTAAAATGATCTGCAAAGAGATTACAGATCACTTGTGGGTTAGAAGAAGAAACATTACCTTTAAACATGGTTGTAGGATATCCGGCCGATTTACGCTTGACGTTTACAAAGTCGAAAAATTTTTTAGGGTCGTTAATAATTCTTTCACCAATCAAGTTGGTGTAAAGTTTATATGCTTCTTCAGACTTTTTTGAAAACTCTTTAGACAGCTCTGCGTATCTTGCCTTTACTTCATCACTAACAATGACGGTGTTTTTAACGATTTTGTAGAGACTATTTCTTTGATTTCTGAGTTGCCTAAGATTGGGATCAAGCCACGGTTCAGATAGTTTATTTCGTTTTTTTATTTTTGGAACAAAAGTATCGAGTACGGAAAAGATACTCTGATAGAAAAACGAAACAGCATCGTCCAAATCCAAGGCTGATAGTTGGTCCCAGTTAAAAGAATTCAGTTCATTTCTTATATTATTATAATCAGCGTTAAGAAAATCATACACTACAGAATTATTAAAGGATTGTCTAAAGGTTATACGGGAAGCAAGTAATTGAACTGTAAATGCAGTGTGGTGAAGGGTATTTGAGAATAAATGCTCTGCTTCACAGGTTGGAGTGACGTTGACTTCGTCGTATGAGTTAGTAAGAACTAAATCTAACCAACGTCCATTCTGGTTAGGGATGGGAGCTACTTGCAGACAATCGTTACTATAAAAGAAGCTAAGTAAATTAAAGTCGACCGAATTAGTAAGATTAATTGGAAGAAGGTGTTTGTCATTATCATCGGTAATAAAAGAAATATTGGGACGGTTAAAGTCTCCCAATATAATTATTTTATCTACTTCGTTTAAGTTGGCTGTAACTGAAGTTATAGTTTCACATAACTCATTGTATGAACTTTCTTTTGAGTTGGGAGCAATATATATTGCACCAATATATATATAACGATTTCGATCTAGTATTATTCTTATTATTAGGAGTTCAAGGCAATTATGAGAGGATGTTGCAATTATCTCACAAGACAAGGCATTGTGTGTGGCAATCAAAACTCCTCCACCACGTGAAAGACCAGTTTTTGTATAATCTCTATCATTACGGTATATTGTCCAATTACAATCGAGAATTTCCTCATTTTTTAATGTATTATTTAACCACGTTTCAGTAAAGACAAGAACATTGAAGTGACAAGATTTAGCATCAACAAAAAGTTTACTAAGTTTACCTCTCATACCACCACAGTTATGGTAGAATAAGTTTAAAGTATTTGACGGGTTATGCAGGTTTTGGGAGATAGGAGTCGTAATAGCGTGAGAGCTAGGAGCAGTAGTAGTTTTTTGTGTTAGTACGAGATTTTTGAAGGTGCCAAATCCGCTTTGAATGTGTATGCGATGCGAATGCAGAGAGATCATTTTCAACATCTTTTGGGGATAAGTTGAAGCTTTCATGGTAGTTTATGAAAATTTTCTTCAAATCTTCAGGCTCCGTTGGAAGACCTTCTTGATGTATCGAAACCATAACACTTGTTTTAGTTATACCATCTATACAAATAGAATCCGATTTGTTATACAGGTATGCCAGGTACAAGCGGACATTATCATATAAACGCCGGTCACGAAGACGAGACATGATAAATCGGCCTTCACTACTTATGTCAGCCAAATTTTTTGTTAATTTCACTCGGGGGGGTAGAAGAGGATCAATAAAAGGTGGTGGCGAGTCTACGACAGGTGCATCTGAAAAGGGTGTTGCAGGTGATATTGGTTGATTTGTGGTGGATGGAATGGTTGAGGTTGTTGAAGTGGGCATCTGAGGATTAGCTTGGGTTGTAGATGTTGATGGAGCATGTGATTGTGAAGGGTTAAGAACGTGAGACCGAATAAAATTAGGATAACTTTTATTGGTATTTAAGTTATTGGTAGGTTTGGTTGGAAAATTGTAAAGGTCTAGAATCAGGGTTAAGGTTAAAAGAAACGCGTTTATTAACACGATTATTGAAATTGGGAAATACAGAAGTTTTAAAACTCCAGTTTTGATTAAGCTTAGATTGCTTATTTGTGACCTTAAAAGGTAATTTAGTATTATTATTATTATTAACTATGGATTTATCAGGCATTTTATAATTATTGATTTTTACTTTAGAATTGTTGTTACTCACTATCTTATTATTTTTCTTAACTGATATGGCCTTACTATTTGTACTCTTATTTCTAGATGTATGTTTATGCTTGTTACCACCATGTTTTTCCTTGTTACGCCATATTGACAGTCTCATTTGGCCCAGCTTAATGCTGTTCTCTGTCGAACTGTGGAACAACCATTCGTACTTGGAGGGAATCCCGATTTTAAAACAGCTAGCTTTTATCTTCTTGCAGTCAATAGTCGTTATACTAAAAGAACGCTTAAAAAATGCACGAATCCAAGAAGCGTCTGCCAGATATGGAGCACCTTTGATATAGAAAGAAGTGTGGCTTGACTGGTTTCCTATGTTTAGCCTCTCAATTCTGTTTTCCCATTCCGTTGTAGTCCACGATGTACCAAATTGTGTAATGAACTGATTAGGTAGATTGCTGGTGGGATGAGAAAATTGATCCGATATCATAGATACAGTCTGAGGAGTTACGGTTGAAATCAGAGTGGGAAAAGGTTGGGACACGGTTGAATTTTCCGTTAATTCCTCAAGGATTGATCGTTGGTGAGGGGAAGATTGCACAGGTTCATGCTGGATATTTTCTGAAATGTAATCAATATTGTTTGAAGCATGTTTGAGAACATCTGTTACATCTGCAAGCTCCAGGCGTGTTGCTGCTATTTCATTGCCGACTTCGGTAACATTGTTAATTAATACTGAGAGAAGAGGATCTGAACAATGCTGTGTATGACTTGTTTTGGGCGAAGCGCTCTGCAGTAGACTATCCATATCATTGCGTAGATGTGTAATTCTGTCATTGATCTGCTTTAAGTTTGTTGACAGTGCCGTGGTCAGTACTTTGCTGAGATTAACATTTAAATCACTTAACAAATGCTCGGAGCTTGTTTTGAGTTCATCTAGGAGTTCATTTTTAGTTTGTTTTAAAATTTATACAATGTTTTTAGTACTGGCTTCATTGATTTTTTTAGAGAACTCTTTTGATAACTCTATGCCGTTGTTTAAGTCTTCTGTTATCTTGATGATGTCGTCGAACTTAGATAATTCGGACTTTACCTTGTTGAAAAACAATTTATTTTCAGATAAAACTGAATTGTTAGATTCACTGAGGCATTTAACAGCAATCAAGACGTGCGATAGACAGATTTCATTGCATTCGTCACAGTAAAATTTAAAGTTGTTAAGGTACTCGTTTATGTATAATAGACTTCTTTTTGAAAGGCCCAGACAGGTGGCATGATAACTTTTGCCACAGATTCCCCCGCAAGCAACCATTTGTGCGTTTGAGTCAGCAGTTGTGCAACAGAGTTATTGCAAATTTTTTCCATTTCGAAGTTTTTTTTTTAATATTTCAGCTCAATTTTAAAACACAATTGCTTTCAAAACACAATTTGTGAGTTTTTTTTAGCACAAGTTAAAACGAAACACAATTTGTAGGTCAGTAGAGGAATATAAGTATGTTGTTGTTGTTTTTGTTTTGCTTAACTCCAAACGACTGCAGAATTCGCACTTTTATTTTACTGTGACTCGAAGCTAATTAATATATTGTTGTTGTTGTTTATTTGGCTTAATTTATATTTAATTCAGTCGATTGGTTGAATAGCACAAAGAACTTTTGACCCAGTGAAATTTTTTTTTATTTATTTGGTTATTAAGGTCTTTTCACTTATTTGTAATAAGGTCCACTTTAAGTTTTTATTGTTTTTTTATTTAATTTTTGGTGATTAAAGCTGCAACCGGCACAAGCACAAATTCTTAAAATGTAAATGAAGAGTGGGTTAAAAACACGTCTGTGTATTACAATAGCTAAGCATGTAATTTTAAAAGAAAATACATACAAATAAAACTAAATTTTATTTCAAAGTATTCATAATAAAATAAAATACAATCGCTTATTTTTTTTTTCATGTTATTTTACAATATTTTTTAAAATTATTTTACGTCCAAAGTGGACACCTAAAAGAAAGTTGTGTTGCTGGCACGGGTGATTATGGCACTTAAAGTCGTTACAAGTAAAATAAAATTCAAGAAGTTTTTATTTTGTTATTTTTTTCTTGCCAAAAAGTGCAACACATTCACTTCTTTTTTACGGGTGATTATGGCACTTAAAGTCGTTACAAGTAATAAAATTCAAGAAGTTTTTATTTCGTTATTTTTTTCTTGCCAAAAAGTGCAACACATTCACTTCTTTTTTATTATAGTACATATTCTGTATCAAATTGATATAACAAAGAAGTACCATGTTTGCCAATTCAACAACAAAAAAAGCAAACATCAAATTTGACAATCATGTATCTTCAGTAATTTATAACATAGTTTTTGTAATACATGTACAAATACATATATTTGGTTTAGCAGTAACTGCCTACATAAAATTATTTTAAATCACTATTTAAACAACAATTTTTTGAAAATTTTATTTTTTTAGAAAGTATCAAATTCATTCCAAAGGGCAAAAAATATCGTTGTAATATTTGAACTTAATTAAAATTTAATACAAAATTTAATTTAAATATAATACATCATTAAATGCAATATTTTTGACAGTTTTTTTTTCGAATTCATTCCAATGGTATAAAATATCGCTTTAATATTTGAACTGAATTAAAATGTAAGACAAAATATATTTAGGAATTTTGTAATCAATTTGTACTTATACTTTTTATAAATTTTACAAAATTTAATACTTTTTGTATTAAAAATAGTTTGTTGTACTTTACTAGTATTAAAATTTATTCAAAGATTTTTAACCATGAAGTAAGTATATTATTTTAGGAAATTTGAAGTATATACTAATAAATATAATAAATAAAATACATGTATGTACTGTTGTCTTGTGTAAATGTACATTAAGGTGGCCTTAATTTCTAAAAGTTTTTTTACGCCATAGTCTAACACTAATCGATTCAATATAAAATTAAAATGCACGCATTTTTTTCGAAAAAAATCCCCAAAAATCTAAAACTGCAAAATTTCAAAAAACGACTTTATGGATAGCTTTTTCATAAACTTAAGCTATATAAGTCAAAATTCGAATAATTTTTTTTTAAGTTTGTAGTTGTAATTAAGGGATAATTGAACAATAATTAATCTCCCCCGGGATCCAAAATTTGGCATCCCTACTCCGCCCTAATGTTTATGTTTGGTGCAGATTTTGCTCCAGAGGCATAATTGGGCCATTTTTCTTCGAAAATGAGCAAGGAGTGGCCGTTACAGTCAATGGCGATCGTTATCGGGCCATGTTGAACGAATTTTTGTTCACAAAAATTGAAGAGGAGGATATTGGCAACATTTGGTTTCAACAGGACGGCGCTACGTGCCACACAGCCGAAGCAACACTCGATATTTTGCGCCCTGTTTTTGAAGATCGCATTATCAGCCGCTGAGCTGATGTCGTCGTTTGGCCACCTCGGAGCTGCGATTTGACACCGTTGGACTATTATTTGTGGGATGGCCTTAAAGATAAGTGTTACGCCGACAAGCCAGAGACAATTGACGCTTTAAAGGACAATATTCGTGAAGCCATTGGTGAAATACAGCTGCACACAATCGATAATGTGCTTAAAAATTGGACCGATCGTGTAGGCTACTGCATGGCCAGCCGAGGCAGCCATTTGAATGAAATTATTTTTCATTATTAACCGAAAGAATTGTACTTTCAAATAAAAAAAGAAATTTGAGAAAATATCTAGTAGTTTTTTTTATAGAATTTAAAAAAAAAAAGTTAATTGGCGGACCCTTTACTAAGAAAGACATATTTTAACTCATACTTAAAAATAAAAATTACAAAAATGTTTTTATATTGTAATTGTTCTTGGAACTGTATAAAAAATGTGTTATTTTTTATAAATTTGCGCATTTTCGTCAAAAAACGCTCCAAGGAACAGGTCATAAAATCCTTATGTTTTTGTTTCGGCAGCCCAAATTTTGAGAATCTGTTGAGAAAGAGTTATTTTAAGACTTATTAAAAAAAGACAGAAATGTCAAATTTTAGGAATGTGTAAAAAAGGCATATTTTGAGACATACTTAAAAATAAAAAAATAAAATAAATATTTTTATTATATAATTGTTCATAGAAATTTGTTTTTTGGATTTCTTTGGCCTTTTTTATGGCATATGAAAATTTTTTATTTATATTTTTAAAGTTGTTTTTTTTTTTAACAAAAACTTGTGAAATACAGTTTTGTTAAAGATTCGTATACGAATTTTGCTAAAATTTTTGTGATTTTGGAAAATATTCAGTACAAAACTATACTAATAAAGACGGAAATTTCGTTAAATTTGCATGGCAGCATATAAAGATCATAACTAGCACAAATAGAAATATATCGAATAATCCTTTTAGATTCACATAACTAAGACTCCTAACTTTATATTTGCATACTTACTTTAACATATTTATGACTTTTTTCCCATACCTACTTTTGTCTACCTCGTTACACTCACCAGTAGTTGAATTACCAAAAGCGATAACGACGATTTTCGATATCGTTAGTTAGATATTGTGAGGACGCCATTATATTTGTGGCATTTTATAATAACATCTTAAGTCGACTTAAGACAGAACTTATTGATGTAGCTGTGTTTAATTTATATAGCACTATAAACATGCAAACTCTGGAGCTTCTAGCGTGACCGTAGCCAAAGTTATGGCCCAAAAACGAAACACACTTTTATATAACTTGTATGGTGGTTAAAAACTTTTAAGCAAGATTTTTACATGCTTTTTACACTTAAGATGTTACTACAAAACGCCTACTATGTTTAATATATAAATTCATAAAATTATTGGGCCTTATTTATAAACATTTTAGAGTCGAGTCTGAATGTAGTGTGAGCTTTTTTGACATTATTTCAATAGAATTTGCTGTCAAACAACTAAATTTAGACTCGACTTTAAAATGTTTATGAATAAGGCCCATTATATTTAAACTGTGTTGTTCTTTATTTATTAAAAGTTTTATTATTTTTCTACTGCTTTGCATATTCACTCTTTTTGTTTTAACATCTGGATAGCTGTTTTTTCAGAGTTCGTTTTGCGGATCGGTATTGCAGTGCATTCGCTCGGATTCAACAGTAGGAATTTTTTCGAAAAGTGAAGGGAGTGCGGATAGGATTTTTTCCACCGGATTCCACAATCAGCATGATTTTGCATTAAAGTTCCTTGAACCCATTTCCGGCGGCTCCTTAATTACCGGACCAAAATCTATGAAACTTCGTCCAAAGTCTATATATTGCCCTAAACTTTATCTGGAAAAATTTGAAATTTTTACCTCCACAGGTAAGGGCTGGGCGGACTGATGCATTTTTGCACCACTTGCTGCATCACATACCTCCACAGCGGTACCTGTCCATTTTAAAACAGCAAACGGGCTCTAAATTTATCTTAGCATAAAAATTAAAACTTATAATAGTTACTATTGCAAAGCAATTTTCGCTATTGCGATTTGAAATTTTTCCGGAATTTTTAAAAATAAAAAAAAACAAAAAAAAACTCAAATACCCTATCGGAAATTTTAAAGCACTTTATTAAAAAGCACATAAAAAGTGCTTTATTCTACCTTTGCACAGAGCTTTTGTGAAGCGCTTTGCTCTCGCTGCGAGCTGAGCTGTAAAAAAGATCTTTGCTTTCGCTTTTCTTAGTGCTTCAAAAAAGTTTTTGTGATTACTTCGAATATCTTGTCGAATTCGATATCTACTTCGATACTACTGACAATCCCATCACTAGCATTCGTGTCATCACTAGCATTTTAGCATTGGAAAAGTAAAGTTTAAGAAAGTGTGTTAGAGTGAAAAATAAATAATTCAGTTAACAAGTAAAGTTTAATTGATAGTAATATAAAGTGATTAAAAAAGGTAATAAAATGAGTGGCAAGTGGTAAGGGTATTCAAAACGCCACTTTAAAAGATTGGTAGCAGCGAAAATAGACGCTACAAATAACGAAGCTGCGCATGCAAGTTCAAACGACGAAGGCGCAAGAGCCGCAGATATTTTAAGTGCTGAAATAATTCAAAATGAAACTACAATTTCAAAGTGCAGAAATGAATTGATTTAACTTTTGATCTCTTATTTTATATATATAAAGTAAAATACGTTTAATTAACATAAATTAAATAAATAAATGTATGTAAATATAATTAAAATGTATTTGGTCTATTGTTTGTAATTTGCTCAGGTCAGCGACGGGAACACAGGGTAGGTATAAGAACGCGAGTAAAATGCGTCGACTTTCCAAAGCAAAAGCAAAGCAATTGTTCAATCACCTTCCGAAGCAAGAGGAAAGCTCTTTTTTAATAACCTTTCGAAGCGAGAACAAAGCCCTTTTTCGAATCATTTTCCGAAGCGAGAGCAAAGCACTTTTTTAACGTTTTTTGAAGCTAGATCAAAGCCCTTTTTGGAATCACTTTCCGAAGCGAGAGCAAAGCGCTTTTGCAAATCACCATCCGTAGCAAGAGCAAAGGCCTTTTTCCCAATGACTTTCAAAGTGGTTTCAAAGCGCTTTGTTTCCTAAAGGGCATTGCGACGCGCCGTGGGCGTAAAATCCAAGTAAACGGCCGAATCGACTCAAACCCAAAATACTGTATATTGTCAAAGGTCCATACTAACATAATCCCTACAGTGCTAGGTAATACCAGTTTAGCACTCATCTGGAGAAAATTCTAAAATTACTGGTGCAAAAATGCACCAATAGCTGGAAATGGGTTAAGAAATCATGAAAAGTTCGTCAATGATGCCGCGGCCTACTGGGTGTCTATGGCTCGATTAAGCTCTTATGGTACTTACTAGCGTCACTACACAGATATTAATAGTCATAGGTATATCGATAAGTTTCAGGTTCAACTATTCATAGCAGCGATTTTATTAATTTTTAAGTAAAATGCATTGGTTTTTTTTTGTTTTTTGTAATTATGTTTTATTGTATTATATCTTGGCTGTTGTTCATTTTGTTTTTAACATTGTGACAATTATGTAGTTTCTCTACTTGATTGCATTAAATTCGCTATATATATAATAAATGTTGACAACAGCGTCTTCGCTGTTAAAACTATTTGTGCTCCAAACTTATCGACTATGCTTACAGGGTGTACGCACAAAGTGTTCAAACAGAATTGCATTAAAAGTTTTTTTCCAAATATACAAAACAACGGAAACAAAGCGCTCTAACAGAAAAACTTAAAGACAAATATTTGTTGAACAAGACAAATAAATAAAAACAATACAAAAATTTAACATGAATTATTTTTAAATAAAATAAATGCTTGCTTCAATATATAGTTAAATAAAGTTTGTAAGCAAATCATGAGAAAATAGTGGTAAAAGTTAAACGGAAAAGTCTATAAGTTGAAATTTAAAAGCCGCTCAGGGTTTTGGAAGATGTTGGGGAATCATTCTATTAGTTGCTGTTGATTTTTAATGAGTATTTTTATTAACATGTTTAGCTCTTTCTCTATCTCTCTCTCTCGCTGTCTCTTTTTTTTAATCTCTGCATCCCTCTTGCGTGTTTGAGTCAATTTTAAGGTAACTCCAATATTTTAATTTTTAGTGAAGAGCTTTAAGCTGAGTTTCTACAAAAGTTTGTAAATAATATTTTTTGCTTTGGCTTTTACGCTATAGGCGGACTTTTTTTATATAGAAATATAAATATTTACTTGTATTTTATGTTTTAGCAGCTTATTTGAGCTTTAAGCCTTCGAACACGTTCTTGTTTTATATTATTAACAGTTATTTTAAGTGGTTGATTCTCTCTGTTTTAGCTCTCTCTTTAGTTTTTTTGTATTTCATGTGTACTCTCTCTCTCAAAAAAAAACTCTGTAAGAGCAAAAGTCGCGTTGCTCTCTCTCAACTCAACTTTTGTTCTTTTCTCCTTGTGTAGGGGCATTGCCAGTTTGAGCTGGTGATGCGACAGCGCCTGCTCCTTCGGATTCGATTCCAGCCAAAGCAGATTCCGCCATTTTCTTGTATTTGCCAGCCAGCTCGGGTAGTTCGTAAGCAATGGCCAAATCCAGTTTGCTTATGGGACAGCCACGGAAATAGGTGCATGTCTCGGATAGCTTCTTGAACTCGTAGAGTGGATTCAGGCGAAAGAAATCGCGATAAACTTCAGGATCAGGCAGATCGTAGCGCGAGATGTTGGTCAGAGTAGAAAGACCTTCGTAGATATGATAATTTTCCGGATGGCTAATGATGTTGTCAGCAATGCGCTTCTTATTGCCGAAGAGCGTTTTGTGGTTGTAGAAGGTGTTGAGGTAGCAGTCGACCATTTTGGCGTGATTGCGGACGCGAACCTAAAGAAGTTCTTGCGGTTAAGTAGGTTATTATATAAGAGAGTTATTAGCTATTTCAATATAATAAGAGTTATTTGCTCCGACAACTTGAACACAACAGACTTTGAGACGGTTGACATGTTGGCTCAAATCAAGTCGATAGCGACTATATGCTATATTCGATTTCGGAAAGCTTGTTCCTCGACTAAAACATCGGAGAAGCCAGACGGTAACCTAATAATCAGACGACTTTAAGTCTGATGTGGCCATCTTGCCATTAACTGGTTCAACTTATTTTCATACTTACAGCAAAACGACGCGCACTCGCAATCTTATGTTCAATCCTCTTGTCGACAGCTGTGCGCAGATCACGTAAGAAGGAGCGTTCCTGTGCCAACAACAGACGTGCCGGTGAACCTGGTTGCAGTGGATTCGACCACAACGATGTCGTATAAACTAATGGTGGCTGTGCCGAGGACATAAGCGGTGAAATATTCCAGATCAAGGCACTTTGAACACGCAGCAATTCCTCTGGCTTAACCGTATCGGCCTTGTTCAATACGATGCGTGTCTGATATTCGCGACCTTTTAATTGATCCAAAATCGCTTCAGTCTCAGGTCCAACATCCAGTTTAGCTGGATCGTAGACGAGGAAAATAATATCAGCACGATCGATGAACCACTGACAGGCATCGTTGAAAGGGAACAGACGCGAGACTTGCTTGCGTACCTCCAGAATGCCAGGAATTTCGACAATGTTGACCTAAAAAACAAAAAAAAAAAATAAAAAAATTACACAAGAGAACAAATTGTAAACTTTCTATATAACTGACAAAATTGTACTTGTTTCGGTTAACAATTGCCTGACATAACTAGTAACTGAATTAATTGTATCGGGTATAATTTAAGACAACAGCGATACTTAAAAAATAATCAAAATAGAACAAATAAAATCGTTTAAACAATTTATATAAATTGAAAGAATAGCATACTTTAACATAAAATGGTGTCCACTCCTACTTTTTGACATTTGAGAGGGCTCTCAACTTTCACCCCTTTTACATTGTTCAAGACTTGAAAGCAAGAATGTGAGTTCATAGGACAAATCGTAGTGAGTTTACGTGAGTTTTGAAAACGAAGGGGAGAGATTAAACTAAAAAAAAACTTGCTTTTAAGTCTTGCCCAATGTATAAGTAAGGGGTCATTGGTGTAAATAAAGTTCAAATTTGAAATCTCTGTTTGAGTGAGTACTCAAGAAAAGTTGAGGGTGCTGACTACTTGCCTCCACGTGCTATTTCTTGTAAGAAAGTTCTGCTTTTTCACAAATATGAATTCAGAAATGTTTAATGAAAGAACGGATGAGGAATTTCTGGAAAACAATGTAGAAAAAAAAAAGAAAATGTTATATTGTAAGTCATGACGAATTTGTTAGTTTGTAGGTGAAGCATCCTTTTTTATTTGAAAAAAGCCAGACGCCTCAAATGAAACAGAAAAAGAATGAAGATTCATTTTATTAACTCCTCTTTTGTTTCCCTTATTTTCTTAAAGTGATTGACAATTTAATCCATTTCCTTCTATAAATTTAATCCTTCTGTAAATAAATTTAAGTTTTCTCCTGTCATTTTTTATTCGCCTGTCATTTTTCACTCTTATTTCACACTTATTGAAACCGCTCAATGGCATTAATTTGAAATTGTCCACTATTTTAGAGCGTTTTGAGCTACAAAAACAGGTCTCATTTGGTTAGTGACTTTTCTTTTGCATTTTGTGCAACGTTGAATCTTGTTTTTTGAAGAACAAACAAAAATCTGCCATCATAGCTGGATACCAACGTCCTTGGTATCTTATTTCTATTGTTCGCACATCTTGATGGAACCTTTCATCTTGTTCATCATGCACCGCACCGAGATTATCAGGGAAAAAGTCTTTATGAGAGTGTAGAAAATGGATTTTGAGCGACATTATGCATCCAAAATTTTGGTACGACTAAAGCAGAACATTTACTACAAGTTAATAGTTTTCTGATTTTTTATTGCTTTTATTTTATAGACTAGAAAGCCTTCGATGACTGCATCCTTAACCAATATTTATATTTGTGGACTTATAAAAACTCCTTTTTTCAGCTTAGCATCACTAAGTTGAGGGAAAACTGTCTTTACATATTGGAATCTTTCATGTTTTTTGTTGTAAATTGCTGTAAACACAATTTTTTAAATCCCAATTTAATGTGTAAGAAAAGTAAGATAAGTTTTTGGAGGCCAACTAAAGTCGTGTACTTGACATTATTGCTTCCTGGTTGATACGTAACTCTTTCTAGCAAATCTTTGGTGGCGGAAACTTTAACTTAGTTATCTAAATTTTGTTCCTGTAATTTTTGTATGGTTAGGTAGTGTTTAGTTTTTGTTTAAATAAAGTTCAAAAAAAGCAACCCCGACGTGATTCGAAAAATCGTCGCGTATACTTGATATTTTTAAATCGTCATCGAGACAAGGAAACAATCCTTGCTTTCCCCGAAACAGACGTAAAAAAGACAAACACAGAAAGAAATGTGCAGTGTTTCGAGTGACACTAACATAAAGGAGCAAAATAAAATTTTTTGAAACTTAAATAACTTACAAATATTAAAATTGCTCAAGTGTAGTGATCTGACTAAATATTAAAATTGTCAGAATTTAATATTTACTTTTTTTTTTGTAAAAAAGCTTTTTGAAAGAAGTCAAATTGCACACAAGAGTGTGAAAAACGACGGAACCAGCTATAGGCGAGCTCGAAGGAGCAGTAGGAGGGGATTTTGCACCACCACCAGTACCGCAGCCGTAGAAGTACAGCATGGTACCGTAAATAGAGTGGCGGTGCAAACATCGCAGTTTTGGCACGATGTGCCTGACCTCTGGTTTCTGCAGCTGGAAGCACAGTTCTCTAAACTGCGCATTTAGTCCAATCATGAGCGTTTCTACACGGTTGTTGGCGCTCTGGAAAAGGCCGTGCTAAAGCAGGCGAAGGACGCGGTTCGCGACCCTCCAGCAACGAATAAAGACATTGCTATTACACGCTCAAAAATCTTGGACTAAATTCTAATAAATCCTGTATTGTATATATGACGACACCGAAACTGTATTAAAATTTAATCAACGGTATATAAAACAATTGATTTTTATTCTCTCATGGGACTAAATTTAAATACATGCTTGTATTAAAATATTTTTTACAAAAATAAAAAATTATCGAAACATGTGGGATTCGAACCCACTACGTTTAGGTTATAAGTTTTTGGCTCTACCAACTACTCTATGAAGCCACATGTATAAGGAAATGATAAACTTGCATAAGAACCGAACTAAGCCGAACGCTGTCTTTAATGGCTAATCCAACCTTTATTAAATATTATTCCAGGTTTTATTAAAAAATGTCTAGTATTTTGAAGAGTTTGAATTCTAATAGAATAAGTATTAAAAAATGCATGATTCCAACGATTGGATTAAAAATTAGTCTAAGATTTTTGACCGTGTAAGGATAAGCTGCTGGAAGCGTTCAGCACTAGCGAACAAGAAAAACTCAGGCAGCTGTGGTCAGAGTGCAAACTGGGCGATCGCCGACCGTCAAAACTATTGAATGAGATAAGAGAGCTGGGGGGGAAAACTCTCCAAGAAAAGATGCTAGAAAACTTGTGGCTTACGCGTCTACCTGCACCCATTCAAGGCTTACTCCAAACTGTTACGGTCGACCTGCCGCAGACGGCGGCATTAGCCGACAAGATAATGACAACTGGGGCATTCAACGACAAGCACTTGGCTGTCGTTCACACATCCTGGAGAAACGGATTCACCGTTTGGAGAACGCGCTGCACAAAAGGGATCACATCCTGCAAGGCGACATGGGTGGCGATGAGATATATCGTCTGTACGTTACCGATGCGTCATCCAGTAGGCGGTTCCTGGTGGATACCGGAGCCGACGAGTCAGTAATCAATACCAGTTTCAAGGATCGCTTTAATGGTCCACACAGTTTTAAATTGTCCGTTGCCAATGGTTCTGGCATCGAAACATTTTGCACCAAAATTGTAGTCTTGGATTTAGGACTACGAAGGAAGTTCAAGTGGAATTTCGTAATTGCCGCAGTGAAATCATCGCTTATTGGAGCGGATTTTTTACGAGAATTTTCTCTATTGGTGGGCATGAAGAATGGTTGTTTGGTGGATATTAAATCCAATATGCAAGCAGAGGGCATCAACGATAATAGGGGTAAGTCAACAATGCATACTTAGAATATTTCCGATCCTTTTGCCCATAGACTATCGGAATTCGAAGATATTACGGTAATGAGACAAGGTGGTTTGGCGATACATTGAGACGTCACTTATCATATTGTGACACGCGGGCCCCCTATAAATGCCAGACCGCGACGGCTTGTCTTAGAAAAATTAAAGGCAGCAAAAACTGAGTTTGACTATTTGATGAAAAATGGCATCTGGAGCCTTCAGACAGCAACTGGTTCAGCCTCTTACGCATGGAGAAGAAGAGGGACGGTTCTTGGCGCCCGTGCGGTGATGCTCGGTCTCTCAATAAAATCACACTGCCTGATCATTATCCTATACCGTATGTGCAAGACTTTACGCACATTTTGCACGGGAAAAGAATTTTTTCACTATAGACCTGCAGCATGCGTACCATCAGATTTCGGTAGAACCGGCAGACATTCCAAAAACAGCGATCACCACGCCTTTTGGTTTGTTTCAGTTTAAATTTATGACCTTTGGACTGCGCAATGCGGCGCAAACATATCAGAGACACATCACCAAAGTGTTGGCCACTGAAGCAGATCACGTATTCGTTTATACTGATGACATATGCATCGCGTCTGAGAATGAAAAAGAGCGTGCTAGCCATCTCAAAAAAGTTTTTAGCCTTTTACGGGAAAATGGCCTGGCGATAAACGTCGCAAAATGTGAGTTGGGCAAGTCGAAGATCAAATTTCTCGCACATACACTCAATAAGGATGGCCTTAAACCGGCGACTGACAAAGTTCAGGCTATCCTGGGTTATAATAGACCCGAAACTGCCCGCGACCTGAAGCGTTTTTTAGGGATAGTAAATTTTTACAGACTTTGCATTCCCAATGCCGCAGTGACGCAGGCCACTATGCAAACGATGGTAGTGGTTAACAAAAATAATGATAAAACGCCTCTGAAATGGTCAGAGACCACTGTGGCCGCGTTTAATAAATGAAAGGATCAAGCAGCAGACGCAGAGCTGTCGCTACATGTCGACATGGAGTTTTATGCTTCAAAATGAGTTTTTTAATAGATAATATGTGAGAACTAAGAAAGCAATACAAATTCCCTTATAATTTTATTTTACAATGTGGCAACTCTGCTTGGAACCGTTAACTCGCAACACGTGTTGCGACGTATACAAAAAATCCAGTTTTCTGATTGTGGTTTTTAGTGATTTTTTATTTGTTGAAAATTGTTGAATTGTTTTTGAAAAATTCGTGATGGAAAATATTCAATGAAGTATTAAATGTTTTAAATAAAAGAAAATCTTAATCATAAAAATTAAGAAGGGTATTTGAAATGTATTTTTTTCGTAAAAATTTAAATATTTTAAATATTAAAAAAATATGCAGATTTTTCCATGTCTTAACACATATTTTTTCGAATCTTTATGATTTTGGTTGGAAAAAATTAGGTGTACATACATGCAACTTTGAATTTTATCTTATGTTATAGGAGCGGACATCATAATTTGGAGCTCTACAACGAATGGCTGCGAGTGAGAGCTTTAAGTCACAATGAGTGTTGCAATGCACCTTATTTATTTACAAGCCACAATAAATGTATTAATACGCACTATTCTAAAAGCATTTTAACAAATTTTACAAAAAATGTTGAGCAACGTTGGAAGGCATGCCATAGAATTTTTAGTTCAGTTTCCGAAAGTAAACATACGAACTAAATTACCATATTTTAGTATAATACGACCTCAACCTTCTGAAATGTAGCATGTTTATTGATTTGTGGGCGGAAAAAGGGGGTGAAGCATTTTATGTATTAGCCAAGATATTACTCTTAATACAAGATATTGTAAATTTGGTGGCCTTAGGTGTTACCGCTCCTGAGATTTTAAGATCTTAAGAGACACCGCACGTTTTATGTATATAGAAGGGCGGTCAAAGTAGGCATAGTTATAGTTCGATCACGCCTATTTTGGATTAAGTTGCCGACAGTAACTACATGAACTAAATTAAAAAATTTAAGTACAATACAACCGAAATCGTCTTAAATGTAGCGTTTTTATTGAATTGTGGGAGGTAAAAGGGGTGTTTTTTTTTTTACTATTGGATCCTTTTCACAGCCACTTTTGTACCAAATTTCATTGCCCGATTTGTAAAATCGCTTTCTTTCAAGCCAGCTGATTTAACTCGCGCTTGAATCGCCTTCTAGACCACAGTGTGTCGATGCAGTGTTATCAGCGTGTAGGAAACCAGCAGCAGCCACTGGGTTTTATTCAAAAAAACTGAGCGATACGCAGAAAAAGTATAGCACATATGACAGAGAGCTGCTAGCTATCTATCAGTCAGTTAAATATATTAAGCATATGGTGGAAGGGCGAACTTTCATCATTTATACCGACCATAAACCCATTACGTTTAAGCCCATTCAAGTAGGATGCAGACAAGGCGTCGCCTCGCCAGGCAAGACACCTGGACTACGTTGGCCAGTTTACAACCGATATAAGCTACATCCCAGGTCAAGAAAATGAAGTAGCTGATGCCTTTTCACGACTATGTCAAATTACAGAGGCGTTACCCAGCGTCGATTTCGAAGAGCTAGCTAGAGAGCAGCGCCAGGACGATAAAATTAAGCAGTTGATTGAAGCAGCCATTCCTTAAAGATAAAACAGCCCAAACTTACAGATAACGAGCTGACGATTTTCTGTGATGTGGCACATGGTAAGGTGAGACCTTTCGTTTTGGTGAGATTGAGAGAGAAGATAATGAAAAAATTGCATGGCATTGCGCAACCCAGCAAGCGAACCACAGAGCAGCTCATGGATGAGGCATTCGTTTGGCCAGAAATGAAGAAGCACATAGCTGAATTCGTGAGATGCTGCATTCCGTGCCAAAAAAGTAAAGTTTTTCAACACACCAAATCTCCACTGGGTCTTTATCAGAAGCCCAGTGAGAGGTTCGAGCACATAAACATCGACCTCGTTGGATCCCTACCAATTTCTCGAGACAGCCTTACGATCACCGATTCACTCATTGGCCCCAGGCGATTCCTTTGCCAGACATGACAGCAGAGACCGTGGCGCGAAATTTTATGTCGGTCTGGATCGCCAAGTACGGAGTATCACTTCAAATTACTACTGATTTAGGGCGCCAGTTCGAATCTGACATTTTCCGGCAGCTCAACAAATTTTTGGGCGTTAAACACTATCGCACAACGCCTTACCATCCTCAAGCAAATAGGACGATAAGGCGCTGGCATCGGACTCTGAAAGCAGTCATCACCTGTCAAGAGAGCGACGATTGGTGCGGTTTATTACCAATGATTTTATTGGGCCTTCGCACGTCAGTGAAGACTGACATTAAGATGTCACCAGCTGAGTTAGTTTTTCCCGTCGTTGCAGACATCGAACGAGATGGAATTTGTGAAGGATTTGAGACGCCGTATGAGGAAGATCATGCCTAGTCAAGCTAGTCATCACGCCAAACCGAGCGTTTTCGTACAAAAGGGCACACAATCGTGCTCGCACGTTTTTTTCACAATCTACAAGGTTCAGAGTCCGTTACAGTCAAGATATGACGGGCCTTGTCAGGTCATAGAGAGATTCGACAAATATTTTGTTAATTCAGAAAACGGAAAAAAAACAAAAGTTTCCGTTGATAGGCTGAAACCAGCTCATATGGCCGAGGTAGAAAGCAAGGTAGCCGCATTTTACGAACTGCCGTTGGACGCCACGGGACGCAATCAAAATATTGCATCACCCCTCGTAAGGTCGTGACATTTTCCGACCCTCCGTTGGACGTCGCAGGACATTTCAGTGAGCCCAGTCGAGGACGCTGAGGTCCAACGGCCGTTAAAGTAAACCCACAGCCAGCGCCGGTCCAGACGAGGAGCGGCAGAAGAGTAATACTACCGGCCCGTTTTGTTTCATAGCGCCTTAAGCGCTAGGGGTGTAGTATTGTGGCGAAACCATCTGTTCCCCTACGTTCATGTCTTTGCTCTTCTAGCCTTGGCGACACTTTGTCGCAACATAATCCATCAGCAGAATCACTTATAAACTTGCAGCTTGGCTTATCGTAAAAGCGCTAAGCCAAGCAAATTCCTAAGCGTAAGTCATAGCTGCCGTTTTTTGTTTATATTGGCAAGCAGCATTATGACTCTTAAATGAACGCATACTTGAGCCGTTCGTGTTGGTCACACGCAGAGTTGCCAGTTTTTTCATACTACTGGCCGCCATTTGTCGACAACTAAACCGCCAGAATTTTCTCATAAAATATTGTAAGAAAATAAATAACACTATAATATTTACGTAACGTCGTAAATATTTTTATTACATTTGTACATAAGACCAGAGATTGCAGCTTAGAGCTCTTATTAGCTATAGTTAAATATATTCTTATTAATATCTGTGATCACAAGCAATAATGACTAAACTCAAAATATCGTAAAAAAGCGATATGGAATTTACTTTATTGCCAATTTTTGGAAGCATGCAGATATCTACTTTTTGCTCAGAATTGATCACTTATGTCTGCACATATTTTGTTTGTAACGGTTCATACATTTCAAAAAAATGGGTCGTAGTTCGTTCAATTAAAATATCGTTTTTTACGATACTTTGAGTTTAGTCGTTATTGCTTGTGACCACAGATATATTTCAAAAATTTTTGAAACATTAAGAAAATCGGATATACAAGCTTACTTTTTTTTTTTTAAAAAATATTTTAGTTTACTTTAACAGATTTAATGCTTTGTTTCAAGGAAATGATATACTAATTCATAGACTTCACAAAGACTCAAAACTAATGTTGATGGGGCTAGCTAAAATAGTTTTAAAGGAGGGATACTATTAAAATTAGAAATTCGGGAGAAAATTTTGTCTATGAAATTATTATCAATGAAAGCATAGGATTGATGCCAGATCAAATGCATTTTAATAGCGAATTTATGAATAAAGCTGAACAAAATTTAAGTGCAGAACAAATTCTTGAAGTAAAAACAAATTGTGAAAATTTCGTTAAAAAATGCATCGCTAAGCTTCTTGAAAAATTTCTCATAAATGATAATTTCATCAGATCTTTAGAATTTTTAGACCCAAAAATTGCTTTGCATATTGTTTAAAATAAAAGAGTTTATTCTAAGGATCTTCGTTCAATATCTGATTATGTGAAAATAAACAAATTTGCACTAGAAGCTGAGTGGAATGATTTACCATTTTTGTTTAATGATCTCAATGACTACAGCGTTTCAAGTTTTTGGAAAGAGGTAGCCTCCAGATTGGCCTTAAATGGATCACCTTTGTTTCCAAATTGAACAATGCTCTTCACTTTTGTCCTGTCACTACCGCACTCCAATGCCGACGCCGAAAGGATATTCTCAATGGTAACGGATATAAAAACAAAAAAACGAAACAGACTTGGAGAAGACACTCTAAGCGCTGTTTGTATTATTAAATCTTCATTTAGGAACCAACAAATAGACGTGGTTTCATTTAAATTTAGCGAAAAACATTTAAAAGTATTAATTTAAATTTTTGTTTTTTTGTAATATTGGTTAAAAACCAAACAAGTTCCATAATATTACTATTTTTTTATCAAAATGAATTGAAACGTTTTTAATGTTATATTATTTTTTATATATGGATGTAATAAATGCATAAGCTTTTTTGTTAAAAACTAAAATTTTTTTACTCTTATGTATACTTTTTGGGGGGGATTTGGGGGCTTACACATTCGGGCTTTTTCACAAAATATGAGTCACATCACTGGTTAGTACGCTGTTAAACCGAAAAAATGTTCAATGCAGCCAAGTTCGCAACCATGATTGGAGAGTGAAATGTCAAAATTTTGCTGTCTTAGTATGAGGACAGATTTGAATAAAAACATTTCGATGTACTTATTTTAAGAGTCTAGTACGTAGTTTCTGTTCAACAATCTAATTTAAGTCACTTTTTAATACTTAATATACAATTTACTTAATATTGCAATTTGACAGTGATAACACTTTAACCCATTGTAGAGCGTTACAGGATTGTAACTGACCGTATAAAATAAGATGCCAAGCAACAACTAACTACATGGCTTAATTTTTCCTTTGGTTAATGTTAGTCATTTGACGTACGATTTTCCCATTCGTGAAAATAAAAAGACACGATTCCGATTTCTGGGTCGTTGCGATTCAAAAGTGTTTTCTGGGGCACCATGAAATAGACCCCAATTGAAATCAGCAATAACACCTAATGCAATAATTCCCAAAGAAAATGAAATAAGCCCCATATAAAAAAATGGTTTAATCTAAAATGAAATTATCCCCAAAATAAATGAAATAGCCCCCAATGAATAGTCACTACTCTAATTGGTGACGGCATATAGCCCCAAATGGCATAATTCCAAATTGAAAATATGATTTGGGGCTATGGCCAGTTTCAAAAAGATCATAAGACTAAAAAAATTGCCGGTCGTAAGCCGTAATCGGTTTTGTAGAAACAGGAGAACAATAAGGTACATATGCATGAAATAACAACTTTCCGCACAAGGACAAATAATTTTATCGTAATGGTGATAACAACATTTCTTACAAGGGCAAATCATTTTTTAATATACACCTTTCACAGAAAAAAATGATCCAATAATGATCACATATACAAAATGCGAAAAAAATCTTTTATTAAAGTTTTAAAACAAATCCATTTTACCTTCTTCTACCATATAATTGGTTTCATATGTGCCTTTTAAAGAAGGAATAATTTGTAAAATTTATCAAAAATTACAAAATGTGAAAAAATTTAATTGAATTTTATTGTAAGCAACTCTTCGATAACTTAAATTAAGACAAATGAAACAACCCCCAAATAAAATTAAATAACCTCAAAACCGAATGAAATAAAGCCCCAAATAAACAGAATGAAATAAGACCCAAAAAAATTTGATTGGCGCTTATTTCATTGTGCTTTATTTCATAATGAAATACGACCCGAACAAAAATATGAAATAATTCTCAAAATTTATAAAATAGTCCCAAAAATTAGGAGTTATTTCATATGAAGTAACACCAAAAAAAGGTTAGGACATTTTTGGGGCTTATCATTTTTTTTGGGGCTAATTTCAATTGGGGTCTATTTCGTGGTGCCGTTTTCTGGGAACAACAAAAAAGTTTTGTGGCTGAATGAAAAATCGGTAACTTATCTACTTATCGAGTCTATGAATATAAAATCTCTTAATAATCCAGTGCAATTCAAAGCTAAGCCTTATAATTATTTCTCTTTGTTGTAATATCTTTAATATTTTTTGTTATCATTTATAGATTCTTAAATAACTTGTTCAATGCTCAACATTTGGTTTGGCTTGCTATGTTATTTATTATAACCAGTTTAAGTATTATAATGATTTGAAAATTATGCTATTTTCAGCTTTTTATATGTATACATAAGTTATGAGACAGTTCTAGAGAAGTCACTTACCGAACTTTTTCACTGATATTTTCATCTGAAATGATTTATTACTACTATGATACTTAACAAGTCATCCACACATTGCTATTCATATAGTATGTGTTCTTCATGATTTTACCCGTTCAACTGAACTGAGTTGAGCGAAAAAGAATTTTAGCAAAATTGAAATTAAATATTTTTGTAAGTGTCTTCTAAAACTGCATATTTTAACAATCCAGTGCAATTCAAAGCTAAGCCTTATAATTATTTCTCTTTGTTGTAATATCTTTAATATTTTTTGTTATCATTTATAGATTCTTAAATAACTTGTTCAATGCTCAACATTTGGTTTGGCTTGCTATGTTATTTATTATAACCAGTTTAAGTATTATAATGATTTGAAAATTATGCTATTTTCAGCTTTTTATATGTATACATAAGTTATGAGACAGTTCTAGAGAAGTCACTTACCGAACTTTTTCACTGATATTTTCATCTGAAATGATTTATTACTACTATGATACTTAACAAGTCATCCACACATTGCTATTCATATAGTATGTGTTCTTCATGATTTTACCCGTTCAACTGAACTGAGTTGAGCGAAAAAGAATTTTAGCAAAATTGAAATTAAATATTTTTGTAAGTGTCTTCTAAAACTGCATATTTTTGGTTTTTACCATTCTTGCCAATTATTGCGACAACGAAATTTCGCCATCTTTTTCTCGTATACGTATTTGTTATTTACTTTTATTTTATTAATAAACACTTGAAAACCATCATCATCATCATCAAATAAAACGAATATTTCATTATTTTAGCTAAATACTGAGGAATTTATTGCGCGTACGCAATATTAACGAATCGTCGCTAAAAATATTTGTTTACATTTCAAAATTCAAAGTGTAACGGTTGAGTAACTACAAGGCAAGAGAGAGGAAGAAAGAGAGAGAGAGAGAGAGAGCAACTGAGTGGAATTCAGCCTGCCTAGATTAAAATATAAGTAGAAGAAGAACTTGAGTAACAATTATTGCGCATAAACTGAATTCAGACGCAATTTCAGGTTGAGTGATATACTTACTCATTGACGAGTGATAGGACCTATACAATACTTTACTGAAGAATTGAGTCAAAAAAATTGGCAGCCATGATAATTTCTGTGGCGAAATTCACAACCGTTACAAACGTTTAATAATATAAATTATTTATAACAACAGTTCAGCTGCTATTTATTAATTTATTTATAGCAAATAAAATACTTTAATTTAGAATTTAAGAAAAATTTAGCAGTTTATTTATGACGTCACAAAAGTGATATATGAAAATATTTTATAGATAACCAAAAGTAACCAACTGAAGGTCAAAGCAATTTGTTAGTGCTTTTATATAAATTCATCCCACTTACTCACCTTTTCAAGAAGTTTGCTTGGCATTTTCAGGCCACGCAAACGATCCTCAAGACCTTGACCGAATTTTTGCAATCCCGAAAAGGTATAGTCAGCAGCCATTTGGGTACCATCCAGAACCTCGGTTTCATTACCCCACATGAGTATATTGAAGTAGGCTGGGGAGGGCTCGGCACCTGAGCATGAAAAGAAAGAAATTATTACTCAAAATAAAGCTTATTCTCCAGCTTCTCACCTGTCCTAAGAGAGTTCTGCGTGTACTCATTGCCAGTTAAATAGTTTATAATCGACGATTTGCCACCCGACCAGGGACCCATAAACAGTACCAAAGGCTTGGAGAATATTTCCGGGTCTCCAAAGTGACGATTGCTGAGGTCACGATATTTGTAGAGCGTCTCCAAGGGTTTGATGGCATTCTCGTAGATGCGTTTTATATCGCGTAAAATGATTTCAGCAACGCGATTCACCGCCTTTTCCTTGGACGAGTACTCCTCGTCTAATTGCAGGAGCTCGTTGATGTGTTTACGACTGCGCAGATTTTCGGGAATTTCTCCTTCCTAAAAGTAGAATAAAACCAAATTCAAGCGACTAAGTTGGTTGCGTAAAATTTAACAAGATCGGCAGAAATGATATGTTTGCCCTCTGACTTACCCAAAGAAGCTCATCCTCGGGCTTGGTATCTTCTTCAGACTCGCTTAGCTTGCTGTCTTCATCATGCTCATTGGGTATGCCATCACCATCTTTATCGCCATCTTCATGATTGGGTATGCCATCACCATCGATGTCATCATCCTGATGATCGGGCACACCATCTCCATCCCGATCGCTATCTTCGTGATCCGGTATACCATCACCATCAATATCACCTTGCTTGCTAGTTGGCACAGGTGCTGCATCGACTGCTCGTTTGCTGCGTTTTGGTGCCTCTTCTTTTTTCTCCTCCTTGCTGATCTCCACTCCTTGCTGATCAGCCATTAACTTGAGATCATCATCATCGTCGTGCTCGTTTGGTATACCGTCACCATCAAAGTCATCATCCTTTTCATTGGGGATACCATCGCTATCGATATCATCATCTTGATGATCGAGTACACCGTCGCCGTCCATGTCCTTATCTTCTTTGTTAACTATTCCATCACCATCGATATCATCATCTTTGGGATTAGCAATACCGTCGCCGTCAATGTCTACGTCAGCATCATTGGCAATACCATCACCATCCAAGTCTTCATCGTCGGCATTGACTATGCCATCGCCATCGATATCAGTGTCTTCTTCATTGTGAACGCCATCACCGTCCAGATCTTCATCATCTTCATTGGGTATGCCATCGCCATCGATGTCTTCGTCATCCTCATTCAGTATGCCATCACCATCCATATCTTCATCGTCAGCGTTGAGTATACCATCGCCATCAATGTCATCGTCCTGTTCATTTGGTATTCCATCACCGTCAATATCGTTGTCCTGAGAATTTGGTATGCCATCTCCATCCATATCGTCATCTTCATGGTTGGGTATGCCATCACCATCCATATCATCATCTTCGTCATTGGGTATGCCATCACCATCCAGATCATTATCATGTATATTTGGCACGCCATCTCCATCGATGTCTTTATCGTGTACATTGAGCACACCATCGCCGTCCATGTCAGGATCCTTGTCATTCGGTATAATGTCACCATCGATGTCATCATCGTGTATATTCAGAATACCATCACCATCCATGTCATCATCTTGTTCGTTGGGAATCACATCGCCATCGATGTCGTTGTCCTCCTCATTCGGAATGCCATCTCCGTCGGTATCGACTTCATTGCTTAACTGTTTCTCAGATTTGGTGGATTGCTTTGCCAAATCGATCTTTTCAACTGATTCATCATCATTATCATCGTCATCGCTGACTTCAGCCGTTTCCAAGTGATTATCTTTATGGTCGTCATCATTATCATCATTGTCATCGTCATCATTCGAAGTCACCGCGGGTTGATCTTGTTGCATTTCCTCTTCACCGGATGCTACGTCATCGTCGTCATCTTTATCGGGTTGATTGTTCGTTATGTCCTCACTGGAATTCGTTTCAGGACTAGGGACACTTGCTTCTTGGAAAATAAAATATTTAAGAATTAGTTTTATAAGAAGCCTGAGTAGAAAAATGATTATTATACCCCAACGCGAATGTTGTAAGGTTATATTAACTTTATCCCTCCGTTTGTGATGACCATAAAAAGGCGTGGACATGATTACATTCGCAATTTTTTAGTTTTTGTCATAAAATTCTACTTATCAGCTTTTAATCAAAAACTAAAGGTCAAGTTCGAAAATGGGCTAAATCGTAAGAAAACCACGTCTACCTCCCATGCAAAATACTTTAGCAAAACGGCAAAATTTCTTAAAATTACACAAAAATTAATATAGGGACATGCAGTTTTGTAAATAAGTTTTGATTTAAATTAAAAATGCTGGTTTGACTTTGGTAATTTGGCGCAAACCAATGAAAACTACGCCTACCTCTTAAGCAAAGTGACGTCATAAAATTACCAGAGCCTTCTTAAATCCCACAAAAATAAATTCATTGACTTCATTGCAAAAGTTGCAAGGAAACTACGCCTATCCCCCATACAAAGTGATGTCATAGGAAAATACAATCTTTAAAACTTCGAATATGCTTTCGAGAATATAGACTACTGTAAAGGTTTTATAACTCTGGCTCAGTCGAAGATAGCTCCTTACTGATGTTTTTTTTTAGGGAAGGGTCTTTATATTTTTAGGTACGCGTACTGAAATGAACGGCTACGCTGGAAATGGTCATGTTAAGCGAATGAAAGACAACGCTCCAACGAAAAAATTATTTAATTTTGTACCCGGAAGCAGTCAACGCAGAAGAGGACGACCACATCTCTATTGAAAAGATCAAGTGGAGCAAAAACGCAACGACACTTGCAGTGTAAAACTAGTGGGATGACTGCCTGACTCAAACTTGGATAAAGGGTGATGGTTTGATTTTAGATGGAGAAATTAATTGGGCACATCCCATGAATTGTTCTAAACATGAGTTCATTCTTGAGGCACGGCTCTTAAATGATTGATCTGAGTTCTGTCGATCAAAAAGTACACCTTGAACCTTGGGAGCTTGTTGCCAAAACTTAAAGAAGGCGTTGTTATGGTGTTTAGTTATCATAACAAATAAAATTAGGCCTTCGATGGAAGATTAATCCAATATTACTTGAAGCACAGGTACAGTCATCCATCAAATATCGAGGATACTGATCTTTCGTTGATTTCAGACCTTTATTTAAGAATGAGGGTTCTTTGTGTGTAAATAAGACATTGTTTTCCATGACCTAAGTATAAGCAACAAGTATACTTCGACACTCTTCCAAGTTTTTCGAAGTAAGATGTTGTCATATTTAAGTAAGCTAACGAAGTTGCGTAATTAGGAATGAGGTTATCTGGCGGCATTTCATTTTTAGGATACCAATGGTTATTATGACCTAGTCATTTAAAATTCTAGTACCCGAAGGTATCACGGGCAAGCCTAAATGTTGTAAAGAACTTTTTGAAATGTTGTAAAGAAGAAAGAAGGGGAGAATTCGTGCTGGTTGTGGCTAGAGATCAGAAGAGTCGGTGCGAGTTACGCCTTGTTTAACTAGGGTTGGTAGCTCCCGTAAATAACTAAGAGAGCGATAGTGGATAGAATCTCGACATTTTCAAACAGTAAATGTTAGTAAGCTATCCAACTACCGAATCAACATACTGTTACCTTTAGGATTAAAGGGGGAGTTGGCCCTTAAATTGCGGGGGGGTTAATATCCATCAAATGACGGGGTAACCTGGTTTATCATTAGCATCAGACTAATGGTTTAAAAAGGTAGTATAGACGCATCCATACTATTGGACGTTAGGGCGTATCGAATTACAATTTTTTTCGAATTTCACATTCTAAGAGGTCTCAGAAGCTGCATAGGGTGGTCAAGATCTCCCAAAAAAGTTTAAGAAAAAATAAGGATATTTTCCTCTCCCGCAAGGACAAAGTAATTTTTTTTAAAAAACAGTAAAAATCACGATCTCAAAATGCTTTAATTTGTGTTAGAAAAACTACACATGTCTTAAAGCAAAAATAAATACGGACTTTAACTAACAATATTTTGGCCAGCACGATGCCACTCTTGGCTTTTACCCACAGTGTCCTGTGCGAAAGATATTCGAATCTAAAGGCTTTTAATTGTTATATGATAGTCTTAGATTTGGTGATATTGATTAGAGTGTTAACGTTTTCCTTAAATTTGGCGAATTAATAATTTGCATATTGTTCGCATATGCATTTTTCTGTTTTGGAAAAATGTATGCTTGAATGCAATTTTTTAACTTTTTCACAAAAATAAATATAAGGTTTTATATCTCGGGCACCATAAATGGTACCGAAGATAATTTTCTCATTCTGGATTCTGCAAATAGTTTCAAATGAAATCCTGTCTAAAACTGTCTATTTTAAAACAGCAGGAAAAGGCCACGATTTTTTTCCTATTTTGATATTTAAAAAAAAATACTTTAAGCATGAAATGTAACAATTTTGTTCATATCTCTTTTATGGCTATAATTTACTTAAAACACTTTTTAACAACAATTGTTAAGTCAATTGAGACACATCGAATGGCTAACTCAGAAACTCAAAATTTTAGTATAACATTTTTGTCAATGCTGAGTTGAGGTTTTTTAACGAAATAATAAAATTCATAAGGAAGGAAAATATTTTTAAAAAATCGAAATAGGGAAAAATCGTGGTCTTAACCTGGTGTTGTTAATTGATACTCTTGGACAAGGTGTTGTTCAAAAATATTTGAAGAACCTAAACTAAGGAAATTATCTTCAGTACCACTTCTGGTGCCCGAGATATAAAACCTTATAATCCTTTTTTTTTAAAAAGTTAAAAAATTGCATTCAAGAATACATTTCTCCAAAACCGGAAAATGCATATGCAAAAAATATGAAAATTATTAATTCGCCACATTTAAGGAAAACGTCAACACTGTAATAAAAATCGCCAAAATTTAGACAATCAAATAGCGATCAAAAGTTCTGTGCGCCTCGAGTGTACCTTTAGATTCGAATATCCGTCACACAGGATCTTGTGGGTAAAAGTCTAGAGTTGCATCGTGTTTGGCAGGATATAAAAAACAACTTTGTCCTTGCGTGAAAGGAAGACATCCTTATTTTTTCTAAAATTTTTTTTGGGATATCTTGACCACCCTGTGCAACTTTTGAGACCTTTTAGAATACGATTTAAATTTTTCGATACGCTCTACTGGACATCTCCTAGTTATCATAACAGAGATGCTTATCTTTGAATCAGATAACGAAGTTGCGTAAACAATAGCTGGCTACATTATCAGTCTTTTTATACTAGTCTGGCCGTTGCTTATTTGTTTATAACCTAGTCAAGTACAATTTTCTTGACTGAAGCTGTAACTGTAATGTAAAACTGTTTAAAAGAACTCTTGTTCTGGTCTGGTGCTGAGGTACTGACAAACTTGGTCTAGTGGATCCTGTAAATTTCAAAGGGGCGTGTACCCATATCGGTCGCATGCTATGGAGTTCCGTAGAATTAAGCCTTTTCGGAGGGGTCTACGATTGCTAAGAATTTAAATAAAACACAACGAACTAAGAGTGTTAGTAAGAAAGGGATGTATTTTAATTGATATCCATGGAACTGGAATGGTCTATCAGTTGCTTACATAGAACTGATGACTTTAAACCTGTTCACCAACAAAAACAGAATCATTTTTGAAGTGGGTCTTTTGTGTGTGGAAGTTTAAATGACAGCGACACAAAAATTAAAAATGAAACGTAAAACCTTTACAGCGAAGGAAATTCGTGTATAACACTCTCTTCAGTAGGCTGTAAAATCATCATTTTTAATTGGAACGAAACGAACCTGTCTTTTGCGTTTTGAAAACTACTGATCACTTTGATAAAGGAGGTAGTGTTGTCATGGCCGGGGGGGAGAGATAAGCTCCATGATCTGCTACTGAAACGACAGCTCAAGCGAGAAGCCTAGGCATCAACACAGACGAAGCTTTGATATTTAGGCTCGTCGACATTCCCGTCATTAGAAAATGTAGCCAAAACCTCTCTTCTAACCCTCGCAAGTCCTGGCGGATTCCTATTAAGACTCCTTTTAACCTGTACCACTAATAACCAAAATGGTTTGTGTAAGACTCCTTTAGGAGGAAATCGGATTTACCTAACCTAAGCTCTGCTATCTGCTAAGACCGTTGGTACCAAAAGCGTAACACAATGGAACCAATAGTATGACCAGGAGTGTCGTGATATTAACGCAGGGAAAAACGTCGCTTAAGAAAATACATACACTGCATTCTGCTGCCATGCAAGCCACATGGCAGAAATATCGTAAAAAGAGGAAGGAAGAGAATATTCTTTCAAGATGGAAAAAAATGAGAGAAGGAAAGGCGAGAATGTGAGAAACTCGAGCTGTTGCAGGATAAAAACAATGTTCAAAAATTTTATCAGCAGGTTAACTGCCTGACCTGCCGTAGCACATTAACGTGCCGTTAACGTGGCGGCCGTAGCCTAGTGGGTAGAGTGCGTGGCCCCTAAGCTAAAGAACCGCGGTAGCCCGGGTTCACTTCCTTCACTTAATTTTTTTGTTCGGTCGTCACCTCTCTGCAGACAAAAATGGCAAACCTCAGAGAGTAAAAATTGCCATGTAAAGCTTCTTGAGAACATAAACCGTTCAGAGTCGGCATAAAACACGTAGGTCCAGTTTTCGATCATTTGTGATCAAACATTTAATAACACGCACAACACAATTGATCAACAGAAGCTAGGTCAAAGTCCTTCCAAGGGCTGAAATGGCCAGTTAATTTTTTTATTTTTTAACTGCCTGACCTAAGGTCTTAATACCAGAGCATCTGACTGCCGAGACAAAATTAGAAATCTGGTTATTGATACGAAGTGCACTCTGAGATTACGGAGGGAACATTTCTTTAAGCTACTTGCTGGACCTCACAAATACCTCACAAGACCTCACAAATACCGCCACTAGAGAATATAACCCGATACCATCAATCAATGATAATATGGAAATATAACCACTAAGCCATTTCGAGGTCGGAGTTGCGGTGATGCGTCTGAAGAACAACAAAGCAGCTAGTGCGGATGGACTGCCTGCGAAACTGAACAAGACCAGAGGCAACGAGCTGATAGGGTACATTTATCAGCTCTTCAGCAAATTATGGCGTATTGAAGACATTCTGGCTGATTGGAATCTAAGTGTACTGTATTTAAGAAAGGTCACTTGACTATTTGCACAAATTATAGTTGCATTAGTCTTATTGCCATCTCATATAAGATCTTGTCGACAATTTTGTGTGAAAGATTGAAGCCATATGCCAAAACACTGATTAAACCTATCAGTGCGGCTTTAGACCTGGAAAGTCCACTACTGACCAGATATTTACACTGCGTCAAATCCTGAAAAAACCACGAGCAGCAAGTTGACACTCACCCCCTTTTTGATGACGACAAAGCTGCATTCGATAGCGCAATAAGAGATTGTCTGTACTCCATCATGTGTAAGCTTAGTATTTCAGCAAAACGCATAAGGTTTTGCAGAATGGCATTGAAAAACACATCCAGCTCTGTCAAATTTGGCAACAACCTATCCGACTCCTTTAGGCAAGCCGTTTATGCAACATGGATCGCCTTGCCTTCAACTTTGTTATGGAAAGTGTGTTGCGGAAAGCCGGTGTACATCGTAATAGCACTTTTTTCTACAAAAGAGTCCAGCTCCTTGCTTATGCAGATGACATTGACATCACTGGCATTTTAAGCAATTGAAAAAGTAGCAGCAAAATCGGGTATGGCAGTAAACGACGGAAAGACAAAGTATATGCTGTCTTCAAACAGGGACGCTCGGGAGCATTGTGTCTAATAGTCAAAATTGTATTGTCAATAGCCAACTGTCAAAATATAAAAGGCATGTTTTCATATATAGACTAATTTTATGATGTCAGCACAACAAAGAGAGGATGCAACGACAATTGTTGCTGTCGCAGACTTAAGGCTGGATTAGCCAAGCGTAAGGTAACGTAGCGCGACGTTGCCAATTGTCAAGCTAAAATCTGTTTAATGATAAATGTGTACAAGTCGTTACCGAAATCGTAACGTGGCGTGACGCAGCGTAGAAGTCTGTAGAAAATAGATTTCTACGCAACGTTACGATTTTTGGTAGTTCGACAGCTGTGTTACAAGCGAAAAAATTTGTTTAACTTCACATTTTTGTAAATTTTAATACTATATAAGAAAGAATGCAATCATTTATTGACGAGGAGAAGTAAATAAGCCTTCTAGAATAAAATGAGTGCCCTGCACTACGCCACCTGCACTACGTTGGATTACGATTTCGGTAATCGCTTATCCTCGAGGCCACGTCGCACTACGCTACATCCCGCTGCGCCACCTCACGTTACGCTTGGGTAATCAAGCCTTTAGATCGAACATAACAGAGCGAACATAGCAGACTTTGTGTTTTATATTTAATACAGATTGTCGCTGTTGCATTCATTAGTATCATTATTAATAATCAAATAGTCGAGAGCACTGCAACATTTCTCTCTGACGAGAAGTTGCCGGATTGTTGCCAGACGCATGTTGCAGTGATTGTATTCAGACTTTCATGTTGAAACGGGAAGCTAAACTTTTGAAGTGGTCAAGGAGTTATAGATACCTTGGCTCTGCTGTCAAAATAATGTCAGCTCGGAGATTAATCGAAGGATCACACTTACCAATAGGTGTAAGTCCCGGCTTCCAATCGTCTAATTTTCTAGAAAGCAAGTTCGAAAATACAAGGGAAAGAACAGCGCAGCATCAGATGTTGTGCTGTTATTTCCGAACATGCTTTCAAGAAAACTTGACGAGTGGAAACCGGGACTTACTATGGACTCAGTAAGCAAATGTGTAGTATAGCCCTCTCTCGAAGGACGAAAATAACTTTCTTTAAGACGCTCATCTTACCCGTTCTCCTTGAGCAGAGTCATGGGCAATGTTGCAGAAAGATGTTGCAGCTCTTGGAGTATTCGAGAGAAAAATTATTCGTGCAATCTTTTGCCCTCTTCCTGTTGCAGATGACTACCGCATTCAGATATGCCACAAACGTATAAGCTACACGCTGACATTGACATAGTCCAATGCATTATGATACAGAGACTACGTTGGCTGGGGCATGCCATTAGCATTAAAGAAGAAGCTCCTGTGAAGAAGGTGTTTGAAGGAGATGCCTACACTTAAAACATTTATTAGTAAAATTTCTACAAATGATATTCGTACATTCTACGAATATTCGTACAGTATACAAAGTATTTGTATCAAGATATCTTTACGAATTCATTCGTAAAATGCTGCTAATACCTGATGCAGTATCTACGAATATATTCATTTTATATATTAATGAAATTCGTAAAAAAAATAAAACCATTCTTATTAGTGCATTGTACGAATGATTGTGTACATATAAATAATAGTATTCGTAAATTTATCGTAGGAATGACTTCGTAATTTCTTCCATTACATTCGTAGTACATTCTAATACTTTCGTACTATTTAAGAATGAAAAATAATATTAGTAGAAAATATTCATTCGTAGGTTGGCCGTTGGAATTCGTAAAATGTACAAATTATTAGTTGAGCTAAAACATTTAAAACCGAAATCATTTAGCCTGTTTTGTCGAACAACTATATAATATATAAGGAACTTTATGATTGTAAAGTGGCCCGTAAGTAAAAGAGCCAAGGTTCAAACTCCAGCTCAGACAGAATGTTTTGTTTTTTCCGTTATTAGATATTATGTTCATTCGTAAATGTAACAAATGCATTTGTACAACATATATTTGTAGAATACGAATAAAATATTCGAAATATGCACTAATATACGTCGATTCTACAAATAATTTTTCAACTGAAAACTACGAATAAAATATGTAGAATTAATTCAGTTATTAGTAATATTTACACACAAATATTTTTAAGTAAGTAGGTAAGTAAGTAACCTCTGCTATGATACTTATAAGAAATATAAAGGGGTAGTTTCTAAACGAAAAATATGGTTTTCGCATTCCTCACCCTCAAAGCTTCTATTATGTAACTAAACAGAAAATATTTCCCTACTGTTAGCCGCCGGAAAGTTATATATCTGAGGCCGGAATACCAATCGGAGTTAAACTTTAAAAATCGGCAATAACTTAATTTTTCCACTTTTAGAGTAATGAGCTTTATCGTTTTGTGCTGTTTTGCCCTGGAACAAAATTACTATTCATTTTCTTAAAGACAAAAGCCTTGTTGTGACCTGTTGCAAGCAACCTGAAACAAATGTCGCATAGGAGTATATGAACTATCTTAAAAATAGCAAAGAGTAAAAACAGTGATAAACAAGCTGGTTAAAATTTTATCCTAATGTTAACAAACATTTTTTAAGAAGAAACCAAATATTGGAACAAACCTTTAAGCTTTGCGACAAATATAATAGCAATAATCGTGAACTACTTATTATACGAGCAATATTTATTTGTAAATGAGCTCTCGGAAACGGCACAAGCGACTTCAATGAAATTTTCAAAATAGGCGTTTACGGGGGCCAAAAAGGTCTCATTCAGGTGGACAAATTTATTATATTCGGTAAATAGTTTCTATTCAAGTCTGTAATTTGATTGTAACTAGTGTCCGACTGAAACCGGAATTTTGGCCGAAACCGAATCCGAATATTAGGCCATTTTATAATATTCGGCCAAAACCGAAACTGAAACTGGTTATTAATATGAAAATTTAGGTTTTTAACAAATAAATTTTTTAGTTAAAGGAAACAAAAGAACCATTTCATACATAGAAGAAAAAAATTTAATATAAAAAAGTATTCTTTAAATATTAAAGTTTATAATAATTAATTGAAGTTTATTATAATAATATCAAAAAGAATTTTCTATGTTTTTTCTGCACACACTTAAAACAGTGTGTATCTACAACGTATATTTTTATAGAACTACAAAATAAAGTATATTTTTTTAAAGGTTTAGTATTATAAGAATAGAATTATTTCGTGTGCTTTTCCTTAATTCCACAAACACAGAATTCGCTTGGAAGTTTTATTATCACTTTTTGCCTTCTTATTAAAACATAAATAAATAATAGCAATTGCAATAGAGATGATAACTTCGAAAATGATAGTATCGATTAAATTAATCGAAATGTTTTGCGCTTACACGACAAATCAAATTATAGGGGAATTCATAATTTTTGTTTTGTTTAACGCGTTGTAAATATTTTGATTAAACCAAGATTATATATTTGAATTAAATGACGTATGCAAAAATGTTTAACCAAAAGTTTCGGTTTCGGCTTCAGGGTTCGGCCATATTGAGGCCGAATAGCCAAAACTAGCCGAAACTGGACGTTACCGAAACCGAAACCGAAACCGAATATTCGGTCGCACACTAACTGTAACCCTGTACGACCATTGGGACTATTCAAAATTGCTAAAAATTTTGTTTCTTTCTATCAAATTTGTGTGTTATAAAATTGACTTTTGGCAGCCTAAATCGGTCAAATCGGTGGAAAAAATCAGATACTGAAAATGATAATTTAAAGATTTTTTAGTTTTATTTTTATGAAAATTTTTTTCTTTCTCCTTTAATTGTGTCGCAACTCTGCTTCCTGATGTGTATTCCCAATGCCTAAGGCGTCACTTGTTCCCAAGTTAAAGAAAACTTTCCATATTTCAAATAGTACCCACCTTTTTCATTGGGTTCACCGGTCTTCATTTCGTTGATAGCCTTCTCAATGTACGGCCGACATTCGGATTCGCTAGGTCCAACATCAGAACCGCCACTGGCAAGTACATCTGTAAGCACACAACAAAGAAATTATAGCAATAATTCATAACATATTATTTGTCTCTAAATATTTCGCTTTTTCGATTACGCAAGAATTTTGAAAATTTTCATTGCTATTTTATTTTTAAATTTCACTTTACTATAAACTGTTGCTGCCATTTTTTTAGTGCGGTTGTCATGGAAGATTTTTAGAACATATATATAAGCATGATTACTATAGTTATATATGTATTAGTTATGGAGTTATCTATGATTTATCGTTGGAATTTATTGCTTGTTGCAACAAGCCTTATTTTGTATTTTATATCTTTTTTTATTAAATATTAATTTTAACTATTTTTTGCATACCATATTGTTTGTTTTTTAATTGACATTTTTTATGCTTATTTTCAGTTTTATTTTATATATTTGCTTAGTTCTGTATATATTCAGTCAGTGATTGGCTTTTTGCCCATTCTTCCTACACATTTTTACTATTTCTTTTATTTTGTTAATTTTAAGCAGTTGTCATTCATTGGTTGTCTTTTGTATTCTGCTTAAAATGTATATTTGGTCTCTTTTAATTTCAGTCATTTTTTCTACACTGTATTTGAAGACTTTAAGATTACTTTGGTTTATTAACAATTCATAAATTTTGCAAATATTAAAATAAATATCCGAAACGTATGTATATAGACACTTACGTCAACTATATTTAGGTATCTTTGTTCGGTAAAAAGTAGTACATATGTAAAGGGTAATTTTTCAAGCGTTTGGTTTTTGAAAATATGAAAGAAAACAGAAAATTTGCAGTAGCGAATGAAATATTTATTTGGAGCGATACATCAATGCCTGCTATTTACTTTTTAAAGATTATTTCATGTAAATGTTGCCCGCGGCTACGCCTGAGGTGGTTCATCCGTAAGCTTTAATTTAGACATACATTTTCTAGCATTTCGGCCGGTATCTCACCAATGACAGATGGAATGCTGTCTTCCAGGGCTGCAATTGTGGCTGGCTTATCCCTGTACATGAGAGAATTCATATAGCGCAACAAAAAACAGTCTATTGGGGTCAAATCGCATGATCTTGGTGGCTAATGGACTGCTGCAAAATGTGAGATAAATTGCTTACCAAACTCCTCTCAAAAGGTGGCACCGTCTTGTTGACACCACATGCCAACAAAGTCGAATTCTTCCATTTTGGGCAAAAAAAAGTCGGTAATCATCGCATTATACCTTGCTCAGTTGATTGTAACGTTGAGATTTTCATTATTTTTGAAAAGTACGGTCCAATGACGCAGCCAGTCAACAAATCGCTCCAAACAGTGCATTTTTTTAGATTTAATACGTCAAAAAGTATATAAAGCATAGGCCTAGCGCAATTGTATTGGATCGAAGAGCGATGAAGCCTTTGTTCAAATCACAGTGATTTCAGATAAATAAATAAAGCATGTACGGAGCGATTATATATGAGGAAAAAAGTAGCCTTATATCAAACTGGCTCAGGGGGGATCAATAGATATGTATCATACATTGACGATACAAAATTTGGAAAGGATAAGACTTCATCTTCCTGCTCCGGTTTTGAGCCAAAAACAGGTAATTTTTTTTAACGATTTTTTAAAAAACTTCTAATGAAGAGAATTGACAAAAATTGAAGCAATGATTATTAATACAAACTTTCATCACGATATGATCACATTATACAGCTACAGAAGGACCTTTCAAATAATTGATTTCCAAAAATTACTTTTATTGCAAAAGAAATGAGCTCAATGAATAAATATACTAAAAAATCTTCTATGCAAAATTTTATCTTGATATGACAACATCTTCCTATTCCAGAATGTCCTTTAATATCATGGTGTTAAACAAATTAAATTGTTTGCCAATATTGTTGTCGATTTCAGTAGATTTATAAACGCTGATTCCGATTCTGGGACCACCATTTTTTATCTCTGTTCAATCTTAAGATATGTGGTGTTGAATAAACAAATATATGAATTTTTAGTCATATTTATTAAAAAAGAATGGATAATGGTAAAATCCTTTAATTAGCCTTGAATGATAAAGTCTGTCCTTATCTATAACTTAACTATAGCATGTTTGTATGTTATTTTAAAAAATTGTAAAACAAATTTTGAGAGTCCAGCTCTTAGAGAAAATTATAAACCCATAAATATTGTGAAAATTTATGAATGAAAATGAGAATAGTTGTTAATTTTTTGTTATGTAATTAATTTTGGTTTCATTATGTCCTGAGTGTTGTGTTGCACTTTTTATGAAAAACTCTTGCTTAATTCAATCTTTTTCAAATTATCTCCAAGAAGAAGGCAACCTAATGATAAAGTGTTATTCTAATTCTTTTTCTTGTAAAACTATATAATTGCTTAATACTAACATTATGAAATAAAGTTACCCTTACACGGGGGTTACACGAGACAGTACTGTTAAGACAGTCGTAACACATTCACAAATTTTTAGTTACTCACTCTCACTTTTGCAGCTGTCTGCTACTGTCTGCTCTACTGTCTTAACTTTTTCGTAGACAGTTGGCGGGACAGTATCTAGGACAGTAGAATGATATTTAGCATATCAAATGACAGAAGATGATAAAATTTAATAGAATTAATTGGATATTTGCAATACTTTGGCGTGCTCGTAGTTTTAACAAAAATTTCTTCATAAGATATACATTTTTTTGCTATTTTGTCTACTGTCTTGCCAACTGTTTTACCAACTGTCTGAACTCTTATTCACAGACACAAAGTTTGACAACTAATACGTATTTTTAACTGTCTTAACAGTACTGTCTCGTGTAACCCCTGTGTTACTTGAGAAAGTTGTGATTTTTTGGAGAATATTGGGTTATTTTCAAAAAATGAATATAATATGTAAGCAGAGCGCGTATATCAAACAACACAACAATACACTTTCAATAAAAAAGAGTGTTTGTTTTATAATTTATTAAAAATGAAGCATATTTTTAGTAGAGTTTTACAGCCCTATTCTAGCAAATTAACAACTGTTAACCAGTATTTTGAACATTTTTATGTGTTTGTTGTAAGTTTTTGATTTCAAAACAAAATTTGAAGCTCAAAAATTATAAATTTTGACAAAAATTGTCAACTGCTTTTCAGTTATAGACAATTTCATTCAAAAATTTTGTTTTTTGAGTTTCAAATATTGTTCTGAAGACAACAAACATATAGAAATTTAAAAAATACTAGTTAACAATTGTTAATTTGCCAGAATAGGTCTGCCAGTGTGCCAACACTCAAGACCATAATCTTATACACTTCTTCAAAAAATAAAAAAAAGTAGGTACTTTAACAGAATTTTTTAAAGCGCGTAACAGTGATTTTGGATTCTGCATTCATTTTCACAACAGTGGCCATGTTTAGAGGTGAACGATATTAAAGTTGATAAAATTTAAAATTTTCGCTGTTTATCCATACACATATTTTAAAATGTACCCATAAAGTAGATAGTGGAATGGAAAATGGAAGTAGATTTGAGCGATTACTTTTGATCGGAAAGAGATATTAAAATAATGTTTTCACATTAATTATTTTTAAAGCTTAGCTTTAAAAAAAAAAATTATAGAAACTTTAAATTTTGTCGAATAATCACAGGGGATAACCTGGGTTTTTGGATGACAGAAGCAGTTATAAACTTTTTGCGTAAAACTGATACAATTTTCGCTAATAAATGTTATATTGTATGAAAGATAGTAAAAAATTCAATTTTGAGTTTTTATTGTTTTTGCAATCACAACATAAAGTCAATATTTTTAAAAAAAATATTAAAAATATATTCGCTAGTAAACCATTTTTATCATGTGCTTTTATTGATCATTGCAACAAAAAATTTTATATGAAATAAATTTTAAAACTTTGGAGATATTTCCATCGAAATTATTTAGAATTTTTTTGTCGTTTTTTCTCATTTTTGGGTAACGGTTTTAGATGAGTTGCTGTACTTAAAATTTCTATAGTTCTTAAGAATGTTTTTGGTGTTAAAATAACGAACATTTTTTTAAAAGTTTGCCAAAAATTTGCTACACACAAAAAAAAATAAGTATATTAGTTAGAAGATTTTCATTAGTCGAAAAGGGGCGGAAGGAATGAAATACACGCGTCAAATTTGAGCGAAATCCTGCTGTTTAGATTTATATCCAATTGGTCCTTGTGGAATTGGCATAGTTCCGGCTTCTCACACTTTTTTACTTATGTTTGTTGTGATACATTGCACATTCATACCAAATTTCATTAAATCTACAATCGGGCCACATTTAAAAAAAAGGCGTAGCTTAGGTGTACCACACCCATTTTTAATATAGTTTTCATACAAACTAAGTTGCCAAATTCATAAAATACGAGCAAAACCGTAAAAAATATAACACTATTATTGATATCTGGGCGGTAATAGGGCGATACACTGAGAACAAAAACATACATACTTCAAAATGAAAGAACATTTTTAAAATATAAATTTAACACATTTACATGAATTAAGATTGTGAGCTTTAGATCAAGTAAGCTTTCAAGAAGGCAACAACAACAACAACAACAACAACTCTGTATAGAGTCAATCACTTAGCTGACTAGACAGTCTGTTTCGGAAATCGCTACATTTTCCTCTTCAGTAGTCTTTGAGTGATTAAGCTGTGATCAACTCACTGTTTAAACTAGCATATGAATGTACAGATTTTGGAATTCATTCTTATGAATTGTATGGCTGCTAATCATATGACAATTTCAAAGCAGTAGGCTATTATTTATAGATCACCGCCATCAACTCTATCAAGGGTTGCCATCTGTTCTAGTTGCTTCTTCATTTATTTCAATATTCATTGGTGTTCGATAGTTTGTCGAAATGCACCATAGAAATGAAACGAGTTTTTGCTTCGCCAGAAGCTAGTGGTTCTAACTGAAAGGTGGCTATTTTCACAACCAAATGTTCAATTACACATGACTTTGACCGAAAAATCGATCAAATAATAGATTATTTAATTAATTTGACATTAATTAAACTTAAACATTTACGTTTTTACAAAACAAAATTTAAAACAAACGTGTCTAATTTTCAACTATAAGCTCATTTATGTTATTTTGTAAAATTTTCTATTATTTCTTTGCAATTACAAAAAATACATGACTATCTCAGATTGAATTAAAAAATTATGGCAATAGAATTATTGACCATAGTTACAAGACAATTGAGACCAAGCAGAGAAAAAACCCGATTTTACATTAGATTGTTTGAAAATATTTTTCAATTGGTTTTAAAAATATTGAACATTAAATGAAATAAAAGCTCATTAATTGTATTAATATTTAAAAGATTTCAATATTTTAAGCCGCAATAAAACGCAAACTTCATCGAATAAAGTTCATCGAAAACTTGAAAAAGTTACAAAAAATGCATCGAAAAAATGACGGTTTTATTTAATTATTTCTCATTTAAGAACATTATTTTGAAATTCTGTTTTAAATTTTTTTTTCAATATAAAAGTTTTTGTTTTAATTTTTTTTTTTAATTAAATGTTTTCGAACTTTAAATGTTTACTATAAAAAAATATTTTTATAAACATTGTTTTGGGGCATTCCACAAAAAAGTCAACCGTGACCAAAAAATTAAAACTTATTATTTTATGATATTATCTTAGAGACACATTATAATGTTATTAATTTAAGCAAGTTTTATGTAATTTTTTTACCATTATAATCAAATCGTCTGCACTGTTCCATAAATGTAGTTTTTCTTTTACGTAAATGTTTAGTTAATGTTTCGTTAGCTTTTTTGTTTTAGAAAAAATGGAAGGCATTGGCTAAAGATAATGAAAAAAAAAGTTGACGCAAGGAAAGAAAACTATATTAAATTTGTTTTTTAGTTACTTAATTACTTAACTACCTAATTACTTAATTACTCAATTAAACTATAACATTGTCAGTCTGTCAGGCACGTGACCTGAGTTTTCTCCACTTGACGATATGTAAATATAATATTTACAAAAAAAACGTTGGGCTGTATTAAAAATCTTTTTAAGCCGAAAGCATGTTTATGAGTAGTAAAAATTTGGCCCCATATAAGTTACTTTAAGCTAAAAATTGTTATCGAACACAACGACTTGCAACGCTGGTTGACTAGTCTCGTCCGACACGTGACAGTAGATGCCTTCTTTTTTTTTTTGCATTTAACAAAATTTTAAGAAAGTTTGAACGTACAATGAAGAAACAGAATGCAATCTATTTAATTAGACAATAGAACTTCACTTCCAATGTGTAAATTTAGAATTGGCTATACAAAAAACACAAAAACAAAATAGTTGAATTTGTCTGTACGTGACCGTGGAATGCTCCTTTTGAAAACAAAAACTTTTGTTTTGAACTTAAATGAAATGGTTTCAAGCTCTATTTCAAAAATAAATCCGTTTAAAATGAACAAAATTTCAATTAATTTTAACACATATTTCCCCTAGGTGTACAGATTTGTATACTAATATTTTAGAGGTCTTTGGTCACGAATTTGTTATTAAAATTTCAACTTCAGTGCTTTCAAATGCTACACATTTTTATGATACTTAATTTTTGTTATGTAAATATTTAGTGAATGGTAAATACAGTAACAATGGAAATAACAGAAAAACCAGAAGTAAATGGATAAGATATAGAAAAACGCATGCAAATTGGATAACAACAAAATAATATAGTTACTAAAGGATTCATGTACTCAAAAAATTTATTAGTAAAATTTCTACGAATGATATTAGTAAACAAAATATTCGTACATTCTACAAATATGCGTACAACATACAAAGTATTTTTATTGTGATATCTTTACGAATTTATTCGTAAAATCTTTCTAATGCCTGATGTAGTATCTACGAATATATTTGCTTTATGTACTAATGATATTCGTAAAGAAAAATAAATTAATTCGTATTATAGCATTGTACGAATGATTGTGTACATATAAATAATAATATTCATAAATTTGTCGTACGAATAACTTCGTAATTTCTTTCATTACATTCGTAGTATTTACTAATGCTTTTGTACTATTTACGAATGAAAAATAATATAAGTAGAAACAATTTATTCGTAGGCTGACCGTACGAATTATTAGTAGAGTATACGAATTATTAGTAGAGTTTAAAAAATTTAAAACCGAAATCGTTCAGCCCTGCTTGTAGAGCATCTACATAACATAAGGAACTATATGATTGTCAAGTGACTGTAGCCTACTGGTAGAGTGTGTGGCTCGTAAACTAAAGAGCCGAGGTTCAAACCCCAGCTCAGACAGAATTTTTTTTTGGCTGGTTTTTACGAATAAAATATTCGTAATATGTACTAATAACGTCGATTCTACGAATCCTGTTCGTGGTTGCAAGTTACGAATAAAATTCGTAAAATGGACGCAGTTATTAGTATTATTTACACACAAATACTTTTGAGTGTGTAAATGTAAATCCTAAGTATGGCAAAAGATTGTAAGAGACTCTTAAAAATTCTGAATTTTAAAACAAACAAATTCAAATCATTACGAGCCACAATCACCAACAATGTGTAAGCGCCACGAAATCCGAAATTCACTTTGAAATTACTAAAGGCTTGATTACCCAAGCGTAACGATATGTGGCGCAGCTGGAAGTAGTGTAGTGCGACGTTGCTTCGAGGATAAACGATTACCGAAATCGTAGTCCAACGCCAATTTGTAGCCCGCAGAAAAATTGTTATAAAGACACATGTTTTTTTCTAGTAGGCTTATTAACTTCTCCTCTTCAATAAAAGACTGCATCCTTTCTTATATAGTATTAAAATTTACAATTTTGTGAAGTTACACAAAATGTTTTGCTTGAGATGCCGAGCTGTCAAAAATCGTAACGTGGCGTCGAAATCTATTTTCTATCGACTTCTACGCTGCGTCGCGCTACGTTACGATTTGGGTAACGACTTGTACATATTTATCATTAAGCAGACTTTTACTTGACAGTTGGCAACGTCGTGCTACGTCACCTTACGCTTGGGTAATCAAGCCTTAACGATAGTACCTACTATAACAGAGTCATCAAGGCTATTCAGCCGCATAATTCTACAGCCGCATAATCACATACATCACAGGGTTGCAGAATTCAAGTTAAAACATAACAAACTTCTACTCATACCCAAGGGCGTAGGCAGGGGAAAAGGCAGGCGACTGCCCCCCTAAATCTTTTATTTATAGCTTTTTAAGTACATAGTTTATATATGTGATCTTTTTTAATGTGTGGTTTTACCTTTTTCTTTGAAACTAGAGCTGGAAAAGTGAAAAAGAAATCAGTATTTTTAAAGCTATATTGTATAATTTTGTCCAAGCCGGTTAGTAAGTGTCCAATATTTTGTGAAAATTTATACTGTTCAAACGGATTGTTAGGATCTTAGATGTTTACATGGAGTGGATAATTTAAAAATTTTTATTTTTTTTGTTATACAAAAATTAAAATAGCCTTTTTTAATACAGTTTGTATTGGAGGTTTGAGTAACCGAATTTTGAAACCAATATTGAACTGCTTCAAAATATTTTCCGCTTCTGTTTTTCGACACTATATCGGATCACACAAAAAAAGGTACAAATTTTAAATAATTAACTAAAACAAAACAGTCAAAGTGTTAATCCGCTCGGCTATTTCCAGTGGTACGTGAATCATAGCAAACTGTTATCGATTTTAAACTACAGCCAGAGTGACATTTCAAATTGACGAGAGCTGCCACATGGTCAGCAGTCAGCTCTAATTCTGTGAGTTGGAGCAGTGTGCTTGGTTTTTCGTAGTATGCATTTTTGCACCTTAATTCTCGTTTTATAATTAAACTTAAATTTTTTGTATTATTTCGTAGTTTTTCTTCGTTTGAGTTTTTGTAAATTTAAGTTGATTTTTTTTAAGAAACATTTTAATCGATTATATACTTTAAAATTAATATTTTCCTGAATTCAATAAGTGTAGCTTTATTTGATCTCATTAGTTGCAAATCTCGATTATACAGGGTGTCTCAGATCAACGTTTCAATCTGGCGCTGGTTGATTCCTTGAGCCACGACAAGAAAAAGTGGTATGGAAGCGGGGGTCCATCTCCCTCCTGTTTCGAACTATAAGCCTAAGTATAGCAAAAAATGGAATTAATAGGTGTTATCAGTTTTAATGCAATAACTTAAAAAGAATTACAGACAGAAACCTATTTGAAACGGTTTTTTAAGATCTTTAACTAGTTAACTAAAAACTGTTAAAGATTTTTGGTCTTTCTAACCATGGTATAATTTATAGCAACTTAAAAGTGAGCAATATGTTTTTATTTTCTTTTCTTCACTTTAAGGCCGTTTTAGAAAAAAAGCCGATTTATTGAACACCTTCAGCAAATCTTGTTAGTTTTTTTGGAGAAGTTTTTGAGCCTTTTCTCTCTCCCCACTCAATGAGGGAGAAACAAAAACTTGCTGCACGCTCTTTGACTTAATTCAAATAATTTAAATTTTTGCAGTAAACTTGCTGAAGGTGATCATTGAATCTCAAATTAAAGTCCAAAAAATTCTCTGCAATATTTCATTATGAAGCTTTATTGTAGGGCAGCGAGTAAGAGCGAAATATTTTATGAAAACATACACTCAAAAAGCGCTTCAACAATCTAACAAGGAAACAGTAAAGTTTCGCTTCACAATTTGTTTTTTAGCCATAAAACCATAATTAAGAAATGCAAATCACTTTATTTTTCCCATATTTAATACTTTTTAACTTTTCTTAAAAATCAAATTAGATTCACATTTTAAATCAAATTCATTCAGATTCACAAAAAAATTAAATCGCTTTTATTCGTTAACCTACGGTATAACTTTATAATAAAATATTGCAGAGTATTCTTAGAAGATTAAGACTGCATCAGAAAAAAATAAATAATATTATAATTTTTTTTTTTGTAAAATTAGCTTAAAGTAAATAAATAAAAAATATTGTTCATATTTAAATTATTCCATGGTTAAAAAGACCCAAAACTGTAACAGTTATGAGTTAACTTTTTAAAAATCTTCAAAAACCGTTCCAAATAGGTTTCTGTCTGTAATACTTTTTAAGTTAAAGCATTAAAACTGATGACACCTATGAATCCCAAATTTTTGCTATACTTCCGCTTATAGTTCGAAACAGGAAGGAGATGGACCCCCTGCCAAAAATTTTTTCTTGTCTTGCCAGCGCCGCACAGTGTTTGAAAAGTGAAATTTAAAGGCTACTTTGAGTAAAAAAAATTAAATAGAATAACGGTAAAATACGATGCTAATGTGCTCCAATTAAGCAATTTCAAAGCGTGCAGCTTCAGTGCATACTGTCAGTGTCAGTGACAGTTTTGCGTTTCAGTGGCTATTCAAAGTGAAGTGATCAATCAAGGCGCACGTGAGTTTTTAGCTGCTTAAAAAAAGTGCTGTTTAAAAAATTTTATTTTAATAAGTGAAATTGCTTTTATTTTAATAATTTTATTTTCAGTATGACCACTGACATTTCTAGAAGGGGTATTAAATTTTTTTTTTAAAATAAACGCTTCAATTTAAAAAAATTAAGTAGATTTTATGCATAAATTTTTTATTTTAAAACATAATTGTTAGAGTTTGTTAACGTGGGAAAACCATGAAAGGGTCTTGAAATATAAAATTTTAATTTTTGTATTTTTGAATACACAATAGGCTTTCCCTTCAATTAATTTTAATGGTGCGCAAAGGTGCGCAAACGTGCACAGCTGCCCTAATGTGAGAAGGTTATGGTATACTAATTTTATTCAATTGTTTGTAATAAACAGAGTGAGTCAAAAAATTTGGATTAATATATATATATATTAGGGCGGGTCAAATTCTGGCTCAGCGAAATTCGTAAAATACATGTAATTTCAAGACTTTTTCTCCACTACAGCATATACAAATTCTGAAAAAAAGCTGTGCGGACTTTCGTAAATAGATTCATACACATACATTCATACATTCATATTTTATAATTGAGAACAAAATCTATTTACGAAAGTCCGCACAGCTTTTTTTCAGAATTTGTATATGCTGTAGTGGAGAAAAAGTCTTGAAATTACATGTATTTTACGAATTTCGCTGAGCCAGACCTCCAAAAAATTCGTCCATACAAATTGACCCGGCCTAATATATATATATATTAGGGCTGGTCGATTTAAAAATCACCCATTGCTCAGTGAAAATCGTATTCTAGGGATCAAAATAAGAAACTTTGCCCGAGGAACTATACCTCTAAAACGAATTCTAATGCCCCAACTTTTGAATTTTGTGAAAAAAATCACAATTTTTGGCACTTTATTTTATTTATTTTTTTTATGTTTTATTTATTTTAATTATTTTATTTATTTTTTCTCTTTAGAAATTTATTTAGTCAGAACATAATCAGAACATAAAAAAATAAGAAGTGAAGTGACCATTCCAAATCAGAAAGTTTACAATGAATCCATCATCCTCTACACCGCAAGATGAAACAACAACAACATCAACAACTATCGAAAACCCAATGAGTCATATACCCAGGCATGATGTTACTGTTTTAGGTGTGTCTATTGATTTGACTGATCTTAATTTACCAACCTATCTGGATATCTTGAGATATTATTTTTACTTGAGCGAACAAAAAACATTTTCCTATAAATCATTCACAATTCAAGTACAAGATAACTTGATTGGAATTTGGGAAAAACTTGGTATGGAAATAATGCTGAAAAAAGTGTATTTAATAAATATAATAGATTGCTTGACAAATATCAAGACCAAATCAAGAGAAGAAACAAAACCCAACAATTTCCAGAGAATGTAAAATCTCTGGAAACAATTGTTTACATTGGAACATATAAATGCGATTTGAAGGCAGCTCCATGTGCATGCGACTTGGTTCCCGAACGTTTCAAAGAGTTTATGCACTGTCAACATAATCATAAAAGACTAACAATGGATGCATTTGTGATGGAAATTGAAGAGCAAGGAGCAACGTCTATGTCATCAATGCCAACATACCAAGATCCCGATGATTCAACATACGCACCGCCACCGGTTCAAGAAGATATGGATAGAAGCACAAATTCACAATACACAGAAAGAAACGATTGTTTTAACTTTGCCTTGATATGTGACAGCTTTGGTGTGCCTGATAGAGTAGCATCAGCATTGGGAACCGCTCTTTTCCAAGATTTTAAAATGAAAGATATGCATGGCAAACCTCTCATCATGGATAAATCGAAAGTTTGCAGAGAAAAAGAGAAATGCAGACAAGAAGTGCTTCGCAAACGGTTATACCCCTTTTCCACACGGCAAATTTTCTTGCCAGCAAGTCGAAAATACAAAGGAAAGAAGAGTACAGCATCAAAGAAAGAACAGCACAGAAGAAAAACTTGCCAGTACAGACTTGCCTGTACCGCAGAATTGCCGGCAATAAAACTTTCCGTGTGGAAAAGGGGTATTCGATAATACCAATTTGTTAGCGTTTTCATTCGATGACAGAAAAGAGGAAGTATCATATTAGGATGGTAAAAGAACCTCATCTTGTTATTTTAAGAGAACCGAAGTCTGAATTGATTGGTTACGTAAGACTGGAACATGAAACCGCTGAATACAAAACAACCAAATTAAACGATTTTTTCAACGATAAAAAAAATCACTGGATGCATTAATTGGCATATGCACTGACGGTGAGCCAACAAATACTGGCCCACACGGTGGAATTATACGAAAATTCGAATTGCTGTTACAAAGACCATTGCATTGGTTCGTTTGCCTTCTTGACTTCAACGAACTTCCGTTTCGGCATTTGTTTGAAGCTTTGCATAAATCAACCAGCACTGGACCTAGATCGCCAACCGGAAAACTGGGAAAACATATCGATACTTGTGAAACTCTTCCGGTAAGTTATTGCTATCACTAATTTATTATAATTGTCAACCGTTTTTAATTATTTTATTTTATATATTTTCAGGTGGTGGACGGCTTCCAGAAAATTGAGTTGATAAATATGCCCCCTGCTCCAGAAAAAATTGAATTTTTCACCGATTCGAAGTACTTATACGTCATGGGCCATGCAATTTCTAGCGGCGTGGTTTCGGTGGATTTGGCTAACATCAAACCAGGGAAAATTGTACATTCTCGCTGGCTCACCAAGGCCGCTAGATTATTACGATTATATGTGACAGCGGAAAATCCAGATGCAAATTTAAGAATTCTGGTTGAATTTATAATTAAATGTTATGTGCCAATGTACTTCAATATCAAGTATTACAGCTCTGTCGTGTACGGTAGTGCATTATTTTTCAAGTTCATTAGTTGTTCACGATTTCTAGAACCTCGTTTACGCAAAATTGTCAATCAAGTAATTACAGTAGCTACTCCCCTCGTTATAAAATAAAATTAAAAGTATTTATATATTTTTCACGCCATCGAATTTTCGAAATAAGTCCACCCCAGCGCCACCTACCGTGTCCATTTATACACAAATTATTTTCTTATGATCAAACAAACATACATTCTGAATTTCAGTTAAATTGGTCCATAAATTCAAATTTTCGATATAAGTCCACCCCAGCGCCACCTATCGGGTCCAAATATAGCCTATGTTACCCACCGTACCAAGATGAACATTACCTGAAAATTTCATCAAAATCGGCCCAGCCGTTTTGGAGTCCATACGTTACATACATACACACATCCTATTTTATATATATAGATATATATATAAATTCATATTGTTTTAAAGCAAATTTAAAATGCAATTTTCTTAACTTAAAAAGTTTTATATTACTTAATTAATGAAATTAAATTATTTTATTGAGATTTAATCATAATTTCATAAAAAAATAAAAGAAAAATCTTATTTAATTACAAAGTTATTTGCTTACAAAGTCTTACAGGCTTGTTTGCTTTTTTCAGACATATCTCGAGAGGTAACTATAAAGCAAATTTTCGAATTTATTTTGAAAGAAAATTTGAACATTTCAATGGCAAATAATTTGAGTTCGCGAAATAAAATTTGCAATTTTCTTTGCTCAGAACGGCCTTATTTGAAAGAAAGTGAAGTCAACAAAAAATTCGAAATTTGATATTGATGCTATTTTTAAAATGCCCTGCAACACTAACACCTTCTCTTATGAACTGTCGACACTGCATGCACGTATACGGTTTTTTGAGTGCATACTTCATATATCGTAAAGATAAGATTCGAAAAAGTGGAGAGTACAAAAAAAAAAACAAAAAATAAACATATGTTGTAAATGAGTTTCGACAACGATTAGGGCTTCTAATTGATATGGTGAAACAAGATAGCGGAACTATAAATGACGGAAATACTACGAGGTGTTTTTTTAAGGATGTCAAGGTCGCAGCAGAGATTACGGGAGTAGACGAGAATCTGATTGCTAGGTTCTCGGTGATCTTCTAAGCTCTGTCATGTGGGCTTAAGATAAATCCTAAGTCTTTTAAACTATATGCTTCGAACATGGCAAGGCAATTTATTTCCTTATACCCATAGTACAAAATGCCCACCAGTGTCCACAAAATTTTACTCCATGGAGCAGACGTTATGGATACTCTCTTACTTCCCATAGGGCAGCTGAGCGAAGAGGCTTTGGATTCGAGGCATAAAGAATGCAAATACTATCGCGAGAATAACACGCGAAAAATTGGTCGGAAACAAAATAATGAAGACTTATTGCACGCTCTTCTTATTTCTTCCGATCTTTTCATATCAAGCATGAGGCCTTTACCTAAAAAAAGTCTCTCACTAACTACTGTTGTACTTGATTTTTTGGAGATACCATAGACACCACAGCCGAAATCGCTCAAGGATTGCTTTGCGAGCTCATAAACGAGCGAATCCAGCGATATTGATTTTTTAAAAGATAGCAAAATATAAATTTTCTTTGTTTTTTAATGAATAAAAAATGTTCTTTTGTATATGCTTGATTGAAATCTATTTAATAGTGACTGAAATTTTAAAAAATTTAAGTAGCCACGCCTATTAGTAATCGTGTCCACTTTTTGTAATTTCCAATAATAAGTACGAGTTTAAAAGAGTGTGCCACGCCCCGAATGCAATCCCTGCCACCTGTTGAAAATTGCTTTCAATGAACCTTATCTACCTCTGTACCAAAGATCATTACCCTAGCTAAAGTATTATTGTAATTAGAGCAATGAAAACAAAAATAGCTCGTAAATTGCCATTTTCGAACACTGTGCGCCGGATTGCAACTTTGATCTGGGACACCCTATACATAAAAACTTCAGGAATAAGACACCATACATTCATTTTGAACTATCTTCATTGACTCGTGAAATGTATGAATGAAAGATATGGTACAAAAAATGTTATAAGGTCATGCTTCCCCCTAATTTTCATCCTGCCTACGCCCTTTCTCGTACCCATCACAAAAATCGAGTTTACATGTACTGCTTATGCAGACAAAACTAGAAAATTGATTCACCTGTAAAATTTCAATACAAGTTTTTTTATTATTTAAATCTGATTTTCCCTAGTTTTGAGGAAATTTTTTTTAAACAAAAAACTTGCATTTGCCTCAAAACATTAAGAATTTTGATTTAAAAGCAGGGTGCGGAGAACGTTTGAAATATGATTGCTCTCAATTATCGTTCTCCTCATATAAAATTTTTCTCGCAAGTTATCACGAACGAATGGGGAACTCTCTGCTGGCGTCGTATTTTTTATCTCTGAAAATTTTGTCAGTTTCAAATTTATTCGATCGAATTTTTCACAAAAAAATAATAAGCAACGAACGTTCGTTTTCAATTTTTTATAAAAATTAATCGTTCAAAGAAAAATTCAGGAACGTTCGTTTCCTAAAAAAAGTTATGTTCCGACTGTCAGCATCCACATCGTCTAGCGAGGATTCTTTTCAGTTTGGTATGTATTAGAGCCCTGCATAGGTGCACTTAAAACCGGCTTCAAAACATTTGTTAATTTCACACTACACTGCACTGTCTGGCAAAGAAATCATGTGTGTGATTGCAGCGAAGACGAACAAAACATGATAGAGCAATAAAAAACAGATCATTGATATTGTTGATGTAAGATATCGTTGTCAGAGAACTTACTGCAGTCAATGCAACGAAAGCTTGTTCACTGGCAATAGATGATTTATATCAGAGAACGAATACGGTGCTGGCGCGAACACTAGGTAAAAATGGGCCACGCATTTAACAGTGCTAGGAGGTTGCTGATTTCGAATCTGAAGTCAGAATTTTAAAAATAAAAATGGGTTATAGGGTTGCCACCTATTTTTTTTATTTTTACAAATGCGATGCTGGTGCGAACATCAGGTAAAAATGGGTCGCTGAATCCGAATCCATTGTCAGAATTTAAAAATTATGTAATTTTTTCATAATAGGGTTGCCACCTAATATTATGTATTTTTAAAAGTTTTAAACATCATTTAAGAGTTTCAGGGGGTCGCTGATTTAGAATCTGAAGTCAGAATTTTAAACTTCAAGATAGTGGATAGGGCTGCCACCTTAATTTTTTGTATTTTTATGCACTTGTTTGTGGTGGTTTGCATGTATCTATTTTCTTTTTACTTTTTTGAGGTATTATGGGATTTTGTGTAAATTTTGAGTATTTTTTGGTAATTTGAGGTATTTTGGGAGTGTGGTAATCTTGAGAATTAAATGCAAGAAAAAGGCAATTGTGGTGGTAATTCCATCTTGTGACACTGCCCCTATCATGAATAATTTGTCGTACTTAATCTCCCCAGTAAAACTGATAAATTGGAAGATTCGCGATCGGTACCTTTATCATATAAAGGTATCTTATTGACTGAATTCCTCCGGACGCGTTTGTATTCAGCCCTATAATGAATAATTTTTCACCCGAAATAAAAAAAGGGAGTCTCAAAGTTAAATCTCAAAAACGTTTTGGAAATTTTTAATGCAAATTTGTTCATCAAACGTCAATATTCACGACTGTAAAAAAAATATGATGTCTTTATCTGCTATATTAAAAATGAAAACACCCTTTTTTGATTCCGGTCTAAAAATTATTCATGATAGCTGAATAAGAAAGTCTCCAAAGGAAGAAACCTTATATGATAAAAGTGCCGATCGCGAAACTGCCAATTTATCAGTTATACTGAGTAGAATGTGATAACTGGTGCGCCGCGATTTGACAATGGATTCGTGAAGTACTTTTAATAAAAATAGGAATGGCCGAAAGAAAAATCGATGCATCGATTTGTTTTCGAGTTATCAATTTTTAATTTGATTATCATGTAATCTTTCAATCAATCAATATCGATTTCAATCAATAGATCAACCTTTTAAATCTATGAGATAATGGTAACGATATAAATATTTTATTGAACAGATTTTGTACCAAGCAGCAAAATGTTAAACATAGATAACTAGTTGAGGTATCGATTTTTTGTTCGAACAAACATTTTTTTTTTTGTTATGAAAAGAACAACACTTTCTAATCGCGGCGCCCCAGTTATCGTAATAGAACCTTTATACTTTTGCAGACCAGTGTTATTGAAAACATACGTATTAAAACGTTCTTCACTTCCTGATTTTCAGTGATTTGTAGAGTATCAAAAATAGACAAAAAAATCTTTGGTCATCCATGACAAAATAAGTAACATTTCCAAAGGTCTCTTATGCGAAAAACCAATCATGGGATGTGTACTAGGGAATATCAAAAGGCATTACGAGAGTGTGCACAAACATAATTTTGACGATGCTTCATAATCAAGATCATCAAGAAGTAATCATACAATCTAATCATATAACAATCATAACAAACCATATTTTTTCATTTGATTGGGCATATCAAGTTTATTTACCTTATTAAAACATTATTTTTCCTCATATGCATACATGCAGTCTACATCTGTATTTTGGTTTCATCTTTTCATGTCAGCAAGTGTACAAAAATACAACAAACTTATATTTTGTCTAATAACTCTACGTACAAACGAACGTTCGTGAATTTTTTCTTCAAACGCTCATTTTGAATGAACAATTCCAAACGAACGTTTGTTGCTTTTTGTTGTTGTGTGAAAAATTCGTTCGAAAAAATACAAAGCTTACAAATTTATCAGTGATAAAAAAACGACGCAAGCAGAGCGTTCCTTTTTCGATTGCGAACGTTCGTCTGCTTTTAAATTTTTCGTTTGAAAAATTCTCACACACAGCAAAAAACGAACGATAAGATCGTATTTTAATCAATTGCGAACGAATTTTTCCGCACCCTGTTTAAAAGTAAAAATTTCTTTGTTTTGTTTTATATATTGTTTTTAAAAATCAATTACACACTCGTTTACTGAAATCAAAGAAAATATACACAATATTTAAAAAAATTTTACTTGTTTTTTTTTTTAACTTTCCAAGGAATTTTTTTTCAAATGGACATTTTTGTTTGGAAGAAATAATTTTTTCTTTGAAAGAAATAATTAAATTTCTTTCTTTCACAGAAAAATTTCCATTAAAAAAGGAATGCTTGGCGCTAAAACAACTAAAGTTTTCTTTAATAATGAGCTATTGATTGTAGTATGCTTTTTCTCAGTGTGGCTCGATGAGGTCGGTTTTTGCTTAAACTCTTTTCACATTGGTCAAGAAGTGGAAGACCCGCTTTTCACTAGGCAATAATTGCCTTCGCCGCAAGCACTTCGTCGATTATTCGTAAGCATGAGAGGGTTGACGAAAGTCCAATTTCAACCCGAGTAGTCCAAAAACTGCTTGCGGCGAAAACAATTATTGCTCATAGAATTGCCAAGCTAAAAACGGCTCGAAGCAAGTTTCTCAGTTTGTTGACAATTCGCCGTAATAGAGTGGTGTCGAAATTAATACAAATTTTACGGTACAGTGCCTTTGTACTGCCAACAAAAGAACGTCAAAGAAATGTACAGCATTTCTTGACCAATGTAAAAGGGGTCGTAGATCAGAGACTGCATTCTATTTTGGAATTGAGTCCTGAAGTCGTTTTATGTAAGGAAGTAATGATAAGCAATAAAATCCTTAAATAAAAACTTCAGCTTTACAGAAAAATGTCTTTATATCTTAATTTAAAGTCATTAAATGAGTGCAACTAATTCAACTAGATTCAACTATAAGGAGAGCGCATGAACGATTAATAATACAGAGAGAGAGAAAGAGAAAAAAAAAGTAGTACTAATGGTCCGCAAAGATGTCGCAAGGCTGTCAAACGTCACACTTCGTGTTTTGAGTACATTGCTTTTAGTTGTTATTTCTTATTTTTTCAAAGATAGAAAATCTTATTTTTCGATGGGGTCTGCAACGAAGCACAACGAAAAGGTGTTGTTTGCATTAACGTTCACATCCACTCACACACATTTCGAGCATTAGCACAAAAATATTTTATATTTTTATTCACGAAACTGAAATTTGTTCTTGAATATTTTTCAGAACAATTCTATAGATATTGCATAATAATTTGTTCCACACATTTTGGCGTACTGTATTATATAACATTAGCTAGTTTTCCAAAGTTTATCTGAAGTGACATTGCATAGATAATGTTATGGACATTTTTATTTTAATATTGTGTTGGCAATTTCTGAGTTTTTCATAACCAATGTTATAAAAATGGGTTTTGGTTTTGTCTTTTGGTATTGTCTATTTTGATTTGATAAAAATATATTCTGTGTGTGGGCGTTTGCATGTCATACTCTTCATAACAAGAACCAATAATTTGCACAGTGATCAATTTTGGCATATTAATATCTTTTATGAATCATTATAAGTTTTTTTAAGTATTTAATTTTTTTTTGTTTGTTAGTATTGAAAATATTTTTAGAACGCACTTTTTAAATTTTTCAACATTGTTTTTCAGTTTTTATTTTATTTTGTTACAACTTTTGTTACTCTTTTCTATTTTAATGTTCACAGTCGGCAGCAACATTTGTGAAATTTTTTTTAAACTGTTTTTTCTCTAAGCAAGTCTCTTTTTCTATGTAACACATACCATTGCTGGAAACGGCGAATAACGTTAGTCCTAGCAGGACCCAAAATGTTAAACGCACCATCACGCCGTCAGCTCCGTTATTCGTCTTGCTCCAAGACCCTTGTTTGCGTGTTTGTTTGTGTGTGTGTTTGTGTGTTAGTAATTAAACCACTTCATAAATTTAAATTTTTATGCTCCAAAGTGTTAATACAAAAATTAAAAAAAAATTTAAGCTCTCGTACTCTGCATTTATACAAATTTTCTTCTGTGTCGTTGCGGAATGCACTGTAAAAATTAAAAAAAAAATAATAAAATTTAGAAAAAAAAATTATTTTTAAGTTTACTCAAAAAAAATCAAGTCCTTTAACACGTTTAAAATGCTGTCACACGACGTCACCGTAACCGTAACCGTTAACGTATCCGTTTTAAAACCGTGTTGTTTGAAACTTTATTTTCTTATTTAATCAGCATTTTATTTAAATTTTTTCTTGAATTTTGTCCACAACGATCGCACTTGGGTAATCCTTAGGTCCCTGCTGCGATCGTTGACAAAATCTTTTGTTCGTTTGCAACATTAACAAAAATCAATTTTTTTCTCAGCTCGTTATTTTTGTATTTAAATGTATTTTTTTGTCTATTTTTGTTTATAGTCCAAAAATATTTATTTTTATTTAGGCCTTTATATCCATTATATATTAGGTAAATTCTTTAAATTAATACGAATTATATTTTTTGCTTAAATGACAACGAGTACGATTATACGAGTCGATCTCTCCCGGTCCAAAACCAATTCGTAACACAGCCAGGAGATCCAACAATATTACCTTGTGACCGCGAAAATTTTTTGATTTTTCATACTAACCGAAAAAGAATTAATTTTCATACATGAAAGATGATTTTTCGCTGTTGTTGTGAAAATTTGAGTGAGCATTTCTTTTTTAAAATTGAGTTTCGCTCAAAAGTTGCGTTTGCTAGGCTATAATTTTGATGTTGATGTTATTGTTGTAGCAGCGTCTTAATGGGTTTAATTGTCCTCTAGACATTTGCTCGCTTTTCGAATGCGCTGCTTTAGGTATGGTTTATAGAAAATCATACTATTATGATTAGGATTACTTTTTTCATAAGAACAGCACATAATCTACATCATAGATTATCGTCTTGTACAAATGACCTTTAAAAATAAAGAAGTCATCTTTAAGTATTTAATTTTACCAACAATGTTGCTCACAAGACTACATCAAAGCAATTTATATATAAGATATGGCGCGGATTCAGGGGGAAGTTTAGGGGGCTTAAACCCCCGAAATTCTCGGAGAATCTGTATTTAAATGTGATGTACTGGTGTTTATTATTTGGACTAAGGGTACCAACAAGAAAAACATTGATTTTTGTATAATTTATTTTAAAAATTCATACCCTATGCTGCAAACGTTGGTAGCTGTTTCTATTGCTAATGGACTGAATTTTGTTCCTGATTTTGTTTATGTTTTGTTGTTGTCAATATCGCGCCTTTAGTTGAAAAAGAACTGCACAAGCCTACTTGCAGTTCAAGCCTTTTCAAGCACTTGAATTCAAGCATGCACGGTTGCCACTTTGGTACAATTGTACCAAAATTGGTACATTTATTTTAACTTGGTACATTGGAACATTATTTTCCGAGTTGGTACATTTTGTGAAAGATTTACAATTTAACAACTTCTTACACAGAGAAAACAACATTTTCAAAAGTGGCAGAAACGAGCTACTTTTAAAAACGTTTAACCCAGATTTTGCACTTCTAACGTTTATTTTAATTTTGAAAACGAACATTTTAAAATGAAATAGTAAAACGTTTATTTTCATTTTAAAAACTTATATTTTAAAATGAGATTCTAAAAGGTTCGTTTGATTTTTAGCAATGGATATTTTAAAATGCTGTAGTAAAATGTAGTAAAAAACGAGATTCTAAAATGTTCGTTTGATTTTTAATAATAAATATTCTCAAATGTAAAATGTTTATTTTCATTTTAAAAACGAAAATTTTAAAATTAGATTCTAAATGTTAATTCGATTTGTAACAATAAACATTTTAAAATGCAATGGTACAACAATTCTTTATATTTTAAAAACGAAAATGTTCATTATTTTCCATTAATTCAAAAAATTTATAGAAATCCGCATTTCCTCTATTAATTAAAAAAAGCTTCATTGGTTTTCAAAATTACAGTTTTATTTTACTTATTTTATCACCAGCTATGTTCATCTCGTTAAAATTTTTTAGATAATTGTACTGTATCCCAGCATCTATAAAAAATAGAATTTTGTCAGATATTCATTTTATTTATAATACTTACCTTCTAGTGGTGGCAGCAAATGCTCCAACTCAAACTCTTTTATTACTTTCTTGCAGGCAAACTGCAGAGTGATGAAATCGAGAATGAAATATATTTTATTTTCTGAACAAAAATATCAAATACATAAGGCAATGAAAAATATATAACAAACAATTCGTTATTAAAAAGTGTTTTGAAACAAAGTATGTGAATTTTACTGCCATGGTAAAACGTTCGTAGTTGTTTTAAAAACGTTTCGTTTCACTTTTCTATTTAAAAATGTGAGTTTTCATTTTTGTATGGCGTAAAATGTTTTTAAAAATATTAATTTTATCCTAATTTATCATAGTAAAATATTCGTGGTTGTTTTAAAAACGTTTCGTTTTACTTTTCTATTTAAAAATGTGCGTTTTCATTTTTGTATGGCGTAAAATATTTTTAAAAATATTAATTTTACTTAACGTTTTTAAAATGTGCGTTTTTAATTTTTTGTTTTCTCAGTGTACAAAAAGTGAAATTTGGTAGCACTGGAGAAATGTTCAGACTTATGTTTAGTGGAACTTGCATTGCATTAAGTTCTGAAAATTGAAAGTTTACATGCTTTTCTTGTCATATATATTAAAAATCACATTTTTTTTAACTTGAGGATTTTTTGTGAGAATTCCCACTAAAGCCGAAAAATATCTTCGGTCAGAAAATTTTTCTTATTACCAAAGATATTCTAAAACAAATTAAAGACAAGTTCGATTTAGGTAGAGAAGATCTAAATGTTTTGAATATAATAACATCTTCACAAGTTATGTCAGTAAACAAAATTTCTTTATTGTCATAATTCAATAATTCATATTAAAATATCATCTCATAGAATGCTACCCTGACGTTATTGTGAGTCAGAGGAATCTTGTTCAGGTTTCAAAAATTAGTTTTTAAAATTGTTATGACGTTCGGAACATATTTAAGTAAATCGGGAAAAAGTTAGGGTCATGAAGAATGGATTGGGGGAAATTTGTTTTAATGATTTAATCAATTTATAAAAATTCTGATTTGCCTTCCACATAGCTCAGCAGCTGCTGAACCAATATTTTTTTTATTTTAGCCTGATTAAAACTAAGCTCAGAAATAAATTAGAAAATAAAACACTTAACAACATAAAGCTCTCTAAAAAATTGTGTATCGAACGCAATGAATCTCATTATATTTGGACAGAAAAAGAACAATTTTAATGTATTTATTACTTTGTTAATAGCACATAACATCACTTAATGTTTTTGTTATGTTTGGTATGTACAAAAATATACTCTAGTTAATTATTGTACGTAATAAATGTTATCAAATAATGATATTAAAAAATTTTTTTTACATTTTTTCCTACTTGGTACATTATTTCGGAGAATTTGGTACAACAAAAAATAGGCAAGTGGCAACCGTGCAAGTATGTATCCAATAGTGTCCGACCGAATGTGAATTATTGGCCGAAGCCGAATACTAACAAATTTTTTTCAAGTAACAAAAATAATAAAATTTAGGCCTGCAATTTTCATTAATCTCTTTTGGAAAAAGTAAATAATATAGGCACTCTTAACATTTTAGGTATATTCACAGTACTTTGAAGAAGATTGTATAAAATTTTCAGATTGTAGTTAATAATTATTTAATTAATATACTACAGCAAGCCATGGGGTGACGTGGACCAGTGATTTAAGCACGAATTGAGCTGGCAACCTTCCCACAAAAAAACATAAAGGTTCGTTTAAAATTGACTGAGTTATGAACGTCGCAAGCTCGAAATCGCAGTTTTAAAGAAAACGCGTTTAAATTTTTAAACATTGTGCGCTTCCAACTTGGATGATTTCTATTTTTCTATCGAAAACTGCAAAAAAAAATAAAAATATTAAACATTTTTTGCATTACAAAAAAGCTCAAACATTCGGCAGATATTTGGCTATTTTGGGCCGAAGCCGAATGTTAAAAAATCGGCCGAATACCCAAGCTGAAGCCGAATATTCGGTCGGACACTAGTATCCAAACTTGAAAAAGCCAGCTTTAGTCTACATGCAAAAATACCAAACAGATACAAGTCATATCACTGCTTTTTGGTTGGCTTGGCTTGTGGAGACTTACTTTGTCGGGCAGAAGTTCGAAAAGCTTGAAACGATCGGCAAAAACGTGTAAGCTCGCAAATATCCAATTAATTGAATTTAAAGCAAGTATCCAAAAAATTCAATGAGCTTGTGTAAGAAAAGCTAAAGCGTATTAGAACTTTTTAGGGTTCTCTGGATTCCGTGATTAGAACTTTTAAGGGGTATATGATTTCGGATCTGATGTCATAATTTAAAATTCAAAATGGCGGATAGAGTTGCCACCTAGATTTTTGGTATTTCTGCAAATTCTTGTAATTTTTAAATTCTGACAATGGATTTGATTTCGAATCTAATGTCACAGTTTTAAAAATTTAAGATGGAGCTTAGGGTTGCCACCTAAATTTTTAAGTTTTAAACATAATTTAACAGTGTTAGGGGGTCACTAATTTCGAATCTGAAATCAAAATTTTGAAATTCAATATGGTTAATAGGGTTGCCACCTTAATTTTTTATTTTTACAAATTCGGTGCTAATGCAAAAATTAAGTAAAAATAGGTCGCATACGGTTACAAATATGTTACACATCTCTATAGCTGAATCGGTTTTGATCGATTTTGTTCTCTCGTCTTTTGATAACCAAATTGCATCTACTTTATAATTCTATCATGGGGGACCCTAAAATATTACATAGTTTGGAAATTCTGACAGCGGATTCAGATTCAGCGACCCATTTTTAATAAGTGGTCGCGCCAGCACCGAATTTGTAAACACAAAAAAATTATAGCTGGCAACCCTATCCACCATATTAAATTTTAAAATATGGAATTCAAATTCGGAATCAGCGACCCCCTAACACTGTTAACCCTCATCGGTCCCCTGTATACGCACGCATACAATTTTGATCTTTAACCTTGAATAAAATAAAAACGGTTCAGCGGAATGACCTTGTATTTTGCAAAGTAGAATTATTTTGCCTGAAAAACCAAAAAAAAAACCCGTTTTTGAATTTGTACCCTTACTGTATTTGCCTGTGCAGTTATAGTTAAGAATGTGCGCGCATGCACATAAGCAGGTACCTGGAATTGCCGCTTAGTTTTGTGTGTGGATTTATAGCACGCTCTTATTTTTTCGTTTTATGAAATTCAGTTTGTTCTGGAACACACATAAGTGAAGTTTGCTTGCGCATTTATTTGAATTTTGGTTGTGTTTCGAAGTATTTGGTAAAAAATGGATAGAGTTTTACGTTAAAGAAGGCAGCGAGATGAACTAGAAATGGATTTTGATTTAAAAAGCGAAGCGGGCGAGTCTCCGTACAATAGTGACGATGATTTTGCATTATCAGACGAGGAGAATGATGAAAGTGAAGTTAGCTTGCATTCGGATGAAGACGACATTGAGCAAAATTTAGCAGAAGAAAATGCAGCAAATCCTGAAAATAAATATTTTTCAAAAAATAAGAAAATAGAATATTCATCGCAACCATTTGAAATAAATTAAAGAAATTCATTTCGACGTGCAGAAAATTTCACTTCAGGTAAAAACCTACCCTCTTTGTTATGGGTTCATGTTCATTATATGTTTAATTTTTGTTATAATTCAGGTCCAAAAGCATTATCAGCTGCTACTATAGTTGATGTTTCGTCTGCATTTCACATGTTCCTTGAACCGGTTGAGAATATTTTTTTGAACATGACAAATTTATATGGTGTGCGAAAGTACAAAGACGATTGGGAAAACATTGATTTGGACACTCTGCACGCATACTTTGGATTGTTGCTGCTTTCTGGTGTGTATCGGTCATACGGTGAATGTGTCACTAAACTGTAGAATGACAAAACTGGTCGGCCAATATTTAGAGCAACAATGTCTTTGAAAATGTTCAAGCGTATCCATGGTTGCATTCGATTTGATGACCGCAAACAACGTATGGCCAATGTAAATTCGAAATGTAAACGATAAATGGAATCATAATTTGAGAGTTGAATACACACCAGGAAAAAACATTACAGTAGATGAACAGTTAGTTCCGTATCGTGGGTGATGTCCATTTCGTCAGTATATTCCATCCAAGCCGGCGAAATATGGCATCAAAATTTGGGTGCTATGCGACTCAAAAGCTGGTATGCATACAACACTCAAATTTTTGTTGGTCGGAATCGTAATGCCACTCCTGAACGTAATCTCGGAAGGCGTGTTGTTTTGGATTTGGTAGAAGGACTTTCTGACAGAAATGTAACGTGTGACAACTTTTTCACTTCGTATGAATTGGTAGAAGATTTACATAAGAATCGCATGACTATTTTGGGAACAATAAGGAAAAATAGAACTGAAATTCCTTCAGTTCTACTCGACATGCATCAAAAGCCAATTTATCATACAGAAGTTGTACATGAACATAAATTGCAAGCAGTTATGTTGTCATATGTTCCTCGCCGGTACCGATTTGTGACATTGCTCAGTATATACCACAATGTTGTCAGCATAAATGAGAATAGTGAAAAGAAGAAACCTAACATCATTGAAGACTACAACAAAACCAAGAGTGGAGTTGATACTATGGATCAAATGGTGGCTACGTACACATGCAAACGAAAAGTCAATCGGTGGCCAATGGCAGTATTTTGTAACATGCTTGATGTTAGTGCGTTGAATGCATTCGTGACGTTCATTGCATTGTTCCCGAATTGGAAAAATTCTAAAACGAACCATAATATTCGTCGTCGAATTTTTGTCGAGGAGCTTGGATTGAATCTCGTTGAAAAACAGATCACTAAACGTAAAAAGCAACCTTAAAGTAATGATGCTTCCAGTGTTATTCAAAGAATTCGGGAGATTCGCCATTTACCAAGTACATCAAAACGAGGTCGATGCTATATCTGCACATATAAAAATAACAAAAATCTTTTTGCTACACGCTGTAAAAAGTGTAGAAATTTCATTTGTGTTGAACATAATTTCAATTTATGCAAAAAATGTACAAATAATTGACAAAAGTTAAAAATTCAATTTTTTTTTTAATATATGCCAAATTCTAATTAATTTCATTCTAAATCTATCTTTATGAAGTTCAAATGTATTAATATGATAGTAAACTATGTAACAAACATAAAAAATCCCAAAACATAAATGGTTGTTAATTTTTTTAAGCTTTTTTACAATTAAAAATATATGTGTATGCGCGCGCATACAAAGGGACCGATTAGATGTATTTCTCGAGGGACCAATGAGGGTTAAATGATGTTTTAAATTCTTAAAAATACATATTATAAGGTGGCAGCCCTAATATATAAAAGCTACATAGTTTTGAAATTCAGCAGCGAATTCGTAAAAATAAAAAAATAGGTGGCAACCCTATCCACCATACTGAATTTTAAAGTTCTGTAACTGTAAAATTATGTTTAATATTCTTAAAAATGCATATTTTGAGGTGGCAACCCCTAATATTTAATTGATTCTATACTTATTTGATTCACTGTTTTTTGAATCAATTACATATGAGTGCTACTTTGGAAACTACTTTTACTTATTCATACTCATTTTTGAGTAAGTGGCTCATAATTAAATAATGTGATTCACTTTTTTCGAATGAATAACACGAAGTACTACTTTGGAAACTACTTATACTTATTCATACTTATTTTTGAGTAAGTGGCTCATGATTCAAAAATGTGATTCACTTTTTTCGAATTAATAACACGATGTACTACTTTGGAAACTACTTATACTTATTCATACTTATTTTTGAGTAAGTGGCTTATTGATTCAAAAATGAGATTCGTTGCAGATCTCTGACTTGGTCGTTTCTGCACTTTCTTAGTAGGCGGATTAGTTTGCAAACGGAGTATTAAGCACTATTACTCCGAATTTCTGTATATCATTTTTTATGCCAAATTTGACAGCAGTTCTTACATCCGGTTGTCAGAACTTATTTATAGGTGTCGGTTTACACTAGCCTCACTCAAACGACTCACTTTCACATGACGTAGTATTTTAATGTGCATACACATAGCTTTGAGTCTGAATTTTCTTTTGGGCACGATTACGGTTTCCAAGATCTAAAAATGAAGTTTCGTAGTACTTACTGAGAAAATAAAATTCATCGAAGTAATTATCGATTTATCGGTTTATTATCGAGCTATCGCTTTTCAAAATAATATTTTACTTTACTTTATATAAAAATTCAGCTAAATCTGTGCTAATAATTGAACAATCTAATTCAGTGTCGGGCAGCTTTGCACACTGGAGATTGTATTTGTGCAGTAAAATATCCCTATCAGAAATAGTAAAGCACTTTATTAAAAAGCACATAAAAAGTGCTTTATGCTACCTTTGCATAGTGCTTTTGTGAAGCGCTTTGCTCTCGCTGCGAGCTGAATTGTAAAAAAGCTCTTTGCTTTCGCTTTTCTTAGTGCTTCAAAAAAGTTTTTGTGATTACTTCGAATATCTTGTCGAATTCGATATCTACTTCGATATTACTGACACCCCCATCACTAGCATTCGTGTCATCACTAGCATTTTAGCATTCGAAAAGTTTAAAGTATAAGAAAGTGTATTAGAATAGTGAAAAAGAAAAAATTAACTGAAAAAGTAAATAGTTTAATTGATAATATTATAATGTGATTAAAAAAGGTAATAAAATGAGTGGCAAGTGATTAGGGTATTCAAAACGCCACTTTAAAAGATTGAACAAAGCCCTTTTTGAATCATTTTCCGAAGCGAGAGCAAAGCACTTTTTTAACGATTTTTGAAGCGAGAACAAAGGTCTTTTTTAAATCACTTTCCGAAGCGAGAGCAAAGAACTTTTTTAACGCTTTTTGAAGTGAGAACAAAGCACTTTTTTAACGCTTTTTGAAGCTAGAACAAAGCCCTTTTTGGAATCACTTTCCGAAGCGAGAGCAAAGCGCTTTTGCAAATCACCATCCGTTGCAAGAGCAAAGGTCTTTTTCCCAATGACATGGCAATGTTAAAAAAGGCGCTATTTAAAACGAGAACAAAGCGCTATTAAGATTTTGTTAAGTGCTTTCAAAGTGCTTTGTTTCCTAAAGGGATGTATTCATTTCACCTACAGGTCAATCAAAGCTTCAGTGTTCAAGCGAATGTCAAGCAGATAAGATCTGCGCTTGCGTATTCATTGAATATTTTTTATTATATCTGTGTCGATAAGCAATAATAGCTTAAGTCAAGGCATAACAAGGCATAACGATAATTTGCATTGCAAATATAAGGTAAGTGTGGGGCATGCGATGGAGAAATTAATTAATTATTTTAAAGCGGCATGTCCACATATATAATGACAGCATCTTACGCTGTCAGTTTAGCCTTGGCAAAACACAATAAGCAACATAAGCACAATAAAAACATATTTGTTGTTTACTATTAGCAGGCCTATTTAAATTTCCATATGCTTATCTGTATTTCACATTATCCCTCTGTCGGTCTATTTCCTTTTGACATTCCGTCCACTACTTATTAATTTTATTTCGCAAATCCAAGCAAAAAAAATATCCCATAATGCCTAGTAAGATTTCTGCAAAAAGCGCTTTAGCACTACTTTATTTTCAGTGTGAGCTTTAAAGCGCTCAATAATACCCAGTAAAAAACATGCGATCGCTCCTATGAGGAGCAACAACAGAGCGCTCTTTTGCTGTTTTATTCTATAAAAAAATGAGCACTTGTGCTCCTTTACTGTTTTTTTAAATCAAGAGGCGAGCAATCAATGAAAAATAAAAGCACATAAAGTGAGGCATGTGCTTTGTAAGAAACTCGATCATTATTTTCTGTGAAAAATTGGCTATTGTAGTCTAGTGGAGAGTGCGCTAGACTAACAATCCAGAGGTCCCTGGTTCGACTCCGGGTTTGGGCATGGTTCTATTCATTTTCTTTGTTCTTTCCTACATTTAAGAATTATGGAAAACTAAAAATCCACAACTAAATTGTGGGAAAATGTGGAATTAAAGGACAGGAACAACTAAGGGCTGAAAATGCTTGCCGAGTTTAAGGCATAACACACACTAGCCTCGGTTAAAAGCGATTTAAAGCATTGTCTTTCACGTCTGTTTCGTCTAATCAATAATTCACGTATGGTTCTAATCAATTTCTCTAGCTAATCTATCCCTTTCCTTTCACGTCAAAGACCAAACCTTGTTTGTATAAGGCGCATGTTGGTTCTTTGATCTTTAAAAAAAAAACAAAAAAAAATATTTTAAATGTTCCTTTACTGATCCATTTGGATTATTTATTGATAGCTCCGTTTGAGCTCCTCCTGGATGTTAAAGGGAGCGCTACCCTTCCTAGGACATGCAATGTTAAAAGAGTGCACAAAATACACATTGCTTGGATCAATAAGGAGCACTCCACTGCTCCTCAGGGAGCACTCCCAGATCGCTCATAGGATGATCCACTTTTCTGCTGGGTATATATTCAAGATGAGAAAGTATAGGTGTGCAAAGCTGCCCAACACTGATCTAATTAATTCGGATACCATTCGAAAGAAAATTTATATATCTTTAAAATAAAAGAAAACACAAGTCATTTCTTTCCAACCCGGTCACTCTACAGACGGTATTTATGCATACTATTAGTTTTGCTTGCATAAAACCGTTATTTTCTGTAAAAATTCCATTATTAAGGGAAAACAAAAATATCATATGTTAAAAGCTTAAACATCGAGCTTTCGTTTGATATATAATATGTGAAACTTTTTTCCATTGTTGCTGTATTTTTCATTTTTGTATACATAATAGGTTGAAAAGTACAACCTAAATCATGGTTTTTTGTTTTTAACTAATCGTTCATTTTGAGAATGCAGGTTTGATGCACTCATGGTAAAAATAAGATTCACATACGAAATTATCGATATATCGATGTTTTTTCCTTCTTAAAGTTCTGTTTGAGTAAACATTTATATTTTTGTCACAATTCAATCGATTTAAAAGATTGATGTGTCATTTAAAAGATAATTTAATTACTTTTAACAATATATGATATAAATCTTTTGTAATAATGATTTAATTTGTATAATTTTTTTAAGCAATTTTAAATAATTTTTAAATGTTTGATATTTGATTTCCGCCCGCTGCTTAGGGATTGCAACCCTGACATGATCCCCAAATTGTATTTGTGACTATGGCCAGTTTGAAATAGGTCATAAGAAAAAAAAAGATAACATAATCCCATAATAAACTTGGTTACAAAAACATTCCGTACAAGGGCAAATTATTTTATAGTAAGAAACACCATAAAAAATTATTTGCTATAGTAAAAAACACCATAAAAATTATTTGCTTTATAATTATATACTACGGAAGTGTAGTAAAAATATTTCGTACAAGGGAAAATCATTTTCTCAAGGAATGGATTTAATTTTATAATAAAATAAACGTTTGGAAAAATTAAAAGTCGACAACTCGACAGTTAATCGATATATCGATAATTTCTTTAATGAATCTTATTTTGAGCAATATTATATCAAAACTGAATTCTCAAAATGAACGATTAGTTAAAAGAAAAAAACCATATCTTTGTACTGCTCAACCTAGTATGTAAACAGAAATGAGAAATACAGCAACTTTGGAGACATAAGTTTCTCATATTATACACCAAACGAAAGGTCAGCTTTTTGTTTCAGCTTTTGTTGCAACTTAATAACCGGATGTTTAGGGGAACTAACGGTTTTATGCATACAACAATTATAATACACTGAAAACACTGGTCTGTAGGGCGACCAGGTTGAAAAGAAATGATTTCTTGTATCTTATATCTTAAATATATATCAACTTTCGAATGGTATCCAAATCAAGCAGATCGCTAAAACATTAGGAAAGATATAGACGAATTTTCATACAAGCTTCACAAAGTGCAAATTGGTTTAAAAAATCGATAACTTGATAACCAAACAATATATCGATAATTCCTTCGTGTATCCTTCTTTTCTAATGGAGTACTACAAAACTGCATTTTCAGGTCTTGGCGCCACGGAAACCGTAATCTCCCCTTCTTTTTTGCTGTTTTTCACTTAAAACATTTTGAAGCAATACAAAATTAGTGTTAGCTTGAGTGTGTGCTTCTTAGCTGCATATAGCACTGCAAAGTCGGCAGCTCTTAAAGCACAAAAGAAAAAAAAAACTCATAATGACAAATCTCAAACCAAAGTGAGTCGCAAAATTTTTAAAGTTTTGAAACTCTTGCCTTACGGTACATTCATCTTCTCACTTCCTCATCTCTTCTGTAGACGTCAGAGTGAGTCGGTTCAGTGAGACTAATGTAAGCAGATTGTCGATAAATTTTGGTAGTCTGTTCTACCTGATATTTTTTACGAAATAAACAATTTTAATATATGTTATAAACAAAAGCTTGAAAAAGTATTTGTAGAAACGTCATGTAACAAATAGATCAAAAAGCGATTATTCTAGTATTTTTCGGTTTTGAGTACATTTAAAGTCACGAGTATGAAATTATCCAAACTTAAAATATATACAACACTACAGATAAAAGGTAAAAGGTTTATTTACGATTCAGTGCACTTTCCTGTGCTTGGCTTGTGAGGGCTTGTGCAGTAAGCTTTTCGTGAACGCACCACTATTACGTTTTCAAAACTGTCAAAATTTTTCAATGCTTACAACTGCACAACTGCTTAAGTCCTCAAGTTTGAGGCTACAGTAAAAAAGTACTTGAGCAGATTTTTGACGTATGTGCCTTTTGTTTTTGTTTTTGTATAGTGCAAAATTCCTAAAGTCTTCAACTACACTGGCAAGTGCACTGAATCGTGAATACCCTTAATATTGTCATGCAACAAATCTCAACTAAAAATATGAAGATGATATTTTGTAAGTTGTGCAATGTAAATTTATACATAAAGGGTATTCATGCATAGTGACAATATTATAATTTGAACAATTAGATATATTTATCACACAGGTCGTATGAGAACAGCCCTTTAAGTCGATTGTGCATTTGCACCAGATATGTCAGCTGCAATATATTAGGCGTGTTTCCGTTCACATTGTCGAGCAAAAGTCGAGTAAAGTTCATGCTGAGAGAGTAAAATGTAATTTGAGAATAGTGTCAGTAGTACGAAAACTAGCTGCTTTTAAGCACAAAAACATACGATCACCTATCAAACGTAAATAGCACCAATTTAAATTTGCCAATTTGTGTTTTATGCAGGGTTCGCAAACTCTAAATTCAAGACGAAAATTGCACTCCTCCTTATCAATATTATTCAATTGACGAACGTTTCAGTTTGCTTTCCTCATTCTTAAAGAAAAAAACTTTGAGCGCTCTTATATAAATATTCAAAGTGATCAAAACTTTTTTTCGATCTTTCATAGTATTCGTTCGAAGATTGTGCTTCTCAAAAAAACTGAGTTGAACAATGCCTTCTCTATGTTGTTCATTTATATGTAGTTTCTCGCTAGCGAGTTTTTGCAAAGATGAACTCATTTCATTGGAATTTTTGCGTTCGCTCATTTATTGACTCAATAAGTCATCATTTTAATTGATATAAATACGTGTTTTATGATGAACTATATTTTATTGCGTTTTTTAATGAAATATTTAAGTACTAAGTAGATTTTTATAATGACTTTTTTTAGTTTATTTATCCCAGTATCTTATAAATAGTTTCATAAAATGTAATTCTTTTTAATTTTTTTAATTAAATATATTACTAAGAAAAATACTTAATATTATTGATTTAAATCGTTTCAATTTATTATGTGCGAAGTGTTTAACTAAAGTTTCGCATCAAAATTCACGAGCGATGAAAACTTATCATCTCTCATCAACACGACGCACGGTGGGGCGAGCCCATACAAAGGGTTGGACATCGCATATTGCTTTAAATAATTGATTGTACATCCTCTGGAACTATTTGATGTATTTTGATCAAATTTTAAACACGTCCTCTTAAAATAAGTTTTCATGAAATCCTTTAAAATTTATTAGCGTATCGAGTCTAGGAAACCCAAAAAATTTATGGTAAAAACATTTTTTTTTTGTGTTTAGCGATATTTTGTACCTTTATTTTATTACAAAATGTGTTTTTAAACAAGAATTTATAAGCTTATTATATTTAAAAGATGTTTAAAGACAGCATACATCTCTATATAAAACGAATTATATGTAATATTAAGAGCAAACAGTGATTTATTAATACCAAATATAATTATACAATATGCTTAATTTTACACATTATCTGTAAAACTTATGTTTTCACTTTCCTCATCAAAAAGCTCTTTTGCTTCAATCAGATAGCAATAAGCAAACTTTGTGGGAAATGTTAAAATACTTTGATCCTAGCCAACCCTGGCCATTTTTTTATTTTTCAAATGTAATAACTTTTTAATTTTTAATTTTTTTTGCTTATCGCAATAACGGGATAGCAAAAAACTTAAAAACAAAATATCTGGTTTAATAGTTTAGAGTATACCCTTTTATAAAATATAAAGATCTGTTTAACCAAGCAGTTTAACAAAATGTTGTAATACTTTAAAAAAAGAATATATTTTTTATATTATAAAATATTAACTTTGAGGCTTTACAAAAACAAAAGTACGCACTAAATAAAAAATGAAACTAAATATAAAATGTATCAAAATATACTTGTATATGCTTGTAATAATTTACAAGTTGCACTTTTTTCTGGATGTCCAACCCTTTGTATGGGATCGCCCCACCGTGAGACGTCGCACTTTTCAAATTTCTCAGCAAACAAACTCACGAACGAGGAAAGCAGTTGCGGAGTACAAAGAAGAGTGAATATTTTATCTGCATACGCTCTGAATATTTTAAAATGATAAACTTATAGCAAAGATAACTCAGAAGAGCGGGAGCGCATTTTGATTGCTTTACGCACCCTGGTTTGATGTAAGCTATTAAACTTGCTGAGATTATTTAAAGCATTAATATTGCTTTTAATAATTTTGTTTTACATTTAATATGTTATATAAAAATTTGCAAATTTATTTTTCACCACACAACTTAAGTAAACAAGAAATGTTAATTTGACATTTGCTTGTTCTTCTTGATGCTTATTCTTATGCTTGTTCTCACAATAAATTTTTCCAGCACACTTCGAGCCACTTTCGGGATAGAAAGAGCAGTTTTATGCTTGTCCTTCTTATCTCTTTTGAGCTACAAAAAGTACGGAAACACGTTCTAGCAAATTGCAAGATTCTACAATCGACTACGGAAAGACTCCTATTGGCATATGCTGTCAATAAGTTTTTAAGTTGTCATTTTCAAATTGGAGACATAGCATTTGAATTAATTTGTGGGTGGTGAAGGGGGGTGAGCCCAATTTTTTTCCTAAACCATCTTCCAAAATTTCAGCTGAATTGGTCTAGTAGTTTTCATAGCTAAAAGGGGTAAAAAGGGGTGTGGCGGTAAAAAGGGGAGTGGGCGCTTTTTTTTCTAAGCCCCATCTTGTGATTGAAGGAAATTTACTGCCAAAATTGCATCTGAATCGGCCTAGTAGTTTTGGTGATATAACATTTTTATTGCTTTGTGGGCGATAAAAGGGGGTGTGGCAAAAAAGTATGCTACATATGTATGCTAAACTTCAGATTTATCGTATGTCAACAGGTAGTCGAAAAATGATTTACAAATTTTGACGGACATACATACATACATACAAACAACGATTTGATACTTGCTTTTATGTGGTGAAGAAATGAAATTGTGTGTAAACCGAGTATTAAGAGCGCTAGAATTCCGATTTCGGTGAAGAAATGCATATTTACTGATCTGTGGTTTAAGAACTGGCCTAATCCACGGATAAGCGCTAATACTCGGTGAAGAAATCGGATATTAGTGATATGTTTGTATATATTTCCAATAGCGTAGTAAATACCTGTATATTTTGTTTGTGCCATGATACAAGAACATTTGCTCCGGATTGGCGCATGCCACACTTAGCGGACACGGACAAATTTGTTGTTGTTTTCGCGGGTAAAGAAAAAAACTGGAAATTGAGAGAGCATCTCCGTCATCCAAAAATTTCCAAGCAACCGACAAAATATGTTTACGGTCCAAAGCAGAAAACAATTTGTAGTAATATAACTGCACTGTAGTAGAAAATGTACTATTTTAATTTATCAGTAATGCGATGTTTGTTGTTTATTATTGAATTATTACTTCAAATTATGTGAAAGCGCATTACATACAGTTTGTATATATCTGCATATGTGTTGTAAGCACAAATTCTTTTAGTTTAACACAATTAGAGTTAACAATGTTGATAGTGTGTTAAGAAATGCGACATAATTTTACTTTAGGGCCCACACTACATGTGGACACACTTCCTGCATATATATTGGCCAATGTTATTAATTTTAAGCCCATGAATTCAACCCGTCTATTTTAAATGCAAATAATACAACTTATAAATAACCTTTAAAGGAACATTGTCTGCACGTAATGGTAGCAAAAACATAGTAAATTTTGCATCCGCCATTATCGAACAGAAAACTATGTATAGCATAACGTGGACATAACAATGAGAGAGAGAAAAAAAGATTGCAAAATTCCAAAGTTGTACTGAACAATTGCACAAAATAAAAATCGAGAATTTTTTTTTTAATTAAAAAAAATAATTTTTAATCTATCAAAATTTAACAGATAATCATTTTCAGCCTAACACTCAAAATTTTTTAAACAAAGGAATTGATTAATTCATTTCAATAAATTTTGTTTAATATTACTTTAATTCAGAACTAAAAATTATAATTTTTAACCCTGTGTAGTTTACCCCTAAATTCGGACATTCGACGGACAGAATTCCAAATGTTTTGTACCATTGGCGTAGCAAGCGCGGAAAAGGGGGGCAGCTGCCCCCCGCCAGTTTAGCTAAGTAAACAATTTAAGAAGAAAACATAAAAACTTATTCAAAATATCAGTTTTTTTTACAACGATAATATTTTTGTATTTTAGATTTTGCTCTTCTTTCTCTCTTCTTCATAAGCATGCTTTCGGATAACCATTTTCTTTCTCTGTATTTGCAGTAAGATAGTACAAACTGAAGAGTTTCTACTGCAATTCCAATTTGAAAAAATTCGGACACACTGAAAAAACTATTGAATGAAGTTGAAAAACGTGTTGCTTTGGTTTTGACTGTGCCTGCATCAGCAGCTTCATCTGAGCGTTCATTTAGTGCACTAAGACGGCTTAAAACGTATCTTCGAGCAACTATGACACAGAAACGTCCCTCTCATACACATTCACAAAGATAAAACCGAATAATTGAATTTGATGGAGGTGAAACATTTTGGAAGAACTTAAATTGATATAAGTTTTTGTACCTTATTGCATTTAAATCATGTAAAAATGTACCTAGACTTGCTTTATAAAAGCAACAATTATTTCTTATATTTTCATATTACGATATGAAAGATCCTTTAAAAAATGGTCTCTAATATCGAAATTGGAAAAACTTTTAATAATGAAATTTTCAAAATTTTTTATTTAGTTTTATTTTTTTTTCTTATTTTTAAACTAAAATAAAAAATTTGTTTATTCATATTCATGTATCTTCTAAGAAACTTTGATGATTTTTTTGCACCCCCCTTTGCACTGCCCCACAGATGAAATTAGCTTCGAACGCGCTTGTTTGATACCAACTGTTAAAAATGTTTCTTTTGCAGTTACTTAAAGCCTATAACCGCATTTTTGCTACAGAGAGAACTACTTAAGTCTGTATTTTCCGTCGACATCTTCCTGAGTGCATAGACACAAAGCTGCCGAAAATGACATATTAATAAAATCCCAAAAAAATATTGGTCCCAAAAACTTTTCTATAGCATGTACCTAAAACACGAATTAATGTTAGCACTATTTTTCCACAGCTAAACGTTGCCGACGACAACGAAAACTTGTTGTCTATTGGCGACAGCAACTCGTTGCTGAAATGTTAATTTTAGATTTTTACTTCTCACAATCGGCGGTAAAATTTTCTTCTTATCTATAGCACTAAACTTCGACTCATTTGAGGCGGTAGCGTTTTGATTTTGCATGATTTTTTTTGCCCAGTAATTTCGGCAACGATGATGGTCTGAGTAGAAAATAATAAATTATAAAATAAAATAAACATAAAACCTATATAGTACACTCATAAAATTGGCCAAAATAGATCAAGAAAATATGTGTAAAAGTAAATCAATTTGTTTGGTGCCACAAATAATTTAAATTCTGGTGTGTTTTTCACTCATTCGGCGGTTATACTTTTTGTTCAAAATACTGCATAGAAAATATGTCTATTTAACGAAAATATTGCAGTCAACAGCTGTTGCTGTTGTCATCAAATATTAGCGCTGCTTAATTTTTTTAAGAGTATATGAAAAATAAAATAAATAATTACAGACATGCGTTGAGAGTATTTATTACAGAAAGGCAAATTCAAAAATCATATCTAACTGTTCCAAATAACTAGGGCCATTGGGAATGATAGGCCAGTCAACAAAATTGTTTCATGCAAAATCACATTTTTAAACTTAATACTTTAATAATTGAAAAGTTTTTTTTAAACAATTATAAAACTAGCTGGCGAATCTTATTGTTAAAAATAGGTAAAATAATAGTTTTAAATTAAAGGTAAACTTCAAACTTTTTAAATATAGTTTTTTGGTCTTTGACTTGTTTTTTAAAAACTAGTCTTTATATAAATAGGGCGTATCCTAGCGTATCATAGAAGACAAAATATTAGCGTTACTTAATATCACTTGGCTCGAAAAACATTTGACTAGTTCCGTTTTCTACCCTGACCACTTTAAAAACTGATGAAAAAATCTTTTAACAAAAGTAGAAGCTTTCCAGAAGTTGAACTAAATTTTTTACAATTGGAATGGGGAACAAAATCTCTGCTTGTGCTGTCCACTGGGCTGACATCGTAACCTACAGAAGGTTCCACCACTTCCGGTTCAACAAAACGGGCTCTGGTTCTTCTGTGGTAGGTCTAGTTGGTGCAGGTTTCGGTTGCTTCGAAGGTTTCTGTTTTTTACAAGAAGTGTTGCGATATCAAGAACTGAGTAGAATGCCAGAAGCAATCTGCTTCTATCTACCCAATCATTAGTCAATGCCAATGTCAAAGTTTACTTTGCTGTTAAATACGCTTTCCCTTCGAACCGTTCATTGATCTGTATCTTTTAAATAAAATGTTGCAATTCATTCAAATTCGATAAATTTTCTTTAATCGAATAAATAAAATTTTTATTTTATTTCTTTGCGAAATCTTTGCCTATCTCTTTAGATTATATGCTGCTGTGTCTGCTGTGCCACTCGAATTTTAATAGTTTTTCTCTTGACTGCGAAATTGGCTATTTTTAACTAAGCTGATTACAGAGAATGCAGGGCAAATATATATATAAAAAATATATTTCCCGTATTTTTCGTGGCATAACTAAAGAGACTGAGTGAGAGCAGAATTTCATAAATATTTCTTTTATTTTTATCATGTACTATGAATTTTTTTTTCTTTAAAGATCTTTTTGACTTAGGTCTATGTGTAAATTAATAAAAATACTTTAAATAACGCAAAATAATGCTTTTGAACGAAATACGAGCATTGAATGAATGACACTTGGAATACAGAACGATTAAAGGAAGATTTTTCGTTTAATATTCAATCAATTAGTAATTGTTATCATCTCTGAAGTTATTTTTATTTGTCATTTTAAACATTCCTCGAGAAGGTAAAGAAATAAAAAAGCTTATCTTTTGCTACATAGCTTAAAATCTCTTGAATTTCATCAGACTTTATAAACTAAGATTTTAAAATGTTCACTTTATTAAAGAAAATAAATGTAGGCTCGCATTAGAAACAATAAAATCATTAAGGGTATTCACTTAACTTGTTATGGCCTGCTAACCTGTAAAATGTTATATGGGAAACGACTTAGTAGCTATTTATCAAGTTAACAGGCTGAGCATCGTGGTTTTGTTTAACAGGTATTTGTCAAGTTGGAAATGTAAAAATTATTACTGTAGTGGTGTATCGTTTTGGAAGTACCAAATTATATATGTCCAAATCATAGCCCAAAAATTGCCTTGCATCATTAATGACAACGTTTGATAATCATACGCGATGAAAGCACTTTTAAAAAATTCCTCAAAAGTCCGCAGCTACTTCAAAGCTTTTGCCTTCAACAATGTGACAAAGCCAAAGTATGTTTTTTCCAAAAAAGTTCTAAAAGTTGACATATAAATCATTTATGTATATTTTCCGTGCCAGTTCTTACAGTATTTCATAGAAAAGTGAAAAATGAAACGCAGATCAGCTATTTTGTTTCATAAATATGAAGAAAAAAGAAAAATATAATTAAAAAAACATATGCGTCGTTAGACACACGAGAGAAGCGAAGCTTTTTCGCAGTTTCATAAATTTAATAATTTAATGGTTTTTTTAGTAAACATTTTAAATACCATAAAGTTTACTAAAAAAATAAATACAAGTTTATATTCCCACCAGTAAATTTTATTTGATTCAAAGTTATATTAATTTTTAATTATTTTTGTAATTGTTTTCAATTATTATTATTAAAATTTATGAATGAAATTATTGGTTTTGAATATCTAAAATAGCAAACGTATATTATATAGATGTGTTATCATCGATATTTCTAGCAAATATTGCATCAATAGTTTTCCCTAATCGTGTTGTACAAATATTTGGATCGTTAATCGTTCGTAAATAATATTTATCAAAAAGGCATTGCGTAAGGCCTAGAATTTTTATGAACTTGTTTCATGTTTTTTGATATTTTAAAAGTATAGTCTAATTAATAATAATTAGTATAATTAGGTATTAGGGCTTTCAATCCCGGGATCCCGCATTCTCGGGATTCCAAACTCTAAGTCCCGGGAAATATAAAAATGTTCAGCAACAAAAAATGCAACTGCAATTTAAACGATGTGTTTTTTTATCGAAATCACCTTGTTCTTTTATTATCCCTCTATACACTTTGAAAGATTTTTTTTAGTTTGCTTAGGTTGTGATCTTAAAATACTGGTTACTGAGCTGTTCAACTTTCATGGAATTTTGAAAGTAGCAATAGTTTAATTAGTATACAACAGTTTCTTTACCATGAAAGGAATATTTTATTCACATCATGTTTTTTACTAACCGCTAACTAATTTATTTGAATAAGAACTTTTGTTTTCTTTTAAAATTTTTTTAAAAGATAAATTTAAGTTGTTTGTTTTGTTTACCTATTTACGTTTATAATTTTGTATATAATAAAATATAAAATATTATTTGTTATTTTTAAATATTTTTGGTTTTCATTCTGAAAAAATGTTGAACTTTTTTGAAATATAACGTTTAACGTTATTACGTTTTTATTAACTCATTAGATAATTAAAATATTTAAAAAGTAAGCAAATATCTCCAATTAATGACCGTAAATGTTATGATTTTTTTTAGAAAATCATCATACCATAATCGTTGTTTTCTAAATCATAACTTTATAAGTTTCCCCATAAAAATACAAACTGGGATTACAAAATTAGACTTTATCTTCCTGCTATTGTTGAATATTTTCCATATACTCTTCTTTTTATATTACAACTGTATTGTGATCCTTGTCTGCATAAGTAATTATGATTTCGTCTTGGTTTTGTCTTATAAACTTTTGAGTGTTTGATTTTTTTTAGTACAAATAACGAGAACGTTTGGATTTCTGTTTTAAGAATCAAGAAAGAAAAAAAAAAAAAACAATATGCAACTCTTTTTGCCAAAACGCAGAAATTTTTTAAAATCATTATTATAATAACACACTATTTTAAAATGATTTCATTTCGGGATCTCAAAAAATCCCGGGATCACGAATTTAAAATCCCGAAATCCCGGGATTCACCGAAATTCTTCGGAATTGAAAGCCCTATTAGGTATCGAGCCACAGTGTTTCTTCTACATTCATTCTATTTATACTCATTTATTTTTACTTTACCGAAATTTCCTTTTTTGGCATGGTGTTGTAGAAAAAACAAAAATTACTCATACACTGAGCCAAAACATCCTAATAAAATAGAAGAAAATCAATAAGATTTCTCTATGGTTTTCATCCAAGAAGATCGTCTTATTTAAACCATAGAGAAAATCTTATTAAAACTATAAGCTTTTTCTATTAGACAAACCACATACTTTTAAGAAGCATCTTATTGTTTTTTATAAGAACACTTTTAAAAACAATAAGAAAATCTTATCAAAACTTCTTGGTTTTTAAGAAGAAATCTTATAGATTTAATAAGATTTACTTTTTTAATTAAATAAGAACACCTTATTTATATATTATTCTTTTTAAATTTTAATAAGGAAATATTTTTAAATCAAAACGGAATCTTATTAACCTTTTACCTAGAAATATACTTTTGATTGCCTGTAATATTAAATAAAAAGCATTTTGATGGTTTATTACAATTTATTAGAAAATAAAATTTGTATACATATATATATGAAATACATATGTTAAAATATAATTTCACAAATAGCAAAAAAAAATAAATTCAAATTTGTTGCGTAAATAAGTTTTTTTAACTTAACAAAATATGACTTTGTCACCAAAATACCCGACACTGTCGAGGCCTTCAAAGAAAGTGGAGACATCCTCAATACCCATTTTATGAAAACCCTCCTTCAAGTTTACTTCATAAATTTTTAGTAAAGTCGAAATTGAGTCACTCAAGCCCCACAACTGTGGGAAAACAAGTCGAAAACAAGTTCGGGAACATAAGTATCATTATCCATTATCACATATTTTTATTTTACTTATAATGAATTAAATCCACAAAATGCACATAAACTTAATGAATTCACTTCATAATTGCGACTGAAAGCTAAGGCAAAGAATAAGTAGCTTTTCACCGTTATTACCTTCTTAAAAGGGTGTTTAATAAGAAAATCTTATAAAAACAGATCAAAAAGATTTTCTTATTAATTTAAGGTGGTCTCTTTTTAAACTTTGGAGAGTGAAAAAAGATTTTCTTATTAAAGTAAAGTATTAATAAGATGACCACATCATTTCATTCATTTAATAGGAAATCTTATTAAAAAATGTTTGATAGTAGTTGTAAATTTTTAATTAGATTTTCTCTAGGGAATTAAATAGATTTCTCTGTAGAAAATTTGTATTATTTTGTAGTTTTAATAAGAAAACTTAATAAAATAGCTCAATTAGGTGATCTCATTGATTTTATGTGGTGGTTTTTGGCGATGTGTGTGAAATTTAAATGTGTTTGTCACAACATCAGTGGCTTTCTCTGGAACTAGAATCAAAGTTTTATTTCAGAAACATCGTATATTTTGCATTTAATAACAGGTAGAAAACAAGCCGTTTTAAAAACTTCAATTTCAAAAGCTCGGCTTTCTGTCAATTTTCAATATTTTTTGTCTTTCTAGTTCCAGCCATAGCTGAACTCACTGTGATTAATACCTAATTTTGTTGGTTTTTATTTTTCAGATAAACAGAAGAGTCGAAATCTACAACACCGACAATGCCCCTTTTCTTTGAAAGCGTCTCATTGAGCGCCATTTTAAACATGATCAATATTTTTTTAAATTAAAAAAATAATTTTTTTATGATGAATGAGTGTTAAAATATACCTTAAAAATTTAAATATCGTTGTTCAATATTTAAACTTTTAAAAAAATCCTAAAAATACCATAAATTTTCGAGAGCTAGATCACCGGCCTTGCCTTTAGTGCCTGAGAACATTCATGTCTAAATTCGCAATTAAAATCAACATCTAAAACAATTGGCACCTTGTGAAAACTTCTACCCAGTGAAGCTTATTATGATCTGCTGCAACATAGCTTCACGCATTCACATGTAGGATAGCTAATGGCACAATCCTTTTAATACATTATTGTTATTTGTTGCAGCAAAGCTTCATGCATTCACATATAGGATAGCTAATGCAAAATCCTTTTCTATCATATGTCAAGTGAAACATAGCTTCAGTTAATACTTAATATTGAATGAACCGCACGTCGTAACGGAAGGTTTTGGATTAGTGGTTAGTGCTTAGAACTGTCGATCGCAATGGTGCGAGTTCGATTCTCACTGCTAACATAGAAATATTTTTAATTTTATGTCCTCTTGTTGTAATAAACGCAAGTAAAAAATAAGAACAAGTCTAAAAAAGGTGTATGGAAAAAGTGTCGTTATGAGATTTCACTCAAGCAAATCACAAAACGAGGCTTAAAAAGCTTTGCTTCAAGAAGTGCATTAGGTTAAAATTTAACGCCTACGCTACGAAACGAAAATTTTAAAATTTCTCATTTTTCTAATTTTTCTAAGTTTCTTTTGAAGCGAAGTTTGAATCTTTTTTCAAACACTCAAAAGTTTATAAGACAAAACCAAGACGAAATCATAATTAATCACAATACAGTTGTAATGTACAAAGAAGAAAATAATAAAATAAACTGGCCATTTCAGCCCTTGGAAGGACTTTGACCTAGCTTCTATTGACCAATTGTGTTGTGCGTGTTATTAAATGTTTGATCACAAATGAACGAGAACTGGACCTACGTGTTTTATGCCGACTCCGAACGGCTTATGTTTTCAAGAAGCTTCACATGGCAATTTTTACTCTCTGAGGTTTGCCATTTTTGTCTGCAGAGAGGTGACGACCGAACAGAAAAATTAATTCAATTGGAAAAACTTTCTGTCTGAGCTGGAATTGAACCCGGGCTACCGCGGTTCCTTAGCTTAGGGGCCACGCACTCTACCCACTAGGCTTCGGCCCCCACGTACAAAGAAGAATGTAAGGAAAAATTAAAGGGCTTATTGCAAAAACGTGATAAGCCACATAATCTAAAAAATCAATTTTTTAGGCTGAATACATTACAGATTGCATTACCAATAACCACTGAAGAGATTTTGGCTATTTCTTATTAATTTTCTAACCTATTTATAAAAGTTTCCGTGTTCAATTCCATTTCTTCATACAAAACTAAATTTATTCAAAACTTTAGAGTCGATTATTTCAAAATATTTCTTATGTGGCTTATCATACATCCCTCGGGGGAGCCTGTAACCCCTAGAGGGCGCGTCCCCGGGTGGCGGATAGGGGAACGCTTCCCAGATAAACTTAGTTTTGTCTGGGTGGTAGGAGGGAAATTAAATACCTCCCGCGGACCAACAGGCGCAGCAATCCAAGCTAAAATAAAACTGCTAGTCTTTAGAAGAAACAAAATGCTTCTCCCCCAATCCAAGGTGTCAAGCGCTGCCGTGCCTATTGGATGATTTGCAGCCAGGGGTTAATCGGCTGTATTATAACGGCGCCTCTCTGAAACTGGGTCGCCTCAGAGTGTAACTGTGACCTTACCACGTCAAGCGGGGCTCTGGCGTGGTGGACCGTTATTTCCCTAGCTAATCGTGGGACTAAAAATGAATAATATACAAAATAAGAAAGAATCATCTAGAACACAAACAAACACTAGGGGACATAGCTTTATAAGAGCGCAGAAGTATCGCGAAGAAAGAAGAGAAGCGCGAAAAGAGTTTCGAAAGACTTTAAATCCAATAAGGGGGCAACCGGGTGCTCGCGATGATCCAAATATAAAAGGCCTCAGTGGTGATGCTGTAAAATGTTACTTGCGCTTTCTTGAGCAGGGGCTGGAACCCGACGCGGCAAGAGCTACAGCTCTATGGGGCGGAAATTTTGACAGTGCACATCCGCAAAGTTTCGACAGTACAGAAGATGCGATGGAAGAACGAATTAGACAAAATAGAATAGGCTTTACTGACCTTGAGAGACAAATGTACATGAGTTACATTGGTCTTCACTTCGATCCGGAAGAGGCCAGAGGAAAAGTTATGCATCATAGAATGGAACAAAAGCAACCTCAATTAACTGACACACCTGCCAGTGATAAACAATCCAACAAAGAAAGCAGAGGAAAAGTAACGCATCATAGACGGGAACAAGGGCAGCTTCGATTTACTGACGCACCAGCCAGTAACGAGCAATCAAACAGAGAAACCAGAAGAAAAGTAACGCATCATAGGCTGGAACAAGGGCCGGCGCAAATCAACAGACACACCAGCCAGTAATAAGCAGTCGGATAAAGATCTCGAAATATATTGCCAAAAACACGGCTTAACGGGAGCTGAACGAACCAGATTCATTCAAGCTATGCAGAAAAGTCGTGACATAAATTACGCTCCAAATAAAGACAATCTATCATTTCGTTCTTACATAGAAATAGAAACTAATCAACATAAAAAAGCCACATCATCTGTTGGTTCAAATGGATCAATAGATGCTGACGAAACTGATAATAGACCCAAAAATCCGGAATCGTTTTATTGCATATTAAATAAAATTCAAGGAGCGGGTAGAAAATGGTTTAACAGATACCTCAAACAGGGTTACGATTTAGAAGGAGCTCATAAAAAGGTATTGGAGCGAAAAGCTATTCAAAAAAGGTTAGAACTACCAGCAGAAGAACAACGAAAGATATACGTTTGGAGAAAACACGATTAGGAAAAAGTTTTGCAAAAAAGATTAGAACTACCAGCAGAAGAACAACGAAAGATATACGTTTGGAGTAAACAAGATTCAGGACCGAGTACCAGCACTGCTGCCTTTGCTGCAAATACAACTAAAACACCTTTATTAAATAGTCCTGATGCTGAAAATAGTGGAACTCAAATGGCAATTCTACCGAGACATTACCCACAGCAGACGTTAAGAGAAGAGGATTTAGTCAGCGTTGAGGATGCCGTGATTGAAGAGGTATCACGTGGCTGGGAGGTAAACTTAAAATTTAAAGGCATTAATTTTGGTCCGGGCATGTTATTAGTTGATTGTGAAAATATTGCAACAGCTAAATGGCTGACTCACGTAGCTCCTAAGCTGCAAGCTTGGAAAGGTGTTAAACTGAGGGCAATGCCAAGCAAAAATCTGCCAAACCCCCCTCTTACGGTATCCATATATTTGCAAAATAGTGCAGGCCGTGATGTAGAATCAACATTAGCAATGATCCAGTCACAAAACCAAGGGCTTAACATTTTACCATGGAAAGTGTTGAATTCAAGGGAGCATGGCAGGGATCAAACGCTTACAATCAGTATCGATCAGCACTCTTGGGAGACAATTTCAAGTTATCAAAACGTGCTCCGATACGGATATAACACTATTCGCGTACATAAAAAAAAAATTGATAATAACAATAACATTCATGTTCTTGCAATAAGCCTTTCAATTCAACAATAGTTGGAAGATAAAGTCGAATTTTGTAAAAAGAAAACTTGTAAATTTATGATTGAAAAAGTTAACATCACCTGATTAATCAGATCGAAAAAAATATATTAAATATAACGATTATGGTATGACGATATTTTTACAAAATCATAACATTTACGGTTATTCATTGGAGATATTTGCTTACTTTTTAAATATTTAAGTTATATAATAAGTTAATAAAAAAATTTATGACGTAAAACGTTATATTTCAAAAAAGTTCAACATTTTTTTCAGAATGAAAACAAAAAATATTTAAAAATAACAAATAATATTTTTTACTTTATTATATATACAAACATATAAACGTAAAAAGTTAAACAAAACAAACAACTTATATATCTTTTAAAACATATTTAAAAGAAAACAAAAGTTCTTTTTCAAATAAATTAGTTAGCGGTTAGTAAAAAACATGATGTGAAAAAATATTATTTTCATGGTAAAAAAATTCTAGTATACTAATTAAACTATTGCTACTTTCAAAATTGCATGAAAGTTGAAGAGCCTAGTAAACAGTTTTTTAAGATCACAACCAAAACAAACCAAAAAATAGTCTTTCAAAGTGTATAGAGAGATAAAAAAAGAACAAGGTGATTTCGATTAAAAAACCATAGTTTAAATTGCAGTTGCATTTGTTTTTGCTGAAAATTTTTATATTTCCCGGGATTTAGAGTTTGGAGTCCCAAGAATATGGGACTAGAAATTGGTTCGGGATCCCGGGATTTCGGGATTTGGGATCCCGGGGTTGAATGCCCTAATACCTACTAATACGGCTGGTAAATAATGTCAGAAAGACTATACTTTTAAAATATCAAAAATAAAAATAAAATTTTAACGTATCTGATTACAGATATAATTAATAACTCGTTATGATAGTTTTTTTTTAAAAAAAAAACAAAAGTTTCTATATAAGTAATATTTATAATAACGCACATTTCGTGCAACTTGCTCGACTCGAAAATACCTTTTAGTACTGCTCACAACTCAAGTAGTTTAAGAGATATTATGTTATGAAAATTTTAAAAATCAGTTGATAATGTTGTAGTGATATTCAAAATTTTGATTTTGGATTTATTAGCAAGAATTCTGAGATGCAGCTTTTCCTCATGGTCAACTTCAAATTATTTAGTTTTTATTTGTGACAGTCTTGAATGATCAATATTATAATAATAAAAATACATACAAATCTTTTATATATCAAAAGTTTTCGCTAAGAGTTCCTTAAATAGACCATCTGGCCTTATAATTATTCTTAACCGTGTTGTAGTCCCTTTTGATGCTGTAGGTTTTGGTCTGGGTCGCTTGGTTGTTTTGTTTGTGGTGTTTGCTGAGGTTGGTTTAATTATGGCCTCGTCTGGGTTGGGTGGTGTTGGCGGGGGTTTCGCGAGACGCACGTCGTGACACCAATACACCAATACACCAATTCACCAAACAAGCAGAAGATAAATATCGAAAAAGAACAAGCGTTAAACATAGGAAACAATTAATTATTTGCTAAGAGTGCAATTTGGCACTTGCCAAAAACACCAACAGAAACATGTATGAAAATAAAAAAAATAAAAAAAAAAAACCAATGAAATTATATTAATTCTAAAATATCTGTAACGTATTGTTTCTGAGCCATTTTGGCACTTGTGGTCAATTACTTACCCGTGGCGTGGTTTCGCGTGTCTGTTCCGGTACGATGTAGGCGCGCATGTTTTTATGCAGAATGTGCATCAATGCGTTGTCACGTCCACACACACCATGAAAAATCAATAGAATAGCTACAATAGTCGTGTAAAAGTTACTCAAGACGCAATAATTGAAAATTAGTTGCAGTAGCCACAATACTGAATGTATCACAACTGTAACCACAGCTTTTAGTTGCGAAAGACGCTGAAAAAAAATGTTTTTGTTTTGTGCTTCTTGCAGATTCAATTAGGGTTATGAGAGCTCTCATAAAGTTCTTGTAATAAACATTCAGCCAAAGCAACTTCTTTTCATATATAATAACTCTAGTATGGCTATTACAGCCTCAACTTTTTCATGGCAGCCGTATACGAAATTCAATAATTCCCTGAGTGTATATAAAAGAAGACTCACGAAATTTAAACCAGAATAAGCTCGGTAACCGCTGAACCGATTTTGATAATTCTTTTTTTATTCGATTCCTATGATAATATAGATTGTTATAGCTTACTAAGGTTTTCGAAAAATGTATTCTTTAATTATTGCAAAATCACTCATTTTATGTGATGCCTACATTCAACCAGCAGCACAATATAACAGCAAACAAAGCTTTCCTCTCTTTGTTCAGAGAGCTTCTCTCAATATAACACGACAGCCATGCTGGGTTGCCACTTGTAAAAGAATTTAGTTACCAAAATTTGATCAAAAAGTTGCCAAAATTAAATAAAAATTAATTAAATAAACAAACATTTTTTAAAGTAATCAAATTAATAAAATTAAAATTTTTGTTAATAAAAAACATTTGTTTGAATTAAATAAAAAAATAAAAACATATATAGAAAAAAACCACTTTTTTGTTTAAAATTTATATATTAAATTAATATAAATATCACAAATAAGTAGTAAATTCAGGTAAACGTAATTTTTTGTCATAAAACAAAACAAAAAAATTATAAATTAATGGTATAAAAATGAGATCCTTATAATTTTTATTTGAAATAAGTAGGAACTAAAAAAATGTACCGTATTCATTGGTAATGAATATTTATTTTAAGAAAGTAAATGAATAAATACAAATATATGGCATTTAAGGCTTTAAAAATTATCGGTTTCCTCACGTTTGAATTTTAATCATTTTTTAATAACTAAAAATCAGAAACTAACAGTTTGTTTGTTTTATAGGATATCAATTCTACCTACGGGCACTGATTTTAAATATAAGGAAACTTTTTCACCATCACCTCAAGTTAAGGAGTTATGAAAAAATATGATATTCAGTTCTTTTTCCAATAACTGCTCCTAAGCGCAAACTATTGCAAAGTATTTAAAGCTTTAGCTGATATCTTTTTATGTTTTAGAAAAGCATACTGTGAAAGTAACGAAAATTTTATTAAATTTATTTAAAGCAACTTTAAGCGGCTGGAAAACCTTAATTTTTCAGTAAGTTATTTTAGTAATTTTTCCTATAAATTTTTCATGTAATCAATTTTCGTTATTACAAAATATATCTGGAATTATCCACAATATCTGCAAAGGTCAAATGAATGCTTAAGCTTCAAAGAAAAAAGATATTTTTATGATTCAGACATTTCATGGTAGCAAATATGTTTATTATGAAAAAGTTTTAAAATTTATGGTTTTCAAGGCCATTATCTTCAAAACAAAAGATGAAAAAGAATTTGTTTACAAAATTGGTTAGACCTAATCAGCCCTATTATGAATAACTTTTCAAGTGGAATCGAAAAAGAGAGTTTTGTTTTTTGAGACAAATCTCAACAACATTCAGGAAACTTAACAAGAAGAAAAACATTCAGGAAAAAAAAACTTAAAAATGTCCAAAATGTTCTAGAGCTTTACTTAAAAATTAAAACTCGCTTTTCCGATTCCGTTTGAAAAATTAAGCATACTATCATGCTGAATATTTCCTAATCAAAGCTGTCAAATACAATCGAAATCGACTGATGCAATTTAAAGATATTGTTCTTTTAGAACATAACAGGTTTTTACATTTTTGCCTATAATTCCTAAACTAGAGCTGATGGCTAAAAAAGTGTCTCATTTCGCAGAGTTCCTTTGAAATCATTATGCTATTTATTGTATTAAAACCCAACTTGTTTCGCAGCTTCGTTTTTATAAGAGACTTCTTTGTTAACGTTAAATTTCAAGATTGAAATATTTTGACATTTTCTTTTGACATGATTCGCAATAGTTTCAGATGATTCGTTCGGAAAACTTAGAGAAATGTTCAATATAAAACATAAAGGTTATGATGCACTAAAAAATGTTTAATGTACAATAATATTATATATAATGTTATAGTTAAATCTTGCAAACAAACTGATTATTTTGAATTTGAAAAAAGTTACCAAAACTATAAAAAAATTACCAAATTACCAAGTCAAAAATTTTCTACCAAATTTGGTAATTAATTACCAAACTGGCAACCCTGCAGCCATGTTGTGTAGTTAAGCTGAATTCACTGATAACTTTCAGCATGTTTTTGTGTGATTTAAAATAATGTTAATCAAGTTGAGAGCGTGCAGAAATTTTTCTCTCTGAACGAAAACTTCATATGAAAAAAACTTTCAAAACATGCTGAAGGTTATCAATGAATCCAGTTTTACTTTCAGGGAGATTCTTGCTTTCATACAGTGTAAATAAATTTTCTTTGCTAATGTATTGAGAAGAGTTGCCAGAATTTAGTTATCAGCATTCATTACGTTTTGCAGCCTTGCCAGCCAGCTTTTCCCCACTTGAGATTGTGTTAGTCTATCTATACAAATATATAAAAGCGTTGTGACACTGCACGGATGTTTGACAATCACGCAAGAACCATTGAACCGATTAACACGATATAGGTTTCAAACGATTTGTTATTCCAACTTGGTCGTATGAGACACACCCTCATTACCGCCCAGAATTAATCAAAAATGGTATACTTCGAACGGTTTTGGTTGTATTAGACTAAAATTTGATCAGGCTATAAGTTCATAAGGCTATTTTCAAACAGCATGAAAATTCGTATATAGCAGTAAGGTGGTCTGCGGCAGGACAACGTCTGCCGGGCAATACTATACACCAATAAGAATGCTGTATATATCAGAAAATTCTGATCGTCATGCATTGACGTTTTAAACGGAAACGTCTAGCATGTGTTTCGTTCGAAGGTTTTATTCGAAGACTGAGAAAATCTATAGTTTTGAGATATAGCAAGAATTTTAATGTCATAATAACAAGTTTTTTTAAAACATACTTAATATCCGTACAAAATATTTCTGCGAAGAAAAGAAAATTACTGTTAATTTTATTAATCAACGAATGTCCATACAAAAATGCATTGTTCTGCATTGAGAAAGTCTATAGTTTTTGAGATATCGCCAAAAGTTTGATGTCATTATAACGGTTTTTTTTAAATTTAAGAAGAATTGTTGTTTGGCCAAAGCCCAATAACAACAATTAATAACTGAAGAAGGCCGATTAACTACACCAATTTAAGAAGAATATATTTATTTTCAGAATATATGTAAAAAATTAAATTTTTGATTACAAATTTTAAAAATTTTTTACCCAAATTATTTTTTATAACGCTGTTATGCAGGACTTTTTCAAAATTAAAAAAAAAGAAAGCCAGGTAAATTTATGTCATCATAACAATTACCTATAAAATAAGTTTTTCAAATTAAATAAATAATTTCTTAATATATATACCATTTTTTCATAATTAAACAAAGCAAACACAATAATTTTTACATTTTGAATTTGTTTCAATACAACTAAATACTTTCATTTTAAGATTTAAAATTTTTACATGGTACTTATTTAATATTTTTATCGCAGGCGAAGCAGCGGGTATTTGCTAGTAGTTAAATAAATCTTGTAAAAATTAGACGAATTTACAAAATAACAGTGCATTGTAATTTTTCACTATATAATTCTACCACGATTAGATGGTTTTATTGAATCGGTTTATTGAATAATAGTATCAGATCCTTGGGGGGGCCAATGTCCCCCCAGCTCTACCCAATTGACGCCTCTGAATAAAAGCGTTTAACAACATTATTAATATGATCAGAACTGGAGAGTTTCGAATTGACATAAAACCCTAAGTTCTTAACCTTAACAACTATTTGTAGCCTATCATCATTTAAAAATAGAGATGGAATTTGAAGGTGGTCAATCTTATCCTTAGAAATTGGGAGAACATACAATTTTTTTAGCATTCAGACAAATATCATTATCAAACGCCCACTTTGAAATAGCTCTAAGATCATAATTTATTTTGTAACATAAATCATCAACTATACCACGGTGCACAGTGTTTTCTTTTTGCCATAAATAGGAAAGAATCAATATCCGAAAAATCCCAACAAAGTTTTGTTTTCTGATAGAAAACACTTCAACTAAGAAGAATCCCAAAGGTTTTTAAAATTTTTTATTTCGTTTGGCTACACGGTGATCTGAAAGTCAAGTATTAGAAAAACTGATAGTTTAGCAAAAAAAAAACCGAAATTTCGGTCCAACTTACGAATCCTCTAATTAAGTTACTTTAAATGCCACCCTAATTAATGAAACGCACTTAAAAAACTTGTAATTAAATGCAACTAAGAAAACTATTCGGGGTTTGTTTTGATAGCAACTTTCGTTTTACGGATATTTTCAAAGTCGTAGTGATTGTACATGTGAAAAAGTGCTTTTAAAAGTTTAAAAGAGAATAAAATAAGAGTATATAGAGGTATATTCTAAATTTCTAAGTTGCTTAGGTTTGCTAAAAGTGTGTTTTATCGAATAAAGTATGAGAGTGCTTGCAAATAATAACGAAATTATGTTTTTTATGAGACATGCTCTATGAAAATTGGTGATATCTTCTATGAATGGCTCGAAATAAAAGATAAACCCGACTGCATTAGAAATATGTTGAGCTTTGCAAAAGCAAAAACTTGCGCAAAGATAAATCATGACCACCAAATACTCAGTAAAAATATGTAGCAGCGTCATTTCAAAATAAGTGGCGCGCTCCTCGTCGCTCCAAATGGATATTTCAGCAGAGACTTAAAATATGGTTGAAAGATTGTTTGATTAAGATAAAGTTAAGCAAGTAGGTTTTTCGGAAATGAAATTTTATTAAAAAAAATATACATAAATAAAAAAAAACGTTGAAATAAATAATATAAAAATGTAACTTACCAAACCAAAAAAATAAAAAAACAATAAATTAAAATCAGTGGAAGTAGCAATAATGACAAAGCGATAACATATGTTTTAAACAAGGTTTTTAATTTTGTTTTGCTTGGCTATTCTAGTTTTGAAGTGAAATTTCTTAGGAGGCGATTTGATACTGAGAGTAAAATTTTTAGAGTCTCGTCACGAAAAATGTTCGTAATGAAAAATATTTCGAGTTTCGTCACGTTTTTGTGTATAAGGGCAATGATATTTTCTATTTTGGGTGTTTTTTGTATGGGGACCACTAGAAGAGTGGCAGATAGAATCTTGTAGTGTTGATAAGAAATGTTGAGGGGAAACAATTAATAGGACCAGTTTATTTATTTGACCTCCTTTTTTGAACTTTTTTTTCTATATTTGGTTTTTTTTTATAAAGATAGATACTCACAATAAATCTCCCTACAATATATGCAATATTTCACGTTGAAAATAGCAAATCACTGACATATATCTCATATTTTAGTAATCATAAACCATTAAATCAGTATTACCAATCAAAGCCAACCCATTAGTAGGTGGGTTGGGGATGGTGGTCATTTGAGTCTCAATATACATCATATTCAAAAATTGTATTAATAAGCCAAAAAGAAAACTTTGTACAGAATTTCACTGAAATCTGGGGATGATTGGATGTTTTTCAGTTTCGGGTTGTACGGGAGGGGAAGGGGGAGGAGGGGGTGTTAGTGTATCAATATACACTATGTTCAAAAAATGTAAAAAATTTATCGACATATGCTGTTTTCCAGTTTGGGAAATTAATTTTCTTAATAGGACTAAAAAAGAAATGTGTACCAAATTTTATCAAAATCCGGCAATGTTTACTATTTTTGGCACAAGAATGTATTAAATCAAAACACTGTGCGGCGGTTAGAGGAATATAATTTAATGTCATCCGAATATGCATGCATAGTAACGTCATTGCAAACGGTAAAAATATCGTAAGTAAAAACGATCTTCAGTCTAATTTGAACTCTCGTTAGATTTAGTCGTCTTGTAATCAATCAATTATGTCGCTTAGATCGCGTTGCCTAGTCTGCTACAAATCGGTAGCTAAAGACAGTGTCTTAACTTGCAATATATGCAAGTGTGTATTTCACAAAACTTGTGCAAATATAATTGACAATAATATTATCAACATTTTAAATTCTTATAAAAACATTGTGTTCAATTGCACTGAATGTCAGAATTCTTCTATTAATTTGTGTGCTACAGTGGCTTAATTAGTCACCGAAGTTAAGGAATTGAAATCAATTATAAATTCATTTAATTTTGTTAGTGCAAATAATGGCAATAAAACTGTTCAAGTGCCTAACAAAAAACGCAATCGTGCAGTGTCGTGTACTCTCTTATATAATTCTAAGAGTTCTTCAATTAGCGTTCAAGCTAATGCTGCTCTTAATTCAGAACAATGTCAAGCTCCAAGAATGATAGAATAAGAGATTACGCTTTGCGCAGGTCCGTTACTTCTGCTAATCGAGTTTGACAACCAGCTGTGCAGTTGACTACGTCACAATATTTTATTTCTTTGAGAAACGTACTGAGATCGGTTGTGTTTTATTTAATTGTGTATATATTGAAGTATATTTGCGAGTTTTTAACTTAAAATTTAAAAAAGGAAGTGTGCAGCTGCTAATTGTGGTAACAGTAGCAAACAAATATTTTTCAGAAACCTGATGTTTGCAATAAATACAAAGATTAAACCAAGAAATTGTAGAAAACGCACACAAACGAAAACAAAAATACAAAAATATATTAACTTAACAAAATTTGTTTCATTATTTAAAAACTTGGAACTATCATTTATTTGTTCTTTCAATTCACAGGTAAATTGATGGAAATAAAATATCTGGGAATGCTTAAACTACATCAATTAAACTCGTAATGAACATTTTTATAAAATTCGAGTCGAAAAATAATGCTCACCGAAGTTGGTTTTTTATTTATTTTTTTTTTATTTTTTTTTTGACTAAGCTGCTTACTGGCTGTAATAGTAATAGTAAAAATAATGTTTGCAAAGGAGTACTTAATAAATTTACCTTTTTCTCGTTCCAATAAATTGCTTCTTAATTCTTTTATTTTAATTATACAAACTAAAATGTAAGCAATTTTCATTTCTGTGTAGAAATCGTATGAAAAGTGAACGCTCTCCAAAACAGCATTCATATTATGACGTACATGCGCAGAAGGACAATTTTGTTGTACTCATTTTCTTGTCTTCGGCGCAATCTTTGTATTCTATCATTCTTGGTCAAGCTCTGCCTAGTTGTGTTGATATTCACACCGTTGCTGCTACGAACTCTTCACAAGTTGGCGTAGTTACTGTTGCTGCTGCTGTTGATGAAGTTTTTTCTAACTCAAATGCAGATTCTATTTCTACGTCTTCTACTGATGCTGTTGTTGTTGCTACTAAAACTGGTTTTGATGGTGCTGCTGAATTTTTTTTTGCTAAAACTCCAGTTTCTATTTTGCCTTTAGGGGTGTTCACATTTCAAACCGCTCATCAAATCGTTTGTCAAATCCAATAGAACAACGTGGGAATTTCATGAAAATTTCCTACAAAAACTACAGACCAATTTCTAAACTTACAACTACATCTAAGCTCTTTGAGTCGATAATAAAAAACAAAATGTTCTTTATAGTAAAAAATATTATTTCTCCTTACCAACATGGTTTTGTACCTGGTCGTTCTACAACGACAAACTTAGTGTTGTTTTCGGAATATTGTATTTCAGCATTTAGTCAAGGGTGTCAAGTTGACTCTATTTATATGGATTTTTCTAAAGCATTCGATAAAATTTCTCATGCTCTTTTAATTAAAAAGCTAGAAAGATTGGGGTTTCACTCAATTTTTCTGGAGTGGCTGGAATCCTATTTAGCAGATAGACAATGCGAAGTGACGTTTGATAACGTCAAATCTTACTCTTTTTATGCAACCTCTGGTGTTCCGCAAGGAAGTATCTTAGGGCCATTACTTTTTTTGTTATTTATAAATGACATTACCTCAATTCTTTCTCATTGTAGATATCTACTCTACGCAGATGATCTTAAGATTTTCTTTAAAATAAGTAATATTAATGACACTTTACTCTTACAGAATGAAATAGATAAACTTTATATTTGGTCCTGTAACAATGGTCTTTTGTTAAACCTTAGTAAATGTGTTTCTATGACTTTTACTAAATCTGATGCAATTAGTCCATCCGCTTATTATATTGCCAATTCCTTATTAACTTCCGTTTCTCAATTCAAAGACTTAGGTGTAGTTTTTGATAGTAAATTTACTTTTACTTCTCATCTTGACTTCATTATTCCAAAAGCTTATGCTATGCTGGCGTTCATTCGTCGCAATAGTGCATGTTTTCTGGATCCGTATACTTTAAAAGCCCTGTTTAATTCTCTTGTACGCTCGAGGCTAGAATACGCAGCGATTATTTGGAACCCATTTTTTGAGGCTCATAGTTTACGGCTTGAAACAATTCAGAAAGCTTTTACAAGGTTTGCCTTGCGTTCTTTTAATACAGACGGTGTACCTCCCTCATATAATACCCGATGTCTCTTAATAGGTTTAAAACCTCTGGAGAAAAGAAGAATTATTTTGTCATTGCTTTTTGTATTTGATATCATTACTGGTTTCGTTGATTGCCCTGCGCTATTGGAAATGATTGATTCCAATGCTCCTACGAGGGCTCTCAGAAATTATTATCCATTTTACTTGGAAATTTGTCGATCAAATTATGCAGTTAATGCCCCTATATATCGAGCTTTGCATTTATTTAATTCCATAAATTCTAATTATAATTTAGATTTTTCTATTTCTAAATACCAAATGAAATCTTTTTTAAACTCTATCTTTTGAATATAATATTAGTTGTATTAAGTCTTATATTTTAGTCTTATTTCCTCATAATCTAAATTAAACTGAATCAAATTAGTTATATATTTTATAAGTTTAATTAAGTGAATTATTTCCTTTTATTAATAACAGTAAATACTTTTTTGTATTTTATTTTTATTTACATTCTGTTAATCTGTAAGGTAATTTGTCCATAGATTAAAATAAATGAAATGAAATAAAAATAATAAATAGCAGAGGACCAAGAATCGACCCTTGAGGAACACTTATTTTAGTGTCCTTATGGGTAGAAAATATATTGCCAACCTTCACTCTCTGCATTATACCTTCAAGATAATTTGCCATTAAAGTTACAGTATTATTATTATTATTAAAACCAAATACAATCAAATGCTTTCGAAAAGTCTAACAGACAAAGAAGTGAAAGATGTCCTTCATCGTAAGCTGTTCGAATATCGTCAATAACTTTCAGCATTGCAGTCCCACAGCTATGTCCGGATCGAAAACCAAATTGGAATGGTGAAAGAAGCTTATGATTTGAAAGATATTGATTTATTTCCCCAAAGGGACTCGCATATCTTGGAGATTGCAGATAGAATACTAATTGGTCTATAATCGCCCATAGTAGTTGCATGAGTAATCTTAGCAATGGGAATAACAGTAGCTAATTTTCATGATTTAGGAAAACAGGAGGTATTAAAGAAATGATTAACAATATGTGCCAGTGGAGAAATTATGTATGGTAAAATATTTTTAATAAATTTTAAAGAAATACCGTCATCGCCAATAGCATTCGATTTAATTTTCATGATGGAATTTATGACATCATTCTCTCCTATATTAGAAAAAGATAATTTGTTAGCATCACAAAACTGACGACCGCTACTTTGAAAGTTATCATTACAGACAGAAGAATTGGCAAAGAAGTAATCATTTAATACGTTGGGACGAATGTCACACTTTTGCTCGTTATTACTACAAACTCCAAGACTTTTAATATTTTTCCACAATTCCTTGGCAATAGGAGAGTACTTTAATTTTCGGTAAAAGAATCTCTTTTTAGACTGGCTACACTCAGGGAATTATTGAATTTCGTACACGGCTGCCATGAAAAAGATGAGGCTGTAGTAGCCATACTAGAGTTATTATATATGAAATGAAGTCACCTTAGCCGAAATTTTATTGCAAGCACTTTATGAGAGCTCTCATAGCCCCAATAGAATCTGCAATAATAAAAAAAAAAAACTTAAATTTTGTTGAGCGTCTTTTGCAAATAAGAGCTGTGGTTACAGTTGTGATACACTCAGTATTGTGGCTACTGCAACGGCTATTGAAACCTCAATACGGTTTTCACGCTTTTACTGAGGATACTAAAATCACAAAAGACAAATTTCTCCATTTTAGTTTTGGCTTTGCAGCGTGCTTGTTGGTAAATATTAAAACAAATTGTTTTTAAAGTTAATCGGTATTTACTTTGATAATCGCTATACCTTGATAATCATTATTATGCTTATTGTATTGAAAAAGGCATGGACTATTTCACAATTCCATTGTGTAAAACTATTTGTAAGCATGTTTCAGAAGTAACTTTAAATGCTAATGGTTTGTCGTTTATAGTATGGAATTTTTAAAGTTCCATAAAAAAAATTATTTTGTTCTAAAGTTCTAAGAACAACTAAAATGTTATATTAATTTGATCAAAAAAGTAATATTTTTCAAATGATTTGAAATAAAAATTTAAATAATATTTAAAAATAAAACTATTAAGCAAACGGCATTAAGAAATTGGTGATAACCTTAAACCGAAGAGGTAAGTAGCTTAAATAGAAAAAGTTCTGACAACCTCAACATAAGGATTTATGGCTATCAAAACCGAAATCCTCTCACCATTGCAAAAGGCGCTGTTCTGACCCCACCACAATTCGGCTATCAAAACCGAATTCCTCTCACCATTAAAAGTTCTTACAACTTTCTGTGAGGTTGTCAAAATCAGCAGAGCATCTCTTAAACTGGAATCTAACAGCCCTTATGAAAGTTGTCAGAGCCTGATTTTTGAGAACCGTAATATTACGGCTAGAAGAAGCGAAGTTTTGATATCATCGCCAGTTCTGTGAGTGTAACTATTGAAACAACCTGATTACGAGCAAGTTTAAATTGCACCCAGTTTGCATCATTTATATACAATTTATTTTTTTTTTTAATAGCTAATACCACATCTGCCGTATACCAAGGACAAGACTTATTATTAACCAAAAGTGTACGACGAGGGACAAAATATTCAAGAGCATTGTGAATCTGTGTGACAAGAATATTTAGCTTGTCATCAACAGGCTGTGAAAACCAGCAGCCATTCCAACAAATACGAGACAAGTAATCATACAGCAAAGAGTAGTCAATGGACTTATAATCACGATACGATATCGACATTGGAACAGAGTAGGAAAATGAATGACATAACATAACATTACAATGTTTGTTCAGATATACGCTGAGAATCGACAATCCTTTCTTATATGTTGTAAAGGGTGTCCCAACAAGAGCGAAAATTTTAAATTTTAAATAAAACACAGATATTTTAAAAAAAAATCGTGAAACTTTATTATATCGTAAAGTAGACAGAATGAGGTTATGTATGGAACAATATATCGTGCAGATGGCCGCCGCGGCTTTGCTGGCATACACGCGATCTTTTAATGAAATTTTCAATGACCGTTTTGCATAAATGCTGCGGTATTTCATTAATGCAGCGTCCAATTTCCTCTTTTAAGGCTTGAGTCGTCGTCGGCTTATTCGCGTACTCCATCGACTTCAAAAAACCCCAAAGAAAAAAAATCTAATGGTGTTAAATCGCACGATCTAGGCGGCCAATTCTGATCTCCAAAACGCGAAATAACACGACCGGGAAATGACTGATGCAGCAATTGAATTGTTTCTCTGGCTGTATTACATGTGGCGCCGTCTTGTTGGAACCACACTTCACATTCATTTCTTCAATTCTAGGCAAGAAAAAACTGGTTGTCATTTCACGATACTGAACACCATTGACTGTTTGCGCTTGACCTGCCTCATTTTCATAAAAAAAAGGTCCAATGATTCCTCCAGCCCAAAAACCACACCACACAGTGACACGTTGAGGATGCATTTGCTTCTCGTGAATCACTCAAGGATTTTCCTCACCCCAAATGCGAAAATTCTGCCTATTGACGAAGCCATCAAGATGGAAATGGGCCTCGTCACTGAAGATGATTTTAGCGGCAAAATCTGCATTTTCATTTTGTCTCTCCAATACCCAATTAATGAACTCCCTTCGCTGTTCAGTTCCTGAGTCAATTGAAATTTGTATGCATGAAGATGCAAATCTTTCGTCAAAATTCGCTGCATAGTGGATTTGGAGACACCAATTTGCTGAGCTCGGTGTCGAATTGAGGTGGATAGAGTTTGAGCGACATCATCACGTACAGCTGCGACATTTTCGGTCGTTCGACCTGGTCGAAGGCGCGTTGTTGTCTTTACATCAAAAGACCCAGTTTCGGCAAATTTATCCATTAATCTCTTTACAGTTGACTCTTTTGGAGCATTATTGTGACCCCAAATTGATCGAAATTTGCGAACTGTAGCCGCAAAACTTTCACCATTTTGGTAAAACAATTTCACAATGAGAATGCGTTGTTCATTTGTGTAGCGCTCCATTTTTACTAACCTCGTACCTTCTACTAGCAAACAATAATAATTGTTCAGATGTCAAACAATGACACTTCGAATGGCGCCAAATTTAAAAATTGCGTTCTTGTTGGGACACCATTAGTTTTCAATTATCTTTTTAAATGAAAATTAAATCACAGTCGTAAGCTGCGTATGTAAAATCCCTTATGTTTTTGTTGTTGCAAAATACGCTTCAGTTAATATATCGCTCTTACGCTTTTAGCATCACAAATAACAATAATATTAGACAAATTTTCTACGGGGTATTCTACGGATGAATGAAAGCACTCATACGCAGTGTTACCTCGACATTTATAAATAAGGTATCCATGCAAGTCAAAAAAGTCTCTAAAAGTATGTAACTAGGAAGAGATGTATCAAATTATTAAATTCTAAAGTTCCCAAACCACAAGAATGTTTCAATTTAATTTTTGATATCGCCGATACATAGCAAGATGAGAATTTTGAACAATAATACTTTTCGTGAAAACGAAAAAGTAACACTTCTCTTCCTCATCAACAAAACAGCTTTTGTTACTTTACTTACCCACACCCTCCCCCCCCCCTCTTGGCGACCCTGACAATGTGCAACAAGTGACAATTCATTGGTAGAAAATGAAAGTTTTTACAAGCATTTATGTAAAGAATTGCTCTCAAAAGTAGATCTTTTAAAATTATACCATTTTTGTGGGAAAATGGGGTCAACCGAAAATATTCATTATGATATTACGATTCTTCGGAAAATTTTACTATAGAAAATGTTATCGCCATTCGTTCTGGTCAAAGTTTTTCCTAAATTTGTGGAGAAGTGTAATATAACCAGCTCATAACTTTACTCCTTTAGAGGTTGATTCGGGAGAGACATAGGCTGTGTTAAACAAATTTTTGCTAAGCGTTTCTTCTAGTGAAGCAACGGAATGACAAAGAATGCGTTCATTGTTATGCGATTATAGTAAAGGGTTTACGTTATGTAAGGTACACAAACTTCAAGGCTACAAAAATGACAAACGAGTGCTGTCATCTTCACTAGGCATCTTTAATGTTCTGTTTACTCAAATTTACGCTAGAGTGCCCTTATATTCGCTACGTTTGTGTCCATTTTTTTCACTTTTAACTTTTTTGGTCGAATATCGACCGCAGGCGATACTAGCAAAATAATAAAAAGGCTACCATAAAAACTGTAATTTTTGCTCTTAGTTTGGAGCAACCCTATTGAGCGTCTACCCAGCTTTTGAAAGCCACATTGATTTAAAACAAAACCCAAAAAACTAAACGAAAATATCTTCATCCTCTCAAAAGATACAGAATTTTATTCACTCAGGGAGTTAAATCCTGGCCTGCATACTGATCCGACCAGGAAAATTGCTAGAAGCGACCGCGTGTTTAAGGTCAAAATCCCCATTCTCTCGCAACGCATCCACTGTCGCATATCAGGAATGTTTTCATAAAGAGGACACTCATCAAGAGCGTGCAAGCAGTCCTCACGCACAGCCCCAAAATGACACTTCCCAGTCACATTCAAGTTACTCTAATGTAAGAAAGCATTGAAAGCAAAAGGAAATCCAGGTCTACGCTAAAGTAAAAGTCTGGGCGACATAAAATCACGCATAAAATTAAAAGTAACCCTTCACACATTTACTCCATCTAGACTTCATACACTTCTTCAGCACAGCCTTCCACTCAACCTCATTTGTACACCTTGCATCAGAGTGCAAAACCTGTTTAAACAATAAGAAGGACACATCAGGACCTCCTGGCGCCGAAAATCGTTGTCCACGCAGTTTGTCCTTGATGTTTGGGAACAATAAGGACGTATTAGGTTCGAAATCAGGACTGTACGGCGTTTTAAGTGCTCAAAAACGCCATTGTTTGTTTGCTCGCATTGTCTTGATAAAGAATGTTTTTCGGCGCTTGTTTGTTTTCCTTAAGTGTACCGCGACCATATTTTTCTTCCATAAATTTTTGGAACAAACAGGCGACTATTTGCTTCGCAGTGCTTTGAGCTCGAACAGATTTTGTTGGATTTGATTAATTTTGAGAGACTCATACTTCTGTTACGTTCAGGCTCATACACATAGATCCATGATTCGCCATCAGTTACGATCCTATTAACGTCTTTTGATGCACCGTGATTGTATTTCTTGAGCGTTTCGTTGCACCAATCGGCACGATTCTTTTTCAAAGTGATTGTCAAATGGTTTCGAATCCAACGTGAACAAATCTTTTTCAAAACTATGTGTAAGTAATGCCCAGGGATACCTCAAGCTCACGGTATGAAACACGACGATGAAGCATTATCAGTTCGCGCACAGCGTCAAAGTTTTGTGGCACAACAACAGATTTTCGACGCCTTTCACGAAATTCGTCAGTAAGCGATGTACGACCTGTGAATTCTGTGCACCACCGATATACAGAGAGAGTTTTTTGATAATGCTTCATCACCAAAAGTCTAATTGAGTTCATGCATTTTTGTTGAGATATTTCACGTAGAAAGTTGGAAAAAGGAATCGCACAAAAATGTTCACGTGTTAATTCCATTTTTTTGATGAAATACAATTTTAAAAGCACCGTAAACAACACAATAAACGAACGCAGACCAAAACATTGCTAGTAATTTTAAACTAAAAAAGATGTAACTTTCCAATGGAAGCGTCAGTTTGACTGGAATAACATTAGCGTTGACCGTTGACCAAAATATATGTAGCAGCCTACGTACAATCACTTTCAAGTTTATAACATTACAGATGACAGGTACAGCAATTATACCCCTTTTACACGTATCAAGCCTTGACGTAAATTCTTGGTCATTACCTTTTGAAGTTCCACCTCTCTCACGTTGATATCCGCGTCTTTCATCAACAAAGGTAAGACTTGACCGTCAAGTCTCGAAACGTGTAAAAGCTGACTTACAACTAGCTATCTTCTTTCCCCCGAAAAGTTTTTAACAATTGTTTAACTTACTTACATAAAAGCTATCAACTATAATTCAGTCTACATTCGATATTTGCACAAAATCGCGTTGGCTTGAAAATTCTCTTTTTGAATATGGTGTCCAGTATAACCATGTCATGTTGGTATCTAATGTCTTTTTGCTTTCCACATATGTATAACATTGATGTACAGCTGTCTTTAGAGTATTAAGATAAAAGTCATATATTTTAATGAGCAGCATCGGATTTCCTATCTATATTTTTTATTTTTTCATTTTTGCAGAAGGAAGCTTTTGCTTATCAATGTTTCTAATAGTCAATAGTACAAAAACAAAAAAAAAAAATAGTTTTGTGTTTGACGAATAAAGTTAAGATACTTTGAGTTTTGCTAAACATTTTGTAGGTGAATTTCGAATAGAATAGAACAGTGGAATAAAACAAGTGCGCTCGAATTTATAATTTTATTTAATAAAATTTCACATCAATTTACTGCAATAACTCGTAACTTTATCTTTGCTCTGTACTAATTGAAAGTAATATGAACTGTTCTAAAGAAACTGAGACACGCAAACCAAATCCGATATTAAAGGCAAATTTCATTTCTAAATGGTCATTTTGGTATGTATTTTGTACTGTGTAGAGTGGAATCAAAACCTTTTACAGTCTTTGTGCAGTGTAAAATGTTGAAAATTAATTTTATAATATGTAAAAACGGAAATTTTCATAAAATAAAAAATAACACAAAAAGTTTTAAAGAAATTCAGCAATAAATTTGTCAAAATTTAAATTGTGTACAACGATCGTTAAAAGGAATCAATATTATATAAAATGAGTTATTTTATATAAAAATCGATAAATAATTTTGTTTCTAATTCACAATTTACTAAAGATACTTCGAAAATGGCCACTTCTTTATAGCAGTCGACCATAAGAAGGCGTTGCAGGTATAGAAAAGTAGATAAACTCTTTGCATAAAAGCTTTCAAAACCGGTTAAACCTTGTTATAAGAGCTATTTTGTGTTAAATCTCTTTGTTTTTTCAAGGCGGATTTATCTAAATTATGAAGACTCGCTTGGCCCCAAATAAATTCGCAGAGTGAAAATATTGAATCAAATGAAATTTTTTAATAATTTAGCAAAAATATAAAAAAATAACACTGTGCGGCACGAAAATCTGTATTTAATAATTTCAACGTTTTTCACTTAATTTATATATGAGGAATCTCGTGGTAACATCCATTTTGCCATTTTACCGAAGACTTTTTTAATTAGTCCAGATATGCACTCATTTGCATGTGGAGAACTCTTGAACCATTAGGATATTCATTTTGGTTTTTTTAGCAAACTTCTTTCTATTATTCTTGCCAACAACTTTGTTGAACAAATACATAACGAAAAATCATTTGAAATTGTTTTTAAACCTTTAATAAGCGACATATGTATGTCTTGCCCGCTTTAACGCTTCAAAGCAAAAAATGTTACTCATACGCAATGTTGTTCGAATTTTTTTCGTTTGACTTTTTGTAAGAATAACTCGATAAAACCCTCTGGAAGCGATTTTTGCATATTTATTTATTCAGCAAAGTTGTTAACAAGAACTTTAGAAAGAACTTTTCCCAAGAAACCAAAATGAAAAGCGTAATGGTTCAAGAGTTATCAATATGAAAATGAGTGCATGAGTGTAATTTTTGATATATCTTAAAAAAGAAAATTTTGTTCTAAAATGTTCGGTAAAGTGGTAAAATGCGCACAGTGTAATCAGTTCACAGTTGAGAAAAAATTTGTGTTAATGAAACTTAAAATGAAATTATATTAAATTTATTGATAATTTTGATATATTTGTCAAGTGGCGGAAAAATACCATTTAATGAAATATTGATGCAAAAAGAACTACAATTGTTTTAATCAATTGACGCCAAAATCGGTGAAAGTGTGCAAAAATGCTCTATCACTTATGGCATTTGAACGAATCCAATATTGCATTAGCATTTTTTTAACGATCAACTTAATGTTGAAACAAAACAAAAAATGTTGAAAAATTTTAAAAGGAATGGACAGCTTGACAATGCCAAAAGAGTCTTCTTAGAAGCTGACACTGGCGTAGATAGTTTTTTGCAATGAAGGGGAATGTTTCAGTTTATGACAAACATATAAACATAAAAAAATTTTGTCGTAATCAAAAATAAAACGAAGAATTTGTATAAAAAATAGTTTACGATATTATTTAACTTTTATTTTTATATTTTTTGTTAATTTTTAAAAGCAAATAGTCTAGACTGCGTGGTTTGTTTGTTATTTCATCAATGACTTCTTCAGCCGATATAACTATGTCTCGATGAATCGCGAGTGCTTCAAACCATTTCATCGTTCCTATATTGAAAAAAATATAAGTTGTTTAGTAAGATCAATTTTTTACTGCCTCTTAGTTTTACTTTGTCAAAGTGTCAAACAGGAAGGACAGAAATAACAAAGTTGAGTGCAGTTTTACAAATAATAAAGAATACAAAGTGAGTAGGTTGCCACGTATCAAGCTGGAGCAAGAGTTGCTATTTATAAAAACCCGTTTATACGAGGGATAACTTTTAAAAATCATTACAGTTGTTATAATTATGTTGTTATTTAACACATATAGAGAACTTACCTCTTTTATTAAGTTTCTTTGAATGGTTTTTATGCTCTTCGTAGCAGAGAAGGTGCTTCCAGGTGTGCTTGTGAACTACACTGGCAGTGTAGATAAAATTTTTAATATCACGTATATATTTGGAAAACTATTCGGGAAATTATCTAATACTTCTAAGAAATTTAGGGCCGTTTTCTCAATGTCCGGTTAGTCAAGCTCTTAACCGGGAGTTAGCTAACCGTACCATAACTAAAAAGCAGCTTCGTTTTCACCAAGTGTCGGTTAAGTAACTGTCGGTTAATTGTTATTTTATTTTTGATGTAAACATTTTAAATATCTAACAAGAATTATTTAATCTGATATATTAATAGGCAAACATCAAATGTTGTCGTACACTTTTTCGATATTAATTTTAGAATAAGGGCAATGAAACTTATATCATTCAAAAGGTACTGCGCCCTATATGTGCAGAATCATTTTAGATTTTAAATTTATGACCTCCGACCCGAAATATTGACGTTGAAAGTTTGTATTATTTTTAATAAGGAATCTCAGGGCTAAGAAGCGGTAGAATAGTGAATGAAAGATCTGGCTACACAGTATGATTATATTTTAGATTGGTGACCTTCGACCTGCAATATGAGCGTAAAAAGAGCATTTATAAAATAAAAGCTGAACTGTAAAAGATGAAAGAATATAATGAAAGAGGAAATTTTAGACATTGATAAGGTGTGCAAAAAATACTTCCGTAATATTGCACCATCTCTTACGGATACCCTACAATAAGCATTTTTGTATGTTAAAAGTGTGAATATATATTGTGATGGTAAAATTTCTTACAAATAGCAAATTATGAAAAATTTACGTTATTTTGACATGAAAGTTATTGTGATAGCTCGAAAACTATAGATGTTTTTAGTACAACGTATTTTTGTATGAAACGTCGTTGGTTCAGAAATATAACGGTTAGGGCGGGTCGATTTATTTTTCGACAATTTCCCTATAATTTCCGTATTCTATGGGTTATTCCATGAAAATTTGCCAAAGGAACCATACCTCTATCGTTAAAATCGAGTCCCCTACTTTTTGTTGGTAGATTTTTTCCCAAATTGACGTTCGTATGAAATATTACCTACACGTTCACATCCATAACTCAAAAACTATCGATCAAATTTAATTGCCAGTAGGCGCGTTGGAAAGGTGAGCTCATTTTGATCAATTTACAAAAAAATCTCCAACATTGGTCCAACGGTTCAAAAGTTACGGGCATTTTTGTCCAAATTTTGGACCATTTTTCCATTTTTTTCATGATTTTGTCCAAGATTTTGTCTTTTACTACACTCAAATTGAATATTTTTTTTTATAATAGGTTGATAGATACTTTATTATCTCTTAATTTGAATTTTTGTAGAAAAAAAAATAAAAAGGGAAAAAAAATCAAAAAGTTGGTTTTATGTGTTATTTTGTTTAAGCAATACCGCATGAATTAATCAACCGAATTCGATAAATTTGGGCTTAAACTCTTCGTTTTGAATTGTAAATTGAATTAAATAATGGATTGAGCCAAAAAAATGGCCATGACAGTAATATTCTTGGACAAAATCATGAAAAAAATGAAAAAATGGTCCAAAATTTGGACAAAAATGCCCGTAACTTTTGAACCGTTGGACCAATGTTGGAGATTTTTCGTAAATTGATCAAAATAAGCTCACCTTTCCAACGCGCCTACTGGCGATTAAACCCGATCGATAGTTTTTGAGTTATGGATGTGAACGTGTAGGTAATATTTCATACGAACGTCAATTTGGGAAAAAATCTACCAACAAAAAGTAGGGGACTCGATTTTAACTATAGAGGTATGGTTCCTTCGGCAAATTTTCATGGAATAACCCATAGAATACGGAAATCATAGGGAAATTGGTAAATTTTTTCACTCCCTACAAATCGACCCGCCCTAATAACGGTATACGAAAGCTTTTTTGGTAATATTTTTCGCGGATAATATGTTAAAAAAATTTTCGTTATAATGACATCAAAACTATTGGGATATCTTAAAAAATGTAGATTTTCTCAGTACAACGTATTTCCTTGAAGCAGGGTCATCGCCATCGTTAATGAGAAAAAAACGATTATAATTTCAAGTATTAATTTTGCAAGCAAATATCTTGAACATTTTTCAATCGATTTTCATCAATGTTTCTTTGGCTGAAAGATCAATTAATTGAATTTGTAGAAATAAGTAAAGATTTACCGTTATCTTATCAATTCAATGTTTTATATGGTTTTAAAAATACCTCTAAAATATTCAGTTTTTGCTCAAAAAATAGACCAAACGTTTTTGTTGTTGTAATTTTTTTTATAAAGTTTTCTTTTATCACACTCTTTCATATGACATAATATTTATTAGCAAAAATTGCTTCATTTTGACACATAATGCAAAAACAGTTTCTATCACCGAAAATCATGAAACCCTATGATTTTTTTGATGAAAATTAAATTTTTCAAAATGTTGTTTTTATATTTTCTACAAAGTTCTACAGCTTAAAAAATAATTTCTGTGCAAAAATTTTCAAATATTTCAAACTACTCCAAAGTTATATACACAAATCTATCTTTTAAGCCATTTCGTTATATATAAAAATAGGCGTAGCAGAGTACAACACGTTTTCTTAAGGCAAGGTCAATGCCTCAGAATGAGAACAGCGATTGAAATTTCAGAAAGTTGGTCGAATTTTGACCACAGGCGATACTAGTAAATAATTAAAAAACGCAACAGAGTGTCGAACTTCAGTGCATATGAAGAAAGTGCAGTATGTCCTTTTTCTATTTTGGCTCGAATTCAAGCTAGAAAAAAAGGAAATCCTCGAAATTCTATCCATTTTTAATTATAACATAAATAATTTTTTTGTACACTACACAGCTGTTCTTCCGATTAGCAACTAACCCGAACCTCAACTTGCCGTTAACTTAACCGTCACTTAAGACCTAACTGAACACAGAGAAAATGCTTTTTTGCCAACCGCCCGTTAAAGTTTCAATTAGTACTTAACTGGACATTGAGAAAACGGCCCTTAAAGCCTGAATGAAATCTCGATGGTTCAGATATAACTTCGACATTTTAAACTTTTTAAAAACTGTAGATGTTATAGCGCCAAGAAATTTACCGTAAAAATGTACGGTTTTTTTAATTCTTCAGCAGATTTAAAAATTTATTTGTCTTGAAAGAGAGCTAAAAATCTTTGAATTATTTCTTTGTGTTTAATACACCATTAGCAAATTAAAAAAAAATCAGTTACATACAGAGGCGGACAAAATTATTCACTATTATATTGCATACTAAAATTTCCCAATTTATATCTTCCAATTGTTAAACATTACACTAATACTATGTTAATACAAAATATTTGTTGTTTCATTACATATCTGAATACAATAATAAATTTACAAAAAAATGTTTATGTACAAGAAAATTTAATAAAATGTAAAACAAGTCATACGTAAGAAGGGACAAAATTATTTACACATGGCATGTTTTTTAAAATTTGACCTGGTTTTTCCTTGTTGCAAAGCAACTTATACTTTCGGAAAAGTGCCGTTATGAATTCAACCATTCAAAATTCAACTTTTTTAGTCATTTTACGTTTTCAGCTTTGACGTGTGCGTTGTTATAAATTGATTTTCGAGTTTAAAATTGGTCGGAAACAAAAAGAAACAAGTGAAGCCAAAAAAACTAATTCTACATTTGCACAATGAATATAAATCAAGAGCAGAAATCGGCTGAAAAGAAAATCAAAGCCATTTTACTATTTATAGTATAATAAAGTGTTTTGAAGTAAAGGGAACCCTTCAAATCCGACCGCATACCGGTAGACCATGCAAACTAACCACCTTTGATGAGTTAAATATAATAAGAAACATAAAAAAAAACAAAAACCACTTTAACACAGGTTGCAGCAGAAGCTCAAGAAGAAATGTATAAATTAATTCATTCGAAAACGGTTAAGAAGGCCAGAAAACGTGCCGGTTATAGTTCATGAGTGGCGGGAAAAAAACAAGGTCCTGTCGAGCGTTTTATGTGAAAGATTGAAGATTATGTGAAGATTGATGTTAACGAACTGATCGGACCTTATCAGTGTGGCTTCAGACCTGGAAAGTCCACCACCGACCAGATTTTCACGCTACGACAAATCTTGGAGAAGACTCAAGAAAAACAAGTCGACACCCACCATCTTTTTGTCGACTACAAAGCCGCCTTCGACAGCCCAATAAGGAAGCACCTGTACCTGTACCATGTCTGAATTTGGTATTCCTGCAAAACTAATACGACTTTGCAGTTTGACACTGAGCAAAACCAGCAGCGCAGTTAAAATCAAGAAGGACCTCTCCCCACCATTTATTATCAAACGAGGTTTCAGACAAGGTGATTCCTTATCGTGTGACTTTTCAACCTAATGATGGAAAAGATCATCCGAGCTGCTGATCTGAGACGTAGTGGCACAATATTCTAAAAGAGTGTTCTGCTGCTTGCGTATGCTGATGACATCGATATCATTGGCCATAATACGCGCGAAGTCAGTGCAGCATTTTCCAGATTAGAAAGAGAGTCAAGTCGAATGGGTCTGGCAGTGAATGTAGATAAGACGAAATACTTGGTGTCAACAAACAAACAGTCCCAGCGTCTTGGATCCCACGTTACAGTTGACAATACCTCCTTCGTGGTTGTGAAAGACTTCGTTTATCAAGGATCCAGCATAAGCTTAAACAACGACATCAGCATTGAGATCAAACGAAGAATAACTCTTGCGAACAAATGTTACTTTGGGCGCAGTAGGCAATTGAGAAGCAGAGCCCTCTCTCGACGAACGAAAATCACAAACCTGAACGCTGAGCAGTTCAGATGAAAAGACTTTAGGAGCATTCGAGAGAAAGATTTTTCGTAAGATCTACGAACTAATCTGCGTCATTGGCGAGTACCAAATATGGTGGAATGATGAACTGTATGAGATGTACACTGACATCGACATATTCAAGCGCATTAAAATCGAGCGGCTTTGCTGGCTTGGTCATGTTCAGCGTATGAAAGACGATGCTCCAGTGAAGAAATCATTCGATTCGGTACCCAGCGGCGGTCAACGCAGTAGAGGACGACCGCATCTTCGTTGGAAAGACCAAGTAGAGGACAACCTGACGAAGCTTGGAATTTCCAACTGGCGGCAGCAAGCGAAAAACAGAAATGGCTGGCGCAAATTCTTAGATGAGGCCAAGACCGACATACGGTTGTAGCGCGAACTTAGTAAGTAAGTAGTAGCCTTGCCAGCTAACTTTTCCCGACTTGGGATTGTATTAGTCTATCTATCTCCCTATCTATCCATCTATCTATCTATCTATCACACACAAATATCTGTTATTGTCTATAGACTATTGCTATTTTGCTACTTCTACTTTTATTGTCTACTATGTGGTAATATTGCTATAGTTCAGACGGTTTTGGTCGTACAAGAATAAAATTAAGACTTAAGAAGAATATATTCATGTTTAGAATCTAAGTTAAAATAATTACATTTTTGAATTACAAATTTAAAAAATGTTTTACCAATATTTTTTTATAATCCTGTTATGCAGGACTTATCAAAAAATCAAAATACAGAAAAAGCCAAGCAACTTTATGTCACCATAACAATTACTGTAAGATGGAAATTCAAATTAAGTAAAGTACCTAATTTTTTTTAATATTTATACCATTTTGTAATTACTAAGCAAACACAAATATATTTTTATTTTCCATTTGAAGATAAAAAAAAATACTTTAATATTAATATTTTAATTTTTACAAGGTATTTAATATTTTTATCGCAGGCAGTGGGTATTTGCTATTATTTATATACAGGGTGTCCCAGACATAGAGGACAATAATGCAGGGGGGTGGTTCCTTGCAATGGGACGAGCAAAAAATCGTATGGGTGGAGGTGGTCGCAAATGGCCCCCTAGGGAAGTAGGAGGGAAAAACAAAAATAATAGGTGTCATTACGTTTTAATCCATAAGTAACATACCTCGACACCTATTACCAAACTTAATAACTTTTTGAAAAGCCAATGAAATTTCCATTGCTAATATTACCACAAAGTTTTGCCATTAAGTCACAACTAAAAAGTTGTACCTCAAGGCAAAAAATACGTTTTTTTTTTAAATTTTAAATTTAACGGCAATTTTCTCGAAAAACAACCAAAATTTTAATTATTTTTTATGACGCTGTTGTTTTCGTTGGTCAATTCTCTATTAATGCGCTTTACAATGTTTTATTCTCAGAGCAGTCATTTATCGTAAAAAAACGAGTTTCGGATATAGCCACTTTTTTCCTCACTGAAGCACCTGGACCAACGTATAAATGAAAAGGATGCAAACGCTCACGACGCAGCATCCGGTGAACATGGGATTTCGATGCTGGAACTCTGCTTGCAATCCTACGCGTACTAATAGTGGGATCAGTGATGTGATTTGGTGGGATTTCGATCTTTTTGCGGAGTTTTTAAACTATAAAAGGGTGTCGAAACTGTGTCGAAACTTTGAAAGATTAAAATTCTTTAAAATTAGTGTCCGACCGAATATTTGGTTTCGGTTTCGGTTACGGCCAGTTTCGGCCCTCTTTGGTAAAAATTTCGGAATATTTCAAGAATAGTGACAAATATAACTTTGAATTTTTTTTGCAGATTATATTGATTTTGGCCTCCTTACTCCAAATCTGAAAAAAATTGCAGGCCATTCGCAAGTGATTTAGAAGTTATAGGCCTCCAAAGTTAGCCAGTTTGTAGACAAAATAGCCTACAAATCTTGCTATTTTTCTAAATTTTTCAACAAAACTACACTCTGTGGGTATCATAAGAAAGGTAATTTAAGTACCTATTCAACAAGGTACCAATTCAAATATGAAATTCCATGCTTACTTTTAAAGTTATAAACATTTTTAATGTCGTGCTTTCGTAAAAGGGAAGCCACTAGTTTTCCAGACAAATTGTAAATATAATAATAGGTATATCTTAAAAAATTATGAATGGATTTTCATGTTTGATACCTCGTTGAATAGGTACTCGCATTAACTTTCTTTTGATACCCATAACGCTAAACACTAAAAAAAAACAGAAAGATTTGTAGCCCATTTTACAACTTCTAAACCAATTGCCAACGGCCTGAAATTTGGATTTGGATTTAGGAGGTTAAAATCCGTATAATCCAACAAAAAAATATTAACAAAGAATGATTTCGCTTTTCTTGGATTATACCAAAATTTTTTGCATCAGTCATTTAATTCATATATATAAATTGGGTTTAATATAAATATTTACAACGCATTTTACAAAACAAAAATTATGAATTCGTCTATAATTTGATTTATCGTGTTAACGCAAAACATTTTGGTTAATTTTATGAGTTCGATACTATCATTTTCGATATTATCATCTCTATTGCAATAACCATTTAAGTTTTATAGGTACATAAGCTAAAAATTGATAATTAAACTATCGAACAAATTCTGTGCGTGTGTGGAATAAAGGAAAACGAAACGAAATACATATTTTTATTTTTTAGAATACTAAACCTTTAAGAAAAACAGAAATACTTTGCTTTGTAGTTCTAAATAAATGTATATTGTAGGTGCATACTATTTTGAGTGTGTACGGAAGTGTGTAATAAAAAATAAAATAGAAAATGATCTCATTTATTATAATAGTAAACTTCAATTAATTATTATAGACTTCAATATTCAAATAATACTTGTTTTGTACTAGTAGTACTTTTCTTTTCTTTTCATAAAAACAATCATTTGTAAGAACTTAAATATTCATATTAATAATCAGTTTCGGTTTCGGTTTCGATTTCGGCCGAATATAATAAAATGGCCGAATATTTGGTTTCGGTTTCGGCCAAAATTTTGGTTTCGGTCGGACACTATTAAAAATAACTGTTTGGTATCAATTTTCCTTTTAAAAATCAATCAGGTATCCAAGTTAAATTGATTGGATACCTGATTTTTAATTCATTTTTTATAATTAAATCCAATATTATTATATGTATACTAAGGTGCCTCGACTTGCATGGGGAAAAACAGTTCAATTTGTACTCCTATAAAAATTAGCCTTGATCTATTTCATATCGATTCCAAAAATATTTTTGCAAAAGACAACGAAAGGCGTCAGTGAGCCAAAGCTTTTTGCAGAAACCTCAAAAGATAATGTTTTTCGTAAACATCCCTGCAGGACTTTCACCCAACTTTAAGGTGATTACAAACTACTTTCAAAACAAACCACTAGTGGTTGAATAGTCAACTATTTTCTTCGAAAATAACTAGTGATTTTCTCTATGAAATGGCCGCAAAATCACCAGTACGCACTACCTACGATATGGCAGATTGACTAGTTTATATATGGTGCTTTTGAAACCAATTAGTAGTCAGTCTATAGAAAGTTAGCTTATATCTGGTTACTTTCATTCTACTTACTAGTGACGAGTTAAACGATTACATTTTAAATGGTTTTCTATAAAATAGCTTCTAGTGAAAATAGAATATATTTAGCCATACCAAAAAATTTATCTGGGATCCAGCATAAACTCAACCAACGACATCAGCATTGAGATCAAACGAAGAATAACACTTGCCAACAGGTGTTACTTTGGGCTCAGTAGGCAATTGAGAAGCAGAGCCCTTTCTCGACGAACGAAAATCACGCTCTATAAATCGCTCATCATGCCCGTCCTACTTTATGCATCACAAACCTGGACGCTGAGCAGTTTAGATGAAAAGACTTCAGGAGCATTCGAAAGAAAGATTCTTCGTAAGATCTACGGACCAATCTGCGTCAATGGCGAGTACCGAATACGGTGGAATGATGAACTGTATGAGCTGTACGCTGACATCGACATAGTCAAGTGCATTAAAATCGAGCGGCTTCGCTGGCTTGGTCATGTTCAGCGCATGGAAGACGATGCTCCAGTGAAGAAAACATTCGATTCGGTACCCAGCGGCGGTCAACGCAGAAGAGGACGACCGCATCTTCGTTGGAAATACCAAGTAGAGGACAACCTGACGGATCTTGGAATTTCCAACTGAGGCCAAGACCGACATACGGTTGTAGCGCCAACTAAGTAAGTAAGTAGGTTAATCTGACTGATTTTTATCTGGCTATATGAAACCAGTTGAAAATTTTTATTAAACAAAACAAATAATTTATTACATTTAATGATAAAACATGAGTTGTCCAGTCTTCAATAACGTTCAAATGTGATAAATATTCAATAAATAGTGTGCTGGAAACATTTTAATTTCATTGAAAAAACTTAGTACTTCAAAATTTATATAAATCAGATACAATTAAAGAAAACATGAAATAATTATGGATACTCTCGCAAAGCAAAAAATTATTTTAATTTTTTTCACGTTCCATTTCTTTTCTAACGATATAAAATGAAGCTGTGCTCTTCAAATGTTCAGAATTTATGGCTTACAACGTGAATTGTTAATGAATTTTCAGTACAAATTGTACTTCTTAAATTGATATCCTAGTTATGGAAATCGTATTTTAATTACCTGAGCTCCGTTATCTCAAAATAAACCCAATTTTGGCCGAGACAAATGATTCTTAAAATAAATAACTTTTGAATTGGTTTTATAACCATTATAATCAATCAATTAAAAAAGTTGACCCTAATCGGAGATGGTAAGTTCAACAGGAATTGCACTTCAATGTGAAATAAGGGCTATACAAATATTTCCAAAATATTTTTTTTCCATTTATTCTGTATAAAAAGGAAATATACGTCTACACTTCCGATACTATCGAAACTGTGTTTGTTTTTTCAAGCAAATCACAACCCTGGCCACGAAGAAACAAATTGATGCAAAGCTGAGACTTTTGCTTTGCTCTTTACTACAACCCTGAAATTCTGGTTCGTGCCCGCTTAACTCACTACTTTTCGATGACTTTTCAACTAAATGAAAGTTACTCCGTGAATAACTACATTAAAATTACTTTACTTTTCGGACTAGTTACGTTTGGTCCTGCAGGGATATTACTGGCTGGTGCCATAGTTGTAAAAAAAACTGTCAGAAATTAAAATTCGGAAAAAGCTCTTCCAATCTGTATAAAACAATTTAAAATAATTGCAATCGGATTAGAGAGAATTTTGATAATCGTCCATTTTTTTGGAAAAAGTCCCAAAATTAACTCAAAAAAAAAATGTCCATTCATTTTGGGACTTATATCATGCGCTTTGGGACTTATTTCATTAATCTATTTTTCGGAGTAAATTCTTTTGGGATTTATTTTATAATTTTTTAAAGGTTATTTTATTACATAACCACTTATGCTTTCAATAATTTGTGTATTAATAAAAGGTTTTGTACAAAATATTTCGTTAATTTCTAAGCATTTTCCATAACTCATCATTTCGTACATCCTTAACGACACTTTTCAAATTTGTATTTAACTTTTCATTTCTTACTCTTTGAGCATTTCAGAATTTTTCACATTATTCGAATGCAATAATTTTGTAATTAACTTGTTGACATTTTTAAGCTAATAAACACATAGATACCAATATAAGCATACAAATAAAGATGAAATAAATCCTAATTTCCAGAATTTAAGAAACTCATTGTGTTTTATTTGGGGCCGAAGTCCATTTAATGATTATAATAAAATGTTATTTTCCAGGAATAAATACTTCCCTTGCACGAAACTTTCTCAGAAATTTTGTAATTTGATTAATTTCGTACAATGTAAAGGATTATCCTTTTAAAAATCGCTTGAGTTTTCAAAGAAAAATTATTTTCCTTCTGCAGAATGATTTCGTCAATTACTGCATATTAAAATAAATTCCAAGTACTAGGAGTTATTTAATTTTCTTTCTTGGGACTTGTTTAATTTTTTTTGGAACTTATTTTATTGGGACTTATATCATTGGGAGCTGTTTTATAGCGCCTTTCGGTGCAGCCAAAATATTTTGGGAATCGTTATAAAATAAACCAAGGTTAATTTTTAGAATGGTAAAAATGTAGTTTTTTTGACTATTTTTTGTAGTTATTGTAGAAATAAGTAAGATTTTTATTTCACTACATGTTTATTAAATAGTCATACGTATATAGAAAAAATAAATAATTATTTTGTTTATTCCTACACGTATTAGAATTGAAGGGATTTTTCGCGGGATTTCAAGAATCCTTTGAAAGGGATAACTTGAGCCAAAAAGGGATTTTTACACACATATTCGGGAATTTTAGCAAAATGAAAATCACAGCACTGAGTGGGATCCTTGTATACTATTCATTCTATTTCGTCATCAACCTGTGCAAGCCGATTACCAGGGCCAAGCTTTCCTCTTTTTCGCTGGAAAGAACCGCTGGTTCTTAACCTATTAAATGTGTCATTAAAAACTCTAACTGAGGGAAGTTGCCTGTTGAGAAACCGAGCCTCGTATTCTCTTCTGGCCTGGATTGCACTGCATTTTCAAAACCGTAACAAGAAACAATATCTGCGTACTCTGAGTAGGAGAACATTTTAACTCTACGATCGGTGAAATACTGTATGTATAATACCAAATAAACTTCTTTTAAATTTCACAAATACCAAATGAACTTTTTTTTAAAATTTCCGTTAAATCTAACTGTTTTACTAGTTATTGTAATCAAAGTAAATGAAGTCGCAGTGCTTGCATTTTAAAACCTTGGGAGAGGAAAAAGTGGAAAGAGTAAAAAGAGTGAAAAGAAAAAAAATAGCTGGTCTGAGAAAAAAACAATGTAAGGCGGATTAATAGTTAAAAATTCGGTTGTTTCTCGAGAAAATTGCCTTTAAATTTGAATTTTTTAAGAAAAAAACGTGTAAATAACACAATCCTTTCAAAAATTTTTAACCTTACATGTTTATGTTTGATCGTCCAAATTGATGGTTAACTTTTGTTTCAACGATTTCTTCCACCGCCTTTTCCCTCGACACAGGAACCTTTTGGTATTCCTTCACCATCTCAGCGCACGTCTGAAAAATTTGGGTCTTTGCTTTTGCGACAGGCTTTGACGTTAAGGCCTGAATGTTCTTGATCAAAGGAGATGCCGTATGACATGTACTGTCCTTCTCAGAAAGAAGAAATCGGTTCAAGGTCGTGTCCTACCTGTGGCTTGTATTTCGTTTTTAAAACTTCTATGAATTACCATAAGTTTGTATTATATCGTTAACAATAAATCGGAATAAAAAATACTATTTAAATAAATCAATTTTCAGAAAGCATTTACACAAAAACACAGAACTTGGTGCAGATCGGGTGCAGCCTTTAAGGGTACTCTGTCAAAGACCAGGTGAATTTCTTTGCGTTAGAAATGAGGATTCACCTGAATGGGTCGACATAGAATCCGATGAAAAATTCTATTTTGAAGAATCCTCAACAAAGCTACCAGCTTCTTCTATCCCAGTGATTGAGAGCATCGAATTTTTACAGATGCTAATATCAGCTTTTACAGATGATATTAATTATTGATTTTTTTCCAATTGTTCCTTTAATGTATCTAGTCATACTAGTCACTAATACTAGTGAAAATTGTCAGAGCTATTCAAAATATATAATTATTCGAATGAATTAATTTCATATGTCACGTTACTTTATGGGGGGGGGGGGATTTCATTTCCTTTTCAAAAACTTATTAAATTTGGTAATCGGTGTATAGGTATGTTACTTATGGATTAAAACGTAATGACACCTATTATTTTTGTTTTTCCCTCCTACCTCCCTAGGAGGCCATTTGCGACCACCCCCACCCATACGATTTTTTGCTAGTCTCATCTCGAGGAATCACGCCCCGTATTATTGTCCTCTAAGTCTGGGACACATTGTATATTATATATTAATAAATAGGGTTTTTAGAGGTAAAATAAAATTTTATGGGTATATTAACAATTTCAAACGTGGTGTCGTTTTCGACCAGATCTAAGATCTATGCCACTTGAAAGTACATGCGTTTTTTTTTGTAGCCCTGTGTTATTGTTTTGGTAAACAACTTTTTTATTCTATAAAAAATCAATATATCTCTTTAGTGTGTGAAATTAATTTATGACTTTATTGGAATGTTTAAAAATATTTTTCCTTTTTAAATTCATATAAGTATTATTAATTAAATATTATTTTAAATAGAATTCAATGTACTGCTTTTTTACGTATTTATTTTGAAACGATTTACAAGTAATAATACCAAATACATGTGTTGTATGTAAACTTTTTGATTCACTGTATGGCAAAGGCTCATATTTAGAAGTATTGCTTAGTTTGGTGTAAACTAAAAAATCTTCTATTAAATATTGTATTACACAGGCATAAACTCTGAAAACTTCAAATTTTCATGAAACTTTGCTTGTCTCCTCTACCAAAATTCGTCAATAGTAAATATTTCATAATTTTAGAAAAAATTAAAAATTACTTTCAGTGTTATCAACTATGTTAACATACAACACTGCTTACCCACTAGAATGAATAAATATTTGTTTTTCAAATAGCGTGGTTATCGTTGGCTTTGCAGAAAATTATGATGTCTTGGTATTAACTTGTACATTTGCTATAGACAAATTAATAAAATCAAGTGAAGTGCCATAAATAACGGTATGTATATCTCTTATCAAGTGTCTGAAAGGTGTTTGTTTTCATTTTTGCGATTGTAATTATTATTGTATACGATGATAAAGATTAATTTATGACACTAGTGAAAAATCTAAATGCTTGCGTATTAGCAGAAAGTTTTTCAAGCGTTTCTCACACGTGTAAGCGCTACAATTTATTTCTGAAGAATCATACTGCAAGGAAAAAAAAAATAATATTGACTGAATAAATTTAAAAAAAAAACGTAAAAATTAAATAGATTTTTTATTTATTTGGTTACGAAAGAAAATATACAGTGACATGCACTGCACTGTACTTTTTATTGCAAAGATTCAGTCAATTTTAATTAAACAAAATTTGATAATTTTTAAATCTACTTTTTGAAATAAAAAAAAACATATTTGTAAAATTAACTTTAAATTTATTCAGATAGCAATAACAAAACTAAAAATATTCACTTATCAAAGAAATGAAAATAAAACTATTTAAACAAAATAACAACTAGTAGCTTTAATAATCTACTTAAATCTACTTTATGTAAACGGTTAATAAACTTATGTATATACACAAATTTTTAAGAAATTGTGATAGAGGAATGGTTTACTACATTCTTTAGCGGTTTTATATGGAATCAACTAGCTTTTTTGTATACTCCGGAGTTATTTCTATTCATTCAAGCTGCAATGCATTTTGCAGGTCTGCGGTACACAGTGCTCTTTATTCGATATTTGGATGACAACAAATAATTTTTTTTTTAAATTTCGTAGATTTCATAATTAAACATTTTAAATGATACTAAAAACTTTATACTCTAATTACTTTTTTTTTAAAAAATTCGTAAAAATTTAAACTTTTTCCAAACAAAAATAGCTTAATCCTTTTAGAAGATTTGCCCAATATATTGGACACGTCAGATAGTAATTTTTGTATTTGTTTTGCAAGGCTTTTTTTAAAATCAAATCGAATTATAGAGAAACGATAAAATATTTTTAAAAAAAAAAATCACTGTTTATTTTAAATAAAAATTGTCAATAAATAGAAAATTTTACATTTCGTATTTTATTGTGTCTATTTCGTATGTTCAAAGAATGTAATTTAGTTTAAATAAAAAGCTTACAAATGTGATTTAGACTTATGTTTCTCTAAATTAAACTAGGTGTAGCAGTTGCTTAGCTAACGCATAAGCTGGCCTTATAAATTGGTACGTTGAAGATGAAATTAAGTTGAGTCGATCGCTTCAACATACTTTTCACAAAACTTTTAACAGGCTTACACATTGTGGAACCAGTTCGTCACACTTTGTCCATGTTCGATCCAATTTTATAGTTTTGAAGCTAATTTAACGGTTCGTCGAACCTGTTGGCAAACATTTTTGATTTTCTCCTTCAAACAAGAGTTGTGAAACAAAATGATGGCAAACAACAACAAAAATTCTTCGCTTGTTTGACGAACATGTTGCTTTAATTTAGACGCTACCTCTTTCAAATAAGTTAGACCCGCTATTTTGTTTAGAGAAAAAGTTCGCTAATGTGTAAGCTGCTTTAAAGTATAGAGTTCAACAAAATAAGAATACTACGTTCTGTCATTGTTAGGGAGATGTGTTTTATAAATCAACTTACCCGATCTCATAAACATTATATTTAGGGATGTCGGAAAAACATCGATGTATCGAAAATATCGATGTTTTGCTTCGATGCATTGAAAATTATCTACTCGATGTATCGATGCATCGATGTTTTTTGAAAACTTTCAGTTTTTCAATTGTGAAGTGAGAAGTGAGTCTGCCAAAAAATTGATATGGCTCCAAAAAGTGTGGTTTGGCTGTGTGTCAATCGGAAACTTTTCAGTCTGATGATCAAATTTTGACAGTTGGTAGAGCAATTTTTGGCATTTGTGAGGTGATTATAATTGTCAAAATTTGTGCTAGCCCCAGGGTCTACTACAAATTTTGACAATCGAAAGCGAGTTTTTAATCGCGAAAGCGACACACTCAAAAATAAAGAAAAAAAAAACAACAAATCAATTTCCGCGACGTATTTAATTCGAGTGCTTGTACTTGCAACTTCTTTCGTAAACTTGTAATATTTTAAACTTAAAAATTAACAAAATAATAAAAAAAAAAATAAAGTGCTTGAGTTTGTGTTTGCGTGTGTGTGGGCCAACGATCTCCCGGTACATCAGCAAGTCCAGCAAAGTTAAATTGGCTTTCTTTTCTGGCGAACGTCCTTCAAGTGCCACCACCAGCAGCACAAGCAATTGCAGCGCGAAAATTTCTTGCTAGCCAACATCCTCCAAGTGCCATCACCAGCAGCACAAGCAAGTGCAGCGCGTAAATTTCTTGCTAGCCAACATCCTCCAAGTGCCATCACCAGCAGCACAAGCAAATGAAGCGCAAATTCTCCGCTTTCAATTTATTTAATTCACTCCGGAATATAATGGCAGAAATTTGCCTCTGCGCTTGAGACATGCTGAAATGGTGCTTCTGAAATATTGGAGAGTTGCCCAGTCAATTGAATTGTGCTGCACTTGCTGGTGCTCCTCGTGGCGACTCTGGGAGAACGTTGGCAAGCAAAATAATCAGGAAATTTACGCTCCACTTGTTTGTGCTGCTGGTGATGGCACTTAGAGGATGTTGGCTAGCAACAAATTTTGCACTGCACTTGATGGTGGTGGCACTTGGAGGACGTTCGCCAGCAAAGAAAGGCAATTTAACTTTGCTGCACTTGCTGATGCACCGGGAGATCGTTGGCTCACACACACGCACACACAAACTTAATCCTTTTCATTTTTTTTATTATTATTATTTTGTTATTTTTAAGCTTACAATATTACAAGTTTACGAAATAAATTGCAAGTACAAGGACTCGAATTAAATATGTCGCAAATTGAATAAAATGCAAATTCAATAAAAAAATATGCGCCAAACCACGACCGAAATGTGAAACGTCAAAATTTGTAATTGTCAAAACTTCATCGTCCATTTGACACAGCAAAAAAGACAAATTTATTTCAACGCACACAAATTTTAATCAACTTGATATTTTTTATCCTGCCACGCCTGAAAAGTTTCCTTTTGACACAAAGCCTTTGAAGGTTTTTGAGAAACGCAACAAAAACAACGCGAATTGTTATTTGTGCAAAAAGAATATAAAGAGTGCCGAAAATAACTCAAACTTAATGGGACAGATAAGAAACGTCCAAAAAGACTTATCATTCTCTTTATAATCTCATTTAACCAGATTAACAGCCCTATTCTGGCAAATTAACAAATCGTTAACCAGTATTTGGAATATTTCTATGTGTTTGTTGTAATTTTTTTATTTCAAAACAAAATTTGGAGCTCAAAAATACAAAATTTTGATAAAAATTGTCAACTGCTTTTCAGTTATTGACAATTTCATTAACAAATTTTGTTTTTTGAGCTTTAAATTTTGTATTGAAAACAACAAAAACAAAGAAATATTCAACATACTGGTTAACAATTTGTTAATTTGCCAGAATAGGGCTGTAAGTTTCACAAATGCAGCAATTTCCTTCAGTAATTAAGAATTTTTAAGGCTCCTTTTATGATCATCCCCCACATTTTCTCCATATAAAATTAAATGACGTTTTAAGTTAAATCGAAAAAACATAATATCGACTGAAGTGGATGACAGACCCGCAATCAAGATTTTTTCTAATAAAACCTAAAAATGAAGAGAAAGTGGATTTTTAAATTATTATGTTGATTTTCTATGATTTAAATACAAATTCTAAATGTTTGATAGTTGAAAATTTAGAGGTGTCGTAGCAGTGAGCTAAATTAAAATTTTTAAAAAAAAAAAATAAATGAAAGCTTCGATGGTGACGAAAAAAATTAAAAAAAAAAACAACAACATGAGCACACTGAGCTAATGTCTCAATAAAAAGAATTGCAAAAATAGGTTTTAAGCTCTCTCATATTTTAATGTTGTTGTTGTATTTTTGCTTTACTTTAGTTTTATGCTTATTATTATGTTATTATAAAGTAAAACAAAAATACAGCAACAACAGGAAAATATGAAAAGGAGAAAATCTGAGAAATTGACACTGAAATCTCATCGCCTCTGTGGTGTAGTGCGCTAATGCGCTTGCACGGCGTGTCACCCGGGTTCGGTTTCCGCTGGCTTCACAAAGATTTCTGATGAAGGCTGTAGCAGGGCCGAAATTGCAGTAAAATTAGCTAATGATGTTTTCCTTTTCATATTGAAAATGTTGTTGTTTCTTTGGAAAAATTCGTTAGAGCAATCCATTGTTTTACCTGATTCAATAGCATGTTAGACACAATATTAGCTCAGTTATAGTAATTAATTTTAAATTTTATACAATTTCGCTAATAACATATTTTGTTGCGAAAAAATATCTGAAAAATCCTATGTATGTATGCCCTCCGATGCATCGAAAAATATCAATGTACATTTCGAAGCATCGAACCAAGGAAATGCATCGATGTATTTTTTCCACTGACATCCCTAATTCTATTACAAAAAAATTGAAAGTTATTAAAATTTATCGCAAAATCATGAATTTTTTCCTTGGCGTTTTTCAACCAACCCCTTCTTGTCATTTATTTTCTTAAGGCAATTATAAAAAAGGCCACGTATGCTGCGAGCCCTGGAGAATGCAAACTTCAACAAATCCATGCATTATTTTTGAAGATAACTTCACTTCCTGTACTTACAACATATACAATTGGAAAATTAAATGATTTCAAAGAAGGTGTAAATATTGCGGGTGATTAACAGGTGATTAAGAAAAAGTGGGTGATTTGTTTTTGGCAAACAAAAAAAATTGACCATACAAAAAGTGGTTTTTACCCAAAAACAGTGCTTTTTAAAAAAAATTTCAGCCAGCCCACAATGGTACTATAATGAGCCAAGGAATATTTTAAGCCGAGTTTATCAAACACTATTTTTTAACAAACACATTTATATAACAAAGAAAACGCACAATTTTTTCCAAAATTATTGTTTATTCTACCATATGGTCCCTTTTTAGCTCGATACTCTTATTCCAACAATTTTCTAAGATTGCGATGCCCTTTAAATAGTAAGATTTCTCAAAATCTTCGAAATACGTTTCAGTTTCCAATTCGATTTATTCATTCGTCGCAAATCTCCTACCCTGGAGCCACCTTTTGAAGTTTGAGAACAGATAATAGCCACTGGGGGCCAAATCTGGAGAATATGGGGGATGGGGAGGCAGTTCGAAGCATAACACGCGCAATTTGGCCATGGTTTCGATTGATTTGTGAGCTATGTCTTGTAAAAAGGTGATTTTTTCTTCGATAAATGGGGCCGTTTGTTTGCAATTTCGTTCTTCAATCGGTTCAATAATTTGCAATAATAGTCGCTGTTGATTGTTTTTCCTTTTTTAAAATAGCCGATGAGCAAAAAAGTTGTTGAGTCTTCGCTCGCTTTGGTGAACTTCCACTGGGACCTACCCACTCTTTTGCTGATTCTTTAGATTCTGGTGTATAGTGGTGGATCCATGTTTCATGCATGGCCACTATTTTATGCAAAAATTCAGTCCGATTTTGCTTAAACATGACCAAACGTTGTTAGAAAGTGCGAAAACGCTCATGTTTTTGATTGTTTGGTATCGAACGAGGCACCCATCTTGCATTCAGCTTTCTCATACCCAAATGTTTATGTAACATTGAAACCACCGACCCACTTGATATGCCAAATCCAGATAATTTGAGAATTTGATTTGGCTTTAGCTATCTCACGCACTTTCACTTTCGGATTGTTCAATACGAAATCGCGGAATTTTCATACTACATTCTGGAGTGGTCACAGTTTTGGGCTCTTCCCCGGCGTGTTCATCTTTTGTGCTGATTTGAACTCTGCAATCAAATATTTTACGGTTGAATACGACGGAACAGATTCAACATAATATTTATCGCGCTTTAATTTTGTTTCTTTCGCACCTTGGCTACGCAAAAAGTAATGCTTAATAAAGGTACGAAATTTTTCTTTCTCCTTTTTTATAATACCAAATATCAGTTACCAAAAGTTGTTTAATTTAGAACACTGTAACGTCACTACTCATTGACAGATCGATCTGGCATTTATTGTGTGTTCATGTTAAGGTGATACACGATAGGTACACGCCCTAGCAGAAATTAGAGTGATTCAATAAATTTTCATCAGATTAAAATAAATTTCTTACCATACGAAAGGTACAAAAACGTCAAATTAGTAATGAATTAATAACAATTGATGCGCAATATTATAAACACTAGGACTTTATTTCACTATTATTGATACTTTCTAATCGTACACCGACAAACAAACGTGAACTTGTTTTCGTTCCATGTCGATCGGTTTTTTGAGCGATACATACAATTGTTTTGCTAACTCAAAAAAAAAAAAATAAGAAGCAGTAGGCCAGAAGAAAACTGAATTCAGCAAACAACAACAAAACGAATCACATGAAAATATTATTTTCAACTTATATATAAACTAAATTGTATACACAAGTTTTGGCTTCGTAAGGAAATAATTTTCGAAGCGTAGAACAGTTAGGAATAAAAAAATTTTGAAATCGGTCAACTCATTCCAAAGATCTGTTAGTTAAACATTCATCAAACATGCTGTTTAATGAAATTCGCTCACTTCATTTAAAATTATGTTAAAACAACAAATTTTAAATCAAAGAATTGCAATGCTTTGATTTGACCATTCTTTTTTTCGTGAAGAAAAAAACTATTGATCCGTTGAATATCGAATAAAGATGAAGTATCGATAAAGTACTATAGCCTCAAGAAAAAAGTATCAAAACTAATGTATTGTTCCTTTTTTCAAGTTCCTCACTACGACTTTCATCCTCATAAACTAAGGATGAGCGTAAGAAATACTAACAAAAGACCACTGTGGTTTGAACCCAAGAATACGAAATTGTAGAGTTTGCTATTTCTTTTCAAGTCAGTATTTACGACTTTTTTAAAATATCTCCCATAATTTCTTAAGGTGGACCAGAGAAACTTTCAAGAAGGGATATCGTGAGGATTTGGAAGTTACTGATCTCTACGCACATGTACCCAGTTTGGATAGCAGACTGGTCTCTGACGTACTCATTCGGCACTGGGAAAAAGAGGTGCGTCGGAAAAAGCCCAACTTACTACACATGATATTTCGTGTTTACGGCTGGAAATTTATACCAATATCCATACTTTACTCCATATTGGAGATTGCGATACAGTAAGTTTTGAATTTTCTTACTTAAACTCTGTTGTTCTAAATTCTTCTGTTATGCAGCACATTGCAACCTTTGTTTTTGGGTGGTTTGGTGTCCTACTTCTCGGATGCCAAGGAAGATGTCAGCACGGGAGAAGCCTATCTCTATGCCAGTGGCATTGTTTTATGCTCACTCCTGAGCACACTTTGTCGCCATCCCTTTATGTTCTTTCTTTTTGAGACTGGGACACGCATACGAATTGCCTGTTCTGGCATAGTATACCGCAAATGCTTACGAGCCTCGGTAACAGCTGACAATACTGGCATGAGTGGCTATGCCATAGCTGTACTTTCATCTGACTTGGCTAAGTTCGATATGACTTTCCGTTGCTTTCACGATCTCTGGAAGGGTCCAGTGGAAGGTTGCATATTCGGCTACATCATGTACCGTGTGATTAGTTGGCCCGCCATAGTGGGTCTTGCCGCAATCATACTATTTATACCGCTTCAAGCATGGGCAGCTAAGGCGGCAGCACACTATCGTCATATGTCAGCCGAATTCGCAGATGAGCGAGTCAAAATGATGCATGAAGTAATCATGGCAATGCAGGTGATCAAAATGTATGCCTGGGAGAAATCTTTTGCAAAGCTTATCGCTGCCATTCGTAAGAAAGAGTTGAGAGCTATACGCGGTACTATGAAGGTCTTCGCCGCTTTGCAGTGCACCGAGCTGATATCTAAGTTAGCACTTTTTCTCAGTCTCATCGCCTACTTCTACAATGGAGAGATCGTAACGGCCCAGAAGGTCTTCATTATCTCCTCCTACTACAGTGTACTCAACGAATCACTTTTGCACTTTTGGCCGCTGGCTGTAACAACCTGGGCTGAAACACTGGTTTGTGCGCAACGCGTGGTTGAATTTCTGTTGCAAAGCGAAGATCCTGCCGATGGTGGTATTGAGAATATAGGTGAAGAACATTTGAAGAATAAGGGTAACTTTAGCGGGCGTATTCATAATCCACGCGCCATCAAGAAGGATGTGATTTTGCACAATCTCTCGGCAAGTTGGGACAAAATAGCTGATACATCGAAGCGCAGAAGACACATATACGACATTAGCTTCCACATAGTGAAACCCCAATTTGTGGGCATTGTTGGCAGTGTGGCTTCTGGAAAAACTACTTTGCTTAATGCTATTATGGGTGAATTGGAGATATTGGAGGGCAATGTCGAGGTTAACGGTGTAATAAGCTATGCACCGCAGGATCCATGGGTGTTCGAGGCCAGCATACGTGACAATATATTATTTGTGGAACCATTTAATGCAGAGCGTTACAAGCAGGTGCTGTACGCCTGTGAACTTAAACGCGATATAGAGTTGTTGCCCTTTGGCGACTCGACGCTTGTGGGTGAACGTGGCATAAGCTTAAGTGGTGGTCAAAAGGCACGCATAAGTTTGGCGCGTGCTGTCTACCGTCAAGCTGACATCTATATCTTCGACGATCCTCTGTCCGCAGTGGATGCACATGCGGGCATGCTACTCATGGACAACTGCATGTTAGAGTTTCTGCACGATAAGATTCGCATTCTGGTGACACATCGATTGCAGCACCTAGAACATGTCGACCATTTGATTTTAATGGATGCCGGCAGAGTGGAGGTTCAGGGCTCGTATGATGACCTCAGGAGTTTAATACGTTTTCGTATATATCAAGAGCTAGAAGCTGATGTTAGATTGAGCCTACACCGTGCTGACAGCATTGTGGCTCAAGAAAGCGATGATGACAAATTACTCAAAACTGCAACTAAGGATACAGGCATCGATCGCAAAGAGCTTTTAGTCCAGGGTTCCGTTAAATGGCAAACATATCTGGCCTATTTTGAGGCTTTAGGCTTGCCGTGGATTGTTTTAATTGTTTTTACACTGTTTATACTGGCGCGTTTGCTTCAAGCTGCGATGGAAATCTTCATTTCAAGATGGTGAGTTTTTATTTATTATGGTGATTTGGCATGCTTTCGTCAAAAATACTCTGAGCTCGCTCTTCAAAGAAGGACTTATAGTAGTGGGATAAAAATAAAAAAACAGATGCGTCGCTGGACACACGAGAGAAGCGAAGCTTTTCGCAGTTTCATAAGTTTGATAATTTAATGGTTTTTTTAATAAAAATATTCTTAAATTAACCCTCGGATGGGTAATGATCCGATAGACAGTAAATGGAATAAATCGTCTGACCAGACGAAATCAGAGGAGGAGAGGTATGAAGGTATAGCATAATGACGGGTAGGCTTACGGTAGTTTTATGCTTCAGAGTATGCATACATATGTATGCTATGTACGTTTGAGCAAAATTTATCTTGTTATCTGACGAACACAGAATAAAAGAATAATTTGAAATTGAACGAAAAATCACGCTCATATCTCTCAGAAATTAATTTCTCCTGGGCAGACGACATAGTCCATTTATGAAGAATTTGACTTCGGTACAGAAGTTATCACTACCAACATTTTCAGAACTTTTCTATTTTATAATTTTCATATAGACGGAAAACATACTCGATAACTTAAGAGATCGTTTGCCAATCGATCAACTAGAAACAAAGTTATTCAAAAAGAAAAAACATCTCGTCTGGCCAGACGACATAGTCCATATATGAAGATTTTGACTTTGAGACAAAAGTTATCACAACAAACATTTACAGAACTTCTTGATTTTATACTTGTCCTAAAGAGTGAAAATATACGCGAAAAGTCACGAGAGCGTTTGCCAATCAAAAAATTTTGGACGATGCAGTCCCACTCATGACAAAATTATTATTAGTAGCCTTGACAAATTCTTATTTTCTCACGAGCTGCAACTTCAAGCAAAAGAAAACAATATAAAGTGCGTGTGTCACACACATTGGCAGCTTTCAGCGGAGTCAATAGTTGACAACTGTTTTTTTTAAATTTGACTGAGAAACCTTTGCAATTAAATGATCCATTCACAGCATGTGACTCCTCTGAATGCGGTCAATGAGTGTGACACACGTTCTCTATTTTGTTTTTTTTTCTTGACATTCGATGGTCGAAACACGAAATGTCACTCCTACCTATTACTTATTATACTAATGGATATTGGCTACCAGGCGCTCAGCAAATGCAGCAAGCATGGCAAAATTAAACAAAGAAGTGTTAGGGCGGAGAGCCGGTAACCGAAACTGTCAAAACGAAGTTGACATTTCATACAAAATCTGCAACCAATGAGAATGCAATATGAAAGCAAGAATTGGCAAATATATCAAAATGGATGAGTTTGACAGTTATGGTCACTTAGAAAGAGAACACATTCAGCCCTAACACTACCTTGTCTAATTCTACTATGGCAGCAACCATCAATAAGTTTATCTGCTGACAAATCGTTTCTTCATAAAGAAATCATGAAGGATATTTACTGTTTTTATGTCAATGTATATGTAGATCTATAGCTTAACTAAAATACATTTACAACAACAATTACCAAGCAAATCTACTACAACGATGAACAGAGAAGAGCAGTATCACATCGATTGCGCAACGTTAGAGGGGATGAACCGAATTGGCGGCGGAAAATAAACAGCACTCTGCTTGCTATGTTTTTTGTTTGCCTGGTAGCAAGATCTCAAGTGGAGGCATTGAAAGAGACTTCACGGCCAGTCAAACAAAAAACGAAAAAATTTTATCAAAAATTTATTTTATTTTAGCCTACATATAAATTGGAAAAAATAGTAACATTCAATAGCTGCATTCCCGTGGTCTGTAATCTAGAGCGCGGCTCTATTTTATTCACAAAACAAAAACAAAAATTATAACCAGCTCGATATCTAGCTCTATTTCTGATCTAAAAATGCTGCCAAGTTTCAAGCATTTTTTATCAAAACGAACATAGTTGGCAAATCTAAATAACTATTCATTTTCCTATTTTGACGTTTCACCGCTCATTGGGCGTTTTGGTATTGTTGTTTTCTTTTGTTATTGTTCTTAAAACAACTGTTTCAAGACTCTGATGACAAATTGATATAAAGTTGAACTAACGCTGTTTTACTGAGATTTGATCTGATCTAGTGCCTTGGGAATGCAGCTAATGTTTCGCAGCGGACCAAAGGGAGGGGAAAGAACGATGCGTCAGCAGAGGAACTTATTGATTGGTTGCTTGCTTATGTTTTCTAAGTTTCCTGTTTTGTTATCTTTGCTGTCTGTATTGAGGACGAGAGTTACTTGGAAAAAGACAATGACGCAAACCAAAGATTTACCCTCTACCAAAATTGTTCAACGTGCCTAAAGAAGTTTTCACTTTAAAAAAAAACCATTTCGTCTGGCCAGACGACATAGTTCATCCGATGGTTAAACAATTTTAAATACCATAATGTTAACTAAAAAAAAATAATATTTCCACCAGTGAATTTTTTTACCTACATTATTTTTTTACATTAATTTTGAATAATTTTTGTAAATGTTTATGAAATTATTGGTTTTTAATATCTAAAATATCAATCGTATATTATATATATATGTAATGTCATCGATATTTCTAGCAAATATTATATCAATTGTTTTCCTAATCGTGTTGTGCGTCGTACGTTAAAAATGTGCGCAAGTGGTTTTCGTTTGTAGCCTAAAAATTGAAAACTTGAACCGTTCACACTGAAAATTTTAACAGCTTTGTGAGTTACCCAGTGATATGAGCTTTCAGTGCTTGAATATTGTTTTTAGTGCTTTTTGTTAATAAATCTAAAAAGTTATGTCACCGCCATGGCTCGGCCTTTTGTCGTTGGATGGATGTTTCGTCAGCCAAAATAAAGCATGCATCCAACAATAAATTGACAAGCAATGCACCGAAATACTTTGGCGATGGAAAACTGTGATAATGTACTAACAGAATCACCTAACAACAACATGCAACTGGGCAATAAAAAAACTGGGCAATAAAAAAACTGTACCTACACTAGTAATGTATGTTACTGTTGTTGCTAAAGGGCCTCGTCTTTAACCGTGCACATTCCTGTTGTAATAACATTTTTAGAATTAGGCTGAGTTCTTAAATGCATTTATGCAATACATCAGTGTGTTTTACTTTGAATTGGTTCGAAGCTTTTTAACCAAAACTGCGCAACTAGACTATTTTTAAGAATGTCAACAGAGTTGCACTGTTTTCGTAACTAAACTTAGAACCAATTTAAAATGAAACACACTGATGCATTGCATAAATGCATTTAGGAACTCATCCTTGATCATATTTTGGGGATACTTACTTTTCAAGTAATGTTTCACTTCCGACAAATTAAATTGTTTTAATAGTTCGTCGAGCTCAGCCTCATAGTTAACTTCATGGATAATAATATTTTCGAAGAACACCATATTAGCTTCTGCTTCATCTACCTCCACTAGCACTTCTTCACTTGTATTTTTCATTAAAAACTTTTTAATTTTTGCATGACTCTACTTGCAACTCGCGATTAATCTTCTGATATGCAAAAATTCACCAGAACTTAACGGAACTTCTTAAGCACGCTAACAATTTTTTTACATGATGCAATAATAATTTTACTAGTTTCCACAATGATTCTACATGAAATGATTGTACATGAAATCATAATGATTCTACATGAAATCATGTTGATTGACTTTTTACATGATGCAATAATGATTTTAATGGATTTCATAATGATTTTACATCATATCATAATGATTTTACTCTGCAAAATTAATACCAACACACACACACACACACACACACCATGGACGTGTGCGTGCGTGTTTTTTTACATGATTTTACATGAAATCACGATGATATTAATGTTGCTGTCACCACGAAATATGAAATCATGTAAAATGAAATCAAATATGCATCACAATGATTTTACTATGCAAAATTTTTCTGTGCGGATGGCTAGCCCGGAAAGTGTAAGAGTCTGGTCGTCAGTACGGAGATAAAAGAAGCCTGATTTCTGCCATTCAATCAGCGTGGACGAAAATTTCATTAATTTATTTAAAATGACTCTATGACTCTATTTCAAATCGAATTTTTGATGTTATAACTAATAAAGTAGGATCCACTCATTATTAATAAAGGAATAAAAATTAGAGTTCCCATTTTCATGTGAACACGTGTAGTACGAGTACACGTGTTTTTAAAAATATTTTAAAAAATCACGTACTCGAACTACACGTGAATGTTAAATACGTACTAAACGTGTAGTTGCAAATTAAGCCTTTATAAGTCGAAGTTAAACTAATTTGGGAGAAAAAAGTGGAAAATTTATTTATAAACTCTTAAAATATAAGATTCAAATATGTGTTTAAAAGAAAACCCCAATTCTGTTTTCCCAAAAATGAATTTTTTTTTCTATCAAACTTTGGCATTTTGCGTGCTTTTAAAATAAAAATAGTAGGTCATTGTAAGCTTTTTAAAAAATTTACTAACAAATATTTTAAAATAAATTTTATTTTATTTATATCCCAGCAAACCAAAGTTTCCGAAGTCGTTACGAATTTTTCGAAATCATTCCGAGTTCTGCATCTGAATTCGTTCCAATTTCGTAACGAAAATCGTATGGAGGGGTTGACACGAATTCGTAACGAATTGTAGTAATGAATTCGGGCGGAATTTTAGTAACGAATTTGTAACAAATTCGTAAAGAATTATATAATGGCCTGCAAATATTCTTAACAATTTTCAGTATACCGTTAAAATTAATGGTCGCAATGTCATTTCAAAATTTCATAGGGCTCTCCTGAAAAATACTAAATTTTGAGTTGGGACAGTCTTGCACAAATGAGCGATATAAACATTTTCTGTAGGGCCATTAGATCTTAAGATAAGCGACTGGGAAAGGTTTATCTTTGTGAAACATTCGATTTTTATTTCGACATTATGATAGACCAACGGCTAAAAAAGCTTCCGCGTTTTTGCACTTCACACTAAAGAGTTTTTATCTTCGTTGAAGAATTTGTTTGTTTCGGATCTAATGTATAATTACCAGTCATATTCTAATTAAGGGCATCAGAAACGCATGGTTAACATACATATTATTGGAGGTACCCTTTTTGTAACTTATATTGTCTCTACAAAATTCCTGTGAACGAATTAAGGATCAATCTGTTACAATGGTTTAAGCTATTTGAAGCTTCTAATGCGTTTCCCTTCATTTCCACCTGCAGGGCTACTTGGGAGGAAACTATACCCTTGAAGTATGAGACCCATGGCGAGTATTCTGGCAAGCGCATGGAAATGATTTTCATCTATACGGTATTTATTGTGTGTACATTAACTTTGTATGTTGCGCGGACTTTTGGATTCTTTCTGATGTGTTTGCATATCTCGTTACGGCTACACGAACGTCTTTTTACTGGCGTCATACGTGCGTGTATGTCTTTTTTTAACAACAATTCATCGGGTCGTATATTAAATAGATTCTCCAGTGATGTTGAGAACGTGGATATTGAATTGCCGCAGGTGATGATGGACTCTTTTTCGGTAAGTGGCTTTCATAAAAAACACAAACATTTGTAATACGACTTTATTTCTGTTGATTTAGTTCTTTTTAGACGCTTTCTCTGTGCTGGTAATTGTGGCCATTGCTAATTTTTGGCTACTCATTCCTGCCATTTTAATAATTCTTCTGCTTTTTCTATGCCGAGGATTTTATATTGGAGCTAGTCGTAGTCTAAAACGGCTAGAAGTTATGAGTATGTTTTTTTCTTTACTGCATTACTTAAATTTTATTCTCTCATTTTCGAATTTACTCTTGCGCTTATGTAGCTCGAAGTCCTGTCTATTCACACACTAGTCAGACATTTCAGGGTCTAACAACAATACGTGCTCTTAACGCCACACGTCACTTGGAACATGAGTTTTACGATCACTTAAACAGCAACACCTCGGCACTCTATCTCTTGACGAGCACTAATCGTGCCTTTGCCTTTTGGTCTGATCTTATATGTGTCCTCTATATTTTTTTGGTTACTTTCAGCTTCTTGGTAGTCAATCGCGACTTTCTGAGTGGCGATGTTGGTCTTGCGATTACGCAGTCACTAACATTAGTCATCATGGTGCAGTGGGGTATGTTGCAGACAGCCGAGATGGAAAACAACATGACCAGTGTAGAGCGCATTATTGAGTATGCAGAAACACCTTCGGAGTCGGAGTTGGAGACAAGTGTAACCCTACCCACGAATTGGCCACTTGAGGGATGTGTGAGTTTTCGAAATTTACACCTGCGTTACTCGGAGAAGGGTGACTATGTACTGAATGGATTAAATTTCTGCATACGTCCCATGGAGAAATTGGGTATAGTTGGTCGTACTGGTGCCGGAAAGACCTCCATTATACAAGCGATCTTTCGGTTAGCTCTTAATGAGGGAGTTATCGATATCGATGGTCTTGATATAGCGACACTGGGTCTACATAGTTTACGCAGTCGCATCTCGATTATTCCTCAAGATCCAGTTTTGTTTTCCGGAACGTTACGGTACAATCTTGATCCCTTCGAAGAAAAAAACGATGAAGAGCTGTGGCAAGCTTTAGAGAATGTCAAACTTAAGGAGTATGTTTCAAGATTGGAGAATGGGCTCAGCTGTCGCATGCACGATGGTGGTGTCAATTTTAGCATGGGTCAGAGACAGCTGGTCTGCATGGCACGCGCTATACTCAGACATAATAAGATTCTGCTCATGGATGAGCCTACTGCAAATGTGGATCCAGAGTATGCAAGCGGAATATACATATATAATCTGACACTATATTAATTAAAAAATTGTTTCTCTGCAGCACGGATAAGCTTATCCAAGAAACTATCCACACTACTTTCGAATCATGTACTGTTATGACGATTGCCCATCGCCTGCACACCGTTATGGACAACGATCGTGTGCTGGTTATTGATGCTGGGCAGGTTGTCGAATTAGGTCACCCCTATGAGTTGCTTCAAAAACGAGATGGTTTTCTCTATAAGCTCATTGCAAAGACTGGCAAGGAAATGGCTAAGAGCCTGCGACAAATAGCCGAGCAAAGCTATAAGAAGCGAGTCACCAATAAAAAATCATCCTAGACTTTTCAACGGGTATATTTTGATGATAAGCCATACTTTGTTTTTAAGTATAATATTTTAATAAAAATGCGTTTAAATTATATTGAAAATTTTTGTAAAACTTGTCTATAATCTTAAAATATAATCTTAAAAGGTTTTAAGATAATTTCGGATTAAAATAAGTTTTAAATACACATTTTTCACATGTTTTAATCAGTTTTCATGTCTTTTTTTCTTTAGACATGGCCGCTCAAACACTGATGACATCTACCTTACTAAGTAAGTCGGATCCAGAGTAGGTTATAAGTAGTTGGAAGCCGAACAAAATTTCACATATTTTTGGAAAGCAATGAGCACAAAAAGAAAAGTGAACAAGCAAGATCAAAAGTAAATGACAATAATTTCCTCTTTTTTTAACCGACTTAAAATTAATTGTGGTTAGGGTTCGTAGTAATAAAACTCATTTTCTGTTTGATTGTTTGTTTGGCCTACATAAAAATTTAAACGGCTCAACATATTTCGCTCAAATTTAGAATACATATTGAGTGCATCCTAGATTTAATTGTTAAATACTTCGTTTTTTCAAC